>CM061546.1:242948764-244214389 GCA_030864215.1 Capsicum pubescens | reverse complement strand
CACCTAATTTTTCTTTAATAGGCACATCTACTGTAACCACATAATTATCCACCATATCTATCACTACAACCACTCTCATATCATCAGGCTGCTGAACTATCATGTAAATATTCTATATTATTTGCTCATTGTTCTATTTGAAGGTGGTCTCCTCTATGTCCATATCAATCAACACCCGACTAATGGACAAGAAAGGTCTACCCAAGATAATCGTAGAGTGGGAATCCACTTCACACTCTAAAATTATGAAATTTGTCGAATAAGTGAATGGTGCCACCCTCATTTCTATATTGTACACAATACCCACTAGTTTCTTTATAGATAATCAACCATCAACAGCCTTGCAGATATAGGCTTGAGTTCTCCTAACCCCAACACCTTGTATATCACCAATGAAAACATATTTATTCCTGCTCCCGAATCACATATGGACTGATTAATATCATAAGGCCCAATGGAACATGGGATGGTGACTACACCTGGGTCCCCTTTCTTTTCTACTGATGGTGCATGAGAATTCATGCTAAACTACTTCACTAT
Organism: Capsicum pubescens; assembly: GCA_030864215.1. Classification (NCBI taxonomy): domain Eukaryota; kingdom Viridiplantae; phylum Streptophyta; class Magnoliopsida; order Solanales; family Solanaceae; genus Capsicum; species Capsicum pubescens. The sequence goes on along the minus strand of CM061546.1, from coordinate 244,213,849 downwards.
ATTTTATAGTTCTTATTCAACCCATTCATCACCGCCATCACTCTCAAAATCATCATCACTACAAGTCAGCTTCTCAAACACAGCTTCAGGTGGCTTATCAGCAATAATATTATCCTTTTTTGGCTCATTAATAGTAGGCAAAAAGTACTCATCAGGTGGGAAACCACTCCTAGTGTTAATAGCTAGACAATGAATAAGTGTCGGATGATTTTGCATAGTGTCACTAGGAAGGGTACCTGCTTTTCTTTGGGCCAAAATGGCAGAGATTTGCCCATACTGCTGGTCCAACTTCTTGATAGTAGTTGCATGTGACTCAACCTTTTGGGTCAATCCTGAAATAACAACCTTAAGTTCTTTAAGAAAAGTTTCTTGTCTCTCTTGACGCTTCGTCAGCTTAGTTAATACTTCTTCTATTCTTGATTTCGTATCTCGTTTGCTAGGTGGAATGTATTTGTCTCTATCATTATAATAGTTCTGACTTTGATTCCCTTGACCTTGGGCTCGAAAATCCTCCAACTGATGATCCACATAATTTGCCTCCTCCTCTAACTTAGACTTCTGTACCCTAGAGGTTGCACCATGTACCCCTACTGCATCAACCTTTGCAGAATTTATTATTGCGAATTGTTTGGCCAACTCACTAATATTTGTCCTCAATAGTGAAATCTCCTGAGCTACAATATCCTCAGTTACTCTCCGCTCACCGAAAGCTCAAATAATATAAATATCAGAACCTCTATCAACTTCTCGAGTTTTCCACCCTTGGTTAGTGAATAAGATATGACCCATAATACTTGAAGCGATCTCCCACTGTAATCTCATAAAGGCTCCTTCGGAGATAGTGTCTACCATTGCTCTAGAACTGATAGTCAGGGCTCTATAGAATATCTCCAACAAGCTTGTTTCTGAAATCCAGTGGTTGGGCACCATGCTAAGCTTTTTCTTGAACCTAAACCATGCCTCATACGTAGACTCTGGATGCAACTGCCTGAAATTATAAATCTCATCCTTGAGCTGCAACACCTTAGATGGAGGAAAGAATCTGTTCAATAATTTTCTACGTAACTTATTCCATGTAGTGATAGATCCTCTTGGCATTTTCCTTAGCCATAAAGATGTTTTGCCAGTAAGTGAGAACGGAAACAACCTCAGTCTCAGTGCCTCCTGAATCTACCCCAGGTATGGTATATGAAATGCAGATCCTTATAAAATTTACAAGATGCATGTTTGTGTCGTTTGTAGGAAACCCCAAAAACACACCCTTCAAGTATAAGAGTTGAATCATAGTACTGGATATATTGAACTTGACATTAGGGGTAAAAATAGGAGTAATGATGGCTCCAATATCTTCCAAATCAATGTATCCCATATCTTCTTCATCATCTTCATTAGATAAACATACTGATATGCTAGGATCACTTGAGGTTGCCCTCCTCTGACTCTGCTCTGATTTCCACCGAATACTGCCCGATGGTCTGTTGCCTGTCTCTTCTTAGATAAATTAGCCTCTCGAGTTATGTGTTGAGCTTTTTTTACTGCCCTTCTCTCACTTTCAGGTTAAACTAAAAGCTCACCAGTCTGTTGATCAATAATGTCCTGAACTTCTTTAGGAGAAGGGGGATACAAATTATCTCTTTTCGGCTCCATTATCCTATCGGCTGTTTGTAGGATCCTTTCTAGATTCGAATTTAGTGGGAGTAAGGGATTGCCTCTACTCTGAGTGCTAGGCATACAACGGCGTATACCCAACTAAGAAAAGAAAAGAAAAACCCAAAAACTATAACAACTTCTATTAACAAATCAACACTATATTCCCCGGTAATGGTGCCAAAATTTGGTGATGTCCAAGATACACCTCTACTCTAAAGATGATAGGGTCGCAGCCAAATATAGTAACCCAACAAAGGTTGGGGTCGAATCCCAAGGGAATACATGGAATTGTGGCTCTTAGTTGTTGTAATCAACGGGCGAAACTAGAAATATAAATGGGGGGTTTTGAGTATCAATATCGAACTAGTAGAAAATATAAACTTTGGTTGTAATCAGTTATGAGTGACCACTAGGATTGTGCTCCCCATGGCTTTTCAACTCCATAGGATTATCATGCTTTGTTGAACCAACCCTATACCTTGGATGCATAATCGATAAGTCATGTACCTTCTATAGCGTTTTGGATGAGCAAAAGGATTTCATCCTTTACCTTTTGAGTCTTAGGATGTCGCCTTACTAACTCTTGTTTTGATCCCAGTTAACTATTACCTTTTGAGTCTCTAGTTATTAGATGAAATCTATCCATCTTACTTAGATAATACCTAGTAGTATAGATCGAAAGTTAAACTCTAAATTACTATTGTCATTATCTTTTTTCTAGTCACTACTCCTCTTTTGGAATAAGTAGCAACAATCTAGGCAGGATCCTAATATTTGCAACCACTAGAATAACTATTAAAGTGAAAATAATACAATGATGCATGGGTATTGGTTCAGAACAACAATAGAACTTCCCCCACTTCGTCAATTCACCAGGGTTTCCATAAGCTAAGGGTTTCTAGCCTCTTATGCTTGGAAGTAATCAACAACATTCAAGATTGAAAGCATAAGAAGAGATCATAGTTAGAAGAAGTAAGAACCCAAAATCGTAACTAAATTAATCAACCAAAGTCAATACAAGTAAATTCTAAGACTAAGATCGAATCTTGGAATCAAAATATGTTTGTAAGTATCACGAGTGTGTAACCTCTACTAAAAACACATAAGGGGTATTTATAGTACATGAGAAAACACTAAAATCAAAGCCCAAATGGAATAGGAGAAAAAAGGATCGGTGGCTACGTATGGTCCTTACTTGTTCCCTGTCCTTGGGCACAGGTAGTACTTGCGGCCTGCAGGGTGGGTGCAAGTAGTGACCGCAAATGTCAGACCAAAACTTTTTGCAGGTTAGCTCTCGGGATTTTGGACTTCTGACACTTGCTTTGCCCATATGCAGTCCACATGTACTATATGCGGTCCACATATTGACTTACCAAGTGTTGGGAGTCATTTTTTCAGCTCTTCTTCCATTCTCGTACATGTTTTGATCAGAACAAGCCAGAAAGTGTCCCGAACATCCATAATTACTCTCGTGAGTATCCAAAAATACCTTTTTTCATCTTTTTCACAAATTTAGCATCTAAATATGATTTTCTGCAAAACATACCCAAAACACATCACATCTAACAAAACAACCTCAGAAACTTGCGTATTTTCCTCGTTTTAAGCATCGAAAGTGCTATATTTCCATAGTACATCACTGAGTAGCTAGGAGAATCCTTATTATCCAATCAAAATATGTGAAAGATTTCTAGTTTTATGAAAAACTGGATTAAATATAACAAAGTGAATTAAATACCAATAAATAAGTTTTTTAAAAACTTCTTACAATTGTCCTTCATTACCCCAAGATTTGGCCAGACATGTACAAGAGCTACCTATTACAGAATAAACCGACAGTAAAATAAATAACACAAAGACTCCAACATTTGTCTGGAAGGAAGTACAAAAGTTAGTGTTGAATGCAAACTAACCTGAATTCAGTCTACACCCCCCAAAAAAATTTAGAAGATTAGGGTCAGTATAAATACACGTACTAGTAGGCATTATCGATCGATCATTGTTAGTCCATATAATCATAAAATAGAATCAAAGGGAAAAAATCATGACCTCTTAAATGAAATATAATTCAACTAAGGTTGTAATATCATTATAATGCTCCTATATAATTTACACTTCTCCAACTCTATTAATGAAATTATATTCACCACTAGCATGGTCTAACCTCATTAATTCACACCATCTACCACAATGCAACACTAAACCATCACTGTTACCTCTTTATTTGCATTACCCTTTCCATTACCCACATCTATAGGATCAACTAGTAATTATAGACAACTCGCACTAAACTCTCGGGCTAACAACCAAACACTCTCTTATAACATTATAGAATAATAACTAGCTAATAGGGCAAGCTACGATTACAATAAGTATAAATGAAGTAAGCCAACCAACATATAGAAAATAAGTACCGATTTTTTATTTTTCAAGCACATGTCACGCAATCAATCTCAATGATACAATCAAGTAAGGAATACAACTCAACTCATATCTCAATAAGACACACTAGAGAACTCAAGTCTCATTAGCAAACCTTATACATACTCTTAAAAAGGGATTAATTCAATTATTAAAACTTTGGGATCATTACTGTGGGATTATTCATTGAATTCATCACTTTGATCACTTCATTATCAATTCCTTTATTGTTATTATTATCACTATGTCAGCTCGTGGCATCCGATCCAGTCATATCTCACAGCAATATCACAATTTAATGTCGGCCATATTATACTAATAATTTTTTCATAAGTAACAATTATGCCCTTCTAAACCTCGCAATTAGAACACCATTAGCTCATTATCAGCTTATTAAATCACACAATCATTCAAAATCACCACTAATTTGTACATACATGCTAAGGGAATAGTTTTTACCCAGCTAGTCATAACCTTCAGGGGACAATCTAAGTCCATATACCATCCAATGTGGTACTCGATCCTCCATAAATAAGTAATATCAATATCCATATTCGTACCAGCGTGGTACTCGATCCTTCATAACCATATTATATACATTTTTATCAAATTCACACTATCTCTTAGGATACAATACGACGTACTAAATTTATAAATACACTTAAATCATAAGAAAATTCGATCAAGTTCTTTCATTTATCAATATTTTGACCCTCTCACGAGTATTATTTCTATAATTCATCATGATTATCAACAAGTCATTCATGGAATTACTTCAAGGAGTTATCATTATCAAACAAGCCTCTCATAGGCACAATTGAATAAATCATCATCATCACTAATTTAGCCTCTCATGGACATCCAATAGATAAAGTATTTTTATTAATGCCAAACAAGAATATCATATAATAAATCACAATTTAACTCTTAAGCATAAAAGTCACTATTGGAGCCTTAATTACTCATTAATTATTAAAATACTACTACTTTCTTAAAAACCGCAACTTGAGTTCTAACGTCACCACCTATAACTAGCACATTTAAGCATATCATTATTCTCTACCTCCTTCCTTATAATATAATTTTAATCATGATTTAAGTCATTTATCCCTCAAATATTACCATGAACATCAATATTTGGCCCTACGTAATTCTCCTCATCGCATTATTACATAACATACAACTTAAGATCTCTGTACCTCAACTAGGTTCATCACTGGAACAACTAATAAGCATTATATCCACATACTTCATTTACAACAATCTCCTTTCGTGCACATAACTCATAATATCATAAATATGACAAATCAATCAAAAACATAGTTTTTAGGATTAAAGTAAAGTTCTTAAGTCTTTATCCACCTCAACTTTATGCTCGCAGGACTAAACATGCTTTCTCCCATCAATTTAAATTATGAAAATATGAAATAAAATAGTCTTCTACTTACTAATCTAGCCTACATGGATGCTAAGCTTTTGAAAGGAGAAAGCTGGAACAAGGATGCTCTTTCCTTTTCTTTATGTCTTGGAATAATCTATTATCTAAAAATCAAGCAATAATAAAAGTAATTAAATAATTACTCTTAAAATAAATATCTGGGGGATTCAAACCCACTAATTCTATCCTTAATTCAAGGTCTATATTATTCCAAGGTCAATTAGTCATTAACTAGCTCTTTCAAACTTTACTCATCTCAATTAATGGAGATTTTATACTAAAGGTCTCATCTTCACGGAATTCAAGGTTCCTAACCATCAAAATTCATAATCAAGTTTATAAAATTCATATTAGGAATCTTTAATTTATAATTTAGAATCATCTCTCGGTCATATTAAAAACACCCTTAAGTTTTCCCCAAGAAAATCCACCATTAAAGGTCTTTCTAAGGATTCTAAGATGTTAACGGAATAAAAGATGAAGAAAATAATGGAAAAACGTACTTCAACGAAGGACTTTCACCTTAAGCTTTGGAAAGTCACCTCTCTAGAGTTTGGGAATGAAGTTGGGGGTTTTAGACCTAAAACACGGTTGAAACTGATTTAAATACCACTAGAATTCTCGATAAAATGAAATTCCCATAGTGCTCAGTAAAACAGTCGTACCTCTTTACTTTGAATTAGGATTGATGAGCGATTTGTTGCGTTGTAAAGAGAACTTAGAAATATTTAATTTAATGGGTATTGGTCCCAATAACTTCTTATATTATAGGAGATATGATCGTTTGAAGTTGGCCCTAATAGAAACTCATATCGAAACTCTATTGGAAAGAAAGTTTTAAACTTAACTTTGTATTAGGGATATTGTACAACCCTAATTCATACCTAAAGAACTTCCAAACTAAAATATTGATATTAGTACACATGAATAATTAAATTCATCGAGCATGAGTCAATATAGACACATCAAAAGATTTAAATCTTAGCCAAAAAGCTTGAGGTGACACAATAAATCAAATGATGGAAATTTTAGGCTCAAGATAATATTAAGGAATAAAAAATAAGATTTTTCACGAATTTATAATGGATAATTTAGTAATGGTGAAATGGGTCATTACAACCCTCTTCTTGAAGATTATAAAATAGATTTATAAGCATTTAAATATTTCAATTGATTTGTTTTTTGCGTGCGTGATTTTACTTACAGTGTCACATTTATGTATGTAAATTTTGTTTTTACTAATTGTGTATGTCGTTTAGATTTTTTGTATCACGTAACTAAAATCTCAATGAACAACAAATCAAATAAACATTAAAACACAAAATATAAGTAACTTAAATTTAAATTCAATATTTTATACTTTGAACTTTAAGAGAAGAAAACTCATTTGCTTATAAGTGTAACCCAAAAATAATTTAATTCAAAGTCATTCTAGAGTAGTAGTAGTAGTATAATTATAATACTACTAATAATAAAGAATAATAATAATAATAATATTTAATAATAATAATAATATTAGTATTAGTATTACTATTATTATTTAATTTTAAATATTTATCTCAATAAAAATTCAAATGTATAGGTTATAATATACATTACATTTGGAAAAAGAAAGTATTGGGATATGTTTTTAACAAATTAATATGAAAGTATTTGAATTTAAAAGATTAGAAATACCTAAATTTTAAACTAATGGATATTAGAAAATATTACTAGGGGTTTTAATTTATTTATTTTTTGAGGGGGGGGGGGGTAGAAGGTTGATGTTGTCTCTATCTACTTCTCACGCCCTTTGCCTCTCACTACAAATGGTAACACCTTCCAAGAAGACAAGGAGAAAAAGGAACCAATAATGATTGAAATGATGAATTCGGTAAGTAAAAGATTCATAGGTAAGCCAATTTCAAATTAATATCGTTTTTACTGTTCAATTTACGAAGAAGTGTCCTTGAAAGTTTATACTTATTTTTTAGTGATAATTTTATTTTTAATATGGATGTGCAAAATAGATAAAGAAGAATGGAAAAAAGAAAACAATAGATAACTACGGACGTAGAAGTTTTGTTAATAAATATAAGTTTTTCAAAATATGTGTTTGATATTATTTTTCTTCATTTTAAAGCTGTTTTATTTCATAATTTTTCTGTATTTAAATTAATTGTATGAAATTCATAATTGTCTGATTTTTGTATTTAATATCACATTCACATATTACATTTTTAGGTTGATTATCAAACAAATTTATAGATATTGAGATATTTTAATTTATTTATTATGAATTTGAGATTACAAAAATATGAAACATAAAAGTTTTTATAATTAAATAATTGTTTAATCATATATATTTGGTTAAAGGTAGGGGGGGGATATTAACAATCTAATATCTTTAAATTGTGAATAATATAATAAAGAAAAATATAAAACATAAATTTTTTTTACAATTGCATGATTTTTTTTCTTGTATATATATTTGGTTAGAGGTGAGGGGATTGGGTGAGGGTAGAGGCATGTGATGGGTGGGGTAGAATCACGTGGGTACACACACACACACACATATGTATGTATCAGAAGTATCAGAAGAAATCAAGTGGCAAGTTACTGGGAAGTCATATGGCAATTTTAGGACAAAGTGTAATAGTATTGTAATAAAAATTTTGAATTAACAGATTAGAAATATTTAAATTTGAAAATACATTTTCCTTTTAAAAAGAAATAGATTAAAAATAAATTATCATTTTATTATCATTATTATTAATAACAATAATAATAGTTATTATTATTATTATTATTATCATTATTATTATTATTTATTTATCTAAATGATATATATTTGTGGTGTGTATCCAAACCTTACCCTTTTGCTTGCAATTATTTTAAAATTTTAAATATAAATTAAAATTTGCTAGTTTAATTCAACCTATTTATCTACTTGCAATTCCTTCAACATCTAAGTTATCAATTGATTTTTATAAAAATAATTTTTTTAACAAACAAACAAAAGAAAGAAAGAAAATAAAATAAAAGGAAAAAGAAAACGTAGAAACAAAAGGGTAAAACAGTAAAGATAATTAAGAGTAATAAATTGTTAATTTTAAATTAAAAATAATCTATATATAATATTACATATTTGTAACGACCCTCCAAGTCGTTCTATGAATTTTTCTTATTTTAAACCTCCCTATAGTTTTTATACGTGATTTTTGACTTGTGGGGATAGGTAGTGTCAATTTTGGGTGCCTGAAAGTGATTTAAGTCATTTATTGGGTTCTTGAGTTTTAATAAAGCTAAGCGTGATCAGGATCAACCTTCAATCAAGACCACCTTAAATTGGTGTTTTGATATTTCCAATAGATTCAGAACGTGATTTTTAGTAAATTTTACATAGTTGATTTGTTTATATAGGGTTTCAAATGAATTGCAAGGATTTATAGAAGTTTTGAATATTTTAGATAATTAGTTTAATTAGTGACTTAAGAGGAGGTCAAAACCTCAATTTAATTACTTATGTGGTCAATACAAGAATGAATTTAAGTGAAAGTATTTACCATATTTATTAAAAAAATAAAGACAAATAGATGGAGAAGTGGAGCACAGAAGTTACACCAAGAATAGGCGAAATAGGGCGACAGCTTCAGGTCAGCTTCTTCTTGGCATCAAGTCAGCCCTTATTATTTGCATCAACAAGCAATCTTACATAAAATAAAGGCTATTAACTTGGCTGATTCAACAAGGGAAAAACATATCCATTCAAACAGCTCACATTCTTATGTTGACACTAAGATAAAGAAACCCTGGAGCCTTCTTCTCTATCATTCCTTTTTCATAATCATAAAGGTAGGATTCTATAATTTTGTTCATGAAACAATAATGTGAAGCTGGAGTGTATTAATGACAACATAATATGTTAATGATTAGCACTATTTTTTCCCTAGAAACGTTAGGTAGTCACGAATTGTACATTATTTTCTATTTTAGATTTAGGCGATTTATTATTAGTTACTGGTTTTAGGCGTCACATTATGCCATTAATGGCGGCAGTGATAGGCATTTAGGGATTAAAACAAATAGGTGTTATTTTTGACAGAAAATACTTGGTAAAAGGAGGTGATGAACATGACCATATTGGTGAAAGGAGATTAATATAGTTTGAGAAATTGAGGTTTAAGCATAGAACTTGCTAATTATAAGTTGTTGTTTCAATTGTTTCTTTAGGATTTTGATTTGAATTTTCATTCCAGGATATGGTATTGGCATACTAGACGGGATATTCTCTAATTAAGTTCGAGTTGTGATATGGGATATGGTTGGTGTAGATGATTAATAGTTAGTTCTATATTTGAAATTCATGAAAATTGAAATTTGACTATGTTTTCGAGCTAAATATAGCAATATGAGAGTCATTAGATTTGTATTCTCACGGGGAATGTGTATTTGAACAGAATTTAACTATTTGGAAGATTTACAAAAGGGAAAGTTTATAAATTAACACTTGGACTTTCCTTTGAGGCCAGTTGAGACTTTCTTAGACTCCTTTTCAAAGTGTTTATGTGTTCGTTATGTGTAATAGGAGCAATGGAGAATTGGGGTCCCGTATAGGAGAATTGATGAGCATCTATGAGGATACCTTTGTTATTTGAGGGGTTAAAATAAGTCAATTGTACATTTAAAACTATTTTTCCCTCTTTGCTAGTATGATGGGCTGATTAGCTAAGGTAAATAAATTATTTTTGGGATCGGAGGTGCACGTCTGCACATCATGCATTGTATTTTGTATGGGGGCAGAGTACATGCCTGCACAATATCTTTATTGGGATCGGATCGCATTCTTGTGCAGTACATGGACCTTATGAGTCTCTCATGGATCCTGACCTTGAAGCCATTGCTCGGTAGGTGTGTATAAAGCATATGCATTGTATTGTACAATATTCATTCATTCATGGTTAAAATTGAGTAAGGTGTATTTTTTGACTTTGTACTATTTATTAAATACTTGAATATTTGTTACTTGATTTCACTATATTGAAGATTTCTCATAATGTGTTATGATATCCTTATGGCTACTTGATTATTCAGTTAGATTAGGGTGGCTTTCCTAAGTGTAGGTTGTGTGATTATATTTAGATGGTTGGTGTGGTGTTACTCATCATCACTTTGAATTAGGGTCAGTCAACGATGCTTGTTAAGTACATGTGGCTCTGTATTCACCCCTTGCTTTTTTTGCACCTTATGTACAGGTACCTATTCGACAATCTTTGGGCATTAATTCCTGTGGTTCCTTCTATGTTAGAATCCTTGGAGATTCAAGGTAGTTGTTATTGTTTTCAAAGACGACTGAAATTTCCTCTAACCTTATCTTTATGCATTTTTCACATTTTAAGATACTCAAACTTTTCTTTGATTTCTGTATTTAGTGGCTTGTATTAGTGACTATCAGACCAGGAATTGTTTATGCTTTGACTATTCTAATCTAACAATCTACTTTTGAGATTGTTTGGGGTTTATTATGTTCTTATTTCCTTCCACTTCTATAAGTTTGGGATGTTGTATTTTGGAATTGAGTTCTTGGGTTACCTATCACGGAGGGTGGGATAGGTGCTATCAAGGTTTCGATTCAATATTAGAAGTAGTTGGTTATCTAATTGGACTCTTATTGTTGTCTAACAAATCCTATAAGATATTATTTATTCTATCAATTTTTTTGAATTTGAATTGGAGATACAATATCTTATCAAAGATAAACGTAATAAAAAAAAATAGATGTGTTTATTCCTTTATGACACGGTTTGCTGCCATAAATGTGGATAACCATTATTATCAAATTGTATTATAAGTGCAAGATAAAGATTAGATATCTGAATTTAAAATAGAAGTAGCAATAGAAATAACAATAATAATAATAATCTCATTGATATCAAATTATATAAATTATTACGTAAATATACATTATATTTGAAAAAAAGTTAGGATAAGAAAGAATAATAGATTAATCCTCCTTTAACAAATTAATATGATATTTGAAATTTTAATTTAAAAATGAAATTTAAACTGAAATGGGGTTCTACCTTCTTAACGTCTCTTATATATACTACTATTACATTAGCTTTATTTGTAAATTTATTTAATGCATTCTTTATATTTCTCATTTTATAAAAAATATTTTTAACTTAATATTTTTTATATGCAGGAACAATATGACTTTTTTCATCTTCATCTTTCTTGTTTAACGTAAACGAAGAGGAACAACTCCACATTCATTGATGTTATCTCTATCTATTTCTCACGGTTCTTCGCCTATCACTATAAATGGTAACAACTTCCAATAAGATAAGAAGAAAAAAGAATCGATAATGATTGAAATGGCGATTTCGATAAATTAAAAATTCACAGGTAAATCAATTTTTGATTAATATTATTTCTATTATTTAATTTATGAAAAAGTGTTCTTGAAAGTTTATTATCATATTTTTAGTGATAATTTTGTTGCTATTATTGACTTGCATAAGAGATAAAGAAGAATGAAACGAAGAAATAATAGACAACTGCAAAATTAGGAGTTTTACTGATACGGGTCACAAGCTTTTTTTTCATTTCCCATCCGGTGTTCGGTGACCGCATTGGAGCTCCGACTAATTCGGATCACGCGTTGCAGGGCCCATTAAGGTGGCAGCGCTCCCAACAGAGTTTTTTCCATACCAAGGTCGAACCCTTGGCCTCTGGTTAAGGGTGGAGCAGCCCCATCCACTGCACCACAACCCATGTTGGTAAGGTTACAAGCTTAAGTTGTTCAAATATGTGTTTGATTATTGTTCTTCTTTTTAATGTTGTTTTATTTCATTTTTTTGTATTGATTCAATTGTATGCAACTCATAATTGTTCGAGTTCATAAATTAAATATTACAATCTCATATTTACTCTTTAGGTAGATTATAAACAGATTTATAGACATTTTATTTATTATGTAATTGGAATTATAAAAATATGAAACATAACAATTGTTATGCTAATAATTAATTGATTTTTACTCATATTGATTTGGTTGGAGGGGGAGGAAATATTAAAAATCTAATATCTTTAAAGTTTTTTACAATAACATGATTATTTTCTTTGTATAGATTTAATCAGAGGTAGAGGGATTAAGTGCGGGGTGGAGGCCTGCGGGGGGAGGGGGGTTATAATTTTTTAAAATAGATATACCTTTTAGGTGGATTATAAAATAGATTTATAGTCATTTAGACATTTTAATTTATTTATTATGTATTTGGAATTATAAAAATATGAAACATAAATATTTTTTGCTAATTACTCCCTCCGTCCCAAATTATGTGTCGCCATTTCCTTTTTGGTCTATCCCAAAAAGAAGGTCGTCTTTTCTTATTTGGTATGTTTTTAAAGACACAATTACAATTTTACCCTTAGTGGTCCCACTTGGTTTTAAATACTATTACTCATTTTTTTATTTGTCTTTTTAATTAAAAGTGATCTCGTTTGATTTTAAATACTATTACTCCTTTCTTTAAGAAGGGTAATTTTGTAACTTTAACAAAATCAAAACTTATTTCTTAAATATCGTGTCCGGTCAAATGGCGACACATAATTTGGGACGAAGGGAGTATAATTTTTTTTTATATTCATATAGATTGGGTTAGAGATTGGGGAGGAGGGTTGAGTGGGGGATTGGGGATAATTATCAATTTAATATCTTTAAATTGTGGATAATACAATTAAAAATATATAAAATATAAAAGTTTTTCTAATAATAATATGATTTTTTTTTCATATTGTATTGATTAGATTTTTCTTTTTTTTTTTTTGGTGGGGGGGGGGGGGGAGGGATGATGCAAGCTGGGTAGGGGTGAGTGACAGATATAGTTATTTTATTTTATTTTTTTAATTTTATTGAAACATTATATGGTGGTTGATTTTTTTTAAAAAAAAGATATTATGATTTGGCATGTTCAAAGAGACATTTCAATATGAAATGATAATAATAGTTCAATGTTATCTGTGCATCGCGTGGGTATGTATACTAGTAATTATATAAAAGCAAAAGTAGAAGAACCAAAAGAAACCAAGTGGCAAGTTATTGATAAGTCATGTGGCAGTTTTTAGGACATAGGTTAATAATATTGTAATAAAAAAATTGAATTAAAAGATAATAAATATTTAAATTTGAAAATATAGTATCCTTTGTTATTTTTTTTCCATTAGCTTAAAAATAAAAACTTATTGTTGAAGAGTTCAAGATACACTTTTACTCTTTCATAAACTTATAGCTTTAAAAAATTTAAATGTTATAAAATATATTTGAATAAAATTTATTTAAATTATATAAAATATAAAATAATAATAATAATATAATAATAATAATAATAATAATAATAATATAATAATAATAATAATAATAATAAGAAGAAGAAGAAGAAGAAGAAGAAGAGGAAGAGGGGGGGGGGGGGGGAGGAAGAAGAGGAAGAGGAGGAAGAGGAAGAACAAGAAGAACTATGTGTAGTAGTAGTAGTACATACCAATGGAAGTAGTAGTTCCAGTAGTAATATATGATATTTGAAATATATTTGATTAAATATTAAATAAAAAATAAAAAATATAATGATAATATTTTTTTTTTTTTAAAAGTAGTAGCCACTTATTAATATTAGTTGATAGTAATAATAAGAGTTCTAATTGGACTCTTTGAATTTTATACTAGGTAAATAATTATTATTGAACCCTTATTTTGTGTAGTGGTTGTAGTGGTAGGAGGAGGGGGAGGGCGAGGGGGAGGAGAAATAATAATAATAAGAATAAGAATAATAATAATAATAATAATAATAATAATAATAATAATAATAATAATAATAATAATAATTGTTAGATATGGTATAATTAGTTGGATATGAAAATATTCCCTAATTCCTAGAATCAGGCAATTAGGAGATTGTGCAATATTTTCTTATCTTCTTTCCCTATTCACATCATCTGTAATAGCTATTTAATCCCATGAACTTGAGGGAATAATCAATCAATACAATTCCCAATATCTCTTTTTTTTTTTTCAATCTCACATAGTATCAGAGCTTGAGGTTCTAGCCCCCTCTAAATGTTCAGTTTTTAGTGACAGAAACCGAAAACAAGAAAAAAATGGGAGGTCGATCAACTAGTTGCTAAATTCAACCATATCAAAACACTTTCGAGTCTCACCTCTCTCTTTCTCTAGGTTATTTATTTTCTATATAAATTTCCTTTCTATCTCTTTTTCTAAATGTTTGTACTTATTTCTTATTCGTCCAAAAGAAACAAAAACCAAATGGGTGATATAACCAAACTGATAATCAGACAACTGAGAATCAAATTTTAAGTCAATTGTTTCCTCTACACCATTAATTGCAATAACCAAAATAAATTTAGATGGTAGTGGTAATTACACCTCTTGGACAACCTCTGTAGAATTGTGGTTAACAGGTTAAGGATTTGAAGATCACTTGCTCAAAACTAATAGTAGTATTGGGCCAACTAATAGACCTGCTTAGGTTAAAATAGATGTCCAATTGTGTAGTCTTTTGTGGAATTTACTTGATCCTAAGTTGTTAAATTTATTTCAGTCTTGTAAGACTTGTTTCAAAGTGTGGAACAAAGTCAAAACTTTGTATACGAATGACATACAACTCGTCTACAAAGTTGTGACAGATATTTTTCATCTATATAGAATCAACGGGATATAGAGAGTTACTTGGGTCGGGTAGAATCCTTAAAGGATAAATTTGATTCTCTTGTGCCTTTTACTGATAAATTGGATGATCAAGAGATACAAAGAGACAGGTTCTTTATGGTCTTGGCTTTGGTTGGTTTGTGAGCAGACCTAACCTCAGTTCGTGACCAAAATCTTTCTAGCCCATTTGTTCCTATCCTGGAAGAAGTATTTGCAAGATTACTACGCATCACATCTGCACCTCCTGAGGTAAATTCCTATGATAAATCAATCATGGTTGTCCAAAATAATAATTTTCAAGGTGGATAAGAAAAGAAAAATAGAGGAACAATAAGCAGTGCACTCATTGTTATAAGGGAGGACATGTAAGAGAGGAATGTTGGTTTCTTCTCTTACATTGCACTCATTGTAACAAGAAAGGGCATGTTAGAGAGGAATGTCGACTTCTTCATGCTAAGCATCCACGTAATAATGATCTTCCTCGACACACAACAAATTTGGCTCATAACAGAGATGGTATGCTGCCTACATCTGATGTCAGGAATGGATCATCTCAATCTATCACTTTAAATAGAGTAGACTACAATGACTAACTTCAGTACTAAGCGTCAAGGCAATAATCATCAGCTTCATCATCTTCTTGTAGAATACAACCTGGATACTCCTTTGCTTACGTCGTACAATCTTCATCTCAGGAATACTGGATTCTTGATTCCAGTGCTTCTGACCATATTTGTGGTAATAAAAATACTTTTTCTACTCTTATTACTCTTTCTTCCCTCTCTACTGTTACTTTGGATAATGGATCAAAAACTATTATAAAGGGGATAAGTATAGCTTACCCTCTTCTTACATACCTTTAAGATCGGTCCTTTTTGCACTTGAATGTTCATATAATCTCATTTTGATTAGCAAATTAACCAAAACCTAACATGTGATATAACCTTTCTTGATGATTTTGTTCTTCTGCGGGATCGGAGTATGGGACAAGTGATTGGAAAAAGATATAAGTCCCAAGGATTGTACCTGTTATCCATCCCAACACCACATGTTGCTTTCACTTTCGTTGTTTCTTCTGAATTTCTACCTAGTCAATTGGATCATCCGAGTATCTTGAAACTACATATGATGATTCTAGTTTGAGTAGTTTATCTTTGTTAGAATATAAGTCATTTCATCTTGGGAAGTATACTCGTACCTTGTTCTCAAAGCTATAAATAACAAGGCCACCTCAATGTTTGTAATTGTTCATTCAGATATATGGGATCCAAGTTATGTTAGTTCTTCCTTAGGCTTTCATTATTTTGTGACTTTTATTGATGACTATTCTCGGTGCACGTGGTTATTTTTAATGAAAAATAGATTTGAGTTATCCTCTATCTTTCATAAATTTTATGTTGAAATTTGCAATCAATTTGGTATTTTCCATTAATAAGTTAATCAGTGATAATGCCCAAGAATATTTCTCTCTGTCTCTCTATTTTGTAATATCATCCCAAGGGATATTGCTCTTGTCTTCTTGTGCACATACTCCTCAACAAAATAAAGTTGTTGAGTGAAAGTGTCACGACCCAAAAACAAGAGTCATGATGGCACTTGTTGCAACATACCTTGACAAGTAAGCCTATCACCCAAACTAATATAAAAAGAAAAAAGAAAAGACAGAAATACCCAAGGTAAGGCTTCTAGAACGAAGTCGAACCATATAAGTAATCATAACAATGCGCAAAAAACTTATCCAAAATACAAATCATGCCCAAAACTAGGTATCAATAGTGTAAGAACTACTAACACAATTTAGGAGTCAAATACATCAGAAAATAACCACAAAGAAATAATATATATCTCCGAATACTAATAAAGACATAACTACTATAGAAAGATAAAGGTGAACTCCGGATGCATGAATGTTCAACCTCTACCATGGAAGCTCCAACAATCATCCGAGTTAAGCAAGCTGAGGTGCACTCAAGCTAGGACTGCACCGAAAGGGAGCAGTAGGCATGAGTATGATCCACTTGTACTTAGTAGGTATCATAGGCCAACCAAGAAAAGTAGTAAATAATGAATACAAAATATATACTAAGGGCACGTCACCTGCAATCAGAAAATATTCCACGATAGTAGCCCACACCGCTTGCACTAACAGTTCTAATGTATCACATATATTGCAACATTACACCAAGATAGAACACAAGTATGCATTATATCACATATAAGTAGAACAAGGGGGAACATGCATATCCAAGATCATTAAATACAATTAAAAGAAGATAAGACAATTACATAGATGGCAAGTCATTATGGCAATACAACATAATATAAATACAATAAAGTAAGTGCAATGTAAATAATGATGATGATGATGATGCATGAGGTCGTCACGCAACCTTTGGGATCATCGCACAATCCACGTATACACCTACAGAGCTAAAGTTTCCCGATGTAGGACCTATGGGGGGTTCGTCAACCCATTTACAATCCACATATCTCAAATATCCTTTCCGGAACATCCCTCGTAAAGGTTTTATAAGGTGTTAAATATCTCCTCCCCAGTACTTCCCTCGGGAAGAGTTTAATAAAAAGTGTTGTCATTGTTTCTCAGATGTTGCCAGATGGTACCAATATTATATTTCATGAATGAGTATAATATGAGGATGTAATGTTCACAACCAATCACAATAAGTATTTCACAATCAATAATAATGATATATTCCCATAACCAACCACAATTATACATTTTCACAACCACGTGAGTCAATATTCACTCATTATTTTTGTTTCATCCATGAATTTCTACATGTATCATATAACAACAAGTATGAATATATCAAAATACAACAATGGTACCACATTAGGCATTTCAACAATACAATACAATTATTCATATATACTCAAGGCTATCAAGATCATATAGTACCCCACATGGTCACACATATCACATAATATTTTAATTTCAACAACTATATCACATATAGGCCCCCACAGCACATAACATAGATAGTCATTTTTTTCATGATATGTTTCCACCCTTAACATGTATTTTGAACCATCATTTACTACTCAGCCCAGTCTGAAAGAATTACACCATAACCTACCTCAAAAATTGAAATACCACAACCAAGACTTTGCTCCCAAAGACTTACTCATCATGAACTATCCTAAACTCCACTACAAACATCAAATATAGAATCTACGTGTCAAAATAAAACCAACAATAATTGACTACTTTTGGTTCGGGGTCTAAACGAATCCGCGAAATGGATTTTTGAAAAGGAAGGGAAAAATTATAACTTTACTTTAGAAACATATTTTTCATATTCTTAGAAACCTACAGATTAAAACCCAAGTCAAATTATGTCAAAAATGAGGTTCAAATTGAAGAAAACCCATTTTTAAACTTTTTCGAGTAAAATCTTTTAAATCAGGGCTAAAATCAAGAATCAGGGTTGTTTTGAAGGTTAAATTGATGAAAAACTAATAATTATAAGATTAAAATATTGTTCAAGTGAAAATAAGTGAAACTGGTGTTTAAAATCAAGCCGTAAGATTTTTGGAGTTTTGAGAAATTAATCAAGAAATGATTAAGAAAGGGGTGAATTCTTACCTTAAATCGATATTAAAATCAAGAAATAGATATTAATCTAGCTTTCCAAGCTCCCACAAGCTTCACTTTTAAGCTCTCACACTATTTCAAGTTTAACTCTCAAGAGGCAAGGTGAAAGAATGGACAAAATAGGCTAAAAAGGGGTAAAAAAATCTGCTATATATTGCAAAAAAAATTGCATTAAGTCCTACCAGACTTCGACGGGGTGCTCGAAATTCGTTTGGAGTTCGATATACACAAACGAACTATGTAACTACACTAAATTTGATACTCCGAACCAATGGCGATATCAAATTCTTGAGAAAATATCATTTTTACAGAATTGACCCCCGAAATCCGAAATTATAATTTTCCAAACCGAGGGTCAAAATTAGATTTAAAAATCGTAAAATCATACCAAACATGTTAACACCCTAAGATCAACGTTCTGGATCTGCTGGCGAAGTTGGATTTTCCATCCGAGGTTTCTTTGACCAAATATGGGTCCCACGCCTATATTTCCAATTTTCCAACTTTTCGACCAGTAGGTCAAAATGAGATAGGGTACACTGGGACCCATACCAAAGGTCTACCTGTCCTAAAATTGATATTTTGGAGCTGCTGGGACAATCCGTTCATCCATCTATGGCACGGATCAAAAGATATCTACATAAGTCTAAAATAAGATTCTCGAAGCTGTAAAAATCACAATATTGGATAAATGGTACAAAAATGCATCGAGCATCATGTCAACCACCCTGCACACCCCAGAAATACCATAATACAACTACGGGGAGGGGTAAAATAGTAAAATCACACAAAAACACAGAACTCACATATTTCATCAAAAAGTTGGTCGTTATATCATCCACTACTAAAAATCTAGTTAATGCTCAAACTTAGGAAAAAAAAGATATCTAAATCAATGAAGAGCTGGGGATAAGAACTACGCATATCAAACTCAGCCTCCTAATTAGCCTTATCTATAGGTCGATGTCGCCACTGGACCTTAACCACAAAGATCACTCTAGAGCACAACCGCCATACATCCCCATCCAATATGGAGACCAGCTCCTCAATAAAAGACAACCGCTCACCTAACTGAACTGACTACCAACAAATAGCATGAGACTCATCCAAAATATAATGGAGAAGCATATAAATATGAGAAACTGGATGAATAGCTGATAGCTCAGAGGTAAAGCCAACTCATAAGCCACCTCACTGTTTTGCGGAGAAATTTTGACTTTTTCAGAAGAGTCGCCACTTAATTTTGAAAAGGAATTAAGAAACCTTTAGAGAGTTACTTCAAACGATCCAAAACAGAAAAATTGTTTAAGTTAAGAGATTCTGAGTAAGCGGTTCTTATTAACATTTTAGAAAGGTATTAGGCACCTATAACGTCCGCTAACTTGCGGTTATCCTAACTGTTTGAAAACGTCTTTTGACTTAAAAAAAGATTGATTTATCGAAAGTGATTGATTTTAGAAAACGATTTGTGTAAAATAGATTTAGGCAACTTATTAGGGATTTTAAACTAAGTCTAAACAAAATGAATAAGCAAGTAAACACATAAAAGGGAAAAAGGAGGAGAAAATAAACGATTTAGTCCATCCAACCCAAATCAACGAAACCTGTCCTAATCTAGTTGGGCTTTCGACCCATTTTCACCTATCCTAATATAGTTTTCGAGTGTTTGGCTCGAGTCTCACTTCACCTGTATTAAATACAACTTTGGCTTCGAAGCCCCAAATAAATGAATAAGTAAATGATTAAATGAATAAATAAGAAGAAGACAATAATAAAAATTGAGATTTTTCAAGTCTCTTAGTGACCTCATCAATGGGTTTTGACTCATTTTCCTTCGTCGTCTATCTTGTATCACTCGCACGCCATATAGTTGACCTTGGGTTTAAAATTTAGACTTGACTCGAAGAGGTGAACCTCATTGACCCATTACGAAATGCAAGAGGAGAGGAGTCCATTTAGACTCAACACATTTTTTGCATGCAAAGAAAAGATAAAGAAATTAATATACGTGCAAGGCATAAAAGTGACATATTTAAAAGCAAAAGACAATATCAAGAACCAATCTTAGAATGACAATGATAAGCATACTTGCACACGAATGAGAGTAAACAAATAAAATTCAAAGCAAAGACATCCACTTACATGCCTAATGATTTATGTTCATATAAGAATGAATAAAGGTAAAAGGAAGAATGCCATATTCAATGAATTAATGCGAGAACAAATAATACAAGTTGCGAGAATAAAGGGATGACGCGATAATAAAAATACCCATGACTTCTAAAATTGCACAAACATAACAACTAATCCATAGAACAAAAGAAAATAAAGGCTAACTTTTCAAGAAAGAGGATCCTTAAATTTCAATTAAGGCGACATTAATGAAAATTCATACATCTAAGTCTTGACCAACTTTAAAAGCACGTAAAGACCAATGATTTATCGTTCTAAGACATCATTGGTTTTCTTTTGATATTATGAATCAAGGAGAGACACGATAAAGTCTTTACACTCACAAAATATAACAATCCAAAGGGAGTAAGAAAATTTGAATAAAAGTTTAGCATTTCTAAAAGTGAAATATCGTTTCATAATCATACTATGCATGTCACGAAAATATCTAAATAATTCTATTTAGCAAAAAATACGAACTTTCTCATCATTTTGACAAATTTAAAAGCATGCGAAAAGAAAAGAAAGAAAAAGGAATAAATATCGTGGATGGAAAATAAAGCTAGCACTTCATCTATTATATGAGGATTTTGAAATCCATTAAAATAATTAACAAGCAAATGATAAATTCTTGATTTAATCAATTACTATTTTTATTAAGGGAAAATAAACAATATAACTATTTTTCAACATAAAACAAACAACTTTTCATGCTAAAAATAAATATATTCGCCAACAATGAGTTTAAACATGGCATGTGTACATCTTTTGAGCAAAGGTCAAAACTTTATACAAAATAATCAAAGAATAACTCTAAAAGGACAAAACAATTAATATTAACTATTCTTTTCAACATAAAGGAAATAACTTTACATGCTAAAAACAAACATATCAACCAACAATGAGTTTAAACAAAGCATAAATACATCTTTTAAACAAAGATTGAAACTTTATCTCGAATAATCAAAGAATAAAATAAAAAAGGCATGTACAATTATTGCTTGCTCATTTTTTATACCGTGAATATGAAAATAACCATAATATCGATACTACAACGTCCTATGGCCTTCAAGGCCATCTACAACAAACAATCCCAGCAAAAAAAATAATAATAAAAAATAATAATAATAATTACAACTACGAAGAAGAAAAAAGATGAAGAAGAAAATGATAATAAAACTACAAATAAAAAAAAAGAGAAAGGTGTGTTTACCTTTTTGGGGGCAGCAAATGATACTACGAACTTCGTCGGAATCAACCACCACCGAAAAACGTTGCCGACAACTTGAAATTTTTTATTAGCCGACCAACTCTATGAAATAAATTTTTTTACTTAATAAAAAATAATTATTTTGCTCAAAAAGGATTTTTTGACCTTTCTAGCCTCTTTTCTTTTTCTTCCTTTTTCCCCTCCTTCTCAACCAAAGTAGTGGTAGTATTTATAGGAGAGAATGGGGTATTTTTTTTCTTTCTCCACCAATGTGGGAGAAAAGTATTTATAGGAAAGGATGGAGATTTATTTCTTGTCATCCACCAATATGGGAGAAAAAGCATTTAGGGGTGTTTTTGAAATGTAAAAATTGAAGATAAGGTGAGGTGGAAGATAATGTGAGGGAAAATAGTACAATGTAGTACAATCTTTGAATTTCAAAATTGGAAAAGGACAAAGTTGGGGGGAATAGTACAATGTAGTACAATTTGAATTTATTTTTTGGTGGAAATTGGGTAGTAGTTGTGAGAGTTCTTGAGAATTTTGGGGTTATTTAAAATATAACCCCAATTGGAATGTAAAATTTAGTCATATTTATTTATTTTGACCAAATTAAAAATCAATTGACGAATTGCATTGCAATTATGATCAATTTTCAATTATGGTCAAATCTAATAGATTGGCTAAATTAAATTGAAATTCGATACGAATTGATACTTTTTTTAATCTCGAGATTCTTGATTTAATAAAATCAAATGCATATTTATTCAAATAAATTATTTTTGAGAATAAATTATATTTAAATCAAGATTTTAATCATTTGAATTTATTTTCAAGATGAGCCTTAATTAAATCCGATATTTTGTAAAATAAATATTTAAGTAACAAATTATATAGTCTCGTATAACTGAACACGATAGTATATAATCGCTACTTAAAATGACAAAATCACATACCAATTTTTTTTATTTTTTTTTATTTGGATGAAATAATTATTTTGGTTTTATTAAAAACTGAAGAAACTAAGGATTAAATTTAGTCGTAGAGGGTAAAAATTAGGTGTCAACAACTGGCTCATCCCTTTGGGTAGGGTGGATGTAAGTATCCCTGGGCAAAGGGAGGTTGACGTTCCTAATTTTTCCCCGACCATAGATTCGAATCTGAAAGAGGTTGGTTTTCGCATGAGTTTCATAGAGTCATGGCCGAACCTCGGTATTAGGTTTTCTACATATCTCAGGTTACATGAGAATTCAGGCCACTTGTAGTTCATAGAGCTTGATTTAAAGCACGATTTTCAAAAAATTCACAAGCTATCTCGGTTTTAGAGTTTTTGATAAACCAAGAAACTGGGGAATAAATGGATTAGGGGGGAGGTTGGAATGCAGTTGAGTTTTCTACATGGATCCCAGCCTACATATCCCCAAGATTTTAGGAAATCATACTGCTTGTAGTTCGACTCGATCGGTAGAAAAGATAGTCTTTTATTTCAGATGATCTTTGGCTCAGGATGAGTGACAAGTTGATCGAGTTTCGAAAAAGAGGCTTGTAACCTCTTAACCATGAATGTGGGATCCTTCACACCCATAGAAAAGAACTTACCCAGACATAATTTCCAAACTCTGAGTATGTTGTCACCCGACTTTGAAAGAAAGAGAAGGTTACCCTCAATATTAGTTTAAAAATATCTCAAAGGTGAAGCAGAAACTAGAATATCTCGGAAATACCCACATGCCTTCTAATAGGGGTGTGGTTAGATGGTGGTGGTGATCATCCTTTAGCTCATGTCTAGAGAGTTTGACGTCCCTCTCTAGACTATGTCCCGTTTTGCTGCTAAGAAAGAGTTCCACGCTGTGCTGCGTCCTATATGAAGTCATCTGTACCTGTGGTTTTTATTTGAGATTTTCATCCTCTCGGATGCTCTCGACAGTGCTTCAAGAAAAAAGTGTTAGTTCTAAACATAATTCACGAAAGAGGTATGTAGTCTTTTACCATATATCCATGTGTGTTGTGGCCTGAAAAGTGAAATCATCTCTTTATGTACCTGTTTGGAATGAAATAACTGGAAATAAAAAACACAACAACCCTCTTGGTTGTTGTATAATTATGCCATTTGTCATTTGAATATGTCTTTAAAGTGAGGTGGCTCTTTTGGACACTGGCGATAATTTATGCAGAACGGTCCCTACAACCGTGTAATCTTGTGCTAGTGTGGCAACCTTTTTGGTTACCTATATCACTTATTGTATGCGTAATGATAACCTCTCCGGTTATAGCCAATGATCGATTTATAAATTTCCTTTGAATTGTCAATCTTTGGATGATCTTGCATATTATTTGATGTTGGATATGAGGCGACTTACAGATATCCTTTGAATTTCTAGTTTTTAGATAATCCTGCACATTATTTGACCTTGGATAAGAGATGGCTTACAAATATCCCTCCAATCACTAGCTTTCAGGTGTTCCTGCACATCATCCGACCTTGGATAAAATATGAATTATAGATATCACTCAAATTGCTATTCCTTGGATAATCCTGCACATAATCGATCTTGGATATGATGCATCTTATAGAGAACCCTTGAATGTATCAATTTGATAATCTCGCATATTCTCCGGTAAGGATTTAGTTGCGACTTATGGGTATCCTCCAAACTATCAATTTTTGGGCCATCTTGCACACTATCCTGTTAGGATATTGTTGTGGATTACGGATGACCTACAGGACATCAACTCATAGGTGATATTGCACACTATCCTATTTCAAATAATATGACTTATAGATGACCCTCAAATTGCTAATTTCTAGGAAATCTCATATATCATCCTTCTTTAGATACCGGCTTAAAGGCGTCCCTTCAAATTGTGTGCTCTAAATGCATTCAGATGCTGATTCATAACATGATGAGATATCCTCGATGCCAGCATTTTTGTCTTGCGTGTCAATAGATATAAAATATGATAATATCCTCGACGCCAGCATTTATGTCCTGCGTGTCAACAGATATGAAATGTGATGATATCCTCGACGCCAGTGTTTATGTCTTGCGTGTCAACAGATATGAAATATGATGATATCCTCGACTCCAGCATTTATGTCTTGTGTGTCAACAGATATAAAATGGCCCTCTCGGCAAATGATATGAATGGCCCTCTTGGAAATGATATGAAATGGCCCTCTTGGCAATGATATGAAATGGCCCTCTTGGAAATGATATGCAATGGCCCTCTTGGAAATGATATGAAATGGCCCTCTTGGCAATGATATGAAATGGCCTCTTGGCAATGATATGAAATGGCCCTCTTGGCAATGATATGCAATGGCCCTCTTGGCAATGATATGCAATGGACCTCTTGGCAATGATAAGCAATGGCCCTCTTGGAAATGATATGCAATGACCCTCTTGGCAATGATATGCAATGGCTCTCTCAGCAATGATATGAAATGGCCTTCTTGGAAATGATATGAAATGGCCCTCTTGGCAATTTATGCAATGGCCCTTGGCAATGATATGCAATGGCCCTCTTGGCAATGATATGAAATGTCCCTCTTGGCAATGATATGAAATGTCCCTCTTGGCAATGATATGCAATGGACCTCTTGGCAATGATATGAAATGGTCCTCTTGGCAATGATATGAAATGGCCCTCTTGGCAATTTAAAACAAATTTCACCTGAGTTCATTTGTCAGCATCTTGCTTTCTACATGTACCTGTACTCAAGGTATACGATTAGTAGACACAAAGTCGCTTTTGCTAGCGACTATTTTTTTTAGAAAAATTCTAAATACAATATTTGTAAAGAAGACAAGAAACTTTTGTTTGTCCTCCATGATCTCAAGAAATGAGATGGACAATTCAAAAGGTCCTCAATAAATGGGTATTAAATCCATTTTTAGGGTTACCCAAAAATACCTTTCTTTAGCATTAGTGCTCTGGTGGCCCCCAATTTGCTCGGGAATTTTTGAAAGAACTCTCATTTTTGTGTATTGGTCCCTGCATCCACAGAAAAATGATTAGTTTGAGAGAAACTACTCCGTATTGACCTTCTTCGATTCTCCATTTGCTCCACGCCATCTTTTGGGTACTCCATCATGTTGGGAATTCCACCCCTGACTCCCCGTCCTAATTGATGTCTAGGCAATCACTAAGTAAAAGATTCATATAGATTTTTGAAAGTAGTCTTAATTTTTTAGAAAATAGTTTTGAAAACTCCTACAAAACTGTAGAAAATCTCTGCCAGTCATGTTATGTGCTAGCTCAACGACCATCTTTCTCTTGATTCTGGCAATGTCCGACGTTTAACGGAGGATTGTTAGGGATTCAGCATTGTTGAGTCTCTCTACCAGAAGTTTTATCAAAGACGGAGATTTAGTCTTCGTAGACTTTATCGCAGGTGGTGATTCTCAAATCTCAACTTCGGCCTTTAGTGCTGGGGAATTTGAAATATATTTTAATATTTGGTGAAAATTTTGAGGCCTTCCTCAAAATTTCTTCCCCAGTTTAAAGTTGTTTGATATGACGCCAACTCGAGAGGATCCGAAGTCTTTGTTGGTCTTCGTTCTCCTTGTTGGATTTTGATCTTCTCTTGTGAATTTTTGAGATTCCTTTTCGAAAATTCTGCCCCAGACTGAGCCGTTGGGGCGCCTACGTATCCCGTTGAAGCAGGAATCAGGTGAAACGTAGTTCAAGACTACGCTAAGGATATATAGAAAAATCTAATGGGTTGACCAAAACCGACATTGGCCGCCTACGTATCCCTTTTGTTGGAAATTTAGGTCATCACATAGTTCATAGCTAAAAGAAAAGGATAAATTTTCCTAAGGGGTTGACCGAAGCTGACATAGGCCACCTACGTATCCCTTTCTTGGGAATTCAGGTAAAACTTAGTTCGTAGATAAAAGGGAAGGATAAATTTTTCTAAGGGGTTGACCGAAGCCGACATAGGCCGCCTACGTATCCCTTTCTTGGGAATTTAGGTCAATCATAGTTCGTACATAAACTCATAATGGCCTTAAAAATACTCTTATCCATCTTACTAGGATATAAATAAGTACTTCTATGGAAGACATGATGTTTGAATTATGTTAGTCTTGATAGAACAAAGGATCAAATATCCAATGGAGTCATCGTCTTCCTAGTTAACAACCTCGGTTTTCTCTAGATTAGACTTCTTTGATTCTCGAACTCTTTGACTCTTCTGTTGACTGTTCTAGGGCTACCATTATTTTTCTTCTTGACATAACATGACAATGGCAGGTTTAAAGTTACTGTTATACGACGGGCAATGAGTCATGAGTGGAGTGGAGGTCCAATTAAACAATGTTTCCTCCAAATAATCTTCCATGATCCCGATTGTCTTGAAAAATTCTTCCCTCATATTTTTCCTTATTCCATTCTTGAGACCATCGATTACAGGTTTTGAAAAATAATTGGTAGAGTTCAGTTTTACTACTAGTCATTTTTCATTTCCTGTAACAAAGCTATAGTCAAGATGGGGGATCTCTTATTCACTTTGATCTAGCAAAGTAGGGTCATTTATGCCAACACAGAGTAGTTTCTATTACCTGCAAAGTAAAAACAACTCAAACGCTGACATGTTAGATTCCGTTAGTAATAAGTAAAGCAAGATGATAAGGTAGAAAGTAAACATATAGAGTTGTTTCTCATCTCATGCGAATTGATCCATGAAGTAATGATGACTCGAGGATATCAATGAACAGGATTTTTCTCAATGAGATGGATAGGTGGATTTTTTCGAGAAGGTTCAACTCTTCTTCTTCCTTCAAGAAAATGGAGGACAACAGAGCTCTGGTGGCCCCCAATTTGCTCGGGAATTTTTGAAAGAGACTCTCATTTTTGTGTATTGGTCCCTGCATCCACAGAAAAATGATTAGTTTGAGAGAAACTACTCCGTATTGACCTTCTTAGATTCTCCATTTACTCCACGCCATCTTTTGGGTACTCCATCTTGTTGGGAATTCCACCCCTGACTCCCCGTCCTAATTGATGTCTAGGCAATCACTAAGTAAAAGATTCATATAGATTTTTGAAAGTAGTCTTAATTTTTTAGAAAATAGTTTCGAAAACTCCTACAAAACTGTAGAAAATCTCTGCCAGTCATGTTATGTGCTAGCTCAACGACCATCTTTCTCTTGATTCTAGCAATGTCCGACGTTTGACGGAGGATTGTTAGGGATTCAGCATTGTTGAGGCTCTCTACCAGAAGTTTTATCAAAGACGGAGATTTAGTCTTCCTAGACTTTATCGCAGGTGGTAATTCTCAAATCTCAACTTCGACCTCTAGTGCTGGGGAATTTGAAATATATTTCAATATTTGGTGAAAATTTTGAGGCCTTCCTCAAAATTTCTGCCCCAGTTTAAAGTTGTTTGATATGACGCCAACTTGAGAGGATCCGAAGTCTTTGTTGGTCTTCGTTCTCCTTGTTGGATTTTGATCTTCTCTTGTGAATTTTTTAGATTCCTTTTCGAAAATTCTGCCCTAGTTTCCATTTCCTGGGGTTATATGACTGAGCTGTTGGGGCGCCTACGTATCCCGTTGAAGCAGGAATCAGGTGAAACGTAGTTCAAGACTACGCTAATGATATATAGAAAAATCTAATGGGTTGACCAAAACCGACATAGGCCGCCTACGTATCCCTTTTGTTGGAAATTTAGGTCATCACATAGTTCATAGCTAAAAGGAAAGGATAAATTTTCCTAAGGGGTTGACCGAAGCTGACATAGGCCACCTACGTATCCCTTTCTTGGGAATTCAGGTAAAACTTAGTTCGTAGATAAAAGAGAAGGATAAATTTTTCTAAGGGGTTGACCGAAGCCGACATAGGCCGCCTACGATCCCTTTCTTGGGAATTTAGGTCAATCATAGTTCGTACATAAACTCATAATGGCCCTAAAAATACTCTTATCCATCTTACTAGGATATAAATAAGTACTTCTATGGATGACATGATGTTTGAATTAAGTTTGTCTTGATAGAACAAAGGATCAAATATCCAATGGAGTCATCATCTTCCTAGTTAACAACCTCGGTTTTCTCTAGATTAGGCTTCTTTGATTCTCGAACTCTTTGACTCTTCTGTTGACTGTTCTAGGGCTACCATTATTTTTCTTCTTGACATAACATGACAATGGCAGGTTTTAAGTTACTGTTATACGATGGGTGATGAGTCATGAGTGGAGTGGAGGTCCAATTAAACAATGTTTCCTCCAATTAATCTTCCATGATCCCGATTGTCTTGAAAAATTCTTCCCTCATATTTTTCCTTATTCCATCCTTGAGACCATCGCTTACAGGTTTTGAAAAATAATTGGTAGAGTTCAGTTTTACTACTAGTCATTTTTCATTTCCTGTAACAAAGCTATAGTCAAGATGGGGGATCTCTTATTCACTTTGATCTAGCAAAGTAGGGTCATTTGTGCCAACACAGAGTAGTTTCTATTACCTGCAAAGTAAAAACAACTCAAACGCTGACATGTTAGATTCCGTTAGTAATAAGTAAAGCAAGATGATAAGGTAGAAAGTAAACATATAGAGTTGTTTCTCATCTCATGCGAATTGATCCATGAAGTAATGATGACTCGAGGATATCAATGAACAGGATTTTGCTCAATGAGATGGATAGGTGGAATTTTTTGAGAAGGTTCAACTCTTCTTCTTCCTTCAAGAAAATGGAGGACAACAGAGCTTTTGGAGATATGGGCCAGGCCGAAAGGCTGCCTACGTATCTCACGGAGGAGAAATCAGGCCCTACGTAGTTTGAAACTATAACGGCATTTTCTGATTCTAAAGTCAACTTTCCTAAAATGGTAGCGATCATTTTGGAAGTTTTGAGAATGACAACGGACTTTTCTGAGAAACTTGGGAGACTTAGAGTACTTTTGGTCGGACTTTTATATAGTGGGGTATATTTCTTCCTAGAGACGTTCTATGAAAAACGGGATTGGATCAGTTCGCCTTTGATTCGAATCAACATAACACGTATAAGCACATAAACAGTTATATTACACAAGCATATTGTAATAAACGTGCATCCTAATTAGGTTACCCATTTGAGCCAAGGGTTTAGGCCTAACAAATTTTGAAGAAAATATACGCCTTTTTAAAGCCAATCCATTATCCCCAAAACCTTCATAGGTATACCTAAATGACATAAATGTCTACAAAAGTTGCAATAAAGGGATACAATCTTTAGGGAAAGGGAATAATGTCCCACGCAGGGGATACTAATTATTGAATGCTTTTTCTATCAGCCTTCGCCTTCTTAGCTTCGTCCATTTCTTATATTGGCGGCATCCGTTGACGTTCAAACTGTGCCTTAGATGCAACCTCCCAAATCGATCAATTTCTTGCTTAACTTGGTTCAATTCTTCTCACGAAAGTAAGCAAATCAAGCTTTTTCCCGACCCATAAAGGATAATGGATTGAATTAGACAGGCATACATTTTCTTCAACACATAAATATGGTTCATCTATAATTGACTCGGGGTTAATAGACACAGGGCAGGTTTTCTAATGGGCCCAATACCCCGCTCAGGTGTTGGGTCGTCCTAGGCTCATGCCCAAAATAGGGTTTTGGTTTCGTTCTATCTTAGGTGTCTAGAGTGGGTTTGAACACTGGTTCTCAAGTGGACAACTTGAGTTTGAAAATACAAACAACCATCAGAAGACTCATGTGCTAATAAGATGTTCGTATTTCCAATACTTTTTTGGAATTGAACAACAGGGGCCGGGACATCCACGAAACCCCAAAACAGTTTAAATAATACAGGAATATGCCATAAGATGCAATAGTTAAACTTTACAGAATTGAAACATATAAACACAAACATAGTTAATCAAAAGACGAAATCAAACATTTGGTTAAAACCTAGCAAAAAATCCCCAGCAGAGTCGCCATTTCTATTTTGCGGAGAAATTTTGACTTTTTGAGAAGAGTCGCCACTTAATTTTGAAAAGGAATTAAGACACCTTTAGAGAGTTACTTCAAACGATCCAAAACAAAAAAATCATTTAAGTTAAGAGATTCTGAGTAAGCAGTTCTTATTAACATTTTAGGAAGGTGTTAGGTACCTAAACCATCCGCTAACTTGCGGTTATCCTGACTGTTTGAAAACGTCTTTTGACTTAAAAAAAGATTGATTTGTCGAAAGTGATTGATTTTAGAAAATGATTTGTGTAAAATAGATTTAGGCAACTTATTAGGGATTTTAAACTAAGTCTAAACAAAATGAATAAGCAAGTAAACACATAAAATGGGAAAGGGAGGAGAAAATAAATGATTTAGGCCATCCAGTCCGAACCAACGAAACCTGTCCTAATCTAGTTGGGCTTTTGACCCATTTTTACCTATTCTAATATAGTTTTCGAGCATTTGGATCAAGTCTCACTTCACCTGTATTAAATACAACTTTGGCTTCGAGGCCTCAAATAAATGAATAAGTAAATGATTAAATGAATAAATAAGAAGAAGACAATAATAAAAATAGAGATTTTTCAAGTCTCTTAGTGACCTCATCAATGGGTTTTGACCCATTGTCCTTCGTCGTCTATCTTGTATCACTCGCACGCCATATAGTTGACCGTGGGTTTAAACTTCAGACTTGACTCGAAGAGGTGAACCTCATTGACCCATTATGAAATGCAAGAGGAGAGGAGTCCATTTGGACTCAACATATTTTTTGCATGCAAAGAAAAGATAAAGAAATTAATTTACGTGCAAGGCATAAAAGTGACATATTTAAAAGCAAAAGACAATATCAAGAACCAATCTTAGAATGACAATGATAAGCATACTTGCACACGAATGAGAGTGAACAAATAAAATTAAAATCAAAGACACCCACTTACATGCCTAATGATTTATGTTCATATAAGAATGAATAAAGGTAAAAGGAAGAATGCCATATTCAATGGCAAGAACAAATAATGCAAGTTGCGAGAATAAAGGGATGAGGCGATAATTAAAATACCCATGACTTCTAAAATTGCACAAACATAGAAACTAATCCATAGAACAAAAGAAAATAAAGGCTAACTTTTCAAGAAAGAGAATCCTTAAATTTCAATTAAGGCGACATTAATGAAAATTCATACATCTAAGTCATGACCAACTTTAGGAAAAACACGTAAAGACCTATGATTTATCGTTCTAAGACATCATTGGTTTTCTTTTGATATTATGAATCAAGGAGAGACACGATCAAGTCTTTACACTCACAAAATATAACAATCCAAAGGGGGTAAGAAAATTTGAATAAAAGTTTAGCATTTCTAAAAGTGAAATATCGTTTCATAATCATACTATGCATGTAACGAAAATATTTAAATAATTCTATTTAGCCAAAAATATGAACTTTCTCATCATTTTGACAAATTTAAAAGCATGCGAAAAGAAAAGAAAGAAAAAGAAATAAATATCGTGGACGGAAAATAAAGCTAGCACTTCATCTATTATATGAGGATTTTGAAATCCATTAAAATAATTAACAAGCAAATGACAAATTCTTGATTTAATCAATTACTATTTTTATAAAGGGAAAATAAACAATATAACTATTTTTCAACATAAAAGAAACAACTTTCCATGCTAAAAATAAATATATTCGCCAACAATGAATTTAAACATAACATGTTTACATCTTTTGAGCAAAGGTCAAAACTTTATACAAAATAATCAAAGAATAAAGCTAAAAGGACACAACAATTAATATTAACTATTCTTTTCAACATAAAGGAAATAACTTTACATGCTAAAAACAAACATATCAACCAACAATGAGTTTTAACAAAGCATAAATACATCTTTTAAACAAAGATTGAAACTTTATCTAGAATAATCAAAGAATAAAATAAAAAAGGCATGTACAATTATTGCTTGCTCATTTTTTATACCGTGAATATGAAAATAACCATAATATCGATACCACAACGTCTTATGGCCTTCAAGGCCATCTACAGCAAACAATCCCAGCAAAAAAAATAATAATAAAAAATAATAATAATAATTACAACTACGAAGAAGAAAAAAGATGAAGAAGAAAATGATAATAAAGCTACAAATAAAAAAAAAAAAGGTGTGTTTACCATTTTGGGGGCAGCAAACGAGACTACGAACTTCGTCGGAATCAACCACCACCGAAAAACGTTGCCGGCAACTTGAAATTTTTTATTAGCCGACCAACTCTATGAAACAAAATTTTTTACTAAATAAAAAATAACTATTTTCCTCAAAAAGGATTTTTTTCACCTTTCTAGCCTCTTTTTTTTTCTTTCTTTTTCCCCTCCTTCTCTACCAAAGTAGTGGTAGTATTTATAGGAGAGAATGAGATATTTTTTTTCTTTCTCCACCAATGTGGGAGAAAAGTATTTATAGGAAAGGATAAAGATTTATTTCTTGTCATCCACCAATGTGGGAGAAAAAGCATTTAGGGGTGTTTTTGAAATGTAAAAATTGAAGATAAGGTGAGGTGGAAGATAATGTGGGGGGGGGGAATAGTACAATGTAGTACAATCTTAGAATTTCAAAATTGGAAAAGGACAAAGTTATGGGGAATAGTACAATTTGAATTTATTTTTTGGTGGAAATTGGGTAGTAGTTGTGAGAGTTCTTGAGAATTTTGGGGTTATTTAAAATATAACCCCAATTGAAATTTAAAATTTAGTCATATTTATTTATTTTGACCAAATTAAAAATCAATTGACGAATTGCATTAGAATTATGACCAATTTTCAATTATGGTCAAATCTAATAGATTGGCTAAATTAAATTGAAATTCGATATGAATTGATACTTTTTTTAATCCCGAGCTTCTTGATTTAATAAAATCAAATGCATATTTATTCAAATAAATTATTTTTGAGAATAAATTATATTTAAATCAAGATTTTAATCATTTGAATTTATTTTCAAGATGAGCCTTAATTAAATCCGATATTTTGTAAAATAAATATTTAAGTAACAAATTATATAATCTCGTATAACTGAACACGATAGTATATAATCGCTACTTAAAATGAAAAAATCACGTACGAAAAATATTTTAATTTTTTTTATTTGGATGAAATAATTATTTTGATTTTATTAAAAACTGAAGAAACTCAGGATTAAATTTAGTCGTGGAGGACAAAAATTAGGTGTCAACAATCACCAACAGATAGAAGAATCTCAAATGGACCAATATACCTGGGGCTAAGCTTGCCCCTCTTCCCAAACCTCATCACACCCTTTATGGGTGAAACTCAAAGGAATACACAATCACCAAACCAAATCTCAAGGCACAAAGTTTATGATTAATATAGCACTTTTGCCTTCTCTGAGTTGCTCTAAGTTTATCCTAAATGACCCGGACTCTATCCAAAGAGTCACGAAGCAAGTCCATACCTCGAGTTCCTACCTCTGAAACATCAAACCAACTCACTGATGAGCGAAAATTCCTACCATAAAATGCCTCAAAAGGAGTCAAGCCGATACTAGAATGGTAGCTATTGTTATATGCAAACTCAGCTAAAGCCAAATGTTTCTCCCATTATCCACCAAAATTCATCATGCATGTGCGGAGCATATCCTTCAAAACTTGGATAGTCTGCTTTGATTGGCCATCAGTCTGAGGGTGAAATTCTATGCTAAGATCAATTCGAGTACCCAACTCATCCTAAAAAGTCTTCTAAAAGTGAGATGTGAACACAAAACCTCAATATGAAATAATGGACGTCAGCACACCATGCAGACGCATAATCTCAAAAATGTAGATATGGGCCAACCTCTCAGCACTAAATGAGACCTGAACCAAAATAAAATAAGCAGACTTAGTCAATCGATCCATGATGACCCAAACATTGTTAAAACCATGAGATGTATGAGGCAAACTAGTCATAAAGTCTATAATGATCCTTTCCCACTTTTACTCGAGAATGGGTAACCTTTGAAACAATCCACCAGGTTTTATATGCTCGACCTTCACCTACTGAAAACATAGATAATAAGCCACTAGATCCACTATATCTTACCTCATACCACCCCACTAATAGTGTTGTCTTAAATCACGATACATCTTAGTCACGCCAGGATGGATGGAATATCTGGAATAATAGGCCTCCTCCAAGATCAACCTAATCTAGTTACCCACTCTCGGCACACAAACTCGGCCTCCAATCTGCAAAACTCCATCTGAATCAAGTGAGGCTTCCTTAGTCTCCCCACTCAACACCTTATATTAAATCAACCTCAATCCAACATCATCAAACTGATGAGCTCGAATCTGCCCCATCAAAGAAGATCTAGCCTCCACAAATGCCAAAATATGCCCAAGTGTCAAAATATCATGTCTAACCATCTAGTTTGCTAAAGACTAAACCTCTAAGGCTAAAAGGTCTCTCCTGGCTTAAAAGATACACCAAGATACCCATGCTATTCGACTTTCAGCTCAAGGCATCCGCAACCATATTAGCCTTGCTTGAATGATACAAAATGGTCGTCATAATCCTTAAGCAACTCAAGCCAACGGAACTGCCTCATATTAAGATCTCGATGGGTGAAGAAGTACTAAAAGCTATGATGATCTTCTCACAATGGACTCTATACGAGTAGTGCCTCCACAACTTTAAGGCAAACACAACTGCGCACAACTCCAAAACATGGGTAGAATAATTCCTCTCTTGAGGCTTCAATTGACGAGATGCATAAGCAATCACCTTACTCTCCTATACCAACACAACACCTAACGTAACACCTAAAACATCACAAAAGATGGTAAAACCCATGCCTTTCTTGTATAAAGTCAAGATAGAAGCTGAAGTCAACAAATCCTTGAGCTTTTGAACGCTCGCCTCACAAGCATCAGACCGACTCTAAGTCAACTTAGTCAAAGGAGCATTAATAGAAGAGAATCCCTCAACAAAATGCCGATAATAACCTGCCAAGACAACAAAACTCTAAATCTCGATAGGCAAAGTAGATCTAGACCAATCACGAACTGCTGGAACCTTGGTTGGATTAACCATAATACCCTTTTTAGTCACCACATAACCCAAGAAAGAAATAGAATCCAACCAAAACTCGCACTTAGAAAATATGGCATACAACTTCTCATCCCACAATTCGCAAATACTCCTTATGCTCAGCTTCACTCTTGGAATACACCAAGATATCACCTATAAATACAATAACAAAGAAGTCGAGATATGGTCTAAACATCCGATTCATCAACTCCATAAATACAGTAGGGGCATTAGTCAGACATGATCAAGAACTCATACTGACAATATTGAGTACAAAAAGCTATCTACAGAATATACAAAGCTCTAATCCTCAACTGATGATAACCGTACCTCAAATCAATCTTTGAAAACACCGCAACACCCTGTAGTTGGTCAAATAAGTCATCAATACATGGAAGAGGATACTTATTCTTAACCATCACCTTATTTAACTACCAATAATTAATACACATACGCATAGACCATCTTTTTCTTCATAAATAAGATAGGCGAACCCTAAGGCGATAAAATAGGTCGAATAAATACCTTATCCAATAACTCTTGTAACTGATCCTTCAATTTTTTCAACTCTGCTGGGGCCATCCTATAAGGAGAAATAAAAATGGGCTTGGTGCCAAGATCAACATTAATAGAAAAATCAATATCTCGATTCAGTGGCATACCAGGCAAGTTCGCAGAAAACACATCCATAAACTCATGAACAATACGGACAGAATCCAAGAAAAGAGGTGAAATAACAGTAGTGTCATGAATATAAGCCAAGTAAGATAAACATCCCCTCTCAACCAATTTATGAGCCTGAACATAAGATATAATTCTCTTAAGACCCAAATACGGCGCACCCTTCCAAGCTACCCTTGGCACACCCAGTGAAGCTAAAGTCACAGTCTTAGCATAACCATCTAGGACAGCATGATAAGGAGCCAACCAATACATACCTAAAATAATATTGAAATCAATCATATCTAACACAAGTAAATCTACAAAAATCTCACGCCCGATAAAAGTCATAACACAAGATCGATACTCCTGTTCCAACACTAAAGTATCACCTATTAGGGTAGATACACGAATAGGCATGGCAAAAGGTTCACTAATAGAATCAAAACCCAAAGTAAAATTCACAGACACATAGGAAAAAGTTGATCTGGGCTCAAATAATACATATATAGGCTTGAAACAAGCGGGGATGATACCTATGACCACAACATCAGACGACTCTACCTCAGGTCTGGCTGGTATAGCAGAACACTGATCACGACCACCAACTAGTTGAATAGCCCCACGATCACCACTGAGGGCTCCACTACCTCTACCCC
The DNA here is from genome assembly GCA_030864215.1 of Capsicum pubescens. Taxonomy (NCBI): domain Eukaryota; kingdom Viridiplantae; phylum Streptophyta; class Magnoliopsida; order Solanales; family Solanaceae; genus Capsicum; species Capsicum pubescens. The sequence continues at coordinate 244,176,300 of CM061546.1, read as the reverse complement.
TCACACCTCCAGTATAATCTCTATCTCTCATAATTGTAATAGGAGTAACTCTAATCACATAGTGGGGACAGTCCTTAGCCAAATGGCTAACCTAATTACACACAAAGCAATCTCTACGGCCTGACTCCATCAGAGAAGGTATAACTGGGCCTGGATAATCACCCTGAACTACTAAACCCAAAGATCCACCGCTTGACCTTGGTATAGCCACCTGTACTGGCCTACCCTGATATCCATGATAATCTCTAAAATCTCTACCATAAGGAGATTGACCTCTGAACTCACCAAAACAACGTACCTTCTTAGCGCCACTCTAAGATACTCAAAGAATACCCTCTATCATCTTAGCGTGATCCATAATAATATGAAAGAAAACTCCAAGCACAACCATCTAAGATATAGCTAACTGAAGGGAGACATCCAAACTCTTCACAAACTTTAGAATCTTCTCAGACTCGATGGAAATGCTATCATATGAATATCTAGATAGGGCATGGAAGTATCCTCATACTTAGCAACTATCATGGAGCTCTGCTCCAAATGATCAAACTCATCCCACCTACTATCTCTCAAATTGAAAGACATAAATCTCTCTAAGAAAGCATCAACAAACTAATCCCAAGGCATCTCAGGAAAATCACGAGGTCTACAACTAACAAGCGACCTTCATAAATCTCTAGGACCATCTTTCAACTGATAGATCGTATAAGCAACACCATCCGCTCAGAAAGAGTAAAACACAACTTAAAACACCAGATATGAAAGAACTTCGCACAATAAAGAATAAAATAAGGAAAGTTTCCTAAATACATCCTATAGCCTTTCAAAGATAGATACGAACATCTACGTACCAATCCGTGAGACTCTATTAAACATCCCATTCTTACACTATTGATACCAATGAACCTGGCTTCTTTGATACTAATTTATCATGACCCAAAAACAAGGTTCATGATGGCACTTGTCGCGGCGTACCTTGATAAGTAAGCCTATCACCCAAACTATTACAAAAAAAAAGATAGAAATACCCAACGTAAGGCTTCTAGAATAAATTCAAACCATATAAGTAATCATAACAATGCATAAAGAACTTATCCAAAATACCAATCAAGGACAAAATCAGGTGTCAATAGTGTAAGAATAACTAATGCAATTTAGGAGTCAAATACATCAGAAAAATAACCATAAAGATTTAATATCTGTCTCTGAATACTAATAAAGACATAACTACTATAGAAAGATAGAGGTGAAATCTGGACGCATGAATGTCCAACTGCTACCTTAGAAGCGCCCACAATTGCTCGAGTCAAGAAAGTTGAGGCACACTCGATCTAGGATCTGCATTGAAAGGGTGGAGTAGGCATGAGTATGTCCCACTTGTACTCAGTAGGTATCATAGTCTGACCAAGAAAAGTAGTAAATAAAGCATACAAAATATATACTAAGGGCATGTCACCTAAAATCAAAAAATATCCCACAATGGTAGCCCACACCGCTTGTACTAACAGTTCTAATATATCACATATATTGCAACATCACACTAAGATAGAACACAAGTATGCATTATATCACATATAAGTAAAACTAGGGGGAACATGCATATACAAGATCATCAAATACAAGTAGAAGAAGATAAGACAATTACATAGATTTCAAGTCAATATGGAAATACAACACAATGTAAACATAATAAAGTAAGTGCAATGTATATGATGATGATGATGATGCATGAGGTCGTCGTACAATCCTCGTATACATCTATGGAGCTAAAGCTTCCCGATGTAGGACTCATGGGGGGTTAGTCAATCCGTAGACAATCCACATATCTCATATCTTCTTTTTGGTAAATCCCTTAGAAAGGGTTTTATAAGGTATTACAATATCTCCTCCTCGGCACTTTTCTTAGGAAGGGTTTTATAAAAGGTGTTGCCATTATTTCTCATATGTTGTCACGGTGGTACCAATGTTTTATAAATTAGTATAATATGAGGATGTAATGCTCACAATCAATCACAATGAGTATTTCCAACACTAATCACAATGATATATATCCACAACCAACCAAAATTAAACATTTCCATAACCACGTAAGCCAATATTTACTCATTTTTTATTTCATTCATGAATTTTCACATATCTCATATAACAAGTATGAATATATAAAAATACACCAGTGATACGATATTAGGCATTTCAATAACATAATACAATTATTCATATATATTCAAGGCTATCAACAACATATAGGACCCTATATGGTAACACATATCACATAATATCTCAATTTCAATAATAACATCACATATAGGCCACCACACGACACAACACATAGATAGACATTTTTTTTATGATTAGTTCCCACCCTTAACATATATTTTTTACTATAATTTACTACCCAATCCAGTCTGAAAGAGTTAAGTCATAACCTATCTCAAAATCCGAAATACCATAACTAAGACTTTTCTCCCAAAGTCTTACTCCTTACGAACGGTCCTGAACTCCACTAAAAATATCAAATATGTAATCTAAGCATCAAAACAAAATAAATTACACCCATATTGACCACCTTTGATTCGGGATCAAAACGAATCTCCGAAATGGATTTTCAAAAAAGAAGAGCAAATTTGTAACATTATTTCAAAAAATGTGTTTTCCATATTTTTTAAAATCTACTGCTAAAAACTCAAGTTAAATTGAGTTAAAAAAGGTTCAAACCAAAGAAAAATCATTTTAAAGCTTTACGGGGTAAAATCTTTGAAATTCGGGTTAAAATTAAGAATCGGAGTTGTTTTGAAGGTTAAATTGATGAAAAACTAGTAATTTTGAGATTAAAATATTGTTCAACTTAAAATAAGTGAAATTGAGATTTAAAATCAAGCCCTAATATTTTTGGGACCTTTAGAAATTAATCAAGAAATGACTAAAAAAAATGATGAATTCTTACCTTAAATCTGTAATAGAATCAAGAAATAGATGTTAATCTAGCTTTCCAAGTTTCCACAAGCTTCCCTTTTAAGTGCTCACACTATTTTAGGATTTAACTCTCAAGAGGCAAGGTGAAAGAATGGACAAAATAGACCAAGGGGTAAAAAATCTGCTATATATTTCCAAGTCTTAATGGACTTTGATGGGGTGCTCGGGATTCATTCGGAGTCCGATATACACTAACGCACTATATAACCAAACTAAATTTGATGCTTCGAACTCAATGAAGATATCATATTTTTAAAAAAATATCATTTTCACAGAGTAGACCTCTGAAATAAAAAATTATAATTTTCCAAACTGAGGGTCGAATGAGTTTTAAAAGCAGTAAAATTACACCAACCATGTTATCACCCAAAAATTGACGGTCCGGATCTACTAGAAGATTCAAATTTCCTATCCGAGGTCATTTTGACCAAATATGAGTCCTACACCCATATTTTTAATTTTCCAACTTTCCGACCAATAGGTCAAAATGAGCTTGGGTGCACCGAAACCCGAATCAAAGGTTTACCTAGTGTAAATTTGATATTACAGAGCTACTAGTGTAGTACATTTATCCATCTATCGTATGGATCAAAAGATATCCACATAAGTCCAAAATAAGGCTTTCAAAGCCATTAAAAACCACAATATCGCATAAATGGTACCAAAATACATCAAAACTATGCCAATCATACCCACACTCTAAAAATATAATAATATAACTACGGGGAGGGGTAAAACAATCAAATTACATAGAAATACACAATTTATATATTTCATCAAAAAGCTGGTCTTTACAGAAAAACAGACATCGAATAGAAACAACTCAGACACTACTCATTCATAATAACGTTCATTTACATTTTTGGGGTGATATCATTATTACTTCTTGTTATTTAACCAATCATTTGCCTTCATCTATTTTAAAGTATAATAGTATACATTAAGTCCTCTATCCAGACCAAACTTTGTTCCCCCTTCCTCTACATGTATTCGGTTGCATCAAATTTGTTCATAACCTTACCCCCAAAAAAGATAAACTTCAGCATAAGGCTTTTAAATGTATCTTTCTCGTGTATTTTCATCTACAAAAAAGTTACAAATTATATGATACCTCTACCAATAAGTATTTTATCTTAGTAAATGTTTATTTTTTCAAGACTTCACCTTATTTTTCTCCTAATATGGTAAAACAAAAGGCAATATCAGTCCTTTTAATTCCAACTATTCCAGCCCCAGCTCTACCTCAATCTCTTAAGGTCTATTATTGATGACCTCAATCTCCTTCTGATCTTGCTAATTCAGTTAGTATTTCTAACATTGATATAGGTACATAAAGCACTCTTGGTGACTCATTACCTACTTCAACAATGTCTCCTGCTTTGGTCGAGCACTTATCAAATAGTCGTCCCATTTTTCTTTACAAAGGTACTAGAACTACTACCAATAAAACTCTTACTTATTATTATTTAAGTCATCATCATCTGTCACCTTCATATCATGCCTTCATTACTAGCTTATCAATAGTCAAAGTTCTTAAAACTGTGATAGAAGCACTGGTTCATCCAGGTTGGCATCAGGCTATGATTCAGGATATAACTATTTAGCATGATAATGTTACTTGGGAGCTTGTTCCTTTACCTAAAGGAAAAAAATCATAGTTGGTTGTCGTTGGGTATTGTAACACCCCGTATTTCCCTAGCATAATCTAAGTCCCAATACATGAGTATTCATATATAAAATTTTTAAAAAACTCATTATTTTTTATTTTAGAGCCTTCCATTGAGTAGGAAATTCAATTAGCTTTCCAACGATATAAAATTTGCCCAAATCCGATAACCGGGTAAAAAGTTATGGCAATTTTAAGTTTCATTCACAAAAACCTGTTATTTTAGCCTTTAGTGCGTCGTGGATCAGGCCAATCTCCCATTTGGAAAAATCCAATGAGGATCCGCGATAATGGTGCATCATGGAGCAGGCCAAAAATCCAGTGAGGGTCCACGATAATGGAGCATCCGCGATCATGGCGCGTCGCGGAGATGGCCAAATGGCATCGACAGGCTTACCGCGATGGTGGCGCATCGTGGCATTTGTCTAGGTCCCATTTTTACCTTTTCTAGTGGCTTGGCATGATAGTGGTGTATCGCGCCAAGGCCAAAAATTGGGATTTCAATTTCAAGCTTGTGTTTTTAAATTCGTTTAAGGGTATTTGGGTCTTTTTCCTAAGCCCTAAACTTGCCCTAAACACGAAATTTAACCCCTAATTGACCTAAATACTCATTATTATTCACTTTCTCGCAAATTAAAAATCCCCTCTTTCAAGAACAAGAAACCCTAGCTCTGAAGAATCAAGGTCAAATCTCAAGAACTCTCCATCAATCCTTACAAATTCATCATCCCATGTATGTTAGATGTTCATCCATGGATTTCCTTCATCCATGGAGTCCAAGTATCCATTTTAATTACAAATCTATCATCTTTTCAAGACTTATGATATTAAATTGTGATTTAAAACTATGAATCTCCATGAACTTCCATGAATATTGATTTTATACCATACTTTAATGGAATTGTTATTGTTATCAAATCCCTCATATTTTAATATTTTCCTTCTTCGAATTAGATCATGATTTAGTGTTATTAATGTTGAGGTCATACTATTATTTTAAGTTTTATACTATTCCCATGAATTGACTAAACTATGAAGTACAAGTGTCTGATAAAATGCCTACAAGAGTGATTTATTTAATAAGAGCCTTCATGTTTTGGCCTTCAAGCTTTAATGTCTTTTTAGTATTATTGTTTTGATTCCTGGGGGTATTGAATACCCAAAACCCATAGTTGTTTATTTAGTCAAGTCTCAGTACATTACAAAATAGTCTTCAGATTATATTATGAGCATTATCAGAATAGTCAGATATCAGTCATTGAACTCAAAACAGTCTAGTATCTCAGTGTCTTTCAATTGGGAGTAGGATTTAGCACCGAGCGAGTGTAAGGATGGCGGCTTCCCCGTCATATAGGCAGAGTCGTTAGTAGAAGTCCCTATACTCCAGAACTACATAGCCAGCGTAGGATATGAGTAGTTACCCGTCATATTAGGCTTGACTATCTCGTAGGGGTCACCCGTCAGTTCAGGCTTGACACCCTTAGTCCTTTAGACATTATATCAGTTTAGTAGATCCACACAGCCATTGTTAGTACCCATGGTATGGTATTAACACCCTTCCAACTGAGGTTACAGGTTGGACCCCGATTAGCTCAAATTGGGGAATGTTAGTTCGATGATACCTCCCACAGTCTCAGATATAGTCTCAGTTACAGTCCCAGCTCAGTTATTCAGTCTTAGTGTTGTTTGACCAAAGCATACAGATTTCAGTTATCTCAGTATATTAGTTTACATATTTTACTTAGTTTATGTTATAGGCTTGGTCATGCATCCACAGTATTTACAGATTTTCCTACATTTCTTGTATCTATAGATTCCATGCACTTTATTCAGTACTTCGAGCTTTACATGTATGTCTAGTTAATTATCATCATTCCTATTTATGAGACCATGCATATCAGCCTACCTCATTTAGCATACCAGTACATTCAAAGTACTGATCACATACCTTTTCTTTTGTGCTATGATGTCTCACATCATAGGTGCTGACGCTCAGTTCCCAGATCATACCTAGATTCTCAGATTATTAGCAGTACAGTAGCAGTGGTGAGTCCTCATCATTCAAGGACAGATTATATTACTTTGTGTCTTTATCTCAGTAGTTAGTAGAGTTAGTTGGGGCCTGTCCCATCAACTCACAGTATCCAGTTTACAGGCTTTTCAGACACTATAGTTAGCTATTCAGATTTTAGTATTTTTATCAGATTCCTAACTCAGTAGTTATTTCATTATTAATATGTTATGGAATTTTAGTTATTCTTCCATATTCATGATTACATTATTCATTACTTACAGCAGATACCAGCTCATGGGTTAGCTTGTGGTCTCTTGGGACCGTAAGCAGCGTGTAATGACTAGGGGGTAGTCTCGAGTCATTACAAACTTGATATTAGAGCCTAAGGTTTTAAAGTATCCTAGGAAGTCTGAAAGTTGCGTCGAGTAGAGTCTTGTGCATGGGTGTGTAGCGCGCCACACTTATGGATGAGAGGCTACAAGGCATTTAGGAAAAAGTTTCCCTTCTTTTAAATATTCATGTCGTACGATTGAGCATGAGCTCCAGTTAAACTCTCAGTCTAATCTATTTTTTCCTTCCATTTACAGAACATACCTCCCAAGAATAATGGAAGAAGAACAGAAACTTAGCCAGCCTCTCATCCCGTCTACGCAGATCCTCTGGAAAATCATGTCTCTCACGCAAAATTTAGGGTTGCGTTCACTACTCTAGCAAACTCTGTAGCAGCACAAAATAAATGGACATCCGCTGTTTAGGCCAACCCAGTGGCCAATACTACTGCAACTAGAATTCAGTATTTCATCCGGATAAATCCCTCTTCTTTCACAGGATCCAAGTCTGAAGAGGATCCACAGAAATTCTTAGATATGGTTTAGAAGGTCATGGATGTTATGGGGGTGACATCTAGTCAGAGTGTCGAGTTGGTTGCATATTAATTATAGGATATAGCCCATACTTGGTTTAAGTAGTGGAAAGTTGATAGAGGTGTTGATGCAGGGCCTATAGAATGGGAAGAGTTTACCATGGCTTTCTTGGACAGATTCTTTCCATTAGAGTTGAGGGAGGCCAAAGTGTTAGAATTTATTAATTTGAGGCAAGGTAGCATGAGTGTGAGGGAGTATTCTCTTAAGTTTACTCACTTAGCTAGATATGCTCCTCATGTGGTAGCTGACAGTAGGTCCAAGATGAGTAAGTTTGTGTCTGGCGTGTCTAATAGTGTTATCAAGGAGTGTAGGATTGTATTACTGATTAGTGGGATGGATTTGTCTAGGCTGATGGTCCATGCTCAACAGATAGAGGAGAAAAAGATTAAGGAGAGGGAGAGAGGAAACAAGAGAGCTAGGATAGGTAATTTTAATTTCAATCAGCCAAAGTTATAAGGTGGTAACCGTCCTCAGTTTCATCAGAGGTCTTTATCCCCATTACCTTCTTCAATCAGTGCCCCAGTACCCAAATTCAAAAACAATAATAGGGATAGGGCACCAGTCTCTAAGCCCCAGGTCAGTGTTAGCAGTGCTCGTACCAATACTTTATGTCAGAAGCGTGGCAGACACCATTAGGGTATGTGTAGAGCTGGTAGTGATGTGTGCTTCGAGCGTGGAAATCTAGGCCATTAGATTCAGAAGTGTTGGGTAGTTTCTCAGAAAGGTAGGGATACACGCCAACAGGGCCAGTCCCTTTAGTCGTCATTTCCATCCGGCCGCCCAACTCAGTAGGGTGTCACTTCCAGTGCTACCAGTGGTCATCGTACGATCAAATTATATGCTCTTTAGTCCCGCCAAGATCAGGAAAATTCTCCTGACATAGTTACTGGTACGTTACAGGTCTTTCACTTACATGTTTATGCTTTACTAGAACTTGGAGCTTCTCTTTCTTTTGTAACTCCATATATAGCTATCAATTTTGGAGTCAATCCTAAAACTCTAGCAGATCCCTATTCAGTGTCTACCCTAGTAGGCATTTCCATTGTATCCAGACAGGAATACAGGAACTGTTCGGTTATAATATCTCAAAAAGTTACCTCAGTTGATATCATGGAGTTAGAGATAATGGATTTTGACATCATTCTCGGCATGGATTGGCTCCACTCATGATATGCCTTAGTTCATTATAGAAACAGAATAGTTCATTTTCAGTTCCCAAATGAACCAGTCCTTGAATAGAGGGGTAGTACTACAGCACTTAGGGGTCAGTTGATTTCATACCTTAGAGCCAGAAAGATGATATCCAAGGGTTGTGTCAACCATCTTGTACAATTCAAAGACTCTAACTCAGAAACTCCAACTCTTGAGTCAGTTCCAGCAGTAAATGAATTCTCAGATCTATTTCCTGAAGATCTTCCTGGAGTTCCTCCCGAAAGGAAAATTGACTTCAGAATAGATCTTCTCCCAGATACTCAACCTATATCTATTCCTCCATACAGAATAGCTCCAACTGAACTCAAAGAATTGAAAGAACAATTAAATAATCTCCTAGATAAGGGATTCATTAGCCCCAGCATCTCCCCATAGGGTGCACCTGTTCTATTCGTGCGTAAAAAAGATAGTTCTCTCAAAATATACATACACTACCGTCAGTTGAACAAGGTCATAGTCAAGAATAAATATCTACTTCTTAGAATCGATGATTTGTTTGACCAACTTCAAGGTGCTAGTTACTTTTCCTAAATAAACCTCAGATCAGGCTATCATCGGCTTAGAGTCAGAAAATGTGACATTTCAAAAATAGCATTCCGAACTTGGTATAGTCACTTCAAATTTCTAGTCATGTCCTTTGGTCTTACAAATGGCCCAGCAGCCTTCATGGACTTGATGAACTGAGTGTTCAAGCAGTACTTGGACATGTTTGTCATAGTCTTCATTGATGTCATTCTTGTTTACTCCCATAGTGAAAATGATCATGCAGACCATCTCAAAATAGTGTTGCAAGATCTTAGAGCCTATCAGTTATTCGCTAAATTATGTAAGTGTGAATTCTGTCTAAGATTAGTAGCTTTTCTTGGAGATATTATTTCCAGTGATGGCATTAGAGTTGATCCTCAAAAGACCCGGTGAGAAACTAGCCTAAATCCATCTCTCCATCAGATATCAGGAGTTTCTTGGGTTTAGTTGGCTATTACTGTTGGTTTGTTGAAGGGTTTTTTTCTATTGCATCCCCCATATCCAGATTGACTCAGAAGAAAGTTAAGTTTTAGTGGTCAGATTCATTCGAGAAGAGTTTTCAGAAGTTGAAGACTCGACTCACCTCAGCCCTAGTTCTTACTCTACCAGATAGTGCAGATGTTTTTTTGGTGTACTGTGATGCATCCAGAGTAGGTTTGGGTTGTGTCCTCATGCAGTGAGGTAAGGTCATAGCCTACTCCTCCAGACAGCTTAAGCCTCATGAGAAGAATTATTTGACTCATGATCTTTAGCTAGCAGCGGTAGTATTTGCCTTAAAAATTTGAAGGCATTACTTATATGGGGTGCATGTAAATGTGTTCACAAATCACAAAACCTTCAATATGTGTTCTCTTAAAAATATTTGAATTTGTGTCAGAGAAGATGGTTAGAGTTATTAAAGGATTATGACATGAGTGTTCTGTATCATCTGGGAAAGGCCAATGTAGTTGTTGATGCTCTCAATAGAATGTCCATGGGTAGTATAGCTTATGTTGAGGATGGTAAGAAGAAGTTATCTCAGGAAGTCCATCAATTTTCCTGACTAGGTGTCCGTTTACTCGATTCAGCAGAAGGTAGTGTATGGGTGCAGAGTAGCTCAGAGTCATCTCTAGTTTCTGAGGTAAAGGAAAAGAAGGATAGAGATCACAGTCTAGTTAAGTTGAAAAAATCAGTCAGATATCAGAAAGTAGAGGTTTTCTCCCAATGGGGAGATGGTGTTTTGCGTTGTCAGGGTAGATTGTGTGTGCTTGGTGTAGATGAGTTGAGGCAATGAATTCTTGCAAAAGCACATGGTGTGTGTTACTCTATTTGTCTAGGGGCCACTAATATGTACCCCAATTTATGGGAGATCAATTGATGGAGTGGGATAAAGAGAGATATTGTAAAGCTTGTAGCTAAGTGCTCTACATGCCAGCAAGTTAAGATTGAGCACCAGAAGCCTTATGGGTCCATGTAGGAGTTCAGTATTCCCATGTGGAAATGGGAGGAAGTGAACATAGACTTTGTGACAGGTTTTCCTTGTACCCGTCATCAGCATGAATCTATTTGGGTTATTATAGATAGGACAATCTATACCTCTTACTCACCCGAGGACTATACCAATCTCTATCTCAAAGAGTTGGTTAGGTTACATGGTATTCCCTTATCTATCATCTCATATAGAGATACTCAGTTTACCTCTCACTTCTGGAAAGCATTCGAAAAGGGTCTTGGTACCTAAGTCCACCTCAGTACAACCTTCCACCCTCAGACAGACGATCAAGCAGAATGGGTCATTCAGACTCTTGAGGATATGCTGAGAGCATGCATTGTTGATTTCAAAGGTAGTTGGGATGAACATTTTCCTTTGATTGAATTTGCATACAACAACTATCATGCCAGTATCTGTATGGATCCATTTGAGGCTCTCTATGGTAAGAGATATAGATCTCCAATTGGTTGGTTTGAAGTAGGTGAGGCCGCAGTAGTAGGGCATGACTTGGTATTTGGTGTGTTAGTGAAGGTTTAGTTGATCATAGAAAGGCTTAGGTCTGCCCAGAGATGACAAAAATTGTATGCAGATATAAGGAGAAATAATCTCGAGTTTGAGGTCAGTGATCTTGTGTTCTTTAAAATCTCTCCCATAAAGGGAGTGAGTAAATTCGACAAGAAAGGAAAACTCAATCCCCGATATATCGGTCCCTTCAGAATCCTCAGTCATTTTGGAAAGGTAGCTTACGAGCTAGAGTTGCCTTTAGATTTAGCCTCAGTACACCCTGTGTTCCATGTTTCATTATTGAGAAAGTGTATTGGTGATCCATCTATAGTTGTTCCCTTAGAAAGTGTAGATATTCAGAACAGTCTTTCCTTTGAGGAAATTCCAGTAAAAATTCTTTATCATCAAGTTCGTAGACTAAGGAACAAAGAATTTCCACAAGTGAAAGTTCTTTGGCGGAATCAGTCCGTTGAGGGAGCCACTTAGGAAGCAGAGGCAGATATGCAGACCAAGTATCCTTATCTCTTATCCGCGAATCTAAATTTAGTATAAGGTACCAAATCTTCTTAAGATTTTTCTCTATCATGCTCAGTTCCAGTTGCACATCATGTTCATGTCAATCGTGCATTCATGAATTAGTTCAGTCATGCATTCTATGCATTAGACATGCATATTCAGTGTGTAAGCTCAGTCCATCAGTTCCCTCATCTTAACAAGTATCATTCTGGGATGAATAATCCCAAGAGGGAGATATTGTAACACCTCATATTTCCCTAGAATAATCTAAGTCCCAATACATCAGTATTCATATATAAAATATTTGAAACACCTATTATTTTTTAGTTTAGAGCCTGCCATTGTGTAGGAAATTTAATTAGCTTTCCAAGATATATAATTCACCCAAATCCGATAATCGGGTAAGAAGTTACGGCGATTTTAAGTTTCAGTCACAAAACCCCATTATTTTAAACTTTAACTCATCGCAGATCAGGCCAATCTCCCATTTGGAAAAATCCAGTAAGGGTTCGCAATAATGGCGCATCGCGCAGCAGGCCAATTTCTCGTTTATTAATTTCCAGTGGGCCTCCGCGATTATGGCACGTCGCAGAGATGGCCAAAATGGCATCCACAGGCTTACCGCGATGGTGGCGTGTCACGGTATTTGTCTAGGTCCCAGTTGTCCCTTTTCCAATGGCTTGGCACGATAGTGGCACATCACGCCAAGGCCAAAAATTGGGATTTGAGTTTTCAACTTGTGTTTTTAAATTCGTTTAAGAGTATTTGGGTCTTTTTCCTAAGCCCTAAACTCGCCCTAAACACGAAATTTAACCCCTAATTGACCTAAATACTCAACATTATTCACTTTCTCTCAAGTTAAAAATCCCCTCTTTCAAGAACAAGAAACTCTAGCTTTCAAGAATCAAGGTCAAATCTCAAGAACTCTCTATCAATCATTCCAAATTCAGCATCCCAGGTATGTTAGATGTTCATGCATAGATTCTTTTCATCCATGGAGTCCAAGTATCCGTTTTAATTACAAATCTATTATCTTTTCAAGATTTATGATATTAAATTGTGATTTAAAACTATGAATCTCCATGAACTTCCATGAATATTGATTTTATACCATACTTTAATGGAATTATTATTGTTATCAAATCCCTCATGTTTTAATATTGTCATTCTTTTTATTAGATCATGATTTAGTGTTATAAATGTTGAGGTCATACTATTATTTCAAGTTTTATACTATTCCTATGAATTGACTAAACTATGAAGTACAAGTGTTTGATAAAATGCCTACAAGAGTGATTTATTTAATAAGAGCCTTCATGTTTTGTCCATCAAGCTTTAGTGTCTTTTCAGTATTGTTGTTTTGATTCCTGGGGGTATTGATTACCCAAAACCCATAGTTGTTTATTTAGTATAATCTTAGTACATTACAGAATAGTCTTCAGATTATCTTATGAGCATTATTAGAATAATCAGATATCAGTCATTGAACTCAGAACAGTCTAGTATCTCAGTGTCTTTCAGTTGGGAGTAGGATTTAGCATCGAGCGAGTGTAGGGGTGGCAGATTCCCCATCAGATAGGCAGAGTCATTAGTAGTGGTCCCTATACTCCAGAACTACGTAGCCAACATAGGATATGAGTAGTCACCTGTTAGATTATGCTTGACTATCTTGCAGGGGTCACCCGTCAGTTCAGGCTTAACACCCTTATTCCTTTGGACTTTATATCAGTTTAGTGGATCCACATAGCCATTTTTAGTACCCGTGGCATGGTATTAACACCCTTCTAATTGGGGTTACAGGTTGGACCCCGATTGGCTCAAATTGGGGAATGTCGGTTAGTTGATACCTTCCATAGTCTCAGATATAGTCTCAGTTATAAGTCCAGCTTAGTTATTCAGTCTTAGTGTTGTTTGACCAAAGCATAAAGATTTTATTTATCTCAGTATATCAGTTTACAGATTTTACTCAGTTCATGTTATATGCTTTATCATGCATCACTAGTATTTACAGATTTTTTTGCATTTCCAGTAACTACAGATTCCCTGCACTTTATTCAGTACTCTGTACTTTACATGTATATCCAGTTAATTATTTTCATTCCTATTCATGATACCATGATATCAGCCTACCTCATTTAGCATACCAGTACATTTAAAGTACTGATCGCATACCTTTTCTTTTGCGTTATGATGTCTCATATCATAGGTGTTAACGCTTAGTTCCCGGATCATACCTAGATTCTCAAATTATCAGCAGTATAATAACATTGGTGAGTTCTCATCATTCGAGGACAGATTATATTACTTCATGTCTTTATCTTAGTAGTTAGTAGAGTTAGTTGGTGTCTATCCCATCAACTTACAGTATCCAGTTTAGAGGTTTTTTAGATACTACAGTTAGCTATTCAAACTATTTAGATTTCAGTATTTTTATTAGATTCATAACTCAGTAGTTATTTCATTATTAAAACCTTATGGCATTTCAGTTATTCTTTCGCATTCATGATTATATTATTCATTACTCACAGCAGGTACCAACTCATGGGTTAGCTTATAGTTTCTCAGGACCGTAAGCACCATATAGTGACTAGGGGGTAGTCTAGGGTCATTACAGGTATTCATAATTAAGGTAGGTTTTGATGGAGTTGTTGGTTGTCTCAAAGTGAGACTGGTTTCCAAGGGATACACTCAGATTTATGGCAGTTATTATAGAGATACTTCCTCACCAGTTGCTAAGATGGCTTCTGTTAGTCTTCTCATGTAACACCCCAGGAATTTTTCTTTGAAATTTATGAGTTTTTAGGACTCACTGCCCAAGCTATCACTTCCATAACGGGTCGTAAGGTATCCTTGCAGGTCATAGGTCCCAATACATAGCCTGACTAGTAAGGTTTGACTATGTTGCTTTCTAACCACGACTCATACCTCACCAGTTGTGAAAAATAAGTATGAGCCATGATGTGCCTATTGTAGAATGACTAGTGTGTTACCCAAACTCTATATCTAGAGTACGATTGAGACTATATGAGTCGTATAGACTCTTTATGAGTCGTAGTATGCCTTTTGTAGCCAAACCAGTATAGGGTCCCTTTGATGTTATCCTGACTATGGCTTAGACTCTACGAGTCTTAGGGTCACAATACAAGTCGTAAGGTGACCCGTAGTCACTGGCGATAATTTTTAGTATTTTTATTAAGGGCACTTTGGACATTTCCCTCTTGCCCCACTTAAGACCCACGATCATAAAGCACATTGGGGACCCTATTTTAAGACTTTATCAATCAAATACAACTCGTAAACACTCTCAAATACCTAAGTCAAGAACACCTGGGTTTTCTCAAGGTTGATCCATTAGAGCTTCCAAGGGTGATTTCTCACCATAATTGTGATACTCTCAGGCATGTTACTCTTCCCCAAATCTTATTTTGTTAAGCCATATATTTTAAATTGTTATTCATGTGGTTTGGTGTTGGTTTTGAAAATATGGGTTGAGGGTTTTGACTAATTATTTTCTTGAATGATGTTACCATGGTTTATATGAAATGGTTCATCCTTTATTGATGGTTTTAAACTTGTGTGCTACTTAGGCATGGTGAATAAACTAGGGTATTACGAATTTTCCCAAATTGATAATTTTGGATAGTTGGAATTGGCAGAACCTCAACCCAATCTGGTGAAATTGGTTTTGAATATGAGTATATGCATAATGAACTACTTTTGATATATGGAAATTGCATAAAAAGGCTAATGAAATATGAACAGTTTGAAAGGCATTTATGTCTATGGATTGAATTTGAAATGGAACTTTGGAGTCCAGATGGCTAAATGGGTTTGAATCCCAAATGGATAAATATTTCAAAGTCCTATTGGTTGATGGGTTAGAAGAGTCTCAGTTGGCTAAATGGTTTAGGGTCCTATTGGTTATTTGGTTAGTGTCTCGTTGTCTATTTGATTTGGCATGATGACATTCACTTGTATGCTATAACCGGTATGATGATACCACTTGATATTGCCGCAATAAATGAATCCTTAATTAAATTATTGGGTTATGTGCTAAATGTTTTAGTTGGACTCAAAGGGGGTTGTGTAGTTCAACGCAAAAGTGGAGATCTCGGGAGGACTAATACTGGAAACCACGTTTGCTGGCATGGGGGTCTAAATGATCGGGTGTTCAAGTAACCATTAATATATGGCTGGGAGGCTTGAGTTCCCTGTGCATGCATGTTTATGATTATTCTCCAGTTCATGCGGTTACATGCACTGAGGCCCGACCAGGGGGTGAGAGCTAGGGACCATATAGCCTATGGGTACTGTTATAATGGTTAAGCTACACCACCCAGGCTAATGTTTTACTTTCATTCTAAACCTCATTCCCTATCTCAGCATGATATATTTATATATTGTAATACTCCAAATTTCTCAAGTTCATCCCAGAGGTAACGAGTCCAACCTATGACTCGTTATAAGTCCTAACGAGTCATTAGGAGGACCCGTTACCATATTAATGTTCACCCAAGAACCTATTCCCTTGGTTACGAGTCCAGCATACGACTCGTAGTCTGACCTTATGAGTCGCTATGTAGATTTATAGTTTAACCAATGTATGATCCCAGAAGCCATCCTAGTGGGTACGAGTCCACCATATGCCTCATAGCCAGTACTTATGAGTCATAATGTAGACTCTTAGCCTAACCAGTGAATGACCCAAGATTCAAGTTTCAAACTACAACTCCACCTTACGACTCGCAGTCAGTCATAATGGGTCATAAGAAGAAGGTTGTAGTCAGACCAGTGAGGACCTAAACCTCAAAATTCTAGGTTACGATTCAAATCATGACTCGTGACCTAACGTAATGAGTCATGAGGTGAGTCGTAATAATTGGGTACCTAGTTTCTAACATAATTTTTCAAGGGTTTTTGAGTCTTTTCCCACTTTTTTAAAAACCTAACCCACACCGTTTAGGCTTTCCAAAGGGTAGTATAAAAGCCCCAAAATCCCTAGTTTCATAATTAATTATAATTTCACTCAGAGAAACCAAAAAGAAATGATTTTCTCTTCTCCCAAGAAGAAACTAGGGTTCATTAAGCAAGTCCTATTCTCAAGAAGTTTATTCAAGCTCTACATTCAGGTATGTGGGATTTCATCAATGGGCCCCTTCCACCCATTGCATCCCAGGAATTCACAATTGAAAGTATAAACATTTTTTCTCTTTTATTGAATTTCAAGTAAAACATGAATTTACTTAATTCTCTATCAATTGCTTGAACACGAACCATGAGAACATGTTCCCCTATGTGAATTGTATTTCCATATGTTTGATAATGCAAATGTGTACATCATGATCAATTATTAAAATATTGAGTGTTATTCATGATTTTTTGTACCATGGTTAGTTCCATAATTTCCATGATCAATTTGTATTAGTTAGTGTTGGTGGGTTATAAACACTCGATACCTAGGTAATCATGCATGTTATACTTTTCAGGTTACAAGTTATTCATAATATTCTTGTATTGTTAAGTTCAGAACATTATTATGATAAGCATTTATTAATATCAGATCATGTTAATTAAATATCAGTATCAGTTTCATTCAATTGGGAGTAATACTTAGCACCGAGTGAACACAGGGATGAAGGCTCACCCGTCAGTTAGGCATGAGTCATTAGTAGCAGTCCCTGCATTCTAGAACTACATTTCCACTTCATCTTATAAGGGGTCCCCCGTATGTAGAGGCATGGCACCCTAGTTCTTTAGAACATCAGATTAGTGGATCCACGCTAGCTAGTGTTGGCACCCTTGGCAAGGTTAGTACACTCATCCAACTGGGGTTACTAGTTGGACCTTAGTTCTATTCAGATTGGGGTATGTCAGTTGTAGTTAGCTCTCATAACCTTTATATTAGTTTCAGACTCAGTTTATATTCAGATGATGTTTCAGTCAGATATTCATGACCTTGTAAATAGTTATTCAGTTCATTCAGTACTTCTATATACTTGGTCTTGTATTCAATTACATATTAATGCATTCATACTCAATTATATCAGTTATACCTCCCATCTTGCATACTCAATACATTTAAAGTACTAGTCGAATACCCTTTATGATATATTGTTTTATAATATAGGTTTGAACGCTCAGTTCCCTAATCGTACTTAGACAGTTCATATGTTATTCAGCAGCAGTCGTGGTGAGTCCTCATACTTAGAGGATAAGTTATTGATAGTTTCTTCTAGTACTTATTTTATTTTAGTCAATTGGAGTTAGTTGGCGGTTTGTCCCATCAACTCCCCATGTTATAGGTTTTCATAAAGTCAGGCTCATTTTTAGTTTTTATCAGATGTTCAGACGTATTAAGTATTACCTGTAGTAATATTTTTATTCAGATTTTCCATTTTAGCTTCTGCATATTACATTGCTACTTTTCTTCAGTGCTCACAATTGGTACTAGACCATGAGTTAGCTTGGGGTCAATCATTACTCTAGGCACCGTGTTACGACTAGGAGGTAGCCTAGGGTCATGATGTATATGTAAATTCATATGATTGTGTGCATTAGTTTTGAATTGTTGATCATGGAATTACTTTATTCCTTCCCTGAGTTACATACTAGCTCTCAACCCGCTAACCGTCTCCAAATATTGTACCCCCACATAATGCAGGGAACAGAGACACTTATACTTTTCCTGCATAGTGATCGGATTCTGGGTTATCAACAGTCATCTTAGAAGTGGTGAGCTCTCATTATTTGTAAGGGTTATCATTTTAAAGACTTGTTTCATTCATGTCTTAGACCACTTCTATTGAATTCTTTTTGCTAATATCGAGGGCAAGTCCTAACTTAGGTAGTTGTTGGTTTTGTTTTAGAGGCTTTTTGGAATACTATGGATTAGGATGGTTGTTGAAATTCTTATATTTCTTTCTGAGTTAGTTGAGTTACCTACCTTGTTATATGTTTGAAACTCAATGCTATTTTGTTACATATTTGGAATTCATCTGTTGCTAGTTATGTTGTGTTCTGTTTGACTAGGCAAAAGGGGTGGACTCTGATTCTTGGTGGACTTGATATATCCATCATGGCCAGGACCTGGTTTAGTTTGTGACATCTCATCTGTATAGCGGTAATAGATCACTGGCCCCTCTTTCAGTTGGACATCAAAAATGTTTTCCTTCACAAGGAACTTGCTAAAGAGTATATATGGAACAACCATTGGGGTTTCTTGGTCGGGGGGAGTCTGGACTAGTTTGTAGACTTTGAATATCCCTTTATGGTCTCAAATAGTCTCCCACCATATGGTTTGGTTTTTTTCAAGCTATTGTTTAATAATTTGGAATGATCCGAACAGAAGTTGGTCGCTCTGTATTTTATAGGCATTTCTCTCATGGCGGACATATCTTTTTAGTTATTTAAGTTGATAATATTATTATCACATGAGATGATCATTAATTTATTGCTCAACTCAAACAAAACCTCTAAATTCACTTTCAAACAAAGGATTTGGGTAAGCTGAAATACTTTCTAGGCATTGAAGTGGCACAGTCTAGCGACGGTATTGCTATTACACAAAGGAAATATGCCTTAGATATTTTGGAAGATGTTGATATGTTGGATTGAAAACATGTGGACATTACCATGGATCCAAATACCAAGCTCATTCCAGGTCATGGGGAGTCTCTAAAATATCCTGACAGATATCAGAGACTTATTGGCAAACTCAACTACCTTACGCTCACACGACCAAACATCTCATTTATTGTTAGTGTAGTTGTAAGACCTCGTAATATTCCTAGTCTAATTATGTCCTATATAGCATGAAAAATGGTCCCAGACTTAGAAAAATTCAGCTAAGTATTGATACTTAGTTTCATTTAGGACTTGATATTTAAATGACTTTATTTTCGATCTTTCTAGACTTGGATTGTTGATTTTTCAGTTGATTAATGATCAGGGATGTTAATAGGTCGTATCGGGTGAGTTTCGGATTTTTTAAACTAGCGTTAGGGTAAGTTTGGATGTCCAAAATAGTAAGGTCTCGCGATAAGCTCGCGATACGAGATCCAATCCCTATTTTTTAGAGTCGTGATGCACGGTCTATTCCTAATTTCTAGGAGTCACGATTCTAGGTCTATTCCTTATTTATGGGAGTCGCACCTCGAGGGTTATTTACACGGGAAAAGAGGCCTAAGGGAAGTTTAGTCCCTTTTCCCTCACCCAAATCAGCTAAAACATGAAATTAAATACCAAATAGGGAAAATTGCATTCATTATTCACTCAATCCTCTCAAGAACAAGCCCTAGTTTTATCAAGCTCAAGAATCAAGTCTCAAGAATTCACCACAATCTTCACAAAATTAAGAATCAAGGTATGTTAGGTGTTCATCCATGGGTTTCCTTCCACCCTTGGAGTTCAAGAACCCTTTTTAAAACTATGAGTTTATTGATTCATGAATTTACATATGCAAATTTGGGTTGTATTCATGTTTGTGTTGTTGTATGGGTTTCAATTAAAGATTTTTTATGAGTTTCATGAACCTAAGATAGCATGTATGTTGATTGATGTAATTTCCATGTTACAATCCTTGAAATTGAAAGTTTAAGTTGTAGTCATGATGCTTATGTGTTGCTCATTTTAGGTATAACAAGCATACTCTCCAAGTGTTTGATAGAATGTCCATGTGAATTGAATAATGTAATCATGACATGTTAGTATGCGTTCTCATTCATGTATAAGTTCATGGCCTTTAAGTATTTGGCAAATTGCCTCAGTTAATGAATTGTGAACAATTGACTATTGTTATGCTTTCAAAAAGTACTATTTTTTACCTTTATGCTATCGAGTCCTGGGGGTATTTATTACCCAAGTTCTAGTTGTTTACTTAGTCGCAGTAGAAATAGAATAGACCCAGTAAAAAGGGTCAAGAACAGTAGTACTTAGTCAGTAACAGAAATCAGTGAAATCAGTCTAGTTTGGCCAGTCAACACAATTAGTGTCAGTTCAATCAAGCTTAGTACAATCTAGTGATATTCAGTTGGGAGTAGGATTCAGCACCGAGCAAACCCAAGGATGGGGGCATTTCTTCCAGCAGAGGGTTTGACCCTTAGTAGCAGTCCCTGTGTTACAAAACTACGTAGCCAGTGTAGGGTAAGACGTCCTCCTGCTAGACTAGGGTTGACGCAACCATATATATGATTCATGAGTCTTCCTGCTAGATTAGGGTTGACCCAGCATTGTTAGTATCCCTTGACAAAGTGCTAATACCCTTCCAACTGAGATCACTAGTTGGACCCCAACTCATTTTATAATTGGGGTATGTCGGTTAGATGAACACTCCCACAGTTACAGTTTCAGTTTCAGACTCAGTATAGAACTTAGTTCAGTTCTACAGAATCAGGACTGTTAGAAATAGTTACCCAGTTATCAGTAAACTCAGATATCAGTACTCAGTTATCAAAACTCAGTATTCAGTTTCAATATGATCTCAGTTAAAGTATACATATATATGCACAGTCTTGCATAATCAGTATGTACAGAAGTTTCAGTTGCCCATGTACTCTCATTTAGTTACATACATACCATTTTATTAATTATTGTTCATGCATATGAACCCATGTATATCAGCCTACCTCACTTAGCATACCAGTACATTCAAAGTACTGATGCATAATTTTTCTTTTGCGCTATGATATCTCATATCATAGGTTCAGACGCACAGGCTCCTGACCGTACCTAGAGGCTCAGGTTATCAGCAGCAGATACAGTGGTGAGTCCACATATTTTGAGGACAGAGTTATTTATATAAGTATTCTAGCTAACATCCAGTTCAGTAGTCGGAGTTAGTTGGGGACTTGTCCCATCAACTCCACATTCAGACAGTTCAATTAAAGGCTTTTCAGACTAGACTATTTCAGATAGATATTCAGTTTTTTAGTATTACTATCAGTATTCAGTATTTATTTCAATATTTAGATTATGAACCTTATGGCATTTTATCCTAACTTTGCATTATTTTAGTATTATTATTCAGTGCTTACAGTAGATACTAGTCATGGGTTAGCTTATGGTCCATTGGGATTTTAAGCACCATGTGACATCCAGGGTATAGACTCGGGGCATTACAAACTTGGTATCAGAGCCTATAGTTGTAAAGATTCCTAGGGAGTCTGAAAACCGCATCAGGTAGAGTCTTGTACATGGGTGTCTAGCGCGCCACACTTATGGACAAGAGGTTATGAGGTGTTTTAGAAAAAGTTTCCCTTCTTTCAGTATTCATGTCGTGCAAGTGAGCTTTAGCTCAAGTTAAACTCTCTGCCTAATTAAAATTTCTCTTCTGTTTACAGAATATGCCTCCTAAAAAGACTAACGAAAGAAGAACTGGAAACCAACCAGCACCCCCGCCTATTCAGGCAGATCCCCTGGATGAGCATATTTTTCACACAGAATTCAGAGCAACTTTTACCACTCTAGCCCATTCTATAGCAGCCCAGAATGAACGCTCAGCTGCTGTTCAGGCCAATACAGTGGCCAATACTGCTGCAGCTAGAATTTGAGACTTCACCCGAATAAACCCTACATCATTTACAGGGTCTAAGTCTAAAGAAAACCCATAGGAATTCCTTAACATGGTGCAGAAGGTCATAGATATTTTGAGGGTAACTTCTAGTAAGAGTGTTGAGTTAGATGCATATCAGTTACCAGATGTGGCTTATATGTGATTTAAGCAGTGGAAGGCAGATAGGGCCGCAGATGCAGGGCCTATAGAATGGGAGGAGTTTGCTACTACCTTTCTAGATAGGTTCTTCCCATTAGATTTGAGGGAATCTAAGGTATTAGAATTCATTAACATAAAGTAGGAAAGCATGACAGTGAAGGACTATTCTCTCAAGTTTACTCAGTTAGCCAGATGTGCTCCTCATATGGTAGCTAATAGCATATCTAAGATGAGTAAGTTTTTGTTTGGGGTATTAGTGTGGTCAAGGAGTGTAGGACCACAATGCTAATTAAGGAGATGGACTTGGCTAGGTTGATCGTCCATGAGTAGAAGACTAAGGATAAAGAGAGAGAGATCAAGAGGGCTAGAAAAGGTAGCTTCAACTTCACTCAGCCTAAGTCAGAGGGTGGTAATCATTCTCAGTTCTTCCCAAAATCTTCAATTCCAGATCCGTCGTCAACCAGTTCTCCAGTGCCTAAATTCAAAAGTGGTAATAAGGATAGGACACTATGCTTTAAATCTCAGGGTAGTGTTAGCAACGGGCAAACAAATTTTCTTTTCTAGAAATGTGGCAGAAACCATCAAGGTGTCTGCAGAGCTGGCAGTGATATATGTTTTGAATGTGTCGAGCCAGTCCATAGAGTCAGAGAGTGTCCTCAGGTGGGTTTGCAAAGTCAGCATAATTGTCCCCCAGCTCATTCAGTCTCCCATCTCAGTAGGGTGCCACTTCTAGTGCCACCAGTGGGCAATGCCCAAATAGTCTTTCTGCACTTCAACCCTGACAAGATCAGGAAAGTTCCCCTGATGTGGTTACTGGTACGTTACAAGTTTATCATTTACATGTTTATGCTTTGCTAGATCCAGGAGCCTCTTTGTCTTTTGTAACTCCATATATAGCTGTTGACTTTGGAGTCAGTCCCAAAATCCTAGCAGAGCCCTTCTCAGTCTCTACCCCAGTGGGTAAGTCTATCATAGCCCAACGGGTATACAGGAACTTTCCGGTTATGGTATCTCAAAAAGTTACTTCAACAGGCCTAATAGAGTTAGAGATACTGATTTTGATGTCATTCTCGACATAGATTGGCTTCATTCATGATATGCTTCAGTTGATTATAGAAACAGAGTTGTCCATTTTTAGTTCCCGAATGAACCTATCCTAGAATAGAGGGGTAGTACTTCAGCACTTAGGGGTCAGCTTATTTCATACCTTAGAGAGAGAAAAATAATATCCAATGGGTATATCTATCATCTCATTCGAGTTAAAGACTCTAGTTACAAGACTCCTAATCTTGAGTCAGTTTTAGTAGCATGTGAATTTCCATATGTATTTCCTAAATATCTTCTCAGATTTCCTCCCGAGAGGGAAATTAACTTCAGAATAGACCTTCTTTCAGATACTCCACCCATCTCTATTTTGCCATACAAAATGGCTCCAGCTGAACTCAAAGAGTTAAAGGAGCAGTTGAAGGATCTCCTAGATAAGGGATTCATCAGGACCAGTGTTTATCAATGGGGCGCACTTGTTCTATTCATGCAAAATAAAGATGGTTCTATTAGAATGTGTATAGGCTACCGTCAGTTGAACAAAGTCACAGTCAAGAACAAGTACCCTCTTCCCAGAATTGATGACTTATTTGACCAACTTCAGGGTGCCAATTACTTTTCTAGGATAGACCTCAGATAAGGCTATCATTATCTCACATTCATAGAATGTGAATTCCAAAAACAGCTTTCAAAACTCGATATGGTCACTTCAAATTCCTAGTCATGTCATTTGGTCTTACTAATGCCCCAGCAGCTTTCATGGACTTGATAAACCGCGTGTTCAAGCAATACTTGGACATATTCATCATAGTCTTTATTGATGACATTCTTGTCTACTCGCATAGCGAAAGTGATCATGCAGACCATCTCAGAATAGTATTACAGACTCTCACATCCATCAGTTGTTTGCCAAATTAAGTAAATGTGAATTTTGGCTAAGGTCAATAGTTTTCCTTGATCATATAGTTTTTGGTAATGGAATTAAAGTGGATCTTTAAAAGACCAAAGTAGTGAGAAACTGGTCCAAACCCATCTCTCCATCAGATATCAGGAGTTTCTTGGGTTTGGCTAGCTTTTACCGATGGTTTGTTGAAGGATTTTCATCTATTGCATCCCCCATGTCCAGATTGACTCAGAAGAAAGTCAAATTCTAGTGGTCAAATTCTTATGAGAAGAGTTTTCAAGAGTTGAAGACTCGGCTCACTACAGCCCCAGTTCTGACTTTGCCCGATGGTTCAGAAGGATTTTTTTTGTATTGTGATTCTTCCGAAGTTGGTTTGGGGTGTGTTTTGATGCAGAAGGGTAAAGTTGTGGCCTATGCCTCTAGACAACTTAAGCCCCATGAAAAGAATTATCCCACCCATGATCTTGAGTTGGCAGTTGTAGTGTTTGCAGTAAAGATTTAGAGGCACTATTTGTAGGGGGTACATGTTGATGTGTTCACAGACCATAAAAGTTTGCAGTATGTATTCTCTCAGAAAGACTTGAACTCGCGTAAGAGAAGGTGGTTAGAGTTGTTGAAAGACTATGACATGAGTGTTCTGTATCATTCGAGCAAGGCCAATGTAGTGGCTGATGCTCTCAGTAGATTGTCCATGGGTAGTGTTGCTCACATTGAGGATAGTAAGGAGAAGTTAATTCAAGAAGTTCATCCGCTTGCTAGGTTGGGTATTCATTTGGTTGATTCAACCGAGGGTAGTGTTTGGGTGTAGAATAGTTTGGAATCATCTTTTGTTTCTGAAGTAAATAAAAGCAGGACAGAAATCCCAGTTTAGTTAAACTGAAAGAGTCAGATAGAGATTAAAAAGTAGAGGTTTTCTCCCAAGGGAAAGATGGTGTGTTGTGTTATCAGGGTAGACTATGTGTGCCATGTGTGGATGGCGTGAGGCAGCGAATTCTTGCAGAAGCACATGGTGTATGTTACATGATTCACCCAGGGGCCACTAAGATGTACTGTAATTTGTGGAAAGTCTATTGGTTTTGTGGGATGAAGAGGGACATTGTAGAGTTTGTAGCTAAATGCTCAACATGTCTACAGGTTAAGATAGAGCATCATAAACCTAGTGGGTCTATGCAGGAGTTCAGTATTCCCATTTGGAAGTCAGAGAAAGTAAACATAGACTTTGTGATGGGTTTGCTTCAAACTCGTCATCAGCATGATTTGATTTGGGTCATTGTGGACAGGATGACCAAATCAACTCATTTCTTGCCAGTTCATACCTCTTACTCATCCAAGGATTATGCCAAGCTCTATGTTAGGGAGTTGGTTAGATTGCATAGTGTCCTATTGTCCATCATTTTAGATAGAGGTTCGCAGTTCACCTCTCACTTTTGGAAAACCTTTCAAAAGGGTATTGGTACCCAAGTTCACCTTAGTACGGCCTTTCACCCTCAAATAGATGGTCAAGCAGAGAGGACCATTCAGACATTAGAAGATATGTTGAGAGCGTCTGTCGTCGACTTTAAGGGCAGTTGGAATGACCACTTACCTTTGATTGAGTTTGCGTATAATAACAGCTATTATTCCAGTATCCAAATGGGTCCATTTGGGTTACTTTATGGGAAGAGATGTATATCTCCTATTAGTTGTTTTGAAGTAGGCAAGGCCGCAGTAGTAGGGCCTGACCTAGTATCTGATGTCGTAGAGAAAGTTCAGTTGATCAGGGAAAGGCTAAAGATAGCTCAGAGCCAACAGAAATCATATGCAGAAACGAGAAGATAGGATCTCGAATTTGATATTGGCGATTTTGTGTATTTGAAAATGTCTACCATGAAGGGAGTGAAGAGATTCAGCGAGAAGGGGAAACTCAGTCCCCGATATATCGGTCCTTACAAAATTCTAAGTCGTTTCGGAAAGGTAGCTTATGAGCTTGAATTGCCTTCAGACTTAGCTTCAGTACACCCAGTGTTTCATGTCTCCTTGATAAAGAAATGCATTGGTGACCCAGCAGTTGTAGTTCCTATAGAGGGTATAGATGTTCAGAACGGTCTCTCTTACGAGAAAGTTTCAATTGAAATCCTTAATCATCAGGTTAGCATACTGAGGAACAAAAAAGTTCCTTTGGTCAAAGTTCTTTGGCGGAATTAGTTCGTTGAGGGAGCTACTTGGGAAGCAGAAGCAGATATACGAACCAAGTATCCTCACCTCTTCTCCAAAAACTCAGACTCAACTCAAGGTAATAGTCTTCCTTAGATTTACTCAGTTCTATGTTCAAATTTACCTTTATAAACTTGGTATCATTTCGGCTACATGGCATTCTCATATCATGCATACCTTCATGAAACAGCTCAGTCATGTGTCATGTCTTCAAAATTCAGTTATGCTTCAATTGTGCATATTCAGTATGTAAGCTCAATCTAGCAGTATTCTCAACTTAGTCAACCTCATTTGAGGATGAATATTCCCAAGGGGGAGATATTGTAAGACCTCGTAAAAGCCCTAGTCTAATTCAGTCCTATATATCATGAAAAAAGGTCCCAAACTTAGCAAAATTCAGCTAAGTATTGACACTTAGTTTCTTTTTGGGATCGATATTTTAATGACTTTATTTACAATTTTTCCAATCTTGGATTGTCGATTTTTTAGTTAATTCGTGATCAGGGATGTTAATAGGTCATATCGGGTGAGTTTCAGAATTTTTGGACTAGAATAAGGGTGAGTTTGGATGTCCAAAATAGTAAGGTCTCGAGATAAGCTTGCAATACGAGATCCAATCCCCATTTTTGTGAGTCATGATGCGAGGTCTATTCCTCATTTCTAGGAGTCACGACGAGAGGTCCATTCCCCATTTCTAGGAGTTGCGCCTTGAGGGTTATTTACACGGGAAAAGAGGTCTAGTGGCAGTTTAGTCCTTTTTTCATCACCCAAATCAGCTAAAACACAAAATTAAACACAAAATAGGGCAAATTGCATTCATTATTCACTCAATCATCTCAAGAACAAGCCCTAGTTTCATCAAGCTCAAGAATCAAGTCTCAATAATTCACCATAATCTTCACAAAATTAATCAACAAGGTATGTTAGGCGTTCATTCTTGGGTTTCCTTCTACCCTTGGAGTTCAAGAATTCTTTTTAAAACTACGAGTTTATTGATTCATAAATTTACATATGCAAATTTGGGTTGTATTCATGTTTTGTTGTTGTATGGGTTTCAATTCAAGATTTTGTTATGAGTTTCATGAACCTAAGATAGCATGTATGTTGATTGATGTAATTCCCATGTTACAATCCTTGAAATTGAAAGTTTAAGTTGTAGTCATGATGCTTATGTGTTGTTCATTATTAGGTATAACAAACATACTCCCCAAGTGTTTGATAGAATGTCCATGTGAATTGAATTATGTAATCATGACATGTTAGTATGTGTTCTCATTCATGTATAAGTTCATGGCCTTCATGTGTTTGGCAAATTGCCTCAGTGAATGAATTGTGAACAATTGACTATTGTTATGCTTTCAAGAAGTACTATGTTTTACCTTTATACTATCGAGTCCTGGGGGTATTTACTACCCAAATTCTAGTTGTTTACTTAGTCACAGTAGAAATAGAATAAACCCAGTAAAAAGGGTCAAGAACAGTAGTACTCAGTCAGTAACAGAAATCCAGTGAACTCAGTCCAGTTCGATCAGTTAACACGATTAGTGTCAATTCAGTCAAGCTTAGTACAATCTAGTGATCAGTGTCTATTCAGTTGGTAGTAGGATTCAGCACTGAGTGAACCCAGGGATGGGGGAATTCCTGCCAGCAGAGGGTTTGACCCTTAGTAGCAGTCTCTGTGTTATAGAACTATGTAGCCAGCGTAGGGTAAGACGTCATCTGCCAGACTAGGGTTGACGTAACGTTATATATGATTCATGAGTCTTCCTGCCATAGGTTTGACCCAGCATTGTTAGTATTCCTTGGCAAGGTAATAACACCCTTCCAACTGAGGTCATAGGTTGGACCCCAACTCAGTTTATAATTGGGGTATGTCGGTTAGATAAACACTCCTACAGTTACAGTTTCAGTTTCAGACTCAATATAGAACCCAGTTCAGTTCTACAGAATCAGGACTGATAAAAATAGTCACCCAGTTATAAGTAATACAGTGATTAGTAAACTCAGATATCAGTTACTCAGTTATCAAAACTCGGTATTCGGTTTCAGTATGATCTCAGTTACAGTATACATGTATATGCACAGTCTTGCATAATCAGTATATACAACAGTTTCAGTTACCTGTGTACTCTTATTCAGTTATATACATATCATTTAGTCAGTTATTGTTTATGCATATGAACCCATGTATATCAGCCTACCTCACTTAGCATACCAGTACATTCAAAGTACTGACGCATACTCTTTCTTTTGCGCTATGATTTCTCATATCATAGGTTCAGACATACGGGCTCCTGACCGTACCTAGCAGCTCAGGTTATCAGCAGCAGATACAATGGTAAGTCCTCATATTTTGAGGATAGAGTTATTTATATCATTATTCTAGATAATAGCTAGTTCAGTAGTCAGAGTTAGTTGGGGACTTGTCTCATCAACTCTACATTCAGATAGTTCAGTTAGAGGCTTTTCAGACTAGACTATTTCAGACAGATATTTAGTTTTTCAGTATTACTATCGGTATTCAGTATTTATTTCAGTATTCATATTATGAACCTTTTGGCATTTCAGCCTAACTTCCATATTATTTCAGTAATATTATTCAGTGCTCACAGTAGGTACCAGTCATGGGTTAGCTTGTGGTCCTTTGGGATTGTAAACACTGTGTGACGTCCAGGGTGCAGACTCGGGGCGTTACAGTAGTTATCCAATTTTTGCAATCACCTTTTACTATCACTATAATGCAGTTATTCGCATCTTGAAATATATCAAAAACTCTCTAGGGCAAGGTTTATTATGTGAAGACAAGGGACACGTCCACATTGTTAGGTATTCTAATACAGATTGGGCAGGATCTCCTTCTAACAGACAGTCCACGTTTGGTTATTATGTTCTAATTGGAGGTAATCTAATATTTTGGAAAAGTAAAACGCAAGTTGTCGTATCTAGATCAAGCGCAGAGGAAGAGTTTGAGCTATGGCACTAGCTCTATGTGAGCTTATACGGTTGAGACAACTTTGCCAAAAATTAAAAATGGGAGGAGTTAAACCGACGAAATTGATTTGTGATAACCAAGTTGCACTGCATATCGCTTCTAATGTCGTGTTTCATGGAAGAACGAAGCACACTAAGATAGATTATCACTTTATTCGAGAGAAGATTGAGTCTTGATACATTGCCACAAGTTTTGTAGACTCAAAAGATCAACTAGCATATTTTCACAAAATCACTCTGGAGATCAAGAACTGACTATCTTAGTGGGAAAATGGGAGCATATGACTTGTACGCGCCAACTTGAGGGGGTGCTGATGTTAGATATGATAGAATTGGTGTAGATATGAGAATAATTCATATAATTAGCATAGATATGAGAATATTCTCTAATCCCTAAAATTAGGCAATTAGGAGATTGTGTAATATTTTCTTATCTTCTTTCCTTGTTCACATCATCTGTAACAACTATTTAATTTCATGAACTTGAGGGAATAATCAATCAATACAATTCCAGTATCTCTTCTCTTCTTTTTCAATTTTACAATAGTAGTAGTAGTAGTAGTAATAATAATAACACTAATAATAATAATAATTATAATAATAATAATAATAATAATAATAATATAAATAATTATATTATTATAATAATAATTTTATTATTATTATCTCACTGATTTCAGGTATTTATCTCAATTCAAATACATAAATTATGAAGTAAATACACATCATATTTGAAAAAATCAAGAATAAGAAAGAATAACAAATTAATCTTCTTTTAACAAATTAATATAATATTCAAAATTTAAATTTAAATAAAATTTGAATTGAAATAGGCTCAACTTCTTTTTCTCTCTTATATATGCTCCTATATTATTAATATTATTGTTGAATTTGTTTACTGCATTCTTTGTATTCTCCATTTTATAAAAAAATATTTTTGATTTAACATTTTCTTTTCTATATATGTAGAAATGATATGATTTTTTCATCTTCATCGTCCTTTGTTAACGTAAACAAAGAGGAACAAATCCACAATCATTGATATTATCTCTATCTATTTTCACGGCTCTTCGCCATCACTATACATGGTAACAACTTCCAAAAGATGAGGAGAAAAAGGAACCGATAATAATTGAAAGGACGACTTCGATAAATAAAAGATTCATCGGTAAACAAGTTTCAAATTAATAATATTTCTATTGTTTAACTTATGAAGAAGTGTTCTTAAGAGTTTATTCTTATTTCTTTAGTGATAATTTGGTTGCTATTGTTGAGCTGCAGAAGTGATAAAGAAGAATATAGAAAAAAGATAATAGATAACAACCGACGTAGGAGTTTTGTTGATGCAGTTGATAAATTTAAGCTTCTTAAAATATGTATTTGATATTATTCTTCTTCTTTCTAATGTTATTCTTTTCATAGTTTTTTTTATATTTAATTCAACTGTATAGTTTTTTTATATTTAATTCAACTATATAAAATTCGCAATTATTTGATATGTAATATTTCATTTACATATTAACTTTTTAGGAGGATTATACAACAGACTTATAAAGGACATTTTTATTTTTAAATTTATTAATCCTTTTTAAATTTTACTTGCAAATTTAAATTTATGTATAAACTTTTTAGTAATTTCGGGGCTTCATTTACTTTCATTATATAAAGAATAAAATCAAGAAAACGAAGATAAATTATAGAACATGAGATAAAATTATATTTCGATAGTATGAAAGTGTTTAGTTTGAAATTTAATAACCACTTTTAAAAAATTAGATTATTTTGGAGTCTTTTTCTAATTTATATCTCATTTATTTGGTTGTGTATAACAAAATTTATCTATTTTAATTTTATATTTTGAGGTAACAAAGAATAAGCTTAACTCCCTTTGCACGTAACTTAAAAATAATTTAATTCAAAGTCAAATTAAAAAAAAAAAAAAAAGCAATGTGATTAAAATAGCGTAGAAAAGAATGTACACCAATAATTCGAGTGGGGGTGGAGAGAATTTTGGACTAATTTTGAGAATATAATAAACGTAATTATTAAAGCATATATATATTTATAAATTTTAGACGGAAGAGATTGGAGGGGGGGGGAGTAGAATAAAACTTTAAATTATTTTTGACAATTTGAAATCTATATAAATAATATAATTAAAAGGAACATGAAATATAATTTTTTTTCTTTTTACATAATTGTTTTTACTCATATATATTTGATAAGAAGTGTAGAGGGTGGGCGTGTGGGGGAGGAAAGATATTAACAATCTACTCAATATCTTTAAATTGTGAATAATATAATAAAGAAAAGTACAAAATATAAGATTTTTTTTTTACAATACATGATTATTTTGTCATATAAATTTGATTAGAGATGTAAGGGGGAGGGTCTAATTTAAAGAAAATTAAGGGTGTATGGGGTGGGGTGGGATGGGGTGGGGTGGGGGACTTGAACTAATTTTGAGAATATAATAAATGTAATTATATACATATATATATATGTGTGTGTGTGTGTATATATGTATATACATATATATTTATATATATAATCTATATCTATCTATAATATATTAAAAGTGTGAAAGCCTTTAGAAAAGTGATTTGAACTTTTTGCCCTACATTAAAGTCATCTTCTTCTTTTTTTAATTATTAATTATTATTTTTATATTTATGACTTTAAAATTAATTAAAATTATTAATATTAAATCTTAACCTATTTGTAATAGGTAATTAAGAACTCTTATAACACATTAAAATCAACTAAAATGTTACTTATTTAAGTTTTCCTTTTATAAATTAAAAACTCAAAAACCCCATCTCCCTATAAAACCTTTTTGTCATTCACCAACAAAAACTTTTTTGTACAAAAGTTTTTTCTTTCAATATGATATTAGATGGCCAATATATTGACAGTAGCGACACACGGTTCCCTTTTCTTATTTTTCCCCGGTTCTTAATTCTTCTTCCAACTTTTATTTGCTTATTTTCAATTGTTAAAAAAATTTCATGCTATGATTTGATTATTGAATCATATTTGTTTTTCTTGTGCTTCTATTCATAAATGTCCACTTCAATGTTTTCAATATTTCTCTAAAATCAGGTTATGTTTTGCTTAATATTTTATAGGAACATTGTTGATGGATGAAATAAAAGTCGGGTTAGGGATATTTACTCAATATCATAGTCGATATTATGTCAATATGAATGATGAATTTACTATAACGAGGAACCATGTAAGCACCATACATGATGTAGCCGTAACATGTATTCGTTCGGTGGATTGTTTGAGATACCAATTTATATTGTTGCTCGAATGAAAAGAAATAAATATTTAATTTGATGGCGGATAATAATTTTGGTGCCGAATTTATTATGACGTGGAATGATGGAAGCATCGTACTTCATGCGATCGTAACTCTCGTGTGTTACTGTAAGTATACTTTCCAACGGCCTTATTATGAACTATTATTATATTTATCTGAATTTCATTTTGGTTAAATGCCTCATTGACTTAATTGTTCTAGAAAAACCCTAATCGTGTTTAATTACGTATGCTTTTATGACAGGAAAGTCTTGCAAAATTCCTTTTGACGCTGGATCGGGGCATGGATTCTTCAGCGATATAAAAGTTGGAGGTGTTGTTATAAAGCAGCAGGTGAGCACCATCTTGTTACTTTGCAGCCGAAGTTCTAGATATTTTTTCAATTACATGTTGAATAAATCTATTAGAATAGGTTTTCACTGAGGTAACTCGAGAGGGATACCTCACATTCTTGCGTGCACGATTTAGTAGAATATTAGGACTTGAATTCTAGGGCTCGACCTCAAAGAATGTCACACCACTCTGGTAAATTATATCAGTTCATATGGGCTCGTAGTTGGTAAATTCTTAAGCCACAGGGTGTTTGTGCCCGTGCTGTCATTGGTCAGGTTCTTCTCCCTCTTTGTTGCAAAGATGACAATGCTAACTGTGCATAAGAGGTTCCTCGCCATCCTAAGTTTCAGTTCTCTAAACGGCAAAAGATCATTGTCAGTAGAAGATGGTATGTCTTTCATCTCAAGAATCATCATTATTTCTATGTCAATATGCTATTTTTGGAAGCTTAATATTTTTGGGTACTAAAAATAGTCGAGTTATGAATGACGTGTAGATGTCATTATTTTATTATGATAATTATACAGTTTTGTAGAATTAACTTGTATGATTTTGGTATTTTTAAAACCTCATATCATGTAGAAGTTTATACTAGAGAGCTCACACAGATTTCCAATGCCCTTTTTTGTTTTGTAGACCCAAAGTTGGGTGTCTTTATTAACACGTTATTAAGAGGAGATAAATTCTTTTCTTTGGTTAGGAACAAGATATTCCAAGCAGAATTAGTAATTCCATTCCATCACTATGGTATAAATGGTGGGATAAATAATTCTGATACTAACTAATCCTCAAACCAAATACAAGATAAAATAATCCTGCATTTTATCCAAGGACTATTCTAACTTATACCTCACACCAAACGACACCTTATGGTTTTTCTTCCTTCCAGAACTTTTAAAATGCCTTGAAACCTAACTTGCTCTACTTACTTTAGTGTTAATTTTACAAGTTACATGAACCTATTTAATGATAGATACTTAATAAGAAAGTTCTATTCATTGTTTGTTGTTATTTTTTCTAGCATCTTTTTGTTATTGATTTTATAGTTGTAATAGTTTTATGCATTTTTTAGCAAGCCAAATATTGAAAAAGCCAAGCAATATTAGTAGTTTTATGGCTGCTGGTGTCAATTATTTGTGGGCAGAGACGTGTACAGTATCACTAAAACTGAAAGCATTCATAGTATTACATAAGCACCAATTGCTTACCCTTAAATCGATACAGTTGAATTTATTAGTGTGGCTCAAGGACACGCAGATTGGATGACCAAACTATAGTATTGTTAATGTTGAACATTGCTTATTAGACGTGATTATATGTACCATATCTCTTCTAAAACAAATGTACAACATACATGTAACTATTTTCTTCCCTTTCTTCTCTAAATACTCATAACATAACATGAAGTTGCATCATCTCCTGTCTAATCACCTCTCTCCAATACTTCTTCGGCTTGCCTCTACTCTATCAGAACCGAACTATTAAATTTCATGCTTTCGAACTCCATAATCTAACAACTCTCTAAGTAACCAACCATAAGTAGTTAGGCTCCCATGTTCATCCATGTGCTATGTATGTCATTCTCAATAGTAAGTATACATATCCAATAGCTAAAAAAGTTGTCAAATAGTCTATGAAATAATAAGCAAGGAGTATTTGTACGTCATTTGATCTTCATAGTGATTTTAACTATGTTTTATTTCAGAGCTATCAGTGATCAGTATCAAATTATGTAGTATGTTTTGCAGTGGCCGCCAATGTTTTGTCAGAAAAGAAAGGCAAAACAAGAGGTACATGATGAGGAAAGGGTTATCTCACAGCTAGAGGTCTTATTGACACATGAATTTGATATCTTTTTTACTCATACTTATGTTTAATTGTTTTTATTGTTAGTATACATTATTTGTATATCAAAGAGTTGGAAACAACCTCAGGTCCGACTATACGTTCCCTCTCCAGACTCCATATGTGGGATTACACTGAATTGTTATTGTTGTCGTAGGGTTGAAAATTGTTGTTGATTGTAACTTAACACTATTTGGCCAAATTTGGAAGCTAACAGACGTGATGAGGACACTTTAATGGATAAGTCATGGATGTTGTATCGAGAAGCAAATCAACATTACTCAATACTTCCAAGTAGCCGAATAGATGCTCCAGAATTTTTTTTGTGTCAAATGGAGGAGCATAAATCTGATGAACTACTTGGTACATGGAGGAGTACAACCATCAAATCATGCACCGTCCTTGGAGTCAACAATAAGGGCGTCTCTCTCTAATCTAGTAGGAGCTAATGTTAATGTATATCTCTCATGTGAGATCAATAATACCTGACAAGTGCTTCTTAAGGAGGTACATCTTTGTTTAGACGCAGGGCAGCTTCATTACCTACCCACTACTTCAAATTGAAGATTGCGCCAGAAAAATATTATTCCTTGTATGATGAAGGCAGGGGCGGATCTATTCATTGTCGTGGGGGGCACGCCACCCGCAAATTTCGACGGAAACTCAATGTACATAGGTATATATATATACTGATATAGACAAATATTAAATCTGTCACCCATAATACCAAAGCACTATCTAGTGCAAGTGGCAAAGCGTCACTTTTGTTGCCCATAGGTCGTGTTCGATCCCAGTTTGCAGCATTTGTTTTTTCAATACTGATATAGTCAAATATTAAATCTGTCACCCATAATACCAAAGAACTATCTAGTGCAAGTGGCAAAGTGACACTTTTGTTGCCTATAGGTTGTGTGTTCAATCTCGTTTGCAGCATTTATTTTTTAAAATAATTTTCTGTGAAGCATTATTGACTAAAACAGGGCAACAGGCGTACATTCT
This sequence comes from Capsicum pubescens, assembly GCA_030864215.1. NCBI lineage: Eukaryota > Viridiplantae > Streptophyta > Magnoliopsida > Solanales > Solanaceae > Capsicum > Capsicum pubescens. The sequence goes on along the minus strand of CM061546.1, from coordinate 244,140,155 downwards.
ACCATTTTAGTGAATTATGAATATTATATTATGATATTAGTAATATTATTGAAAGATCAAGTTTTGTCATTTTATTATTATTTTTTTAATTAATTGATTGGTTAATTGTCCTATATATCAAAAAATAAATAATTTAATCAATAAGCAATGGTGGATCCAGAAATTCAGCGAACGATATGCAAATTTTATTCTCAGCTATATTAAGAGTGTGCAAAATTAAATATACACTCATTATAATTAACATTTAACCTCTATTCACCACATAATTTTCCGATGAAGGGTGTGCATCTGACCATCCTTCATCGAAGGTGACTCCACCCCTGTCGATAAGTTTACTTGGCATCCAGAGAGTCCGAATCCTGGATCCGCCTCTGGATGAAGGTATATGTTAGCCATTTTTATATGAGAATTATATCAACTCTAATTCACAAAATTAAGGGATATATCTAATAATTCTTTTCCTAAAATATAAATATATATGTTGTAAAAGATCTACTTTATAATTATAAAACTAAAAAAATTGTACTAATGGACATAATTTCTGAGATATGAAGATCAACCTTTTAATTTATTTTTTTCTTCAAATTATTTTTTAATTTTATTTATAATATTTAAAATAAGAAGTCTTAAACTATATGATAAGAGGCATTAGGAGAATTAGTAATTAAGTAGTCCTATATCATATGCATGGTAAGGGGTCTGGAGTTCACTTATTCTTATGTATTTCATCACACCAAAAGCTGATCTAAGAGAGCCTCCAGCAATAGCCTATGATGAAGTAGAGATAAGTGTATTTGCAGATTGAGTCTTTTAAGTTATAGAGCTTTGTGAAAATAAGACATATATGCAAATCGTTAGCTAATTATAACTTGAAATTAATTGTAATATGAAAAAATCTTAATCTAAATATTTATATTCTTAAGTTATTTGTTCATACCTTTTACGTGCAATGCATTTGTTATGCAAATTGGTGAGTCAGTATCTATTAATAGAGTTGTTTTTCTAAAGAAGACCAACAGAATAGTGGAGGAGGCAAATAAGGAAGAGTTGATGGATGTGGTGGTTTAACTACCTCAACAAGGATGTTTAGATGCCCACACACTGGTGTAGTATTGAATTCACTCTCCAAGCTAAGAAAAATTGAAATTATTAGGCGTAACATTAACGCTATATCTTAAATTTCATAATTCGTTCTACGTTGTGGATATTGTACGAGTATCATATTTGCATTGTGGATTGATATATGATATCCGGCAGACCAATTAAGAAGTTGAGTTCCTCTATGTTTAATGGGGCCATATAAATTAATGTGTTACATAACTTTCAAAAAAACAATTCTGGACTTAGTTATTTTTTGTAGGGTTTAATTAGCTAGTAGTTTATTTTTCTATTTTATTTTATGTTAATTAGTTAATAAAATAGTTATTAGTTAGTTCTTTAAATAATATAACTATGAGTTGCCTTTCGATATCGATGATGAATTTTTATTCATTTAAATTAGGTAGAAACAAAAGAAAAAGTTGAAATTAAAAAATCATGCAAAATTTATTTGTGATTCTTGAAAAGCAGAATAATGACTTTTCATTTATGTAATTTAAAGAACTAAATCTAGGAAACATAGCATCTTAAGATACATGAATGACTCAACTCTTATTCACTAATCAAACGGTCCGTAACATGTTCAAGATTTATAATCTTTTAAATGTCTTCAATTTTGATAAAAATATAGAATCCCGATGATAAAAATAACTCTCTGTTAAAAATAGAATTTTTTTTACATTAGAGAATAAGTAGAATAACTAAATACTATTTCGAGTATCTAAACGCCAGTTATCATTAATTTGGATCATCTCAATTTATAGAAAAATACTAAATAGTATAATTTTAAACAAGAAATATATTTTTGGCTACAACTAATTTTGCTCCTTAATTATTAGTATAACAGTGATTTATCATGTTCCTCTTTAATTAACTATACTTTTTTATATTCAAATTTTACGTGATATTGTTAAATTTTTTGTACTAAATAATATAACATACATACTAAGTTATTTTTAGATATATTTAATTTTAATTAACGCTTGATACACGTGCAACGCACGTACATTAAGCTAGTATATATATATATATATATATATATATATATATATATATATATATATATATATATACATACTAGAAATAGTAGAAGAAGCCAAGTGATAACATAAGAATTAGCCACTTGGCAGTTTTAAGACAAAGGATAATAATATTATAATAAAAAATTTGAATTAAAAGATTATAGATCTTTGAATTTGACAAGATGACGGTTTTTGTTTAAAAAAGATTATCATTAACTTAAAACTAGGAACCTAGGATTGAAGAGTTCTAAATAAACTCTTACTACTTTATAACCTTTTCTCTTCAAAATAATAATAATAATAATAATAATAATAATAAATAAATAAGCAATAGTAGTAATTATGCATACGTAGTAGTTATAAAGTAGTTGGCAATAATAATAATACAATAAATAGTATTAGCAATAGCAGTTAAGATTTATCAACATTGTTAGCCTTCTCTAATCTCCAATTATTGGATTATAATTTAAAGAGAACACCGATGTCTAAATAATTTGAAATCTATAAATCATCTTTATCAACAACATTTGAAATATTATTAGGATTTTAAAAGAATCAAATTAGAAGTTGAAATTGAGATAAAGAATGAAATAGAATTTGTTGATAAACAACTTTAATTGGCTTAAAAATATGTGTTCTATATGGTATAATGATAATAATAATATCATCTCATTGATTTACATATTTATCTTAATACAAATATATTGATTATTAGATAAAAAAAAAAATTAAAAGTAAGGATAAGAAAGAATAATAAACTAATCTTCTTCAGCAAATTAATATGATATTTAAATTTGAATTTAGATAAAATTTGATTTAAAATAGAGTTCTAACTTCTCAGCCTCTCATATATATATATATATATATAAAAGAAAGATATGATATTTTCATCTTCATGTCTTTTTTGTTATGGTTAATGAAGAAGAACAACAACTACTTTTCACGGCAATTTACCTCTCAATATAAAATGGTAACAACCTCCAAATAGATAAGAGAAAAATGAGGTCTATAATGATTGAAACAACAACTCCGATAAGTAAAAGATTCATAGGTACATCGATTTTAAATTAATGTCATTTCTACTATCTAATTTATGAAGAAGTTTATTTTGAGGGATCCTTATATTTTTGTGATGATTTTGTTGTTGTTATTGATTTGCAGAAGAGATTAAAAGGATGAAGAAAAGAAAAGAGAAGAACTCATATTGCGGAAGTAGAAACTTTGATGGTATAGTTGACAAACATAAGATTTTCAAAATGTGTTTGATATCATTATTTTTCTTTTCAATGTTGCTTTATTTCACAAATTTTTTATATTTAATTGTTTGCATATCATTCACATATTTACCTTTTATTTTGGAGAATTATGAAACAGATTTATGGGCATTTAGATATTTTTATATTTTTTAAATTTTACTTACTAATTTACATTTATGTATAACTTTTTTAATGATTTTGGGCCTTTTTTAAGAAAGAAATAAAATCATAAAGATAAATCATAGCCTAAAAAGATAAATGTTTAATATAATAGCTTAAAATATAATCATGAAATGCACAAATAACACGGCCATTTTCCTCTCAATATAAAATGGCAACAACCTCCAAATAGATAAGAGAAAAATGAGGTCTATAATGATTGAAACAACAACCCCGATAAGTAAAAGATTCATAGGTACATCGATTTTAAATTAATGTCATTTCTACTATTTAATTTATGAAGAATTTTATTTTGAGGGATCCTTATATTTTAGTGATGATTTTGTTGTTGTTATTGATTTGCAGAAGAGATTAAAAGGATGAAGAGAAGAAAAGAGAAGAACTCATAGTTGCGGAAGTAGAAACTTTGATGGTATAGTTGACAAACGTAAGATTTTCAAAATTTGTTTGATATCATTGTTTTTCTTTTCAATGTTGCTTTATTTCACAAATTTTCTATATTTAATTGTTTGCATATCATTCACATATTTACTTTTTATTTTGAAGGATTATGAAATAGATTTATGGGTATTTAAATATTTTTATATATTTTTAAATTTTACTTACTAATTTACATTTATGTATAACTTTTTAAATCATTTTGGGCATTTTTTAAGAAAGAAATAAAATCATAAAGATAAATCATAGCCTAAAAATATAAATGTTTAATATAATAGCTTAAAATATAATTAATCATGAAATGCACAAATAACACATTAAATGTTTTTGTATTGCATGATTTTTTTATTATACTTTTTCCATTAGAATTCGTATTTAAAAAAAAATCATGCATTAATGAATTCTTTTTAATTCTTAGGAAAAAGTTACTAAGCTTTTTTAATTTGAACAAAAAATAAAATTTGACATATGTGATAAAATTGTATTCATAGAAGTTCAAGTTTCTAACTTGAATTTTAAACCATAACAATTTCTAACATATTAGATTATATTGGAGTTTTCTTCTGTTTTATATGTTATTTTAAATCAGCATCTCTATTTATATTTTGTAGTAATACGAAGTTATAATTTAAAATAAAATATAATATATAAATCTAAACAATGAAAAAGTTATGAGCAATGAAATAAAAATTTAGAAAAAAATTAAATTTCAGAAATAAGGAAACGAAGGGTATGCATTGTATATGCGCATCCATTAATGAATACAAAGTCTCACATTATATCTATTATATTTTTATTTTTTCTCTACTATAATATAATCAACAATTTTCATTTAGTGTACTTACAACATTGAATAAAAAACTTACAACCTAAATAATTTCATATTTTATTATAAATTATTATGATTTGAACAAGGCTAAATCCAAATAGAAAAGGTCTTTGGATAATTTTTGTTATAGTTATTGTTATCATTGGTTGGCATAAGCATTTTTAAAGAGTATCTTTTCACTCTAAATTCACTAATATTTTGACTTAAAGTAGACAACGTTTGCTCAATAGAAGAATTCTACTCAAATTCATTCTTATGTGATTCGGTAACTTAAGAATCTATCTTACCTATTCTATTCGATATCCCCTTTTCCGATCGAGAAGGATTAAACTTAAATAAGAATTAGTTTGATGATAAAAAGCTTTTTTTACTTTTCTTATGAACATTATCTGATATTTAAATTTAAAAATAACTATATGCAAAAAACACGCAATAAAAGTTTTATCACTTCTGCTAAAATTACAAGAGACATATTTACTTATAATTAATTAATGCTAGGTGGGTGGGGGTAGGGGTGGGGCTTGGTGGGCGGTGGGTACGTGAAGTGGTGGATTTTGGTGGAATTTGGGGGTTTTAAAAATATATCTTTTTTACGGGTGGATGGTAATAAAAATACTTTAATAAAATTTTAAAAATAAAAAAATATTTTTATTTGGGGGGGGGGGGGATGTTAGATAGGGGAGGGGTGGATGGCGGGGTTAAAGAATTTTTTTTTTAAAGAAATAAAATAAATTTTAAATATATTTTGTTGGGGAAGGGGATGGGGGTTGGGGAAGGGTGGGATAAGAAAAAATTTAAATAAAAATTTAAATTTTTTTAGAAAAATGGGGAGGAGGGGAGGGGGGCGGGGTTAAAAGTGGGGGGTGATTGATCTTAAGGGTTGTATAAGAGATTTTAATTGAATAATTTAGAAGATATAATAATAAGTATAAAATAAAATATTTAAAGTATTTTAGTGATGAAATCAAACAATGAAACCATTACGAACGATATAACAAAGTCTGAAAATATAAAAGAAAATAATAAATTGTAGAATTATTTATCATACATAAAAATAATAAAAACTTATTAGGGGATGGGGGAGGGGGGATTATGAAACATAATACTTATTTTACAATTCCGTAATTTTTTTTTCATATAGGTTTGATTAGAGGTTTGGGAGGAAGGGGGGGGGGAGTAGAATTATTTTCTGAAAAATAATTAAGGGTGGGGGTGGAGAAGGGAGTAAGGGAGTAGGGGTGGAGAAGGATAGTCATTGAGAAATAAAATATGATAATTGAACTTTAAAGTAAACCTATCAAGTGGGTTGGGCTGGCCCATTAGCCCCGCCCAGTCTGACCCAGCCCTGTGGGCCTTCGGGTTATCAGAATGTGGGTCTCAGATTGGGTCGTCTCAATAGACAGGCCTGGTGGACCAGCCCAGTAACAAAATCGGATCAGGCTCACCGGTTATCCAGTCCAGTTATTTTTATTTTGGTAGTCGTTTGGACTTTGGAAAATAGGTCAAATTGGCCCGTTGAGGCCCAACGGCATTATAGCCGTTGTGGACCTCCAACGGCCAATTGGCCATTTTCCCAAATTATATTTTAAAAAACAAAAAAAATAATTTAAATTTTTTTCTATAAATACCAACAATTTCAAATCATTTTTCCAACATTCTCAATCTCTCATTCTCTCAATCTCTCTCAAATATTCTAATTATCTCTTAAAGTGCTCAATTTTATTTTTTAATTTTGCAATTACACATACAAGTGGAAGTTTTCTAAAGTCGCAACTTTCGAATACTTTTAAAATTTGGTATTGTCGTTTCATCTCTTACTTTTAATTTTTAATTAGTGTATTAATTATTGAATATTTATTGTTATTATTTTTGTGTATTATGAATATTTTTTAGGTTAATTTATAATATGGATAAAATAAGAAACCTCAGTAAAAGCATCAAAGAATTTTGTTTCGAAAGTGGTAGTGATAACAAAAAACGAATTGATGGCGGTTCCGATAGAGGTAGTTCAAGTAATAGATATACTCGTGTGCCTCCGGTATCGATTAGTCAACCTTTTGAAGAAGAAATAGGTGTAGGTGCTCACGATATGAATTATGCATAAGCTCAGAAAAATTATGATATAGAAGAAGAAAATGAAGTAGATGAGGTTAATTTAGATATAGAAGATGAAAATATTGGTGAGACACCCGGAGTAGAAAATGCTAATGTTAGATCTGAATCAGTTAATCTTCCTTCTCGTCCTCCCCATGTCCCAAGACCTAATAGAAGAACTAGTATTGCATGAGAATATTTTTATGGAAATAGAAGGAGAAAGTAAGGTGCAATGCAATATTTGTGAAATTATATATGAGCATAAAATCAGAGACAATAAAGGGGGTACAGGTTCATTGATGAGACATATAAGAGATAGACATGCTAGAGAGTTATGTATTGCACAAGATGGTGAGGCTGTTGGTGGGCCAACACAAACTAGATTGAACTCAACAAGCGGTCAATTAATTAAAAATTATAATAAAATAAAGGACCGGGAAGAAATAGTGAAAATGATAGTTGTGGGTTGTTTGCCTTTCACTTTTGCTTCTTCGGATGCTTTTATTCATTATATTCAAGCAATTTATAATCTTATGTTTAATGGTATTCCTAGAAATACTTGTCGAGCCGATATTTTTAAACTCCATGCACAATATGTTTATTATTTATTTACATTATTAAAAAATATTCAATGTAGATTGCTCTAACTTCTGACCTTGATCGTACTGTTAATAAAAATGATTATTTAACAATTACTTGTTACTGGATAGATAGTAATTTTGTTATGCAAAAATATAGTATAACTTTTTTGTATGATGAAGATCGTAGACATACTGAAAAATTTATTGCTGAATCTATTACTAAAGTTGCAGAATACTATGGTATTGAAAGAAAAATTAAATTTTATGTATTGCTTTTGATAATGCATCTAACAACAAGATTGTTATTAACAAGTTCAAAGTTGACCTTTCTCCATCGTTACCTGAAATATTTCATGTTAAGTGTGATTTTCATATATATAATTTAATTATAAGAGATGATCTTGAATTTTTTGAGCTTTATATTGAAAAGGTCCGGCTTCTTGTTGGCTTTATTCAAGGAAACAATCGAAAAGATAGAGTGAGAGAATTTAAAGTTAAATGTGAAAAATATGAACTTAGACCGATATTTATACCTGAAGAATGTGATACTAGATGGAATGCTACTTATAATTATTTATAAACTTGTCTTGTTTATAAAGTTTCTATTACAATGACGTTTAATCAATTTTGTGGTTCTTTTCCTGAGTATATGCTACATGATTCTGATTGGGTTGCAATTGATGATCTTGTTAAATTTTTGAAAAAAAATTATATAGCTACGATTGAATTCTCTGGTGCTTATTATCCCACTGTTTGTAATATTTTAGCTTATTTAGCAAACATTTCTTGTTTGCTTAAAGAATATAAGAATAGATAAGGTTACAAAGAAGCTGTTAGTGCTATGTTTGATAAATTTAAAAAATATTTTTATCCGTTTTTCTCAATTTACTTGGTTGGTGCTATACTAACCCCATGTATGAAATATAATACTATGTGCGATTTTAGTTCTATTATTTATGCTTCCTTATAGATAGAGCCTGAAGAAAAAACAGATTTGTTTACGGCTATGAGTGATGTGAATAGTTACACAAAAGCATTATATAACCATTATGTCGATTTACTTGATGTAGTTGTACCGACATATATCACTCCAACTGTCGCTTCTCAAACTCTCGAGGAGCCATCATCTTCTAAAAGGTCGGCACATAGTGGTTTTCCTGATTACTTTTATGATTTAAATATTTGGGACAGGGTTGCGACTTCAACATACACAACAAATTCTCGGGAAGTGCTTAAGTCTTATCTTTGAAAATCGATAGAGGATCGTAGAGCAAGGATCAATGCGTTGGATTAGTGGAAGAATAATGAAAGATAATATCTTGTGCTTTCAAGATTAGCAAGAGATGTATTGAATGTTCTAATGTCAATCGTTGCATCAGAGAGCACTTTTAGTCAGGGACGACAACAGCTTGGAGACAACTGACACCCATTGAAAAGCAAGCTATGAATATTCTAGTTTGCCTTAGAGATTGGATTAGAGCGGAACGAAGAAATCAAGGAATGGAGGTGGAGCCGAAAGACGAACAAAATTTTGAAGAAATTATGACTTCAAAGGAGAACTCAGCATAATCAAGTCCAATGCATGATTTTTCCCTCATTGATTTTGACTTTCCTATGGCAGTTCTCATTAATATTAACATGCATGAGTTGAAAAAAATGATACAAAATTTGTAGATTTTTCATTAATGTAATTATTAGTTTTGGATCATTTTGCAATCAATAAAATACAACATTCACTCACTCCTTACTTTGTAGTAATTTTTTTTCATTTAAATTGAATTTAAATGCTTTTAATATATTACTATCAAACTTTAAACTAAGTAATAAACATAACAAACATACATACACATAATGAAAAAATAAATATCTTTGAAGTTCAAATATAACGAAAACATATAATGAATATCTATCCAAAACTTCAAGTATTATTATTTAAGTAGCATACATTGTAATTTTGTATGTATATATGTGTTTTCTAAAGTACTATAACATGTAATGTATATATCTTTCAACTGACATTTAAAGTAGTATATATTTTACATATATGTGTATATATTTTCTATAGACTCTACAATAGTATATATGTTTTCTAAAGTAGTATATATGTTGTATGTATATTGTTTTTGTGTGTGTATGTATATATATATATGTATGTATATATATATATATATATTATATTGTACGTATATGTGTGCATATATTTTCTATAGAATCTAAACTAGTGTATATTTAAAGTATACATGTGTATATGTTTTCTAAAGTAGTATATAGTTAGTGTATATATGTTGTATGTATATTATTTAAAGTAGTATATATATTATATTGTACGTATATATGTATATATATTTTCTATAGATTCTAAACTAGTATATATTTAATGTATACATGTGTATATGTTTTCTAAAGTAGTATATATGTTGTATGTATATTATTTAAAGTAGTATATATATTATATTGTACGACTGTACGTATATATGCGCATATATTTTCTATAGAATCTAAACTAGTATATATTTAAAGTATACATGTGTATATGTTTTCTAAAGTAGTATATATTTAGTGTATATATGTTATATGTATATTGTTTAAAGTAGTATATATATTATATTGTACGTATATATGTGTATAAATTTTCTATAGACTCTAAACTAGTATATATTTAATGTATACATGTTATATATTTTCTAAAGTAGTATATATTTAGTGTATATATGTTGTATGTATATTATTTAAAATAGTATTTTAAGTAGTATATATATTATATTGTACGATTGTACATATATATGTGCATATATTTTCTATAAAATCTAAACTAGTATATATTTAAAATATACATGTGTATATGTTTTCTAAAGTAGTATATATTTAGTGTATATATGTTGTATGTATATTATTTAAAGTAATATATATATTATATTGTACGTATATATGAGTATATATTTTCTATTGATCCTAAACTAGTATATATTTAATGTATACATGTGTATATGTTTTCTAAAGTAGTATAGATTTAGTGTATATATGTTGTATGTATATTGTTTAACGTATTTAAAAGTACATAGGTGTGTATATATTGAAAAAAACATGTAAATTTGAATTTATTTATTTTTTTACATTTTGACCGGTCAAAACCGAATACACGCTAAATGAGCCGGTTTTGATCCATTTCAACAAAATTCCCTGTTTGGACCCGGACCAGACCGACCCGTTAAGTGTGACCCGACACCAAACCGGCCCAGAACCCGAAAAAATTACGTGGGCCGGTATCGGCTTGAACCAGACCAACCCGTTTAATAGGCTTGCTTTAAAGTAATACGATTCAATATGCTCAGACGACATTTTTTAATATGAAATGATTAAAAATAATATTTTAATATTATTTGCACATCACGTGGGTATTTATACTAAATAGAATAACATCCACAAGTTTCCTTATCATTAAAACAATAAATACTGAATAAAAAACCAAAGCAAATAATTAGACAGAAATTTCTAGGAAATTTTGCTGTAATGTACAAAAGTCGTACGACATCTTAACTGCGGCTCTAAGTTGCTGTCGAGATAGAAAAGAATAAAAAATTTAGTGATTATATATACATATATATAATATATTAAAAGTGTGAAGATTCTTGAAAAATTGAATTGGACTTTTTGCCCTTTGTTAAAAGACGCTACTTTAGACAAAATCGTCCTTTTACTATTTTTTTACTATTTAAAAATTAAAAATTAATTAAATATATTTATGATAAAACTTTCATTGTTTGAATTCATTCAAATTTTGTCCTTAAACCTTTCCTTGTTTGAATTATATACCATAAAACTACGTAATATACCATATTTGTACGGAAAAAAGATAGCAATATCACGTTAGGATTTCCTTTTAACTTAAAATTGCAATTAATTAACTATTTAATAAAATTTAAAGCAGCAAAGTCTCGTTAGTTACATTAGCAAAGTCATATAACTATTATAAAATATATGGAAGGATAATCAATTAATATTTTTATTTGTACTGATTAATTAAAAAAATACTCCTAAAATATGATAGAAAAATACTCCTAAAATAAGATTCTATTAAGAAAATACTTCTATAAATATTGAGATGCACGTTAAATTAGAGAAGAAATCGATTTAGATGTTGAAAGAATATGATTGATGTTCATCTAACTTGATTCGGTTGCATGTCTAGATTGGTGGATGCTTAATTTTCGAACCCTCAACTTCTTCACTGTTTTTGACAACATAATAGATTTCAACGTGTGTGTATATATATATATATCTTCTTTGTCTTCATTCAAGTCATTCATTAGGGTCAAATTTTTTCTCAGACAAGAATTATTTTCATCATCACTAAAGTTTTGTGATCACTACGGTATTATTTTGTTGTAGTTTACAGGAGTGATCACTATTGTATTATTTTGTTGTAGTTCATAAGTCGTAGATGAATTTACAGGTAGTACTTGAATGTCGGTCGGCTTTGAAGAATTTTGTAGATAAATGTTAGGTTTAATTGTATTGTATTTAAATCTCTATTTTGAGAATTTTTTTGTGTAAAAGTTAAGTTTAGTTGTATTATTTTGATATCACTATTATCGTATTATTTTGTTATAGTTTATAGGTTTGAGAAATTTTTTGTGTAAAGGTTAGATTTAATTATATTATTTTGATATCTCTATCATCATACTGTTTTGTTGCAGTTTACAGGTGGTAGATGAATGTCGATCGACTTTGATAATATTTTTTGGTAAAGATTAGGTTTAATTAAATAAATTCTCCAACAAAAGTTGAATTTAATTATTGTATTCGTCTTTATTATTTAAACAAATCTCCTATTTAGTGTAACGTTTGAACTCAATAAAGTAAGGTACACACACGAGGCGCGTACACCTAAACTAGTATATATATTGTGGGCGGTGCAATTTTATTAAATTTAAATCCGTACAAAATTCAGATTATATTAAATTCAAAATATATTAGTCCTAAATAAATATTGTGGATTAATATAATTAGATTAATTATTTAAGTCCAAACATATATGGGTTTAATTAAAGTCCAATTTTTATTGGGCTAGCCCATTAATTTGGGCTATAAATAATGAGCCCACTTTGCTAAGTCCAAGAATATTGTCATATTCTAGAGGCCCAAATAAGCGTCACGTGTCAAATGATGTGGCATGCCAAGTCAAGTGAAACAGCCAATAGGACCGTGCCACATGTCAAACTGATGCAGCAAACCCATGAAATAAAAGCCCATAAAAGGCGTCACATCACTTAAATCTGATTAGTCAAAGGAAGTCCATATTCATCATGATTCTTCCTTTCCTACAACTATAAATAGGGGTCTCATAATTCAGAAGAGGGACCCCCAGAACTTTAACAAGTAGCAAGAGAAAGCTCGTGGATCAAACGCCGCAATTTCTCTAAAAAGCTCAAGCATTCAAATCAAGTTCATCAAAGTTCAAGATTAAGACCGCAATATTCAAGAACAAGCTCAAAAGCTCTTGAATTTAAGCACAAGTCAAGATTAAGTCCCTCAAGTCCATCAAATCAAATTCAAATTCAAGACTAAGCTTTAAGCCCTTGAATTTATATTTAAAAAGGCGAATCAGAGGATTCATAGAGATTGTAACACTCATTTATTGAAATCAATAAAATCGATTGTTGCGATATTTTCTTGTCTCGAATTATTTATTTTTCGGTCTCGAAATTTTATTGTCCAATAAATTCTGGCATGCCCAGTGGGACAATCTCTACCTCTCATCTCAACTTTTCATACTTCAAAGTTTAAGAACAACGAAATAACTTTCAAGAAGGTCAACTCTCAATCAACTGCTTCCAAGGCTGCTGACTCAAAGTTCTCTGTTGGAGTAGAAAGCATCCTTGGTGTTACTTTCGAAACCTTAGGAGCTGTCACAAGGAGCAAGGCAGGCTTGCTAGGACAACAAACACATCCAGTGTCGTCCGCGCCAACTCTAATTTTTGGATCTTCAACCCCGAAAGGAATGAAGTCCAATGCAAGTGCTTTAGAAGGAGGAAACAATGTGGCTAAATTGCTGAAAAAGACTCTAGCTCTACTTGAGCATTCCGGTTCCAAATACTTTGGAGCCAAGAGCGATGGTCGTTCAACAAATGTGTCATCTCCACTTACACCACATAAGCTAAGTACTTCAGAGATAAACTTATATGATAATCCGTGTTACTCTCCAACATCTCCGATGATCATGCAAGCAATGGTAACTGAGGCCTCGTCTGTGGAGAAGCAGCTTGGAAATCTGACAAAGTCAATTGAAGGCCTGACCAACTATGTTCAGAATCAAGAGGCTAGGATTGATAAGATAGTGGATAGGGTGGAAGGCTTGATAGACGGAGAATCTAGCCATGCGCCGGGAAAAGCTCCAGAGGTTCATGAGATAGAAAATTCTGTGAAACAAACACCATCGACTAAAGAGGTGCAAGTTTCTGCTGAGGGAATGATCCCGATTGGGCAATTGAGGGAATTTATTGAAGAGACCCTCAAAGACAAGTATGATGTTGTCACCAAGTCTTCCCTTGCATATGCCAAACCTTACACTGCAAGAATAGATAGCCTCAAAATGCCCGCTGGCTATCAACCCCTCAAATTTCAATAATTTGAGGGCAAAGGTAACCCAAAACAACATGTCGCACACTTTGTCGAGACATGTAATAATGCTGGAACTTACGGTAGCTATCTTGTTAAACAGTTTGTTTGTTTCCTAAAGGGAAACACCTATGATTGGTATACGAATCTCGAGCCTAACTCCATCGATAGTTGGGAGCAATTGGAACATGAGTTCCTGAATCGCTTTTATAGCACAAGGCGTACAGTGAGCATGGTAGAAATCACAAATACTCATCAAAGAAAAGAGGAACCAGTCATTGACTTCATCAATCGATGGAGACATGCTAGCCTAAACTGTAAAGATAGGCTCAACGAAGCTTCTGCGATAGAGATGTGCATCCAAGGAATGCACTGGGGGCTTCTCTGCATCTTGCAAGGCATTAAGCCAAAATCCTTTGAAGAGTTAGCTACTCGTTCTCACAATATGGAGTTGAGCATGTCTTCTGCTGAAAAGGAAGGAGCGCCTATCCATGACCCTCGAAAGGGAAAGGATAAGCAAAAACCCAAGAGATGGGGTAAGTTTGTCCCCAAAAATGATAACAAAGAATCCATGAATATTGATGTGTCTCCTATTAAAGTCACCACAAAGGTGAGCAAGAAGCAAAGTATAAAGACGACTTCTAGATCACGTCCAAATCAGAAAACGTTAAAGGAGATGCAAGAAAAGGAATATCCCTTCCTTGATTCTGATGTTGCTGAGATTTTTGATGAACTCCTCCAGCATAAGCTCATCGAACTCCCAGAGATGAAGCATCCCAACGAAGTCGGAAGGACCAATGACCCTAATTATTGCAAATATCATAGGTTCATAAGTCACCCTCTGGAGAAATGCTTTGTCTTTAAAGATAAAGTTATACAACTGGCAAAAGAGAAGAAAATCTTCTTCGACAAGGAGAAAACCAGTTCTCATCAAATCTCTATCACTTTTGGCTCGCTCGACCCGGTTAAAATTTGTGTTAAGGAGCATAATGAGGATATATTAGAGCTCGATAGGTCTTCGGTTGATGAAGACGATGATGAAGGTTGGACTCTAGTGACTAGATGAAAATTAAAGAAGATGAGACTACTAAAGGAGATGTATGAGTAGCCAACCTGAAGGAAAGTAGTGAAGAAACTAAGAAAACAGAAGTTGGTTGCACTTCCAAAAAGGACAAGGGTGATGGAGCTTCACCATCAGAAACCTCGGCATCTGGTAACTTTAGAGGAATTCTTACCGAGTTGGTTCCGAAATAATACTGCCCAAGTCAACCTTGAAGCATCTTGTTTTAATACCGTCAAAGAGGGGGCAAAGGGTGAGAATCTACCCATGAAAGTTCCTTCATCTTCCAAAAGGTTGGATGAAACTCTTGGCGAAGAGGCACATGTGTGTGATACAAAAATCACATTCACAAATAACGATTTTTTGCTTGGTGAGACCCTACATAACCGTCCCTTATACATAGTGGGTCAAATTCTAGGAAAGAAAATCAATAGAATCTTGATAGATGAAGGATCTGGAGTTAATATCCTGCCTATCGTATGATAAAGGAGCTTGGCATCACTACTAGCGAACTGGAAGAAAGTCGTTTAATGATCCAAGGTTTCAATCGAGGGGGACAAAGGGCTATGGGATGTATCAAGTTGGGGATTAGTATGGATGATTTTTAATCAAACCCATTGCTGGATGTGATCGATGCCAAAACTTCATACAATGTATTGCTTGGTAGGCCTTGGGTGCACGGGAACAAAATTATCTCGTCCTCTTACTATCAATGCTTAAAGTACCTCAAAAATAGAATGGAAAGAATGATAGTCACCGATGACACGACATTCACTGAAGCTGAATCACATTTTGCCGATGCAAAATTCTACTTAAAGAATCATATTGTAGATGAGAAAAGGATTGAAGATGTCACCAAGACCAAGTGTGATGATCTTGCATCTAAGAAGGTCGCGGTGACTATCGAAAAATTCATCAACAGGAAGCCTTTCTTCACTTCGAATAAATAAAACGTCGCTTCTACGAAGAAGAAGACAACTCCTGTTCTTCGCTACGTGCCAAAGGTAAAGAAAGAGGAAGATTACTCACCTGATGCCCAAAGATAATGTGCTAAAGGGGCTAACTTTACCTGTCAGGAAGATTGACGCAATAAATCCATCCTCAAGGACACTTGGGGAATCTGTGGCTCAAAATCTGCCACCAGATATGGCACTCCCTACGAAGCATACAAAAGAGGGCTTTGATCCAAATGCATACAAGCTATTTGTAAAGGCTGGATACAATCCTAATGAGACATCAAGGTTGGGCAAACTTTCATCGGAGAGTAACACCAAGCAAGCAAGTGAAGGACTAGTATACACGCATCCACCTCCAATTCACATCTCCATAAGAAGGGCAGTCAGTAATTACATCACCGTGGAAGAAGAATCCACTGCCGCTAATAAAAGACCCTCCGTATTTGATCAACTTGGAGAATCAACCGCAAGAACTTCTGTGTTCGAAAGGTTGGGTCCTATAAATAAGAAAAAAAACAAAAAACGTCAAAGAAGTTGTCAAAGCACGATGCTGCACTCTTCTTTTAAAATCCAAAAGGATTTCCAAAGTTTGATTCCTTCTAAAATGAAGCGACAGACGGAACTGGTAGTTTTATGCAACGAGGTGTTAAAAGCGAAAGCGCATACTGTGGTTTATACCAAGAAACGCGAAGAAGATGAAGAGAGTATTGGCTCCTCATATCATGTTATGACCCAGAACGAGAAAGATGTCTCGTCTTAAATAAATGTTGATGAAGAGATATAAAATACCTTTTAGTGTTATCATATATCCGTCAATGAAGATGATCTTCAAGTGGAGGAAGATGCTGGAGATGATCCATCGCAACTTGAAGAAGGTGTAAAGGCCATAATAGATCCCTTAAAGGAAGTTATCTTGGAACCAATAAAGAACCAAGACCAACTTACCAAAGTGCATTTCTAGAAGTAGGGGAGGAAATCGCTTATATGGACATACTCAAAGTATATATGGATGTCTTCGCCTGAAGCTATAAGGAAATGCCTGGATTAGATCCAAAAGTAGCGGTCCATCAGTTGGCAGTTAAGAATAGTGTTCGTCCTGTTAAGCAAGCCCAAAGACGCTTTAGGCCGGAGTTGGTTCCACTGATCGAAAATGAAGTTAACAAACTTATTGAAGCTGGCTTTATTCGTAAAGTCAAATATCCTACGTGGATTTCAAGTATTGTTCCAGTACGGAAGAAGAATGGCCAAATTTCAGTTTGTGTCAACTTTCGAGATCTCAACAACGCATGCCCTAAGGATGATTTTCCAATCCCCATACCGGAGTTAATGATTGATGCCACCACTGGTTATGAGGTAATGTCCTTCATGGATGGTTCATCCGGATATAATCAAATCTGTATGGCGTCAAAGGATGAAGAACTCACTGCATTTTGTACGCCTAAAGGTATTTATTGCTACAAGGTGATGCCTTTTGGTTTGAAGAACGTTGACACCACTTATCAAAGGGCTATGCAGAACATATTTGACGGCCTGCTCCATAAAAATATTAAATGCTATGTGGATGATCTAGTGGTGAAGTCAAGAAAGAAAGATGACCACTTAAAAGACCTAAGAATGGTATTTGAGTTACTTCAAAGATATCAACTTAGGATGAATCCATTGAAATGTGCCTTTAGAGTTACTTCAGGAAAATTTCTTGGCTTCATTGTGCGACACCGAGGAATTGAAATTGATCAAGCTAAGATTGATACAATTTTGAAGATGCCCGAGCCTCGGGATATTCATGAGTTAAAAAGCCTTCAAGGAAGGCTAGCATATTTAACGAGGTTCATCTCAAACCTGGCTGGAAAATATCAACTATTTAGTCGTCTTATGAAGAAAGACACTCCCTTCGAATGGGACCAAGCTTGTAGTAATGCCTTTGAGAGTATCAAATCGTACTTAATTAAACCTCTAGTTCTTGCAGCACCCATACCTGGGAAGCCGTTGATACTCTACGTCGCGGCATAAAAAAGGTCGATTGGAGAACTACTGGCTCAAGAAAATAGTAAAGGCAAAGAAAACTCTCTTTACTATCTGAGCAGAATGATGACACTAAATAAGCTAAAGTATTCTCCAATTGAAAAGTTATGTTTGGCATTGGCCTTCTCAATTCAAAAGATGAAACACTACTTTCAAGCTCATGTGGTTCGTCTCATGTCTAGGGAAAATCCCATCAAGTTTGTAATGTCGAAACCTGTCCTTAGTGACCGACTTGCAAAATGGTACCTTTAATTTCAACAGTTTGAGATTGTGTATGTTCTCAAAAAGACCATAAAGGGACAAGCATTGGCTGACTTCTTAGCAGGCCACCCGATACCTGATGATTGGGAACTGAGCGGTGAACTTCCTGATGAAGATGCAATAGTCATTGAAGCTAGACCCCCATGGAAGATGTACTTTGATGGTGTCGCATATCGAGATGGAGCTGGTGCCGGGGTGGTATTCGTTACTCCACAAGAAGAGGTCATTCCATACTCTTTTACCTTAATAAATCGTTGCTCTAATAATATTGTTGAATATCAAGCTTTAATACTTGGACTTAAGATGGCAGTGGACATAAAACAACTGCAATTGCAAGTCTTTGGTGACTCTTAATTGGTGATCAACCAAATTTTGGGAAGGTATGAAGTGAGAAAGTCTGAGCTGCGACCATACCATGATTATGCACAAAATTTAATGGGGTGGCTTGGAGGAGTAACCCTCCAACATGTGCCAAGGACAGAAAATAAGCAAGATGATGCCCTAGCTGCTCTGGCCTCAACCCTAACTCTTCCAAATCAGACCCAAGTTACTGTCCTCCAAGAATGGGTAGTACCGCCGTCAGATGAGGATGTGGAAAACAAAGTTGAATACCTCATTGCCGTGTCTGAAGCTGTAAAAGAAGATTGGCGACAACCTATTTTGATTACTTATATTATGGGATACTTCCAGAAGATCCAAGAAGAAAGACTGACATTCGTCGTCGTGCACCTCGCTTCGTTTACTACAAAGACATACTGTACAGAAGATCATTTGAAGGAGTACTTTTACGGTGTTTGGGAGAGGAAGAAACAATTCAAGCTTTGCAAGAAGTGCACTCGAGAGTTTGTGGATCACATCAGTCTGGACCGAAGCTCCATTTTCATATTAAAAGGATGAGATATTATTGGCCAACGATGGTGAAAGATTGTTTGGACTATGCGAGAAGATGCAAAGATTTCCAATTCCATGAAAATTTCATACATCAACCTCCAGAGGTGCTACATCCAACTGTAGCGTTTTGGCCATTCAATGCTTGGGGAATGGATGTTGTTGGTCCACTACCAAAGTCTTCTGGTGGACACTTATACATCTTGGTTGTGATAGATTACTTCTTAAAATGGGTTGAAGCTATTGCTCTCAAGGAAGTAAAGAAAGAAAATGTTGCGAACTTCATCCGAGTGAATATCATCTACCGCTTTGGAATCCCTCAATATATAATAACTGACAACGGCAAGCCGTTTAATAACAAGTTGATGAACAAGATTTGTGACCTTTTTGGCTTCAAGCAGCGCAAGTCTTCAATGTATCATGTTGCCTCCAATGGTCTAGATGAAGCCTTCAATAAGACTTTATGCAACTTGTTGAAGAAAGTCGTCTCCAAATCCAAATGAGACTGGCATAAGCAAATGGAATAAGATTTATGGGCGTATAGGACAACTTACCGTACACCAACACAAGCAACCCTATACTCACTTGCTTTTGGAGTTGAAGCAGTCCTGCCACTTGAGCGTTAAATACCTTCTTTGAGACTGGCTATTCAAGAAGGGCTCACCGATGGAAAAAATGCTAAGTTGCGTCTTGCGGAGTTAGAAGCTCTTCATGAGAAGAGGCTGGAGGCTCAACAAAATCTTGAATACTATCAATACCATCTATCTCGTTCTTTCAACAAAAGGGTTCGCTTGAGGTGTTTCCAAGTTGAAGATTAAGTTCTTGCAGTAAGAAGGCCCATTATCACTTCTCATAAATCTGGGGGAAAATTCACCTCGAAGTGTGATGGACCATATATCGTACAAGAGACATATTCAAATGGTACTTACAAGCTTGTTGATGCAGATGGCGTGAGGATTGGCCCCATCAATGTCAAGTTCTTAAAGAAGTACTATTCTTGAAGAGAGATGACACTCCTTAAGGCACGAGTATAAACTGCATGTATACTCCTTAAGGCACGAGTATAAACTGTATGTATACTCCTTAAGGAACGAGTATAAGCTGCTTGTATACTCCTTAAGGCATGAGTATAAACTGCATGTACACTTCTTAAGGAACGAATATAAACTGCATGTATACTCCTTAAGGCACGAGTATAAACTGCATGTACACTCCTTAAGGCACGAGTATAAACTGCATGTACACTCCTTAAGGTACGAGTATAAAATGATGTCTACTCCTAGCCCACAAGAGTATAAACTGTAAACGGCTCAAAAAATAAAAAAATAAAAAAATAAAAAAATAAAATAAATAAAATAAAAAAATCAAATAAATGTCCGCTAGGTTGAAAACCTCGAAAGAGGCGGCCTAGGCAAAACTTAGGACACATATAAAAGAAAAAAAAACTCACCCCGAACTACGTTGTGACTTGGTCCTCTTCATTGAGGTACGTAGGTTCTTGAAATTTTATTCTGAGTTCAGTTACATGAGTGTTGAAAAAAAAATTATACATGGCCCTGCTTGATCCGTCGAATGAAAGTCGAGCCTGCATGCATCTTGATTAAGTCTTAGACTTATGACAGATACTTTTGGCTCAATGGGGGAAACCCATCTAAAGGAAAAGAAGATCTTTCAATAGGATTTAGAATACCCAAAGCCTACAGTTAAAGCATAGATCTGCCACACGTGCAATTATCAAGGTTGCAAGTCAAAAGCTTTAATTCTTAAGGCTTTCAAATTGAAGTGGCAAGTCCAACTCGGTTGTCGGACAAAGGCGTAAAGCCAATAAGCAACAAGTTTTGGATAGAAAGGCCAGAGTTCAATACTGTGACATCAATACGTCAAAATAAGCAAGCAATTCTTGGTGTTGAAATTCAAAAGCAATATTAAAATAAATGTGCAATATAAAGAAAAAGGGTTTCCATTATAACTGATAGATCCGACTACTCAATAAAAAAGGGTAAAAGAAAGCAACAAAAAGGTTTGAAGAAAGACACCTCTTAAGGCTAATCTAAGTACAGCTTATAATAAACTAAATCTTGTAAAGCAGCCTCTAAGACTTTCTTCTTCTTCTCCACGACCTTTGAGGCATTTTCCATTGCGAGGGAGACATCAGAACACTTGGAAAACTCTTCTTCAGTAGTTGAAACTTTAGATTCCATCTCTGCAGCTTCTTGTTTGGCAGCATCTCGGCGAGCTTTCAACTTTTTCACCTTCTTTCTCGCCTTCTCAAGAGATTTGAAGACGACAGAAACTTCTTCAGATTTCTCATCTCTCTCCCTTAATACAAGCTCAAGATGTTCTTTGGCTTTCAAATATGACTCTGACTCTTTAATTATCGTGGTTTGATCAACAAGGGTGGATTGTGCTTGGTCATAAGAAGTCGCCAGCCTAAAGAAAGACCCCAATAAATTCTGCAAAGGGGAAATATCTACCCCCATTCCACTCATGTCATTGAGTATAACTTCGACGCCATCTTATATAGAGGAAGCACGATTCGGAGTAAGGCCTGCAAGTTTGGTACGGATACTAGCCCAAGCCTTCATGATAAATTCCCTTTTAAGCTCTGAAATAACCTCTTTGCCATCAAATATAGACAGGGTCACCACTGGTTGTCGAGAAAAGTTTGACTCGATATTTGCTTTAACTTTACCGCAAGGGTTAGAGAAGACCTCTTTGGATGATAAAAGCAACTCCCTTGAGTATGGGCCTGCTACAGACTCGCTGCTATCTTGCAGCTTACTTTGGTGAGGATCTTCCAGAATTTGAACATCGTTTGGCTTCACACATAAATAAAAAACATAATATGAGGGCAATATAAAGGAAAATCATATATTTTGAAATAGTACAGAGTTAAGTCATTACCTTCTCGATGGCTGATGGAGTTTTCGATGAACTAGCAAGAATCTCCACATGGGAGTTGGAATCTCCTTGCTTCTCCAAGGATGGTTTTACCTTCTTCCAATAATGATCTCCATGACTACTATCACTCTCATCTTGGTATGGTCATTTATTGAATTCCGATTGAGTCAGGGCAGGCGGTTTCTCTTTCTGAGTTTCTGCAGGTGGAGGTCCCTTGACTCTGTACGGAATGACTACCTTAGCTGTCAAAACTGGAGGCTTAGCCACTATTGGGACCTCCTTTCCATGTTCTTGAGGAGTGTCGATAATAAAACCTACAACATTCACCAAAGATTACAAGTTAGCTTTAAGAAAGTTCCCATGAACTTTGTCCCACCAAGATTTATACGAAGTAGAAGAATTCTTTCGCGCATTAGGTGTGGCCATAGAAAAAGTAGCCTTTGCCATGGATCCATGCAACAGAAAGATGCGATAAAATCTGAACCCTTCATCAAGTAATACACTGCGAATATCATTTGCTAAGCTACCTTGGAGGCTTTGATAAAATCCAAACTGACGGCTAAATCGATGCGGGCTATATGGCTCAAGGATGAATGAGTTCATACCTGAAAGGGAGAAAGTTAAAATGAAGGCTCATGAAGTAACTTATCTCTGAATTAACTTCTTTATCATTATCCACAAAATAACGAATATTGGACTTGTTCGGCATGGTAGAAGTCCAAGAAATATTATCTCCTCGATAGATACGCTTTATGGCATGATCTTCATCAAAATATCTTGCAGCACTTTCTCCAGAATATGCTACCATTAGTGGAATGGATAGCCCATTAGGAATAAAAAAATGTGTCTTGAAATAGTAAGCAAGCCAACCATACACATAATGGATTGGAAAGGGTATTTTGATGTGCTCATGTTATGAACCTTTGGTAATCCTGTTTAAACCATTATAAATATTTGACAAGACAGGAACGACAAGACCAAAAGTTTGCTTATTGGCTATCATAGCCGCAATTCTAAAAGTTCCCGGACGAATGAAATCTCCATCCTTAGAAGGAAACACAAAGGAGCATAACCAACACGATAAAAATGTTGCCAAATATGTATCAACCCTATGTCCATACCCTACTCCAAGTGTAGAGAATGTCGCATCATCTGCACTTGACCACTTTGTTGCACTAAGAATAGTTCCAGTTGGGTTATGTGTTAACTTCAAGCGAACGGATTTTTTCTCCTTCCTCACTGGAGCCGCCTCATATCTCAAGACTCTTTTGCACCAAAACTTTATCCACTTACTAAGAGTAACTCTCGAATTATGAGACTCTCCTTCTTGAAGACGCTGAAAGGCTAAAAATAAAAACTCGCAGGTACGGGGGATGAATCTCTCATTTTTCTCATCGACACCGGTGAGCTCTTTGAATTCAGGTACTACTTCTTCATAAGGAAGACCTCCGATAGGTAGGCCCCCAATTTCATGTAAATCCCAAAGGGATATAGAGAGCTCTCCAATCGATGTCAACAACGTATTTGTCCTTGAACACCATGCTTCAAGAAAGGCTTGCAATATGTTTGAACTTCGATCATAGGTAAATAAAGAAGCATAAACGGCATCATATACTTTTGCTGCTTTCAGAGTTTGTTGGCTTCTAGCCAAAACATCCTCAGCCCATTCCCAATATCCTTGAATATGATGAAATTCACCTTCTATCTCCATGGAACTTCCCCAACGTATATCTCCCTAAAGTATTCGACGCCCTAGGCAAGGAAGGGTACTCGCAACATTCAACTGACGCTGGTTCGGAGCCTGAAGAGTCCATACCTTAACGGATCGATTAGAACCAAGGTCATGTTCGGAAGTCCAACTCGGCATATAAAGAGAATTCACCAAGGGCGGCCATGGATTTGCATACCTACTGACCAGTGAAGTATGAGTCAATAGCTTTGTATTTTAAGTTCGAAAGAGTTTTATTATTAAGGTGACAAAAATGAAAAATTCATTTCGAAAAAAAATAAATTATTTACATTATTTTTTTTCTTATTCAGAGTCGCCACTTGGCATAATCCGGTGTACCAAGTCACCTTTGGAAAATCCTTTTCGAAACGGTTTGACTCTAAAAACTGATCCGCGAACAGAGATTCCGGCTAAGGAATTCTGTTGACCGAGGGGAAGGTGTTAGGCACCCCTCGATCCCGTGGTTCGACCACGGTCGCTTGGTGGAGTGTATCGGCTAATTTGACATTACAAATGTACAAACCACATAAACACACAAAATAAGCAAACAAACAAATCACACAAAATTCAAAACAAACCAAAATAATGTTCAGTCCAAATTATACAATCCAAAATAAAAGAGGTGCTGAAATATAAAACCTATTCTATTCTAAACTAATCCTAAACTAAACTTCACCCGACGTTCCGGGCCTTGATCACGAGCCTCCTTTGCGTACATGCTACTTCGGGGCATTCCCCGGATAAATCAATACAAATTCTTCGGGGCATTCCCCGGATAAATCAATACAAATCCTTCGGGGCATTCCCCGGCTAAATGAGTACAATTTAAACTTTTCGTTCCATAAAGTAGAAAGTACCATTCACGCACATATTCAAACACTCCAACAACTCGTTATTCCTAAATTTGCCTACCCGACCTACGTTTGCCTACCAAGTTCAACGTATCACCATTCTATCATGTTTAACATTATCAATACATCAAAATTAATCAATATTCATTTTTTTCCATTTTTAATCTCCACCTTAATTCATTCTCAACCACGTGATTAACCCATTTCAATACATAATCCACCAATCGAGAATAACGAAAATTCACCAATCATGCTTAGTACATCACACACCCAAATGTCACCAACAGTTCACATCAACAAACAAACCACGGTATCGAATCACACGCAATCACAATCACAAAAGAATTAAATGAAAGAGAAGAAAGAATTGGACCTTAAATTTGAAGCTTTCAAACTCAAAGTTATTCGAATAAAGAGAGTCTGCATCCGAAAACCTCGAGTCGAACCTTAACACCAACAATCCAACTCGACAAATAATGACCCGTTCACCGTCACTTTTTACGCCGGTACTGTTCACCGATACTGTTCACCGGTTGATAAAATTGTACCATCATCATCCTCAATAAGAAGATACTTGTTGTTGGAGGATGGAGAGGCATAATCCTTAAAGTTAACCATTGTTGCAATCTGCATAAACAAGGGAGGTTTAGTTAAAAACAAGTTGAAGTTGAGCAAGATACCTGTACAAACAGTTGCTGACAGAATGTTCCTCTAAATTGTGGCTTTATTCGAAGAAAAAGGAAATTAACACCATCTAGAAGTCAAATTGGTCGGTCTTAGAGTGTACGGAGGTGAAGTTAAACTCTCGCACTCTAAGCCGATTGTTGCAAAGCCACCATCTTGAAGCCAAATTGGTCGGTCTTAGAGTGTACGGAGGTAAAGTTAAACTCTCGCACTCTAAGCCGATTGTTGCAAAGTCATTATCTTGAAGCCAAATTGGTCGGTCTTAGAGTGTACGGAGGCGAAGTTAAACTCTCGCACCCTAAACCGATTGTTGCATATTCATATTTGTTTCAACCCTACCAAAAGAAAGGGAAAAAGACGAAATAATAGTAAAGAAAATAAAAATAAAAAGAGGCAACTCACCAATAATGCTTCTGTCGCGGTGCAACCAACAATCAAACAGAACTGGGGTGAATTGCAGCAGACAATTGTGAATTGAAACAATTGAATAATTGGTATTTATAGAGGTAGTGGGGGCGGTAACAATGTTGTAAACCAACTAAAAGTAGAATGAGGATTTGTTGAGGCGGTGGCTACATCCTAAGTTAAATAGGATTAAGAGGCTGAGGCGGCATTGATGATTTGAAACAAAACAAAGTAGGGTCCACGTGAAATTAACAAAGAGAAAAGAATAATAGTGTAACTATATAACTATATTGTAACTGATCATTGTAATTTTTATGGACTGATCATTGTACCGTGAAACTAACAAAGAGAAAAGAATAAAGTGGGGACCACGTGCTCTTGGTAACATATAATCTTACTACAATTGGTTAATTTTTTTTATAAGAAAGTCAATCATTTTCATTTGTAGTAAATGAATTTTTGGGCAGTGAATGATCATGCAATCATTAAAACAAAATGTGTAATGGTTTTTAGTTACACCATATTCAAGGCAATGCTACGTTAATACTTCAAACCTAGTCTTTAAAATATTAAATATCTCGACAAGTCTTGAAGTAGGGGATATTTGTGGACAATGTAATTTTATTAAATTTAAATCTGTACAAAATTCGAATTATATTAAATTCAAAATATATTAGTCCTAAATAAATATTGTGGATTAATATAATTAAATTAATTATTTAAGTCCAAACATATATGGGTTTAATTAAAGTCCAATTTTTATTGGGCTAGCCCATTAATTTGGGCTATAAATAATGAGTCCACTTTACTAAGCCCAAGAATATTGTCATATTCTAGAGTCCCAAATAAACACCACGTGTCAAATGACGTGGCATGCCAAGTCAAGTGAAGAAGCTAATAGGACCGTGCCACATGTCAAACTGATGCAACAGACCCATGAAATAAAAGCCCATAAAAGACGTCACATCACTTAAATCTGATTGGTTAAAGAAAGTCCATATTCATCATGATTCTTCCTTTCCTACAACTATAAATAGGGGTCTCATAATTCAGAAGAGGGACCCCCAGAACTCTAACAAGTAGCAAGAGAAAGCTCGTGGATCAAACGCCGCAATTTCTCTAAAAAGCTCAAGCATTCAAATCAAGTTCATCAAAGTTCAAGACAAGACCGCAATATTCAAGAACAAGCTCAAAAGCTCTTGAATTCAAGCACAAGTCAAGATCAAGTCCCTCAAGTCCATCAAATCAAATTCAAATTCAAGACTAAGCTTTAAGCCCTTGAATTTATATTCGAAAAGGCGAATCAGAGGATTCATAGAGATTGTGACACTCACTTATTGAAATCAATAAAATCGATTGTTGCAATATTTTCTTGTCTCGAATTATTTATTTTTCGATCTCAAAATTTTATTGTCCAACATATATATATGTATGTATGTATGCATATATTACTAGTTTAGGTATACGCGTCTCGCGCTTGTACTTCGCTTTAATGAGTTCAAATATTACACTAAATAGGATATTTATTTAAATAATAAAGGAGAATACACTAATTAAATGCAACATCTTTTGAACATGTAAAGATGGAGAATTTATTTAATTAAACCTAACATTTACAAAAAAAAAGATCTCAAAGCCAATCAAAGTTTTTCTACCACCTGTAAACTACAACATACAAAATAATATGACGATAGAGATATCAAAATAATACAATTAAACCTAACCTTTGCAAAAAAGTATTTCTCAAAGTCGATCTACACTCGTCTACCACCTGTCAACTACAGAAAAGTAATACGATAATAGAGATACTGAAATAATACAATTAAATTCAATCCTTACACAAAAAAAAAATCTCAAAGTAGAGATATCAAAACAATACAATTAAACCTAACCTTTACCTAAAAAAAATTTCAAAGCCGACCAATATTTATCTACCACCTGTAAACTACAACAAAATAATACGATAATCAATTTGTTAAAACAATACAATTAAACCTAACCCTTACACAAAACATTCATAAACCTATTATTTGACTAAAAATTACAAAGTTACCCAATAACAAAAGCTTGTAATTCATGATCAATAAACTCAATCTAATAGAAAAGAAAATTTAAAATCTAGAAACAACAAAGTCATGTTGTAGATTCGGTAACAAAAATTACATATATACAAACATGTAAAGATACTTCATTATTCTTGATCAATAAAACCAACGTAATAGAAAATAAAATTCAAAATCTAAAAAATTAAATCAATATGTTATATTAGAGATTCAATAACAAAACTATTTACAAACATAAAAGGATTCTTTGTTATTGATGATGAATAAAATCAAAACGTAAAATAAATGGAAATTTGAAATCAAATACCACAAAGTTACCCAATAACAAAACTACAATCATAAAGTTTTATTACCCAAATAAAATGTACGTATAAATTTAAAAAAAGAACTACTAAAATTGGAAAAAAAAATATAAGGACTCCTGAATCAAAATATTATAATAAAAAACTAATAGTCCTAATCTAAAAATATAATACCTTTTTTTTCTTGGAAGTCCACTATCCTTTTTCAATTGAAAGAAAGTCATGCACTGCATTTAGTTTTTGAAAAAAAATTTCTTCTTCTTCTTTTAGGAGTCTAAATTTATATTTTACGTAAAATAATGTTACCAATTTTTTAAAAATATTTAGAGTTTTACCTTATATAGAACTTTTTTTATATAATGATTTCTTTGAAGTTGAATTTTCTTTAATAAAATTTTACCATAAATTTAGGAATTCAACTAAAAGTAGAAAAATTTCTCCATTTAATTTTTTATATATATCTATTATATTCTAATTTGTATGTACATGTGTTGCGCAGATGTCTATGATCACGTTTAAATTTAAGATAACATTCATATGTAGCACAATAAATGTTTACAATTATGTGTAGGACATAAAACAATAAATAATGAAAATATAAAGTAAGAAAAAATGAATGAATGCAAGAAGATGGTTTGAATCAAAACTAAAATAAGAAAAAAAAGGTAGAAGTAGAAGGAATTGACTCACAATTGATAACTTGATACGCTATAATTATAAGTAAAGTTTAGCCGTATCTTTAACATCTCAATAAACACGACCGATCAGATATAAAAATAATATGAATCCTAATAATAGTTGATTTTTTATTTGGCAAAATAATTCGGTGGACACTTGTACTATGTTCGTTTTGTAATGTGGACACTTCTACTTACATGTTTGTCATCTGGACCCCTGAACCCACTAAAAAGCTCTATTTTAAACCCTTTGACTGTTGACTTTGCCTATGTGGCATTAAATGGCTAACTAGGACAAGGAGAGTGTAGTCACTCGCCTGGGGTGCAAGTGGGGGTCTTTTTTTGGCCAATTTTATATTAAAATAATTAAAAAAATCCTTCAGCTACAACTTTTTAAATTTAAATATATTTTTAAAAAATAATAAATTTTTTAAAGAAAATAAAAAAGGGCTCCTCCCCAACCCCTCCCCCGTCAGCACCCCCAGCCCACCCCCACCGCCATCCACCAGTCCCCTACCCCATCACCGTCCACCAGTCCCCCACCCCCACCGGCTGCCATGGTCATTGCATCAGCACCACCAACATTAATGCAACACCACCACCATTAACGCCCCCTACCCCCACCGGCTGCCATAGCCATTGCAGCAGCACCACCATTAACCCAGCAGCACCATTATCAGTTTTAAGGCAAATGCACATTCAAATCACAAACACCCATCAAACAATTTGGCTTAACCGGCGTAACATCAAAAACACCCTTTTCACCTTGGCATAAGGCACAAGCTTTAACAATTCCTCTATGAAGCGCATCAACAGAAGATAAAAAATCATATTTAATACCCAAAGACACAAGCGTCTGTGAGATTTTTTGATCCACAAATCCAAATTTCGCAACACCAGTAAAGTAAATTGTACCTTTAACATTAAAGAGTGTTTAGGTGAAAGTAAGAGTTTGTGAAAGATCAAGATTTTGAAAGAAATGATTTAGGTAATTTTGCTGGGCTTTAAATAGATGAAGAAGAGTAAGAGTTTGTGAAAGATCAAGATTTTGAAAGAAATGATTTAGGTAATTTTGCTGGGCTTTAAATAGATGAAGAAGCTGATCTGGGTTAATTAAATCTTGGTGTTTTGAAAAATTGTTGAGAGCAAATTGGTATCGTTAATGGATGATGCTCTCATTGTTATCAGTTTCTTTTATTGTTAATGGATGATGCTCTTATTTTACCACTTTCCTTTATCATTAGTGGTGTGGGGGAGGTGGGGACTATTGTTTCTATGGTTGTGAGTTGGGGGAGGTGGACATGGTGGTGAGTTGGGGGAGGTGGAAATGATGGTGATGGTGATTGTGGATTTGAGAAGATGGAGAAGAAATATAAGTGTTACTTTTAAAAATAATTCTTTTATTTAATATTAATGATTAATAATTTAAAATATTATTAATTATTTGGAATTTTTAAATTAATTTTATTACTTAAAAAAATATTTTGTTTGTGTATTAGAATTTATAGTTGAAAATTTAAATTAATTTAAAATAAAAATTAATTGTATTTGTGTATTAGAATTTCTAAAATTTATAAAAAAAAATTATTTAATTAAATTTATTTTAATATTTAATTTTTTATGTAGCATTTTAAAAAGGCTTAAAAATGATATGAAATTTAATGTAATACTAAAATGACGTGGCAGCTGACGTGGCAGCTGACATGGGGCATGAAATTTAATGTAATACTTAAAAATGATGTGGAAGCTGATGTGGCAGTTGACGTGGCGCGGTTGTATTACACACACCGTCAGAGTGGTTTAAAATATTGTTTTTTAATGGGTTCAAGGTCCAGATGACAAACATGTAAGTAGGAGTGTCCACATTACAAAATGGACATAGTACAAAGGTCCATCGAACCATTTTGCCTTTTTATTTAGATGAATATGATTCCTCGTGGGTTATTGCTTATAGATTCTAAATATAATTATACTAGACGTAGTTCCAACCTAAATTGATACTTATTTACCTATGTACGTAATTCTAATAAGTTGACTAAAGAATCCTAATTAATTAAAGTAATTGTTATTACATTTTTTCATGTTTGTAAAATATAAGAAGTCTTAGCATTCACTTGGGAATTAACTAAAATTGAACTTATTAAATTTTTCCATGCAATTGTTTGAATTATGTTAAAATTCAATTTTTTTAAAAATAATGTAACTTTTACATGTAGATTAATTATTGTATTCAATTTCAAATCACTAATTGTATATAAAATACTATAAATAAAACTCACAAAGAAATTTCTTAATTTATAATTGTTTATTTAAAATAAATCATTTATTATTGTAAACTTCAAAATCAGTCTAAAATTTTAGAAAATATACCTCTGGATAAATTATAGAAATCTGAGTATATAATAATTCCTTTACATTAGGTTTCTTTGGCTTAAAATCAAATGCTAATTAACATGAAACAACTGCTTTTAATAAGAGATCAAGTAAAATGAAATGGAGTAAGTACTTTCTATTACTCCATTTTATTTTACTTAACTCATGTTAACTTTACACTCCCTTATGAAATATTTATTATGAATTTATTTTATTTAACTAACCTTACCAATTATGTTTGAAAATTTAAATTTGATTACTACTCCATGCGCTTCAAATTATTTGACATGGTATTTTTTGCGTATCTTAAAGCAAAATTCATAAGGGGGTGTGAATTGACTAATATGACCTGATTTAATCTTTGATCAAATGAATCTTCTTCAATTGATATGGGTATGATTGAAAAAAAGATTCATTATTGCTTGAATTCTTATACATGTCAACTATTTTGAGACAATTTTTAGCAAATATACCAAATAATTTGAGACAAAAGAAGTCATAATTCATATAATCTTGGTAATTGAAAGAATGCGATATATTTTATAAATTGGACAAAAATATTAATATAATTATTTTTAATAAAGAGGCTAAATAAAATGAACAGAGAGAATATAATGATATCCCTCCTGTTGTAATTTTTAGTGCCAGTTCATTCTCATTTATATTTCAAGTACGTATTATTTATTTATTTTTTCCATTTTTGCATTAATGGCACCAAGTTAAGGTTTAATGTTAAGAAAGAGACGTCTTGTGATTTTCACTTGTTAAAGGATAATTTTCTTAATATTTTCTTACCATATATTTTAAGACTCCTTTTTTATGTACACAAAGAAAAAAGAAAACCTACTATAACAATTTACCATATATTTTTGAATTATTTAAATTTTCAATAATTAATTAATAATTGAAGGAAATAACTGAAAATACAATTTTATTTATTGTGGGGTCTTTTAGTGAAGGGTAAAAAGTTAAAATCACTTTTCTAAAGGTCTTCACACTTTTAATATATTATAAATTATAGCTATAAATTAATCCTAAAACTTACAACAATAATTAACAATCTATATAGTAATTAACATTAACATTGACATTGGCGATGCATAGGAGCCTAAACAAGAAAAAGCCACATGCAGTACATTAGTTTGTCTAGATGGTAACTGGCTACATTATCAAAATATGCAAGAAACAATTTATATTTAGTAAATTAAAAAATTGAAGGAATGGAAGTGCAACAATAAAAATTAACATACTTTGGTTTCTGAAAACACCAGAGGGACTTGAAGCCATATCTTTCTGAAACCTAAAGAAACAACCAAAAAATAGCAGTGTAGTATCAGTATCACAAGTGGGGTCTGGCGAAGGTAGAATGTACACAACCTTACCTCTACCTCATAGACATAAAGTTGTTCTGAAAGACCCTCTAAGAAGTCATTGATCGATCACAAGGCAGACACATTCGTGGATATCATATGCAAGAATTTCCTCTGCAAAATCTAGGTAGAACTCATCTTGGCTAACTCTAACTCTCAATAGCACTTTCATGAACAACAAAAATATTCTTACAAAGTCATATAAACGTATTAAAAATAGAATTAACAATAAACTAAATCAAGAAAAACTACTAAAGACTGTAGAACAACCAAGAAATAATAATGCTTAAAGAACTTGATTGTCATGAAGAAATCATATCTCTTAAAAAAAAAGGAGGAAGAAAAGTGTTAGACTCACAAGCATACCTAGGATTTCTGTGATGTTGGTGTTTTCTCCTGAGAAAAGTGATTTGAACAAAAAAAGAAGTGCAGACATTCACGGAAGAAGAAAAAAATATCGAGGTTATAGAAGCATACATGAGGGATTGAATTTTGTGAATTTAGTATTTTTCTCTCTCTATATATAGGAGTCTTGATTAAGAAAAAATTATACAATATTTGATGATTTGACATATTAAATAAGGAAAAAATACAATTTTAGTTGGTTTAAAAGTCCTAAATATTAGGAAAATAATTAAATTACTATTCTTAAATATTTAAAAGTAATCTTAATAAAACCTGCATCACCTACTAATTTTTTCCCTTTTTGTTTAAGGTGATGTTTTCCTTGGTAAGAATTATATTTTTTGGTTTCATGGAAATAACTCTTTTGATTTGGAGACAAGATAGAGGAACCCTAGTTTGCCTACGTCAAGATAGCCGAAAACAATGGCCTCAGTGGCCAGTGGCCAGCCTCCGATTACGGAGACTGGTCAAGTAAACACATTAGTTTTAAAATCCACGTTTACAAATCTATTACAATCAACACCCAAGAATAATATGCAACTGCCATTAAAAGAGATATCATACTTGCATGGAGAACCTCGTATTATCTGGAAAGAAGAGGAGGTCAATCAAATGATTATCAAGCAAGAGCTATAATACGCTGTAATAGGAAAATTTTCATATGGCTGGCCTGATATACAAGAATTGAGGCGTTTAATTCCAAAGCAATAGGAGTTGAAGGGAGAGGTAAACATTGGTTTATTGAGCAATAGGCATGTTCTAATCAGGGCTACGATGATCGAAGATTATGTGCATTTTCTTTCTAAACCACAGTTCTATATCACTAAGAATCTCTGGTCCTATCCCATGAGAATATTGAAATGGGACCCAATGTTCAATCCGAAGGAAAAAACAACTACTGGAGTAGCATGGATATCTTTTCCATCGTTACCACCGAATTTCTTTGCTAAAGAAGCAGTATTTTCACTGGCGGCTGCGGTGGGTAAACCTTTACAGGTTGATATAGCTATACAAAATAAAACAAGACCAAGTTGTACGCATGTTAAAGTGGAAGTTGATCTGTTAGGGGATTTCCCCAAAAGGATCAATATTGGGATGAGAAAGAAGACATGAGAAGTAGTAGAGAAGCGGATTCACATTAAATATGATTATGTCCCAAAATACTGTATGAAGTGCAAATTATAGGGACATAATGAGAAAGAATGCTTTGTTATTCACCCTGAATTATACCCAAAGGATGACAAGGAGGAAAGGGATGAACAGAAAGATATGAAGACACTCAAAGAAGAGGAAAGAAATAGAGAGAACTTGGCACATAGGGAAGACAACAATAAAAACAAGGCCCCTGCAGCAGAAAAAGTTCATAAGCAAAAGAGAAAGCAAAGGAACGAAAGATGGAATAATGGAAGAAAATAGGAGATAAGGTGGAATAAAAAGAACATGCATCAAAAGAAGTTGATATAGCAGTGAATAACAAATTTGGAGCTTCGGGGGAGCATGATAAAGGTGATAATGTTAATAAGCAAAACACAACTGGCCATATTAAGGATGCAGCAGAAATGGAACAAAATACAAGTGAAGCGGATTACATGCTTAACACCAACAGTAAGAAGGACAACAGGCAATTAACACCATCAAAGGGCAGTAACACGAACATTAAAGAAGGACAGGTACATGAAGAGTCCCAAAGTTCTGTGAAAGATCAAGACAGAGATGTTGTTGATCCTGATACAAGAGATTCAATGAATAATCAAGCAGCAGCAGAAGAAAAGGTTATAGAAAGTGAGAACAGTAGCAAAGATCAAATTGCAGAGGCGACAAATAATGAAATAAAGAGAAGAGAAGAAGTTAAAGTTCCAAAATTACAGAACATTACACAGCAAGAGAAACATCAGAAATGAGATCATGAAGAAGATATAGACATGGATGCTAACATAGCTCAAATTAGAAGAAATGAAGATTTATCCCTAAGACAAATTTTCCAGTTGAAGGGTAGAAAGAAAATATTACAAGAACATTGGTGTCAAGTCATAAATTAATACAAGGAGTAAGTCGGGTCTATTATCTAGCAGTGATCAATGATTAATAAGGTTTTGTTCTGGAACTTACGATCTGTTAGAACTCAAAGTTCTTTTGACAGACTAATATACCTTCACAAAAAGAATCACTATTCTTACATTGCTTTAATGGAACCCTTTCAAAGCCCATCAGAATTGGAGGAATACAGAAGGAGAATAGGAGTGACAAATGCTAAAGCTAATTATTCAGCTAAGATTTGGATCTTCTGGGATAATGAGTGGGAAGAAATTGGTTCGTCAGATACTACACAACAGATAAAAATTAAATACAAGTTGAGAGGTGGGGCTGATACTTTTAAAGTTGTAGCAGTATATGCTAGGTGCAGTCACTTAGAAAGACTAGAGTTGTGGGATGATTTGGAGGAAATTGCTAGTAATTCTAACATCCCTTGGCTTATTGCTAGTGATTTTAATATAATAAGAGATGATTTTGAGAAATTGGGAGGTCTTCCAGTGACTCAACAAGAGACACTTGATTTTTCTCAATGTATGAATAATTGTGCCTTGAATGAGTTAAGATTCACAGGGAGTAGATTCACTTGGTGGAATAGGAGGATTCAAGAGGACTATATTTTTAAAAGTTTAGACATGGTGTTTGGAAATTATGAGCTTTTGCAGATTATGCCTAATTGTGAAGTTAATCATCTAATCAGGCAAGGTTCAGACCATGCTCCTCTTTATATGATAAGTAATACTGCACAGGTACACGTGAAGAAATTTTTTAGGTTCTTAAATCTAAGGGCCAAGCATAAAGATTTTCAAGGAATAGTAAAAGAGAATTGGAGTGGAAACATACAGGGGTCTCCTTTTCAAGTAGTCCATGAAAAATTGAAAAGGCTAAAAAAAGCTCTTGCTGGTTGGAGCAGGCTGACCTTTGGTGACATTTTTCAAAAGGCTACTACTTTAAAAGATGTTATAAAGGTAAAGAAAGCATAACTTGAAATACAACCCACTCCAGAGAATCGAGAGGAATTGAGTAAAGCAGAAGCTGATTTAAAAAGGGTAAGGAAAACAGAGGAAGAGTACTGGAAGCAGAAGGCTGGGATGAAATGGTTTACAGATGGAGATAGAAATATAAAATTCTTTCATTCTTATATGAAAAGAAGGAGGAGAAGGATGCAAGTTACAGAAATCCAGATGAGGCAAGGAGATACTATCACTTCAGCTCAAAATATTGGAGAAGAGGCAGAACATGTATTCTTGGAACAATTCAAAGAGACTCAAGCTACAGTTAACTATGGAATATTGGGATGTATCAAAAAGAGTATTTCTGAGGAATAAAATAACAAAATGGTAAGAATTCTAGAGATGGAGAAGGTCAAACAAGTGGTACTTTCTCTGAATGGGGAAAGTGCAGGTGGTCCTAATGGCTTCTCGAGTTTGTTTTTTCAGTCTTACTGGAATATTATTGGGGAAGACATTACTACTATGTTTAAAGCTTTATTTTATAGGAGTGAATTACCTAGGTATGTTACTCACACAAATCTGGTGTTAATCCCAAAGAAGAAGGTGGTGAGTACTTTTGGGGATCTGAGACCCATTAGTCTTAGTACTTTTGTCAACAAAGTGATTTACAAGTTGATTCATATGAGAATGGTGGAGGTGTTTCCTGATATTATTTTTTAGTAATCAGGCTGGTTTTGTTAAAGGTAGGAGCATAACAGAAAATGTTCTATTAGCTCAAGAGATTATTAGAGATATTAAGGTTGTAAAATTAGATATGGCAAAGGCTTATGATAGGGTCTCTTAGAAATATCTTGTGGAGGTTTTGAGAAGGTTTGTTTTTTCTGAAATGCTCATTGATATGGTAGTTAGACTGATTAGTAATAACTGGTATTCATTATTGTTGAATGGTCAGTCATTTGGTTTCTTTCAGTCATCAAGGGGGTTAAAGTAGGGTGATCCTTTATCACCTACTTTGTTTATTATTGCGGCTGAAGTGTTAGCAAGAAGTTTAAATAAATTGTTTGAAGACCCAAACTTTAAAGGATATGGAATGCCCAAGTGGAGCCTTGATATTAATCATTTATCATATGTTGATAATACTATCGTATTCTTCTCTGGGCATTCACCATCAATGAAGAAAATGATGGCAGTGCTAAGAAATTATGAGTACACCTCAAGCCAGATGATCAATTTAGATAAAATCCTGTTCTATTTGCATGAGAAGACTCCTACATCTGTGGCTAATATCATAAAGAGGATTACTAGGATAAATCAAGGTAAGTTTCCATTTACTTACTTAGGATGTCCGATTTTTTATAGTAGAAAAAATAAGGGACATTATGAAGATCTAATCAAAAAGGTGATGAAGAGGTTAAACTCATGGCATAATAGACTTCTTTCATATGGAGAAAGGTATATTCTCATAGATCATATCTTACAGTCTATACCTATCTACATTCTATCTTCCATGAATCCTCCAATACGTGTGATTAATCAATTACACAAGATTTTGCTGAGTTTTTTTGGGTTAATGTTACTGGATCAAAAAATAAACATTGGGTCTCTTGGGAAGTAATGTGCTATCCAAAAAATGAAGGTGGACTTGGGTTGAGATCTTTACATGATATGTCTAAGGCTCCTTTTTCAAAACTTTGGTGGAGTTTTAGAACATCTACCTATTTCATGTGGAGTTCATTTATGTGGAACAAATATTGTAAAAAGTACCACCCTTTATTGGCTACAGGAATTAGGGCATCTCATATATGGAGGAAAATAATTGCTATAAGGGAAGAGGTAGATCATAACATATGGTGGAAGGTGACAATTGGGAACTCTAGTTTTTAGTATGACAATTGGACAAAATAGGGTGCTTTATATTATGTAGAAGGTGACACTTTTCAGGATAAGGAGATTGAGGTGAGGAGCTTTATCAAGAATGGGGAGTGGGACATACATCTTTTGTTATCTTGTTTATCTGAAGATATGGTGGACTTAATTATGCAGATTATAAAACCTAGGGTTGAGTGGCACCAGAATGATAGACCATGGTGGATGGGAAGTACAAGTGGCAATTTCACTGTGAAGTTTTCCTGAGAGATTATCAGAAAGAATAAGGAGAAAAAGAGAGATTATGATTTCATTTGGAATAAAGGGCTACCTTTAAAACATATTTTTTTTCTTTAGAGAGTATGGTTAAGAAGGATTCCTACAGATGATAACCTAAGGAGAATGAAAATTCAATTAGTCTCAAGATGTTGGTGTTGTAAAGATAAGGAGGAGGATTCCATGAGCCATATGTTACTAATAGCCCTCATAGCTTTAAAGCTTTGGAGGCAGTTTGCTCATTTTTGCAGGAATTAGGATAGACAATATACAAATACAACAAATGATTATATCATGGTGGACAAAGGAATCAACATCAAAGCTCAGTAGCATATTCAAAACTATGCCAGCCATAATCATGTGGACATTATGGAAGAGGAGAAATTCTATAAAACATAGAGGGTCCACTTCATTCAAAGGAATGGTGTTACAAGTTCAAGATGTGGTTAAGAAGCGGATCAAGAAGTTATATCCATGGATAAAACTGAAGAACTAGAACTGGTCAGAGGTGGTTGATACAATGAGGAACTACAAGCCCAGATTGCATTATCAGAAAGTGACTTGGAAAGAGCCTGAACCATTAAATTAAAGTGTAATACGGATAGGGCTTGTAGAGAAAACCCGGGAATGAGTTCATATGGATTTTGCATAATAAATGAAAGGGGAGATCTTATATATGCTAGAGCAAAAAACATAGGGATGAGCATGAACATGGAAGCATAATCAATTGAGATTAAAGAAGCTTTAGAGTACTGTCATGAGCAACAGTTTACTAATGTTATCATTGAGACAGACTCATTAAGCCTCAAGCAAATGATTCTCGTGCAATGGAAGATCCCCTGGGAACTTGTTGAAATCATTGAGGAGATTAGAATTCTTATACAGCAGCTACAAGTTACAATTTCACACACATTTAGGGAAGTGATGATAGGCGGATTTACACACCTATATCAATATATTTTGCCCATATTTTAGCCTAGTTTTGAGAACAAATTATATATTTCATGCACTTTTAGTCCTTTTTCCCGTAAGAGAGCTAACGAACATGATTAGTAAAGTTTCAGGTATAAATGATGCAAAAATCAGCATTTTATGGCTTACTTGACGCAAAAGAAAGCTCACAAAGGAAGGGAAGAAAGTTTACACGCCTAAGGACCAAAACTGCTGCATGAAAAATCTGTCCCGGGCTAAAACAGTATTTCTGAAGACTTTGGGGACTTACAGACACAAAGCTGGATTTTGACAATGATACATTAACCTAGTACAATTAGGTTATGTATTTCATTATTTTATGTGGATTATGATAATGTTACCTTAACCTAGTACATTTGGGTTAAGGATTTCATTAGTCTAGTAGGATTTGGTTATTTATTTCATTAGCTTAGTAGGAGTAGGATATGGGTATTATAAATACCCTATCATGCTAGAGATTTTAAAGCATCTTCTTATAACTTCTAGGCTGACATTCATCATTCAACAATTAATTTTCTTCCATCCCTCTCATCTTCCACTACAAACACTTCTAATCTACTCTTCTATTCTTAAATTCCACAACAAGAGAATCGTTACTTGCTAAGGAATCACGCCTCACGCCTATCACTTGATCTACACGCCATTACTCAATATCGTGATATAATAACAATGTCAATCGTGATTTCCTTCGCATTCATGGGTAACTAAACTTCTCTGTTGGGGTTATGGAAGCCGTATGAGATACTATCTATTGCTGTGAGTTTGTGAGTTCGAGGCACGTATATTGCTTATATCATTATTCTCTTCATCTTAATCTACATTCTTTGTGGTTGCAAACGCAAGAATACGCCAGTCTAACATTTAACTTGTTCGAGAGAAAAGTTATTTGTCTGGAAAAGAGATAATGTCAAGGTAGTAGGACACCCTTTCCTATTAAAAAGCTAGTGCCGTAACTGGACAAACCTCTTGGAGAATTCGTACCGTTAGATACGCTTTAAGCTCGAGAGAGTTAAAGTGAAATAGTCCTTGTTTAGGTCGAGAGACGCTTGGATTTACCATCGACTACAATTCTCTATAAGCAATTGCATGACAGAATTCTACACACTCATAGCCAATAAAGACGTATACCTCAGAAGGTGGACATAACCCCAACGCTTCAATTCTCATTGTTTACAACCAACGTAACAATCTCTCTCTTTTTACTTTATTATTTTCAGCTTTTGTTTACATTACTTGCAAGACAAGAATCCCCCCTTCTTACGAGACTTGCACCAAAAGTTTAGTAATTTTACTTACTTGTTGTCCAAGCTATTCCCTGTGGGATCGACACCCAACCCAGGTTGGGTTCTATATTTGCTAACGACCGCTTTACACTCAAACGAGAGCTGTAGATTGAGCGTTATCAAAAATTGGCGCCGCTGCCGGGGAATACAAGTGTCAATTAAGTTCGTGAAAATTACTAGACCCTTTGGTCAAAGATTCTCATACTTTTACTTTTAGTTTTTATTTTTGTCTACTGCAGGTTTTTATTTTAGTGCATGCCCCATACTCGAAGTTCTGGTCAACCGTTATTACCAATCAATCCTGAACCACAACGCATTGGTAGAATGGAAGCACAAGCTGAAATCGCAAGGATGGCTGCTCAACAGGAACAAGCAAGATTGGTTGCCCTTGCCGCAGCCCAGGTTCAACAGCAGAACATTGATAACCCTGAACGAGCACCAAATCCTGACGATGAGGATCTAGGTGATGACGAGCTACTAAACCCTAGGCATGCCGCTGAGATCGTAACACCTGCCAACAGAAGAGATTGTCAAGCTAGGTTTAGGCCTGAACGCCAAGCTATGCAGCCAGCTTTCGACGATGATGATGATGATCTTGATGGTGTCGGATCCACTGGAGCTATAATTCCACCACCATTAGCGCCCGGAGCCAAGTTCAACATCACAAGCCCCATGATTCAGTTATTGCAACTCAAGGGATTATTTGGTAGACTAGAAGGCGATGATCCGAATATGCATCTCATCAACTTTATTTCTACATGCAAGTCTTTTGACAATCCTGGTGTTGGTCAGAATACAATTCGATTACGTCTATTCCCATTGTCTCTGTCTGGGGAGGCAACACTATGGTTGAATGGGCTGACTCCTGATTCAATTACAAATTGGAGGCAATTGAGAGATGCTTTCCTAGAAAGATTCTTTCCGCCTTCCAAAAGGGCACAATTGAGAGATGAAATCAGCAACTTTCGTCAGCTTCCCACTGAAGCTCTTCATGAAACATGGGAGAGGTTCAAGACAAAGCTAGCGAGATGCCCAAACCATCACATGACTAATGTTCACCTCATGGAGATATTGTATAGAGCCTTGAATTCAATAACTAAGCCAATGGTGGACAACGCAGCTGGAGGATCTTTTATGGACCTCACCTTTGGTCAAGTAAGCAATATGTTAGATCGCATGACGAAACAAAGTAGAGCTTGGCATACCAGGGATTCTGAGGTAGCAAACTCCACTTTATCTATAGGCATGACTGCAGACCAAAGAAGAAGACAAGAAGAACGTGATCAAGATATGGCGCACATGAAAACACAGATGGATCTTCTTACAAAGCATTTATTATCAGGGAAGACCGAAAAAGTGAAAGCTGTGGCGCTAAAAGGAAGAGAAGAATCTGATTCGGAAGAAGAAGCCAACTACTTGAATAATCAGGGGGTTTCCGAGGCAATGCCCAAGGAAACCAAGGTCGGAACTATTATGGTAAATCTGGAAACATGGACCAAGGTAGTTGGAAGAACAAGAATGAAAAGAGTGGTTTGTACGTTCCCCCTGGTAGATGTGATACCACCACATCTAATTCTGGAAGTATGGAAGACATGATGGCTAAATTATTGAAAGGAGTGGAAGCAACAAACGCGGGAGTTACTGAGGTAATTAATGATTTGTCCTCCATGAAACAACTAGTTGATTCTCATTCCACTTCAATCAAGCAAATAGAGCAGCAATTGAGCCAACTTTCAGCAACACTCAATCAAAGAAAGGCTGGCACTTTACCTAGCGATACTGTGCAAAACCCAAGGAATGATGGGTCATGCATGGCCATCACTACCAGAAGTGGTAAGGTGCTGGAACCTTCAGCAAAAGGCAAGCAAGTGGCTGACAAAGTTGCGGACATGGATGATAATGCAAAAGGAGAAGATGCCGCAACAACCAGTCCCGACGTCAAGGATGTCATGCCCAGTGACGTGCAGCCTGAAAAAATGGAAAAACGGAAGCAAGAGGAGAAGAAATCCATGGAGAGAACACTTCCATACCCACCACCACCTTTTCCCCAAAGATTGAAGAAGGTGGCGGATGACACTAAGTTCAGCAAATTTATGACTATGTTGAAGCAGCTGACCATTAATGTTCCATTGGTAGAGGCACTTGAACAAATGTCTGGGTATGCGAAGTTTATGAAAGATCTTTTGACTAAGAAGAGGGCAGCAAGTTATGAGCTGAAGGATGATGTGCATCATTGTAGTGCAATTGCTACCCGATCGATAGTTCAGAAGAAGGCCGACCCCGGAGCTTTCACTATTCCTTGCACCGTCGGATCTTTGAACTTTGCCAAAGCATTATGTGACCTAGGATCCAGCATCAACTTGATGCCATTATCGATCTACAAGAAGTTGGGGTTAGGAGATCCTACACCAACTAATATGAGGCTTGTTATGGCGGATAGGTCGGTAAAACGACCGGTTGGTATTCTATGCGATGTCTTGGTAAAGGTTTCTTCATTTATCTTTCCAGCAGACTTTGTCATCTTGGATTGTGAAGCAGATTCAGAGGTTCCCATAATCTTGGGACGCCCTTTCCTTGCTACAGGAAGTGTGCTCATTGATTTGAAAGCTAATGAACTTTCATTCCGAATAAATGACGAAGCGGTTCGATTTGATGTTTGCAAATCAATGAAGCAACCCAAAGATCTGAGTGTATTTTCTGTGGCTGATGTTGTCTTTGATGATGAGAAATAACGACTTGAAGAAGAGCAAATTCTTGATGATCCTTTGGAGGTTTTGCTCATGAAAGGAGAGAATGAGGATGCTGAAATTTCTGAAGAAGCTATTTGTGCTCTATCGGGATTAGGAACATATCGCTATACTCCCAAGAAGCTGGATCTTGATCTCAAGAATCGGCCTACACCACCAGCTAATCCATCTATTGAAGAGCCACCCACGTTAGAATCGAAAGAGCTCCCCGATTATCTAAGGTATGTGTTCTTGGAAAGTATAAATATACTTCCGGTGAGTGCGGATGATTTAAGTAAATAGCACATTGAGGCTCTCATCTCTGCTCTGAAGAGATACAAGAGAGCTATGGGTTGGACTATTGATGATATAATTGGTGACTCTCCGGGGAAATGTATGAGCCATCTCGAAAAAGATCGCATGCCCACAGGTAAGCCTCATTATCGTCTAAATCCTTTTAGAAAACGATCCACCATTTACCTCGACGAAGTCTGAGTACTCGAGGTAACCATGTCGTGCCACGACAATAAATAAGGCGCTAGATGGGAGGCAACCCATCGTTTATCATTTTTCATTTATCATTTATTGTTTTCTTTCATTCTAGTACTTGATTTGATTTTGATAAATGAAAAAGTCCAAAAATAAGAGTCGTGCCACGACCAAAACTAAGGCTCTTGGTGGGAGGCAACCCATCGTACTAATAGTTTTCATTTGTTTGAGCGAATATAGGTGCAAGAAGTAGTCAACGAGGAGATTGATTTCAATTGACGATTTGGACGCATTGTATGGTAAAGTTGGTAAGTTAGGAAGGGTGATGCATAAGGCTATGGATTGAGCCTTTCTCACGCCAAAATAGGCTTCGAGGAAGGCTAGGCCTTGGTAAAACTAGGCCACGAACGATGCACAACCTATCCTATAGCCTAAAGTCTCGGAATCTAGTGTGCTATACACTATGCGC
Source organism: Capsicum pubescens (assembly GCA_030864215.1). Classification (NCBI taxonomy): domain Eukaryota; kingdom Viridiplantae; phylum Streptophyta; class Magnoliopsida; order Solanales; family Solanaceae; genus Capsicum; species Capsicum pubescens. The sequence goes on along the minus strand of CM061546.1, from coordinate 244,096,027 downwards.
CGTCTATTCCTAGGTATGCTTTTGACTATGCGCCGCCTATGCTATGGCATTTGGTCTCAGTATCTCATATGCCATAGACTATGCGGCGCATATGTATACAAATGCCATAGACTATGCGGCGCATATGTCCCATTATGCCATAGAAAATGCGCCGCATATGTCATATCTATGCCAAGCATTATGCGCCGCATATGTGGGATTTTTGTCTCCAAAACCGATTGTAAATGGGTCATAACCCGACCCATTCTCTTACTATATAAAGGGGACTTAGTTTTATAACACAACACATTGCAAAGTGACCTAAAGGTGCCGCATATTCATCCAAATCCTTTCAAAATTTTCTTTTTTGCTCTTCCAATTCACAAAACCACCTCCAAAAGCTTCAAGCAAGTAAGTACTCTCTTATTCTTCATTTATTTCTCGTAAGTACTACGTTGCTATGTATATTATAAATTGCTACATATTGAAAGATTGTTGGTGAAGTTCATGTGTTTGGAATGTTAATGCAAAATCATGTGAGTGAACGTATACGTTAGAATCATCTTGACTTGTTTCCGACTTGAATTTGGTTTTAATAGCATTTTCATACTATTTTCGGGATTTCTATAGTCTTGAACATTGTTTAAAATTGCTACTTGGATACTTACATGTTAGGCTATCCCGTTCATCGGGATAAGACTTATAGTGCCTGCCGACATAGGAGGTTGTGATTGTTGAAAGTAACTATATTATGTGGTAACCCCTATGTAGTAGTGTTGTTATATCTAACATGAAAGTAATGCAATGGCTGCAAGTAGTGATACATCACTGATTTTCTTGCCGGAATACAACTCCTAAAACGTATGTCGACGAAATCTGAGTAATCGACCACTTTCACTTCACTGATTTGTGTCAACAAAACTAAGTGTGGGGTGGTACCCCTATTGCTTGTGCATAGATTGTATCCATTGATATTGTGCTACCACTAACACTATTTCTAGTCTCAGGTACAATGACACCTAAAGCGAGACAAGGCAAGGAGAAGGCTACCACCTCCCAAAAGGGCAAAAAGAGAAGTCGCAAGGACCAAGGAGAACCCTCCTCGCTGCAAATACCTCGACTCACGCTTGGAATTAAGTGGGATACTTATGAGGAACTTCTGAGAATGACGACTCTGATGATGATTCCAATGCAAGGGGTATGACCCCAGACATAGAGGATAAGTCCAACCAACCAGGTTCCTCGTATTTATTTTCCACTGAGGACAGTGTCTCGACTAAGTGTGGGGTGGTGGTATTGCATGCTATACTTCTCTATTCGCATCTATGTTTGTTTTCTTTTGTTTCATTTTTGTTTCGTTTTGTTTTTTTAGTAGTTAAATTATTATTTTTTTAGCTTCGCATGAAATTATTTTGATAGGCAGCATGAGATTATAACAAGAGTATGTGCTACAATTGTGACTATTGAGACGTTTAGGCTCTAGTTGTGACTCAATATGTGATATTGTGCGATTCAATTCCTTCACCTGTTGGGTCGAGAGTCTATATTACTTCCAATCAAGTCGACCATGTGCCTTGTGTATGTGAGATAATAGTATATTCTATGTATGTGGCTGATGCTAGAACTTGCCTGGTATGTATGCAAAGCGAAAATAAGGAGTGTAAGTTTAGGATATGATTTAGGCATTTCTTTGGCAACCCATATTTGTTTACCTTCAGTTTTACCTACCCATGGACATCATCCTAGTTAAACCCTTTTGAGCCTTTAGCCTATTTCTTTGACAACCTTGTATGTAAGCCTAATCCATTTCTTTCAATACCGTAATTTGATCCAAACTCCTAAGTGCTTTAAAGTGAAAAAGTCATGTGACAACATAAGAGGAAATTGGGTGAGTATGATGCTATAAATTGTAATGGTGCTTGAATGTGTTATGAAAAAGAAAGTGCTATCATAAGAGGTATGTTGTGAAAAGAAAAAGGAAAAGAAAGCTGAAAAACGAGTTGTGCTTAAAATTGAAAAACAAAAGAGGAGAACAAGGGTGGTATAACAAAAGAAAGAAGAAAGGTTGAAAGAAAAAAGTGTCAATGATACAAAGTGATGTATTAAAGCGCTTAGGAACTTAGTCACTATTCCTGACCAAAATAGTCCTACCCGTCCCTTAGCCTACATTACAACCATCAAAAGACCTACTTGATCCTAATCTTAACATTCCAACATTTAGTAGAGTATTACATTAAGGGAAAGCCTATGGTCATCAGTCGCTACATATGAATTCTTTGTGAGAGTGAGAGCAAGGAAATTTTGATACCCATGTTTGAAAAATATGCTATATTTGTGAGTGATTATGGGTACTATATGGTGAGACACACATGGTTGATGAGTTTTGGATAGTTGTATATGATTCTATGCACTTTAACGTTTGCATGCGAGTTGATCACCATCACGAGTCTATACTTGAGGTTAAATTATTTCTACTTATAATCGGAAAGCTACTCTTGGTTGATAATTGTTGTGCTTGTCTTAATAAATGTTTTGTGCTGTTGCTGTAAAAACCTTAAGTTGATGCTTAGAAGGACATGATATGTTGTTCGAGGACGAATAAAGCTCTAAGTGTGGGGTGTTGATGATAGGCGGATTTACACGCCTATATCAATATATTTTGCCCATATTTTAGCCTAATTTTGAGAACAAATTATATATTTCATGCACTTTTAGTCCTTTTTCCCGTAAGAGAGCTAACGAACATGATTAGTAAAGTTTCAGGTATAAATGATGCAAAAATCAGCATTTTATGGCTTACTTGACGCAAAAGAAAGCTCACAAAGGAAGGGAAGAAAGTTTACACGCCTAAGGACCAAAACTGCTGCATGGAAAATCTGTCCTGGGCTAAAACAGTATTTCTGAAGACTTTGGGGACTTACAGACACAAAGCTGGATTTTGACAATGATACATTAACCTAGTACAATTAGGTTATGTATTTCATTATTTTATGTGGATTATGATAATGTTACCTTAACCTAGTACATTTGGGTTAAGGATTTCATTAGTCTAGTAGGATTTGGTTATTTATTTCATTAGTTTAGTAGGAGTAGGATATGGGTATTATAAATACCCTATCATGCTAGAGATTTTAAAGCATCTTCTTATAACTTCTAGGCTGACATTCATCATTCAACAATTAATTTTCTTCCATCCCTCTCATCTTCCACTACAAACACTTCTAATCTACTCTTCTATTCTTAAATTCCACAACAAGAGAATCGTTACTTGCTAAGGAATCACGCCTCACGCCTATCACTTGATCTACACGCCATTACTCAATATCGTGATATAATAACAATGTCAATCGTGATTTCCTTCGCATTCATGGGTAACTAAACTTCTCTGTTGGGGTTATGGAAGCCGTATGAGATACTATCTATTGTTGTGAGTTTGTGAGTTCGAGGCACGTATATTGCTTATATCATTATTCTCTTCATCTTAATCTACATTCTTTGCGGTTGCAAACGCAAGAATACGCCAGTCTAACATTTAACTTGTTCGAGAGAAAAGTTATTTGTCTGGAAAAGAGATAATGTCAAGGTAGTAGGACACCCTTTCCTATTAAAAAGCTAGTGCCGTAACTGGACTAACCTCTTGGAGAATTCGTACCGTTAGATACGCTTTAAGCTCGAGAGAGTTAAAGTGAAATAGTCCTTGTTTAGGTCGAGAGACGCTTGGATTTACCATCGACTACAATTCTCTATAAGCAATTGCATGACAGAATTCTACACACTCATAGCCAATAAAGACGTATACCTCAGAAGGTGGACATAACCCCAACGCTTCAATTCTCATTGTTTACAACCAACGTAACAATCTCTCTCTTTTTACTTTATTATTTTCAGCTTTTGTTTACATTACTTGCAAGACAAGAATCCCCCCTTCTTACGAGACTTGCATCAAAAGTTTAGTAATTTTACTTACTTGTTGGCCAAGCTATTCCCTGTGGGATCGACACCCAACCCAGGTTGGGTTCTATATTTGCTAACGACCGCTTTACACTCAAACGAGAGCTGTAGATTGAGCGTTATCAGGAAGGAAATCCAGTGGCTGACTCTTTAGCTAATGAGGGGATGGGTTTACAAGACATACAAGAATTCCACTCTATTCAACAACTATCAGGGAATACAAGAAGGCTTTTAAACATTGATAAGGACCAGATCCCAAATATCAGAATCAAGACTAGAAAAATTATTCAAGAATGACCATCGAAATCAGCATGGATATGTACAAATCACCAAATTCAAGCATTGTTCAACAAGAAATAGCAGAGAATAATAAAAAGCACTATACAGATTTTACATTTTACCTGAAAGAATCTGAGGTGATCTTCAACCACCAGATAAGGAGAAAAGGGATTTCATCTCATAACCTGGGTGAATTGGAGTTTGCAGATATAAACCCAAGACCGCCTATGAAGAACAAGGATAAATGAGAAATACAGAGACATTTGATAGAAATGGCTATGCAACAAATTTTACCTGAGAGAAGTGAAGCCTATAATAATAATTCAACTGACATACAACATGGATTCAGCTGGAACAAGACTCAAAGAAGCAGGATCTAGAGATTGACGTTACTCTATGGGGGAGTGTTCGTAATAAATTTTCGTTAACACTGAAAATTAACTGCAAGCAAAAAATAAAATAAATAAAAAAATAATTTTATTTAAAGTAATTTTGCGGGTACAATTCCGTTATTCTCTAGATTCTTTTCTCCTAAGTTTTTTCGTGATTCAAGGGCCTTTGCAGCGTGATTCTCGAATGTAGGATGATTTGAGTCTCCTAGAAATGTGTTTGGATCTTCAGGAATTGTCTGACAGCACTTCGTCTTGTCGAGTTGACCTTTGGGCAGAACTCCGTTAGTCGATTCGTTGAAGAGCTGTGTAGTCAATGCAGAAGCTTCCTCCAATGCTTGCAGAATCACCCAGAAAATTGTGTAATCCTTCTATTTATAGTTGTAGGGGGTAGGCATTCCAAATGTAAATAACCTCTTTTGCCTCATTCTGATTGGTCCATTCAATTTTCAAGATTATCACAAATGTTATGTGACAAGGTTGCTTGTGATTGGCCAAAAACATGTCATTTGGGACACTTGGCGATGTTTTATTGGCTCTTGAACTTGACTTGGATTGCCACATCATTTGATGTGTGTGGTCTTGCTTCATTGGTTTTTAATTTGACTGGGATGCCACATCACTTGACACGTGGCATAAGATTAGGCCTCAAGGTGAGATGGGCCTTGAAGTCTTTGATGAGGAATAAAATGGACTTATTATTTTTATAGCCCAAAATGATTTTAGACCCAATAAAATATGGGTCAAATCCAATTTTTATATGGATTTGACCCTATAAAATTTACGTGTCTACAAATGCCCCCTACTTCAAAGCTCGTCAAGGTGTTTGATTTGTCGGACCTGTTAGAGATGAGATTTGAAGTATTTGTGGAGTCCTCATTTTTTTTTTGCAAGACTTGAGCACTTTGTCGAAATCTGACTCCTTGACATCATCATAATCTAGGTAGAATAACGTGAATCCCTTCCTTAAGAATGTGAAATTCCGTTTAAAACTAAATATATCCAAACCTTGTAGGATTCGGGTATTAATCTTATATTGAATTTTAATAGGATTAAATACGATGTTATCCCACTTCGAAAATGATTAGGAATTTGACTTATTTTGGACACTTGTATGTCCCAGTTCTTCTTGAAGACAACTTGTTCAGCAAATTCCTTTTCAAACTCAAACTGAGGCCTTTCAGAGTCTATAAAAGGACATCAATGCCCCATTAAATCATTGTAATTCAGCCTCAAAAATTCAACTCCCATTCTTCTCCTCTTTTTTGCTTTTTTTTCACAATTGAGATTTCGACACTTTGGCGTGTCTGTGGAAGAAACTTCATAATGCATCGTGAAGGTGTCTGAATCACGAACGGCTTGTAGTGTTGGAAAGTAGACTTGCAAGTCTACGTTCTACGTGAAAATCACGCTCAATTTATCTCCAGATCTGCCCAGGTATCGTTTCAAAATCAAACCTTCAGTTCTGTTTCGTCACTTTTTTCTTGTTTCGTGCAGTCTTACGAAAACTCTCACATCTTGACTTAGGAATATCAAAATCAGAAGTCGTTTTTTGCGTTGGAAACTAGACTTGTATATCTACGTCTCACGTGGAAACCACAATTATATTGCATCCGAATCATCTTATATATCACTCCAAATACGGCCTACTAATCTTGGTTCGCTAGTTTTTCAGCTTTGCGCAGCGTCACGAGAAATTCCATATCTCGACGTGGAAATATCGGAATCAGGTTCCGTTTTTTGCATTGGAAAGTAGATTCTCATAGATACATCTCACATGAAAACCACAATGATATTGTATCCTAATCGTCCCAGATATTTCTCCAAAACGGCCTTCTAATCTTGGTTCGCTAGTTATTTCAGCTTTGCGCAGCGTCACGATAAGTTCCATATCTTGACATGGAAGTATCGAAATCAGGTGACGTTTTTTGTATTAAAAAGTAGATTTGTAGATCTACATTTCACGTGAAAACCACCATCATTGAACTTCTATATTTTTTCAAGTTCTTTTTCGAAGTTGTAGCTTAAATCTTATAATACTCTACTTCTCGTTAGATTTGGATACTTCATGAATTTCTTCTTCTACTTCAAGTTTTGGGACGCATCACTTCTGTAATTTGGTAAAGGCTAGACTAGAGAAATATTCAAAGTACCACAAGTTTTTTTACTTGTTGAGAAGACTTCATTGCTTGGAGATAATGAAGAGTCCTTTTGTTTTAAAGATGACATCTTCAAAAGACTCCAAATATGCATTCAAGCTTCATACTTTTCTTTATTTTGGTCTTTTACTTTTTTTTTTTTAGAGCCGTTCACAGTTTAGACTTATGCGGTCCAAGAGTGATTTGACTTGCAATTTAAGATCGTGCATCAATGAGTAGTTTGATTTGCAGTTTAAGCTCGTGCATCGAGGAGCAACTTGACTTGCAGTTTAGACTCGTGTATCGAGGAGCATCTTGACTTGCATCGAGGAGTATTTTGACTTGCAGTTAAGACTCGTGCATTAAGGAGCATCTTGACTTGTATTTTAGGCTCGTACGTCGAGGAGCATTTTGACTTGCAGTTTAGGCTCGTGCATCGAGGAGCATCTTGACTTGCATTTTAGGCTCGTTCTTTGAGGAGCATTTTGACTTTTAGTTTAGGCTCGTGCATCGAGGAGCATCATGCAGTTTATGATCGTGCCTTAAAGAGCGTTTTGACTTGCAATTTAGGCTCGTGCATCAAGGAGCATTTTGACTTGCAGTTTAGGCTCGTGCATCGAGGATCATATTGACTTACAGTTTAGGCTCATTCATCGAGGAGAATTTTGACTTACAGTTTAGGCTCATACATCAAGGAGCATTTTGACTTGCAGTTTAGGCTCGTGCATCAAGAAGCATCTTGACTTGCAGTTTAGGCTTGTTCCTTAAGAAGCGTCTTGGGGAAGAATTCTTGTAATGTAACTTTCCTCTCAAACCTTTGTAATGAAGTATTGTTGTATTTTAATTTGGTATTTATTGCCCCCATTGATTGAAGAAGATAAGCATTTGATCTTGTGTCGTCTTTTGAAAGTTGGAGTTTAGAAGCACTTTGATATTTTTTTCTTTTGCGAGCGCTCAGTGTCCAAGTGTCACCCTTCTTGCTATTGGAGAAGTCGCTCGCCATGAATTTACTTGTTGTTTTCTTCAAGGCTGGAACCCCAATGGGGTCAAAGCTCCCAAATTGTAGCATGATGGTTTCTTTAAATTTTGGTGATTCCACAGAGTGCATGGCTTGTAGAGCTTTTAAAATTAAACCTTTCATAGGGTGCAGTTTGGCGTTAACATGATTTGCGTCAACCGTATCGCCTTCATCAATGATGATCTTACCCTCTTGCATTAATGTCATGATCTTTTCCTTCAGGATGAAGCATTTTGTGGTGTGATGACCAACAATGCGGTAAAATTTACAGTATTTAGGATCATCGAATTTGTTTGATTCTTTAAGTCGCTTTGACTTAGGAAGTTCAATGACTTCTTTGGCTAACAACTCGTTAAGAATTTCAGGAACATCTGAGTCAGGAAAAGGATATACCCTTGCTTGTAACTCTTTCAAGGTTGGTTGATTTTTCACCTCTTGCATTTGTTGCTTTAGAGCTTCCTCTTTTAACTTTTGTCTTGTAGGGGACTTCGTAAAACTCACAGTGGTCATCATAGATTTCCCAATTTGGTCTTCAGACGAGTCTTCGAATTTTGTGACTTCCTTCCTAGGATAAAAAATAAGTGACTCCATTCTATGATTTGTAATACTTAGCTCCATGTCATGAGCGCGCGTAGCTAATTCTTCAAAAGTTTGAGGCTTAATTTCTTTGAGGATATACACAAGGCCCCAACGCATCCCTTGAATGCAAACTTCAACCGCGGAAGTTTCAGAAAGTTGATCCTTGAAATCAAAGCTCAATGTTCGCCAGCGATTTATGTAATTCAGTACAGGCTCATCTTTACTTTGTCTTGTGTTTGTCAACTCCATCATGCTGATCATACGACGGGTACTGTAAAAACAATTTAGGAACTGACTTTCTAGTTGCTCCCAACAATCAATTGATCCAGACTCCAAGTCTGTGTACCAATAAAAAACGTTGCCTTTCAAGGAGCGAATAAATTGCTTGACAAGAAGATCGCCATGTGTACCAGCACTGCTATAAGTCTCAACGAAATGAGCAATGTGTTGCCTTGGATTTCCCTTTCCATCAAATTATTGAAACTTTGGTGGTTGATATCCAATTGGCATCGGTAAGCCCTCGATTCGCTTAGAATACGGCTTTGAGTATCCTACAAAACTTTGTGATGGACCGTCATATTGTGCCTTGATGGTGTTTGCAATCATATCTTGCAGTTGTTGAACTGTTAGAGTAGCCACTGAAGCGGATCGATCATCGCAATAATTGTCACTTGACTTGATGAGAGATTCACCATCAACTTTTTCTCGCGATGTTAGATTATAATTTGACTCTCCAGGATTGTATAGATCTAACTTGCTCATAAGTCGGACGATTTGATGATCTTTCTCATCAACGGACTTCTTCAAGGCTTCAATGGTTTGCTCCATCATTGCAAACTTCTCGTCTAAGTCAATTGCATCAACCATGAAGGTGTTGACTTTCGTTGAAGTTGGAGAATTCATTAAGTTTTCAGATTCTCCAAAGTTGCAGCCAGTTTCAGACAGTTCATCTGATAACATTGATGCGAAATTGCCCCCAGGGGTTGTAGTTACTGTCGAAATTTGAGATTTTCTCCTTTTTGTCATCTCCAAAATGGTGAAGTATTGCGATCCATCCAAAGCAAAAGCGTTGAGATTGCGTCGATTGATGGGGCCAACAAGTTTGATCTCAGTAGACATGGCAGTAGTAGACTTCTTACACGAAACTTCATTGATTTTTCTGAAGTCCATTGTAGTAGTTGAATATGTGATTTTCTTTGACTTGTAGGAGGAAGAGATGAAGAGCAGAACTGGTCCCGCTGGGCGTGCCAATTTGTTCGCAACAAATTTTCGTTAACGCTGAAAATTAACTGCAAGTAAAAAATAAAATAAACAAAAAGAATAATTTTATTTAAAGTAATTTTGCGTGTACAATTTCGTTATTCTCTCGATTCTTCTCTCCTAAGTTTTTTCGTGGTTCGAGGGCCTTTGCAGCGTGATTCTCGAATGTAGGATGATTTGAGTCTCCTAGAAATGTATTTGGATCTCCAGAAATTGTCTGACAGCACTTCGTCTTGTCGAGTTGACCTTCGGGCAGAACTCCGTTAGTCGATTCGTTGAAGAGCTGTGTAGTCAATGCAGAAGCTTCCTCCAATGCTTGCAGAATCACCCAGAAAATTGTGTAATCCTCCTATTTATAGTTGTAGAGGGTAGGCAGTCCAAATGTAAATAACCTATTTTGCCTCATTCTGATTGGTCCATTCAATTTTCAAGCTTATCACAAATGTTATGTGACAAAGTTGCTTGTGATTGGCCAAAAACATGTCATTTGGGACACTTGATGATATTTTATTGGCTCTTGAACTTGACTTGGATTGCCACATCATTTGATGTGTGTGGTCTTGCTTCATTGGTCTTTAATTTGACTGGGATGCCACATCACTTGACACGTGGCATAAGATTGGGCCTCAAGGTGAGATGGACCTTGAAGTCCTTTATGAGGAATAAAATGAGTTTATTATTTTTATAGCCCAAAATAATTTTAAACCCAATAAAATATGGGTCAAGTCTAATTTTTATATAAATTTGACCCTATAAATTTTACGTGTCTACAAGGAGTACCAAATACTTTTGTCCTAAACATAGTTTTAATTAGAAAGAAGGAAACTGATGTAGTGGGCTTGAATAGTTATGTTGACCATTTTGGGCCTAATTAATTAATAAAATGGTCAGAAAAGACCACCAAGAGTCAAAAATAAATAAATGTTTTCCTTGGTAAAAATTTAATTCCAAATTAAACTTCACAATTTTTTCGTTAAAAATCAACTCCAATTGAAAATTGGTTACCAGAGAATGCAACAAGTTATGGACTTTCAATAGGAATCCAATTCTCAAAGGGTAATGATGCAACGTCAAGACCTTGTAAAAATATTTCTTACCATATATTTTCTCTTACCAAATATTTTATGATTCTTTAATTTTAAAAATTTATTTTTCTCTTACCAAAATATTTTAGGATTCCTTAATTTTAAATATTATAAAAAGAATAATAATTGAAGAAAATAACCGAAAAGATAATTTTGTCTATTGCAGAGTCTTTTAATAAAGGGTAAAAAATTCAAATCACTTTTCTAAGGTTCTTCACACTTTTAATATATTATAGATATAGATATAGATTATAGATATACATTATAGATTATAGGTTATAGATTATAGATTCATTTTCATAATATTGGAATTCAAAATTTCTAGTTAAAAATAGGATCCTAATTTTGTTAGAGCTATATAGCCAATCATTTGTCAAAAAATTATATCCGGTTTGTTTTAATTTATCTATCTTATTTTAATTTTGATACGAAATTTAAGAAAGTATAATTTTTTTTGGAATCTTATAGTGTTAAACTAAAAATATATAAAATATGCTAAAATATTTTTTAATCTTTTGATATACACATGTCAGGACGAAAACTAAAATTAAAGAATACTTTATCCTTTGTTAAACAAACTGAAATGAACAGACGAACAAATTAAAATGAACAAAGCAGTGTATAAATATCACAAAAATAACTTGTTTTAGTCATATAAAAATAATTCGATTCAGTGACATAAGAGAATAAACCTGTGGTGGAGAAAATTCAAAAATTGAATTAGATTATAGGTTACTAAAAATCTCAATTGCAATACCTTATTAGCATACCAATTTTTTAAAAATCTTTTTTGACTCCGCCATTATTCTGATCCATTAGATTTACATCACACTTCAAGTCCGTTTGAATAGGATTAAAATCTAGTCAAATTAGCCTTTGATTTTTTTAAAACTTTTTAGGTGTTTGATAAAATTAAAATATGCTTAAAGAAAGCTAACAATTGATTAAAAAAAGCAAAAAGTGAGAAGTTGAGTACTTACTTTTTAAATTTTATTTTTTTTTAGATTGTACCAATTACTTTTTTATGTCTTATATTTTTCTGTAATTCCAACAATATCCTGAACTTGTAGCCCTTAAATATTTGATTTTTCTTTCTTTTTCTCTTTTCCGCTTCTCTTTGTCTTTTCCCTTCAGTTTTCTTTCATCTTCCTTCTTTGTTTTCAGCGAATTTATTATTATATCAGAGGTTTACTCAAAAAATTTATCGTCAAATTGAGTTTGTGGTAAGTTCTTCTCCATCCATTCATATAGAATCTCTGCATGTGCTTTAAGTTTTAAAAATTCATTCTTTTTAATGGTTTATTTCATTCTTGAAAACTTTTTGTTGTTTTAAAAATTCATTCATTTCTAATGATTGACGCTCGTCATATTATAAATATTTTTTAGTTTGTATCTGAATTTATTTAAATATATTTATTTTGAGATTGTTTCTTGAGAATGATATCTCATCATTCATTATTGAAAGAACTTTGTGTAGTTCCTTGTACTGCTGATTTGTCTATTTTCTAATGATATAAACAATTTTTATCATAATAGCCATAACAATATTTCAATAACATATTTTTTAACATAACCAAATTGTTACAAGCTTGCAATATTACAATATAATACTATATTTATATAAAAACATTCTATTTTTTTTTAACATTTAAAAATAAAAACATAACTTATAATTGTAAATTGACTTCACATGATCACTTTATATTGAAAGAGCATTTAAATAGAAAGTATTTTCGAATTATTAGAATTAAAAATTATAAATAATTCACCTTATTTATGGAATTAACAACTTTAATGATATTTAAGTCTTTTTGACAACAAAAAAGTGCTTAATATTACTTGTTTACCAAACACATCAATAATTTTTTTTCAATTTCAACACTTCTATCCAAACACTTAACTGCTTAATTTATAAACACTTATTTTAAACTAAATTACTTAAGCTTAAAAACTATTTTTTTAATCTTATTTAAACGGACTATTAGGTAAAACCGGCGAGACGCCACAAGCAATGACATATTCTCCGCAATTAATTAAGGTACAACTGACCTCAGAATAATGAGCTTTGATTTTCTCCATTTTTAGATAAAATTAGATGATGGCAAGTCCGTGCAAGCACGGCCCAACATGAAAAAAAATTAATTTAGTAATAAAGATAACTATGCTTTCATTAATTCAAATATCATTTGTTATAGTCCTAAATTTCAAGTACAAACTAATAGATTAAGCCTATCTTTCATCGTTGAAATGAACAATTCAAATTCTATTAATAATGTTTTGTTTTATTTTCTGCCTTTCTCCGAATTTAATAGAATCAAAATGAAATTTATTATAAAATTTTATCATAATTTAATGCCCTTAACTATTTGTAATTGTCCCATATATCTTTTATATTACAAATTAAACCCTAATTATAAAATTAAAGTGATACGGTTAGGTCTAATAGAATTTTTAAAGTTATTTTACACAATTTTTACAAAATAGTCACGTGATATGGTGGTAATTAACTACTCCCCCATTTCAAATACTTGTCAACTTTTGATTCTCGTGCGTCAACTTGGCAATTTTTTGGAATTAAATTGAATTAGATTACTACGTGGTATCAAAGCTAGCTCAATCGTAAGCTGGATATTCTAAGCTAGGAAGCAACAATGGCAACAGACAAAATTGATCACAATCATCTGTTCTTTATTCATCCATCGAATACATCGGGAGCTCCGATCATCTCAATTCAGTTCACTGGTTTAGAGAATTATGCGATGTGGAGTCGTTCTATGAGGCTGGTGATTTTGGGGGAAAACAAACTAGGGTTCATAGATGGCACATGCAAAAATGAGAATCATCCTACGAATGAGAATTTATGGAAAAGATGCAATGCAGTTGTTTTGAGTTGGATTATGGGATCTGTATAAAAAAAACTTGTATAGTGGAATTGTTTATGCAACAACAACAACGGATGTATGGGCAGATCTGAAGGAACGATTTGACAAAGTGAATGGATCGCGAATGTATCAATTACACAAAGGAATTGCTATGATGACACAAGGTACGAAGTCAGTTTCTGAATATTACTCAAATCAGAGAAGTTATTGGGATGAATTCGATTGTTTAATTCCACCACCTGGTTGTACATACACAAAAAACAAGGAATTTGGTGAACACTTGAGCATGCTTAGAATGATGCAATTTCTAATGGGACTAAATGAAACATATGAGCAAACTAGGGGTCAAATTCTGTTGATGCATCCAATTCCTACCCTAAACTAAGCTTAGTCACTAGTAATAGATAGAGAAAGTCAGAGAATTGTGTTAGATTCAAATATAATGACAAATGAATTCTCAACTATGATGGGAGTTAGAGGAGGTCATGCTAGAGGAAGAGGAAATTTTCAAAATAGAGGTGGTCATTATGGTAGAGACAATCTTCAAGGACGAGGTAGTTATCAAGGAAGAGGGAACTCTTATGCAAGAGGAAATTTCCAAGGAAAGGGAGGATTCCAAGGATATTACTAGAAGAAGAAGAATTGGGATCACTTCTGTGACCACTGTCATTTGCAAGGACATGTCAAGGAGGAATGCTACAGACTAAATGGATATCCCTCGGATTACCACACTGGAACAAGTCAGAGTACAATGCTCATAATGTTACCATGGAGGATAATAGGAACCCTTACTATAGTTATCATGGATCTTCACATTTGCCTAGCTTTCATGATCAACAACATCCAGGAGATAATAGAAATGGAAGAACATACACTAGAAACTATGACAAAATGAAAAAAAGGAGAAAGTAGTGGAGTGAAAGATGATAATCATGCATTCATGGCTAATGGAATGAGTGTTGATTCTTCATTTAATCCAACTCCTCAATTCACACCAAAACAGTTCACACAAATCATAAAGTCACTAAACGAAGAGAGTGCAGTAGAGAGAGCAGCTCATATGGCAGGTATATCTTGTTCTTTTATGACTCATCAGGAACCTAAGAAATAAATAATAGACAGTGGTGAAACTAATCATATGACATCAGATTTGAGTTTGTTGGAAGATACAGAAGTTATTGAAGATTTATTATCTCAAAAGGTGCATTTACCAAATGGACAAGTGACTCATGTCACACATTTAGGGTCATATATTCTGAATAATGAGGACACTTTTAAGAATGTGTTGTATATTATGGAGTTTAAATACAACTTATTATCTGTGCCCAAGATTACCAGGGAGTTGCATTGTTCAATTGCATTCTATCCTAACTTTTGCATCTTTCAGGACCTTTCCAGTGGGAAACTGAAGGGGATTGGTAAAGAAACAGGTGGACTTTATACTGCCTTCACAATTTTCTCCTGGTAATACATATCACAAGAAAATAAGTTGTTATGCAGGAAAGACAACTGAGGAAGAAGGATTATGACATAGGAGGTTAGGACATGCACCAGCTGGAATTCTGAAGCAGTGCTTAAGTCTTAAAGATAAGGATTGCAGAATAGTTACAGAGAATTGCAGGAATTGTACACTAGCAAGAAAATTTAGATCTTCTTTCCCTTCTAGCACAAGTAGAAGTTCACATATTTCCAGCTACTATATTTAGATGTATGAGGTTCATTCAAAGTGCCTACAGTTGAGAGATATAAGTTCTTTCTGACTATGGTTGATGATTTTTCTAGGATGTCTTGGATTTTCTAGGATGACTTGGGTTTTACAACAATTTTGAATAATGGTGCACAGTCAGTTCAATGAAACAGTTAAAACTGTTAGATCAAATAATGGTGGTGAATTTGTCAATGATGTATGTCTTAAATTTTTTCAATCCCATGGTATTATATATCAAAGAACATGTAGTTACACATCTCAACCAAATGAGGTGGCAGAAAGAAAACATAGACATATTCTTGATTTAGCAAGAGGCATAATATTCCAAGGCTTAATCCCATTACAATTTTGGGGTCATTGTGTTCTAGGAGCTGTATACTTGATTAACAGACTTCTATCATCATTTTTGGGAGGTAAAACTCCCTATGAACTTTTCCATGGTAGATCATGTTCACTGACTCATATTAGGACCTTAGGATGTCTTTGTTTTGCTAAACGGTTGACACTAAGACATAAGCTTGATTCCAAATCAATTGAAGCTGTTCTTATGGGATATTCTGAGACTACCAAAGGGTACCTACTTTATGATATGAAGCATAAGGTATTCTTTATTTCAAGAAATGTTATCTTCCGAGAATATATCTTCCCTTTCTATAGCAAATCCTCATGTTCTTCTTCCAAGAGTACCCATTATGATTTTAGTCTTGATATGGATAAGGACATCTGCATTGATCAAGTGCAGACTCACCAAACCACTGAGCAATATATTGATGTCACAGCTGGGGTTTCTGATGTCTCTGAACAACATTTTGAAGTTCCTGCTGAGCAAAATGTAGTATCTCTATAACATGTGGCACCTACACCAATTGTCTAACTTAGGAGATCTACCAGACAAAGGAGAGGTCCAACTTGGATGAATGATTTTATCACTAAGACTTCTACTTCACAATGCACATATTCAATGGCAAACTATATCTCTTATCATAATCTATCTCCATCCTATAGGACTTGTCTCATGCTCTCTTCAAGAATCAAGAAACTTACTACTTACCAGGAAGCTATCCAGGATCCAAGATGGGTAGCTGCAATGAAAGATGAAATCCAAGCCTTACAAAATAATGGAACCTGAGAGTTAGTTTCTCTACCACCTGGTAAAAGGGATATAGGTTACAAATGGATGTTTAAAGTGAAGTTTAAATGTAATGGTGATGTGGAAAGATTTAAAGCTAGATTAGTTGCAAAAGGGTACAATCAGCAGGAAGGTTTGGACTATCAAGAAATTTTTTCCCCTGCAGTAAAAATAGTGACTATCAGGATTGTTCTATCTATTGCAGCTCAGGCAGGTTGGCACATCTGTCAAATAGATGTTTATAATGCTTTCTTGCAAGGTGATCTTTATGATGAAGTATACATGACACTTCCTGAGGGATTTTCAAGCAGGGAGAGACAGTGTGCAGGTTTTTAAAATACCTATATGGGCTGAAGCAGGCAAGTAGACAGTGGAATGTGATGTTATCAGAAGCCTTGATCAAGTTTGGTTTTATTCAGAGTGGTCTTGATCATTCCATATTCATTAAAGAGGAATATACAAGCATTGTGGTATATTGGTGTATGTAGATGACATGCTGGTTGTTGGTAATGATCTGTATCTCATACAGGACACAAAGAATAAACTTTAGCAAACCTTCAAGATTAAAGATTTAGGCACCTTTAAGTTTTTTCTTGGGCTAGATTTTAGCAGATCAGATAAAGGCATTCTAGTGAATCAACGAAAGTATGCATTGGATCTAATTAGTGACATGGGGTTGAGTGGAGCAAAACCTGCAGCTATTCCACTAGACATGAACACAAGACTAACTTCAATGGAGCATGATAAAATCAGTGGTTTAGATGGTGATGAAGAACTGGAAGACAAAGGAACTTACTAGAAACTTGTTGGGAAACTATTATATTTAACACTCACCAGACCAGATATATGAAGTACAAAAATTAATTTAATATATGCAACATCCTAAGAGATCACACATGAAAGCAGGACTGAGAATTGTAAGATACATCAAGAATCAACTAGGACTTGGAATTCTTATGAGCAACAAGCAATCTAATAATCTACAGGAATTCTGTGATGCTGATTGGGAGCATGCCCCAACATAAGGAGGTCAGTAACTGATTTCTTAGTAAGACATGGAGATACTTTGATAGCTTGGAAATCCAAGAAATAATCCAGTGTTTCAAGAAGTTCAGCAGAGGCAGAATATAGAAGTATGACATCAACAGTCACAAAGATTGTATGGATAACAGGTTTATTCAGAGAATTAGGAGAAGAAGTTAATCTGCTCGTGAATTTATTTCTTGATAGTAAATCATCCCTACAAATAGATGTAAATCTATTTTACCACGAGAGGACAAAGCACATAGAAATTGACTGTCACTTCAATAGAGAAAAGATCCAAGATGGACTGATCAGAACACAGTTTTTGGGTACAAAAGATCAACAAGCAGACATTATGACTAAGGGATTAGGTAGGCCACAACATGAATGGTTACTATCCAAGCTAGAGGTGTTCAATGTTTTCACTACTACTAGCTTGAGGGGGAGTGTTGAGAACATTGATTGTGGCTAAATATGCAAATGATGAATTGTGGCTAAATATGCAAATTGTGGTTAGATGTTAAAATAATGAGTCAAGGGAGTTAGTTACAGAGTTAGTCAGTAGGTACTGTATATATATAGTGATGGATGATGTAAACAGTTAAGAAGTTCAGTTCAATAATAAAAATCCTCTTCTTTCTTCTCTATCAATTTATGTTCCCTCTGCTCTTAGATACTAATTTCTACAAAAACAAATTAATTGAAACAAAGAATTGTTTATATAAGACAAAAGAAGAATGAAAAGAGCTTAAATCATAAACTAATGAAATGACTAAAATACCATCTAAAATTAGATAATGACACCTAAACACCCATGTTGATACCCAACTCATTCACTCACTCTTCTATAATTTAGTAATAAAGAAAATCTATAACTAAAAATTTATTATTCAAAAATAGGGTTTAAAAATACCTAAAAATATTACTCTTTCCGTTTTAAAATAGTTAGTCGACTTGGCACTTCCCTTACGAAAAAATTTGTTAGGTGTTTGTTTTATCAAATTAGCCTTATTAATTATGCTTTAAAAATATAAATTTGAGTATATATATACTTTGTTTAGTCTTTTAATAATAAGGGTAGTATTAGAAGAATATGATAACATTCTCTTGATTTCATAAAAGGGACAACTAAATTGAAACAAATATTTTTAAAAGAGGGAAACTATTATGAAACAGAGGGAGCAAAATTTATTTTTGACTAAACGAAAATTCAATCATTCAAGGAGAATTATTTTGAAAAAATAACATAAACATACACCTTAACTTATCATATTTACAAAAATTTTCACCCTTACAAAGTAATTACAAAAAATTCAACTAATTATGTATCTTCGTTGGATATATCGGTAGCTAATTATGTATCTTGATAGACCCAAAAATTTAAAAAAATATATCGGAAGCTAATTATGTATCTTTACAAAGAAAAAAATGCATCTTCGTTGTATGTATTATGTATCTCGACAGACCCAAAATAAAAAAAATAAAAACGTATGGAGAGCTAATTATGTATCTTTACAAAGGAAAAAATATATCTTCATTAGATGTATTAGAAGCTTATGTATCTCGACAGATCCAAAATCGAGATTTTCAATAATTAAGCAAAATGTCAAAATTTTTATAATTAAACCGTCAGAATTTATATTGATTACCAGAAGTCCTTTGTAAGCGTGTGGTATTTTTTTTTTCCATGTAAATAAGTTTAGCACATATAGATATTGTTAAAGAAAAGGATCAGAAGAAATAGAAAGTAAATTGTTAAGTCATCAAGGGCAAAATAGTGTTTTCCAATGCATAGATGAATTCAGAATTTGAAAGCTTCGGATGTCACGCTAGTTTATACAGTAACAAATGTAGCATAATATTCACATAGGAAGATTGTACTTTATAGTATTTATTAGCAAACTCTATCATAGGATTTAACCTTGTTTCATTGGTATAAGCCTAGTTTCTAGTTACAAGAGGTGTAGCCTAGTTAGAAGAGATCTATGTTCTATTCTACTTTATCACAATTTTTTAAACAACAAATTTGCTACAAAAGAATATCCACATGGACAATTTTAAAAAAATAAAGTTAAAAGGATTCGAACTTGTGCCCTTAAGTGCCAAACTTGAGATTTAACCACCAATATCATGTGATAGGTCTGTGTGTCATAGTGATCTTGAATTTTGAATCGACATATGCCCAACACAATATAATATACCCAACGAGTTTAATTTTACAAATAAAGCATAAAAGTCATGCATTAATAGCTCAACGTCCAAACTTAACAATAACATGGAAATTATCAACAAGATAATGTAATAAAGACTTAACTTATCCAATTCAGTAGTACTCCACAAATGATATAAATTGATAATAATTGATACTGGAAAAAAAAATGAACACACGTAAAATTGTAGCAAATGAATATAATTGATACAAAAATTGATAACAATTGATATAGTAGAGCGAATGAATACAAGAGAAATTAGAGTGCATTAATACACAATTGAGTGTTGCTTGTATCTTTATATAACCCTTATATTTTGTGTGTTTCATCTTGGTGGTATATGTTGTGCGCCACAAATACAATTGATGCAGGTTGTCTTTATTGCGAAAATGAATCAGTTGACACAGTTTGTATTCATTGCCGAAATAATGAGTCAATTCCTCTTATTGTCACTCAACTTACGAAAATGTCCTAGTAAAGTCACTTATCTTTTTTTTATTCCAATAATGTCATTTAACTTTGTACATTTTCCATACAAACTAACAATTACTAAAATAGTCCTCATTCTTTGTAAGAAAAATGAGCAAAATAGTCCCTTAAGTTAAATCGTGAATTTAAATAGTCTTTATTCTTTTATTTGAAATATTAATAGGCGTCCAACTATATTTCACATTTTTACTTCATTACATACCCCCTCTATCCTTTTTTAGTTTGACACATTTCATTTTACACTGTGATTAAAAAAAATCATAAATTGAATGAAATTTTTTATTATTTTACCCTTTAGCAATATCAATGATATGGCATAGAAATGAATATTGAAATTAAAATTGTTCAGATTTTAATGTATATACTATGAATTATAGGGGTATCATGAAAAAAATTAATTAATTCTATTTCGATTTAGTAAGTTATCAATTAATATGAGTCATTTACTTTTAGTAAGACGACCAACTAAAATGGGATGGAGGGAGTAATTAAATTTAAAAAGACATATCATAATATTAAAAAATAAAATAAAAATTGAGAGATGTATTTAGTTTTTAAAGTCACTTGAAGAGGTAATATGGATTTTCTCCAAATAATAGCACAAGATTAACAAAAATAATATTTGAAAACTTTAACATTTTTAAATTACACAATGATCATATGATTTTTTCTAATTTTATTTGAGGTTGATTGATTGATATTATCATGATGTCCTCCATCAATATTTAATTTATTATAGAAATTTTTTAAAATATTTATATATGATTGTTTTTCTAATAGCTAGAGAGTCGGGAGGTTGAAGGAATTCATCGTCTTCTATATAAATTATGATTTTTCTAGCAATTATTGTTAGAAGAAACTAACAACTAAATTTGAACTATTTGATCAAAAAATAAAGATTAATCATAAAATAAATAAATATAAAACATTATTTATCGTTGAACTCCTAAGTTCTTAAATAAATAGAGTGCATATAAGCTTTTTTAACAATATCAATTACATTTTTGGTGGATTATATTATTTTAATATTAAAAATAAAAGTTGAATTAAAATTATACGCACTATTTTTTATTGTTAAAAAGTTATTAGTATATCATATTGTTAAAGAACATGGATCATTTCAATTCAAAAATTAACTTAAGGGTCTATTTGGTTATTTTTCTTTTAAAGAATAAGAATTATTTTAGCAATTATTAATTTGTAAGGAAAATGTACAAAGTTGAATGACATTGTTGGAATAAAAAAAAAGATAAATGACTTTAGTGGGATACTTTCCTAAGTTGAATGACAATATGAGGAATTGACTCCCGAAATAATACACTTACGGCCATTTGGTAGAGTATATAAAAATAACACTGAATAAGATGTATTAGTAATGGTTAGATTAGTAGTGTTCAAATTAGTAATGCTGGGATTAGTAGTGCTCGAATTAGTAATGCTGGGCTTATTTCTAATGCAGTGTTTGTTTTGATGTATTAAAATAATATGCATTGTTATATTTCTTTAAAAATATTATTTGTGTACAAAAATACCCTCAACATTCTATAGCTTTATGTATTTTCAACATCTTTTATTAACTTTTTTTTTTTTCATGAAAATTGGATTTATTTTAATAGAAATTTAAACCTTGTATAAAAATTTCTCGATGATTTTTAACTTTATGATTGGTCAATTTTGTGAATGATTTTGTTGATTCGTTTGCAGACGAGGGAGGAGTTAATGGATAACATAAAGGAATTAAGAATAAGATGTTAAAAAATTATTTTTTTTCAACCGATCAAATCAAATTAATCAATCTTAATTATTGCCTTGTTCTACAAACTTGAATACATCTTGTCGTATGTAATTTATGCTGAATTAGAATTAAAATTTATCATGAAAGTTGTTGTCACACTATAAGTTATTTTAAGTGAAAATTGATTGGTATTGATATCAATTTATTTTTTAAGTGAGACAATTATTACCACCAAACAAATTTATTGATCGGGAGCATCAACTTAAGTTTGAGGAGACCACATTGTATTGATTGATCTTGAATTTATTTAGCAACGGACAACTCTCTCTAAATAATAAAATTTGTACGCTAATTTACTTAAATAAATTCACTAATACAAATATAAAATAAAAATCTAAGAAAATAAACAAAATGATAAGGATTTGAGGGGTATTTTTGTCCTTACATATATAATTTCATGATATTAAATTCAATGTAGTAATACCATCAAATGGAAGATATTAATTATACACCCTATAATACCAAATGAGGTATATTATTAATTATACATAAATTTAAAATTCCTACCAAACATAATACTAAATAATACCATTTATAATACATCAACTATTTCTACTAATACCACTCTATCAAACAACTCCTTAACAGTTGTCTGTCAGCCAAATTTTGCAACGAAAAGTAATTACTGAAACTGCATATTGCATTTGATAATTAGCTCTCAAACTATAGTAATTTTGGTCAGTTGCCCAAAAATCCAAAAACATATTGAAACAAAAATATATATGGAGGAGAAGAAAACTATTACTCTCTTCGTTTCATAAAGAATGATTTATTTTGATTTGTCACAAAGATTAAAAAAATATATTTTTTTTAATCTTATGGTACTAAACATTCCATGTAGAAAGTTGCAATTAAAATATTGTCATAAAAAAAAAGAAAAAGATCATCCTTTTTAAAATGAATTAAAAAGGAAAGTAAGTCATTATTTTTTAAATGAAGGAATATAAGATTAAAACTTTAGCTTTGACATGGAGATATTGATTACTCTCCCTTTTTAATTTATGCAAGGTAGTTTGACTTGACACGAGTTTAAAAAAATATTTTTTTTTGTAATTTGTGGTCTAAAATAAGTCCAAGATATTTGTGTGGTAATTAATTATTTCATTAAGAATAAAAATAATATTTTAATATTAAATTATTATTAAATATAGAAATATATCATGCTTTTGAACCTGACTAAAAAAAAAAGTAGTAATATAAATTGAGGCAAAGATAATACTTTTATAAAAATAAATAAACTCATGGATGTAAAATACTTTTTAGATCAATGACATGATAAACAGGTTTGATTATCGCCTTCTTTCTAGTCTTGTATGTGAATTTCCTTTACAATAAAGTTAAAGCTTGTTTGAAAGGAAACATATTTTGGTTACTTTTCTAATAATGAAAGCTAAGCTAAGATATGAAACTGGTTGACTAGACATTACTTACTAATAAGAGGGAATGGAGAGGAGAAGCAGACAAAACTCTGTCAAGCTTCTCCTACCTGTTTCATCAGCTACTTTCTTCATGATTTTATTATATCATCTTTAATTAATTATTATAAGTTATTTATATATTAAAAATTAATTATATTTAATGAAAAAAGAAAGATAGATATTTATGACATGTGTACTTTAGCTGCTTTACCCATAATTTGATTATATCATCCATAATTTTACTTACTACTAAGAGGGAATGGGAAGGAGAAGTAGACAACTCTCCCTCAAGCCTGTGTCTCCTGCCTACTTCATCAGCTGCTTCTTTCATGATTTTATTATATCATCTCTAATTAATTATTATAAGTTATTTATGTATTAAAAATTAATTATATTTAGTAAAAAAATAAAATTTATGGCATGCCTGCTTCAGTTGCTTCACCCATAATTTAATTGTATCACCCATAGTTAATTATTAAAAGTCATCTAAATACTAAAAAATTAATATCAAAAAATTATTATAAAGTCATCTAAGTATTAAAAAATTAATAACATTTAATGTTAAATTTACTTGACGTTTTATATGAGGCCATTTTTTTTTTTCACAAGTATTTTTGTATAGTAATTTTGTTATATCACTTCTAATTAGTTATTATAAGTCATCTAAGACATGTCTATTTCGTTGTTGCAATCATGATTTTATTATGTCACACCTAATTAATTATTATGACCATTTAAATATTGTGTCACTTAAATTGAGATTTGAGTAATTATTTTCTTTAAAAAGAAAAATAAAATCTTTTTGAAATAAATAAATAAATAAGTCTTATCACTTCTAATTAGTTATTATAAGTCATTTAAGATATGTCTGCTTCGCTGTTTCAATCGTGATTTTACTATGTCACTTCTAATTAATTATTAGGGTAAATTACATAAATCCCTGAATCTTTAAGTAATATTTCATAAAATTTTGACTATTTTGTTAATTATATTTTATCCCGATTTTTTAAAATGGTGATACATATGTTATATGATGATACATATAAAAAAGTAATACATTTGAAAGTAATAAGATATTTATTTAAGGAAATAATAGATTCTCTTTTATTCATTGTATTCTTTTATTTAAGGAAAAATATCTAATTTTTCTCTTTTTTTTAAGATTTAATTAAGGTATTTTTATTATGTTTCTCTTTTTCGTCTTTAAAGATATGTTTTTTTGGTCTTTTTTCTCTTTTTTCGTCAGTAATTTTGTCTTTAATTTTAGTCTGCTTTTTTTAGATTTAATTTTAATTATGTTTCAATTCTGCTTTTAGTCCTTTTTAAAAAAAATATTATTACTTTTGTTTCCTACACTGACTACACCATTACCTTTCATTAATAACATATGAATCACTCAATAATTGAAATAAATAATTGTATCTACCATATGAATCACCATAATACCATATATATCACCCATTAATATCATATGAATGACCCAATAATTGAAATAAATAATTGTATCTACCATATGAATCACCATAATATCATATATATGAACCACCCAATAATTGAAATAAATAATTGTATCTGCCATATGAATCACCATAATACCATATATATCACCCATTAATATCATATGAATCATCCAATAATTGTATCTACCATATGGATCACCATAATACAATATGTATCACCCATTAATATCATATGTATCGCCCGTTAAAATCATACAAAATGTATCTATCATATGAATCACCATAATACCCATATAATGATATCATATTTATCATTCATATGAATCACCATTAAAAAATAAACATGTATGAATAACTAAATAAATTATATGTGTATCAATAGATTTTTAAAAAAAAATGAGAGAGATTTTAAGAGAGAAAAAAAAAGTTGTATGCATTAATGGAGGAGAAAAAAGCATGAAGGAAGATGATTTAAGCATTAATGGAAGAGAAAAAAAATCAGGAAGGGAGATGATTTAATTATTGATAATTAGGGAGATATTTTAGGGAAGAAAATCTTGAATTAGTTAATGGTGGAGTAAAAATAGGATGTGGAGTTTTCTTGATATGTATCAAGAGTAAAGTTGAAAAATGAAATTTTATATAAATTTTTAAAAAGTAAGAGATATTAGATAATATAGTCTCTTAAGTATGAGATTTATGTAATTTATTCTAATTATTATGACCATTTAAGCATGGTATCGCTTAAATTGAGATTTGAGTAATTATTTTCTTTAAACAACAACAACAACAAACCCAGTGTATTCCCATAAAGTGGGATCTGAAGAGGGTAAGATGTACGCAGTCCATACCGCTACCTCTGAAGAAGTAGAGAAATTATTTTCTTTAAAAAAATTAAAATCTTTTTATAATTAATAAATAAATAAATCTTATAATCAATTATTATTATAATATTAATTTAATATAAATATTGGGCCCGTGCCCGTGCATTGCACGGGCTACTCATAACTAGTATGTTTACAAAACGTCAAGAAACACATTTCACTTGCTAAATTATGTTGGCTCCCACAGGAAGTTCAACATACAAAATTTATTCTCATTCAAACACCATTTATGGAAAGGTTTTATATCCTCAATATTAATCCTTTCATTTTTAAAGAAGGTTTATTTTTTGGGTTGAACACATTATTTAATAAATTACTAACTCATAGAAAATAAAAGATAACTTTACCAATTTATACTTAATTAAATTTATCTCTTTCAAGTTGACATTGATTACATTTTATTTAAACAAGGGCAAAATTTAAAAAAACATGACCAATTTATTCTTGAAAGCTTAGACAAATACTTATTTAGGAAAAAAATCAAACAACAAAAGGAGAACTTATTTAGAAACAGAGGAAATAGTATATTATTTTCTCTCCTCTAAAATTTTTGGACAGCTTCGTGAACTAAACTTCAACATGAAGCCCAAGAAAGTCGGGACCCTACATAATATGATCTATTGTATATATTTTTATAGTACGACAATATTATTGTCAGATATTATTAACATAGCTTGAACACGTGACCTTCGAGCAGCTTCATTACTACAACTCTTATTATTGTGCCAAAATTTCACCCTTTCTATTAAAATATGCCTATATTATTTTTATTTATGGGTCCCAAACTGTTATTCCACTACTAAAAGAATGTCAAAAATTGACTCATTGGAGGTCAATAAAGTAGTCTGTAAAAAAATAATCGACCTTCTGAGGTTGATTTTCTAAATCGCACAATTATATAATGCACCATTTGGATAGGATACATTATTTGTATCACTAGACCAACGTTACTTGGGCTCTTGGCAAAAAGGCTACTTGGAAGTTTTAATTTCGTTCCTAGCTACACGTTTTAGTCAATATCTAAAAGAGCCACTATTCATGATATCATCATTTAAAGTTCAAAGACATCTCTTGCACCCAAGTTTTAGAAAATACAAAAAGTCCCCGCCATCAAAGTCTTATAATATATTCAACCCTAGCGTCCAAGTTTTAGAAAATATAAATTAGTTACCTTCTATAAATATAATATATTCAATTTAGAAATAAGAAAATATCAGTAAAATTATTTTTTTCCTCCAAAATTTGTTCGTATAGGTCGATTCTTCGACGGCCAGGTCGATTTTTGACCAAAATTTGACCAAAAAATCACTTCACACAATAAAAACCTCCTCAAAATCTTCTATTATGACCTTTCATTGTTGTAAAAAGTCGAAAAATTTCATACATTGTTGAAGAAGCTCATTTTTTGGCGATCACTTTTCGACCGTTTTCAGTGATATTTTGGTTGTTTATTTCAGTATTCCATTAACACATCTGATCTGTTAAAATATCCATCCCCGTGATTTATTCTTTTGTATGAATTTAGAATCATTAAATTATGAACAGTAGCCTCGACCATTACTGTTTTATTATGTTGATTGCTGAATATGTTGTAGCAGACAGTGATTATGGTGGTGAATGAGAGGAAACTCCAAGTGTTGGAAGTGGAAGTCTCTGAATAAGGTGACAATACCTATTACATGCATCACAACGACATGTATGACGACATAGTTGATAACATAATTCAAAGAGGAGAATTAAACTGTGAACCTAGCAGCTTGAGCATCGGTTATTTGATGAACATTAAAGGAAAAATCCATCCATCTTTCATAACAAATGACATGCAAGTGGGTTGTACATGTTTGATGTTGGCCCTGATGGTTCTAGACCAGTTTTGAGGATAAAAATTGTTAAGATACATGAAGAAGAAGGAGAAGAATAAGGCTCAACAACACCATCTGACCTACCCGCACCCTTAGACCCTATTAAATTGACAGTCGATGGGGCTATATTTAAGAAGGACAACACTGATGATCATAATTAAATGAATATGGATAAAATTTCAAGTGATGATAAAGACCACGTGATAATGTTGGGCAGCTTAATAAATACATGTAATGCCCCGAATCTGGTACTCGAAAAGCTACACGGTGCTCATGACCCCAAAGGACCACAAGCTAACCTATGACTAATACCTGTACCTATACACTGCATAATATACTAAATAAATGTGAAAATAAAGGCTGTAAGGCCATAAGGTTCACACTGAATCATAAATAAAATAAAAATATCTGAATAGTATGGTATATCAGTACCAAAATAAAACTGAAAACAACTGAAGTCTGAATCGAATATGAAAGCCTCTAAGTACTGTTTGAATATCGAGTTGAAGGAACATGTCTCTAACTAACTCTGTCTAGCAAAATTGAGCTGAAATAAATAATAACATAAAGTAATGATCATGCCCTCGAGAGATTAGGACTCACTGCTAACTTCGACTGCGGAAACTGGGATGCTACTGATGCTTTGGGGCTCGTACTTTTAAACCTATGGTATAAGACACCATAGCACAAATGCGTCAGTATTTTGAATGTACAGGTATGCATGTAAGGTAGGCTGAATGCATGGGGTTCATATGCATGAATAATACTAACTGGATGACTAACATGAACGTGAGAAAACATGCATGAACACATAATACTGTAAATGAGATCGTGAAAACATGATTACTGAGTTTGAGTACTGATAACATGAGTTTACTAATATATCTGATAACATGGGTGACTGTATCTGACAGTCCTGAACCTGATGGAACTAGCTGAGTTCCGTACTGTATCTGAGTTGACTGTAATTGACAGTCCTGAAATCTGAAGAACTATCTGAGCTCTTTTACTGAGACTGATTCTGAAACTGTGGGAGATAGTTATCTAACCGACATGCCCCAAATGCACTATAATAGCTAAGCTGGGGTCCAATCTGTGCCATGATTGGAAGGGTGTCAATATCGCGCCACTGGTAGAGACAAACCGTGGGTAACCCTCATCTGATAGTGTCCCCAAAAGAAAATGGTGGGGCCTTTATCTGATAGTGCTAATCCACCTCATCAACCCTCATCTGACAGTGTTGATGTCTCAACCTATGTTGGCTACATAGTTCTGGAAAGCAAGGATAACTTCTAAGAATCACACCTTCACCTAACAGTGTGTGTTCCCATCCTCGGGTTCACTCGGTGCTAATTACTAATCTCATCTAAATAGACACTGAACATGATTAACTAGACTGAACTGACTGGATTCATAAAGTTTCGTTGACTGATGGAATGCTACTAAGATTACTGAGTTGTTGAACTTTTCTGAGTCACATGACTGACTGAATTCTATTGAAGATGGCTTGAATGAGAGGATCGTGAAAACATGACACTGGATCTAGGAACACAACTATATTTTTTGGTACAAGTACCCCCAGGACTCGATAGAAGGAAACTGACATTACATGACAATTCTTGATCATAAGAATAAAGCCCACAATTCATAATGCCATAAGTTGGGGATTTCATACTACACATAGTTCTCATAATTTTATACATGGAAGAGAATGCATATAACAACATGCCATAAGTCCATCAAATCTAGTTTCATGAACATTCCACCAACAATAATAATGCATACAATATCATAAAAGTCATTGTTTTCATAAGGGTGTAGCATGCATTTGTTATTTAGGTCACAATTTAGCTATAAAACATGATTTCTAGTCTCCTAGGCATTTTATCAAACACCTTACATGCACAACTTAGGCATAGGTTTAATCATCAAATTATTCATCATGAACAACCAAATTTATATGTTTCCAACTCATATGATATCATAGCTTCATAAAAACACACAGAGACCCTAACTTGGAGATTTTACAACATCAATTACATGAACAAATCAACCCACAAAATAATAACATGGTTCATAATTTAAAAGAGGGTTCTTGAGATTTATGGATGGAAGGAATCCATAAATCAACACAACCCATACCATAGATGAAATTCCTTAACGATCTACGGTGAAATCTCTTGGATTTGGGTCTTCAAATTGAAACCCTTGTTCTTGTTCTTGAGAAAAATTGATGAAAAAAGTATATTTTGGTGTTTTGAGGGCTAAATTTCGTGTTTTTGATATATATAGGGGTGGGAAAATGACCAAATTACCCCTTAAAGCATGGAGGTGGAATGCTGAAAAACTGAGCACAAAGGTTATAGAAAGGCGGTGCCTTTCTCAGAGCCTTTTGCAGCTGGGCGGTGCCTTGCTATTGAGGGAGTGGGCCAAGGATATAAGCTAGGGGTGCCTCCTTATAGACTTTAGCTACTGGTACAAAATCCAAACGTATCCTAAACGGATTCCAAAAATTCCAAAACTCACCCGGAATGTACTATGGACTTGCCCCATCCCAATGCAACTTGAAAATTGGAAAATTGAGGTAGGAAAGGCCGTCAACTAAATCCCCGAAGTTCGAAGGTTTAAAATGAGACTAAGTGTTGAACATCTAGCTAAAATATTCTAAATGTTGAACCTTCCAAAGAGCTTTCTGGATCTAAAAGAGTTGATTATCAGTGTAAGATTTTGTGGGGTCTTACTATAGCTCCCCCCTGGGAACATTCATCCTCGAATGAGACTGACTGAGAGAGGAGAAAAGTCAACTGACGTGAATACTGATCATGAATAACTAAAACATGATTTCATGATTGACATGGCCGATAAGTTGAACATATCATACTGAACATGCATATCTGATGTATGTATAACTGATTCATGAATTCATAACTGAGTGTTCTGATGAACGAAGTTTCTCGCAATGAGAATGCATATCTGATGCATGATTATATAACTAAACTCATACATGAATACATGACTGAATATGCAATGGCACTTGATACCGAGTTTATAACGGAATATGAGCATGAAACTAGATATCAAGTTTGTAATGAATACAAGACATGAAGCTGAAAAGCTTAAGAAGAACTGTTACCTTGAGCTTGATCTGAGTTGGAGGAGAAGAGGTGAGGATACTTGGTACACATGTTTTCTTCTTCTTCCCAAGTAGCTCCCTCAACGAGATGATTTCTCCAAAGAACTTTGACTATAAGGGCTTCTTTGTTCCTCAGTCTACGAGTCTGATAGTCTAGGATTTCGACTGGAATATCTTTATAAGAGAGGTTGTTCTAAACATCTATGCTTTGAATAGGGACTACAACTGCTGGGTCACCTATGAACTTTTTGAGCAAAAAGACATGGAAGACTGGATGAATTTAGGCTAGATCTGAAGGCAACTCAAGCTTATAAGCTACCTTGCCAAAATGACTGAGTATCTTGAAGGGACCGACATATGGGGGACTGAGTTTTCCCTTCTTGCCGAACCGCTTCACTCCCTTCATGGGAGAGATCTTTAGATAGACATAGTCACCAATCTCAAACTTGAGATCTTTTCTACGAACATTTGCATAAGACTTCTGCCGGCTATGAGCAGCTCGAAGTCTTTCTCTGATCAACTGGACTTTCTTTAAGGCATCGAATACTAAGTCAAGCCGTAGGACTGAGGCCTCACTAAATTTGAACCACCCGATTGGAGATCTGTATTTCCTACCATAGAGAGCTTTGAATGGAGCCATCTGAATACTGGAATGATAGCTGTTATTGTATGCAAACTCAATCAAAGGCAAGTGCTCATCCCAACTTCCCTTGAAATCAATTGCACACGCCCTTAGCATATCTTCTAGAGTCTGAATGGTCCTTTCTGCTTGACCATCTGTCTGAGGATGAAAGGCTGTACTGTAATTGACTTGGGTATGAAGACCCTTTTGGAATACTTTTCAAAAGTGAGAGGTGAATTAGGTACCTCTGTCTTAGATAATAGATAACGGAACACCGTGCAATCTGACCAACTCTCTGATGTAGATTTTGATATAATCCTCGATTGAATATGAGGTATAAACTGGAAGGAAATAAGCTGATTTGGTCATTCTGTCTACAATGACCCAAACTGAATCATGTTGATGATGAGTTCGAGGCAAACCCGTCACGAAGTCCATGTTTACTTCTTTCCACTTCCAAGTAGGTCTAATGAACTCCTACATAGGATCACTAGGATTATGATGCTCTATCTTAGGCTGTTGATATGTAGAGTACTTAGCCACAAACTTTGCAACATATCTCTTCATCCCACTCCACCAATAGATTTCCCGTAAGTCGTGATACATATTAGTGGCCCTTGGATAAATAGAGTAGCGCGCACCATGCGCTTCTGTAAGAATTCGCCGCCTTAAGTCATCTACACCTGGGACATAGAGATGACCTTGGCAACGAATACACTATCTCCCCCTTGGGAGAAAACCTCTACTTTTTAATCCTTGACTATATCTTTCAACTTAACAAGGCTGGGATGTCTATCTTGCTTTTCTTTTACCTCGAATACTAGAGATGATTCTGAACTACTCTGAACCCATATATCACCCTCTTCTATATCGACTAAGCGAACACCTAGTCTGGCAAGATGATGCATTTCCTGAGCTAACTTCTTCTTACTGTCCTCAACATGAGAAACACTACCCATGGACAGTCTACTGAGAGTGTCAGCTACTACATTGGCCTTGCCCGGATGATAAAGGACACTATGTCATAATCTTTCAAGAGCTCTAACCACCTTCTCTGACGAAGATTGAGATCTTTCTGAGAAAAGACATACTGAAGGCTTTTATGATCCGTGAACATATCTATATGAACTTCGTAGAGATAATGACTCCAAATTTTTAAGGAAAATACTACGACTGTTAATTCAAGATCATGAGTAGGATAATTATTCTCATGGGGTTTAAGGTTTATGGAGGCATAGGCTATGACCTTACCATGCTGCATGAGGACACAACCCAAACCTACTCTGGATGCATCACAATATACTATGAACCCATCTGGACCATCTGGTAACGCTAGAACTGGAGCTGAGGTGAGTCAAGTTTTCAACTTCTAAAAACTCTTCTCGCAATGATCTAACCAATGAAACTTGACCTTCTTCTGAGTAAATCTTGACATAAGGGATGCAATAGAATAAAATCTCTCAATAAACTTCCTGTAATAGCCAGCCAAACCCAAGAAACTCCTGATATCTGATGAAGAGATGGGGCGAGGCCAGTTTCTTATCACTTCGGTCTTTTTAGGATCTATTCTAATGACATCACCGGAGATAATATGACCAAGGAATTCTACTGGCCTTAGCCAAAATTTTCACTTACTGAATTTGGCGAACAACTGATGGCCTCTGAGAGTCTGAAGTACCATTTTGAGATATTCTACATGATCACTCTCATTGCGGGAATAGATCAAAATATCATCTATGAAGACTATGACGAACATGTCCAAGTACTGCTTGAACACACGATTCATCAAGTCCATAAAAGCTACTGGGGCATTGGTAAGACCAAAGGACATGACTTGTAATTCAAAGTGACCATACCGAGTTCAGAAAACTATCTTAGAAATGTCACATTCTCTGACTCTGAGCTGATGATAGCTGGATCTGAGGTCTATCTTGGAGAAGTAACTGGCACCCTGAAGTTGGTCAAACAAGTCATCAATTCTGGGAAGTGGATACTTGTTCTTTACCATGACTGTATTGAGTTGATGGTAGTCTATGTACATTCTGAGAGAACCTTCTTTCTTTTGCACGAATAAGACTGGTCCACCCCATGGGGAAATACTGGGCCTGATGAATCCCTTATCTAAGAGATCCTTCAACTGTTCTTTCAGTTCTTTGAGTTTTGCAAGTGTCATTCTGTATGGCGGAATAAACATAGGCTGAGTATCTGGAAGAGGATCAATGCCGAAGTCTATTTCCCTTTTGAGAGGAATGCCTGGAAGATCTTCGGGAAAAATATCTGAATATTCATTCACCACTGGACTGATTCAAGGCTGGGAGTTTCAGAACTAGTGTCCTTAACTCAAATAAGATGATAGACACATCCCTTAGATATCATTTTCCTTGCCCGAAGGTAGGAAATAAACTGACCTCTGAAAGAGGACATACTACCCTTCCACTCTAGGATGGGTTCATTCGAAAACTGAAACTTGACTATTTTGTTTTTGCAGTCGACTGTAGCATAGCAGGAATGAAGCCAATCCATGCCATGAATGAAATCAAAATCAGTCATCTCTAATTCGACTGTCTGCTAAAGTGACTTTCTGAAATATCATAACCGGGTAGTTCCTGTATACCCGCTGGGCTATGATGGTTTTATCCATTGGGGTAGAGACTTAAAAAGGATCTGCTAGAATTTTGGGACTGACTCTGAAATCGCCTGCTATGTAGGGAGTAACAAAAGACAAGGAAGCACCTGGATCTAGCAAAGCGTAAACATGAACATGAAAGATCTGTAACGTACCAGTAACTACATCAGGAGAATTTTCTTGATCCTGTCGAGTCTAAAGAGCATAAAAATGCTTTGGGAGTTGTCCACTAGTAGCACTGAAGGTGGCACCCTGCTGATTTGGGTGACCGGACTGAGCTGGGGAACGGTTCTGTTGACCCTGATAACCCGACTGAGGACAATCTCTGACCCTGTGGCCTGGCTGGCAATAACCAAAGCAGACATCGCTACCTGATATGCAAACACCCTTGTGATTTTTACCACAAGTCTGACAAAGGGGATTAGTTTGGGTATTGCCGACACTTCCCTGAGACTTAGAGCCTGGTGCTCTATCTCTGTTACCATCTCTAAACTTAGGAGCTGGAGCACTGGCTGAAGAAGGAGCTGGAACTGATGACTTAGGACAAAATTAAGAATGGTTTCCTCCTTCTGACTTGGGCTGAGCAAAGTTAAAACTACCTGGCCTTGCTCTCTTACTCTGCTTCTCCCTTATCTTAATTTTTTGCTCCTCTATCTGCTGAGCATGAGTCATAAGTTTGGCTAAAGTCATGTCACTGTTTAGTATAGCGGATCTGCACCCATTTACCACGCTATTATTCACTCCTGAAATGAACTTACTCATCTTAGCCCTACTGTCTGTAACCATATGAGGGGCATATATGGATGATTGAGTAAACTTAAGAGAATACTCTTTCACCATCATGTTGCCCTGCCTGAGGTTGATGAATTCTAGCACCTTATCTTTCCTAAGCTCTTGGGGAAAAAATCTGTCTAAGAATGCAGTGAAAAACTCCTCTCACTCTATAGGACCTGCATCATCTGACCTCTCTGACTTGAACCAAGTATGAGCCACATCCTGCAACTGATATGCAACTAGCTTAGCACTCTCAATAGTAGTCACCTTCATGAGGTCTGTCTCCTTCTGAACCTGATCAATGAATTCCTGAGGGTCCTCATCTGACTTAGACCCGAGAAAGGTTGGAGGGTTCATTCAGGTAAAGTATCGAATCCTGACTGCAGCTAATTGGCCACTGAGTTGGACGAAATGACAACTGGTCATTCATTCTGAGTAGCAACTGACTGAGCAAGAGTACTGAATACGGCCCTGAACTACGCATGAGAAACATGTTCATCCAAGGGATCTTCTTGGACAGGATAGGTTATTCTCTTGGGAGACATGTTATGAAATAAAGAGAAGAAATGGATTAGACTGAGAGATTGACTTGAGATTATGCTTACTGGCACGACATGAATACTGAAAGAAGGGAAACTGTTCCTAAAACATCTTATAGCCTTCTGCACATAAATGTTGCGCGTAACATACCCATGTACAAGACTCTACTTGATGTTGCTTTCAGACTTTCTAGGACTCTATTGAACCTTAGGCTTTGATACCAAGTTTATAATACCCCAAATCTGGTACCCGGAATGCTACACGGTGATCAAGACTCCAAAGGACCACAAGCTAACCCATGACTGATACCTGTACCTATATACTTCATAATATACTAAGTAAATATGGAAATAAAGGCTATAAGGCCATAAGGTTCACACTGAATCATAAATGAAATAAGAATGTCTGAATAGTGTGGTATATCAATACCAAAACAAAATTGAAAACAACTAAAGTCTGAATTGAATCTGGAAACCTCTAAGTACTGTCTGAATATGGAGTTGAAGGAACATGTCTCCAACTAACTCTGTCTAGCAAAACTAAGCTGAAATAAATAATAAAATAAAGTAATGATCATGTCCTCGAAGTATGAGGACTCACTGCTAACTTCGACAGCAAAAATTAGGATGCTACTGATGCTTTGGAGCTCGTGCTTCTGAATCTATGGTATAAGACACCATAGTGCAAATGCATCAGTACTTTGAATATACTGGTATGCATGTGAGATAGGATGAATGCATGGGGTTCATATGTATGAACAATACTAACTGGCTGACTAACATGAATGTGAAAAAACATGCATGAACACATAATACTATAAATAAGATCGTGAAAACATGATTACTGAGTCTGAGTATTGATAACATGAGTTTACTGATATATCTGATAACATGGGTAACTGTATATGACAGTCCTGAACCTGATGGAACTAGCTAAGTTCCGTACTGTATCTGAGTTGACTGTATCTGACAGTCCTGAAATATGAAGAACTATCTGAGTTCTTTTACTTAGAATGATTCTAAAACTATGGGAGATAGTTATCTAACCAACATGCCCCAAATGCGCTATAATAGCTAAGCTGGGGTCCAATCTGTGCCCTGATTGGAAGGGTGTCAATACTGCACCACTGGTAGAGACAAACTGTGGGTAACCCTCATCTGACAGGGTCCCCAAAAGAGAATGGTAGGGCCCTCATCTGACAGTGTCCCCAAAAGAGAATGGTGGGCCCCTTATCTGACAGTGCTAATCCACCTCATCAACCCTCATCTAACAGTGTTGATGTCTCAACCCATGCTGGCTACATAGTTCTGGAATACAAGGATGACTTCTAAGAATCACACCCTTACCTGAAAGTGTGTGTTCCCATCCTTAGGTTCACTCGGTGCTTATTCCTACTCCCATCTGAATAGACACTGAACATGATTAACTGGACTGAACTGACTGGATTTATTAAGTTTCATTGATTGATGGAATACTACTGAGATTACTGAGTTGCTGAACTTTCCTGAGTCACATGACTGACTGAATTCTACTGAAGATGGCTTGATTGAAAGGATTGTGAAAACATGACGCTGGATCTAGGAAAACAACTATCTTTTCGGGTACAAGTACCCCCAGGACTCGATAGAAGGAAACTGACATAATATGACAATTCGTGATCATAGGAATAAAGCCCACAATTCATAATGCCATAAGATGGGGATTTCATACTACACATAGTTCTCATAATTTTATACATGGAAGGGAATACATATAACAACATTCCATAAGTCCATCAAATATAGTTTCATGAACATCCCACCAACAATCATAATGCATACAATATCATAGAAGTCATTGTTTTCATAAGGGTGTAGCATGCATTTGTCATTTAGGTCACAATTTAGCTATAATACATGATTTCTAGTCTCCTAGGCATTTTATCAAACACCTTACATGCACAACTTAGGAATAGGTTTAATCATCAAATTATTCATCATGAACAACCAAATTTATATGTTTTCAACTCATATGATATCATAGCTTCATAAGAACACACAAAGACCCTAACTTGGGGATTTTACAACATCAATTACATGAACAAATCAACCCACAAAATAATAACATGGTTCATAATTTAAAAGAGGGTTCTTGAGCTTTATGGATGGAAGGAATCCATAAATCAACACAACGCATACCTTAGATGAAAGTTCCTTAACGATCTTCAGTGAAACCTCTTAGATTTGGGTCTTCAAATTGAAACCCTTGTTCTTGTTCTTGAGAGAAATTGATGAAAAGAAGTATATTTTGGTGTTTTGAGGGCTAAATTTCGTGTTTTTGATATATATAGGGGTGGGAAAATGACCAAATTACCCCTCAAATCACGGAGGTGGAATGCTGAAAAACTGGGCACAAAGGCTATAACAAGGCGGCGCCTTTCCCAAGCCTTTTGCAGCTGGGCGGTGCTTTGCTATTGAGGGAGGGGCCAAGGCTATAATCTAGGAAGCGCCCCCTTATAGCCTTTAGCTACTTGTACAATATCCAAACGTACCCTAAACGGATTTCAAAAATTTTGAAACTCACCCAAAATGTACTATGTACTTTCCCCATCGCAATGCAATTGGAAAATGAAGGTAGGGAAGGTCGTCAACTAAATGCCCAAAGTTTGAAGGCTTAAAATGAGACTAAGTGTTGAACACCTAGCTAAAATATTCTAAGTGTTGAACCTTACAAAGATCATTTTGGAGCTAAAAGAGTTGATTATCAACGTAAGATTTTGCGGGGTCTTACAATACAATCCAACCACAGCTTCAGTGATGGAATTAAATTTTACATTGGACAAAAATTCAAAAACAAGCAACGACTGAGATTATTGTTAAGGAAACTTTGATGAAAAAGTCATTTTGTTTTAAATCCATAAAGAGCAATGCAAGATATTACAAGGTGGTATGAATATGAAAGTTGTGGAAGGATGCTATGATCCAATAAGTGCGACACAAAGGTTCAACATTTTCAAATATGTGGATGTTCACATATGTGGGGTCGATCATATTGTGGACACCTACAAGAAAGTCTCAACTAAGTTAATTGCTTTATCCATCTGGATAAATATGTCTATGACAAAGGGCCAACGCCAAGAGAAATTGAGAGAATTATTTTCAGGGAGTTGCAGTGCCATCCTAGATATTATAAGTGCCAAAATGGCGACATAATTGTGAAGAACATAAACAGGGGCACATCAAAGCATGAGTATGTTATCCTACCAGCTTATACCTCCATGGTGAACACTATAAATTTGGGTTCCATCAATACCATAGTAGTTGATAAAGAACATAGGTTCAAATATTATTTCCTGGCTTGCAAACCTTCAGTTCAAGGATACTTACACATGAAAAAAGTCATTTTTTTGAATTCACACATTTATCCTACAAATACAAGGGTGTTTTATTATCTTTCATCACACAAGATATCAAGAAGAACATATATGTAATGACATTTTGTGTGGTGGACAAGGAAAATATGCATCATGCAAATTCTCTTTAGAAAGCTGCAACTGATAGTAGAGGATGATACAGAGTTGTGCATCATGTATGATCAGAACAAAAGCATAGCTGTCGTAGTTGCCAAAGTCTATAAGCATGCTCATCATGGTCTATGCATGCAGTACCTCAATGAAAACATTCAAAAAAACTACCATTGCGGAGACTGTCTTGATATCTAATTTGATGCTTCCAATTCATTTAACATCAAAGAGTTTAGTGATTACTTACAACACTTCAAGAGTAGTTATCCCACAACCACAATGTGTCTTGAGGAAATTGATTTTGAAGAGCAAATTTTCCAATCAATAAGTACAATGCAATGACAACAAATATTTCGAAATCACTGTATTCTATATTGGTGTCTGAGAGACAGTACCTCATATTTTCTTTATTGTATTATATTGCTTATAGATTTGTACTATTCAGAGAAAGACACAGAATTATTGCCAATTCAAAAATAAGTTTATGCCCGTGATGGAAAAGCACATAAAGAAGAAGATGACGAAAGGAAACTCGGTACAAGTCAATAATGTAAACAGATATGAGAATGAATTAATCGTAATCGACGGTGTTCTGACTGCCAAAGTCAATATAAATGACAGTACATATACCTGTAGAGAATATGACTTAATACAAGTATCGTGCACCCAAGCGATGCTAAATGTTAGATTAAACTATGGTAGCGAATATATTAGAAGCGTATATGAGTATTCCTCACTCACGTATCTAGTTGAGTCATACTTGCTCGCATATGATGAACCTATCATGTTAGTCCCTCCGAAGTTCAAGTGGGATGTGCCCCAACACCATCTTCATTAATTTCCTAAAAAGTCCTATAGTTTTGATCATTGTATATTTTGGACATCAATGTCAACGATTTCTTATATATTAGGGAAAAATGTGTAACAACAACAAATGTATAGTGGACACCTTGGTCCTTGGGAGCCTTTTTTTTCTTCTCTGTATTTATTTTTTTCTTCTGCTCCATATTATCGAGGATGTCTTTCAATACACTCATGATATTGAGAACACACTGAAGCAACCCCCCTCTATTGCTGGATTTTTGGCACATCGACCCTTGGTTGGTTCCTGATCACCAACATGTCCCATACTTGATTTAACTTCCCCTTTTTACCTTATTTTTCCCACAACTCTTGCACCTACACCTGCATCCTCAATACTATCCTTTACATGCTCATTTATTTTTCTCCTAGGACATAAAATGAAGATAATAATTTCTTCCAGTTCAGCCCTTAAGGAATCAATGATTGGACCATTCACGTCATTCGAATAAGGCACAAAGGATTTCATGTAGTCCTTCTTTATCTCACGAATCATAGGGATAATATACGAGTGAACAACCTACAAATAACCCAAACATTAGCTTGTAGTTTAAATCTTTGTTAAAGAAACTGATCACCTAGTAAAAAATCATACCTTTGACGCTCCTAATTGGTTGAAAGGTTCACTTTTAACAAATCGATCAATTTTGATTGTGTGCCATCTTAGGATCCTTGGGATAGGCAAAGGAACTTTACTTGATTTGCCTCAATTCCTTACTATTAAAGGAAAAGCTACACATATCCAGACCTTCAATCATACAAATAATTAAAAGATGTAAATAAACTGAACACCACCTATAATCTACTAGGCTGTTGATTTATAATAATTACCATAAACACAAAAGAAAAGCTATATACGACATAGGATGCATTCCTTCCCTCACCAGATGCAGCATGTTGCTTGATCATATCAATCCTGGTTTTGAGGTAGTCTAAAGTCAGGTCAAAGCTTATGATGCGCCATTGTTTCATGGAACTTTCGATACTTAAAACTAGAAAATATGCAAGTACTTAGGTTTGTTTAGGTAGATATGATGGTTTTTGTGTCTATTTTGCAAAAAACTAGGTTTTGGAGCTAAAAAAAAGAAAATGAGTTGAAGGCTATAGAAACCCTTACTTACGAGGTTACCTACGTGGCATAAGTTCTACTTACATCACCGTAAGTAGCCTCATAGGTTTCGGAGATTGCCAATTCAGAGAACCTGAAACTGAAGTGTTGATCCTGACAGTTACGAGGGGTAACTTAAGGTCCGTAGGTATAACCTATGACGCCATAATTACCAATGCAAGTTGCAGATAATTGAAGTTCAGAGAAGCTGGCGATTAAGGATTTTCTGATACCTACAATGATGCAACCTATGGGATGTAAGTACCACTTATGCTTCGTAGGTGCCTTTGCAAGAGAAACTATTGCAATATTGGAGAGTTGAGGATACTTATGATAACCCACTTATGGGGAGTAAGTTCCACTTACGGCCCTATAAGTGGGCCTATAAGTGGCCACCGACCCAAGTTTCTTTATTCATTTTGGTTTGAATTTTTAGGGGTTTTATGTAATCTATAAATACTTTTATGATGTTTTTAGTCAGTTTATGAGCTCATTACATTCACAAAAATATATTGTCACGACCCAATTTCTCAGGTCATGATGGCGCCTACTATAACCCACCAGTAGGTAACCCAAACCCGTAGTTTGAAATGACTAGTGATGGACTACCTAAAGAGATAAAGGAAAGAATACAGAATAGACGTAATAAAAGATCAAATACATAATATAGTCCTAAAATCTGGTGGTATCAGTACAAGAGCTTCTAATAGAATAAGAGTACATAATGAAGTACCAAGGGAATTACACTGATACAACTCATCTCCGAATACAACATAGAGACTAGTCTAGTACATAAGAGGGATAAAAGTAATACTCCAAACGTCAGAAGCTCACCTTATGTCTTCAAACCATGGTTGCCCCGTATGACGCACACAATACTGCAAATAACCCGTACTATGATCTGCAGGCTGCAGATGTGTAGTATGAGCACCAAACACATGGTACTCAATAGGCAACTGCCGATCGAGCTCCAAAGATAACACATATATATACAACATATAAAGAGAAATAAAATTACACCCAAATGTCTATCAATCACATAATAAAGCTAGTGTGATAGTTAGGGCAACTATTCTACTCATAGCCAAGAAACTACCATAACAAGGATAAGGAAGTATCAAGGATGAACTATCCTACTACAACCATACTAAGGAATCTCAACACTATACCATATATCCCTGGCCAATATATGAATAAAGAGAGAAAGAAGGATATATAACATTATACAAGGCCAAGGAGTGAATATACAATCTGAACAAATAAAGGAAGGTATATACGATAATACCATAGCTACATATAAATAGATATAGATATATTTGTATAAATAAGGTCAATTCAAGGTACACCTTAAGTCATTAGACTATCATCTTAATACCTCAAAATCATCGCAGTAACTAGTGTTAGAATACTCAGAGTTTCTAATCCATATGTCTAATCATAAGATTATCATCCATAATAATATAACCATGAGATAAAAGAGGCCAGAATCATATCTCAAATCTCAATATCGGATAACAAAGCTTGCCACAACTAGCCATAACAATAATCATAACATTATTAATAATAATAATAGCAATGACAACGTGAGTAGCTAACTAGTCCGAACAACCAATATCTAGTCGAGCCTTTCACGATCCCCCACCACCTCAGGCTCAAAAGGTTCAATAAATATACAATACACCACAAGTCATACTCATCACCCATATCGATGCAACCCTCCATAAGGCTGATTTATATAGCACATACTAGTGATAGGCAGTGCACATTATGTATTCAATATCATAATTATCCTCTGAACTTGAATCGGGTGTATAATCAATATCACAATCATCCTCTAGACTCGAACAAGGTATATAATCAATATCACAATCATCCTTTGAACTCAAACCGGGTATATAATCAATATCACAATCATCCTTTGAACTCAAACCGGGTATATAATCAATATCACAATCATCCTTCAGTCTTACCGGGTATATAAGCATATCATAATCATTATTCTCTACCCTTTTTGGGTATATAAGTATGCTATCATAATCATCCTCTGGCCTTATCGAGTATATAGGCATGTCATCATAATCAT
The DNA here is from genome assembly GCA_030864215.1 of Capsicum pubescens. Lineage (NCBI taxonomy): Eukaryota > Viridiplantae > Streptophyta > Magnoliopsida > Solanales > Solanaceae > Capsicum > Capsicum pubescens. The sequence continues at coordinate 244,053,240 of CM061546.1, read as the reverse complement.
CCTCCAACCTTGCCAGGTATATAAGCATGTCATAATAATTACAATAATCGATATATGCAACATTATTAACATATATATAACATCAATACTATAATCTATCATCGGGTTTTACCCAAAATTCATATTATAAATTCCAACATTTTCCCTCGACCCATACCAGAGAGATATGTATAAAGATATGTAATGGGTGCATAGACTTAAGCCGTGACTAAAAAGAGTATAAATTCGAAAATACATTGCCCAGGGTAAACTTTGGGACTAAATCATTATCAAAGTGTAGAAAGGGTCAGAATCTCTCACGACCAGAGTAAATAGTATTATCAAAATCATGGACCAAAATATATCTTGATCAAATTTTTAAAACATCATTTCCACTCTCTTTACACATAGGTGATTCATTGAGACGGTACAATTATTATTGTGAAGAAATTCAAATTTAAGGTGAAGTGTGGGCTTTAACCCCTATTTATGAAAAACAGTAAAAAAATTATAATCTAGTTGGAATCGTATCATTTATCGATGAAATGATAATGAATGTACCGAATGTATGCATGCCATCACTAGTATTCAAACAATGAAATCATAAGCATCAATATATCTATAAACTACAATCATATCCTTTACAAGGATAAACACTTCTCGAATGGCCAACTCATATCATAACACAATCTTGGGCTCAATAATATGTCCAAAAGAATTACAACATCATAATCACAGCGTTCGTCCCACATACATATCCGGAACCCATATCAATAATCATATCTATAAGTCATAGCATATCTATGAGGCATAACATATCTATAGGCCATATATCACATCTATGAGGCATACCATCTCTATAGGCCATACACCATAACAATGAGGCATATCACATCTATAGACTATGAATCAAATCTACAAGGCATCTCACATCTAAGAGGCACAATATATCAATACGACATCTCACATCTAGGAGGCACAATATATCAATAAGGCATCTCACATCAAGGAGGCACAATATATCAATAAGGCATCTTACATCTAGGAGACACAATATATCAGTAAGGCATCTCACATCTAGGAGATCATAACAATAATCAATCCGAAAGTTCTATAATAGATACAAACCATTAATTATTATCCTGGAAAACCATCAACATTCATCTAGTCATGAAGTAACATTATACAAAAAACTCAATAGTCTAACCTATGCCTAACATTCGTAACTAAGTCCCCAAGGTCTAACACAAGTCCTGGCCTAAGGTTGGCCCGAAGAACCCCCTTCTAATACTCGAATTCCTTATATAGTCAAATTCTACCTCAGACTAGGCTAAGGTGTCTAAATTCACTTCTAGATGGTACATAATCCATAATCAATCCTACAATAGGAATTCCATCTAGAACATGAGTAATTGAGTAAACTCCACCTACATTACAGTTTCAAGGTAGCTAAACTGTCCAAATAAGGCTAATCACACCAATCTCTCTTCCAACACCTGGACCACATCTTAAATCTAGTATAAAGTGATAATTATTCTATGAATACACTCAATCTATGAAGATAGCAATAGGATCCTAGAACTATAACAAGTACTTCACCTTACAGGTCAAATCATTTAACTAATCTCTAAGCTTCAATAATCAAGACTAAGTTATGGTATTCTCCCCATAATCAATCTTAACATTCACATTCACATGCAATATACAAAACACACCATCTTATGAAGAAGAGTAGACAGAAGCCTACCTCGATGCCGAACTGCAAATCCTTGAATCGTTCACAAAACGTTCGTCTTCACTCCACGATCTCAAAATGTCATCAAACTATTAAGGTCATAATCAATACGTTATTATGAGTAAAACAAAACCCATATTACCACATAACAGTTAGGGTCAAATTTCAGGTTAAGAATGGGCCTGTAGGCCCCGCTAAGGAAATCTAAAAATTAAAATCGTCATGAGTCCCTCGATGGACAAGGAAGTTGTACTCAAACAGAACATAAATCGGGTCTCAATTAAACCTTTAAAGTTGAGGAATTCAAAGCCTTAATTTCTAAGAATTTACCAAAGTTGAAGGAATCTTACCATGAATTCATAGGGAAATCACGAAATAATTGATAACCAAGCTTCGCAAATCATCTACAAACTTAATCCTAAGCTTTGCCTCCCTTTTAGTGTTTTAGATCTCAAGAAATGGGTGAAGAATGAGCTAAAATCGTGGGAAAATGAGGCTTTATATACCCAGACCAGGTAATCAGAAGTCTCTATCACGATCAGCAGGTGTGCCATCGCACCATCTTTGAGACTGCACATCGAGTCGCGATCGCCACCCCTCTATGCAATCACACTATCTTTCCCGCCAAGGGTACCTCAATTACGACCCTTGGTCGGCGATTGCCGTGCACCAGCTGATAGCAGTGGACTTGGAATTTCCAAGTCCCTGCCTAGCCCTCGAGATTCAGTTGGAGCCTCGTACACGTAATCAAACTATGTAACCATACTAAATTTGATGTTCTGGACTCAATGACACAATCAGATTTCCAACCAAAGGCTATTTCGACCGAATATGGGTCCCACACCCATATTTTATTTTCTTAACCTTTTGACCAATTGGTCAAAATGAGCCAGGTGCCTTGAGACCAAACCAAAGGTCTACCTAGCCTAAAATTGACATTTTGGAGATGATGATATTGTTGGAATTCTCATCCGAGGTCATCTACTAGGAGTTTTGCTCGAGACCAAATCCTAAATAGTGAAAGCTCCATAATAGAGAAATGAACCTAAAATCCAAACAAACTGTTCGATAATTGAACTAATAGTTTTGGCAAGTCATAAATGACTTGTAGCCATTATGGGAAGGCTCGAGATGCTGGAAATACATACTAATCAAGGAAATGACTTGGAGGGTCATTACAATATCCACTACTAAAAGTACTTTCATCCGCAAAAGACAATGGATAGAAATATCTCAAAAGCTCGAAAGGACGAGGTACTGGGATGACATGCTCTAAGCACTTCCCCCAAAAAACCTCTAAGAAGAGAGAACACTTCCAAAGGATTTTGCCATAGGTATCCCTTTTCCCACCAGCTCTCTCACTTTACTTCCAAACAACCAAAACTCAACCTGAACCACCAGCTGGCCTCCAATTGAACCAAAGAAGCCCGATACATACAAATCCAAACCACAATACACTGATACCACACTGATACAAGTACACATCAATTAAAGTCTTAACCAAGCCAAAACAAACTAAGGCATGAGTTATATCACTCACTCCAAATCCAAATATAACCATTTTACCATTCCACACTTGCTATCCACTCCAAACCAAAAGAAAAATGACTGGAGTCTCATCCGCGCAATCTCATCACAGAAAACTCAAGAAACTGAGGCAGATATACTGAAAGTCCATACAAAAAACATGATAATAAACTCATAAGGCACTATTTGGGCATACAAATGGAGATAATCAATGAGTGTAATCTATGCCCATGCTGGAACTAGTCCAACTGGTGAACGAATTGAAATCCAAAAGTTTGAAAAATAACTACTCACCACTGGATGATCCGTTCCAGGATATCCCATCAATCGAGAATGAAACCATACTGAATCCCACTCAGTCATACTACTCTCGTGAAGTATATCATTCAAAAAAATCTTAATGAAAACTGAAAACTCGAGGTCAAAGCTGAAGGAACCAATATTGGGTCCATGGGCTATCATCCGAACACCCATTAACTGTAGTACATTCGAAGTCAAGAAGGCCGAATAGGTAACCACAGAGTAGGATCAACCAGCCTATAGATGAAATCCAAACTGAGATGAATCTAAAATGAAAGATGCACTCAAGATCTACACTCCAAGTCGAAATCTCAACACCAAGGCTGAATCAATTGATCTCAACTACCCAAACCAAACCTGAAGATGCGCAGATATTCATACTATAAATCTATCATAACTTCCAAATCACCATTCCAAGGCATCAAATCCAAAACTGAGCCAACCAATCCAACTAAAGTCAAATACTCACATCGACCATACTATTCAAATCAGACATATCTATACTAAATCATGCCGAGCTGAAATTGAAACATAGCTAGAGAATAAAATCACAAGATAAATCACCGGCTAAAATCACAAGGAATTAACACCATATCCACTAGAGGGCATGAACTATCAAAAGATACTCAAGAATTCCCCAAGGCTGCAAACCACATTAGTAATGGCAAAAACTCTAGCAACTCGGAGAAATATAACTTAAGCTGAAAACTAACCAATCCAACACTTCATCTTAACAAATAATAGCCATAGGCAAATATCATCAAGGAGAAGCACTCCAGCAAGTCTTATTACGCCGAACCAATTCTGAAATAAGGATTTCCTGAATCCACCTAAAAAGGGCAATCATAACTCAAACAAACCATAAATCATCTCACTGAGGAAGAAAATACCAATCTCGACATCAATGTAAAGGTCAAGACTACTACAAAAAAATGAACTAAGTAATTTAAGATAAAGAATTTCCGCTTACCAACTCAAAAAGCAATTACAACAACGACCACCAATCCCTAACTCTCTAACTTTACTTTTAGAAAAAGACCATCTCACTACAAAAAAGGAGCATCCAATCTCCAGACTAATACTAAGAGAAAACCATCACAAGGAGATGAATCCAACAAATATAAGCGAAGAATCCAAGATCTCCTAACATCAATATCAAGACACTATTGGGAAATAAAATAACCACAAATAAAGAACGGAGCCTAAACTGTCTAGTCTCACAAATTGGTTATATAGAGAGGGACAGCTAATACAAAAACCTCTATAACTAAGAAGGCAAGTCTAAGAATCCCAAACTCAAGAATGAGCAATATAGATAAATTGATGACTCTAGAACCATAACAGAACCACAGAAGGTCAACTTACATTTGATATCACAATTTTCTCCATAATCAATCTAGTACAACCAACAAAAGAGGAAAACAACCAACCTTACCTCTCTAGCGAAAGAAAATCATCAAATTGGGCTATAGCTGTCCAAGCCAACGAATTAGAACTGCATAGAAGGGAAAATTCTAACTAGATAACACTAGTTTAAACAGTTACCCTGTGAGGATCAATTGAATCAATAATATCAATAACAATAGTAATTACAATATAATAATCAATAAAATGACCAGGCGGTACAAAAATAAAAATCAACAAGTACCACTCTAAGGCCACAATAAGGCAAATATGCCAAGGTAAATGAGACTCGAACCCAAATGCTACACCCATAGAGACAAAATATCAATTATCTACTCCATCCACTACTATAAGAAATAAACCATGGGGGAAGTCACATAATTATGAATTCAATAACAAGGCAGACAATAACCAATATGAACTCATCAAGGCATATAATCATTAATGGGTATAAAGACTCCAATACGGACAATGAAAAGGTTAATGCAGGAAATGAAAGCACACCTATCATGGTGAAATCTGCAATCACGTACATGATGGGTCTATGGGAAAATAAATTTGAATGGGTCCAAACTCAAACCGACCGTTTGAATCATCAACTGTGGTGCCAAGCATACTATCTCTTACTAAAGGTTCCACAACATCATGAGGCTAATCTGAATGAGATGAATGACTAGTAATCCCTTATCGGGGACACTCTCTAGACCAGCGACCGATCTCTTTGCCATCGTAGAAAACTCCTGAAGACCCAACAGGGCAAAAAATATAAACTGGGCCAAAATAGTTGGCCAACTAACACTAAGAGCACTCTCTATTGTAATGTCTATCCTTCCTTAAATCATGGACTATCTCAAAATCTCTAGACTGGCAGGGAATACATGCTAACTCTGTCTGAACAACCAACTCCTATCTTGGGAACTCTCTAAACCAATATCCCATCTCGCTACAACCAAGATAAGCTCCTGGAATACTCTGAGATACTGCCCCTCATAATCCATAGTATCCACCACGACCTAAAGACCCATACCAAAAACTCCATAAGGTCTAATGGGAACTCTACCCGCTGTGATCACCATGACAAATTTGAGAACCACTCATAGTCTAAAATACTACCTACATATTGCCGATGGTCTATAAGTGAAGCTGACCTCAACCGGGAAGATCCTTAATCCCGTATGAAATTCCAATAACACTATACTGATGGCATGGACTCTTGACACCACCTCCATAAGTCTAAATACATACTCTCTCTATGTCTCTAACATAATCAACAATCTAAGAGAAGGAAGACCTAGCTGCCATTAAGTGCTTTGACACCAAGTGGAGTGGCAATGCTAAATCTTTAATAAATCCATGCATCATCTCTTGCTCAGAAGGATATAGCATTGAAATATGCCTGGCCCACTCAAAAACCCAATCTGGTACTTTGAAACTGATAAAGAACCCCGATGAAGACTAGTAATCCAACTCTGGCTTAAGAACTGCTCGATGAATCCCCAATGCTGAACCTCGAAGGTAGGAAGTAGGCACAAGCTCTATTGGGTCCTGAGATGGACCTAAATCCTTAGGATGATGCTGAAGATCTTTGATATCCATATCTAACCTCTAGTCCGATGCTATATTAAAATGCATGCCGAAGTTTCATCCGTATCTATCAACCACCTCGCATCATCCCTTTTTAGCAGAATAAAGTTAAAGAATGTACTTGAGGCTAATAATAATATGGGCACACGCCAAGGAGGTAAGAAATAAATTTCCTAAGAATTCTCTATAGCCTCCTAAAGATAGTTTAAAGATATCTCCGCACTGATCCACAAGAATTTACTAAACACTTAGCTCTTGTACCAACACACCGGTGAACCTGTCTCTAATACCAATTTAGCACAACCCAATTTTTTAGGCTATGATAGTGCCTACTATAACCCACCAGTAGGCAAGCCAAACTCGTAGTCCTAAATGACTAGTGATGGACTACCCAAAGAGATAAAGGAAATAATGCAAAATAGATGTAATAAAAGATCAAATACATTATATAGTCCCAAAACTTAGTGGTACCAGTATAAGATATTCCAATATAATAAGAGTACAAAATGAAATACCAAGGCAATTACACTGATACAACTCATCTTCGAATACAACATAGAGAGTAGTCTGATACATAAGAGAGAGAAAAGTAATACTCTGAATGTCAAGATCTCACCCTATGTCTTTGAACTATGGCTAGTTCGTACGATGCACACAACACTGAAAATAACTTGTACTATGATCTATAGGCTACAGACGTGTAGTATGAGTACAAAACACATAGTACTCAATAGGCAACTGTTGACTGAGCTCCAAAGATAATGCAGATATATACAATATTTAAACAGAAATAGAACTACACCCAAAAATCCAACAATCATACAATAAAGCTAGTGAGATAGTAAGGGCAACTATTATACTCATAGCCAAGAGACTAGCATAATAAGGCTAAGGAAGTATGAAGGATGAATTATCCTACACCAGCATACTTAAGAATCTTAACATTATTCCATATATCCCTGGCCAAAATATGAATAAATGGTGAAAGAAAGATATATAATAGTATACAAGGATAAGGAATGGATATAAAATCTGAATAAATGAAGGAAGGGATACACGGTAAAACCATAACTACATGCAAATTGATATAGATATTTTTGTATAAATGAGGCCAATTCAAGGTACAACTTAAATCATCAGACTAGCATCTTAAGACCTCAAAATCATAGCAGGAACTAGTGCTAGAATACTCAGGGTTTCTAATCCATATGTCTAATCATGATATAATCATGCATAGTAATATAACCATAATATGAAAGATGCCAAAATTGTACCTCAAATATCAATACCAGATCTTCGACAAAGCTGCCACAACTAGCCATAACAATGATCATAATAATAGAAATAACTATGCGAGTAACCGGCTAGTCCGGAAAACCAATACCTAGAAGATCCTGTCATAAACCCCCATTTCCCCAGGATTAGAAGGTTTAAATAACATACAACTTACCACAAGTCATTCTCATCACCCAAACCTATGCAATCCCCCATAAGCCTGATAGATATAGGCGCATACTAGTGATAGGTAATCTGCATGTAAGAATGAATTCAAAATATATATTAATACCAAAATAATCCTCCAAACTCAAATCGGGTGTATAGTCAATATCACAGTCATCCTTTGGACTCGAATCAGGTATATAATCAATATCACAATTATCCTATGGACTCAAACTGGATATATAATTAATATCACAATCATTTTTTAATCTTGTCGGGGATATAATCATATCATTATCATCATCATCCTTTTTCCTTGTCGTGTATATAATCATGTCATCATAATCATCCTTCAGCTTTATTGGGTATATAAGCATGTCATCATAATCATCCTCCAGCCTTGCTGGGTATATAATCATGTCATCATTATTATAAGAATTAATATTCGCAACATCATTAACATATATATAATATCAATACTATGATCTATCGTTGGGTTTTAATTAAAATTTGTATCATCAATTCCACTATCCTTCCTCCATCCCATACCAGAGAGATATGTATATAGATATTTACTTGGTGCATGGACTTAAGTCATGACTAAAAAGAGTATAGATTAATAAATCCATTGTCTGGGGTAAACTTTGGGATAATATCAAAGTGTATAAAGGGCCAGAATCTCTCACGTCTGGAATAAATAGTATTATCAAAATCATGGACCAAAATATGTCTTATTCAAATATTTAAAACATCATTTCCACTCTCTTTACACATGGGTGATTCATTAAGATGGTGCAATTATTATTATGAAGAAATCCATTTTTAAAGTGAAGTGTGGGCTTTAACCCCTATTTAGGAAACATGGTAACAAAATTATAATCTAGTTGGAATCATATCATTTACCAATGCAATGATCATGAATGTACCGTATCTATGCATGCCATCACCAGTTTTCAAACACTGGAACCATAAATTGATATTTCTATAAACTATAGTCACATCCTTTAAAAGGATAAATACTTCTCGGATGGCCAACTCATATCATAATACGACCTTGGTCTCAATAATGTGTCTGGAATAATTACAACATCATAATCATGTCCTTTGGCCCACACACATATCTGAAACCCATATAAATAATCATATTTATAAGTCATAGCATATATATGAGGCATAACATATCTATAGGCCATATATCATATCTATGAGGCATACCATCTCTATAGGCTATATACTATAATTATGTGACATATCACATCTATAGACTATGAATCAAATCTACAAGGCATCTCACATCTCGGAGGCATAATATATCAATAACGCATCTCACATTTAGGAGGCACAATAAATCAATAAGGCATCTCACATCTAGGAGACACAATATATCAATAAGGCATCTCACATATAGGAGACACAATATATCAATAAGGCATCTCACATCTAGGAGACACAATCTATCAATAAAGCATCTCACATCTAGGAGACATAATATATTAATAAGGCATCTCACATCTAGGAGGCCATAACACTAATCAAATCCGAAAGCTATATCATGGCTATGAGCCATTAGTAATTATCCTAGAAAACCATCAACATTCATCAAGTCATAAAGTAACCTTATACTAAAGTCTACATCCATAACTAAGTCCACAAGGGCTAACACAAGTCCTAGCCTAAGGTGGGTCGGTTGTACCCCCATCTAATACTCGAATTTCATATTTAGTAAAATTCTACCCCAAACTAGGTTAAGGTGTCTAAATTTAATTCTGGATGGTACATAAGCCATAATCAATCATAAGATAGGAATTTCACCTAGAACATGAGTAATTAAGTCAACTCCACTTACATTGCAGTTTCAAGGTAGCTAAATCATCTAAATAAGTCTAATCACACCAATCACACTTCCAATACCTAGGTTACATCTCCAATCTAGTATAAAGTCAAAATTATTCTATTAATTTGCTCAATCTATGAAGATAGAAATAGGATCCTAGAACCATAACAAATACTTCACCTTACGTGTCAAATAATTCATTTAATCCCAAGCTTCAATAATCAAGACTAAGTCACGATATTCTACCCATAATCAATCTTACATTCACATTAATATGTGATATATAAAATACATCATCTGATGAAGAAGAGTAGACAGAAGCCTACCTCGATGACGAACCATAAATCCTTGAATCATTCACAAAATGTTCATCTTCATTCCATGATCCCAAAATGTCATCACGCTATTAAAATTATAATCTATGTGTCATTAGGAGTAAATAAGATCCATATTACCACATAATGGGTTGGGTCAAATTCTGGGTTAAGAACGAGCCTATGGGGCCCGCTAATGGAATCAAAATTTGAAACCATCAGGAGGTCCCTCGAATGACAAGGAAGTTATGCCAAAAAGTTGAGCATAAATGGAACACAAACCGGGTCTCAAATCAAACCTTAAAGTTAAGGAATTCAAAGCCCTAATTTCTAAGAATTTATCAAGAAATTCTAGGAATCATACCATGAATTCCAAGGAAAATCATGAAATAGTTGATAACCAAGCTTCCCAAATTATCTACAAGCTTAATCACAAGCTTTTCCTTCCTTTTGGGGTTTTAGATCTCAAGAAATGGGTGAAGAATGGGCTAAAATCATGGAAAAATGGGGATTTATATACCCAAACTAGGTAATCAGAAGTCTCTATCACGACCGGTAGGTGTACGACCGCACCAACTTAGCAACCGTACATCGATTTGCAATCATCGTCTCTCTCTGTAATCACACTATCTTGCCTTCTAAAGATACCATACCATACCGTGACCTTTAGCTGGCGATCGCTGTGCACCAGCTGACATTAGTAGACTTAGAATTTCCAAGTCATCTCCAAGCCCTTGGGATTCATTCGAAACCCCGTACACTTAAAATAACTATGTAATTACACTAAATTTGATGTTCTGGATAGTTGTATTTCACATTCGAGGTCGTTTAGACCAAATGAGGTCCCACACCCATATTATATTTTCTTAACTTTCTGACCAATAGGTCAAAATGATCCTGGGTGCCTCAGGACCCTTATTGAAGGTCTATATATCCTAAAATTGATATTTTAGAGATGATGGAGCTGTTGGAATTCTCAGCCTAGGTCATCTACTAAGAGTTTTGTTTTGAGACCAAATCCTAAACAACAAAAGCTCTAAAATAAGGAAATAAACCTAAAATCCAAATAAATTGTCCAATCACCAAACCAACAGTTTCGATAAGTCATAAATAACCTATAACCGCTGTGGCAAAGCTCAAGATATTAGAAATGCACACCAATCAAGGAAATAACCTGGAGGGTCATCACATATTTAAGATTGACTTTTGATTTTAGAATCTCTTTGTTCTTGGTTTTTGGTTGATTATTAATTTAAGACTTTGGGTTTTATTCTTTCATTGTTGTGAGATTATTTTTATTCTTTCTTTATTAAATTCCATATAATCTCTTGCAACTATGAGCGGGTAAATCTCGTAGCTAGGGTTGTGATAACCCTGACAGATTAACGAAGTAGAAGAAGTATGAGGTTCTTCTAGATCATTGTTTATTCATGCATTGTTATATTCTTTGGATTGTTTGCTTCTTTAACTACTACAGAAGTTAAGAACTTGCCTATATTCAAGATTATCTTCAAAAGAGAGTTTGAGATTGGGAAAAGAAGATTACAATAGTGATTTGAGGCTACCAACCCTCATCTAATTAACTTGACACTCACAAGATAATAGTTAAACTGGGATTGAAAACAAGTATTTGAAATGCAACACTCTGAGACTCATAAGGTGAAGAGTGAAATTTACCAATGCATTTACAAGACGATTAGTGATATCTATCTTATCAGCTTCTGCATATATGGCATTGAGATAGTTAGATTGAGCACAATAAACCTATGGAATTAGGAATCTAGGGGGAACATAGTCCTACTATTCATCTCAGATTGATTACAACAGAAAATAATAAAGACTTGTTACTATTTCCTATTTACTAAAAATTCCCCTATTTACTTTTTTGCATGTCCAGCTAGTTTAACAAGTTCATGAGACAGATTCAACCTATTATCTGTAGGTTTGAACCCAACCTAGTTGGGTTACTATAATTTTACAACGACTGCATTATATCTTCTTGGAGGGTATAGTTTGGGTGACATCAGATTTTGGCACTGTTGCCGGAGAATACAATTATGGATTTTATTTGACAGAGTTTGTTGAGGCTATTGGATTTTACTTTTCTATTTTTATTGAGGTGTATACTGGTGTATGCCCATTACTATGAGTCAAAGCAATACCTTGACCCCCTTTGATCCAAATCTTGAAATAATCCTATACTAGAATCGTAGGATGTCAGAACGCTGTGTGAAGCTTATCATGAGGGGCTTTGTGATGATCCAAATGACTTACCTCTTCCAACTTCACATGGTGTTTAGGAGATATCTTCGAAAACCATTACGTGATTACTAGTGGAAGAAAATCAAAGAAGGGATAATGAGGCAGCCCGTCGTGTAGATCAAGAGGAGAGATAAAGACATAAAGAATAGTGTCAAGTAGAACATGACAGAGGTAGGAGAGATAGATCTCAAATACTCCTATATTATCAGTATTTACTAGGTTATGATGATCTGGAGGATGAGTTGGGGTATGTTGAGCCTATCAAGATAGGGGCTATCATTCCTTTTAAGTTTCCCCAAGGGATGAAGTTTGATATTACTAGTGTAATAATCTAGTTGTTGAATCTAAAATGTGTGTTTTCTGGCCTGCCGACTGAGGATGCCAACTTGCACATCATAAATTTTGTGAGGATCTTTATTTCATATAATTTGCTAGGGGTGAGTTAGGAAACAATGAGACTCGGGATATTCCCATTTTCTTTGTCTGGTGAAGCTACATTATGGCTAGGAGAATCACCTCATTTGTACATCACTATATGAAATGAGTTGCAAAAATAGTTTTTGGACTGATTCTTTCTGTTCAAGGATACTGCAATTAAAGGATGAGATATATAATTTCAAGAAACTACGATCTGAAATAATGTATGAGGTGTTGTTAAGGTTCAATAAGAAGTTAACGATGCTTTCTAATCACAGGATTTTGGGGTGAAATTTACTTAAAATATTCTACCCAGCTTTGAATATCAGTTTCAAAGTTGTTGTAGACACTATTACTGGTGGAGCATTCATGATGTTGCATTGGGAGGTAGCATCAGAAATTTTAGATTAGGTCTCTCTTACCAACTGGGAGTGGCATACTCGGGAGATAGAAAGAGGCGCTGGTACTTATGCTATTAGTTCTTCCAGTGAGCAGAGAATCATAGATAATATAGTAGCTTAAGAAGTTGCACAATCAAGGAAAAAATTTGATTGCTGACTAAGCAATTTGCCATGATGAATGCTGAAAAGGTAAATATTATTGGCTTACAAGGTAAAGATCCTAGGTCATATGATTCTGATATTGATGAACCAGAAAAGTATCTGGATAGAGAGATAAGTAGTTTTTATGCCAAGGGTCAAGGAACCTGAGGCAAGAAAACTAAGGTTGGAACTACTATGAGGACCAATATAGGGATCATAACAGAGAGTGAGATGGTGATTGGATACAAAAGGATGACTACTAGGAGGAGTGGTACTTACGTTCTACCAGGGAATAAAAATGCTAATTGTAAAATAAAGGCTATGTTGTAAAACCTGGTAAAGGGTTAGGAAAGTCAAGAAAGTTGCCTTAAGGATATTAAGGCAAATATTTTGGGACTCCGCCAAAAGGCAGAATCTCATGCTATCACGATCAAGAAACTTAAGTAGCAATTTAGTCAAATATCAGTCACGTTAAATCAATATCAATCAGGCTCTCTTTTAAGCAATACTATGTAAAATTTGAAGAACAAAAGTCACTGTCTATCCATCACCACTTGGAGTGGCAAGGCTACTATTGATCCCGTTTGGACTATAGTTGATGAGGTTTGGGATGATGTTGTTGATATTTATGATGCACCCGAAGCAAAACCAAACAAGTTGGTGATTAGTGGCGAGTGTTCTAAAAAATCAACGGGTGTTGATAAAGTGTTCAGAAGGATAAAAGAAAGGGGAAGGAAGTTGAGACTGTATTGAAGACCATTCCACGATCTCCTCTTCTTTTTCTACAGATATTAAAGAAAAAGCAAAAGAAAGAGAAGTACCAAAAGTTCATGTCAATATTGAAAAAACTGTTTGTTAATATTCCTCTTATGGAAGCATTAAAGCATATGCCAAGATATTCAAAGTTCATAAAGGATTCAGTTACAAAGAGGTAGCCGATGAATTTTAAGCCTACTAATAATATGCATCATTGTAGTGTCGTTGCTTCCCAATCTTTAGCAGAGAAGAAATCGAACCCCAGAGCCTTTACTATTCCAGGTACTATTGTGTACTTTAAATTCTCTCTAGCTTCTTGTGATTTGGAAGCTAGTATCAATCTGATGTCATTGGTGGTGTACAAGTAGTTGGGGTTGGGGGAACCTAAATCAACATCTATGAGGTTATTAACGGCTGACCACACTGTGAAGAAACCGATTGGTATACTATGTGATGTATAGGTGAAAGTGGTGTCTTTCATATTTCCAGCTAATTTTATGATCCTTGACTGTGATGTGGACTTCAAAGTACCTATTATCTTGGGAAGGCCTTTCCTTGCTTTGAGTAGGGCCTTGGTTGACATGGACATAGGGGAGATAAAGTTAAAACTCAATAATAAGCAAGTTACTTTTAATGTGTGTATGTATATACGCAACTGAAGGATATGAGAGTGGTGTCCATGATTGATACTATTAATGATGATGAAGTGACTGTGCCCATTGAAGAAAGACTTAGGGTTGAGGCATTAGCAGCGGTTATTATAAACTTTGATAGCTATGGAATTTATATGCATGATGAGATTGTGAGTGCATGGTAGAGGTTCTTGTACTTATGCTCTAAAGAGGATAGATTATAATCTGGAGAATAGAACCACTCCCCCAGCTTGACCATCTATTGAGGAGCCACCAGTCTTGGAATTGAAAACCCCCATATCTCACTTGTGTTACAAATTTTTAAGGGCCGACAATACCTTGCCGATCATTATTACTGTTAATTTATTGGAGACACATGTTAAAGTGTTGATCTCAGTGTTTCATAGATTCAAGAGGGCCATCAGATGAATTATTACAGATATTATGGGAATTCCACCTGATATTTTTACTCATAAGATATATTTTGAACCATATTGAGTACCCAACATCAAGAACCAACATTGGTTGAATATTTTTATGTAGGAGGTAGTGAAGAAAGAGATAATCAAATGGTTAAATACTGGAGTGACTTATCCCATTGCGGATAATAAGTGGGTCTGCCCAGTTTAATGTGTACCTAAGAAGGGTGGGTTAAATGTGGCCCCAAATAAGAAGAATGAATTTGTGCCCATGAGACCCGTTACAAGATGGAGAGTATACATGGATTACATAATGTTGAACACTTGGACTCAAAAGGACTATTTTCCTATGTTGTTTATGGACCAGATGCTAGACAGACTTGCAGGAAGGGGTTGGTATTATTTTCTTGACAGGTATTCGGGGTACAATTAGATTTTCACTTCCCCTGAAGTCCAAGAAAACACTGCTTTTACTTGCCCATATGGAACTTTTGCATTGAAGAGGATGTCATTTGAACAATGCAATGCTCTTGCCAACTTTCAGTGATGTTTGATGTCAATATTTTTTACATGGCGGAGGACATTATTGAGGTTTTGCATGGATGACTTTTTGGTAGTTGGGGGCTCATTTGATGATTGCCTAGCCCATTAGCCAATGCACTCCAGAGATGTGAGGAGTCCAATCCAATTTTGAATTGGGAGAAGTGTCATTTTATGGTGAATGAAGGCATTATTCTCGATCACAAAATCTCAAGGTGGGGTATTAAGGTGGATAGAGCAAAGAGAGAGGTGATTGAAAAATTGCCTCCTCCGATCTCGATTAAGGGTATCCAAAGCTTTTTGGTTCATGCTAGATTTTATAGGAGGTTCATTAAATACATCTCTAAAATTGCTAATCCATTGTGCAACCTTTTAGAGAAGGAGGTAAAATTTATGGTCGATGATGCATTTCTTAAGTCCTTTGAGTGCCTTAAGGAGCAGTTGGTCTCGACTCCCATTATCGTGTCCCTTGATTGTTCCTTTCCATTTAAGGTTATGTGTGATGCTATTGGAGTGAACTTAGGAGCTGTCCTGGGCAAAAGACGTGAGAAAATCCTTCGCCCGATCTATTAGTCTCGCAAGGCATTAAACCCCGCACAGAAGAACTATAAGTCACTGAGCAGGAGCTACTTTCGATGGTTTTTTCCTTTGAGAAATTTTGGTCCTCTTTTATAGGAACCAAAGTCATCGTTCATACATACCATGGAACATTAAGGTATTTTATGTCAAGGAAAGATTCAAAACCGAGGTTGATACATTGGGTAAAGATTCAAAACCGAGGTTAATACATTGGGTCCTCTTATAGCAAGAATTTAACTTTAAGGTGAAAGACCGAAAGGGCACTAAGAACCAGGTTGTGGATCACTTATCTCGCCTCGAGGAGAAGGCAATGCAAAAGTTAGGGGATGAGATTGATATAGACGATACTTTTCTTGATGAGCGGGTCTTGGATACATCTCAAGACTTAATCCCCTGGTTTGCTGATTTTTGCCAACTTTTTGGCAAGTGATTATGTTCTGAAAGATTTATCATTCTAGCAGCATAAGTGATTAATGCATGAGGTGAGAAAGATTTTTTTGGGATGAGCCTTATCTTTTTTGGATTTGTGGTGATAGAGTTATTCGGAGATGTATTCCTGAGGTGGGATGATGAGTATTCTTGAGGTTGTCATTCATCGCCAGTTGAGGGGTCATCATGGTAGTACCCGCATAGCCCACAAAATTATAGAGTGTGGGTATTATTAGATGACTATCTACAATGGTGCTCATGATTTTGATCAAGCCTGTGATTAGTGTCAGCGACAAGGCAATATCTCACGGTGACATGAACTCTCCATGACACCTATCTTGGAGTTGGAGTTGTTTGATGTTTGGGGGATTGATTTCAAGGGCCCTTTTGTGAGATCTTATAGGATGAAGTATATTTTATAGGATGAAGTATATTTTGGTGGCGGTTGACTATGTTTCTAAATGGGTGGAGGCAGTTGCACTTCCCAACAATGAAGGAAAAAGTGTCACCATATTTTTAAAGAAAAACATATTTTCTCAATTTGGCACTCTACCCGTTATTATTAGTGATTGTGAGTCTTACTTGTGTAATCTCCTTTTTAAGGCCTTGCTTGAAAAATATGGTGTGAAGCATAAGGTGGCAGCACCTTACCATCCTCAGATGAGTGGGAATGTTGAGGTTTCCAATCATGTAACGATAATTTTTTTGATGAAATATGTGAATTATGTGTTGCTGTGTGATTTGACTATTTTACCACTCCCCATAGTTGCATTATGGTATTTCTGGGGTGTGGGGGTGACTGAAATAATTTTCGATGTATTTTGGTACTATTTATGCGATATTGTAGTTTTTTATGGCTTCGAGAGCCTTATTTTGAACTTATGTGGATATCTTTTGATCCATGCGATAGATGGATGAACAAACTACGCCAGCAGCTATGGATTATCGATTTTAGATTGGGTAGAACTTTGGTTTGGGTCCCGACGCACTCAAACTAATTTTGACCAATTGATCAAAAAGTTGGAAAATAAAAAATATGGGTGTGAGACCCACATTTGGTCGAAACAACCTTAAATGGAAAAAACGACTTCACCAGTAGATTCAAAATTTTGATTTTAGGGTGGTAACATATTTGGTGTGATTTTACGGCTTTTAAGTTTCATTTCAATCATCGATTTGGAAAATTGTGATTTCGGGCTCGGGGTCAACTTTATGAAAAAGATGTTTTTTTTTTGAGAATTTGACTTTACCAACGCGTTAGTAATGTCGAATTTAGTTTTGTTACATAGTTTGTTTGCATATATCGGACTCTGAATAAATCCTGGGTATCCTGTCGAAGTTCGGATTGGACTTAAAATTTAAAAAAATAACTTTTTATCTATATCTGTGCAGAAAATCTGCACTATTAATAGCAGTTTATGAGCCCATTTTGCTCATTTTTCATCTTGCCTCTTGAGAGTTAAACCCTAAAATAGTGCAGGATCTTAAAAGTGAAGCTTGTGGGAGCTTAAATAGCTAGATTAACATCTATTTCTTGATTCTATTACGGATTTAAGGTAAGAATTCTCCATTTTCTTAGTAATTTCTTGATTAATTTCTCAAAACCCCAAAAATCTTAGGGCTTGATTTTAAACCCATATTTCACTCTATTTCACTTGAATATATTTTAATCTTATAATTATTAATTTTTCATCAATTTAACCTTCAAAGAAACTCAGATTCTTAATTTTAATCTGAATTTTAAAGATTTTACCCGGTAAAGCTTAAAAATAATTTTTCTTCGATTTGACCTCATTTTTTTACTCAATTTGACTTGTGTTTTCAGTTGTAGGTTCCAAAATATTGGAAACGTATTTTAGAAGTAAAGTTATGATTTTCTCTTCTTTTTTGAAAAATCCATTTTAGAGGTCCGTTTTGACCTTGAAGCAAAAGTAGTCAATATGGGTGTCGTTGGTTTTATTTTGATGCGTAAATACCATATTTATTATTTTTAGAGGAGTTTGAGATCATTCGTGTAATGTAAGGTCGTGGGTTCAAAGTGTAGCGAATCAGTTTTGGCTTTTGAGGTAGGTTATGGCTTAACTCTTTCAGACAGGGCTGGGTAGTAAATGATGGTACAAAATGCATGTTAAGGGTGAGAACTAATTATGAAAAATGACTATCTATGTGTTGTGCCTGTGTGGGGGCCTATATGTAATGTAATTGTTGAAATTGAGATATTATGTGATATATGTGACCGTGTGGGGTCCTATGTGATGTTGATAGACTTGAATATATGTGAGTAATTGTATTGTGTTGTTGAAATTCCTAATGTGGTATCATTGATGTATTGTGATATATTCATACTTGTTGTTATATGAGACATGTGAAAATTCATGGATGGAACAAAAATAATGAGTGAATAATTGACTCACGTGGTTGTGGAAATATATAATTATGGTTGGTTGTGGAAATATATGATTATGATTGGTGGTGGAAATACTCATTGAGATTGGTTCTGATAATTACATCTTCATATCACAATCATTCATGAAACATTGGTACCACCATGGTAACATCTGAGAAACACTGGCAATACCTTTTATAAAACCTTGCCTGAGGGAAATGCTGGGGAAGAGATATTGTAACACTTTATAAAACCCTCCTCAAGGGATTTTTTTAGAAGGAGATATGAGATATATAGACTGATAAAGGTTTACAAACCCCCATAGGTCCTGCTTTGGGAGGCTTGCCTCTATAGGTGTATGGGATTATACTACGACCTCATACATCATAATCAATATCACCATCATATACATTGCATTTATTTTATTGTGTTTATGTTGTGTTGTATTGCCATATTGAATTTCCATCTATGTATTTGTCTTACCTTCCTTTACTTGTATTTAATGATCTTATATCTACATGTTCTCCTTTGTTACTTATATGTGACATAATGCATACTTGTATTCTATCTTGGTTTATTGTTATAATATATTTGATATATTAGAATTGTTAGTGCAAGCGGTGTGAGCAACTGTTGTGGTATATTTTCAGATTGTAGGTGATGTGCCATTAGTGTGTATTTTAGATGCTTTATTTTCTACTTTGCTTGGTCGGCCTATGATACCTACGGAGTACAAGTTGACCGTACTCATGCCTGCTGTGGCATTTTAGTGTAGGTCCTAGCTCGAGTACGCTTCAAATTGGTTGATTTTGGGCTCCTTCAGATTACTCAAGGTAGTGGTTGGATATTCATACGTACGGATTTCACCTCTATCTTTTTGTATTAGTTATGACTGTATTAGTGTTTGGAGATAGATGTTTTCCTTTGTGGTTATTTTTCTGATTTATTTAACTCTGGGATTGTATTATTAGTTCTTATACCGTTGACACTGGGTTTTGGGATTTATGGCAGCATTTGTAGATTTTATTCTTTCCTCTTTTATTATATCTATATGGATCAGCTTCATTCTAGAAGCCTTACCTTGGGGGCATTTCGTTCTTTTCCCCGTATGTATCAGTTTGGGTGAAAGGCTTACTTTTCAAGGTTCGCCGCGACAAGTGCCATCATGACCTTTCAATTTTTGGGTCTTGACAAATTAGTATCAGAGCATCCAGGTTTTATTAGTCTCAATGATGTAAGAATGGGATGTCTAATAGAGTCTCATGGATCAGTATGTAGATGTCCGTGTCTATCTTCGAGAGACTATAGGATGTTTTTAGAAGGCATTTCTCATTTTATTCCTTATCATGCAAAATTCTTTCATACCATCTATTCTAAGTTTTGTTTCACTCTTTCTACGCAGATGGTGTGGCTTATACTACATCTTATCAGTTGACAGATGATGCTAGAGATTTGTGGAGGTTGCTTGTGAGATGTAGACCCGTGATTCTCTTGAGATGACTTTGGATCATTTTGTTGATGCCTTCTTGGAAAGATTTGTTCCTTTCAGTTTGAGAGATACTATGCACGATGATTTTGATCATTTGGAGCAGGGCTCCATGATAGTTGCTGAGTATGAGGCACACTTTCATGCCCTGTCTAGATATTTCTATGATAGCATTTCCATCGAGTCTGAGAAGGTTTAGATGTTTGAGAAGGGTTAGGATGTCTCCCTTCAGTTGGATACTTCTCAAATAGTTGTGCTTGGTGTTTTTTTCAGAATATTGTGGATTATGCTAAGATGACAGAGGGTATTCTGAGTGTATCTCAAGAAGGCACCAAGAAGGCTCGACATTTTGGTGAGTTCAGGAGTCAAATATCTCAATATAGAGATTTTAAAGGTTCTCGTAGATACCATGGTTGGATAGTATAGGTGGATTTATAAAGTTTAGGTGGTGGATCTTCTAGTTCAGAAGTTTAGGGTGGCCGTTTCGGCTTAGTTATATCTTCATCTATTGAGACTGGTTGTAGAGGTTGCTATGTGTATGATGAGATTGGCCATGTATCTAGGGACTATCCTCGGTGGGTGTTTTGGGCTTCTCCTATTTCATCTGTGTAGGGGTAGAGGTGCTACTAGAGATGCAAAAGGCAGAGGTAGTGGAGCTCATGGGGGTGGCCATGGGGCCACTCAGGTAGTTGGTAGTCATAGGGCTACCCAAGAAACTAGTGGTCGTGGTCAGTGTTATGCTATACCATCCAGACCTGAGGCAGAGGATTGTAATGATATGATTATAGGTATCCTCCTTATTTTTTTAGACCTGCATCTGTATTATCTTATCCCGGATCAACTTTCTCCTATGTGTCTATGTATTTTTCTTTGGGTTTTTATTCTATTAGTGAGCCTCTTGCCATGCCTATTCAAGTATCTACCCTGGTAAGTGATTCTTTAGTAGTAGATCAGGTGCATTGATCTTATGTTTTGACTTTTTCCAGGTGTGATACTTTAGTAGACTTGCTTGTGTTAGATATAGTCAATTTTGATGTTATTTTAGGTATGAATTGGCTGGCTCCTTATCATGCTATCTTGAATTGTTTTGCTAAGACTATGACTTTAGTTTTACCGGGTGTGCCAAGGATTGTTTGAAAGGGTGCACTTCATTTAGGTCCTAAGAGAATTATATCTTATGCTCAGGCTCATAAATTGGTTGAGAGGGGATGTCTAACTTGCTTGACTCATTCATGACACCAATGTTGTTTCACCTCCTTCCTTGGATTCTATTCGTGTTGTTCGTGAGTTGGTATGCCTCTAGATCGAGATATTGATTTCGCTATTGATGTTGAGCCAAGCACTAAGACCATTTCTATTCCTCCTTATAGGATGGTCCCAGAAGACTTGAAAGAACTAAAGGATCAGTTGCAAAAGTTATTTTATAAGGGATTTATCAAACCTAGTGTTTTACCTTGGGGTGCGCCTGTCTTGTTTGTGAAGAAAAATGATGGATCTATGCGGATGTCTATTGATTATTGATAGTTGAATAAGGTGACAGTTAAGATGAGTATCCTCTTTCTTGTATCGATGATTTATTTGATCAACTTTAGACTATTGCGGTGTTTTCGAAGATTTATTTAAGGTATGGTTATCACTAGTTGAGGATTAGAGCTTTAGATATTTTGAAGACAACTTTTGGAACTCGATATGGTCATTACGAGTTCTTGGTCATGTCTCTTGGGTTGACCAATGCTCCTACCGCATTCATAGAGATGATGAACCAAGTATTTTGACCGGCTTTCGACTCTTTTATTATTAAATTTATAGAATGTCATCTTGGTGTATTCTAAGAGTAAGGTTGAGCATATTTATGGATTTTGCTTCAGAGATTGGGGGATGAGAAGTTGTATCGCATGTTCTCTGAGCGAGAGTTTTAGTTAGAGTCTATTTTTTTGTGGTTATATGGTAACTAAGGAAGGTATTATAGTTGATCCAGCCAAGGTTGCAGCAGTTTATGATTGGGCTAGACCTACTTTGCCCACCGATATTTAGAGTTTTGTTGGCTTAGTAGGTTATTATCGGTGTTTTGCTGAGGGTTTCTCTTTTATTATAGCTCTTTTAACTAAGTTGACTTAGAAGAAGATTTCTATTCAGTGGTCTGATGCTTGTGAGGTGATCTTTCAAAAGCTCAAGGATTTGTTGACTTCAGCTCCTATCTTGACTTTGTCCAAGAAGGGCGTGGATTTTACCATCTTTTGTGATGCTTTAGGTGTTGGTTTAGGTGTTGTATTAATGCAGGAGGGCATGGTGATTGCTTATGCATCTCGTCACTTGAAGCCTCATGAGAGGAATTATCCTACCCATGATTTAGAGTTGAGCACAGTCATATTTGCATTGAAGTTATGGAGACACTACTTGTATAGAGTCCATTGTGAGATATTCTCAGATCATCATAACCTTCAGTACTTTTTCACGCAACAAGATCTTAATATGAGGTAGTGTCATTGGCTTGATTTGCTTAAGAATTATGCCTTGACTATTCTCTACCATCTGGGCAGGCTAATGTGGTTGTGGATGTCTTAAGCCGGAAGTCGACTAGCATGGGTAGCTTGGCGTATCTTTTCACCCAGGAAAGATATTTGGCCTTAGAGGTTAAGTATTTAGCTAACCAGATGGTTAGACTTGATATTTCTACACCTAGGTGTGGTTTGGTATTTATGGAGGCTAGATCTTCTTTGATGGAGCAAACTCGAGCTCATAGTTTGATAATGTTGAATTGAGGTTAATTCAAGCTAAGGTGTTGAGTGGAGAGGATAAGAAAGCCTCACTTGATTTAGATGGAGTTTTGTGGAGGTCGAGTTTATATGTAGAGAGTGGATGACTATATTAGGTTATCTTGGAAGAGTCCAATTGTTCCAGATATTCCATCCATCTAGGTGTGACTAAGATGTATCATAATTTCAGATAACACTCCTAGTGGGGTGGTATAAGGTGAGATATAGTGGATTTTGTAGCTTGTTACCTATGTTGTCAACATGTGAAAGCTGAGTATGAGACCTGGTAGATTGCTTCAGAGGTTGCCCATTCCTGAGTGGAAGTGGGAATGGGTCACCATGGACTTTGTGTCTAATTTGCCTCATACATCTCATGGTTCTGATAGTGTTTGGGTCATCATTGATCGATTGACAAAGTCATCCCACTTTATTTCGATTCAGGTCTCATTCAGTGTTGAGAGGTTGGCCCGTATCTACATCCGTGAGATTATGTGTCTGTTTGGTGTGTCAATGTCTATTATTTTAGATTGTGGTTTTCTATTCACATCTTACTTTTGGGAGACTTTTCAGGATGAGTTGAGTACTCTGGTTGATCTTAGCACAATATTTCACCCCAAACTAATGGCCAGTTAGAGCGGACTATCTAGGTTTTGGAGGATATGCTTCACGCATGCGTGATGGATTTTGGTGGCCAGTGGGAAAAGCATTTGGCTTTAGTAGAGTTTGCATATAATAATAGCTATAATTTTAGTATTGGTATGTCTCCTTTTGAGGTGTTGTATGGTAGGCTTTGTCGCTCCCCAGTGCATTGGTTTGATGTTTTAGAGGTGAGACCTCGAGGTGCGGACTTTCTTCGTGAGTATTTGGATAGATTCTGGGTTGTTTAGGATAGACTTAGAGCAACTCATAGTAGGCAAAAATGCTATGCTGATCATAGACTTTGTTCCTTGAGATTTGGTGTTGGTGCTTGTGTTTTCCTTTCAGTTTCACCCATGGTGTGTGATGAGGTTTGGGAAAAGGGTCAAGCTTAGCCTAAGGTATATCAACCCATTTGAGATTCTTCAGACTGTTGGTGATGTAGCTTATGAGTTGGCTTTGTCCCTTCATCTATCAGCTATTCACCCAGTTTTTAGTGTTTCTATGCTTCGTCGTTACATTTCGGATGAGTCTCATGTTATTCGTTGGGAGTCAGTTTAGTTAGATGAGTGGTTGTCTTTTGTCTAGGAGTTAGTCTCCATATTTGCTAGGGATGTTATGCGGTTGCCCTCTAGAGTGATCCCTATTGTTAAGGTCCAGTGGTGACATCGACCTATTGAAAAGGCTATTTGGGAGGTCGACTGAAATGCATAGTTCTTATCATCATCTCTTCGTTGATTCAAGTATTTCTTTGCCTTAGTTCGAGGAAGAACTAGAGTTTTAGTGGTAGATAATGTAACGATCATCTTTTTTGATGGAATATGTGAATTGTGTGTTTTCTTTGTGATTTGACTGTTCTACCCCTCCATGTAGTTGTTTCTTGGGCATGGAGGTGATTGACATGATTCCCGATGCATTTTGGTACCATTTATACGATAGTGTGATTTTTAAGGCTTCGGGAGCTTTATTTTGGACTTATGTAGATATCTTTTGATCCGTGCGACCGATGGCTGAAGGAAATATGCCAGCAGCTTCGGAATATCAATTTTAGTTTAGGTAGACCTTTGGTTCGGGTCCCAACGCACCCGAGCTCATTTCGACCTATTGGTCGAAAAGTTGGAAAATTAAAAATATGGGTGTGGGACCCACATTTGATCAAAACAACCTCGAATGGAAAATTCAACTTTACTAGTAGATCTGGAATGTCAATTTTAGGGTGGTAACATATTTGGTATGATTTTACGACTTTTAAATCTCATTTCGATCCTCGGTTTGGAAAATTGTGATTTTTGGTCTTGGGGGTCAATTTTATGAAAATAATATTTTTTTCAAAAATCTGAATTTTTCAATACGTTCAGAATGTTGAATTTTGTGTGGTTACATAGTTCGTTTGCATATATCGGACTCCAAATGAATCCCGAGCACCTTATCAAAGTCCGAATTGGACTTAAAATAAAAAATAATTTTTTATCTATAGCTGTGCAGAAAATCTGCACTATTAATAACAGTTTTTGGGCCCATTTTGCTCATTTTTCATCCTGTCTTTTGAGAGTTAAATCCAAAAATAGTTTGGGAGCTTAAAAGTGAAGTTTGTGGGAGCTTGAATAGCTAGATTAACATCTATTTCTTGATTCTATTACGGATTTAAGGTAAGAATCAAGACCTCAAAAGTCTTAGGGTTTAATTTTATACCCAAATTTTACTCCTTTTCACTTGAATAATATTTTAATCTTATAATTACTAGTTTTTCATCAATTTAACCTTCAAAGCAACTCTTATTCTTGATTTTAACTCGAATATTAAAGATTTTACCCGGTAAAGCATAAAAATGATTTTTCTTTGATTTGAACCTCGTTTTGACTCGATTTGACTTGGGTTTTCAGCTATAGGTTCCTAAAAGTGTAGACAACACGTCTTTGAAGTAAAGTTCTGATTTTTTGCTTTTCTTAAAAAAAAATCCATTCCGGAGTTTCATTTTGATCCCGAACCAAAAGTAGTCAATATGGGCGTCGTTGGTTTTTTTTTGATGCGTAGATTCCATATTTGACCTTTTTAGAGAAGTTCGGGATCATTCATGAAAAGTAATGGCATGGGGTCAAAGTGTAGCAGACCAGTTTTGGCTTTTGAGGTGGGTTATGACTTAACTCTTTTAGACTGGGCTGGATAGTAGATAACGGTACAAAATGCATGTTAAGGGTGAGAACTAATTATGAAAAATGGCTATCTATGTGTTGTTTCCCTGTGGGGGTCTATATGTAATGTAATTGTTGAAATTGAGATAGTATGTGATATGTGTAACCGTGTGGGGTCCTATGTGATGTTGATATACTTGAATATATGTGAGTAATTGTATCGTGTTGTTGAAATTCCTAATGTGGTACCATTGGTGTATTTTGATATATTCATACTTGTTGTTATACGAGACATGTGGATATTCATGGATGGAACGAAAATAAAGAGTGAATATTGGCTCACGTGGTTGCGGAAATGTATAATTGTGGTTGGGGGAGGAAATATATGATTTGGATTGGTTGTGGAAATAATCATTGTGGTTGGTTATGAGAATTACATCCTCATATCATAATTATTCATGAAACATTGGTACCACCGTGGCAACATCTGAGAAACACAGACAATACCTTTTATAAAACCCTCTCCGAGGGAAGTGCCGGGGAGGAGATATTGTAACACCTTATAAAACCCTCCCCGAGGGATGTGCCATGGAGGAGATATGAGATATGTAGATTGTATATAGGCTGACGAGCCCCCCACGGGTCCTACATTGGGAGGCTTGCCTCTGTAGGTGTATACGAGGATTGTGCAATGATCTGGAGGTTGTGCGGCGACCTCGTCCATCATCAACATCACCATTATATACATCACACTTACTTTGTTGTGTTTATGTTGTGTTGTATTGCCATATTGACTTGTCATCTATGTATTTGTCTTACCTTCCTTTACTTGTATTTAGTGATCTTGTATCTACATATTCTCCTTTTTTACTTATATGTGACATAATGCATACTTGTATTCTATTTTGGTGTGCTATTGTAATATATGTGATATATTAGAACTGTTAGTGCATGCTGTGCGGGCTACCATTGTGGGACATTTTCTAATTGTAGGTGATGTGAACTTAGTGTATATTTTTTATGCATTATTTTCTACTTTTCTCGGTCGGCCTATGATACCTATTGAGTACAAGTGGATCATACTCATCCCGACTGTGCCCTTTCAGTGTAGGTCCTAGCTTGAGTGTGCCTCAAATTGGTTATTTTTGGCCTCCTTAAGATTACTTAAGGTAGTGGTTGGACATTCCTACGTCCGGAGTTCACCCCTATCTTTATTTATTAGCTATGTCTTTATTAGTGTTTGGAGATAGATATTTTCCTTTGTTGTTATTTTTCTGATGTATTTGACTCCGGGATTGTATTAGTAGTTTTTATACTATTGACACCAGGTTTTGGGAGTTATGGCTACATGTGTTGATTTTATTCTTTCCAGTTTTATTATATCTATGTTGTTCGGCTTCGTTGTAGAAGCTTTACCTTGGGGGCATTTATGTGTGTTTCCCTATGTGTACTAGTTTGGGTGAAAGGCTTACTTGTCAAGGTTTGCCACGACAAGTGCCATCATGACCTTTCAATTTTTGGGTTGTGACAAATGTGGAGATCAAGTCCATATTGGCAAAGACTGTGAATGCCAACAGGACTGATTGGTTAAGAAAGTTAGACAATGCTTTGTGGGCTTACCAGACATCTTTTATGACCGCCATAGGTGCCTCTCCATATCAGCTTGTGTATGTAAAGTCATGCCACTTTCCGGTTGAACTTGAGTAGAAGGTACTATGGGTATTGAAAAAGCTCAGTTTGGAGTGGCATAATGCAACTAAGTTGAGGATGAGCAAGGTGAATGACTTGGATGAATTCTATCTCCGAGCATATGAGAGTTCAACCCTATACAAAGAAAAAAAAGTTGTATCATGATAAGAAAATCAAAAAGAGAGTATTTGAGCCCGGTGATATGGTCTTATTATATAATTCAAGACTTCACTTATTCCTAGTAAGTTGAAGTCTAGGTGGTATAAACCATTCACCGTGGTTAGGGTGTTCCTGCATGGTCCTATTGAGCTAAAGCAAAATGGTGAAGCTCCATATAATGTAAGTGGGCAGCGTGTCAAGCACTAGTTGGGTAATACGGATGAGCTGAAAGTTGTTTTCAATGTAAGATTTGGCAAAGTCTGAGTAGCCAAGGCAATCGAGTCATGCCGCAATACTAAAATCAGTTGCTTCATGGGAAGAAACCGATGGGTTAGTTGGTGAAGTCTGAGTAAACAACATATCCACGTTGTACCGCAATGTTAAATCAAGTGTTGGGTGGAAGGCGACCCACTATGTTAGTGTTTATGTTGTTGTTTTTGGTAGGTGAATAGCATGAGCTAATACTTGGAACACGGTAAAACATTGCAACATTCAAAAAAACTTTCAGGTAAGTGGACTTATTGACCCATATATAGGGGTCATAAGTCCAATTTAAGCCAGGTAAGTGATATAGTAGATGTCAGATGGAATATCTGAGAATTTTAGGTCTCTGAACTTTTACTTATGAACCCACTTACAGGGGTCGTAAGTACCACTTACAACCTCGTAAGTGGTGTCGCTGAAATTAGAAACAAAAGTTCAGAGGTACAAAAAAAAATTTTCCACTTATGATAGAACACATATGGGCTGTAATTGGCATTGTAAGTGGTCAAACCTTTTTAGGTCAAATTTTCAATATCTGGGTCAGGCCAAAGTGGCCCGACCCAATCCGACCCAACCATTGTCCTTATAAGCTCCAAACCCGATTCATATTCCCCTCTACTCTCAGATTTCATAACTCTTTCTCAAATGAAAACTCTTCACCTCTCTCTAGACTCTAAAAAGGAAACGATTCTTCCCATTCTCAATACCAACAACTCCATTGTATGCACAAAATATCTTAAGCTAGGGTTTCATCATACTTCCTCAATCTTCTACACCCATTACTGAAATTAAGGAAATTTTCTTGATTATAATGTGATATTAACAAAGAAAGTGACTTGGTACTTAGAATATTCTTGAAAATTATTTTAAAAAATCTTGTTTGTAGGGGCCTAGAATAATTCAATATTGAAATTGTGGCATCATTCTTGAATTAAAAACTTATGATCATGCCCTATATTGAAGTAGAAGTTAAAAAGGTTGATGTAAATCCTAAATTTTGGTGCAATACCTGTGTTTTTAAACTTGATAAATGTTGTTGTGTGAAAAACTAGACTTAAATATGCTAAACACAATGTGTGGGGACAAGTTGAAGTACCCTCAGAAGGGATGGAACTTATGATGCTAGGTAAGTAGCACTTATGGGACGTAAGTGCCTTTGTAAGTGTCAGACCTGAAGCCCTGAAGTTTCAAGGCTTTGTCTGATACTTACGAGGGTAATTAAAACCCCATAAGTGGCACTTACGTCCTGTAAGTAGGGTTATAAGTGACCTACCCTAAGAGTTTTGATTTTTTTAAAAACTTTTTGTCCCCACCTTCTGTTTCAAGCACTAACAACTACTTTTTCAGGTACCATGACACCCAAGGTAGCCCAGAAGCAAGGAGTACAATTGAGGCTTTAGGATGAAACCCCTGAGTATAGTGTCTCAATCGAGGAGTACCCGATTGCCTTGGATAGGACAGAGGTCCTACAGACTAGAGGCCGAGACAGACTATAACTACAGTAGTTTTCACTAACATATTGGTCATTCACAAAACCAGCCTGTCCCACCATAGACTCAGTCGGTACTCAACCTACATCTACATAAGACAGGGCCCAAATGACCATATGTAGACTGGTTCCTAGGCCGAGGATGAATGCAACCCAGACTTCACCTCCACATTCTCCTCAGTTTGAGAAAAAAGAGCATGGTTCAGATGATGATGCAGATGAGAAAGAGGATTCAGGGTTCGGAAATAAGGTCGAGTATAAATTTATTCTTGGTTTGGGTGAGAAGGAAGAGACACAGGACCCAATTTGAGGGGGAGCAACAAGTAAGTTAACATTAGCAGTACCCCAGTCTGAGAAGGTTACAACTCAGGTGACACATCAGGTTTCATCATCTTCAGCACCTGATACACAAACGCCCATACAAGATGCTCAACCTCCCATTCCACTCCCGGTTGACCATGCATCCTACTTTACATATATCTAGTCTACACTTATAGCCAAGATAAACCCGAGATAGTATGTAGAGGGGATACAATGTATTTTTGACTAAGATAGCTTCATTACAAAGACGGTTCCTCCTAAGAGAAGTATAGTAGTTGAGAGAAGGATATATTTGTCAGGGCTTACAGGGGTACCTGACCTGTGAGTCTCATTTGATTGATACTAGTTAGGGTGGATGGCTAGATCCCAGATTTCTTACAACAGGACTTTCTTAGAGAGTGTTAAGCTTCCTACACCATCTCTATCTATTTTGTTACACCTAGGGGATAGGGGAATAGAGAATTCCCAGTTGGAGCACACTTTGGTGAGAGGAATTCGTGTTGATATTTCTGCGGCGGCTATCTACTGAGTTTTATTTGGTCCTGAGTATGCAGCCCCAACATCTAATGAAGAGTGTGATTTCATGATGTGATTTTCATAGGACATATACACCATAAGATATGTAGAGTACAGATGACAGAGGTTGGATTTAACGATATGGATTACCATTCAGCTTTCAGACTTAGGAAATGATTCCCCCTGGATTGTGGGTAAGGGGAGATTACAAAGGTAGTGCTGAACTTTGAAACAAAATATTGGTAGATGGTGGAATGTTTCCAATTATGTATGACTACATTAAAAAATATTTTGACATGGGATAGGGCCACAATGGTTTCTAGTTTGCTTGTAGGGTATTAGATTGACTTTACGACCCTGATCAGATTTGAGATGCATGAGCGTGCATTTGGGGACATGACTACTCTTCCATTTCCTTTCCTTATCCAGCAACTTTGTGATGAGGCAGGGGTGCCTAAGATTCCAGATATTAATAAGACGCTTGAGGCGATGACTACCACACATATTAGCTCGATCAAGGATCCGACAAACCCGATCCTTGCCCAGAGAGCTTAAGCACCTCCGACAGGATTCTTCTCTATTTTGAGGGACCTTAAGCTCCAAAAAAGCATGTTGATAGGTCAGATATTGATGTTGATATTGATATAGACAAGCATAGAGATACTCCCAAAGTTGATACGAAGGGGGAAGGCCCCCAAGCTACTTCTACATTAGCATCGACATCCACTTCTAAGTTTTTTGGGGAATTTACTGTGCCTCCTCGCCCCTCATCTATTGCTACAACTATAGGTTTTATTGAGGCATCACATGAGTTATTGCAGAACCTAGAGGATCAGTAGGATGAGACTACCACCCACCTTACTGATGTAGAGTCTAAGCTTGCTTCTTTGTATGGACAGATCTGGCATTGGGTCCAGACGACTTTAGAGAATATTGAGATTCAAATATGGGCTTTGATTTTGGATGAGATATTGGAGTTCACGAGTGATTTTTACACCCAAATTGATGTTTTTTAGGGCCGAGTGGTGGCATGTTTTAGACATATAAAATCTCCACGTCTAGTTGGGATTCGGGAGGAGGTGGCGACACTATAGATAGAGGTACACTCTTTTGCTGAGATCCAGGTTACATTTATCCCTCTGATTATTCCTTCATTCACTCAGTCGATGCCCCCATATTTTCCTAGGCTATTTGACATGTTTATTGAGGAGGAGACAATCCCTGTAGTTGGGACCAAGAGAGGTAGAGATGAGGAGATACATGATCCCACCATTCTATATGATCAGGCCCTAAAAAGGGCCAATATTAATTCTTGGATGGCAACAATAGGTGATGAGGTGAGACACCATGAGATAGCAATAGGTGCATCCTCTAGTCACGTCCCTCCACTACCACTACCACCGCCTACACTAGTTGAGATACCAGATGCCCCAAATGGGGGCGAGCATAAGACAGATGCTTATAGCATCCCAGTTATATCCTTATTCTATTGCTTTGTTTAGTAGTTAGGTACTAGGGATAATGCAATCTTTTATTTAGGGGTGGAGGTGTACCACAGTCGCCGAGGGTTTTTGTTGTCGTGCTTATTTTACCTTCAGTCACGCAATCATGGTATAATCGGCATATCTAGGATGTATTGTGTTTTATGTCATGTTGTTTTGTGTTGTTTTTGTTTAACTAGGAGAATAATAAGTAACTAACGTGGGGGATACTTAAAATTTTGATCATTTTAATTTTGACCTTCCCGCATATGGAGGATACTTGAATTATGTTTAGGGATGTTAAAAGGGTGTTTAGGAAAAGTTATGGAAGGGGATCGGGGTTATTTTAGGACCCTAAGGCAATGACGGTCTGTGATATCATTATGTCATAGAGGCTACCTTTTGTGATATTGGAGTGGCATGAAGGATAACCTATGTGATAACGGCGTGCCACACCAAAGAGTAAATTTCAACCAGTTTTTAATTTTCTCACTTGGGCTGAGGGAATTTTGGTCTTTTTACCCCATGCACGACTTTTAAACATAAATTAAGTCACTTTTCATCAGTTTTAAAAGATTAAAGTCATCCATTCTCTTAAAAAAGAACAAGAAATCTTAAGGGTTTCACTGTGCATTCATCATTCGGGCTTCAAACTTCAAATTTACTTTGTATTCTTGTGTGTTGCAGGCATGTATCTCTTCCCTAAATTAATTTTATACAAAAACATATGTTTAATTATTTTCTATGTGGTATAATTGTTGGATTTTGAATACGGGTTGACGAATTTGGAATAGTTACATGAATTGAGTTCGCATGGTTTTTAATTGGGTGTTTATGCTTTATTATCATGATTTTGAACTAAATAAATGCATGTGTCATGACCCAAACTAGGGCCTGGCTGTGACGGGTATCTCAAGTCTAACAAGGACTAGAGACTCCCTCCTTGTTTAGTCAGATGAAACACAATATACGTATAGCGGCGGAATTTCAAATGTAAAACAATATAGATAAGTATGACTCAAAAGAAGTCTAAAAATCCAACAACCAATCCCAAGTCCACAGTAATCCACAAAGCCTCTAACCAACCGAATATCAATGAAAGTTGGGACATGCCCCCGGCAATAGACAATAACAAGACTAAAGGAAAAAGTCAATAACATAATGAAACCAAAGTCATAAAATGAAGTCTTCCAAAATATGAAAGCTCCCCACTTCAATCTGACACACAAGCTATTCCATGATCACCTAGTCGTTGCGTAGGAAAAGTAGAATTATTTTTGATTCCTGCATCGGGTAGGGATACAACATACGGAGATGGTTAGTGGATTGAGCACTAGAATGTAACTTAGGGATAAGGGATAGTATAATGCCAGGTCAAATCCAATTCAAAACCATGCGAACATCATCATATACATACATAAATAATATGCCGGGATAGGGAACAAGGCTTAGCATAAAATAAAGCATTATCCGGGACTATGTAGCTTAATCATCATAAAATGGCACCAACGGGCTATATAGGTTCAGCTCCCCCTGCTGAAAGGGCCCCGGTGCGTATTAGCCACACGAACCAGAGAAAAATCGAGGGAAAGCAAAGGCCATCAAGGCAACTAGCCGTCCCAAAATATATATATATCAAGTGTGATACATGCACATGGTCATCAAGACCAAACCTTACATCGGCAAACATGAGATTCCAGTATAAGTCATTCGATACCCACACCTTGATGACTTTTCTACATAACCCCATTAAGCCCAATTAAAGCATTTAGCACATAACACATTCAATTATTCTAGGAGTCATTCATTAAGGTAGTATCAAGTTGTATTGTCATACCGACTATAGCATGAAAGAGCATGTCATTTAGCTAAATCCAACCATCCTCCAAAGAGATTCTAACCTAATCATCCAATTGGACTCTAAAATTCCAAGTAGGAACCAAACCACTTAGGTAATTGGACTCTAACCCAATAAGCCAATAGGAATCCAAAGTCCCAAGTAGGAACCAAATCATCTAGCCAATGGGACTCTAACCCAGTCAGCCAATAGGACTTCAAGGTTTTCGATTTAAAACAAATTTTACATTTCATTAACCTCTTATGAAATGCAAGGTTTCAAAAAAAAAATAGTTCAACATGCATATTCTCATATTCAAAGCAAGTTTCACAAGGCTGAGTTGAGGTTATACCAATTTCCATATCAAAAGCATTAGTTTGGGGGAATTCACAACCCCCTATGCCAATTAACCATCCCTATGCACCCCCAATTAGTTCAACACTATCAATTAAAATCATGAATGATGCACAAAAGCCATGGGAAAAACAATTCAATCAAATATGTTCAAAAGCCCTCAATCCACATTCTTAATCAGAAATTAAATCACATGAATGAAAATATAAATACACGATTTTAACAACATAAGCTTTTGGTAAAGAGGTACATGCCTTAGACACACAAGAATCTGGAAGCAATTTGGAACTTGGGACCCAGAAGATAAACGTACGATGAAAACCTTAAGCTTTTCTTAGGTTTTGAGTTTGAGAGTTTAATTTGGGAATGTTATTACTTATTACTGAAAGGGATAGGATATATCATGTTTAAGGGTCATACATAAGTGAAAAGACCCTAACACCCCTCATAAAAAGAGAAAATAAAACTAGACAACATGACTTTAACATAGCGGTATGGCACAGACCTTATCACAGAGACTAACCTTCATGCCATGTTGCTTATCGCAAAGATTGTCCTTTATGACACGCTACCTATCGCAAATATTAACCTCTATGATAAGGCAGTATTGTGGAGGCATACTGCCTCAGAACTCCAAAATAACCCCGAACCCCTTCCAAAATTTCAGAAACTCTCCTGGGACTCCCTAATACCATATTTAAACATAATTTAAGTTACAAATCAAAGTTTTGAACATAGGAAGGCCAAAAACAAAATGTATAAAATTTTGAGGGTGTTACATTACCCCTCCCCCCTCTTTGGATCATTTGTCCCCAAATGATGAGCTAGCACATTTATGTCTCAAGAATTAGAAAAAGTATACAAGAATCAAACGACAAACTTGGAACGTAACAAGAGAAAAATGAAACTCATACCTTAAGCACTATTATCCGAGACAGGAACAAGAACAAATACTTGAACTTCATGTCCACTTTGGTTTTCCAAGTAGCTTCCTCAAACTTTCGGTTCCTTCATAGAACCTTAACTGAAGCCACATCCTTAGTCCTTAAACGACAGACTTGCCTATCCAAGATCTCAATTAGGACTTCCTCATAAGATAAGGAGTCTGAAACACCCATACTTTAAAAAGGAACAATCAAAGAGGGATTGCCTACACACTTTTTCAACATCAAAACATGGAAGACCGGATGAATGGAACCCAAAATAAAAGGCAAATCCAATTCATAGTCCACACTATCCACTCTCTTCAAAACCAAATACGAGCCCACATAATGGGGGTTGAGCTTCCTCTTCTTCCCAACTCCCTTCATGGGAGACACCTTCAAGACCACCCAATCACTAGGATTGAATTCCAACTCATTTCCCCTCATGTTTGCATAGGACTTTTGGTAACTTTGGGCGGTCTTAAGACTATCCCGAATCACCTTTACCTACTCCAAGCTTGATGAACTAAGCCAGGACCAAATAATCCAGCATCGCCAACCTCGAACCACCCAATAGGAGATCTACACCTCCTGTCATACAATCCTCAAACGGAGCCACGTCCATAGTGATCCACAAAGACTCTAACCAATCAAATATCAATAAAAATCAAGATATGCCCCCGAAAATAGCCAACAATAAGACCAACAAAAAAATTCAATAACATAAGGAAACCCAAGTCATGAATTAAAGTCTACCAAAATATGGAAGCTCAACTTCAATTTGACCCACAAGGTGGTTTGCGCACTACCATGTAACTCAAGGATAGGAGATAATATAATGCCAAGTCAAATCCAATTCAAAACTATGTGAACATCATCATATACTTATATAAATAATATACTGGGATAGGGAATGAGGCTTAACATAAAGTAAAATATTATCTTGGACTATATATCTTAATCATCATAGACAGGCACCCACGGGCTATATGGGTTCATCTCCCCGTGCTGAAAGAGCCCCAATGCGTGTTAGCGGCACAAATTAGAGAAAAATTCAGGAAAATCTAAAAACATCAAGGCAAATAGCCATCCCAAAATATGTATATCAAGTGTGACACATGCACACGATCATCAAGATCAAATCTCACATCGGCAAATATGAGTTTCCAGTATAAGTCATTCGAGACCCATAACTTTACGACTTCTCTACATAACACCCATTAAGCCCAATTAAAACATTTATCACATAACACATTCATTCATTCAAGGAGTCATTAATTAAGGCAATATCAAGTTGTATTATCATACCGACTATAGCTTGCAAACACATGTCATTTAGCTAAATCCAACCATCCACCAAAGAGACTCTAACTTAATCAGCCAATGGGACTCCAAAGTCCAAGTAGAAACCAAACCATTTATGTCACAACCCAAAAATGAGGGTCGTGATGACACTTGTTACGACGTACCTTGATAAGTAAGCCTATCATCCAAACTGATACAAAATATAAAAGACAAAAATATCCTGAGGTAAGGCATCTAGAATAAAGTCGAACCATATAAGTAATTAGAACAATGCGAAAAGAACTTATGCAAAATACCAATCATGCCCAAAACTAGGTGTCAATAGTGTAAGAGCTACTAATATAATTCAAGCATCATATATATCAGAAAAATAACCGCAAAGGAATAATATACTTCTCCAAATACTAATAAATACATAACTACTATAGAAATATAGAGGTGAACTTTAGACGCATGAATGTCCAACCGTTACCTTGGAAACTCAAACAATCGCCTGAGTTAAGCAACCTGAGATGCACTAGATCTAGGATCTGCACCAAAATGGCACAATAGAAATTAGTATGGTCTACTCATACTGAGTATGTATCATAGGCCGACCAAGCAAAGTAGTAAATAAAACATACAAAATACACAATAAGGGCATGTCACCTGTAATTAGAAAATATCCCACAATGATATCCCACACCGCTTACACTAATAGTTCTAATGTATATCACATATATTACAACAACACACCAAGATATAAAACATAAGTATACATTATGTCAAATATACATAGAACAAGGGAGAACATGCAGATACAAGATCATCAAATACAAGTAAAAAAAGGTAAGACAAATCCATAGACGAAAAGTTAATATGGAAATACAACACAACATAAACACAATAAAGTAAGTGCAATATATATATAATGATGATGATGATGATGATGTATGAGGTCATCGCACAACCTCCGGGATCGTCACATAGCCTCCCGTTTGCACTTACGGAGCTAAATCTTCTCGACGTAGGACCCATGGGGGTTCTTCAACCCATATACAATTCACATATCTCATATCTCCTTTTTTGAATATCCCTCAGAAAGAGTTTTATAAGGTGTTACAATATGTCCTCCCTGACACATCCCCCAGGGAGGGTTTTAAAAGGTGTTGCCAGTATTTCTCTGATGTTTCCACGGTGGTAGTAATATTTTATGAATGGATATGATATGAAGATGTGATACTCACAACAAATCACAATGAGTATTTCCACAATCAACCACATGATATATTTCCACAACCAACCATAATGATATATTTTCATAACCACATGAGCCAATATTCACTCATTATTTTTATTTCATCCATGAATTTCCACATGTCTCATATACCAATAAAGTATGAATATAATCACAATACACCAATGGTACCACATTAAGTATTTTAACAAGACAATATAATTATTCACGTGCATTCAAGGCTATCAATATCACATAGGACACCACATGGTCACACATATCACATAATATCTTATTTTTGACAATTATATCACATATAGGCCCCCACACAGCACAACACATAGATAACCATATTTCATGATTAGTTCTCACCCTTAACATTCATTTTGTATCATCATTTACTACCCAGCCTAGTCTGAAAGGGTTAAGCCATAACCTACCTCAAAAGTCAAAACTAGTCCGCTATACTTTAAACCTATGACCTTACTTTACAAGAACGATCCCAAACTCCACTAAAAACATCAAATATAAAATTTATGCATCAAAACAAAACCAATGACACCCATATTCACTACTTTTTGTTCGAGTTCAAAATGAACCCCCAGAATGGGTTTCCAAAAAAAAGGAAAAATTGGAAATTTACTTCAAAAATATGTTTCCTATATTTGTAGAAACTCACAACTAAAAACTCAAGTAAAATAGACTAAAAAACGACATTCAAATTGAAGAAAAACTATTTTTGAGCTTTACTTGATAAAACCTTTGAAATCCAGGTTAAAATCAAGAAACAGATTTATTTTGAAGGTTAAATTGATGAAAAATTAGTAATTATAAGATAAAAATATTATTCAAGTAAAAAGAAGTGAAATTGGAGTTTAAAATCAAGCCCTAAGATTTTTGGGGTTTTGAAAAATTTATCAAGAAATTACTAAGAATAGGGTGAATTCTTACCTTAAATTCGTAATAAAACCAAGAAGTAAGTGTTAACCTAGCTTTCCAAGCTCTCACAAACTTTACTTTTAAGCTTTCACACTATTTTAGGGTTTAAATCCCAAAAGGCAAGATTAAAAATGAGCAAATGGACACAAAAACAATTTTATTAGTGCAGAAAATCTACATTGGTAAGTAAAAAACTGTTGTGTTTCATATTTTAAGTCCAATCCAGACTTTGATGGGGTTTCCGAGATTCATTCGGAGTCCGATATATGCAAACAAACTATATAACCACACTAAATTCGATGTTACGAATGCGATGGTGATATCAGAGTTTAAAAAAAACATCGTTTTTATAAAATTGACCCCCGAAATCCAAAATCACAATTTTTCAAACTGAGGATCGAAATGAGATTTAAAAATCATAAATCATACCAAATATGCTAACACTCTAATGTAGATATTTTAGATCTAATGGTGAAGTCTGATTTTCTATTCGAGGTCATTTCGATCAAATGTGGGTCCCATGCCTATATTTTCAATTTTTCAACTTTTCGATCAATAGGTCGAAGTGAGTTCGGGTGCACCGGGACCCAAACCAAAGGTCTATCTAGCCTAAAATTGATATTTTAGAGTTGCTGACGTAGTTCATTCGACAATCCATCGTATAGATCAAAAGATATTCCCATAAGTCTAAAATAAGGCTCTCAAAGCCATCAAAAACTGCAATACCACATAAATGGTATGAAACTGCATCAAAAACCATGACAATCACTCCCACACCCTATAAATACCATAATGAAACTACAGAGAGGGGTAAAATAGTTAAATCACACAAAATCACAAATTTCACATATTTTATCAAATTTTTAGGTCGTTACAACTTAGCTAATGGGATTCTAACCCAATCATCCAATAGGAATCCAAAGGCTCAAGTAGGAACTAAATCATCGAGCCAATAGAACTTCAAAGTTTTCAATTTAAAACCAATTTTACATTTCATTAACCTTTTATGCAATGCAAGTTTAAAAAAAAGAATAGTCCAACATGCATATTCTCATGTTCAAAGCAAGTTTCACAAGGTTGGGTTGAGGTTATACCAATTTCCTTATCAAAATCATCAGTTTTAGGGAATACACAATCCCCATGCCAATTAAATATCCCCATACACCCCTAATTAGTTCAAAACTATTAATTCAAATCATGAATGATGTACAAAAGCCATGGGAAAAAAAATTCAATCAAATATGTTCAAAAGCCCTTAACCCACAATCCTAATCAGTATTTAAATCACATGAATGGCAATTTAAATACATGGTTTT
The DNA here is from genome assembly GCA_030864215.1 of Capsicum pubescens. Classification (NCBI taxonomy): domain Eukaryota; kingdom Viridiplantae; phylum Streptophyta; class Magnoliopsida; order Solanales; family Solanaceae; genus Capsicum; species Capsicum pubescens. Next base: position 244,013,342 of record CM061546.1, on the reverse strand, counting down.
AACAACTTAAGCTTTTGGGAAAGAGAGACATGCCTTATACACATAAGAATCTGGAAGCAATTTAGAACTTGGGACTCGAAAGATGAATGCTCGATGAAACCCTTAAGATTTTCATGGGTTTTACATTTAAGAGTGTAATTGGGGAATGTGAGAACTTAAAACTGAAAGGGATATGCTATATTATGTTTAAGGCTCTCACATAAGTGAAAATACCCCAACACCCCTTATCCCAAGAAAAAATAAAATAAGACAACACAACTTTAACATAGCAGCGTGGCACAAACCTTATCGCAGAGGCTAACATATGTTCCACACAGCTTATCACAGAGATTATCCTCTGTGATACGTTGCCTATTGTGGAGATTATCACCTATGAACCGATAGTATTGTGGAGGTATACTGCCTTAGAATTTCAAAATTGCCCCGAACCTCTTCCAAAAATTTCAAAACTCTTCTGGGACTCCCTAATAACATATCTAAACACAATTTAAGTCAAAAATTGATGTTTCAAATAGAGAAGGCAAAAAATAAAATGCTTGAAATTTTGAGGGTGTTACAACATAGGTGTAGGAATTGGAATGGGGTACATGAGTTTCCCCAAACCTTATGGTTTAATAGTTTGGAATTGGATTTAACCTTAACCCAACCTGTGAAATTGGTTTGAAACATGGATATATACATAATCTACTCCGCTTTTGAAACCTTACATTGCATAAAAAGTTAATGGAACATAAATTGGTTTTGAAAGGCCTTGGTGGCCATGGATTGTTTTTAAATTGGAAACTTTGGAGTGAATTTGGCTAATTGGTTTTGGAAAGGCATAATAGAATTGGATTGCAAGCTTAACTTAATTTGGTATGATTATACCAATGGTAAATACCTAATTAAAAAACTTTTTTCCTAAGGGATGGAAATATGTGTAAATGGTTTTAGTTTGGGCTTAAAGGGGGTTGTGTAGCTCGCTGTGGAAGATAGAGGTCTCGAGGGGATCAATACTAGAAACCACATTTGTTGGCGTAGGGGTATAAATGACTGTGTGCATGGATCACTCTATATATATTTTATTTGGAATGGTTGGAGCCTCGGTGGCTTTGACCCTTCCTCAAATTTCTCTGGTTCGTGCAACTAAAATGAATTGGGGCCCTTTCAACAAGGGGAACTAAACCCATAAAACCGTGTATGCCTTTAGGATGGTTATAGATACACAGTCTAGAATAATAGTTTTAAATTTCATGCCTAAACCTTGTTCCCATCCGGTATATTATATATATGAATATATGAATGTGTACATATAGTTTTGGATGATTTTGAACATGGAAGCATTTTTTCACTTTACATGCCAGTGTTTCCCCCTGACCTTTCTAGGACGCTACATTGTTTCATAATGTAGGGTCCGAAGATACATCTTTGCCCTATATGCAACATTGTATGTATTAGAATATTGATCGAGTAGTTGTGAAGTAGTGAGCTTCCATTCTTCGAAAGGACTTATCATTTTATTTTTTTCACTATTTATTTAGTACTTATGGATTTTTTTTTGTCATGGTTGGGGTCATGTACAGATCTATTTGGAATTTTGGTTTCAGAGGCTACTGTGGACAGATGTGGGCTGGTTGATTATTTTTTTGACTCTTAGTTTTCATAGAGTTACCTATTCTTATTTTATTATTATCTTAATTTTCTTATGCATCATCTTTATGGTTATTTTTATGCTCATGAGATTAGGCGATAGGGGTGGCTACGGTTCATGATGGACTTAAGGTACTCGTCATGGCCAGGCCCTGGTTTGGGTCGTGATATAATAACAGTTGATGCATTTTGTGTTTGAGTTTAAGTGTTTTTGAGAAAAATGATACCCCTCCAAAACGTTTGTTTTAAATTGTGTGATGTACTGGTACTTATAAGTGCAACCAATGTGAATCTTGTTATGGCATTTGAATTAGGGATTTATTAATCATGGCTAATAATTGCATGAACCAGATAGGTAGTAGTAGTTTGTGATACAATCCTATGCCATGTGTGTGTGAGATACTTATTTAGTTCCCTTTGTGTAGTTAATTCAGAACTTGTCGGGTTAGTCTTGCATAGGTTGTAGGATAGTCGGTTTGGAAGTGATAATAGGCCGTTCTTGATTTAGTCCACTCTTATCCTAAATAACCTTCCAAATGAGGTGTCTCCTAATGTTGTTACTGGTATGTTATAGATCTTTTTCCCTGATATTTATTGTTTACTTAATCCAGGCTCTACCCTTTCTTAGGTAACCCCTTGTATGGTTGTGCATTTTGGTTTTGGTACTGAGAGTATTTTTGACCCCTTCTCTATTTATACTCTGGTTGGTGATTCTAAAGTTGCTAGAAAGATCTATAAGGATTGTGTGGTATTTGTATTTCATAGGAAGACATTCATGGATTTGATAAAGTTGGATATGGTGGATTTTTATATTATCTATGGGATGGATTGGCTCCATTTGTTCTATAATTCTTTGGATTGTAGGACCCAAAAGGTCAATTTCTATGTTCTAAATGAACCGATTATCGAATGGGAAGGGTGTTCATTAGTACCCAAGGGGAGGTTTATCTCTTATCTTAGGGCCCAAAAGTTGATTTCTAAGGGTGTCATGTCATTTAGTTTGGATTAAGGATTGTGACTCTAAAAGTCCTTCCTTGCTATCTATCCCTGTGGTGAAAAAATTTCCTGAAGTGTTCCCTGATGATCTTCCTGGAAGTCCTCCCGATAAGGAAATAGATTTTTGGATTGATCTTCTACAAGATACTTGTCCTATTTCTATTCCTCCTTATAAGATGGCTCAAGCTGAATTAAAGGAGCTAAAGGAGCAGTTGAAAGATCTTCTTGATAAAGGGTTCATTCGTCCTAGTATTTCTCTATGGGTGCTTCTATATTTTTTGTGCGAAATAAAGATGGGTCCCTTCCGATGTGTATAGACTATCGTTAGCTGAATAAGGTAACAATGAAGAATAAGTATTCTCTTTCTAGGATTGATGATCTTGTTGACCATCTTCAGGGTGCCAGATATTTCTCTAAGATTAATCTTCATTTGGGTTATCATTAGTTGAAGATTAGGGAGGTTAATATTCCCAAGATTGCTTTTTAAAATAGGTATGGTCATTATGAGTTTTTGGTGATGTCATTTGGATTGACTAATGCTCCAGGGGATTTCATGGATCTTATGAATTGTGTTTTTAGGTAGTTTCTAGATTTGTTCATGATAGTTTTCATTGATGACATCTTGGTGTATTTTAAGAGTGGGGAGGATCATGTTAATCACTATTGAATTATATTGCAAACTCTTAAGGATCAAAAGATATATGATAAGTTTTCTAAGTGTTAGTTTTGGTTGAATGTTGTAACTTTCATTAGACATGTTATTTCTAGAAAGGGAATTATGGTGGATCTACAAAAAGTTGAAACAATTAAGAAGTGGCCAAGACCCATGACTCCAATGACATTAGGAGATTCTTGGGTTTGGCTGGGTATTATAGGAGGTTTGTGGAGAGTTTCTAATCTATTGATGCTCCATTGATGAAGTTGACTCAAAAGAAGGTTAAGTTTTTGTAGTCTGATGCTTGTGCGGATAGTTTTGAGAAATTGAAGAATAAGTTGACTTCTGCGCTAGTTTTACCCTGCCTGAGGGTACTGACAGTTTTGTTGTGTTTTGTGATATATCCCGTGTGGGACTAGGTTGTGTTTTGATGCAGTACGGTAAAGTTGTATCCTATGCTTCTAGACAACCTAAGGTTCATGAAAGAAATTATCCAATTCATGACTTAGAATTGGTGGATGTGGTCTTTGATTTAAAAATATGGCTCTATTATATATATGAGGTGCATGTGGATATCTATTCAAATCATAAGAGCTTGCAGTATGTGTTTACTCAAAAGGAATAGAATCTCCGGCAGAGGCGGTGGGTGGAATTGCTTAAGGATTATGATATAAACATGCACTACTATCCAGTTAATGCTGATATTGTGGTGATGCTCTTAGCAGGCTGTCTATGGGGATCTTGTCTCATGTTGATAAGTAGAAAAAAAGATTGGTGAAAGATATTCACATATTGAATAACGTGGGAGTTCATTTTTTGGATTTTGAGGATGGAGGAGTCATTGTTCAAGAAGTGGTCAAATCATCTCTTGGTGCTGAGGTGAAGGAGAAACAGGTTATGAATCCCATACTTATGCAAATTAAGGGTGATGTGGGTCAATAAAAAGTTATGGCTTTTGAGATTGGGGGAGATGGTATTCTGAGGTACCAAGGTAGGTTGTGTGTTCCTGATATTGATGAGCTGCGGAAAGAATTTTGGATAAGGCTCATGAGTCTAGATACACTGTTCATCCTGGCTCGACAAAGATGTACCATGACTTGAAGGAAATCTATTAGTGGAATAATATGAAGAGGGATGTGGCAAATTTTGTTGCCAAATGTATGGTTTGTCAACAAGTCAAGTTGAACACTTAAGGCCTAGTAGTATGTCTCAAGAGATAGATTTTTCTATGTAGAAGTGAGAGATGATCAATATGGACTTCATTACGGGTATTCTGTGGTTTCGCAATTAGTATAATTTTATTTGGGTCATTGTAGATAGGTTGACTAAATCCGCTCACTTCTTGCCTGTGAGGACTAACTACTCTGGGGAGGATTATTCTAAGTTGTTCATTTAAGAGATTATAAAGTGGCATGGTACGCCAGTGTCTATTATTTTAGACAAAGGTATGTAGTTTTCTTCTTACTTTTGGAATTCATTTCAGAAAGGTTTATGTACGTAGGTGAATCTTATAATCGCTTTCTACCCTCAAAATGGATGGGTAAGCAGAGCATACTATTCAGACTTTGGAGGATATGCTAAGGGCCTGTGTGATTGATTTTGGAGGTAGTTGTGTTGATCATTTGCCTCTTATTGAGTTTGTTTATAATAATAGTTACCATTCAAGCATTCAGATAGATCCCTTTGAGGATCTTTATGGTAGGAGGTATAGGTCTCCTATTGGATGGTTTGAGGTTGGTGAGACTAGGTTGTTTGGTCCTGATATGGTTCACCAATCCATGGAGAAGGTGAAGGTAATTAGAGAAATACTAAATACTGCTCAGAGTCGCTAAAATTCTTATACGGATGTGAGGCAAAGAGAATTTGAGTTTGAAATAAGTAATTGGGTATTCTTGAAGGTATCTCCTATGAAAGAAGTCATGAGGTTTGGGAAGAAGGGAAAGTCCAGTCCCCGTTATGTTAGACCATATCAGATTTTGAGGTGAGTTGGGAATGTTGCTTATGAGTTGGAGTTACCTACAAGTTTGGATTCCATTCATCCCGTGTTCCATGTGGTGATGTTGAAGAAGTGCATAGGTGATCCTTTCTTGATAGTGCCTGTTGAGGATGTTGGTATTTTTGATTCCTTGTCTTATGAGAAAGTCCCCGTAGAGATTTTGGATAGGCAATTATGTCGATTGAGGACAAAGGACATAGCTTTAGTGAAGGTTCTGTGGAGAAACCAAAAGGTAGAAGAAGCTACATAGGAAGCTGAGGAAGATATGAAGGCCAAGTACCCATTCTTGTTCCCTGTGTTGGATGAAAATGCTTAAGGTGTGCGTTTTGTTTTCCTCTTGTTACTTTTTGAGTTTGTTATTTAATTCTGGTGTATTCTTGATATTCTCATGCTAAAAGTTTCTTAGCTCATCATTTGGGGATGAATGATCCTAGGGGGGAGGGGAATAATGTAAGACCCTTTAAATTTTGATCATTTTATTTTTTACCTTCCCACGTGTGGAATATCAATTTTTGACTTGAATTGTGCTTAGGGATGTTAAAAGGGTGTTCGGGGAAAGTTTTAAATTTTTTAAAAGGGGTTCGAGGTTATTTTGAGACCCCAAGGCAGTGAGGGTCTATGATATAACCGTGTCATGGAGGTTACCCTTCGCGATATTAGCGTGGCACGAAGGATAATTCTGTGATAGCAGTGTGCCACACCGGGGTATAAATTTCATCCAGTTTTTAGTTTCCTCACTTGGGCTGAGGGGCTTTTGGTCTTTTTATCCCATGTATGAATTTTAAACATAAAGTAAGTCCCTTTCTATCAGTTTTCAAAGATCGAAGTCATTCATTCTCTCTTAAAACACAAAACCCAAGAAAGCTTAAGGGTTTCACTCTGCATTCATCACCCGGGCTTCAAACTTCATATTGACTTTGAATTCTTGTGTTTTTTAGCCATGTATCTCTTTCTTAAATTAATTTTATACAAAAGCATATGTTTAATTATTGTTCATGTGGTTTAATTGTTGGGTTTTGAATATGGGTTGAGGGATTTGGAATGGTTGTTACATGAATTGAGTTCCCATGGTTTTGAATTGGCTTCTTATGATTTATTCTCATGATTTTGAACTAAATAAATGCATAGGTGTGGGGATTGGAATGGGAAACATGGCTTTTCCCAAATTTTATGGTTTAATGGCTTGGAATTGCTTTAACCTCAACCCAACTTATGAAATGAGTTTGAAACATGGATATATACATAATCTACTCCGTTTTTGAAACTTTGCATTGCATAAAATGTTAATGGAACATAAATTGGTTTTGAAAGGCCTTGGTGGCCATGGATTAGTTTTAAATTGGAAACTTTGGAGTCAATTTGGCTAATTGGTTTTGGAATGGCATAATGGAATTGACTTGGAAGCATAAATTTATTTTGTATGGTGATAGCATTGGTAAATGCCTAATTAAAGGACTCATTGTCTAATGGATGAGAATGGTGTAAATAGTTTTAATTTGGGCTTAAAGGGGGTTGTGTAGCTCGCTCTGGGAGGTGGAGGTCTCGAGAGGATCGATACTAGAAACCACGTTTGCCTGATTAGGGGTTAATATGACTGTGTGCATGGGTCACACTATATATATTTTATTTGGAATGGTTGGAACCTCGGTGGCTTTGGCCCTTCCTGAGATTTCTCAGGTTCTACGACTAACACACACTAGGGCTCTTTCAGCAGGGGAAGTTGAACCCATATAGCCCGTGGGTACCTTCATGACGGTTAGAGATACATAGTCCAGGGTAATTTTTTAAATTTCATGCTTAAACATTGTTCCTTATCACAATATCTTATATGAATGCGTGTATGTGGTTCTGACTGATTTTGGACATGGTATTATTTTATCACTTTTCTTGAGTTACATGCAGTGTTTATCCCGCTAACCGTCCTAGGATGCTACATTATTTCATAATATAGGTCCCAAAGAAACTTTTTTTACCCCTGTGTAGCATTAGGTGAATTAACACATTTGTCGAGTAGTTGTAAAGTGTGAGACTCCATCCTTTGGAATGCCTTATCATTTCATTTTTCTTTCACTATTGATTCAGTACATATGGATTCTTATTTTTCATGGTTGATGGCATGTCCTGACCTATTTGGTATTCTGATTTTAGAGGCTATTGTGGACATATATGGGTTGGTTGGTTGGTTATTGTTTTGACTCTTAATTTTCATAGAATTAGCTATTCTTATTTTATTATTATCTTAATTGACTTCTACATCATCCTTATGGTTATTTTTGTGCTCATGAGGTTAGGTGATGTGGGTGGTCTCTGATCCATGATGAACTTGAGATACCCATCATGACCAGACCATAATTCGGATCATGACATAATGATAGTTGGCATATTTTGTGTTTGAGTTTAAGTGTTTTTGAGAAAAATCATACATATCCAAAAAGTTTGTTTTGAACTGTTGTTGTATTTATATGTGTGACCGGTATGAATCTTGTTATGTCATTAGGATTAAGGACATATTAATTATGGCTAACAATTGCGTGAACCGGATAGGTAGAAGTTTGTGATACAACCATGTGCCATGTATGTGTGAGATGCTTACTTAGTTACCCATGTGTAGTTAATCTAGAACTTGTCCGATTAGACTTGCCTAGGTTGTAAGATAGTTGGTTAGGAAGTGATCATAGGCGGTTCTTTATTTAGTAGACTATTAGCCTAAATAACCTTCCAAATGAGAATTAAAATCCCCTGATACCAATTTTTAGCCTACATAGACCATTTTTCTTATTTTCACCTTTCACCTTCCTTGTTTAGTTACAATGAACCCGTTTTGGCCCTGATCCTTCCTTGAACATTGTGCACCTCAATTTAAGCAAATCGCCTAAATTAATAATGGTTATCATTGGGGTGCGTAATTAGAGTTAGGTATGCAGAAGGGTTAAATAGAAAAAAAGAAAGTAGGTCTAGGTGTGGTAAAAAGAAAAAAATGGAAAAGGAGGAAAGCAAAAAAAAGAGAAATTAAAAAGAAAAAAAAAAGAAAATGAAAGAATTTAAGAAACCACACCTAACCTGAATAAGCAATAAAAGATAAAAGGGAGAAATAAGAGAGGAATGAATGAAAAGTTGGTTGAGAAGTGGACCCCAAATGTAATTTTAGTGTCAAGGAGGGTTAGTCACTAAAGTCCTATATGTACCATACAAGCTCCCAAGTCTACATTACAAGTCGAATAAAGTCTATAGTAATCCTAATCTATCTTTCTAAAAACCTAAGGTAAATAAAATAAGGGCAAGACTTATGGTATTCTATGCACATTATTGGAACTTTTTTTGAGAGTGTGAGTGTCTTGTTAAAGTCCCTGCATTGACATGCATAATTCTACTGAGTGAGTGTAACTTCTTTGTTATATGGGTACATGGGTTGTGTTGCGTGCTGCTTATTTATTCGGGTAGTGTGATTTGTACATATGCTTGATTATGTATTGCTAATGTAATGCCATAGCTTGATTCACTTATGTCAAATTATTGGGTTGCACCGATCCGCACAATTAGTTTTGAAAAGTCAAAGATAGAAGGGGTGATGCGTTTTGAACTGAAATTTAGATTGACTTCCTTAGGTACCTTCGGATTCTCTTGGTTAAGCATCGTGTTGTGTTTTATTGTGTTTTTGTTGCTTGAGTACATACAAGCGTTCTAAGTTGAGGGTGTTTATATGCTATAATTTCATGGCTCTTTCGATGCTTAAAATAAAAAAAATACAAGTTCTTAGGTTCGTTTAGGTAGATATGATGGTTTTTGTGCCTATTTTGCAGGAAACTAGGTTTCGGAGCTAAAAAGAAGAAAAAGAGTTGAAGGCTGCAGAAAACCTTACTTACGAGGTCACCTACACGACACCGTAAGTAGCCTTGTAGAGTTTAGAGTTTTCCAATTCAGAGAACCTAAAATTGAAGTGTTGATCCTGACAGTTATAAGGGGTAACTTATGGCTGGTAAGTACAACCTACGACACTGTAAGTACCAACACAAGTTACAGATAATTGAAGTTTAGAGAAGTTGAGGATTGAAGATTTTCTAATACCAATGATGATGTAACCTATGGGGCGTAATTACCACTTACTCCCCGTAGGTGCCTTTGCAAGAAGAACCACTGCAGTATTATTGATTTGAGGCTACTTATGATGACCCACTAATAGGGAGTAAGTTCAACTTATGGCCCATAAGTGGGCTGTAAGTGGCCACCAACTCAAGTTTCCCTGTTTGTTTTGGTTTGGATTTTTAGTGTTTTATGTAATCTATAAATACTCTTATGATGTTTTTAGTCAGTTTATGAACTCATTACATTCACAAACATATACTTTATTCTAAGATTTACTTTTGATCTTGGAATCTCTTTGTTCTTGATTTTTGGTTGATTATTAATTTGAGACTGTGGATTTTATTCTTTCATTGTTGTGAGATAATTTCTATGCTTTATTTATTGAATTCCATGGAGTCTCTTACAACTATGAGCGGCTAAATCCTGTAACTAGGGTTGTGGGAACTCTGACAGAATTATGAAGTAGGGGAAGTGTGTGGTTCTTCTAGATCATTGTCTATGCATGCATTGTGATCTTATTCGGATTGTTTGTTTTCTTAACTACTGCAGAAGTTAAGGACTTTCCTAATTCGAGATCATCATCATAAGAGAGATTGAGATTGGGAAATAAAGATTACAACAGTGATTCGATACTACTAACCCTCATCTAATTAACATGACACTCACAAGGTAATAGTTAAACTTGGATCGAAGATAAGGGCTTGAAAGGTGACACTCTGAGACTCACAAGGTGAAGAGTGAAATTTACCAAGATGTTCACAAGAAGGGTTGAAATATCTATCTAGTTAGGATCTACATGTGTGGCATTGAGATAGTCGGATTGAGAACAATAAACTTATGGAGTTAAGAAGCCAGGGGGACACAGTCCTAGTGTTTATCTCAAATTGATTACAACCAAAAGCAATCAAGACTTGTTATTATTTCCTGTTTATTACAAATTCCCCTATTTACTTTTCTGCACGTCCGAATACTTCAACAATTTCGTGAGATAGATTCGACCTATTCCCCCTAGGTTGGACCCCAACCTAGTTGGATTACTATAATTTGATAACGGTCGCATTGTACATCTTAGAGGGTATAGTTTGGGCGACATCGACTTACCTTCCCCTACAGTACTTCTCAAAGAAATCTAACGAATATACCATTTTAATTAAATTCATGTCCATCACCTTGGACCCATCCTTAACAAGCAAAATTATATGAAAAATCAAACAAGACAATATTTCAACTTGTCGTCCTTGTTCAACCTACTCCTTATAATAGGCGACATCAGCCTATATCCCGTTATCTTTTATCTCCGACTAACAATTCTGCAAAAGAATTCACCTTTTACATAGACCCTTTGCAGTTATATTTAACGGAGAGAAGATCGACAATTTAAACCCGACATAAACACAAACTCTTTCAAGCCAAAACACACTGGCTTGTCATTAACTAGAAATAATATTTGGTGCTTCTTAACAATTTTAATACAACGAGTAACAAGTAGTGTATCATTTGACCATTGAATTTGTTGAAATTTTTAGACAACATCCTAAATGACCAAATTAGGATCTCTTGAACCTTATCTTTATGCTTTGATCAACTAAAGTTCTCTTAAAATCAACTAGCAATGACAACCTAGACCTTATGAAAATTTTTGTAGTAAAATTTTCTACTTCATCAAGCTTTGTAGTTAGACCATATTTCTCAATATCAATTTGCTTTTCATAGTGAGGCAAGCTTATGAGATCATTAACTACATTTTCTAAAATAGTATACTCTGCACTAGACTATCTATAACCATTTTGACCTCCTTGATCAACCTACTCGGTGTTAATCTCACTAAACACATTTAAGTAAGAAATATTTTTATCTTCTACCCTTGTTTTTTCTTTTTCCATCACACATACTCTCTCCGCCTTTTATTTTTCTACTAGAAGAACGGGTTATTATGTTTCATCCTCTTTCTCTACTACTTATTATATTTTAAGATCTACAAACGAATAATAAAATCAAGACAAGACATGTCCCCACTATTAATCAAACGCAATAAAAAGGTATAGTAATCAATGACTGATCTAGTAATACACCACGAATTTTGATGAACAATAACAACAAAATCCTAAAAATCTATGAACGGAGATGAACATTAACAAAATAAATAAGCTATTGTATGAATCATATACCTAAACATTGCTTAAATTTTGAATAAAAAAAATGATCAAAATCAAAATTACTTTTTTAAAAAAAAAACAAATTTTTAAGTCTAGAGTTACCAAATATAAAATTTTCACCAAATAATATTGATATGAAACTTAAAAAGCTCAGGAGAAGATGAAAAATTAAATGGGGATAACGAACATCAACTGCAATGCCCGAGGAATAACCCTTTGATCGATTTAAAGTAGTGGAGAAAGGTTGAATACCAAGGTAGAAAGTATTAATTGTATTTAACCTAGTATATGATACCAATGTATATTTTTGAATACTTGAAAAGACTCACCTCTAACTCTTTAAAAATATAAACTATCCCCTGACCCCATGTAGACCCCACACATTATTGACCATCCCATTTTTCATCCAACAAAGTAAACCAAAAAGAAAAAAATGACTTTTTTTGCAATTGAGTTTGTTGGGTAAGCATTTTTGCAACATCTCTCATGTTACTTTTTAGTGGGACAATGAACTAAGGGTGACTAAAATATTTCAATATTAAGTGTAGGCGACTCAAGTCTTAATTATTGAGTGTACGTGACAAAAATTAAATGATGGATTAATAAATTTGACCCATTTGTGAGAATTGCATCAAGTTTTTTATTTTAAGCTTTGGCTATTTATAAAACCCTGATAACTAAAAATGGAGGGGGACAAAAATACGGCGGCTGCTCTTGTTTTCTCTTTTTTCAGTTTTGGTGTTTTTCTATATTGTTGTTATTTATTGTTGCTGTTGCTTTTCTTCTTCTTCTTCTTCTTCTTATTCATTTTCTTCTTCTTCTTCTTCTTCTTCTTCTTCTTCTTCTTCTTCTTCTTCTTCATCATCATCATCATCATCATCATCATCTTCTTATTCTTTTTCTTTACATCATCTTATTATTACTCATCATCGTCATCTTCTTCTACTGCTTGTCGTACCATTGTTGTTGTTGTCACCGTTATTGCTGCTACTAGACTAAATTTTTAGATCAAATTTTGTTCATATACCACTGAAAATTACTTCATAGGTGATTTTGGTAAGTAAAGCAATAATTTTTAGCTTAATTTTTCATTTGGATATATTTGTTGTTTTTTCAATAATTTTCAATAGCTTATCTGACAATTGTTGTATTCATTTACAATAGTTGTTGGATAGTTTCCATTATTGTTAAAGTAGTTCCAACAGATAAATCATATGTTGCAATAGATGACCTACCTGTTGGATTAAGCTACTGGCTCTGTAACATGAATCCAATAGATGAGTCATCTATTGAAATAGATAAGTCATCTATTATAAATGATGAGTCATCTATTGCAAGATATGACTCATCTATTGATTCATGTTACAATATTAGGATAGAACCTGAAGCTGGATCCAACAGATAAGTTATCTGTTGCAACAAATAACTCATCTATTGGATTCATGTTACAACACAGGGATAGAAACTGAAGCTGAATCAAACAGATGACTCGTCAATTAGATTCATCTTACAGTACTAGGATAGAACCTAAAGCTGAATCCAATAGATAAGTTATCTGTTGCAACAGATGGCTCATCTGTTGGGACAATATTAATTATAGTGCATATAATTTTTTTGTTGTATATACTATACCATCATTATTAATTTTTAGTAAACTGTCATTTTTAACTTCTTTAATATTTTTTTTTGGTACCATTTATTGAGGAATCAATAACAATATGGGTTGATTGTCATGGTGAATGGATTGAGAAGAACAATTAATTTATTTGGCATTGAAAAGATGGTGAAATGTTAGAGACGATAGCAATGACAGTCCAAAGAGATGTTTTGTATGATAGTTTTGAGAACTTAATCACCAACTGTTGTGGACTAATATTGTCATAAATTAAATACAGAAGTCTTTAAAAATCACAAGGTCCCACCTTTTAAGATAAGTGGTCAGGTTCGTTTGTGTGATTATCTGAGTGATGCAGGTAGGCCTACTTTAAGGGTGCATGTGGTTGAAAATTGATAAAGAATTAAAATGTATAAGAATAGAAACAAGATATGTTAAATAATGAATTGGATGGTGTGGACATTAATATTCTAAATGATGAGAGTGGAGATGAAGTGGAGGAGGACCAAACACCTACGCTCATTATTGAGAGCAATACAGTAGGTAGTTCTCAATCAATACAGTCAAGTAATCGTTAAGGATTAAACAAGTTTTTACAAGGGAATGACATTCATGACTAAATAAGAACTAGTCATTTAATTGTGTATTTCTTGCTCGACAAAAGATTTCAAACTAAAAAAGGTGATTAATTCATATAGTATGTATTGTTTTAGGTGTGCACATTCAGAGTGCAAGTGGTAGTTGAGGGTAGTGAAATTCGTAAGTTCTAACAGATTCTATCTTAGAAATTATGAAAAGTATCACACATGTGGTTCAGATCATATTATGAACCATATCTGTATGCCACGATAAAGGTCCTCAGTAAATACTTTAAAAATAGTTTCCCCAATGACAAAGGTCCCGTCTATAAGAGATATGGCCAATAAACTCTGTACATACCTAGGTTGTAAGGTGAGTTATTGGAAGATTTATAAGGGGATGGAGATCACAAAGTCTTTGGTTAGAGGAACACATAAATAGGGGTATGCAATGCTTGATGTGTACTGTTATATGCTTGAGTCTGCAAATCCAAGAAGTAATATAGTATTGCAGATTGATGAAAATAGAAGGTCCAAGTACTTTTTTGTAGCCTATGGATCTTGGATTCTTGGTTTTCAATAAATGAGAAAAGTCATAGTCGTCTATGGGACATTCTTGAAGAGCAAGTATGAAGGAGTTTTATTATTGGCTGTGACACAGAATACAGTGAATCATATTTTTTCGGTGACTATCTATGTAGTGGACAAGGAATGTGATGCCTCATATCAATATTTTCTGAGAAAATAAGAAGCTATGTAGATGATACCGATGAGTTATGCATATTTCCTGATAGACATACAATTATCTGAAAGATGATTTTAATTATCTACCCTCCAACTCACTATGGTTGTTGCATGAGGCACCTTGTGGAAAATATTCAAAACAACTTTCACAATTCAAAGGTCATGTCTCATTTTCATAAAGCAGTGAAAGCGTATGATAGAGTTGAGTTCTTTGACCATTTCAATCAATTAAGGGATATGGTACCCAAGGCAGCCAAACATCTCCAACGTGTCAAATTTGATAGATGGAACATGACATTTTGTTAGGGAAATAGGTACATTATTATAAATTTAATGTCTTGTTTGAGTTTATTGTAATATTTTATCTTACTAAAGGATATTTTTTTTTATAGTTATAATACTGTGATGTCAAACGTTGTTGAATCGTGAATGCAATATTTACCGTTGAAATAAAATTTTCCATTGTCGCTCCATTTGACAAAATAAACATGAGGCTTGCAAAATTATTTCAAGAGAGGCATATGGAGTTGGTCAACTCACCAAAAACTTGTTCCTTCATTAGAAAAAACAAACATCAAAGTATATCAATTCGGAGAATAAGTTATTGGTCTATCAAATAGCCAATTAAAAGTTCAATATCAATGGTCATGGTGACGTTGCCGCGGTCGATCTACTGAGAAGAGCTTGTATATGTAGAGTTTATGACTTGAAAAAAAATACCTTGTCCACATGCTATGGCAGTACTCCGAGCCCAAAATGGTGCACAATTTGAAAATTAGACTTATGAGTATTCATATCCCTATTATTTGGTGAAAAAATACATAATTACATATTGTGAGGATATTAATCCAGTGCCTCTTGAAGATTCTTGGATTGTTCCTATGGAGATTATAAAGAGAGAAATATCTCCTTCATATATTGATCCAAGAAAATTGAAAAGATTTCTAACAATAAAAAATAAGTGCTCCATATGCAAAACGGTTGGCCACAAAAGAAATACATGTCCGGATCGAAATGCTCCATAATTATTTTAATAGTAAATAGTCTTGTGGTTGGTTTGGTTATGAACTTGATAATTTTAACTCATTTTAGTCGGTAATGTATGTTAGTTATTATATAAAATATATTTTTATTTATGGTCCAACAACCGTTGTATGCGTGGAAACAACTTCTATTACAACATATGTTAATATCTATTGCAACAGATGACTCATTTATTGAAAATAATCAAAAAAATATACACATATGTTGCAACAGATGAAAGAAATATTTGATTATTTCCAACATACTTAAAATATGTTTGATGTGAAACACTTCATATTAAATCATGATTAGTAATAAACAAAGTTATTTAACTATAAAGAACTTTCAATTAATAAGTTTAATTACAATCGCAAAATAGATTAAAATTATTTGTGCATCAATAAAAAAGATAATGGGAAATTAAGTAAATACAACACAGTACCAAAATATTTTCATCAGAAATCAAACCACTAGCAAGACCTATTTTGATTTTTTCAAATAGGTGATCCAGCTGTTGCAACAGATGACTCATCGATTGCAACAAATGTCAATATCTATTTGATAATTTTCAATAGATGAGTCAACTGTCGCAATAAGTCAGTCATTTGTTGCAACATATATATATATATATATATATATATATATATATATATATATATATGAGTAATTTGATGCAAAATGCATCATATTAAATAATGATTAGTAATAAAAATAATTTAACCATAATTAAATTTCAATTAATATTACAATTTTAATTAATTTCAGAGTAATTACATGCTAAATTAAGTGTATCCATCCTAAATAGAGTGATCAATTGACTAATTTGATGCACAATACTTCAGATTAAACCATGATTAGTGAAAAAAAAATTAATTTAACTATAATTAACTTTTAATTAATAAGTTCAGTTACAATTTTAATTAACTTAACAGTGATAAAATGATCAACTAAATGTATTCGTAGTAAATAGAGTGAACAATTGACTATTTTGGTGCAAAACGCTTCATATTAAACCATGATTAGTAAGAAAAGATTTATTTAACTATAATTAGCTTTTAATTAATAAGTTCAATTATAATTTTAATTAATCTCATAGTAATTACATGTCTAATTAAGTGCATTCGTCCTAAATAGAGTGATCAGTTGACTGATTTGATGTAAATGCTTTATATTAAATCATGATTAGTAATAAAAAAATTTGTTTAACTATAATTAGTTTTCAATTGATAAGTTTAATCAAAATTTTAATTAGTTTCATATTAATTATAAACTAAGTGTATTCGTCATAAATAGAGTGATCAAATGACTAATTTGACATGAAATGATTCATATTAAATTATGATTAGTAATAAAAAAAATATGAAATAGCTATATAGTTAACTTTTAATTAAAAGGTTCAATTATAATTTTAATTAGTTTCATAGTAATGACATGATCAACTAAGTGTATTCATACTAAATAGAGTGATCAATTGATCAATTTGATGCAAAATGGGCTTCATATTAAATCATGATTAGTAATAAAAAAATTAATTTAACTATAATTAACTTTCAATTAATAAGTTCAATTATAGTTTTAATTAATTTCGCAGTAATTACACGATCAACTAAGTGTATTCGTCCTAAATAAAGTGATCAATTGACTAATTTGATGCAAAATGCTTCATATTAAACAATGGTTTGTAGTAAAAAATTAATTTAACTATACTTAGCTTTCAATTAATAAGTTCAATTATAATTTCATAGTAATTATATGTTTAATTGAACATATTCTTCCTAAATAGGGTGATCAATTGACAAATTTGATACAAAATATTTCATATTAAACCATGATTAGTAATAAAAAAAAATATTTAACAATAATTAGCTTTCAATTGATAAGTTCAATTATAATTTTAATTAGTTTCATATTAATTATATGATCAATTTAAAGTCTTCATCATAAATAGAGTGATCAGTTAACTAATTTGACGTGAAATGCTTAATATTAAACCATGTTTTGTAATAAAAAATATAATTTAACTATAATTAAATTTCAATTAAAAGATATTACATTTTAAAGTAATTTCATTGTAATTACATGATCAACTAAGTTTATTCGTCCTAAACAGAGTGATTAATTAACTAATTTAATGCAAAATGTTTCATATTAAACCATGATTAGTATTAAAAAGAATATATTTAACTATAATTATCTTTAAATTAATAAGTTTAATTAATTTCATAGTAATTACATGTCCAATTAAGTATATTCATCCTAAATAGAGTAATCAATTGACTAATTTGATGCAAAATGCTTCATATTAAATAACAATTAGTAATAAAAAATTAATTTAACTATAATTAGCTTTCATTTAATAAGTTTAATTATAATTTTAATTAATTTCATAGTAATTACATGTCCAATTAATTGTATTCGTCCTAAATAGAGAGATCAATTGACTAATTTGATGTAAAATAATTCATATTAAACCATGATTAGTAAATATAATTGCAATTATAATTTATATTATAGTAATTTCAATCAATAAGTTAAATTGCAATTATAATTTATTAGTTTTCAATAAGTTATATTATTAGTTTTCAATCAATAAGTTAAATTGCAATTATAATTTATATTATAGTAATTTCATATCCAATTAAGTGTATTCGTCCTAAATATAGTGATCAATTGACTAATCTGATGTGAAATGCTTCATATTAAACTATGATTAGTAATAAATAAAAGAATTTAACTATAATTAGCTTTCAATCAATAATTTCAATTACAATTTCAACAAATTTCATAGTATTTACATGTCCAATTAAGTGTATTCGTCCTAAATAGAGTGATCTATTGACTAATTTGATGTAAAATGCTTTATATTAAATCATGATTTTTTTAAAGTTTCATCTATATGATGGAGGAGTGATGTTGGGTGTATTTACACGCCTAAACACCATAATTTACCCATGTTATAACTAAGTTTTGAGGATAAAATATATAATTCCTGCACTTTTAGTCCATTTTCCTATAAGTGAGCTAACTTACGTGATTAGCATGTTTTCAGGTATTAATGATGAAGATTTCAGCACTTTGTGGACCTTTGGGCAGCAAAGGAAAACTTCACAGAAGAGGGAAGGCAGCTTTTGGAAGCTTATGGACTGAATGGGACGCAAGGAAAAATTGTCCCGGGCAAAAGTAGTATTTTTAAATACTTAGGGGTGCAACAGTAACTTAATAGGACTAGGACAAGGATGTTATAAAAACCCTATTTGCTGAATTTTTCAGCATTCATTGATTTATTCATTATTGCTTTTTTTTAATTGAGTCGACACTTTTTATTTATTGAAGTTACAGATTCTGTAAGTTTAGACAGAGAAAAAATGCTACAAGAACGGCTAGAGAGGAAATCACGTCATTCTCATAGTGACGCCAATACATACCCATCGTGAGATTGTTATCGTTTTGGTATGATGATGATGATGTCTTCGTTGTTTTCCTTTACAATCATGCGTAGCTAAACTTCTCTGTTAGGGTTATAGAAGCCTTTTGATATACTATCTATTACTATGAGTTTGTGAATTCTTGATGCGTATGCGTATGCTACTTATATCATTACTCTCTTTGTTTTAATTAAATTCTTGTGGTTGCAAACATATAGAATACGCCATTATAGCATTAACTTGTTCGACAGAAAAGTTACATGTTTGGAAAAGAGAGTGTGACAAGGAAATAGGGCTACCAACCCCTGTTTACACGTTAATGCCTTAACCGGATTAACCTCTTGTAGAGTTTGTACCATTAGTTATACGCTTTAAGCTCGAGAGAGTTAAAGTGAAATAATCCTTGATGGTTGAGAAACACTAGGATTTACCATTAGAATACGAATCTCTATAAGTGCATGCATGTCTGAATTCCGCATTACTCATAGTTAATAGATACGTAGAACTCATAAGGTGGACATAACCCTAACTTATTTTTCTCTGAGATTAAATCTTACTAAACAAAGCATTCTGTTGTTAGTTGGATAGAATTAATTCACGCCACAATCCAATCCCCCCTTTTCTGTGGAATTTTTGATCAACAGTCTACTAATAATTGCAACACTTAGTGACCAAGTATTCCCTGTGGGATTCGACACCCAACCCAGTTGGGTTCTATATTTGACAACGACTGCTTACACTCTTACGAGAGCTGTAGTTTGGGCGTTATCAAATTTTGGCGCCGCTGCCGGGGAATACGGTTGTCAACTAAGTTTGTGATAGTTACTAGACCCTTTGGTCAAAGATTCTCGAATTTTACTTTTAGTTGTTGTTTTTGTTTTATTCAGGTTCTGTTGAGTGCATGCCAAATACTCGTAGTTCTGATCAGCCATTATTACCCATAAATCTTGAACCTCAACTTATTGGCAGAATGGATGCACAACGTGACATTGACAGAAGGGCGGCTCAACAGGGGCAGGCTAGATTAGCTGCACTGGCAGCTGCTTAAGTACATCAACAGAATATTGATAACCCAGGGTGAGCAACAAATCCTGATGATGAGGACCTGGGTGATGATGAGTTACTGAATCCTAGGCGTACTGATGAGGTGGCAGCACCTATGCATAGGAGGGAACGTCAAGCTATAATGAGACCTGACCGCCGAGCTGTCCAGGCTCCTTTTGATGATGATGATGACGATCTGGATGGAGCTAGTGCCACAGGGGCTATTATTCCTCCACCCTTGGCACATGGAGCCAAGTTCAATATCACTAGCACCATGATTCAGTTATTGCAGCTCAAGGGGTTATTTGGTGGACTCGCAGGCGATGATCCGAATATGCATCTGATCAACTTTATTTCAACATGCAAGTCGTTTGACAATCCAGGAGTTGGGCAGAATGCAATTCGGCTGTGCTTATTTCCATTGTCTCTGTCTGGGGAGGCAACTCTATGGCTGGACAGGCTAACTCCTGATTCTATTACTAATTGGAGGCAACTGAAAGATGCTTTCCTAGAAAGATTCTTTCCGCCATCCAAGAGAGAACAGTTAAGAGATGAGATCAGCAATTTCTGACAGCTTCCAACTGAAGCTCTCCACGAAACATGGGAGAGGTTCAAGAAGAAGCTTATGCGGTGCCCAAACCATCAGATGACGAATATCCACTTGATGGAAATATTATATAGGGTTTGAACTCGGTGACAAAGCCAGTGGTTGATAATGCTGCAGGAGGGTCATTCATGGACCTTACTTTTATTGAGGCGAGTGATATGCTGGATCGTATGACAAAGCAGAGTAGAGTTTGGCATACCAGGGATTCTGAGGTAGAGAGCTCTACTGTATCTATTGGCATGACTGCAGAGTAGAGACGAAGACAAGAGGAACGTGACCAGGATATGGCTTACATGAAAACGCAGATGGATCTTCTTACCAAGCATTTATTATCAGGGAAGACCGAAAAAGTCAAGGCTGTGGTGTCACAGGGAAGAGATGAATCAGATTCTGAGGAGGAAGCAAATTATTTGAATAATTAGGGGGGTTTCCGAGGCAATACCCAAGGAAACCAAGGTCGGAACTATTATGATAAATCTGGATACAAGGACCGCGATCAAGGTGGTTGGAAGAATAAGACTGACAGGAGTGGTTTGTATATTTCACCTGGAAACCGTGAGGCTGTGGCGTCTAGCTTTGGAAAGATGTCCATGGATGATATGATGGCTAAGCTGTTGAAAGGGGTGGAGGCAACCAATATGGGCGTTACTGAGGTAAAAAATGATTTGTCATCAATAAATCAATTGGTTGATTCGCATTCTACCGCGATAAAATAGCTGGAGCAATAATTGAGTCAACTATCAGCGGCATTCAATCAAAGAAAGGATGGCACCTTACCTAGCGACACTGTGCAAAACCCAAGGAATGATGGATCATGTATGGCTATTACTACCAGGAGTGGTAAAGCATTGGAAAATTCATCCAAAGGCAAGCAGGTGGTTGATGATATAGCAGATAATGTTATTGATGCAGAATGTGAAGATGCCATAGAAGCTGAAGATAGTGTTCCTGACGTTACCCCTAGACGTCTGCAGCCTGAAAAGATCAACAATCGGAAGCAGGATAAAAAGGAAGTGACAAAGAAAACTATTCCCCTTCCACCACCACCTTTTCCTCAGAGACTGAAGAAGAAAGCCGATGACACCAGGTTCAGTAAATTCATGACTATGTTGAAGCAGTTGACTATTAATGTTCCTTTGGTGGAGGCGCTAGAGAAGATGCCCGTATACGCTAAATTCATGAAGGACATTTTGACAAAGAAGCGGGCAGCAAGCTATGAGCTGGCAGATAATGTTCATCATTGCAGTGCAATCGCTACAAGATTGCTAGTTCAGAAGAAGGTAGATCCTGGTGCTTTCACTATTCCTTGCTCGGTTGGATCTTTGGATTTTGCTAAGGCATTGTGCGATTTGGGAGCTAGCATTAATTTTATTCCTCTATTTATTTACAGAAAGTTGGGGTTGGGTGATCCTACACCAACTAATATGCGGCTCATGATGGCAGATAGGTCGGTAAAACGACCTGTTGGTATCTTATATGATGTATTGGTAAGGGTTTCCACCTTTATTTTTCCTACAGACTTTGTTATTTTGGATTGCGAGGTGGATTCTGAAGTTCCCATAATCTTGGGGCGTCCTTTCCTTGCAACAGGAAGTGTGCTTATTGATCTAAGATCTAATGGGCTTTTATTTCAGATGAATGATGAAGTGGTCCATTTTGATGTATGCAAATCAATGAAGCAGCCCAAAGATTGAATGTGTTCTCTGTAGCTGTTGTTTATTATGATGATGAGAAAGAATTATCTGTAGAGAAGCAGCTTATTGTTGATCCATTGGTTGCTGTGCTTATGACTTTTGAGCGTGAGGATGTTGAAGAGTATGAAGAAACTATTTGTGCTCTAACAGGAATTGGCTCCTATTCTCATGCTCCTAAGAAGCTGGATCTGGATCTTAAAAATCGCCCTTCACTACCAGCAAAGCCATCCATTGAAGAACCACCAGTGCTAGAATTGAAGGAGCTGCCCAGTCACCTAAAATATGCATTTTTGGGAAGTGGTGATACACTTCCGGTTATTGTTGCGGCTGATTTAGGTGAGAAGTAGGTTGCGGCTCTTATTTCTGTTCTGAGGAGATACAAGAGAGCCATCGGTTGGACTATTGCTGATATTATTGGTATCCCTCCTGGGATATGTATGTACAAGATTCAGCTCGAGGAAAATTGTGTGCCTACCATTGAGCATCAACGACGTTTGAATCCACCCATGCAGGAGGTGGTGAAGAAAGAAATTATTAAGTGGTTAGATGTTGGGGTAGTATATCCAATCTCCGACAGTAAGTGGGTAAGTCCGGTACAGTGTGTGCCCAAGAAAGGGGGCATAACGGTAGTTGCGAATGAAAAGAATAAGCTGATTCCACTCAGACCTGTCACAGGGTGGAGAGTGTGTATGGACTACCGGAAGCTGAATTCGTGGACGCTTAAGGATCACTTCCCAATGCCATTCATGGACCAAATGCTTGATCGATTGGCAGGGAAGGGCTGGTTTTGTTTCTTAGATGGTTATTCCAGTTATAATCAGATTTGTATTGCTCCTGAGGATCAAGAGAAGACCACTTTTACATGCCCATATGGTACGTTTGCCTTCAAACGTATGCCATTTGGGTTATGTAACGCACCTGCCACTTTTCAGCGTTGTATGATGTCCATTTTTTCTGATATGGTTGAAGACACCTTGGAGGTGTTCATGGACGATTTTTCAGTTGTGGGTGAATCGTTTGAATCGTGCTTGGCGAATCTGAGTATGGCGTTACAGAGATGTGTTGAGTTCAACTTGGTGCTAAACTGGGAGAAGTGCTATTTTATGGTTAAGAAAGGCATTGTTCTTGGGCACAAAGTCTTCGAAAGAGGAATTGAGGTTGATCGAGCCAAAATTGAAGTTATTGAGAAACTACCACCTCCAATTTCTGTAAAGAGAGTTCGTAGTTTCCTCGGTCATGCAGGTTTTTATCGAAGGTTTTTCAAAGACTTCTCCCAGATTGCTAGTCCATTATGCAAACTCTTGGAGAAGGATGCAAAGTTTGACTTCGGTGAAGATTGCTTGAAGGCATTTGAATGCCTCAAAGGGAAGCTAGTTGAAGCTCCTATTATTGTAGCACCCAATTGGTCTCTACCGTTTGAAATGATGTGTGATACAAGTGGGGTAACTTTGGGTGTTGTACTTGGTCAGAAAGGAGAAAGTCTATTTCATCCAATATACTATGCGAGCAAGACCTTGAATGGTGCCCAGAAGAACTATACCATCACAGAACAAAAGCTTCTAGCAGTTGTTTATGCTTTTGAAAAGTTCCGTACTTACTTGTTGGGAACCAAAGTGGTGGTTCATACAGATCATGCGGCTCTGAGATATTTAATGGCAAAGAAGGATGCTAAGCCAAGACTAATTCGGTGGGTGTTATTGCTTCAAGAATTTGATTTTGAGGTAAAGGATAGAAAAGGTTGCGAAAACCAAGTAGCTGATCATCTATCTAGACTTGAGAGTGCGCACATAGCGCAACCCGACCTTGCGATTGATGATGCATTTCCCGACGAAGAGATCCTAGCCGCTATGGTGGAAGACTTACCGTGGTATGCAGACTTTGCGAACTACGTGGTAAGTAAAGTGATGCCTGAGAATCTCTCCTTTTATCAAAAGAGAAAGTTCATGCATGATGTGAAACACTACTTCTGGGATGAACCGTATCTTTTTCGACGATGTGCTGATGGTGTTATTAGGCGATGCATCTTTGATGTGGAGGTGCCTAGCATCTTGGAAGCAAGTCATGCTTCCCAAGTTGGGGGTCACCATGCAGGTGATCGGAAAGCCAGGAAGGTATTGCAAAGCAGCTATTATTGGCCTTCATTATTCAAGGATGCTTACGATTTTGTGAGAAGATGTGACCAGTGTCACAGGCAAGGCTCTATCTCGAACCACCATGAGATGCCCATGCCTAAAATTCTTGAAGTGGAGCTATTTGATGTATGGGGTATTGATTTTATGGGCCCATTTGTGAGTTTGTTTGGGATGAAATATATCCTAGTTGTTGTGGATTATGTATCCAAATGGGTCGAAGCGGTAGCGCTGGCTGATAATGAAGGTAAGCGTGTTGTAGCATTCTTAAAGAGAAATATCTTCTCTCGTTTTGGGGTACCACGTACCATCATAAGCGATGGAGGATCACACTTTTGTAACAAGCTGTTCAGAGCCGTATTGGTGAAGTATGGGGTCAAGCAACATAAGGTAACTACACCTTACCACCCACAAACTAGTGGGCAGGTAGAGGTTTCTAATCGGGAGATCAAGCTGATCCTTGCTAAGACTGTAAATGCTAGTAGGAAGGATTGGTCCCGAAAGCTGGATGAGGCCTTATGGGCTTATAGGACTGCATTCAAGACACTAGTTGGCATGTTCCCGTACCAACTAGTTTATGGGAAGGCTTGTCACTTGCCGATTGAGCTCGAACATAAAGCATTGTAGGCGTTGAAGAGGCTTAACCTGAATTGGGATGATGCTATTAATCTGAGATTGGAACAGCTGAATGAGATCGATGAATTCCATCTACATGCGTATGAAAGGGCAGACCTCTACAAGGAACGTATGAAAAAGTACCATGATCGGCGGATGATCCAAAGAAACTTTCAGAAGGGTGATATGGTACATCTTTTTAACTCCAGACTGAAGCTATTTCCAGGTAAGTTAAAGTCTAAATGGTCTGGTCCGTTTAGAATTAGCCAAGTCTACTCGTCTGGAGTAGTAGAGTTAAAAGACAAAAATGGTGGTGTCTTCAAGGTGAATGGCCAACGTGTGAAGCCATATATCGGTCCTCTTGACTCGATAAAATGCATGGCCACCATCTATCTCGACGAAGTCTAAGTAATCGAGGTAACTATGTCGTGCCGCGACAATAAATCAAGCTCTACATAGGAGGCAACCCATCATTTTTAGTCATTTTGTTTTCTAGGAGTTTGTTTTGTTAAATAAAAATCCAAAAAGAAGAGTCGAGCCACGACCAAAACTAAGGCGCTTGGTGGGAGGCAACCCATCTTTCTAATCTTTTTTGTTATTTTTGATTAAGTGTAGGGGAAGACGTATAAAGGAGGAGCTTGGTCTCAAATTTTGATTTGAAAGTGAGCAATATTAAAGGTAGTAAGTGAGTAATGAAGGAGCAAAAGTCTTTCGGTTAGGCATTGCCTATACAAATCTAGGCAATGGACAAGGCAAGGCCTATGTAAATCTAGGCAATGGACAAGGTAAGGCCTATGCTATTGCCTATGCTCTCTGAATCGACAATGCTATAGCATAGGCGCCGCCTATGCTCAACTAGGAAAAGCTAAAGGCGCCGCCTATGCCATTGCCTTTGCTCTCTGAATCTACAATGCCATAGCATAGGCGCCGCCTATACCCAAATAGGCCATAGCATAAGCGCCGCCTATGTTCAACTAGGCAAAGCTAAAGGCGCCGCCTATACCATTGCCTTTGCTCTCTGAATCTACAATGCCATAGCATAGGCGCCGCCTATGTTCAACTAGGCTTTGATAAAGGCACCGCCTATGCTAAGCATAGGCAAAGCATTAGGCGCTGCCTACTTATGTTTTTTGGTCTCCTAACCCAATTTTTCATGGGTCAAACCCGACCCAAGCCTTGGTCTATAAATAGAACTGCAACCTTGAGACAAAATCACTTTGTTTTCTCAACCTAGGCGCCGCCTAACCTTCCCAAATCTCTCAAAACTTTTCTTTTTTCTCATCTAACCTTGCAAGATCATCTTCCAAGTCCATCACCAAGTAAGTTCTTCTTTTATATTCTGTAGTTATTACAATACTACGCCTATAATGATTTGTTAAATCTTGAAGTGATGTTGGTGATTTGAATATGGATGTTTCGTTATGATACATCTAGTTTAGTAAAAGAATACGTGTGGGTGTTCTTGACTTTGTTCCATACATCAAAATGGTAAAGTTAATTACATAATCTTGTAAGATGAAAGCTTGAATGTTTGAATGACTCGTTCATCGAGATAAAGATCATGATTGAATACAAGCATGAGATGTTGTGATTATTTCTCTGCCATAACTTGATACGATCTCTATGTAGTAGTCTTATTCAAAAGGTGCATTAATCCAAACATGAAAGTGTAGTTAAGATTACCTGAAATAGAGTTGTAAAGAATAGTTAAGGTTCCATGAAAGTATGACTGTGCTGAACATATTGTTGGAACATATCGCCTACATGTATGTCGATGAAGTCTGAGTAATCGATATCATTCACTTAATTAGTTGGTGCCAACAAATTAAGTGTAGGGTGGTGCCATTATTGTTTGTTTGTCGATCAAATCTTTCGAGATAAGCTAACATGACTTTATTTTAATCTCAGGTAAAATGGCACCAAAAGGTCGACCAGGAAAAGAAAAAGCGTCCACCTCACAGAAAGGTCAGAAAAGGGGAAGAAAAGAGCAAGCTGATTCCTCCTCACTGCAAATACCTCACCGCATGTTCGGGATAAAATCGGTCCTAGAGGAGGAAGGAAAGGAGTGGTACAAGAACAACAAAGTGAAAAAATATGTTCACATGGAGTTGATACAAAAGGAGAGTCTAGCGAAGAGAGAACCTCACATTTTGGCTAAAATCATAGCGCTACATCTTGATTTCATTTTCCAAGATATGGGAGAATGCAATCTTGATCTAACGCGAAAATTCTATGCCAATTGTTCCCCAAAGACTACCGGAAGTGAAGATAAGATTCGGGGACAAGTCTTGCAACTGAATGCGGAGTTCTTCAACTCTTTTCTGGGTCTTCTATCTGTGGATCCATCACCGCTCAAGGAACTTTATCACAGACCTCCATACAGGTCAATCAGACACACACTGTGTGGAACAAGATCAATGGCACGTTGGAGTTGTCACAAGGATACCGGTCGGCACAATACCTTCCCGTATGCTTCCTTGAACAGAGAAGCTCGGATATGGTTGCGGATAGTCAACTCTTTCCAGATTCCAGGGACACAGTACCCAAAGATCACACGTGATAGAGTATGCTTGGTGTACGCTCTGATGACTAATATTCCCATCCACGTTGGTGCGGTTATACGGTCGTCAATGCGTAAGGCTAGGCTGCACAAGAGGTCCCACTTCAGCTTTGGCAATTTGTTGACTGCAATATTGATGAAGGAGGACCTTGAAGAGGAACCTGCAGATCATAAGCTTCCACACAACCCGAAGAAAGTTGATCTTACGAAGGTTAAAGATCCTGAAACTATGCATGGCATCAACCTGACCACTGCAGAAAGACATGCTCGCGACGAAAGCTTCTTCCGCTACTTATATGGCATGGCGAGGTTTACTATGATGAGTGGGGGACGTGTTCCAACTGATGCAGAGCTCCAGCAGTTGGATTATGACTACCCGATGAATGACCATGCGCGGGCTATGTGTGGAGTACGTGTAAATTTTGAGGAACCTCTCGATGATGACATACCGACTGATGATGATCACCGACAGCTAGACTCAGACGTGGAGGATAACTCTGATGACGACGACTCTGATGATGATTCCGATGCAGAGGGCATGACCCCAGACATAGAGGAAGAGTCCGACTAATCAGGTTTTCCTTATTTATTTTCCACTGAGGACAGTGTATCCCATCTAAGCGTGGAGTGCTGGTATTTGTATCCTGTATTGTACTTCTTTGCCTTCATTTATTCTCGTTTGTAGTTAAATTTTTAGATTTGTAGTTAAATTTTTAGATTTTTAAAATCTTTTTAGATTTTGCATGAAATTGTTCTGATAGGCGGCATGGTATTATGACAAGAGTTTGTGCCAAAATCATTACTATTGAGACATTTAGGCTCTAAGTGTGACTCACTGTGTGATAATTATGTGGTTTAATTCATTCACCTGTTGTGTCAAAAGTCTATACTACTCCCAATAAAGTTGACCATGTGCCTTGTGTGTGTGAGGTTATAGTATATTCTGTGTTGTGACTGATGCTAGAACTTGCCTAGTGTGTGTGTAAAGCGAAATAAAGAGTGTGAGTTTAGGAGATGATTTAGGCATTTCTTTGGAAGCCTGTGATTGTTTACCTTCTTTTTACCTACCCTTGGACATTATCCTATTTAACCTCCTTTGAGCCTTTAGCTATTTTCTTTGACAGCCTCATATGTAGCCTAATCCATTTTTTTTCAAGACCATAATTTGATCCAAATTCCTAAGCGCTTTAAATTGTAGAGTCATATGACAAAATAAGAGGAAAGTGGGTGAGAGTGATGCCTCAGAGTGCATTGGTACTTGAAATTGTTGTGAATAAGAGTGGCTATCATAGAGGTGTTTTATAAAAAAAAGAGAGAAAAAAAACAGAAATAGAAAAAAAAAATATAAGTTGTATATTTTCATCTTTGTGTTTATAATTGAATAACAAAATAGGTGAAAAGGGGTGTTAGATGAAAAGAAAGGTAGAAGGGTTGTTTAAAAGAGAGTGTTAAAGACATAACGTAGTGTATTAAAGCGCTTAGGGAACATAGTCACTATTTCTGGCCAAAATAGTCCTACCTGTCCCTTAGCCTACATTACAACCTGTAAAGACCTACTTGATCCTAAGCTTAGCATTCTGATATTAGTGGAGCATTACACTAAGGGCAAGCCTATGGTCATCAGTTGCAACATTGAATTCTTTGTGAGAGTGAGAGCAAGGAGAATCTTATAACCATGTTCCGAAAAATGCAAAACTTGTGAGTGATTATGGGTGATATCTTGTGTGAGACACACATGGTTGACGAGTTTTGGGCAGTTTTGTATGATTCTTTGTGTCTTAACTTTTGGATACAAATTAGCCCTCATTAAGAGTCTATGTTGGAGGTTGAATTATTTCTAGTAGTGATCCAGAAAACTACTCTTTGTTAATAATTGTCGTGCCTGTCTTGATGAATATTTTGTGTTACTGTTGTGAAATCCTAGTTAGATGTTTGCATGGACATAATATTTTGTTCGAGGACGAACAAAGCTTTAAGTGTGGGGTGTTGATGTTGGGTGTATTTACACGCCTAAACACCATAATTTACCCATGTTATAGCTAAGTTTTGAGGATAAAATATATAATTCCTGCACTTTTAGTCCATTTTCCTGTAAGTGAGCTAACCTACGTGATTAGCATGTTTTCAGGTATTAATGATGAAGATTTCAGCACTTTGTGGACCTTTGGGCAGCAAAGGAAAACTTCACAGAAGAGGGAAAACAGTTTTTGGAAGCTTATGGACTGAATGTGACGCAAGGAGAAATTGTCCCATGCAAAAGTAGTATTTTTAAATACTTAGGGGTGCAGCAGTAACTTAATAGGACTAGGACAAGGATGTTATAAAAACCCTATTTGCTGAATTTTTCAGCATTCATTGATTTATTCATTATTGCTTTTTTTTAATTGAGTCAACACTTTTTATTTATTGAAGTTACAGATTCTGTAAGTTTAGACAGAGAAAAAACGCTACAAGAATGGCTAGAGAGGAAATCGCGTCATTCTCATAGTGACGCCAATACATACCCATCTTGAGATTGTTATCATTTTGGTATGATGATGATGATGTCTTCGTTGTTTTCCTTTACAATCATGAGTAGCTAAACTTCTCTATTAGGGTTATGGAAGCCTTTTGATATACTATCTATTACTATGAGTTTGTGAATTCTTGATGCGTATGCTACTTATATCATTACTCTCTTTGTTTTAATTAAATTCTTGTGGTTGCAAACATATAGAATACGCCATTATAGCATTAACTTGTTCGAGAGAAAAGTTACATGTTTGGAAAAGAGAGTGTGACAAGGAAATAGGGCTACCAACCCCTGTTTACACGTTAATGCCTTAACCGGATTAACCTCTTAAAGAGTTCGTACCATTAGTTATACGCTTTAAGCTCGAGAGAGTTAAAGTGAAATAATCCTTGATGGTTGAGAAACACTAGGATTTACCATTAGAATACGAATCTCTATAAGTGCATGCATGTCTGAATTCCGCATTACTCATAGTTAATAGATACGTAGAACTCATAAGGTGGACATAACCCTAACTTATTTTTCTCTGAGATTAAATCTTACTAAACAAAGCATTCTGTTGTTACTTGGATAGCATTAATTCACGCCACAATCCAATCCCCCCTTTTCCGTGGAATTTTCGATCAACAGTCTACTAATAATTGCAACACTTAGTGACCAAGTATTCCCTGTGGGATTCGACACCCAACCCAGTTGGGTTCTATATTTGACAGCGATCGCTTACACTCTTATGAGAGCTGTAGTTTGGGCGTTATCAAGGAGTTAGGCCTGACTCCAACCTGTATATTCATAAAAAATATAATTGCATGGAGGAGGACATAAACCTTAGCTTCTAAAACACAGTGGAAGTTGGTCATAACCAACCTATGATGTAAAAGTGCACAAAAATATCGATCTTGATCATAGATTTGGTAAAAGATCTTTGAGATGATTGTAGCATCAGTAGGAGATGCCATGTACGTAGTAACAAGATTTATCAAAAGTTTAAAGCCCGAAATTGATGATAAAATTATTCTTCTTCCTTTTGAATCTATAATTTGGAAGGCTACCACCTCCATTGATCCTCTCACTTTAGAAGAAACAACCACAACTTCATGGAAGATAGATAACATTTTGGATTCGTCTCCAAGTTTAGCTAGACTGTTGGCTGAGTGATTACCCTCTCTCAGGGTGTGAAAAAAATATGAAGTTTCCATTCTTGATCAAATTCATAATGTGATCAATTTTTTGATTGAGTTACCATAGAAGCTTCTTAACTCTTTTAGTCAACTTTATTAAGATCAAAGAGTCAGACTCAACAACAACCTTGGTGTAGGCCCTTGTTGATATATAAAGAATTCCTTGAAACATTACCTCTTCCTTTGCTTGATTGTTGCTACATTCACCATAAAATTCAGCAAAAACACATATTATAGCACCATTATGGTCCATAATTATGCCACCGCCTTCTTTTGATCCAGGATTTCCTATGTTTCATCCGTCAACATTGAGTGTAACCTAGCCATAATCAAGTTTATGCCAAAAATAACCCTCGAAATAATCATAGGCACCAAGTCGTCCACTCTCTTACACATATTCTGTTAATTTATACGTAGATACAGATCGGGAAATTAAAAATTGAGAGTCAATTTAATGTACTTGTGTAACGCCCCGATTTTCTGAACCGAAACGCTACACGGTGCTCATGACCTCAAAGGACCACAAGCTAACCCATGATAGATATCTGTACCTGTAAACTGCATAATATCTCATAAAATATGCGGAAACATGAACTGTAAGGCCATAAGGTTCAATACTGATACATATCTGAAAAAAACATGGTATAACAATACCAAAAAAGAAACATAAATACTGAAGTCTGAACATCTAATCTGACATCTAGTCTGAAAGCCTCTAACTGAACTGAATAAGGAGTTGATGGGATATGTCCCCAACTAACTCCAACTACTGAAATAAACTGAAAACTAAAATAGAAATGAAATCATCATGTCCTCGAAGGATGAGGATTCACGTCTAACTCTGACTGCTGATCCTGGAATCTACTGCTGATTTGGAGCTCATGCCTCTGAACCTATGGTGTAACATAAGAGAAATCACCATAGCGCAAATGCGTCAGTACGTCTGAATGTACTGAGTATACGAGTGAGGTAGGCTAAATACAAAGGGTTATATGCATGAAAAATACTGACTGATATGAATGTGAGAGTACATACATGCATACGTAACTGTAACTGAACTCGTAGAGATACTGACTACTGAGTCTGAATACTGACAACATGAGTGTACTGATAATGAGATTTTGAAAGACTGAGTTTACTGATATTGATATGTAAATAACTAATAAGTGATGGATCTGATATTGTATTACTGATATACTAAGAGATTGATATTGCATTACTGATAAATGAATGATTGTTTCTGACAATTTGAATTATGAAGAACTGGTCTGATTGACTGTATCTGACAGTCCTGAAGTTGAGTACTGATAACATGAGTTCTGATAA
The DNA here is from genome assembly GCA_030864215.1 of Capsicum pubescens. Taxonomy (NCBI): domain Eukaryota; kingdom Viridiplantae; phylum Streptophyta; class Magnoliopsida; order Solanales; family Solanaceae; genus Capsicum; species Capsicum pubescens. Next base: position 243,980,777 of record CM061546.1, on the reverse strand, counting down.
CTTTTGTAATTGATAGCATAAGTGACTGTATCTGACAGTCCATAAATCTGAAGGAAACTATCTGAGTTCAATTCTATTTCTGAGTTGACTGTATCTGACAGTCCTGATATACTGAAATCTGAAGAACTATCTGAGTTCTTTATTGAGACTGGGTAGCTATAGCTGACAGTCCTGAAATCTTTAACTAAAACTGTGGGAAGTAGTTATCTAACCGACATGCCCCAAATACGCTATAATAGCTAAGCTGGGGTCCAATCTCTGCCCCGACTAGAGGGGTTTCAATACCGCGCCACTGGTAAGGACAGCTGTGAGAACCCTATACTGGCAGGTACTTAAATGAGAACGGTGGGAACCCTAAACTGACGGGTTAAGCCACCCCATCAACCCTAATCTGACGGGTTAAGATGTCTCAACCTACGTTGGCTACGTAGTTCTGGAACACAAGGATGACTACTAAGAATCACACCCTGAACTGGCGGGTGAGTTCCCATCCTTGGGTTCACTCGGTGCTAACTTCTACTCCCATCTGAAGGACACTGAACTGAATAACTAAGCTGAACTGAATAACTGAACTGATTAGCTGAACTGATACTGATTAACTGGACTGATACTAGTGGTATTGTTTAGCAGAGCTAAACTAAGTTTACTGGATTCCGATGACTGACGGAATGTACTGAGTTCTGAGGACTGGTTGAGAGTACTAAAGTTACTGAGATTGACTGTGAATAATGAGGTTGCTGAGGTTACTGAGCACTGAGATTACTGAGATTTCTGGACTACTGAGATTACTGAGATTTTTGAGTTTTCCTAAGTCACCTGACTGACTGAATTCTATAGATCATGGCTTGACTGAGAGTATCGTGAAAACATGACATGACTCTAGGCACACAACTATATTTTTTGGGTACAAGTACCCCCAGGACTCGATGGAAGGAAACTGACATAACTTGAATTTCTTGAGTACACGACCATCAATAAAAACCCATAATACATGAGTGGGGGATTTCATGAGTAAATGGTCATCATAATATCTATCATGAATAGGAATGCTTATAATCAAGTCATAAATCTCATATTCTAATATCATGGGCATTCCGACAACATATACTATTCATAGCAATGGCATGGAAACCATTCAAGCATAAGGGAACGACAACATGTAACATTTAGTTTATATTGTAATAATTTGGGGATATTAAACTTCATGTATTTATTCAACATCTCAAACATGATAGGAAAAGCATGGATATATCTTGTGTACATAATTTATATCTCCATTATCATACATGTTTTATACCACAACAATAACAACACATAATTTGCATGGAAATTCATATTGGAGTGTATGGCTAACATGAACTTGTCATGTGAATATCATGGAATCATGTAAATTGGAATTTCTAGCATCCTAGGCATTTTATCAAACACCTTGTATGCATTCTTTAAGGCATAGGTGGATTCTATACTTGCATTATATTAAACCACCCAAAGTTCATGATTTTCAACCAACAACCACATATATTTCATGAAAACATCCTTAGATATCATCTTGAAACTTAAACATCCATCATCAACATGTACATATTCATATCACCATAAAACGTTTACAAAACAACATTTAAAAGCATGATTCTTGAGCTCTATGAACGAATTGAATCCATAGATGAACACTACGCATACCTTGGAAGGGAGGTTCTTGATGGTTGACGGAGGAATTTCCTTGAAATTTGTTCTTCAAGCTTTATTATGCAACCCTAGTTGTTTTTATCCTATGGTGCTCTTCGATGATGAGATTTGAGATGTTAATAGGGTTGTAATGTGTTTAGGAGCTATATATTTCGTAGGGTTAAGTTTAGGGACATGTAAGGAGTGTTAAAAGACTTAATTACCCTTAAAATAACTTAAAACGGAGTATTTTTGGCACCTGGAACTAACTTAGGTGGAGCCCAAGTGATTTCCTAAGATAGGTTGGGCGGCGCCTAACCAATCGCCTATGCTTGGATTGGGCGGCGCCTAACCAATCGCCTATCCTTACCGTCTCTCACGAAAAAGGGCATAACTTTTCGCTCGGGTATTGGATTAAGGCAAAATTGGTATCGTTGGAAAGCTAATTCGATTCTGTACAATTTGGTGAGTCTAAATCAGCCAAAATACCACATTAACATTGAGTTATACTCATTCAAATATGACCCTTACAAAATCGAACACTAAAACTTGATGGATTCAAAAACTCTTAGCTTGTATTACCTTAAGTGACTCATATGAACATGCTTAATGTATCATAAGCTATCTTATCACTAGGATACTCATTTTAAGTCATGCACTAAAATTCTACTCACAGGATAGGAGGTTTCATACGTAGGAAAAATGGTTTGTCTCCTAGCTTAGAAACATATGGGGTATTATAACTTGATCACTTGTTGTATAACAAACCCTGAAGACATATTATGGTTTTCAAACCTTGCCGAGCATCGATTTTTCCAAATCTGTCAGCAAATAATAGTTGATATGTATTAAAGGATAGCTTTATGAATATCATTCTTTCCACTAATCATCCAACACTTCATAGCCCTTTGACTAACTTTTCCCCGAGTCGAGCTAATACCACAAGAGTTGCAAAAGAAATCCCAAAAATTATTAGCAATCTTGCTCTCGCTGAATAAGTGGAAGGTAGTTTCTTCTTTATAATCGGTGGAACAATTGCAAATAAAGAAAAGGTTAATACCATCTTTCTTAACTTCTATATCGGTAGATACACTATTTAGCAGGATCCTCATCATAAAAAAAGAGATTCTGAAGGATATTTTTTTTATGCCGGATGTTTCTACTTGACATAGTTGTCCTTTTTTCTTTCTCAGTAAATACCAAGCTGATTTAAAACTGAAATTTCCAAATTGTTCAGGAATCCACATAGATTTGTCGATCTTAGTCATGTTATGAATGTTCATGATCAGAGTAACCATGTTGGAGGGGACAACTCGCATCAGCTTCCTATTGTTCCAAGTACTATTTAAGAAGAAATGCTTCACCATAGTGTTTTTTGGGGTTATCCTATTGTGAACAGTTAATGCAAGAGGCCCTAATTAAATCATGTTAGTAATACAAAAATTGATTAAACTATAATTAGTTTTCAATCAATAAGTTCAATTAAAATTAATTTCATAGTAATTAAATATCCAATTAAGTGTGCACGACCTAAATAGAGTGATCAATTGACTAATGTGATGTGAAATGTTTCATATTAAATCATTACTAGTAATACACAAATTGAATTAACTATAATTAGCTTTCAATCGATAATTTTAACTATCATTTTAATCAATTTCATAGTAATTACATGTCCAATTAAGTGTATTCGTCCTAAATATAGTGATCAATTGACTAATTTGCTATGAAATTTTATATATTAAATCATGATTAGTAATAAATAAATTAATTTAACTATAATTAACTTTAAATTTATAAGTTCAATTACAATCTCATTGAATTACATGATCAACTAAGTGTAAAATCTATTGCAATAGTTTTTAACCTGTTGCAATAGATGTCTATATATATTTGATAATTTTTAATGGATGAGACATCTGTTACAACAGGTTGGTCATCTGTTGAAACAAATGTCTATATCTGTTTGATAATTTTCAATAGATGAGTCATTTGTTACAACAGGTTAGTTATCTGTTGCATCAGATGTCTATATCTGTTTAATAATTTCCAACTGATGAGATATTTGTTGCAACAGGTTATAATCTGTTGCAAAAAATGTCTGCATTTATTTTATTATTTCCAATAGATGAGTCATCTATTGCAATAAGTTAGTCATTTGTTGCAATATATGTCTAAATCTGTCTGATAATTTCTAACAGATGAGTCATCTGTTGCAATAGGTTAGTCATTTGTATCTACATACGTCTATATCTATTGTATTATTTCAAACAGATGAGCTATCTATTGCATTGCAATAGATGTCTACATTTGTTTGATAATCTCTAATAATTGAGTCATCATTTGGAACAGTTTAGTTATTTGTTGCTTTGCAACAGATGTCTAATGCAACAGATGTCTATATTTATTTGATTATTTTCAACAGATGATTCATCTGTCGTATAACAATACATGTCTATATATGTTTGATTATTTCCAACTAAAGAGTCATTTTTTGCAATAGATAATGCATCTATTGCAATATTTGAACTTAGTAATTTATTTTTAGTAATAATTTATAAGTTTTCAAGTCTAAGGATAAAATAGAATTCATGAAAAAATAAATGAACATCAATTTAAATTACTAATTATTTCCAATAGATGAGTCATTTGTTGCAAAAGATAATACATATGTTGCAATATTTGAACTTAGTAACTATTAATAGTAATAATTTATAAGTTTTCAACTTTAAGAATAAAATAGAATTCATGAAAAATCAATGGACATCAATTGAAATTACTAAACTATTGTCATTCCCAATTAAATAATATAATTAACTAAAATACTAAAAACAAAATATTATTATCGCCGATATTGTTACATATCTAGATAAACAAATTACAACCCATATCAGGGTTCCAAACTTTTATATGCTACCCCAGCAGCCCAAATCTCTTGCATCTTTGCCACTGTATTGTCATAGAATAAGGTCCTTGGAGTTGTCATACTAGTATCGGTTATCAAATACTCAATAAATGCAAACAAGTATGACTCACACACCGCACCAGTCTTATTTTTTAGAAGGTCCTATTTTTGACCTTCGAAAGCCCATCGTTTATTGAGCAACTTTACTGAAAAGTGATTCATTATGCCACTTTGCTTCAACAGTTTTGGGAACAACTCCAACAGAGGCTCCATGTAAAAAAAAAATTCCACTCTTCATAAAGCTGGTATGTTGTAGTCATAAAAATTTATGACTCCCTCAGTCATGATAATTTCAACAGTCACAAAAGACTTCAAGTTCATCACTACAAGAATCCTCTTTGCCCCAGTCCAATCCATGACACCTGAATATGGGCTCTTTCTTCTACAATAGTCAATCATATCCCCATCCTATTCAAACTCAACAAGTATTTCTTCAATTTTTTTGCCATCGAGAGTTGTCACTTCTTCTTCTCTAAGTTTATTGTACCTACTTAAAAGTTATTGTAGAAGTTGAGGTCCATGATCCTTACCCCGAGATCGTAGTACTTAGCGAATTTAAGGTGTCTCTCCTGCATGAGGTAAAAAATTTCATCAGCATACTGATATAATAATATAATTTAAATAAGCTAGTAACTTATAATAAAACTTGAAAAGATACAAAAATGGACCATTTGTTGCAACAAATGGGTCACTTGTTGCAACAGATGAGTCATCTGTTGCATAGTCTCTCTAAACCTATTAACAAATTACCCATCCACTGCAACTTATGCAATAGATGATCTATATATTGCATAAGTTCTCTAAACTTGTTAACAAAATATCCAACCACTGCAACTTATGTAATAGATGGGTAATTTATTGCAACAGATGAGTCATCTGCTACAACAGATGGGCTATCTGTTACATGGATTCTCTGAACCTGTTAACAGATTACCCATATACTGTAACTTATGCAACAAATGATCTATCTACTACAATAGATAAGTCATCTATTGCATATGTTCTCTAAACTTTTTAATATATTACCCAACTATCGCAACTTATGCAATATATGGGTAATTTTTTGCAATAACTGAGTCATCTGTTGCAACAAATAGGCCATCTGTTACATGAATTCTCTAAACCTGTTAATAGATTACCCAATCTACTACAAACTAATACAATAGATGGATAATCTGTTGCAATAGATGATTTAAAAGGTTAGAAATAAAATAGAGAGAAGGTTAAAAAAGTAAACTTACCTAGTCCTCAAACCACTGCTCCATATCTGCCATGTTCTTGAAGTCTTTTGGCCCAAATTTATGCATAGAGTAGACTTTTGGGACCTTTATAGATTTGATCAATATGTTCCACTTAGACTTCTTGGTGGGTTTCACTAATTTGTAGATATTCACCTTCTTCAGTTGTACCTACTCTCTTATGACCCCTTGAATTTTCTCCACAGTAGATAGAAAAAGAGTTGTCCTTGATTTAATATCTGATAATACATTAAAAGCTATTTTTTTCTCCTTTTAACCACTAATGGAGTGAATGGCTTTGTTAACTTCCTTGATAGTATGAAACTTCTCTTAGATGTCAATCCATTGAAAGCAATAGTCAGAGCATCAATTCTTTTAACTAAGTTGTCATGTATGTCCTTGTATTCTTGGCATTTGCAAGCTTAACATGGGCTTAAAGAGGGATAAACAGAGGTGTTATGCCTACTGAAAGAGGTAAATCCACTATATCCACCATACCCACCACTAGTATAACTATCATTATAGTCAAACCCTTTATTTAAACAATTTTCATGAGCATTATCAATATGCTCATTGCCAACCTTGACACCAGCATCACCAACACCATCACCAGCACCAACACCGACACAATCACCGCACCAACACCCAAATTTTTTGCAAATCACCAAAAACCTTAGCAACAAGCTTAGCAAAAACAAGTTTACCTTACCTAACTGCTTTTCTTTTGATGGTTATTGTTCCAATCAATTCTTTCTTTATCAAGTCCACCTTTGGGTTTGATTTTGTTTCAACAATACCTAGAGTAAGAAAGACAAGAATATCCAACTCTTGCTCAGTAGGTACAAGCCAGAGATGCTCAACCTATAAATAAAAGTAGATATATTAAAATAAATGTATAATTTACAAGAGATTTACAACATATAAGTCATTTATTATAATAAATTACCCATCTGTTGCATTAGTTTATAGTAGATTGGTTAATCTCTTAATAGGTTCAGAGAGCTTATACAACAGATGATTCATTTATTGTAAAATATTACCCATCTATTGCATAAGTTGTCATAGATGAGTAATCTACAGAGATGAGTTGCAATAAATAAACCATTTGTTGCAACAAATGACTCATATATTGCAAACAAATGGGTAATCTGTTGTAATAGATGATCTATCTGTTGCAATATGTTAACTTGAGTAAAATAAATTCTATTTATAAGAAGATTTACTTCAGCATCAGGAGGGGTGAAGATATCAAGGGGATTTATCCTTGATCTGTTCTTGACAGACAACCACCTAAGGATCCTTAAATGAGAAACCTCTTTCGAGTAGTCCTTGACCTGCTGCCAGAGATGAGGAATTGCTTCAAATGTCCAAGCATAAAAATGAAAAATACGATGCAATAAAAATTCAAAATAATTATTCAATAGCATAAATAAATAAAATACTATAGAAATAGGAAAGAAGTTTACCATGAAAGCCCAAGGAAAGACGTATAAGTTAATCATCTTTAGAGATAACTTTGTCAATAAATATTTGACAGTTAAGAAATAACTTTCATATCCCCATGACTAATTGTTGAATGCATGATCAAGCTTCAATAATTCGGGTTGTATGACTTTGTTGATGTCTCTAGCCCATAAATTAAAATGCACAAACCAAACTAAGCATAATGACTCCTTATGCTTTTTCAAAAACCTTTTATTCTGGAGATCAACTACTAACAACCTGGCTTTGTATCTAGGTCCAACAATGGCCAACATCTCATTTATTTTTTCATTGCCTTGTTTGATTTTGGTGGGTGGCTTGGTTAGTGTCTTGTCTTTCTTTGATGCCTTGGTTGATTTTGGTGTCCTTCTTGCTTTTGATTTTTTTAAGGGTGTTACCATTGGAAGAGGTTCAGATGGAGGATTGTATCTCAGGCCAGGCACTATGAAAAATTCTTTCATGCAAAAAAATTGACATGCGAAAATAGTTTATCTAGATCTCATCCATCTTCTTATTCCCATCCTTTAATGTTTCTTCATCATCACTCTTATACTTAATCCTGTGCTTGAGAATACCATATACCATGGTTATTTAAAAGCGTGCATTTTTGTCCCCTGACAGATCAAGAAAGAATCAAAAGAAGCTGGACTTAAAGTAATGTTCTAAGTTTTCGTCCCTCAAAATCTTTCTAAAATCATCGAAAATTTAACCTATGATAGATTCAAATGCAAAATCACCAGTCAAATTTGTAGGATTATCTATAGACATCTCAATTTGGAACTTGTTAATACTAAAATTTTTGAAAGATCATGTTGGGTTTTTTATCTACGTTCACGATCGATCAACTATATCATAACATCATTATCAACTCTTTCATCTGTATCCTCTTTTTCATTTTCTTCTTTAGATTCATCTTCTTCCTCCTTATCTCCTTTTCACTTTCTTTTTTCTCTTCATCATCACCTTCCTCTTCATCTTCTTTGTGTTTTTTTTATTATCTCCATTTTTTTTCACATTTTTATTTTCATCTTCCTCTCTACAACCTATTCTTCATCTCCCTCACTTTTCTTTTTTAGATCATTACTAGATATTTTAACTGATTTTCTTTCAGTATATTGTTCAATATCTCTTTCCACATCTTCATTATCTGCAGATGATAACACTTTATTTATTTTTGAAAGAGCTTGTTCAACAAGTTCTTCTGATGGTGTTTGTAATTTAACTATTTTAATTACTTTGTCAGAACTTGATCCATTTTATTTTTTGTAAGTCATTTTTTATCTACAAACAAGAGAAAAATAAGAAAGATTACAATTGATTTATGCATTATTAAAAAATGTAACAGAAACAGAAAATTTAATAAATCCGACACAGTACAAAAATATTTTTAGCAGATGACCCATCAGTTGCAACAAATGACCCATCTGTTAGAAGAAATCAAATCAGTAGCAAGACTGTTTTGATTTATTCCAACAGGTGACCCATCAGTATGGGTCATCTGTTGGAATAAATCAAGCTAGTAAACCAACAAATATATAGTTGTTTCCAATAGATGCTTAATATGTTCCAACAGATTCTTATTCTTTGTAACATATTACATTTTTATTGGGCAACTTTATATATCAATAAGAACACCAACACCACTAACAACAAGCTATATCACACACCAAGAACACCACCACCAACAACATCAAGTTATATCACCACTTGAACAACACCACTGTTTATGATTTTGTCAATACACTAACAACACTACCGCCAAAATCAAGAAAATCAAGAACACCAACAATACTAACAACACCTACACCAACAAACCCAATAAAATCATGAATACCAATAATCCTAATAATACTAAGAAAATCAAGAACACCAACAACGCCAATAATACCAACAATAACAACAGTAGGGGTGCCAACATAAATCCAAATTAAGTTGACCCGCCCAACGCACCCAATATTTAATGGATTGAGTTTAAGATAATTTACTATTGAGTAAATCTCAACCCATTAAGTCTCAACCCATTTTAAAGATGGGTTCAAATGAGCCCAATTCGATTTCCACTTCAAATGAGCCCAATTCGATTTCCACTTCAACCCATTTAATAGGAAAATAATTTTCTTAATGAAAGTAGGGAAAATAAGAGACAATGTGTCCTCACCCACCTCACCTCAACCCCACATCACCCCAACCCCACTATACCCCCATCTCACCCTACCCCTCCCCACCTCCATTAAATAAATTATTTTTATTTCTTAAAAAGCTTTATATAATTTTTTTCTTTCCCCCACCCCATCACATCCCTATCCTCCTCCCTACCCCGAGCCCCCACCCCTACCTCCACCTCAAAAAATTAATTCTCTTAATTTTTTTTGAAAAAAATTAAAAATATTTTCTTATCCCATGATTAAAATCCTACCACCCCATTTTCTGCATCCCCCACCCCTCCCAAAAAAGATACTTTCCCCGTTTAAAAAAGAATTACCTACTTTTCTTTTTAGTTCATTTAAAAAAAATGACCTCTTTTCTTTTTTCGTAATACTTTTATTTCAACTTTCCACATGGCATGTTTAGGACCAAAAGATTAAAGAGCATTGTGGTACATTTGACACAACTTTAATTTAAGGCCACAAGATTCAAAAGTCTTTTTTATTTTTTTAAACTTTGTGTCAAGTTAAAGTAGGTCATTCTTTTTGAAACAGAGAGAGTATTTTTTAAAACAAATATTTTTTTATGTAAGAAAATTACCCCAACCCCCTTCTTCCCCTATCCCTTACATCCCCCGCACCCCCTCCCCTATACGACAATACCCCATTCCCCTAATATATATATATTTTTTAAAAAATAGTTCATTTTTTTAGGAAATTTTTTTACATTAACCCCCATCCCCACACCCCTACACCCATACCACTCCCAATTTTTTTTTTTTAAAAAAGAAATTCTTACCCCTCCTCCCCCCCCACCCCCACCCCCACCCTACCCTCATGGCATACCCCTCCCCCCAAAAAGTTATTTTTCTAAAAAAAATATTTTTTTAAAACAAATTCTTACCTCAATGTTGCGCCCAAGCGCACATGCAAGTGTACATGGTCTCACCAAGTAATACAATGGCCTTGAATAAAGCCGAATATTGATCCCTCAAAGACTTTTATTGACAACTATCAAATTATAGCTCACTATTGAGATTAATTTAGTGCAAACATAGCCAAAAGAATTTGAGAGTTATAAACTAAAAATAAAGTAAACAATGCAGTAAAGAAAAGGGCTGGACAATCAATTAAGAGAAATCTAGGGTTAAGGCTCTGCGAACAATCATACTACGCTATTGAATGCCATTGGTTAGATTACTTATCTTGGTTGATGATTCACAGGGTTAATATTATGATTATGGTCTTTCGAGCCTCTAATCCTTTATCTAACTTAGACCCACAACTACATCATTGAGCGGAAATGTGAGAACTAAGTTAAATGCATTTATATTTCATTCCATAATTGAACCAAATAGGTCACCTAAGTATATTCCTATACTAGATGTAAATTATAACATTCGTTATGTGGAAGCTTATAATCCTAATTTATTCATCCTATCTTCTTTTTCCTCCTCCCAGGTTCATAAGTTGACTATGGATGTATTCTAAGGATAGATAAGACTTAAAATAGTGATAACAAGGATTAATAAACAACCAAATATGATAAACAATCAAAACCAAATCAATTCATAGCAATAGTAATTATGTTCTTGGCCTTAACCCCGAAAAAGGAACTTTTAGCCGCTCATGGAAAATATCGTAATCACGCTAGATAAATACATGATAAAATCCATTAACAAACTAAAATAAAGATATAAAAATACTAATTGAAGTGTTTTTCATCCCCTATAAAAGTTTTAAAGTCTTCCAAGGTGTTTTGCATTATATATAAGTGTCCTATTTATGGAAAGTCAAATTTGCTGATTTTGAGCTAGGGTCTGCGTCACACCCTCTATCGCAGTACCTAGGGTGTGTGACACCCCTCCATCAAGGATAAACGCTGTTTTTTGTTCCTTAGGAATCCCCCAAGGTGTTTAACTAGCCCCATAGCAGTGGCTTGGGTCCGCGACACGCCAAGAACTCCAAAGTGTCCATTTTTACGTCAAGACTTGTCCCGTGCTATTGTCCATCCATTCTAAGCCTTGTGGTGTTGTTTCCACTTAATTTTCAGTTTTTGTATAATCCATATATCATTATCATCAATTCAACAAGCATCCTATCATCAAACACCACGAATTAGAGCTCAAAATAACACAACATCCAAGACGGTGAACTAGAAACTTAAGCTAAGAATACTAGTTTTGCCTCTTTTAATCTTTAACATGTTTTTGACTCTTGGCTTGTTTCAATTGAAACTTAAACATTACAAACAAGTTTTTTCAAACACAATTACACAATCATACTATTAGGAACTCATTGCATACACTAGAGTCCACCGAGATCAACTAGAACAACACCTAACTCAAGCTAGTAACACTAGTTTTCTCATTTGAACTCTTAAGTGATCAATTTTAGTCCTAACTTGCTTAAAAAGTACCTTAAACATTGTAATCAAGTATTTTAAACTTATATGCTCATTTATATCATTATTAACACATTAAGTACATAAGAAGTCCCAAAACAAAGCTAAATAAGTTCGGATTACAACTCTGAGGTGCATAATTCCACCTCAGATCACTCAACCTTATTCTAAACCCCACCCCTCCTACCCTCGTCCCCTACCCCACACCCTTCCCTAAAAAATAAATTTTTATTTTTTTAAAAAATTAAATTTAAAAAAAAATATTCCTACCCCACCCCCACTCCCTACCCACCCACCCACTCAACTTTTCAATCCCTTCCAAATTTATTTTCTTGAGTTGGGTTTACAAGAGGTAAATATCAATATGTTAATATTTTTTAGATTAAGTGGGTCAAATTGGGTGGGTAAAGAACCAACTCGATTTTTACCCATTTCAATCCCACCCATTTCAATTCAAAGTAAATTTGAGTGGGTCATGATCCAATCGGATATCCAATTCAACTCATTTAATATTTTCAATCTCAACCCAACCCGCCCATTTGTCACCTCTAAAAAATACCAACAACACCAATAAAACTAAGAACATACCTATAATATAAACAACACTAACAAAACAAACAAATAACATCTGTTGGAAGAAGACAAACCAGTAGTAAGACCTATTTTGATTTCTTCCAATGAATGACTTGTTTTGATTTATTTCAATAGATGATCCATCTATTGCAACAGATGAGTCATTTGTTGGAATAAATTAAACTAGTAAACCAATAGATATATTGTTGTTTTCAGCAGATGTTTAACATGTTCCAACAGACTCTTATTCTTTGCAATATATTACATATTTGTTTGGCAACATTATATATCAACAACAACACCAACAACAACACCAAGCTATATAACTACTTGAACAAAACCAACCAAACATAACTAGAACACAAACAAAACCAAACAAACAAACAATACCACCAACAACACAAACAACAAGATAAAATTATCACAACAGATATCTCCGAAAAGGATTAAAGTTCAAGTTTCACTATTTTTATAGCAATGCTCGAGAATAAGAACGACAACAATAAAAAAAATTATATTTCAGTCAAAAAAGATATTCCATCTACATCAACTACCATATTAAGAGAACAACTATCATGAATTAGGGTTTTCTTGAGTTCTTCTTTCTTTTGAGAATCAAAACTCAAAATTATTAACTCATACTTGAAAAGAATACAACTAAAGTTCTTCTTTTTCTTCATTAACTAAAAAATCCTAATTTTTTTAAAATCAACAACTATAAGATTCTTACATGCAAAGAGAGAGAAAGTAACGACTACAAGGGAAGAAGAAAAGATGAAGAAGTTGAATGTAGATTCTCAAAAGACTGATAGTGGTCGAAAATGACAGCAATATCGATCTGTTGTCTTGTTTGAGGCAATATGTTGGAGGAGAGTTGAGTTGTTGAGAGAAGGAGGAAAACTTTTGATTTTTTTTTTTAAACTGATGCTTGATGGGAAATGATTGATTGGTTCCTTCATTTTTATTACACATTAAATTAGAGTTGTGTGTTGGTTTGTATTTTGAAAAAGATTATCAAATTTTAAAAATGTTAATTTGGTCTCAATTAATTTAATCAATTTTTCTAAAGGGCTTTTCACCCTTGTTTTTGGTCAATATCACCAAACTTTAAAAGGAGACTTAATAGACTTCTTTTCTTTAATTTTCTCCTTGTTACTTTAAGATTTTAATTTTTTTAATTTATACTCTTCAAATGCATTTTTCATAAAAAGAATCAACCTCCAAAGATATCATTTATTTTCTTAAATTACGGGACGAGGAATGAAAAATAGGGAGAAAATTAAAACATGGAGGATCAAAACCCTCATCAACAAAGTAAGTGTTTATGTAGTCAACTAATTGAGCTACACACAACTTATTTTATTTTTTTATTTTTGTAAAAACGAATTTCTAGAGGTCAATTTTTGCAAGTTTATTTTTAAAAATCGACTTTCAGAGGTCGATTTGCATTTTTCAGATTTTTGGCACAAGAAAACCAACCTCTGGAGGTCGATTTTTTCAGTCTCATTTGGGAAGTTGGTCGTTTAGGTTGATTTTTATTGTTTTCTTAGTTGTGTGCACTTTATTGGCGTAAACACTTAGGGATCGTTTGGTAGGACGTATTAGAAAAAATAGTCCATATATTAGGTATGGTATTACTTAGTACTATGTTTGGTAGGATTTTGAACCTATGTATGACTAATACCATGTATTAGTTATACACCCTATATGGTAGTATAGAGTGTATTACTAATACATCCCATATGGTGGTATTAGTAATACATGAGTTTTAATACCATGGACTAATATGTGTAAATACAAAAATATCTCTCAAATTCTTTTAAACATTTTTTTATTTTCTTAATTTAATTTTTTATATTTATACTAATAAATTTATTTAAATAAATTAATTTACAAATTTTATTATTATTTACAAAAATGCCCTCAAATTTCTTTAATTTTTTTCTATTCTTTTTCATTTTATTCAATGCGGGTTACTTATTTTCAATTTATGAAGATAATAATATCCCTTCAAATAATTTTAGTCATAAAAAAACTACTTCATTAACTTAAAAAATATTTATTGGAAAAAATTCGAAAATAAATTGCATGATTGCATACAAGCTTTAATTTTGTAAATAGGATATTCATAAATAAAAATAATTTTTCTACTTAACTTTAACACTCTACGGAACACAATTTTATGTTAATAATGATTTTATTGTCTCATTCAAAAGTTACACATACCTCCCTCCAACTTAAAAATATTAAAAAGTGGGAACAACAAACAAATGCTGAACAAATAAAGTAGAGATAACAAAAATAAATAGCAAGTGAATGATTAAATCTTAGAATTTTAAAGTAAATAATTAGTTATATTTTTTTTTTTTTTAAAAAAGAATAATAAAGTTTTGCAAAGAAAATACACAAAGTTATACTATATCGAGGGTATTTTTGTAAACAAATAATATTCTTTTTAAAATATAACAATACATATTATTTTCAATACATCAAACCAAACACTACATAAATAAATAATCTAGTATTACTAATCCCAGCATTACTAATCCCTGCACTACTAATCTCAGCATTACTAATACAACCTATTCAGTATTATCTTATACACTCTACCAAATGACCCCTTAATTCACACCGTACATTGACACCAAAATTTATGGCATATGTTGGAATATATATGTAATTTCACTTAATCATGGTTAATTAATGTATATTTTTACTTTATGAAATTACTAATTATGGCAATTTACTTTGATTGGTTTAAATACTCGTGTGAATATATATATTTACTAGTTTAGATGTACGCGCCCTGCGCGTGTACCTCACTTTATTGAGTTCGAACGTTAGGATATTTGTTTAAATAATAAAGAGGAATACAATAATTAAATTTAACATCTTTGGAGAATTTATTTAATTAAACCTAACATTTACCAAAAATATTTCTTAAAGCCGATCGACATTCATCTATCACCTATCAACTGCAAAAAAATAATACGATGATAGAGACATCAAAATAATATAATTAAATCTAACCTTTATACAAAAATTTCCGCAAAGCCGTCCGACACTCTACCATCTGTAAACTATAATAAAATAATACGACAATAGAAATATCAAAATAATACAACTAAACTATACCTTTACCAAAAAAAATTCTCAAAACAGAGATATAAAAATAATACAATTGAACCTAACCTTTACCTAAAAAAATTCCTCAAAGCCGACCGACATTCATCTACCACATGTAAATTCATCTACAACCTGTAAACTACAATAAAATAATACAATAATGATCACAAAGCTCCAGTTTTGATAAAATAATTCTTGTCTGAGTGAAAATTTTGACACTAAAGAATAACTTGAATGAAAATAAAGAAGATATATATATACACACACGTTGAATTCTATTATGTTGACACGAATAGTAAAGAAGTTGAGGATTATAAAATTAAGTATCCATCAATCTAGACATGCAACCGAATCAAGTTAGATGAGCCTCAATCATATTTTTTCAATAAGTAAATCAGTTTCTAGTCTAGTTTAATGTCCATCTTAATATTTATAGAAGTATTTCCTTAATAAAGTCCTATTTAAGAGTATTTTTCTATCATATTTTAAGAGTATTTTTCTAATTAATCAGTATAAAGGAAAATATTAATTGATTCTCATTCCTTCAATATATTTTAGGAGTCTAGTTAATATAATAAAAATAATTAAATAATAAATTGAAGAAAATAGTGAAAAAACAGTTTTGTCTAAAGAAAAATCTTTTAATAAAGGACAAAAAGTTCAAATCACTTTTCTAATCGTCTTCATACTTTTAATATATTATAGATATAGATTTTATATATATATATATAAGGAAACTTTTTATATATTTAACTAACCACAAACACTCGTAAGAGTTCTATTTTTACCTTCTTAAAACAGCGTCATAAGCAATTTCTTTTACCCTCCACATATATAGATGTTTTAGAAAACCATGAAACAATTAACATTTCGATTTTTTTAAAAAAATTATTGTACCACATCAAGAATAGACAATCAAATTGCGACAAAGAGATGGGTAAGGATATATGTTGATGGTTAACAGAAAAGTTAAAGTTGGTAAATTCGGTTGAAAATTTTGAAGCCATCTTCAAAATTTGATATAGTTAAGGTTATATCTACATTTAAAAGATAAGATAAATATAGTATTCCCAAATCATATATATATATATATATATATATATATATATAAACATCCTTATGTCGCTTGCAATACCCCAAATCTGGAAAAGATTTTATGATAGAAACCAATAGGAGGAGGAATATATTTGAAACGAAAGATAACCGTGAAAATCTATATGACCAAAAGATTAATGAGTAAATTTTATAAATGGTCATGTAACTATTATTTCTTTTCATCAATATCACGTAACTATGTTTTCTAATAGAAAAATCACAAATATTTTACCCTACTAACGCAAAGGTCACAATTATCGGAAAACTCAACCTTTGAGTATCACACTTTTCTCTAGATTTTAATTTTCTTTTTCTTTTTCAATCTAATAAATACAAACCAATTAAATAATACAGATCCAACCCATTTTTTTCGTTAGAAATTGCTTAACAGCCCAATATTTGGATCCGAATTCAAGTTTAGTAGTGTCCCGACATAAATATTATTGAATGAGAAACAAAAAACACGAAATTTCTTGGAAATTGCTTGCATATGCCAAATTATAACCTATATATATATAGCAGTACTGATAAACCTTCATAATAGTACTCATAGTTATCTCTCACAGAATTTGTTATCGTTACGTAATATTCGAAGCTATTTGCATCATCACCACATATAAAACCAAACACACACACACACACCAAAAAATAAGAAAAATATACAAGTTTTTTTCCAAAAAAACAATACACAATGTCTTCATCAGCACCAGTAGTAGCAGAAACATGGCTCTTGGAAAATGGAAACATTAAGCCCTTAAGCAAGGAAATGCGGCACGGTCATGGACGTAGCTATGGCCGTACCGCCCACAATGTATCGTCTTCGTCTCTCCGGAAAAAGTCCGATCTTACCCTTGTCCGGAAAGTGCCATGTGCCGTTATTAGAGATGTTCTTGCTAATGTTCAAGAGGTCATCTTTGGAACTAAGCTTTTTGTGCTATTCATTGCCATCCCTTTTGCCATCCTTGCACATAACAAAAACTTTGGAAGAGTAAGTTCTCTTTTCTTTCCTTCATCTTTCTTTCAACATTTTTTTTTTGTGTAGATTATATTCAATTGTGTTACTACTTCATCGGGTAATCACACAATTTAATATGATATCAAAGAGTCATTTAACGAAATTAGTTACACACGTGATGATAGTGGCAGAACTTTTTACTAGGGGAATTTGAATTATTAAGAAAATTGCACAATGAAGAAGTTAGCATAATTCAATGTCAACTATATATGCATACAAATTTTAGCATTGTATATATAGTGGACGTTTTCAGCAACAGAAATTTGAATGAATCCCTTGCATCGGCTTAGGCTCCACTTAGAAAATTTGTTGAATACATAATACTATAGCTAAGTAATTGAAAGTATATCTTATTTAATAACTTTAGTTTTCATATGAGATGGTTACAAAAACTCAATCGATTATGAAGTGAAGAATGTGATATCAATTAGCACAAAAACATTTTAAAAGAAGTCTATTCATTGTTTGAGCAATATTTTATGGTTAGTTACATTTTGAAGCAAGCAAATGTACTTTTTTTCCTTTCTTTTTGAACAACTAAAAGAGCCGTTGAATGATGCGGATCTGAGAAGATATTATTTAATATATGCTTTTTGTGAATTTTGATTAATTTATTTCATATAGTACTGACATTCTTTTTAATTTTTCTCTATAATATCAGTCATGGGTTTTTGGATTGAGTTTACTTGGACTCACTCCACTGGCTGAACGTGTCAGCTTTTTGACAGAGTAAGTTAATTAATTGTTTCCCATTGTATAAATCAAGCTAATTTAATTTATTTAATCTAATCTGATCAGATTATTATTATTGTTATTTTTTATCGTTTTGAATTGCAGACAAATAGCTTTCTTCACTGGTCCAACAGGTACTTTTGCCATCTTTTTTATCCTTTCTTGGCTTTTTTTTAATCCACAAAAATATATCCTCCTGTACTTGATTTTTTTGGAGAAAATAAAGGTTGGTTAACTCTCTAAACCCCCCACCAATGGTGATTCTATTAAAAAAAAATCACATCAATATACACGAACATCAAAATTGAAATTGGAACTTGATAACAACCTTTGACTCATCCAGATAGAATCGTGGACAACATGAATCCGGAACATGAAACTATAAAAATGAAAAAGATAAGATGTGAAAAAGAAAAAGAAAAGATAAGATTGAAGTGCATTCTTATACTATTCCTTTTTATAACATGATAGAGGAGGACCACAACTCAATTTGAAAAGCATAAATTAAATCAATACCGTAATCAGGAGTTTTGTTAAGGACCTTCAAATTTAACGTGTAAAAAATAATATTGGATCTATATAGGCACATTAAAATGTTTTAAATATATAATATAATTTTCTGACAAAGGGTGATGAATTGATTATTTTCAAGTAAATGTAGCTTTGCCACTGAAATGAACAAATGTAAAATTAAGAAATACCATTGTTTGTTCTTTCTTTAAATCAATAACAATATATAATCAACAATCTATTGCTAGTTTAATTTAACTTGACATAAAAAGAGTAGAAGAAACAAAGAAATTAGGCTTTTGATTCTAATCATTGTATGTTTATTTTGTTGTATGATCAGTTGGAGGGCTTCTAAATGCAACATGTGGAAATGCCACTGAACTCATAATAGCAATATTTGCTCTGATCCAACACAAAGTAGATGTTGTGAAATACTCCCTCTTGGGATCTATTCTTTCAAACCTTCTTTTGGTTCTTGGCACCTCTCTCTTTTGTGGTGGCATTGCAAATCTCAACAAGGAACAAAAATATGACAGAGTAAGTAAATTAATTTCTCTCGCTTTATCATCTTGATTACCTAATTAATCACATCAAAAGTTGTAACACTGTCAAAAAAATAACGGAATTAACTACAAACTTTTGTCATTAACCCGTTGCTAATTTGCTTGTATAGCTAACAGAATTCTGTGATAATTCATCAGCAAATAAAATTAGCGATGAATTCTACTGTTTAGCTTTTTTTTTTTTTTTTTTTCAGTAATGTAAAAATTTCACAGCCTAATATATAAGAAATGGGTGCACGTGCGCATGATTTATTTTGAAGTCAGAGACTATTTTATACTTTCAAATTCTGAATTGGTCTTAGTAGCTCTTAATTGATGTTCGCTGTCAAAGAAGAGAATTATGTACAATAATTTTTAATGAATTTCATTTATATAAATTTACAACAGAAATAATTTTTTAGATAATAGTCGTATGTACTTATTATGGATCATTACCTATCATCATGAACTTGCACTATATATAGTTATGCACTAGTACCCTAAAATCATGAATTCGTCACTTAGAATTGGTGTCAATTCTGATTAAGAGATGACTTGCATACAACAACTTTTAATGAATTTAAGTTATATACACATACAAACAATCAAACAATTTTTACACTATTATACTATATTTTAACATGTTGTAACACGTGAATCTAAATGTTATACCATTACTATAGAAGTTAAATTATTTTGGTTTTATGCCATTGAACAGAAACAAGCAGATGTGAACTCGTTGCTTTTGTTGTTGGGACTGTTGTGTCATGTGCTACCATTGATGTTTCGATATGCCGGAGTTGGAGAATCAGCAGCAATAACAGCAGAAGCTACACTGCAGCTATCAAGAGTCAGCTGCATTGTCATGCTTATTGCCTACATTGGTTACCTTGTTTTTCAATTGTGGACTCACCGCCAATTTTTTGATTCACAAACAGTAAGTATATAACACTTTTCTTTATTGTGTTTTTTATAACGACGTCAAGTTAGTGAAAAATAATAATTGAGTTTAGAGTTAAAAGCTATTGGATTCTCTTGAACTCTTATATTTAGCTCTAGATCCAACATTGATCGTGTTTGAGATTTAAGTTTAGATTCTTACCATTCTATTCATCACTTTTCCAAATTAAGAGTTTAAAATTTAAAATTTCCTTGGATGTTAGTGATCTTTTACTTATAATAAGACACATGCTAGGATGGTTGGAATCCTTCGCTTTTAATCACAGATCTCGCGTTTCAGTCATATGTATGAAAAAATTCAATTGGAGCTTTGCTTCCGAAATGAGCGTTGCATTGCGCGAATTGAATTAATGGATCTCCAACATGAATATCGAAGACCGAATAGAAAATAATTTTAGTTGAACCCATTATTGATATGCTATGTGCGCCTCCCTGATGGTTATGTTAATTTGAAATCCTAAAATACAAGGATTATGAAAAAAATTCTTTATAATGTCAGAGTATATAAGCTAAATCCTTCCTTATTTCATCTTGAATTTTGACTAAATTATAAATATGGATGACAATTAATCAGGAAGAAAATGAAGATGACGATTTAGTGGAAGAGGAAGCAGTGCTTGGATTTTGGAGTGCATTTGCATGGTTGGTGGGAATGACTCTTATCATTGCTCTATTATCTGAATATGTTGTTGGTACCATTGAGGTCAGTAATCAACCATTTATAATTTATTTTAATCATAAGTTAGAAACCTTTTTTAATTAAACTAGGAAGAAATTTTTGAATTTTGAAGACTTAGACAGTTTATTAATTTTTTTACTTTGAAATTAATTAAACAGTCAGCATCAGATTCTTGGGGAATCTCAGTGAGCTTCATTAGTGTTATTTTATTACCAATTGTTGGTAATGCTGCTGAACATGCTGGGGCTGTCATTTTTGCTTTCAAGAACAAGTTGGTATGTTCAATACCCAATAATAAAACCAGCCATATATTGCTTTCATTTTTAAAAATATTCATGCACTAATAATAAGAGAATTTATAAAGGAATTTTATGCATAATGCAGGACATTTCTTTGGGAGTTGCCCTAGGCTCTGCAACTCAAATTGCCATGTTTGTGGTAAGTCGACCTCTTAGTTTATCCCAAGTTATTTCGAGATTAATTTCTATACTCTGATATTTTAATACAATTTTTACTCTATTAGATCAACAGTCTCGAACAAGAAGTAAAATAAAGAGTAGTTTGTAGTTGTAACATGCATTAGAAACAAGTTACGTGCTACAACATGTTAAATATATTGACAGTATTCTTTATACCGTAAGTATGCATATAAGTTAAGTCCATTTAGTCCTACTTTTCCAATTAAATCTTTAGCCTTTACTCCTTTTCACCCCAATATATGAAGTTTTATCATTTCCAGTTTTAAAATAAGTATTTTCTTTAATCAAAGAATCTTACATTTTTCATTATTCAACTAATTATGACAATCTTGTGGTTTTTTTCATCATTCAGGTTCCATTATGTGTGATTGTAGCATGGATTGTTGGTGTGAGAATGGATCTTGATTTTAATCTTCTTGAGACAGGTTCCCTTGCTTTGGCAATTATTGTCACAGCTTTCACTCTACAGGTAATTTTAGGTTAATATATAATAGCTATAGATTTTGTTGTTAATCCATCGATAAATTACTCGTAGCCAGAGGCAGAGCTAGCTTAGACTCAGGGGTTTATCTGAATTCTCTTAGGTGGAAAATTACACAATTTATATATGATTAAAAATATTATATATATATATATATATATATATATATATATATTAAATATTGAACCTCCTTCAGCTAATACATGTGTATATTTTCTGAATTCCCTTAATCCATTGGTTCTGGCACTGCTGATATCTATTGAAATATAATTCATTGGTTATCTGTTTCTAAATAGAATTAGCCAAGCAATTTTTTGTTTAACTATGTAATGTGTTCCGTGCTAATTACTATTTTTTCCCGTGGTGACATATTAAAGTGAATAATGACACACACTAAAAATTGCAGGATGGAACCTCTCACTATATTAAAGGATTAGTCCTCCTGCTCTGTTACATTGTCATTGGTGCATGCTTTTTTGTCACCAACAAACCACAAAGTAAGCCTTCCATCTATTTTTTTAATTTAATTTATATCCACAAGCAGCAAAATGGAATTTCACTTTCGAATAGTCGGTGTAATAGAATTTTCGAAAAGAAAAAGTATATAACTGATAATTTCGTTATAGCTTAGGATAATTGAACAAATTCCTAACATCTCTTTGGAAAACATCACTAATTTAATTTTTCTCCTTTTGTATAGCCCAACCAAATGGTGTCAACTTGGTGTCATCAACTGAGGGAATCGCGAGAGTTTGATGATCGCAAACTTATCAGCAAAATCATGGTGACCAACAAAAACTGGATGCATATATTATTCTTTGATTGGGAATATTTTGGGTTTAATTGAATCATCAAGAGAGTTTGATGTACTATATATTTCATTTTTCTGTGTTACTTAATGGTATGGTTGAATCCTGATCATATAAGTCAATGATGTCTATATATAGTTTTCTCTGTTCCATGTAGCGTAATTCTGTAGTTGCTAAGGATTTCTTGTAATAGCAACTGCTTGTAAGGGTTTCACTCTATTTACAACTTTTTCAAAATAATAAATGAATATTTCCATTGCTGTTGTTTACTTTGTAATATTGGGCTTCGAATCAATCTTAATACTATATAATTATCGTTTATATATACTGAGAGTAAAAAAAATTATAATATCAATATATATGGTTGACTATATCACCAAGAAATCCACTTTTTTTAGGTGTTAAAAATTTATAAAGTGATTTTTTTTGGAAGAATAAATATCATAGGAGGTTCTAGAATATCCTAGAGTAGTATCTTAAATAAATATTTTGTAGAATTATCTAGATATTCTAGATGAGTAATAGAAGATAAAGATCACTAGGTATCTAGAAGATTTTCTAGAATCATCCATAAACAGGTATAAATAGGGATAGCCTTGTACATTTGTAACCAACCAAAAAAAAAACAATCCAAAAAAAAAAAATCCAATTCAAGTAGTGTTCTTCCAAATCTAAGTTCTTCCTTCTCCTTTCTAGCTTCCTCTTCTTAGTTAAATCTCCCGATCGTAGTTATCGATCTTGGGCTGGCAGAAGTTCTTCCCAATTACACCTTTCTTCTGTTATTCTCTACATGATATCAGAGTCAAAGTTGTTGGTTGACTTGTGTTTATTTTAAGATCGAATTTGTGGTCGATTCAACTGATTTGTCCTAATGGATTTAAATGGTCGCGTTAATGGACTGGGAATGGAGTTGTTGAATCAGTCCAATTACAAGGTATGAAAGACTTGTATGGAATCATACCTTATGGGAGATGATTTTCGGAATGTTATTAACGGGAGTAATACAAGTCCTCTGAATGACGAATCAGAGAGTAGTAATTCATACAAGAAGTGAAAGTAGATTAATGCGAAGGCAGAGTTCATACTGAAGAGGTCTTCTCCTCCACTTTATTTGAACACATTATAAGATATAAATCATCTCATGAAATACGGAGGACTTTCGATTAACTATTCAACAAGAAGAATGAAGCTCGACTACAGATATTGGAGAATGAATTAACTAACGACAATCAAGGTAATCTTTCTATTGCTGAGTATTTCTTAAGGATTAAGAATTTATGTTCTGAGATCTTTTTATTAAATTCGAATGAGGATATCTCTGAATCACGAATAAGAAGAATTATCATTCGTGGTTTGAAACCAAAATATATTCCCTTTATGACATCAATTCAGGGATGGGCTAAACAACCATCTCTGGAGGAATTTGAGAATTTGTTATCGGCACAGGAGTTACTATCTAAACAATTCGCTGGTGAATTTGTCAAAAATAGGAAAGAAAATGCTCTTTAGCTGACAAGAGGCACGTTGAAGGAAAAATAAGAGATATGCTCACTCTTGATTCTCAATTGGTTCAAGTTCTGCTGGAAAGATGGAAGGGTCTTTTAACAAATATAGTAAGAAGCATCTCAGATGTCATCGGTGTGGCAAAATAGGACACATAAGAAGATATTATCGAGCCACGGACAGCAACATGACTCATACTAAAAACATTGTTGAAGAAGAAGAAGGCTAGGAAAGATGCTTAGAAGCTGAGAGTCGGGCAATAGATACCTTGACTTTCATAAATTTGAAAAGAGATTGGATCAGATATAATATAATCCATCATGTGGAGAAGAAATGTATTGTTAAGAAGAAAGAAAATTTTGAAAACATTCACACCGGAGATGTGGTAGCTGCTATCAAGGAAATCAAAGAAGTAGATCCTAAGAATGGTAATAAAAGTGTGGATGTGGAGGAAACTGAAGTAGATTTTGAGCAGAAAGTATATGAAACTCTATATGCTGGTGATAAATTTATCGGCAAAAGCATTAAAGAAGATATAGTATAAGTTGAAGTCTCTTATCAATCATCTATCGTATCAAGGTCAATTACTGGCTCAGAGATAATATTGAAAGTTGATAAAGAAGCTAAAGATCAAACAGATGAAAACGTTGAGATTAAAGCCATCATTTCAGATGAAGAGACATACAATATGACTAAAGAGCTAGAAATGGAATCTAGTGGTGGATCCTATTATGTTACTGAGGAGGCTTCACATGAAATTATTGATCAGATCATCATCAAATCAAATAAGGATACTGATACCAAAAACATATGCTTGTGTTATGAAGTTGCTTTAGAAAGAGTAAGTTCTAAAATCTTGAATTTTAGGGCTCCAAACTTTTCCATCACATGTGTGTCCAGACAATGAAGTTGTTGAGGAGTTTAGAGAAAGGGGGAGCTCTAGAAGTCAACATCATAAAACTTAGCAAAGACAAATTGATGACGGAAAATCTTTTTCGTTGGAAGAATAAATATGAGTTGGGAAAAAACTGCTAAGAGTTTCACCAAGGCATGGTTCAAAACTTCGTTTGAGTTCTTCCACTACGAACTTGGTATAGCTTTCAAAAATCACTTTAAGGGGGAGTCTGAAAAATATCCAAAGTGGAGTTTTTGGAAGAATAAATATCATAGGTTTTTCTAGAATATCCTAGAGTAGTATCTTGAATAAATATTTTGTAGAATTATCTTGATATTCTAGAAGAGTGGTAGAAGATAAAGATTACTAGATTTTTTATCTTAAAATTATCTAGATATTCTAGAGTAGTAGAAGATAAAGATCACTTGATTTTTCTTGTAGAGGTATCTAGAAGATTTTCTAGAACCATCCATAAACAAGTATAAATAGGGATAGTCTTGTACATTTGTAACCAACCAAAAAAAATAATAATCCAAAAAACAAATCCAATACAAGCAAATTCAAGTAGTCTTCTTCCAAATCTAAGTTCTTCCTCTCAATATCTTCATTCACCTTTCTAGCTTCCTCTTCTTAATTAAATCTTTCGATCTTAGTAATTGATCTTAGGCTAGCCGAAAGTCTCCCCATTTACACCTTTCTTCTGCTATTCTCTACAACTTTGTTCTACTTAACTCCTCCTTGTGGTAGAGAAAGACTGGCATTCTGAGAGTTTATTTAAAAAAATAAATTAAAGAAAAAGTTAATATTTTCCTTTGCTGGAGGAATTTGGATAGAAATATGAAGTAAGAGAGTAAGTTCATTCCCTTCATATGAAGGTTTTGGAATATATATATAAGACCAGCGGGTTTCTGTAATGACCCTTTCTATCTTTACGGATAAATCTAGCATGTAAAATTTGGGTTAAAGCTTTTTCCACATTGAGAGTTAGAAATTTTAGGTTAGGCTAGTCTTGAACGAAATTCGAGCTTGGTATAGTCTAGGGTAATCCAGAAATTGATTAGCTAAAAATTATATGTTTTGGGTTAATTCTATGATATCTAGATGATAAAGAGTCGGTAGGATCTTTCGAAACTAAATTCAGATATGTAGAACTCTCGATATCAAATTTGATGTAAAGTGATCGATTTGCGATGGTGAAATCTAAGGGTGTGTTGCGAAAATGGCAAAACTAGAAGAAATCACGAGTTTCTATATCATCTTCCCCACTATAGAGGGTGGTAAATAGCTACTACTACATAGCTGTAGCGGGAGTTAGCTTTGGTCAATCCTGCCATAACAGTCGGATTAGGCCATAGTGGGATAAGCCACTATAGCATGACATGCGTTGATAATACAAAAAATACTTCAAAAATATTCTTTTCATTCTTTATTCGTCTAAGGGATGAGAGAGGCAATTTTTGTCTATTTCAACAAAAAATTCATTGTTTATCTTTGTAAAGGGAAGTTAATCCCTTCTATTAACTAGTTTTTTTAATTTCTAATACTTAGAATCACTAGTTTATGAATTTTGAGGAGGATTTAACTTACCTAGGTGATTTTTTTAGTGCAACTCCGTGAATTAAGTAGAAAACCTTTGGATTTTCATTAAAAATAGTTAAATTACTATTGCATGCTTAGAATTCACCATCACATCCATGTAATAAATAGAATTAAGGTAGAAAATCCTAGAATGGGAGTAATGATCATAAGTTTGACCTTGGAGTTATAGGATTAGGTTGTAATCCTAGAATATACTAGGTCCTGGTCTGAATTGTGATCATATTATTATTTTTAGATCACAACTAAGTGAAAATTGCACAGAAAGGCAAGGCTTAAGTTCAATAGAGTGGTGCAAGCTATTAAGGTAGGTGATGGTTTAATGTAGTTGAAATCCAATTTGATTTATGTGTGCATGTTAACTATTTTTTCGTATACTTGTTATAATCATATTCAGGAAAAGTGAATGGATAATTAATTCCCTAAGTACTAATCACATACAATGAAATTATATTAAAATCTTGTTGGTTTTAGAAGTGTGATTATTATTATAATACTAGTTGTAATTATTGTGATATTTGTTGACTATTGTGGAATGTAGTGGTTTTTGGACATCTTCATGGGATTGGTTTGTATAAGATTGGCAGGAACGAGAGATGTTTGAGATTTGGTACATGGACGAGAGCTCATTCTTAGTAGGTCATGGCTACTAGGAGATCATAAGACCCTAATCATGTTTGTACAAGGTATTAGTGAGTGTGACAGTTCCTTGAGTAAACCTGGTTTATGTGTTGACTTGTTATATTTAGTTTCTTGAGTGAACTAGGTTTATGTATTGACTTGTTATATTCAATTTCTTGAGTGAACGAGATTAGTGATTATTAATATTGTTGTTGTTGGAATAGATCCTTGAGTTGTCCAGACTAAATTACAAATGATTGGCATAACTCTATATTTGTCCATCTACTTACATTGTTGTTGAGTCATGATTTGTTGACTTGAATTCTTGTTGGTAGTCATGGTTTAGACTTGAGTTGTTGTCCATTTTGACTTGTACTTGACTGAATTTTATGGTGGTGTTGAACAATGTTAAGTGTCATATACTTAGGGTAAAGTTATATGGTAGGTGTTTGTGGTTATTCTGGCTTTACTAAGTTATGGTTGCTTGTTCACATTTCTTATTTTGGGTTGATCGATGACCCTACCAGTACTCTATTGTTCTTGTGTACTATACTACATGTGCTCTTTCTTTTGTTGAGTACAGAGCATTTTTCAGCAACTGCATCGAGACCTCAGCTTTAGAACAGATTACATTCTGATCAAAGGTGAGCTTTATCTTTCGGGCAGCCATATATCATCTACTTAGTTTCTAGTTCATTTGTTTTAGACTCGAATATTTTTAGTTGTTTTGAGTTGAACCCTTTTATTGACATTTGTAGTGGTTTTTACATAATGATTTTAGTGAATTGTTTAGACTTTCAAAAATTTCACATTTGATATTGCTATTAGAAGTATTTTGAGATATTGGATCATTTAATAAAGTAACTAGTTTATGCTAAAATTCCTCTAAGTGTTATGTTTGAATAGTTGGGCTAAATGATTCTCCCATCGAATGGTTATCATGGATGCCACTCACAATGGGTTTGGGTCATAACAAAGTTGCTATTAGAGCCCTAGATTCGTTGATCCCATTATATCAAAATGGTTCTAGTAGAGTCTTGCAGAATGGTACAAAGATGTTTGTACTTTTCTTTGAGAGGCTATAGTACATTAGAAAATTATCACTTTCTTTCTTCTTTTGTGCTATAACATGATTCCAATTAGTATCTGATGATCCAAATTGGTGTCTGGCCCTCTTTATTCTTTTGTACGCATATGTTGAACACTAGCGCTAACAGAGCTAGAGCGGTAGATCTCGCACCAACAACTCCAACTGCGGAACCGACTTATCTAAGCTGAGAAAAGGGTAGGGGAGAAAGAGAGGGAGAGCCACACCCACTATGGGTGAAGCTCGAGTAGCTGCTAATCAGGTCCGTTAGAGGTCAGTGATACCTCTCCCATCCCACCCTAGGATCATTATGAGGATGTTAAGGTTATAAATAAGGATGTTGTTGAACATAAAGAGGTGGCACTAATTGGGGGTGCAAATCTTCCCTCGATTTCCTCTGAGATAAGTCAATATGTGTTTTTTAGTAGGTTAGCTGGTACTAGGGCCACTCCTGCTATGCCTATTTATTAGTTTCCAGGTGTTCAACCGACTGCTGTTATTGCTCCCAGAATAGATGAGGCCTTTGGGAATAATAATTTTTCTCGACCGATGTTAGGTTTTGTCATGATCGTAATTGAACATGACATGATGGATAAGTTTTTAAAAATAAAACCTCCTAATTTATTGGCAAAAAAATTAAGGATGTATTTGAGTTCATTGTTGACTATTTTGAGAGATTGTGTTAAATGGGTATTGTGAAGTTGTATGGTGTTAAGTTTGTTACCTTTCAACTACAAGGTAATCAAAGTAGTGGTGGAGGAATTATGTGGAGTGCCATTCACTAGCTTTACCTCCACTGACATAGGCTCAGTTCCACACCTCACTTTTGGTGAAGTATGTACCCCAAACTTTTTGTGATCACAAAAAAGGATAAGTTTTTGGCCCTTAAGCAGCTCAATATGTCTGTTGTGGCCTTCAAGGCCAAGTTTATTTCCTTGTACTATTATTCTACTTTGTTTCTTGGTACGGTAGATGGGAGGATTCAGTTATTTGTGAAGGGGCTAAACACTGACTTACAAATTTTGTCTGTTTATATAACTTTTGCTGAAAAGATTTCAATGTGGTTGCTGATTATATGAAGAAGGTAGAAGGGGTCAAGCAAGTTAGTCAGGCAAAGGTTTTAGCAAAGAATTCTCAGAATGTAGTACAACTGTGGTGATTCTTACTCTAAGGGTCATAGCCATCAGGCCTATTTGCTTGACTTGTTTAGTCAGCTCTTCCAGTTTTTACAGGGAATCCGTCAGGGGCCACTGAACAACCCGTAGTTGTTAGAATCCAAGGTGCTTATTATTGTTTTGCTAATAGGACTTCCTTAGATTGAGGTTTCTACACGTGTTGCTATGGGGAACCTCAAGAGAGATTGTCCTTAGAGATAAGCTAGTTTTCATGGGCAGCAACAGGCTAGAGCGGTGGTTTCTGCTAGTAGAAGTGGTGGAGGTAATGGTAAGGGTAGTCCACATGGTGGGTGGGTAATCATTAAGAAGGCCGTGGTAGAAATTGAGGTGGTGGTAATGTAGAGAGAGGTGGCATGTATCTTTTTAGAGAGGTTTCCTAGGTTAATAATAGAGATCACTGTTATGCCTTTCAAGGAAAGACCAAGTAAAGGCTTTTGATGCCATCATTCTAGGTACTATTCTCGTCTGTAGTCGGATGACTACTGTTTTGTTTGACCCATGATCCACTCATTCTTATATATCTGTTCGATTTTCCTTAGGGTTGGACTTGATTTATGATATACTCGATTCTTTTGTATATTTCACTACTAGAAAAGTGCTATTTTCATGGGAATTTTTTTAGCTATTTTACTGTAAATCTTAAAGGTATATCACTTTTTTGCAGATGTTCATGCAACCGAATTCAAAGGTAATAACCTTGTGGATAATTATTACTTATGGATTTTTGCATTCCCAGATAGATTATTTGGGTATAATATTTTCTCAGATACAGTAATTAGAGATTTAAAAAGCTTAGGTATATCTCATGCGGTATCCCCAAAAATTATAAAAAATGCGCAGAAAAATTTTGGTAAAAGATTTGAAAAAGTAAGGAAATTTCCTGAGGATTTTATGGGTATATTGGTAAGTTACCAAGAATACCCCAAGTAATTGTGAATGAAAATGTTTGCACAAATTTTATGGAAGAAGAAATTTTCTGCAATTTTATTGGATATTTCAGAGGAAATTTCCTATTAAATTCCCCTTGTAAATCTGCAATAGCAAATTTATGCATGCAAATCCCCATTAGGAAATTTCCTATCAGAATCTTGATCTTTTTCCAAAGATGATGATTGTGGACTGATGCCGCCCAAATTACACCTCCAAAAAAGTATAACGCAGTCGCTTGTCAAATAATAGAACCCAACAAGGTTGGGATCAATCCCATAGGGAATAGGGTAGAAGTCTGTCACAGACTTGCTGATGTAGCTGAAAAGTGCAGAAAGTAAGGCGAGTGGGGGTGAAAGAATAATAGTAATAGTAATAGTTCTTGGACAACTAGGTTTGTTATCAATATGAGACGATCACTAGGATTGTGTCCCCCCCGACTTCTTAACTCCACAGACTTATCATTCTTGTCAAACTATCTCAATGCCTTGCATACAAAACCTAACAACTTATATATCTCCTAACCGTTAGGTTTGGGTGAATTTCACTCATCTCCTCTCGGTCTTAGAGTGTCACATTACTAACCCTTGTTCTAGATATCCGATTAACTATCTCCTCTTGGTCTCAAGTTAATTAGATGAACGTTGGTAGCTTCAAATTACAATTGTGATTTTTTTTCTAATTTCTACCTCTCTTGAGTTAGTATCAAATACAGGCGAGTTCCTAATGTTTTCAACCGCTAAGAAAGCAATCAAAGAAAAGAAAATCACAATACATGCAAGAACACCAATCAAGAATGACTTTGTACTTTCTCTACTTTGTTAATACATCTAGGTTCCCACAATTCTAGTTATGGGGTTTAGATTCTCATGATTGTAAGAACACACACAGAATTCATGATTGAAAGCATACGAGTGATCTCACGAATAATAAGAATGAAAATCAAACTCTCAAACCCTAAAAATCAAGAACAAGAATTCCAAGATCAAAAGTGTATCTCAGAACTCAAAATAATGTAATAAGTGTATAAAGTGCATAACATAACAATGAAACATCCAATGGATATTTATAGTTACATCAGAAAACCTATCATAAACAAAGTAGAAAATTAGAGTCGGCACCACCCTACGACCCCACTTACAACCTGTATATAGGTTCGTAGGAATTAGATGAATCTTCAATCTTAAGAACACCTACTTACTAGGGGTACCTAAGGATCATAGGTAATACCTTCGCCTCATAGGTAGTCTTCATAGGAATCAGAAAACAACATCAACTTGTAGAATCTTCAGGACTCAACTTACGTGGGTCACCTACGGGCCTGTAGCTACTACTTATGACCCTTAGGTAGGCTCGTAGGTAGCCTTCCTGCTACTTTTCATAATGTTTTTCTCCTTCTCTGCTCCAAACTCTATTTTTCTGCAAAACCAACACAAAAGCATATCACATCTAGCAAAAAAACCTAAGTACTTGCATAATTTCCTTGTTTTAAGCATCGAAAGTTCCATAAAACCATAACACATCAACACCCTCAACTTAGAATATTTATATTTCTTCAGGAGACTAACACATACCAGAAAAATGCAATGCTTAACTAAAATAAGCCTAAGGCACCTACAACAATCAACTTAATTTAGCTCAAATTTCTTACCCTTTCTTAATTACATCTTTCAAAACAACTGTGTAGATCTATATAGCACAACAACATGACACAAAGGAATCAAGTGATGGAATTATATTAGTAATAAAAAACCAAGTATATATGCAATTGACACTACACGAACAAATAAACAGTTAATAATACAACCCATATACCCTCATAATAAGGAAGTACCAACTCTCACAATATGATTATTTATGTCAATGAAAGGGACTATATCAAGACACTCATTCTCTCAAAAGAAGTTCAAACAATGTGCATAAAATACCATATGCCTTCCTTTATTTTCTATACCTTAGTTGTTCGGACAATTGGAATGGGATCCCTCTAGGAATTTTCTAGAATTATTTATGTAGGCTTGAGGGCAGGTATGGTATATATAGGAAATCATGAATCACCCTCCTTAATACTACACTTACATCATTGGATCCACTACATAGCCATGCTTCTTTAATTTCTCTTCTCCTTTATTGATTATTCAAATTGGGTTTGGTTTTCTTCATTCTTTTCATTTATTCACTTTTTTTTCACTTTTTTTTTATTTTTTCTCTCATTTTTCACACTTTTCTATCACACCCAACCCTACTTTATTTTTTTCAATTCAACATCTTTCTTCATACCCATTTTCAACTACACACCCTTATAATATCCACCCTCAACTTAGGCAATATGCCTGAGTTGAGGTGCACACTATCCAAGGATGAACCAGGTCCAAAATAAGTTTACTGGAATTAAACGGGAAGGTGAAAGGTTAAAACAAGAAAATGAGTCAGCTTAGGCTCAAATTAGGGATCAAGAGATACTTATTCTTATTTGGTCAGTCTTTTCGGATAAGAGTGGACTTATTCAAACATAACCTATGATCATATTCCAACCAACTATCTTATAACCTAGGTAAGATTAACTGGGTAAGTTATTGATTAAATACTCAAAGTGAACTAGGTAAATGCCCCCCACACACTTGGTATAGAGGTTATATTATCAACTACTACCTATCCGGTTCATGCAATACTAAGATTTCATTATTCTGTCCCTAATACTAATGCCTTAAATAAATTCAAAAAATTGGTCACACATATATTCACAAAACACAATTCACAAATATTTTAGGAGGGGTATCATATTTTTCAAACATTTAAAAACACAAAACAAAATATGTCAACTGCACTTAGGTTTCTTATTTTTCTTCCAATTAAACATAAACAACACGTAACACATATAAATGACACGACACAATACCTAAACATGCAAGCTCTACTAAGATAACATACCCTAGGGAAAAGAGACACGCCAATAAAAACCTTGAGTATTTTTGTACACCTTCACCCCAATTGAAAGCTAATGCACTATCCCTAGTGCAAACTAGAAAATAACAAACAAAAGGGTGTAGGGATATACATGGGATGCTCTAGGCTTCAAAAGAAGGCTTTCCCCCTATTTGGGCATTATGTGGCTCATCTCTAGGATAAGGTGGTGGTGCTGGACTAGAAGAGGCACCCCAAACAAGATAGAAATGCCTATCCTCGTTGACCTCAAGATGTAGCATAGATTCTTTGGTGGCCTTTTTCAAGGCCTAGTAAAACTTCTCAAAGTCCCTAACTCCTCCTACTTATGACCTCTCTTGCCTCCATTAGTTTAGGCCTCATCCTCCTCCGTAAAAAAGATAAAAAATCAATTGTGGTAGCCTAGGAAGCAACTGTGTGAAAGAAGAAATCACTAGAGGGATGACTAGAATATGGCTATCAGTTAATAACCACACCTCAGATCTTAATTTAGCCATCTTTCCACACCGGTCTGATTAGTCAGGTGCCTGTGACTCGTAATGTCGTGCTCTTATTTGAGCCTCAAAATTGTAAATACACCTATGTAGCTATGTCGTGAACTGCTCTATGACGATCATAATCCTAGCCTCCACCTTCTCCTTGAAAGCCTGTAAAGTAGTCGCCTATCCGTAAAAAATATCCAACTGGGTCTCTATATATGGTTGGAAATCATTCATCTCCTTTTGTCGATCCTTAAGATGCTGTAAGAACTTCTAAAGTACAGTAACCAAACCTATAACTAGCAAACACAGGGGAAATATAGAAGTAGAAGATGGAGCTAAAGTGCCTATAGCCCCCTCACTATCAACAACAGTCGTAGGCTCTACCCTCTGACTATCTGTAGCAATATTTCCAACTAGTGTCAGCCTATCAACATGCTCAGCCAACATAGAAGTCCCTTTAAAGGGACCCATACGAGAATATGTAAATGGCTGTACTCTATGTAGCATAATTTGGTTGGAAGCATCCTTAATTAAGACAACATTAGCCATGCGGGTAACCTCTACCATGTGGTCAACCTCCAAAATACTTGGTACCCCTTCCTCATCACATAAACTCTGTATCAAGCATGGGAAGGGTATAATAGTGAACTCTCGAAATGCACTCTCGTGGATCTCAACCCAGATCTACCTAGAAAAATTAATATCATAGCCAACTATGAGGCTGGCATTTAGTACAACTCTATCCCATGTGTGTACATTGTCCGCAGATGTCAAACTAAAATGGTGCCTCACAATAGTATAACAAAACTTTTCTACAAAATACAACAAAGCTTTCTTAATCTCTGCCTTTCTCTTAACCCAAAGGGCATCAGTACCCATCTAAGAAATCTGC
Source organism: Capsicum pubescens (assembly GCA_030864215.1). Classification (NCBI taxonomy): domain Eukaryota; kingdom Viridiplantae; phylum Streptophyta; class Magnoliopsida; order Solanales; family Solanaceae; genus Capsicum; species Capsicum pubescens. The sequence continues at coordinate 243,945,757 of CM061546.1, read as the reverse complement.
TTGGCTATCCATCTAGCCAAGTCTATCCTCTGCTCTCTCTACTCGACATCTCTCATAGTACACCTACTCCTTACAAGCCTTAGCCTATAATCAAACTCTACAGTTATGAGCATATAAAAGTTTTCCTTAATAAGAAACATCAAATGGTATCCTCCAATACATCAACCCTAACCCCTTTGATTAGTATGTAAGTTAGTGGGGGTTGGTACATCCCTCTCCTCTTAGTTGGGATAACCAAGTACATCGATGCTGCATAACAAGCATAAAACACTCAAAAAATCTTTGGGAAATAAGAACCTGACGGCTGATCCATCATCCCAAGTTAATATATGTCAAAAGTAGCCTGCAGGTCTGAAGCTCCTACCAAAGTGACTAGCTTAATCTGAGTCTCCTAAATAATACTGCGCTTTGGTCTACCCTTCTTAGTAATGACACTATATTTATCATAAATGATATACATTTCCTCCACACACCATCTCATAAACGCTTCAGCAAGTGGTACTACAGAGATATGGGTGGATTCTTGGGCGACAAAAGTTGAAATCAAAGTATCCTGGGTGCTCTGTTCGGAAGCAGAAACCTCATGAGTGCCCTGAACTATATCAGCTTCCACCTCAATCTGAGGTTCTTCTGTATCATGATCTCTTGTCTCAAAAGCCGACTTTCCCCCCTCCTAAGTCTAGAGGATGGCTGACTCCTTCTTAGCAACACTAGAAATGAACTTGTCTCCTTTCTCATCAAACTAGTAAGGGACTAGAGAATATGGAGGTGATGTCTGGGCTGGATTCACTTGAGGTACATGATGTCTTCAAAAACTAACCTCCAGAAGAACCGAGGTACATGACTATAGAAGTGTTCTTTCTTGAGACTGGACTTATACCCTCTAAACACAGCATCAATTGATCTCATAGACCAATCTCTCCCATTGTTGGGAATGTCATATTTCTCTTATAATTTGGTTGAAATAGGTTAGTGTAAAAACTTTGTAAAGCATTCAAGTAGAAATCAAAATATTAAGAACTTAGAACCTGAATATAGCTCCACATATCATCGTGTGTCTTCAACTTTTTCCAACTGAGGTTAAGAGGACAAAATGTCCCATTCCTTGCCAATGTATTAAGAAATCTAGAAAATACAGTGACCACTGCTTTAGGTGGACTAATTGGCTGGTTTAATTCATTTCGCACTATTAGTTGATGGTCAGTCCATCCATGTACTACTTACATTTGTGTAACGCCTCTTTTTCTTTTATTAGTTGAAGAGCCTACAATAATATCAACAATAAAATTACTAAAATGCAGATAATTTTTTAAATAGTATGAACTAAAATATATATATTCTTGCCTTCTCAGATTATTCATTTTCTTGTAAATTAGGAAGTTGTGACTGATCTTGCTACACTCGTTCAACCGTGGATTGTGATGAATGAATAGTGGAGTTTGGCAATTCTTATTGCACTTTCTCCTCTATTAGTGCTGTAAGAGAGGTGGAATCCAAAGACACCTGTTGCACTTGTTCTGATACTTGAGATATAGCTGACACCTATTGCACTTGTTCTGGTACTTAAGATATAGGTGGAACGTTGTTTGACTTATCCTTCTACTTTTGATTCTTTTTCTTTGCATTTATGTAGCCTATGTTCTTCTTCGTCTTGTGTTCTAGTATTTATTTGTTTCGTAGAGCTGCTAGTGATCCCGTTGAAAGAAAGTTTTTAGCTTTCTGATGATTTCTCAAACACCCTTGTTGATTCATGATTCTTTAAGTCTCTTTGAGACCAAGAGCAAAAATGTAATGTCAAGCTGGCATCTGAATTACCAATGATGATAATCAAGAATTATAAGAATATAGAACTGAAAGCAATCGGGAAGAGCAATCATGAATTTATTTATGCTGACCTACGATGTACACAAATTTCCTAATAAAATGACTATCTAGAATCTGAATCACCAAATGATCCATATAACTCAATTCATTCTATTCAGCGAGTTGATATTTCTCTTGCTAAAGGATGTCTACTATTGTAATATCAGATACAAAACAAGACTAATAGAATAGATTTGTTGTTTGAAACAAAATATGTAAACCTAGACACATAACGTACAACAAGCTACTTTGGGCGAGGTAATAAGTGAATAGAATTTGAAAAACACTAGATTATTGTATTTACAAAACCTGTTGATGAAAGAACACATTACACATATAACAAATTGATCAAACTAAAATATCTTGCTACTACATCACAGTTCTTACATATGTAGAATGAGTAACAGAAAATGATATAGTTCTTATCTCAAATAGGAACAAAGATGGAGAAGTGCCAACACTATTTCCCTGGGCACAAAGAGGAGCTGATGAGGGCACATAAATGAACTAGCTATAACAACCTATAAGATACATGGATAGAATTCTGTTCTAATTATAATTCATTCATTGTTTACACTGAACCAATCTACAACATTAATGGAAAAGAAGATGAATCACAATCAATTTTTGGGTTTTAAGACCATGTTAAACCATAAAATCTTATCAAGAACACACAAACTCCAAGAAGATGACTGTAATGACCCAAGAAGACCCAAAAAGGAAACCAAAGATCACCACCACTGCTTTAGGTCTACAAAGTTTCCGGAGTTTTGCATTTTTTTCTTAACATAACCATCCACTTAGCATAAAAAACATAATTACTAAGAGTCATATTCGTGTCTGTACTCACTAGAACCTCATTTCAATATTCACACAATTTCTCATTTTTATAGTAGGTATCCTCGATTTGTTCTACCAATAAAGACTTGGCAAGAACTCAAGCCAACAATTTTTCTAAGTTTCTCATGCTAATTTGATACATTTATCCTCAGATGTGTGCACATCTTAGGTCAAAAGTATCTTCGAATGAGATATACTAGCAAATAGTCCATGGATTTCCTTCTTGATGAATCTTCTGTAACATCGAAATTTCCCTGAATGACATCGAACTATGAAATTGTACACAGTCATGGAGTAATTTTGTCTAGTAGTGTAAATTAAAGAATCAAATATTTCTGAAGAAAAATAAACATCAAGATGTTTTGGTATATATAATTCTTGTTCGTTTCATTGTATAAATAGCACATTTAAGTCTTCAAAGCATATGCATATTTATGTATCTGTCATTTTAATAGAAGGAGAGCTGAAATAATTAAGATGGAAAGCTATAAGTCTTAGTGCATTACCAGGTAATCATACCGGAGTAAACTCAATATTAGTAAAGGGAAGTAGCCAAGAACAACTGACTGTGCTAGTAGACTAAGGCACAACTCATAGTATTATTGATGAGAAGGCTATTAAAGAAACTGGATACGCCCCAATTATAGTGTATATTTGGCAGAAAAAGGAACAACACAAGAAGAAGAGAGTGTAAACATGATTAGTAGTAGTACTATTGTTAACTGATAAGAAAGGTGCAAACCTTGATGGGATACCTATTTTTGATTAGTGTGAATCCATCACTAGAACAGGATACAGTGGATGAACCAATACAGGAAGTGCTAGATAGTTTCAAGAATGTATTTATGAAATATCTGAATGCCTGGGAGTTAGAACATATGAAAGAAATTTTCAGTGTGTTATACAATACCAGGGTCTCAATAGCAATGCAGAATGAATGATATGGAAGGGAAATGAAGATGGAAAAAGAAAAATCCTCCATGAAGTCTAATTCTGGTAACAAAGTGCAAACCAGGAACCAATTGCTTTGCTGTTCAATCCCGAAAAGATATGGAAATCACCGGCCCAAATCAAGGTACGTATTTTATGTGGTTGGTGTCCAAAGGAACATGTCTTACCAAATATATCTGCAAACAAGGAGGTTACAAATTCTGTAACTAATGTTATGTGTGTGATGAAATTGCATAAAGACCATCAACCAACCTATTTGCCAATTTCAGCACTTTCCTGCTGCTAGTACAAGTATGTCTAGGCAAAAGCTTAATGGACGTGGTATAAGTGAGAAGTGCATCCAAATAGTAGTCTTTTCCGTTATGGTAGTGTTCGAGACAACTTGCACTAACCTTGAATATGCCACCAAGTACCTGCTACCTCCCAATAGAACAAGTATATGGTAACACTCTACCTACTAACCACAAACAGATAGAAAAAATCACCTATAGTATTTTGATTCCATCAAAATTTGAACCTTCCAAAACATTAGTTTCTTATGCTTTAAAAAACTAAGAAAACAAAGTAGCTTTTATTGACTTAATGAACATATATGCATACCCAACTGGAAATGAACAACTAAAAATAGAATATTGAAAAAGAAGATAGATACACTAATTATTTTCACTTATTGTAAGCTCAGTTCATTAAAAAAGAAAGAGAAATGAATCCCAAAGATCACCACCACTGCTTAATAGAATCCCAAGTAGTTACTAAAATTGTACCATTTCCTAGACACAAAACATTACATAAAACTATACAGCTGTAACACAATAAAAACAAACACATAAATTGTTTTACCTTAAGGTTTAGAATTTGCACAACCTGGAGAACAGTGATGATCAATGCAATACCCTAGTAAAGAGAAACCAAAATTCATTACCTTGAATTAATACTAATATAAACAAAAATAGAGCCATCCAATTATCAATTTACCCTTTTTTTCTTTTCTTCACGGGAGATACAGGAAACTGATATGATATTAGACAAAGAAAAAGTATGACTATGCAACAATGCTTACAAGTATATCATGACAAAGGACAAGGTGTCCATAACGTGCCACAATTAAAGATCATACACCCAGGGTGATATGAAAGAGTACATGGTACTTAAGGCACTATCTACCCCCTTCTCCCAACATACATCGTATCTTTGTTTTTGCTATTCATTAATGGCTAGTGTTTGCTATTAATAAAGATAAAACAATCTTATCGTACCCCTAACATACTTGAATTTGATATCTTGAAAGAACCACTACCAGCTTAGAAGAAACAACTAACGTTGCATAGTCAGATGAATTATGTGAAAGAAATAAAAGTGCAAATACTGAGACGTAATGTTCTCTCTATATTAAGAATTAAAGTGATCAACTTTCTAAACAAGAATGGATATAAAATATCTACAAAAATAAAACTTAACAATTAAAAAAATAAATCTAATGATGAACATATATTTAAAAGAACTTTCTTGTCTAATCATCTGTCTCTACCCAATCCCAGTTATTATCATCAAACTCATCCTCGTCTTTCGATGTTTCCACAACTATATCTTTTGAATGTTCTTCAGTAGATGGAGTATCAACAACAACAATTGAATCATATTATCTTGCCCATCTAAAGTCACTCTCATCTAATCTAGTTGAGGGACCAATGTTATATAAGGCTCCCTCCAAAATGTATCTCCTATATTAGGCCAATTCTCTTCCTTTAGATCATACAAATCAGTAGGGACTTTATTCCTTGCATAATAAATATCTTTCTCAATTGGATCCACAACATAAAAACTTGATAAACTTGTGATGCCAACAAAAAAGAATCATCTTGACTGCATAACTTGTTAAAGTATACCCGAGTTAACCTATACTCATCTACTTCATTCTGATGCCAATCATATCTAAATAATACAACACTAAAAGAACCATAGAAATCAATCTCAATGATATATCGAATGACTCCATAATAAACCACCTCTCTATCTATGGAATTTTAGTCCTTAGAACTAGCAAAACTATCAGTTGTTGCTGATAAAGTCACTCCACTATTATGAGTTTTGCATGGAGCATCCCACTATTTTGTATGAAATCAACATCCATTGATGAAATATACTCTATATCTCTTGTCCACCATATTAGGACCCCTAGATAGAAATTTTAAATGATGAGATACTTCAACATTTTTAACTTTCTCTTCAAACCAACTGCTGAATTCACAACTATGATTCCTTGCTCTTACCTATGCATTGAATCTAGTATGATTACTCAATGAATTTTTATGGTCCCTACAATTAAGAATATTGAAAATATAATTACTAGGCCATTATAAATAGATGTTTATGTACCTTATCATAAACAAATAAATGAAGTTTCATATGTAAATATCTTACTCGATGAACTTTTCTACTTCTTCATCTCCCGTGTTAAAAAGGACATATCGATGTGCTTCATAACGTAACTTTGTATCCATCAAAAAAGCAAATTATTTTTCTTCTTACTTTTAATTGGATGACCATTCTTAAGGAATATAGGGGACAAATTCAAAATGGATTCCTCATCTTCAGTTTGATACCTACTAAATTGCATTTTCACACCATCATGTAGGTATCTTGAACAAAAAGTCAAGCAGTCTTCAACCAAATAACCTTCTACTTTTGATGCTTCTGGACATGATCGATTACGAATGAGATCCTTAAGGTTACATAGGGACCTCTCCATGGAATACATCCAACGAAGATGAATAGGACCCCAAGCTTAATTTCATTTACTAAATGAACAGGCAAATGCAGCATTATATCAAAAAATACTAGATGAAAAATGATTTCAAGGTTAGATGTAATTTCACTAATTTCAGACTCCAGTTTCTCAAGATCTCTAGGCCTAATTATCTTACTACATATGGCTCTAAAAGAATTGGACAACCTAATCAATTTCAATGCAACATTCTTAGGTAGCACTTTTCTAACAACAACCTATAGCAAGTGATGCATTATAAAATGAACATCATGACTCTTGTACCCTGATATCTTTATCTCCTTCATATGCACGCGCTCTAATATATTTGAAGCACACCCTTTAGGTAATTTGACATTTTTCAAAACGATGCAAAATAATTTTTTCTGTTTTGGTTCCATGGAGAATGAAGATTGAGCCAAACTTACATTTCTGTTACTATTTTCTACCAGTTGTAGCTCCTCTCGTATTCCCATTTCTTGTAAGTAATATTGAGAATTTACAAGATCCTTTGACTTTCCATCTATCTCCTATAAAGTCCCAAGCAAACTATCACATATATTCTTTCCTATGTGCATTGGATCAAGATTGTGCCTCTATTTATTATCTGGACAATATGACAATTCAAACAAAATAGATCTTTTCTTCCAAAAACCCTTATTATCTAGAGTCCTTTACTTTTTGCCCTTTCCAAAAACATTGTTGAATTTGTGCAACTCTTCAAGCACTTCTATACCCAATAAAGGAATGGGTATAGGTCTATGTTCCTCCTTACCATCAAATGACTTCCTATGTTTTCGTAGTGGATAATTAAGAGGCAAAAATCTCCAATTCCCCAATTAACACATCTTTCGACTATGTTTGAGATATTGAGGGAAGGTGTTATGATTGCAAGTAGGGCATGCCAATTTTCCCTTAGTGCTCTATCTTGAAAGCATTTATAATGTTGGACAATCACTAACTATCCACATTAAGGTTGCATGCATTTTGAATGTTTGTTTGGTTTCATCATCATATATATCTATTCTAGATTCCCATAGTTCGTTTAATTCGTCAAGTAGTGGTTACAAATAAACATCTATATTGTTTCCAGGAGAAGATAGGCCTGGAATGATCATTGGAAACATAAGATACTCCGACTTTATGCAAATATATGGTGATAAATTATAGTTCATCAGCATAACAGGCCAAGTGCTATGAGAAATACTCATGGTTTGAAATAGATTGAAACCATCACTCGAGATACCTAATCTAACATTACGAGAATCTCTAGAGAAGCCTAGATACAAATGATCAAAATCCTTCCAAGCTTGTCCATCATTTGGATGCCTTAGATTTTCGTCATTCGATCGTTCATTAGCATGCCATTTCATTGCAACAACTGTTTCAGGACACATGAACATCCTCTGAAGCCTAGGCTTTAAGGAAAAGTATCTTAAAACCTTTGTAGGAATTTTAGAGCTTGCATTGGTTGGGGAACCACATACATTCTTACATCAAAAAGTCCCATATATATAGGAAATATCAGCTTTCTCATGGTCCTTCTATAATAACATGCAATCATTAGGGCATGTGTAATGCCCGTGCTTTTTCTTAGCTTGAAAATCTTCTCAAAGATGTTAGAACTTGAATTAAACTAATAATTCATTCTTATACACGAGGTATTTCCATAATTTTCAATTCCTATCATGTGGGAAATTGAATAAGCTTTCATCGATATATAATTCGCCCAAATCCGACACCCGAGCGAAGAGTTAGGTCCTTTTAGTGAGACAGTATTTGACTTGAGCCTTCAGCACGTCGCGGAGATAGATCAAATGGCAATTGTCAAATTTCAGTGTTGCTCCATGATACTGGTGCATCGCGCTAATCTTCCAGGTCGTACACAAGGTGGAAACGCGATAGCTCCACATTGCTCCACCGTGCAGTTTCTCAACTGTCAATTTCCACTGACACGACGCGACAACGCCGCATCGCGCCAGGGGCCCAATTCGAGAAGTTTTACTGAAAATTAAATTACGTGTCTAAGGTTAAAAGGGTTAATTTCCCCCCTATATAAGCTTCCAAACACGGGATTTAGCCCTTATTCATCCAAAATATTAATGTTTTTCTCAAATAGACTCAAGAACTCAAGCTAGGGTTTTCATAGAAGGTCCAATTTAAAGAAGGTTTCTCCATCAATCTTCACGAATTCACGAACTAAGGAATGCATAGTGTTCATTCATGGATTCCTTTCGGTCATGAAGACCAAGAGTCCCTTTTCTAAACTCAAGTTATGGATTTTCTATATGTTTTCATATTTTGGCTGCTCATGTTCATGTTTGATAGATGTGAAATTAGATTCTACTCCATGATTGTTGATAGTTTCTATGTGGGTTTAATTACTATAGCCATAGATTCATACAACCCTAAGATTTAAACCCTTGAATGATGAAATTAGAATTAAATAATGATGTTTACATGTACCATGCCTGTCATATGTTTGATTAAATAACTATATGAAGGAATATTGTCTAACTAGCATGATATCATAAAATCCCCATGTATGCACAAGATCATGCCTATTACATGTTTGATGAAATGCTCCTATGAAGGTAGTATGTATTATGATGATAGTCAAGTCTTCAAGTAAATCATGTTATGTCAGTTTTCTTCTATCGAGTCCTGGGGGTACTTGTACCCACAATATTAGCTGTGTGCCTAGATCAATCTTATGTTTTAACGATACTCTCAGTCAATCTATGCACTCTTATACTTCAGATAGTCTTATGACTCAGGAAAAATCTTCATGATATCATGAATCAGCTAGTTGTGAGATATCAGTAGTATTCCATCAGCCACAAAAATTTAGTAACTCAGTCTCAGTTTAGTTTAGTAAATCGTGTTCAGTGTCCATTCAAATTAGAGTAGGAATTAGCACCGAGTGAACCCAAGGATGGGGAATCACCTGTTATACAAGGGTGTGATTCTTAGAAGCAATCCTTGCATTTCAGAACTATGTAGCCAACATAGGTTGAGACATCATAGCCTGCTATAGTTGGGTAGTTAAGGTGTCTTAACCTGTTATGTGAGGGTTACTACCATTCTCTCTAGAGTTACCTATTATATGAGGGTTACTCACATGTTGTCCTTACTAGTGGTGCAGTATTGACACCCTTCCAATCTAGGCATAGATTGGGCCCTAGCTCAGCTATTATAGCATATTTGGGTCATGTCGGTTAAATACTACTTCCTACCATTTCATGTTATAGAATCAAGACTGTCAGATACAGTCAATCAGTCTCAGTAATAGAACTCAGATAGTTCTTCAGATTTAAAGACTGTCAAATACAGTCAACTCAGACATAGTATGGAACTCAGATAGTTCCATCAGATTCAGGACTGTCAGACACAGTCATCCATGTTATCAGTTATATTCAGATACAGTCATTCATGTTATCAGTTATGTCATGTTATCACTATCCAGACTCTGTAGTCATGTTACCCTGATATCAGTATCATGTTATCACGTTGTCAGTTATAGTTGTGTATTTATGTATGCATTCTCACGTTCATGTTATACAGTCAGTTAGTATTGATTATGCATGTAAACCCTTGCATATAGCCTACCTCACCTGTATACTCAGTACATTCCATTGTACTGACGCATTTGCGCTATGGTGCTTTCTTTTTATGTTACACCATAGGTTCAGATACACGAGTTCCAGATCAACAGTAGATTCCAAATTCAGCAGTCAGAGTAGAAGTGAGTTCTCATCCTTCAAGGATATAATGATTTTTTTAGTATCTCATTGATTAGCTTATTAGTTAGAGTTAGTTGGGGACGTGTCCCATCAACTTCTTATTTAGATTCTTTAGAAAATAGAGGCATTCAGACTAGATACAGAATAGATCCAAATTATTATATTTTAGACTTCAGTTTAGATTTCGGTATTCTATTACCCCACATAGATGTTACGTTATTCAGTTATGTTCATGATCGAACCTTATTGCCTTTCAGTGCATATTTCTGCATTATTATGTTATCTTATGTTGTATACAGGTACAAATATCAGTCATAGGTTAGCTTGTGGTATTTTGGGCTCATGAGCATCGTGTAGCATTCCGATTCAGCAAATTGGGTCGTTACAAACTTGGTATCTGAGCCTAAGGTTCAATAAAGTCCTAGGAAGTCTGAAAGCCGTATCTAGTAGAGTTTTGTAATGGGTGTGTTGCGCACCACATTTATGTACAAGAGGCTATGAGATGTTCTAAGAATAGTTTCCCTTCTTTTAGTGTTCATGTCGTTTCTGTGAGCATAATTACAAGTCAGTCTCTCAGTCTAATCCACTTCTTCTCTTTATTTCAGAACATGACTCCTAAGAGAAAAAATTAGTCAGCCCCTCAGCCTAACGAACCTTTGGGCGATCATGTTTCTCATGCAGAGTTTAGGACCACATTTACCACTCCTGCTCAAGCAATCGCTGCTCATAATGAATGGCCAACAGTTATTCCGGCCAACCCAGTGGCCAATTCAGCTACAACGAGGATTCAAGACTTCACTCGAATGAATCCTCCAACCTTCCTCGGGTCTATGGTAGATGAAAACCCTCAGGAATTCTTAGATCAAGTTCAAAAAGTGACAGATGCCATGGGGGTGACTACTGTTAAGAGTGCTAAGCTAGCTGCATACCAGTTGCAGGATGTGGCTCATGCTTGGTTCAAACAGTGGAAGTCCGAAAGATCAGATGATGCAGGTCCTATAGAGTGGGAGGAGTTTTCCACTGCATTTATAGATAGATTCTTTCCCCAAGAGCTTAGAAAAGTCAAGGTGCTAGAGTTCATCAACCTCAGGTAGGGCAATATGAAAGTGAAAGAGTATTCTTTTAAGTTTACTCAATTAGCCAGGTATGCCCCTCATGTGGTTGCATACAGTAGATCCAAGATGAGTAAGTTCACTTCTGGGGTGAACGAAAATATGGTTAATGAGTGCAGATCCGCCATGCTGAATAATGACATTACTATGCTAGACTTATAACCCATGCTTATTAGAGAGAGGAGCAGAATATTAAGCAGAGAGAGAAACAAAATAAGAGAGCGAAGACAGGTAGTTTCAACTTCGCTCAACCTAAGTCAGAAGGAGGAAACCGTTCCCAGTTTCATCCTAAGTAATCAGTTCCAGCCTCCCTCTATAGCTAGTGCTCCAGTTCCTAAGTTTAGAGAGGGTAACAAATATAGAGCGCCAGGCTCTAATACCTAGGGCAGTGTTAGCAGTGCCCGCACCTATCCTCTTTTCTAGACTTGCGGTAAGCTCCATAAGGGCGTGTGTAGAGCAGGTAGTAGCATTTTTTTGGTTGTGGCAACCAGGCTATAGAGTTAGAGACTGTTCGCAGCCAGGTCCTTAGGTTCAACAGAATCGCTCCTCAGCTCTGTCCGGTCACCTAAATCAGCAGGGTGCCACTTCCAGTGCTATTAGTGGGCAACACCTAAATCGTCTCTATGCTCTTCAGACTCGACATGATCAGGAAAGTTCTCCTAATGTAGTTACTGGTAAGTTACAAATATTTCATGTGCATGTTTATTCTTTGCTAGATCCAGGAGCTTCCTTGTCTTTTTACTCCTTATATAGAAGTTGATTTTGAAATTAGTCCCAAAATTATAGCAGAGCCCTTTTTAGTCTCTACCCCAGTGGGTAAAACCATCATATCCCAGTGGGTATACAGGAACTGCCCGATTATGATATTTCAGAAAGTCACTTAAGCAGACTTAGTCAAATTAGAGATGACTGATTTTGATGTCATTCTTGGCATGGATTGGTTTCATTCCTACTATGCCACAGTCGACTGCAAAAATAGAATAGCTCAGTTTTAGTTCCTTAATAAACCCGTCCTTGAGAGAAGGGGTAGTACTTCAGTGTTTAGGGGTTAACTTGTTTCCTACCTTCGGGCAAGGAAAATGATATCTAAGGGATGTGTTAATCATCTAGTTAATGTTAGAGATTCCAGTTCCGAGGATCCCAATCTCGAATCAGTCCCAGTAGTGAATGAATATTCAGATGTCTTTCTCGAAGATCTTCTAGGAATTCCTCCCGAAAGGGAAATAGACTTTGGTATTGTTTTTTTTTCAGACACTCAGCCTATCTCTATTCCGCCATACAAAATGGCACTAGCATAACTCAGAGAACTAAAAGATCAGTTGAAGGATCTCTTAGATAAGGGATTCATCAAACCCAGCGTTTCCCCGTGGGGTGCACCAGTCTGATTCGTGCGCAAGAAAGACGGTTCACTCAGAATGTGTATAGATTACCGTCAACTCAAAAAAGTCATGGTCAAGAACAAGTATCCTCTTCCCAGAATCGATGACTTATTTGACCAACTTTAGGGTGATAGTTATTTCTCTAAGATAGACCTCAGATCCGGCTATCATCAGCTCAGTGTTAGAGAATATGACATCTCGAAGATAGCTTTCCGTACGCTGTATGGTCACTTTGAATTTCTAGTCATGTTATTTGGTCTTACCAATGATCCAGCCGCTTTCATGCACTTGATGAACCGCGTGTTCAAACAGTACTTGGACATGTTCTTTATAGTCTTCATAGATGATATTCTGGTCTATTCCCTCACTGAGCGCGATCATGCAGACCATCTCAGACAGTACTTAAGACTCTCAGAAATCATCAGTTATTTTCCAAATTCAGTAAGTGCAAGTTTTGGCTAAGATAAGTACCATTCCTTGGCCATATTATTTCTGGTGATGGCATTACAGTAGATCCTCAAAAGACCAAAGCGGTAAGCAACTGGCCTCGCCCTGTCTCTCCATCAGATATCAGGAGTTTCTTGGGTCTGGTTGACTATTACAGATGGTTTGTTAAGGGATTTTCTTCTATTGCATCCCCTATGTACAGATTGACTTAGAAGAAATTCAAGTTTCAGTGGTCAGATCCATGCGAGAAAATTTTTCAAGAATTAAAGACTCGACTCACCTCAGCTCCAGTTCTAGCATTACCAGATGGTTCAGATGGTTTCGTAGTATATTGTGATACACCTAGAGTGAGTTTAGGTTGTGTTCTCATGCAACATGGTAAGGTCATAGCCTACGTCTCCAAACAGCTTAAACCCTATGAGAGGAATTATCCTACTCATGACCTTAAGTTAGCAGCCATAGTCTTTGCCTTAAAGATTTGGAGGCATTATCTCTATGATGTTCATATAGACGTCTTCACAGGCATTTTAGTATGTATTTTCTAGAAATGATCTCAATCTTCGTTAGAGAAGGTGGTTAAAGCTCTTGAAAGATTATGACATGAGTGTCCTTTATCATCCGAGCAAGGCCAATGTAGTGGCCGACACTCTCAGTAGACTCTCTATGGGTAGTGTTTCTCATGTTGAGGATTGTAAGAAGAAGTTAGCTCAAGAAGTACACCATCTTGATAGACTAGGCGTTCGCTTAGTCTACTCTTCAGAGGGCGGTGTATGTGTTCAGAGTAGTTCAGAATCATCTCTATTTTCCGAGGTGAAAGAAAAGCAAGATAAAGATCCTAGCCTTGTCAATCTAAAAGAGTCAGTTCTGAATTAGAAAATAGAGATTTTCTCCCAAGGGAGAGATGGCGTCCTTCGTTGCCGGGGTCGTCTCTGTGTTCCAGACGTAGATGACATAAGTCAGCGAATGCTTCCAGAAGCGCATGGCGCATGATACTCTATTCATCCAGGGGACACTAAGATGTACCGCGACTTGCGGGAGATCTATTGGTGGATTGGGATGAAGAGAGATATTGTAGAGTTTATGGCTATGTGCTCTACATGTCAGCAGGTTAAGATAGATCATCAGAAGCCTAGTGGTCCTATGAAGGAGTTCGCCATTCCTACTTGGACGTGGGAAGAAGTGAACATGAACTTTGTGATGGGTTTTCCTTGAACTCGTCATCAACATAATTCAGTTTGGGTCATTGTAGATAAGATGACCAAATCAGCACATTTCCTTTCGGTTCATACCTATTATTCAACCGAGGATTATGCCAAACTCTACATCAAGGAGTTGGTCAGATTGCACGGTGTTCTGTTATCAATTATCTCAGACAGAGGTACCAAGTTCACCTCTCATTTCTGAAAAGCATTCCAAAAGGGTCTTGGTACCCAAATTCATATCAGTACAACATTTCATCCTCAGATAGATAGTCAAGCAGAAAGGTCCATTTAGATGTTAGAAGATATGCTAAGGGCGTGTGCAATTGTTTTCAAGGAAAGCTGGGATGACAACTTGCCTTTGATTGAGTTTGCATACAACAACAGCTATCATTCCAGTATTCAAATGGCTCCATTCGAAGCTCTCTATGGTAGGAGATGTAGATATCTGATTGGTTGGTTCAAATTTAGTGAGGCCTTAGTCATAGGGCCTGACTTGGTATTCGACACCTTAGAGAAAGTTCAGTTAATTAGAGAAAGACTCCGGGCTACTTAGAGCCGACAAAAGTCTTATGCAGATATTCATAGAAAAGATCTCGAGTTTGAGATTGGTGATCATGTATAACTCAAGATCTCTCCTATGAAAGGAGTGAAGAGATTTGGCAAGAAGGGAAAGTTTAGTCCCCGATATGTCGGTCCCTTCAAGATTCTCAGTCGATTATGCAAGGTAGCTTATAAGCTTGAATTTTCTTTAGATCTAGCCTCAGTTTATCCAGTCTTTCATGTTTATTAGCTCAAGAAGTGTATAGGTGACCCATCAGTCGTAGTCCCTATTCAGAGCATTGATGTTTAGAATAGCCTCTATTATAAAGAGATTCCAGTTGAAATCTTAGACTATCAGACTCATAGATTGAGGAACAAGGAAGTTCCCCTGGTTAAATTTCTTTGGAAAAATCAGTTCGTCGAGGGAGCTACTTGGGAAACTGAAGCAAATATGCGTACCAAGTATCCTCACCTCTTCCCCGCCAACTCAGATCAAGCTCAAGGTAATAGTTCTCCTTAAGCTTACTCAGTTTCATGATTAGTGTGCATCACTAACTTAGTATACCATGATAATCTTGGTATCAAGTACCACCGCATATTCAGTCATGCATTCATGTATCAGATCAGTTATATAGCTATGCATCAGACATGCATTCTCATAGTGAGAAAGCTTAGTTCTTCAGAACTTTCAGTTATGCATTTATGAATCAGTAACACATGCATCAGATATGCATGTTCAGTATGTTATGTTCAGCTTGTCAGACACGTCCATCATGTGATCATGTTCTAGTTATTCATGTTTAGCTCATTTTTTCCCCTCTCATTTAGTCTCATTCGAGGATGAATGTTCTCAAGGGGGAGATATTATAATACCCGTGCTTTTTCTTAGCATGAAAATCCTCTTAGAAATGTTAGATCTTTCTTTGAAATAATAATTCATTCTTATACATATGGTATTTCCTTAATTTTAACTTCCTATCACGTGGGAAATTGAATAAGCTTTCCATCGATATATAATTTTCCTAAATACAACACCCGGGTGAAGAGTTAGATCCTTTTAGTGAGACAGTGTTTGACTTGAGCCTTCAGCGCGTCGCGGAGATAGCTGAAATAGAAATTGTCAAATTCCAGTGGTGCTCTGCGATACTGGTGCATCGTTCCAAACTTCCAAGTCGTAGACAAAGTGGCAAGGCGGTAGCTCCGCATCGCGCCACCGTGCAGTTTACCAATTGTCAATTTCCAGTGATACGATGCGATAACGCCGCGTTGCGCCAATGGCCCATTTCAGGATATTTCACTGAAAATTAAATTACGTGTCCAGTGTTAAAAGGGTCAATTTCCCCCCCTATATAAGCTTCCAAACATGGGATTTAGCCCTTATTCATCCAAAATATTGATGTTTTTCTCAAATACTCTCAAGAACTCAAGCTAGGGTTTTCATAGAAGGTCCAATTTCAAGAAGGTTTCACCATCAATCTTCATGAAATCATGAACTACGGTATGCATAGTGTTCATTCATGGACTCTTTTCATCCATGAAGTCCAAGAATCCCTTTTCTAAACTCAAGTTATGGATTTTCTATATGTTTTCATGTTTTGGCTACTCATGTTCATGTTTGATAGATGTGAAATTGGATTCTACTCCATGATTGTTCATAGTTTCTATGTGGGTTTAATTACTATAGCCATAGATTCATGCAACCCTAAGATTTAAACCCTTGAATGATGAAATTAGAATTGAATAATGATGTTTACAAATACCATGCCTGTCATATGTTTGATTAAATGCCTAGATGAAGGAATATTGTCTAACTAGCATGATATCATGAAATCCCCATGTATTCACAAGATTATGCCTATTACATGTTTGATGAAATGCTCCTATGAAGGTAGTATGTATTATGATGATAGTCAAGTCTTCAAGTAAATCATGTTATGTCAGTTTCCTTCCATTGAGTCCTGGGGGTACTTCTACCCGAAATATTAGTTGTGTGCCTAGATCCTTGTCATGTTTTCACGATAGTCTTAGTCAAGCTATGAACTCTTAGACTTCAGATAGTCGTATGTCTTAGGAAAAATCTCCATGATCTCATGAATCAGTCAGTTGTCAGATATCAGTAGTATTCTGTCATCCACAAAAATTTAGTAACTCAGTCCATACTCAGTTCAGTTCAATAAATCATGTTTAGTGTCCATTCATATGGGAGTAGGAATTAGCACCGAGTGAACCCAATTATGGGGATTCACCTGTTATACGAGGGTGTGATTCTTAGAAGCAATCCTTGCATTCTAGAACTATGTAGCCGGCATAGGTTGAGACATCGTAGCCTGCTATATAAGGGTAGATAAGGTGGCTTAACCTGTTATATGAGGGTTCCTACCGTTCTCTCTAGAGTTACCTGTTATATTAGAGTTACTCACATGTTGTCCTTACCAGTGACACGGTATTGATACCTTTCCAATTAGGGCATAGATTGGACCCAGCTCAGCTATTATAGTACATTTGTGGCATGTTGGTTCGATACTACTTCCCGCAGTTTCATGTTACAGAATCAGGCCATTCAGATCCAATCAATCAGTCTCAGTAATAGAACTTAAATAGTTCTTCAAATTTTAGGACTGTCAGACACAGTCAACTCAGACATTGTGCGGAACTCAGATAGTTCCATCAGATTCAGGACTATCAGACACAGTCACCCATGTTATCAGTTATATTCAGATACAGTCAGTCATGTTATTAGTTATGTCATGTTATCACTATCCAGAATCAGTAGTCATGCTACCATGGTATCAGTATCATGTTATCACGTTGTCAATTATAGTTGCGTATTTATGTATGCATTCTCATATTCATGTTAGACATTCAGTTAGTATTGATCATGCATGCAAACCCTTGCATATAGCCTACCTCACATGTATACTCAGTACATTCCATTGTACTGATGCATTTTCACTATGGAACTTTCTTTTTATATTACACCATAGGTTCAGAGACACGAGTTCTAGATCAGCAGTAGATTCTAGATTCAACAGTCAGAGTAGAAGTGAGTCCTCATCCTTCGAGGACATAATGATTTTTTTAGTATCTCATTGATTGGCTTATTAGTTGGAGTTAGTTGGGGACATGTCCCATCAACTTCTTATTCAGATTCTTCAGAAAGTAGAGGCTTTCAGACTAGATGCAGACTAGATACAGACTATCATGTTTTAGACTTCAGTTTTGTTTTGGGTATTCTATTACCCCTCACAGATGTTACGTTATTCTGTTATGTTCATGATCAAACCTTA
Organism: Capsicum pubescens; assembly: GCA_030864215.1. Lineage (NCBI taxonomy): Eukaryota > Viridiplantae > Streptophyta > Magnoliopsida > Solanales > Solanaceae > Capsicum > Capsicum pubescens. Next base: position 243,927,629 of record CM061546.1, on the reverse strand, counting down.
TGGCCTTTCAGTGCATGTTTCTGCATTATTATGTTATCTTATGCAGTATACAAATACATATATCAGTCATGGGTTAGCTTGTGGTCCTTCGAGGTCATGAGCACCGCCAGTTCAGCAAATCGGGTTGTTACAGCATGCATGTATTTTTTCATAATCAAGACCCAAATCCCTTATCACATTTTTGGCCTTATTAAAAGACTCTGGTATCTGAGAAAAGGGAAAGGACTCTTTTATCAACATTAAGAGATCTGAAAATGCTAAATTACTCAACCTATGTAATGATTTTAAAAAGAACAACCGAATGGTGAAACTCAGCTTACTAAAATTCTCACACCCCGGATATAATTTTTGTTTTCCTTCCTCCAATAATTTAAAAAATTTAGCTGCATTTTCAGGTAATCCCTATCCAACTCCTTCCCTATGCCTCGATTCAACATCTACATTTCTAAACGTATCTTGAAGTATTCCATCAATAGCATCATGCATATTAGAACCTTCATCATCATTGATTTGATGATGTGTCTTTCTCGAGGAAGCACTTTCTCTATGGAAAGTCCATTTGGTGTAACTAGGCAGAAACCCTCTAGAAAGCAAGTGATCCTCCACCACATATCTATAACACCAATATTGATTCTTGTAGTCTCTACAAGAACATAATATCTTATTTCCTTAAGTAGCTCTTTCAAATGCCTTTTTAAAAAAATATTTCACTCTACGCTCGAACTCATCAGACCATTTTAAACAATTCATCCAATTTTAATCTTCACTATCCATTAAAATCCTACATAACACAACGAAATCACTAAAATTATAATTCATGCTAAGCTAAAATATAAAGTTAATATTTAAATCCAAAAATAAAGAAAAAATCTTCAAATGTAAATTGAAGTAACCGTAAGTTTCTTATCTATTGCATTGTTCCTTCTTTTTCTTTGCTTGTCTTTAGATTTGGAAACTAAAAAAATTATATAGAGGAGTGGACACAAATTATAACTAAACAACTAAATTTTTAACGTAGTTAGATAAGAAAAATTCAAAGAACTTATACCAAAACAAAAACACCTAAAGTGCACAGAGGATTAGTAATGTTGAGATTAATTTTGAAATTAGTTATGCAGAGATATTTTCTTATCTATTATTTAGTCTAGTGTATTCAAAGGAAGTTTTATATTTAACCATGATTATACATGTATTTATTAACTCTGGAATTATTATGACATGGGAACCGTAGCAACTACTCTTTCGGTGCACACAGGGCAAACCTTGCTCAAGAATAGTAGCTTAAAAGTTGGACAATGCATTCGCCTATCTGCCCTTCTCCAATTAATTACAAAACATATTTGGTAGTGTTTTCAATATATTTATAACTAAAAAAGATATAAATACATTGAAAATAATATCAAACAAGATATTGAATATTATCTTAAAAATACATATTATATCTCTAATACATCCTACCAAACGATCCTAATTAACTCTTCAATTTGTTAAGCCAAATAAAATGTTTGCACATATAAATTTCTTTAGAGATAGCAACAGTTCGATGTAGTAGTTATCATATTTAATCAATGTATTTGACACATAATTGGTAGTTAGTTGATTAGTTAGTTGATACCTTAGTTAGTGCAGCTGATAGGACTACTAAGCTACTAGGTAAGAAACTAATTATAGATTCTTGTTTATATAACTCAATTCTACACTTCTAGTTTCAGTTTTTCAGTTGAATGAAAATTTTCTAATTGCAAATTTTCTCTCTAAAACTGATCATGTTATTAGAGCCACAAATCAAAGTTTGTTAGATTAAAAAAAACTTTAAACATTCAGAAGCACAGAACAAAAAACAAGGACTCTTTTCTTCTTGTTATAAATCCTACGCCAACTTGAACACACCTTGACTAATTCCATGTTGTTTGTACTATCTCCTATGTCCTACTTTCATAGTGAAAACCTCACCATCCACTAGCCATGTTTTCTCATCCTCAACCTCACCTATCTTAGAATATTTTTTGCATTGGATTCAAGAATAACAGAGAAACAATGAAAGAAGCTAAACCCATTGAAATCAAAAAATAAATCAAGAAAAAATAAAAAATGTTCACGCTATCAAATGAACCCAACAATCAAATATTCTCTGAGGAGAAGAAAAACCCAAAATCCCCTAAAATTCGGTCAAAGTCGTAGAAGAACACACTAACTTTAAATTCCCCAAATTGAAGCAATTGAAGTGCAAATTTGGTCTAAATATCCCTGTCACCAGTAAATCAATGCTACGTGGTAATTATTTGTTCTTGCGTGACCAACCAAACACTGTATTTCTTTAACGATAACCAAACGACACCTAAATTTTTACAGGAGAAAAAATAAGTTGTGTGAGAACTTACTGATAATGAACAACACAAATTCCTTGGAAGAACACATTAGTTATAGCAGCACCGATAGATCTCACTACCATACCGTCGATCTCCACGGCTGTTTCCACAAGCTGTAGCAATTGTAGTGATTGTTGCGAGTGTAGTAGGTTTAATTTAAGAGAATAAAATAAGCGTTTCTATAGCTTATTTTATTTATCTATTGCAACGCTTAATTTCAAAAGTGATGCTTATAGTGTTAAATTATAGCTAATAGAATAATTATTTTTGGCAACGCTTGGAACCGTTGTAATAGACCACCTATTGTAATGGTTTGTTATCCTTCGCCAAAAAGTTTGTTGCCAAAAGGGTAATTTCTAGTTGTTAACTTTTAGACCATGAATGGAACAAACCATCTAGACCTCAACTTACCTGGAAACAATCAAAATCTTGAGTTGTAGAGCCATATCTGGTCACCTATTTCAAAGATTCTTTTTTCAATTTTGTAGTCATGATGCAGCGTCATCTTTTTTTGGAAAAGTGCTAAACTTTCGCATGACTGGAGTTGGAGTTTATCCAACTCATTCATACTCTTCATCCCTGGCTTGGCTGCATCTTGCCACTCAAAATTTAGCTTCTTTAAACTTTATAGTTCTTTATGTTCAAGCTCAATAGGCAAGTGACAAGCCTTGCCATACACTAAATGATATAGTGAAGCACCAATTAGAGTCTTGAATGCTGTTCGATAAGCCCATAATGCACCGTCTAGATTCATGACCAATCATTCCTATTATCATTAACTGTCTATGCCAAGATTTATTTGATTTCTCTATTGGAAAAATATATACTTCATGTCGAACTAACTCACAAAAAATCCCATGAAATCCACACCCCATACATCAAACACTTCTAATTCTAAGATAGGAGTCATAGGAAGTTCATGTCATCTTGAGATGTTACCTTGTCGTTGACATTGGTTACAAGTAGAAGCAAAATCATGTGTATCTTTGTAGATTGTTGGCTAATAGTACCCACATTGCAAGATCTTGTGGGCTGTGCAGATTCCTCTATGATGACCCCCAACTGGCGAATAATGACAAGCCTCAAGTATACTCATCATCTTTACCTCAGGTATGCATGTATGAATAATCCCATCCACACAAATTCTAAATAAATAAGGCTCATCCTAGAAAAATTTCCTTACCTTATTCCTAAACTTCCTTCTCTATTAAAAGGAAAGATCTTCTGGGATTAGATCACTTAATAGATAATCTACATAGTCTGCAAACCATGGAATTAGATCTTGGGAAGTTGCTAATATCGGCTTATCTAGGAAACTGTTTTCAATCTCAATCCTATCTTCAACCTTCTGCATAGCTTTCTCCTCTATTCTAGATAAATGATCCACAACTTAATTCTCAGTGCCTTTTATATCATTGACCTTGAAATTAAATTCTTGTAGAAATATTACCCACCTAATGAGTCTAGGATAAGTATTATTTTTCCCATTAAGTACCAACAGTGCTGCATGATCAGTGAGCTCAATCACCTTAGTCCCAATCAAATAAGACCTAAACTTCTCAAAGGCAAAAATTACTGCCAATAATTCTTGTTCCATCACGGTGTAGTTCTTCTGAGAAGGATTTAGTGCCTTGCTATCATAGTATATGGGATGAAGGATCTTCTATTTTCGTTGACCTAGTACAACCCTTAAGGACAAACCACTTGTGTCACACATGATTTCAAAAGGCAAGGACTAATCTAGTGATACAACAATAGGAGCAGTCATCAACTTCTCTTTAAGACATTCAAAAGCCTTCAAGCATGCTTCCGTAAACTCAAATTTCATCTCTTTCCTAAGAAGCCTACAAAGTGGATTGGCTATCTTGGAGAAGTCCTTGATGAAATACCTACAAAATTCAGCATGTCCCAAAAAGCTACGAACACCTTTCACAGGAATTGGTGTAGCTAATTTTTCAATCACTTCGATCTATGATATATCTACCTCAATACCCTTTTTTGAAATTTGTGCCCAAGAACTATACCTTCTTTGGCCATAAAATGGCACTTTTCCCAATTAAGTACCAAGTTGCATTCTTCACACCTTCCAAGAGAATTTGCCAAGTGAACTAAGTAGTCATCAAAAGAATCACCAACAACTGAAAAAACATCCATAAAGACTTCGATGGTGTCTTCTACTATGTCAGAGAAAATTGACATCATACTTCTCTAAAATATGGCTGGAGCGTTACATAACTTGAATGGCATACATCTGAATGTGAAGGTCCCGTAAGGACATATGAAGGTGGTCTTATCTTGTTCTTCAGGTGCAATCATAATCTGGTTATAAAATGAATACCCATCAAGAAAACAACAACATTTTCTGCCCGCTAACCTATCTAACATTTGGTCCATAAAGGGCATGGGAAAATGATCCTTCTAAGTCTATGCATTCAATTTTCTATAATCCATGCATACTCTCCATCCTGTGACTGGTCTTATTGGTACTAGATCATTCTTCTCATTAGGTACAATAGTAACATCACCCTTTTATGGAACATATTGTACCAAACTAATCCACTTACTATCAACAATAGAATACACTACACTAACATCCAACCACTTGATTATCTCTTTCTTCACCGCCTCTTTCATATGAGGTTTGAGTTGATACTAATGTTCATTACTTAGAATACATTCTGGTTTAAGTTGAATTTTATGAGTATAAATTCCAGGCGAAATACCCACAATATCTGAAATGGACCAACCTATAGCCCTCTTGAATCTATGTAATACTGATAACAAAGCTTCTACTTCTATTTCACTCAAGTCAGCTAAAATAATTACCGACAAAGTATTGTCAGCTCCCAAAAATGCATATCGCAAATGAAAAGGGAGAGCCTTAAATTCTAATACAATTGGCTCCTCAATAAATGGACAAGCAGGTGGAGTAGTTCTATTCTTTAGATCCAAATCAAGATTTTTTGGTGCATAAGTATACAAACCACTCCTATACAATGCACATACCATTTTATCATACTCATCAATACCATCACTATCAAAGTTCATTATCACGACAACAAAAGCTTCAACGCCTAACTTCTCATCAATAGGAAAGTATCAACATCATCATTCCAAATAGTCACCGAGTCAACATCATAAAATGAAACCATCTCTGCAACATACATATCAATCACGGATATCACTCTTAACTCATCTGTTTGCTTCATAGATTTTCATACATTGAATATCACTTGTTCATCATTGATTCTCAGCATCAGATATCCTTTCTCCAAAGCAATCAATGTCCTACCTGTGACCAATAATGGTTATCCCATAATCATTGTGACATGAAAGTCCACTTCGCATTCCAAGATATTAAAATCACCAGGAAAGATAAAAGAAGCCACCTTCACCAATATGTCATATGGAATACCAACTGGATTCTTCACTGTCCTATCTGCCATCACTAGTCTGATGGTTGTAGGTTTGGGGGCTCCCAACCCCAACTATTTGAATACTGCAAAGGGCATAAGGTTGATTCTAGCCCCCAAATCACATAATGCTTGAGTGAAGTTGAAGGATCCAATATTGCAAGGTGTGGTGGAAGATTCAGGATCGTCCTTCTACTTTACCAATGATCTAGTAACTATAACACTGTAGTGATGAATATTGTTGACCGGCTCATATCTCATTGACATTTTCTTGGTGATTAAATCTTTCATGAATTTTGCATATCCTAGCATTTTCTCTAATTCCTCTATAAGTGGTATGTTGACTGACAAATCCTTTAACATATAAAAAATTTTCTGATACTTATCCTCTTATAGAGGTCTCAAAATAGGCTTCAACATAGGCTTCTCAACCTTGTCTTTTTCATTTTCCTCTTTACTACTACTCTCTACATCAACATGATCATCATCATTTTTATGCTCATCTATAGTGGGAACATGTGGGTCTGTGGTGGCTTTACCACTTTGAGTGGTAATGGCATGACAATGAGCATCATTCTTCAAATTCTAAACTATATTACTAAGGAGAGTGCCCAATTATCTCTGATTTACTATGGATGATATCTGACCGAATTATTGTTCTAACTATTTGATTGTTGTAGCATGTGATTCAACTTTCTGATTTAGTCCTGACAAGTCTGCCATAATTTTCTTAAGTCAAACTTAATTGACTTTTTTGTCCTTTGACTAATTTTGACAAATGAATCTCCATTTTGGATTCTAAATCATGACCTCCAGGTGGAACATACTTATCACTCTTCTTCTTGTAGTCATCTTTCCGATGCCAATCGCCATCTCTTTCTCTACTTCTATCTCTGTATCTATCATTATAATAGTTTCAACCTTAATTCCCTTGCCCTTGGGATAAAAAATCCTCCAACCTATGATTAAGATACTTTGTTTCCTCTTCAGATTCAATCTCAAAAGTTTTCAAAGTAGATGCCTGAGCCCCAACTGCATTTACTTTTTCAGCACTCATTGCTGTAAATTGCTTAGTAAGAATCCTAATATCTGTTTGAAGTTAAGAAACCTCTTTTTCTATAAAATCATTATTCACTCCATAATCACCAGCTTCTCAAATAGCATATTCTCCTGTACCACGTTCATCATTTCTAGTATGCCATCCTCTATTGGTTAATAAAATATCATTTAGCATCTCTTGCACATAATCCCACCGAAGTTGAATAAATCCACCTCCTGAAATAGTATCTGCAATTTCTCTCGAACTAACATTTAGTGATTTTTAGAATATTTCAAGCAAATTTGACCCTCTGATTCGGTGATTAGGTGCCATGTTCAACTTCTTCTTGAATCAAAACCACGCCTCATACAAGGATTCTGTAGGTAACTGTCTAAAGTTATAAATTTCATCTTTCAATTGTAACATCCTTGCAGGAGGGAAAAATCTATTAAGAAACTATTTTCATAACTCATTCCAAGAAGTTATGAACCTCTTAGAAGTTCCCCCAACCATAGTGATGCTTCTCCAATAAACAAAAATGGGAACAAACTCAACCTTAAAGCTTCTTGGTCCACCCTCAAAATGGTATAAGATGTGCAGATCCCAGTAAAGTTATCAAAATACAGATTCACATCATCAGTTGCTGCTTCTGAAAACACACCTATTAAGTTCAACAGCTAGATCATAGCATTAATAATGTCAAACTTCACATTGAGGGGTAGAGGTGGAGGAATGATCACCCCTATCTCATCCGGTACAATATATACCATATCTTCATTATCTTTCTCATATGTGTTAGCCTTATATATTTATGTTTTAGGTTTTATAATGACAAACTAATCAGTGAACTTTGCAGAATATTGAAGATCCCTAATGATGGAAGGAGATCTCACACAAAGGACATTGGAGATCTCAATTCACGGGAGGATATCTCGCACAAGGTAAGGAATATTCTCTCAAAGAATATCATGCTAAATATAGATCCACATCAAAGATCTTAAAGATCCCTAATGATAGAAGGAGATCTAACACAAAGGACATTAAAGATCTCAAATCATGGGAAGATATCTCACACAAGGCAAGAAATATTCTCTCAAAGAATATCCTGCTAAATATGAAGCCACATCAAAAGTAGGATATTAGTTGACAAAGAAACAAAAATCATATCAACAAAAGATCTCAATAGACAAGGTAATTGGACGCACCTCATGACAAGATCAAAGGAAAAAAAGATCTTACTACTTACATACAAATGTATGATATGGACATGTATAGATGTGAGAAAGGAAAATCGCACCAAGTATGGACATATCTGATATGGACATCCATAAGGTGCAAACTCCCTAAATCAAGGAATCAACTCAAATCCTTGATTGAGATGAAATCTCTTAAGTTTCCTTATGAAGAAAATAAGCATATACAATAGAAGATTATAAAGTCCAGAATAGAAGAAAGAAGACACTACGCAACTTTAAGAAGAATATCAAAGTGTCTCAATCTTAGTCTGACGAAGATTTGTAACATTTAGTTCACCATTGTTGTGTAAAGATAAGATCAAGTCAAATTTGTAACACCAACTAAAGCTGTGTCACAAGATTTGAAGAACAAAATAAGTCTTCGGAACTTGTTTCCCATTATTGTACTTAAGCCACATTGAACGATCTAAGGAAACATTGAAACTCAAGGGGACTGGAAGTAGGCACCATATTGGTGTTCCAAATCATGATAAATTTTTGTGTCTTTACTTTGCGATTGGTTATTTATTTTATTAATTATTTCAAGTCTAATCTATTTTATGAAGTGTACTAATCTGCAAGCAAGTCAATTGTGAGGAGCCAGTAGTCGACTCACAAAAAAGTTTCAATTCACCCCTCCTCTTGAATTTTAATTGGTATTAGAGTGGGTCTTACCCCCAGTGTTGCTTAACCATAAGTGAGAAAATATCAAATGGAAAGTTATCAAATTACTAGTGCTCATCTCCAAGGATGGTCATTCCTCTGACCACCATACTTTAATAAACAACATTACTCTTACTGGAAAAATAGGTTCAAAATTTTTGTCTAATCAAATGACTTTCACGCTTAGGTTGTCATCAAGAGGGGTCCAAAGATGATTCCATGGATTAAAGAGAAGCCAAAGAAAAAAGATAAAGAATCTAGTAGTACTGACATTGAAGACCTTGAAAGTTTTGAGGTCACCATAGAACAATAAGAGATAATCCAAACTAATGCACGTGAAATAAGCTTACTGCTTTGTGCGGTTAGTGGTGAAGAATATGACAAGATATCAACTTGGGAGACTTGAAAATAAATGTGGGACAAATTAGAAGTAACCTATGAAGGAACCACAAAAGTCAAAAAGTCAAAGATTGCTGACCTGGTCAATAAATACAAGCTGTTCAAAATGGAAGAGAATGAGAACATTGAAATAATGTTTGGCAGATTTAGTAAGATTGTATGCGAACTGAAACCTCTGAGGATGGTCTATACACATAGCCTGCGAGTCCAGAAGTTGGTCTGAAGTCTTCCAAAAATTAAGAAAACCAAGGCTGCCATTCTAGAGGATGAGATCTACACAATATGACATATGTCAAACTACGAGGTAACCTCATTGCATATGAAAGAAATTATATCAACAGGTACCACAAGGAGGAAAATAAGAAATCAGTAGCCTTCAACACTACTCAAACTAAACAAGAGGACATTTTGGATGATTCCCATAGCAAAGGAATGACCCTCTTAAACCGTAGAGTAAGGCAGATCATGAGACAGAGACCAAAAGATCCCAAGAAACCAAAAATAATTACTCAACCAAAAATGATAATAACTGTTATCACTGTTAAAGGCCTGGACACTTAAAAAAAATTGTCCAGATTTAAGAAGAAGACTATTTAGAAAGAATCAAAACTTTGAAACCTGGAGTGATGAACATGAAGCTGAAGAAGTAGTAGAGGCTGCCAATATGTGCTTCATGGCAATAGGTGAATCTAGCGAGGAACAAGTCCGCAAGAGCTATAAGAAGGGAATATGGGTCATTGATAGAGGATGTTATAGACATATGACCGGATATAAGGAAAAATTTTCTACTCTAAAGAAAATAGATGGGGGATCAGTCGGATTTGGTGACAATGCTAGAGGCAATGCCATCAGAGTTGACTAAGTAAAACTTAGCTCAATATAGGAATTCACTGAAAGATATCTAGTGGACGACCTCAAACATAATCTGCTTAGCATCAGTGAGTTGTGTTATGCCAATTTTGGAGTCTTCTTCAAATCCAAAAAATTACTCAATCTAATACAAAAAAGAGACATCTCTCTCATCATTGAATGTGTTGATAATATTTATGCTTTAAATATTCCTAATTTTTCTACTATAACTTTCCTCACTGTGCAAACCAATGATATTTTGTTGTGGCATAGAAAGCTTGGGCATGTGAGTATGCATATCATTGATAAATTATCCAGACTAGAATTGGTGAAAGGTCTGCTAAAACTCAAGTTTGAAAAGGATCACATCTAAGATTCCTACCAATTGGGTAAATAGACCCAGACATCATTCAAAGTCAAGGTCAATGTCTCTACTACCAAATCTCTTCAAATAATCCACATGGATCTGTTTGGCCCCACTAAAACTGCAAGTATTGGTGGAAAAATATATGTTTTTGTTATAGTTATTAATTACTCATGTTTTACTTGGGTGATGTTTCTTTCTCATAAACATCAGGTTTTTACAAACTTTGAGATTTTTTTAGAAAAGTACAAAGAGAAGCAGAACACTTATCACCTATGTTCTCAGTGATCACAAAAAAGAATTTAAAAATAAGGCATTTGAGGAATACTGTTCTCAGAATGGGTACTCCTAGAACTTCTCATCTCCTCAAAATCCTCAACAAAATTAGGTTGTGGAGAGAAAAAATTGTTCTCTCCAACAAACTGCCAAGACCGCGCTGTTAGAATAGATTCTCCCAGATCACTTTTGGGTAGAAACGACAAGTACAACATGTCACATCATCAGTAGATGCCTGATCAAACCTATTCTATAAAAAATGCCTTATGAACTATGGGGAGAAAAGAAGCCTAACATTAGCTACTTTTATCCTTTTGGATACAAATGCTTTATCCACAACAATGGCAAGAATAACTTGGGAAAAATCGATCCACAAAGTTACGAAGGTATTTTCCTTGGGTATTCTCCCACTAGTCGTGCTTACAAGGCTTACAATAAAAGAACCTTATATGTTAAATAATCTATGCATATTCTATTTGATGAATCTAATCACCCTCCTATGAGTTTGAATATTGATGAAGAAAAGGTGAGTGATGTTTAATTTGGAGCCAATGCTAGCATAACCTCTGACTCACACAAGATAAGTCATGTATGCCACTTCAGGAGTTGACTCCCATAGAAAAAATAGTCAAACCTACTATTCAAAGAGAATGGAAACATAATTCTATCTATCCAAATGAATTTATCATCGGAAATCCAGATGATAAGATGCAAACAAATGCATCATTGAGAAAGCAAGTGTCTATTGCCTTTGTATATCAAATTGAACCAAAGAAGACTGATGAGGCCTTAAAAATAAATCATGTGTTGAAGCAATGAAGGATGAATTGGACTAATTCAAACGAAATCAAGTTTGGGCTCTAGTTGAAAGACCCAAGAACTGCTCAGTAATTAGAGCTAAATAGATCTACGGAAACAAATGGAATGAAAAAGGTAAGGTTATCAAAAAACAAAGCAAGACTTATAGATAAAGGATACTCCCAACAAGAAGGTATTGATTATGATGAAACCTTTGATCTTGTGGCAATGTTAGAATCAATTAAAATTTTATTAGCTTTTGCTTCTTTCAAATGTTTTAAGTTATATCAAATAGATGACAAAAACAACTTCTTAAATGCTTTCATTAATGAGGATGCTTTTGTAAAATAACCCCTCGGGTTTGAAAATCCATCTATCCTGATCAAGTTATCAAATTGTCAAAAACACTCTGTGGTCTAAAACAAGCTCCAAAGGCTTGGTATGAGAGATTGAGTACTTTTTTACTAGATAACTATTTTCAAAAAAGGTAAAATTTACACAACCCTGTTCATACAAAAAATTGATTCAAATCTTCTTATTGTCTAAATTTATGTTGATGATATCATTTTTGGTAGTCCTAACATCTCTCTATGTTAGAATAATGCCAATTTGATTAAAGGAGAATTTTAAATAAGTCTTATGGGAGAGCTCACATTCTTCTTTGGATTACAAATCAAACAAACTCCCAATGGTAACTTCATCAGTCAAGCTAAGTACACAAAGGAACTCATCAAAAAATTTGGTATGGAAAAAATAAAGGCCTATGGAACTCCGATGAGTCCATCCACAAGACTTGATTCAGACTCGTCTGGGAAGGATGTTGATGAAAGAATGTATAGGGGAATGATTAGATCACTACTCTATTTGACCACAAATCGACTAGACATCATGTTCAATATATGTAAGTGTGTTAGATTCCAGTCGACTCCCATAGAGTCTTATTTGTCTGCCATCAAAAGGATCACCCGATACCTCATAGGAATTCAAGAGATTGGTCTATGGTACCCTTATTCTTCCCATTTTGATTTAATTGGATATTCAGATGCAGACTTTGCAGGTGATAAAAGTGATAGAAAAAACACTAGTGGAATGTGTCAAATTCTTGGTGATGCCCTGATCTCATGGAACAAAAAGAAGCAAACTTCAGTTGGTCTTTCAACAACTAAAGTTGAATACATAGCCGTTGAAAGTTGTGGTACTCAAATTTTATGTATTATACATCAACTACTTGATTTTAATTTGTCCTTTAAATATGTTCCCATATTGTGTGATAACACCAATGCCATTAGTTTATCAAAATATTCGTTGCATAATTCTAGGGCCAAACACATTAATATTAAGCATTATTTTATTCAGGATCATGTAGAAAATGCTGATTTTTTGTTAATATTTGTTGACTCCAAAAATCAACCGGTAGATATTTTTATAAAACTCCTGTTTGAAGAAAGATTTTGTTACCTTAGAAAAAGACTTGGTATTCTCAACATTAATGAAGTATGAGTCTTATTTTTGAACAAAAAAGTCATTTATTTATCCCGATTTTTTCGTCTATTTTTAACTAGAAAATTGGTTTTCAAAAGCGGGTCTTGTCCCTTGTTTTTTTTTTGGGTTGTAAAATGATTTTTAATACACTATCCGCCACACTATTTTTTTTCCTAGTACTAGTCAGTTAATTGATTAAATCTCTCTTATTTGTCTACTGCTCTTTTTGATACTCTGTGATACTTTTTTATTATGCCAAATGGGGGAAAATGACAGAAACATCAGAAGTGCCTACAAATCGAGGGGAGCAAGCTGACTACAGTGACAGCCATGGAAGTCAACTGATGTTTATGCTTGTTTGTCATTATCAAAATAGGGGAGATTGTTAGACTCCTATATTTATGTTTTATGTTTTAATAATTATAAACTAATAAGTGAACTTTATAGGATATTGAAGATTCCTAATGATGGATGAAGATCTCACACAAAGGACACTGAAGATCTCAAATCATGGGAGGATATCTCAAAAAAGTCATGGAATATTCTCTCAAAGAATATCGTGCCAAATATGATTTCACATCAAAGATATTAAAGATCCCTAATGATGAAAGGAGATCTCACACAAAGAACATTAAAGATCTCAAATCATAGGAGGATATCTTGCACAAGGCAAGTAATATTCTCTCAAAAAATATTTTGCTAAATTTAGAGCCACATCAAAAGTAGAATATCACTTGACAAGGCAACAAAAATCATATCAATTAAAGATATCAATAGACAGGGCAATTGGACGAACTCACGATTAGATCAAAGGGAAAGGAAAATCTCACTACTTACATAGACATATCTGATATGGACATGTATAGATGTAAGAAATGAAAATTGCACCAAGTATGGACCTATATGATATGGACATACCATAAGGTGCAAACTCCCTTAATAAAGGAATCAACTCAAATCCTTGATTGAGGAAAAATTTCTTTGGTTTTCTTATGAAGAAAAGAAGCATATACAACAGAAGACTATAAAGTCTAAAATGGAAGAAAGAAGACACTAAACAAATTCAAGAAGAATATCAAAGTGTCTCAATCTTAGTCTCACGAAGATTTGTAAACTTTAGTTTACAATTTTTGCGTAAAGAGTAGGATCGAGTAAACTTTGTAACACTAACTGAAGCTGTGTCACAAGATCTGAAGAACAAAATAAGTCTTTGAAACTTGTTTCCCATCATTGTACTCAAGCCCGACATTGAATAATCTAATAAAACATTGAAGCCCAAGTAGACTAGAAGTAGGAACCACATTGGTGTTTCAAACCATGATAAATTTTTATGCCTTTACTTTATGTTTGATTATTTATTTTCTTAATTATTTCAAGTCTAATATGCTTTTTGAAGTGTACAGATCTGCAGGCGAGTTGATTGTGAGGAGCAAGTAGTCGACTCATAATTTTTTTTTAATTTACCCCCCTCTTAAATTTTAATATGGTTGCAGAGGCTGATATGCAGGGATCACTGGAACTCTGTCTCTCTGAATTCTATCACCCACTTGTCTCGGCCTTACTAGTTCTCTATTCAGAGCTCTTAAGCCTCTTCAGCTAACCTAGCCTCTTTAGTTTCTTGTTTCCCTCACACTAGAAGTTGTTGCATCTGTATATTTGCAATATTATGTGGATTAAGTGGAGCAAGAAGGATTTCCGCATTTGGATCAAAATGTGGTGGGTTTTTACCCCTAGCAGGAACACCATTACGAACTTGTTTTGCCATTCTTTGTGGTGTTTGAAGAATTCTTTCTAGCTCTAGACTAAAAGGGAGTAAGGGATTGCCTCTTCTCCTTGTATTTGACATACACCGACTTATGTGAATAGTAATAAGAATAATGTCAAAGTATGTCACTAAATAAAATATAAACCCTAGAATATTTATAATATCTCAAAAATACTCAGAAATCCTAATAAAAATGGAAAAGGTAAAGTTATATTAGCACAAGGTACGACTTGTTTTTCAACTTGTACCATCATCATGCGAGTCGTACTTGGGCCTCTCGTATCCATTCTATTGTTTGATCTCCCAAGGCTTCAACTTTTTGTTCATCATAAAACTTCTTCTCATGAGTCATTCATGCTCACACAACTCGTGTCCATTACTTGTATCTACGTGGGACTTCTGTCTTTCCAGGCTTTGAATACTAGTCTGCTTATGGTTTCCCTATACAAGTCATACTTAGACTTCCAACTCATATACTTTTAAGACATAAAATTTAGATGGAAGCTTTAGTTTCTTTTATGCTTATGACTTTATGGTATGACTCATACCCTCGCGTACGACTCAGATGCTCCAGTCATATCTTGCCCATTCTTAGATTCTATGTTTGGCTTTGGGTTCTGTTGTTCTTATGAGTCATCCTATGATTTGTATTGAGTGTTGATAACTCTTGGGGTAACTTGTATCCTGATCATAATTGGTCTTTCCAGGTCTTTTTCTTTTATTTTCATCCCAAAACTACTGTAGATCTGTTTTACCTGAAATAAACATAAAAGTTCTTCATATCTATTAAAAAAACCTAAGGACCCAAATAAATTCATGGTTTTAAGCATCAAAAGTGCCTTGTTTCCATGACATATCAGTATAGTCTGGATACTACATGGTTGAGTAGCCTGGGAGTTAGCCTGAGGTAACGGTGATGGTGCGGGATGAGTGCCTGGCTGCAGCCCTGGGTACTTGCCTGTCTTTGAGTCTAGAACCTAGTTTGTCATGGGGATAAGGGTGCACCGTCTTATCTCATGGGGTACTTCTTCATGGATTCATTCCACTCGATAGACTCATCTTTCAGCCTAGACTGGACTCCCTTCTTTTATGTTACCTTGGGTGCCATAGTACTTGTAATAAGAGTTGTTAGTGCTTGAATAACAATACCAAGATATGAAACGAAAATAAAATTGAAGTTTTCACCTCAGGGGATACCTATGAACCCTACCTACCAAGACGTAGGTAGCCTCATAGGTAATAAACAAAGACCTAAATGTTCAGGGCTTCAAGTCTAACACCTATATAACCACTTACAGGATCGTAGGTTCAACTTACGAACTCAGAGGTAGGTTTTGTGGGTTCAAGCTGAGGTATTTCAATTTTATTTTCAAAATTCCCCTTCAACTAAGATAAATTTTCAATTTTCAATCATATTTCAATCACTACAACTTGTAACAATCCAATATCCCTATGTATTTCAAGAGTTATTCAAATTACTCAACTTGTACTCTACTTGGAAGTGAATGTACAGGTTATTTCAATTAACATCAAGTTATTAATTAAGTTTGGATCATGAAAAACCTTAACTAAAATGAAGATTATAGTAGACAAAGATAAACAAGTGGTTTAGGTCCAAACTCTGAGTATACTATGTATAAGTATGGTACGGTGAGGGTAAGGTTTGCCTTTAAAGCTTTTGAATGGGAGATCACAAGTTTAAATTCAAGTGAAAGTATGGTAACTGAAGAGTTGGGTATTAAAAGGGTTGGATTTTGGATTTAAATGCATTGAGATGCCTGATCGGGTTGGGTCTTAAGGGGCCCAACCCATTAAAATTCAATAAAATCCTGCCCAAGTAGTGACCCTACTTACGAGCCTTATTAGGGACAATAGGTATAACCTGTGGGCTTGTAGTTAGGGTTATGCAACCCTTTTTTACTCTGATTCCTATGACCCAACCTACGGGGTCGTGGGTTATGCCTATGGGTACATAGGTAGGGGTAATAGGTTGTACCTATGGGGCTTTAGGTAGGGGCCATTGGTTGAACTTTAGAGGCCCAACATTTCATCTGATTCCCACAACTCAACTTACATATCGTGGGTTGGACCTACGATCTTGTAGGTAGAGTTGTACGTCCACTTACATAAACTAGTCTGAAATTTGTATTTTTTACCATTCTCCAGGTCCTTCTCGGTGCTTTTAATCTAAAAAAATAGAATCAAAGTGAACACTAAAACCTTGGGTTGCCTGCCAAGCAGTGGGCAACACAACGTCGATATGTTTGGTACTCAGACTTCTCCAACAAAACCATAGGTTGCCTCCCATGAAGCTCCTAATTTAATGTTATGGCACGACTTAGTTCCATGGCTTCTCAGACTTTGCCAAGGCTAATATTCTCACACACTTTCAACTCCTCAATGCTTCCCATGTAATGTTTAACACGATGCCCGTTTACCTTGAATGGGGAATATCCATCTCTCTTTAGATTAATTGCACCATGCGGAAATATTCTAACCATGATGAATGGTCTAGACCACCTAGACTTCATCTTGCCAGGAAATAAGTGAAGTCTTGAATTATAAAACAAGACCACATCACCGGGTTAGAATATCTTGTTCTTAATCTTATTATCATGGTACAACTTCATCTTCTCCTTACATAAGGATGAACCTTAATAGTCATAGAGGTGGAATTTATCTAACTCATTTATCTTATCCAACCTCAAGTGCACAACATCAATCTACTCAAAATTTAACTACTTCAACACCCATAATGCCTTATGATCAAGTTCAACCAGAAATTGTCCTGCGTTGCTATACACAAGTTTATAAGGTAAGGTACATATGGGGGTTTATAAGCTGTATGGTAGGATCAGAGTGCATCATCTAGATTTCTTGACCAGTTAGTCCAGTTGGCATTCATAGTCTTTGCTCAAATGGACTTGATCTCACAATTGGAGAC
Organism: Capsicum pubescens; assembly: GCA_030864215.1. Taxonomy (NCBI): domain Eukaryota; kingdom Viridiplantae; phylum Streptophyta; class Magnoliopsida; order Solanales; family Solanaceae; genus Capsicum; species Capsicum pubescens. The sequence goes on along the minus strand of CM061546.1, from coordinate 243,910,033 downwards.
CTTAACCTATCATCTTTTCTGTGGTTGGTAAGGTGTTTAAAGATTATGTTTCACACCACATTTCTCAAGTAGAGCCTCAAATAGGAGATTGAAAAAATAGGACCCACCATCACTAATGGTAGCTCGTAGAGTACCGAATTGAGAAAACATCATCTTCTTAAAAAATACAGTGACACTTTGACCTTCATTATTGGGAAGCACAACTATTTCCACCCACTTAGATACATAGTCAACTTCCACCAATATGAACTTCAAACAATGTAAACTTACAAATGGACCGATGAAGTTAATACCCCATACATTAGACAACTCAAGCTCAAGAATAAGTGTCATTCTTTCATGAAAATGTTGCCCTGCCTTTGGTATTAATCACAAGACCGAGCATAGACATGTGCATCTTTATAAATTGTTAGCGAGTAATAACCACATTGCAGGATCTAATGGGCAGTGCGAGTACCTCTATGGTGACTCCCAATTGTAGATGAATGATAGGTCTCCAGAATACTCATTATCTCAACTTCGAGAATATACCTACGAATCTCACCATCAGTACACACCCGTAATAAGTAAGTCTCATCCTAAAAGAACTTCCATACCTCATGCATAAATCATTTTTTCTTCTAAAATGACATGTCTTTTAGGATGCGATCACTTGCCAAATAATTGGCAACGTCGACAAACCAGGGGATTAAGTTTTGTGATGCTGCCAAGATGCACTTGTTTGGAAAAATATCATCAATATCATGATCCTCTCCAATTTTAAGTTTCCTCTTCTTTAAGGCAAGATAGATGGTCTGTAACATGATCTTCTATGCCCTTTCGATCCTTAACCTTAAAGTCAAACTCTTGCCCGAATAGTACCTACCAAACAATCTAGGCTTAACATCTTTCTTCGCTATAAGGAACATAAGGGTTGCATGATCAGTATGTACAGTGACTTTGTTACCAATCAAATAGGAACAAAACTTTTTAAAAGCAAACACCACCGCAAGCAACTCTTGCTCAATAACTGTGTATTTTTTCTGTGCGGGGTTGAGTGATTTGCTCGCATAATAAATGGGATGAAGATTCTTCTTTTTTGTTTGGCCTAGGACAGTTCCTAGGGCTACACCACTGGCGTACACATCACCTCAAATAGAAGGGTCCAATTCAAAGACACAATAATAGGAGTTGAGATAAACCGCTCCTTAAGGCGCTCAAAAGCCTTGAGCTAAGCATCATAAAAAAAAAACTTCACGTCCTTCTCTAACAGCTTATATAATGGATTTGGAGTCATAGAGAAGTCCTTGATAAACCACCTATAAAAACCTGCATGGCCCAAGAAACTCTGAATACCTTTCACTAAAATTAGTAGAGGCTTTTCAATAACCTTAATCTTTGCCTTGTAGACCTCAATCCCCTACTTCAAAATTTTATGCCCAAGAATGAACCCTTCTTTAACCATGAAGTGACACTTTTCCTAATTCATAACTAGGTTCCACCCTTAAGAAATTCATTAGCCAAGTAAGACAAAATAGTCATTTGACGAATCATCCATAATAAAGAAATAATCCATGAAGCCCTTGATAGTATCCTCTACCATATTAAAAAAGATAGACATCATGCAACGATAAAAAATAGAGAGATTATTTCAAATACCAAAAGGAATCCTCTTGAATGGGATATGTGAAAGTGGTTTTCTCTTGGTCCTCGAGGGAAATACTGATCTGATTGTACCCCGTGTAACCATCATGAAAGCAATACTATCCTCTACTTACAAAATGGTCTAACATATGGTCTATGAATGTTATAGAAAAATGATCCTTCTGTGTCTATGTATTCAACTTTTGATAATCCATGCAAATTCACCATCCTATGTCTGGTCATATGGGAACTAACTTGTTTTTTTATTGGGGACCAAAGTGATCCCATCCTTATTCGGCACACATAGAACTGGGTTCACCCACTTTCTATCAGCAATAGGTTAAACCATACATATATTTAACAACTTAATAATCTCCTAGTTCACCACCTCTTGTATAGGTAGATTCAAATGACATTAATGCTCAATGATAGGAACACACTTCAGTTCAAGCTGAATCTTATGAGTGAAAATTTTAGGTAAAATCCTAATAATATCTATAATAGTCCAACCAATAGCCTATTTATACCTCACAAATACTGAAATCAAGGCCTCAATCTACGTGTCATAAAATCTTCTATGATGATAACCAATAATTCATTATTGTCCCCCAAGAATTCATAACACAAATTAGAGGGGAGGGCCTTCAATTTTAGAATCGATGGCTCATCAATAGATGGTCAAGCTAGCAGGGTTGCTCTATTCTTCAAATTAAAATCCAACTTCTTTGGTTCATAAGATTAAGAACCTCTGCCAACAAGTGCATTCACCATCTTGTCATACTCATCGACATCATCACTGTCAAAATTCACGATCACTACCTCTAATGCCTCTACACTAAATTTCTCCTAAATGGGTGCGATAAATGCATCTTAATCCACTGTGCCTATCAAAGAAACTACCTACATATATTTTGGCTACCACATTGACTTGAACACATTAATGGTAACCTGTTCATCATTAAACTTGAATTATATATGTCCCATCTCTATGTCAACCAATGTCCTACCTATAGCTAGAAAGGGCCTTCCAAAGATTATAGGGATGTCAAAATCCACCTCACAATTGAGAATCACAAAATTAGTTGGGAATATGAAAGAATCCACCTTCAGCAACATATTACACAATATGCCAACTAGCTTCTTCATAGTGTGATCAGCCATCAATTCACAGGTCAGCTTGGGTGCTCCCAACCCCAATTGCTTGTACACAACTAGTGCTATCAAATTTATGTTATCTCCTAAATCACATAATGCTTATGCAAAATAAAAGTAGCCAATAGCACATAAAATGGTAAAAGCTCGGGGATCCTACTTTTTCTCAACCAAATATCAGGAAGTAATAGCACTGTAGTGGTGCATGTTATCAATGGTCTCAAAACTCACCCTTTGCTTCTTAGTCACTAAGTCCTTCATAAATTTTACATAACCAGATATCTTCTCCAAAGATTCCATAAGAAGGATACTCACAGACAATTCCTTCAATATTGATATGAATTTATGATATTTCCCTTCTTTCACTTTCTTTTTCAATATCTGAGGAAAACATAAGGGAGGTCATGGGATAGGTTTCAATACTAGTTCAAACACTTTACCCTTTTCTTTATCATTTTGAGCTCATTCCTTTGCACCTATTAATTTTTCCGATGTCTCTCCCTTAGTCACCAACTTCTTAATATCTACTTTGGGTGCATCATCAACATCTATGGTATCATTCCTTATCTCATTAACCACACATATAGGAGAATTAATAGTAGCCTTACCACTTCAAATGGTGATAGCTAGGTAGTAACTGTCATTCTTTGAATTCTAAACATCATTGCTTAGAAGAGTTCCCGGTGAACACTGATTCAATGTAGCCGACATCTATCTAATTGCTACTCAATATTCTTAATTATGGTAGCCTGCAATTCTACTTTCTCGCTCCATCTTGATATGTCTTCCTTAATTTCCTTAAGGTATCTCTCTTAGCCCTCTAAGCCCATCACAAGCTTGGTAAGCAACACTTCTATTCTAGAGTCAGCATCATGGTTCCCTAGTGGAGAATAAAAACCACTCTTTTCCTTATAATCATCATTTTTCTTCCAATCACCATCACACTCTCCGCTCCTACCCCTATACATGTCTTCATAGTAGTTTTGACCTTGATTCCCTTACCTCGAGTTTCAAGTGTCTTGAGAAGACCCTTGGCCCTTGGCTCAAAAACCAGCCATCTCTCTATCCAAGTACTTCACTTTCTCTTTAGTATCAGATTCATAATGTCTAGAAGATTTACCTTGTACGCCCACACCATTAACCTTTTCTACTTTGATAGATGCAAATTGCTTGGTAAGCAACCCAATCTTAGTCCTCAGCTATGATACCTCTTGAACCACTATCTCATCTAGGGCTTTCTACTTACTAAAATCACCAATGGCATAAGTACCGACTGACCGATCCACCTCCCGAGTATGACACACTTGATTGGTTTTTAAAATCCAATCTAGGATTTTAACAACTAACTCCCAACAATGACTTATGAAAGCCCCACCACCGATAGTATCAACAGAATCCCTGGTGTTTGAATTCAAGGATCTATAAAATATCGCTAGTAAGTTCCTTCTTGAAATTCTGTGATTGGAAATATTCATCAGCTTCTTGTTGAACCTCAACTATGTCTCGTACAATACCTCTGAATGTAACTATCTGAAATTATAAATCTCATCCTTTAATTGCAATATTATAGATAGTGGGAAATATCTATCCCAGAATTGTGTCCTTGGCTTATTCGAAGTAGTAATAGACCCATAAGGCCGCTATCCTAACTATAATGCCACTTCACCTGTAAGAGAAAATGTGACCAACCTGAGTCATATAACTTTTGGATAAGCCCCCGATAGATTGTATGAAGTGAATTTGTAATACCAAACTTTATTCCTTGGGGCAATTTTAGAGAAATAATAGCCCCATATCAATTTGTTCAATATACCCCATATCCTCTTTTGGATCATCATAAAATGGCAAGTATTTATAAGTAGGTGGTTAAACTTTGTCCTTTGTAGCTCTATCTCTATCAAGTTTTGCTCAAAGATTTTATTCTTGACTAACTCTTTTCTTCTCAATAGCTGCATGATGGGCAACTGTCTATCTCACATTTTCTTCAACTATTAACCGAGCAGTGTTTGTTCATGACTATTTCTTGAACACAATGCTGAGGTGGTTGATTCAATACATTAAGGTCATTATGATCCTCTTCGTGCCGAGCTCCGTGCTCAAGATCTTATCCTCTTTCCATCTTACAATTCTATCTTAAGGTACATTCAAGCTCAAGATTATGTGAAATTAGGGGATTTCCTTAACTTCGAGTACTAGATATTCACCAGCGTATACCTAAGAAAAGTAGAAAACCAAAAACTAGTAACCTCAACAAATTCAATCAATCAGTTCATAACCATATTACCCAGCAATAATGACAAAATTTTATGTTGCCCAAATTACACCTCTAAGATAGTATAATGTGGTTTCTTATCAAATATAGAATGTAACAAGGTTGGGGTCGATCTCATAGGGAATAGGATAGAAGCCTGTCAAGAACTTAATGACGTAGCTGGAAAGTGCAGAAACTACATGGAGGGTTTGGGAAGAACAAAAGTAATAGTAATAGTGCTTCAGCAAGTAGTGTTGTTATCAATATGAGACCATCACTTGGATTGTGTTCCCCATAACTTTTTAAATTTGAATACTTATCATACTAATCAAATTATATTGGAGTCTTGCTTGTAAAATCGAAAAAGTTATGTATGACCTAACCATCTCTCAACCTTGGTTTGGGTGAAGTTCACTTATCTTCTCTCAATCTTTGAGTATTGCATAACTAACCCTTGTTTTGGAACTTAGATTAACTATCTCCCGTCGGTCTCAAGTTAATTAGATTAAGGTTAGTAGCTTTAAATCACTATTGTGATATTTTTTTCGAAATCTCTATCTCTCTTGAGTTAGTATCGAATACATGTGAGTTCCTAGCGTTTGCAACCATTAAGAAAGAAATCAAAGCGAACAAAACCACAATACATGTAAGAACGCCAATAAAGAATAACTTCACACTTTCTCTACTTTGTTAATCCATAAGGATTCCCATAACACTAGGTATGGAGTTTAGCTTCTCACTATTTCAAGAACACACATAAAATTCATAATTTAAAGCATAGGAATGGTCTAAAAATAATAAAAATTAAAACAAAAATCTCAAATTAATATCAAACCCTAAAAAGCAAGAACAAGAATTCCAAGACCAAAAGTGTATCTCAGAACTCAAAATAATGCAATAAGTATATAAAGTGCATAACATAACAATGAAACATCCAATGGGTATTTACAGTTACATCCAAAAACTTATCCTAAACAAAGTAGGAAATTAGAGTTGCCACCACCCTACGACCCTGCTTAAGGGCCGTAGGTAGTACCTATGGGACAAAAGTAGGTTCGTAGGAATCTACAAGATTCATAAAACCTACCTACTAGGTATATCTATAGACCGTAGGTAGTACCTACACCTAGCAGGTAGTCTTCATAGAAATCAAAAAGCAATATCAACTTGAAGAATCTGCAGGAATCGACCTATGTGGGCCACCTATGGGCCCATAGGTAGGCTCGTAGGTAGCCTTCATGCTATTCTTCATTACTCTTTTCTTATTCTTTACTCTAAACTCTGTTTTCCTGCAAAAACAGTATGAAAGCATATTACATCTAACAAAAAGACCTAGTATTTGCATATTTCCTTGTTTTAAACGTTGAAAGTACCATCAAACTCTGACATATCATGGACTTAAATTTGATGAAACCCACATGCTTTATCAATGTTGCTAACTTCTCATATATGTCACCTAACTCCTTCTTCATATTCTTGTTTGGTGCTTCATTTTTTTTTTCACATTACAATTCTTCTATTCATTTATATAAATTAGAATTTAAAGAAGATAAATGCATCTAGTAACCCCTTGAACTATGACCAAATTTTCTACGACACACTCCAACTTTACAAGGGTCCTATTACCCCCTTAACTTAATTTTTGTGTATTTTTCATCCTTTTTAGCTGATGTGGCACCTTTTTAGCTAATATGACACCATTGATGTGGGCCCTATTTTTATGTAATAAACGTGCCATGTTAGCACAAAAGAGTGACAAAAATATGCTATAATTGAGTTCAGGGGGTAATAGGACCCATGTGAGTTAGAGTGTATCATAGCAACTTTGACCATAGTTTGAGGGGGTACTGGATGCTTATCTCTTTAAAGAATAAACTTTAGATCTAATCTCATCAAATCTTTTTGGAACTGCAGATGTTGATTGCTTACACACATTGTCATAACGACCCTAGAGGCTAAGACCTAAATCTCATCCTTTTTTCTTTCCATTAGATGATAGGACATAAATACCGAAGTATGTTAAAATGTGTATTGTAGCATCAATTTTTTCACTATTTTAGCTACTCTAGTCGATTAGTTAGTTGAGTAGTTACACAAGTTATTAGAAGAAGTTATTAGAAGGTTCTAGAAAGAACATTCTAGAAGATCATGTGTGAATCATGTAGGTTTATAAATACTAAGGATGGTGGACACATTATGCAACCTTTCTTAGATTATCATTGTAATACCCCGTATTTTTCCTAGCTTAAATTTGTTTCTAGAATATTAAGGGATATCTTCAAAAATAAAAAATATTTATTCCATGTGGAATTTTCAATATTTAAACTTTTCATTGTATGAGAAATTGAATAAGCTTTCCATCGATACCAAATTCACCTAAATCCGACACTCGGTGAAGGAGTTATGGCATTTTTAAGTTGACAGTGTGTTACTCGGCCTCTCAGCGCGTCGCGGAGCTAAGAAAATTGGCAGTTGTCAAATTCCAGTGAAACTCCGCAATTCTACCTCATCACGGAGGAGTCCTATTTCACATTTGTCAATTTCCAGCAAGCCTATGCGATAGTGGCGCGTCGCGCTAGTGGCCAAAATTGCAAAACTATAGGGCACCGTGATAGCTCCGCATCGCGGAGAAAGCCTAGTTCCCACTCGTCCTTTTCCAGTGATCCACCACGATTGTAGCGCGTCATGGTGGCCAACCAAATCAGAAAAAAATTTACGTTTTCCAGTTTTGTTTAAAAGCCTAAGAAGGTATTTTGGTCAATTCCCAAGCCCCCAATTCCATCCAAACACAAGATTTAAACTTATTACAAGCATTTTATGCTCATATTCCTCAAAAATTCCTCTCAACCAAAACCCTAAGCTTCAACAATCAACTTAAAGAATCTTAAGATTCCACCATCCTTTTTCTAAATTAATTTAAGATTTAAGATTCCCTACGCAAGAATTCCAAGAATCATCATTCAAGAGCACAAATAGGATATCAAAAGAAAGATTGTTCATCTAGTTCATCATCCAATGTATGTGGAGTTTTGAACAAGTATAAATCTTTCATCCTTGTTCCCAAAATCTTACTTTAAATTACAAATTACTGAGTTTTGTATGATTTCCCATGAAATTTAAGTTAGGGTTTATATCCAATGTTGCTAATTGCATGATTTTAAGATTTTAAGTGATTTGGGTATTGAATTACATGTCTAGTTTCAAAAAAATTAAAGCATATGATCATATTTTCCAGATTTTAAGTTGAATTATGAATATTTGTATTATCAAGCATGAACCTTATGGTGTTTGACATGAAATTGAAGCATGGGTCATTAAGCCCTAGTTTGTATGTTGACATTTGAAGAATGACTATGTTTTAAGCATCCCATGATTAGCTATTTTTAGATTTTGATAAAGAAAGTTGATTTATTGATCCAAGTAAAGATAGGAATCACATTATTCATACAATTTATGATTTAAAGAAAAGAAAAGTATCATTGGTTTTCATTATAAACCCTTGTGCTATTTTAAGGTGGATTTCCTAAAAGTTCAGAGCAATAAGTATGAGAGTAGTATTTAGCACTGAGTTGGGTATGATTCCAAGGTCTCATACCCCAGAACTAAGTGCCACCGTAAGTTTCAGATTTTCCCATAGTGGGCTAAGATAGTGATCACTTAAGTTAAGGTTTTATGCCGATGTCAAGGGTAGAATAGCTCTCCCCAATGTGGGTAAGATGTTGGACTCCATGTCAGCTCACATGATTTATGTTGGTTAGAAGAAACTCCCTGAATCCCAAAGTCCCTAAGTCCAAAATTTCCAAGTTTTCAAAGCTCCCAAAGTCTCTAAGTTTCAAAGGAAAAGAATGATAGAAAAGCCTTTATAAGACTAAATGTAAAGGCTCACATATTTTACTCAGATTTAGTTTTCAGTTTGTAGATTTTAGATTTTTGAGTGAGTCCTTTCTACACTTAGACAGTATGATTTAAAGAGAGAATCCAAGTACAACTTCTACAACTAAAAGTTATGAATCGCTAGATTTATAGAGCATGACTTGCTTCTCATGACTATTATTCTCAGTATTTCAGATATTCCAGCTTATGTGAGTCATTTACATTTAGCATGTATTGTTTTACAAATTATAATGATAAGATGATGTTTTACTTATGCATTTCACCCCATATACTCAGTGCATCCTCAAAGTACTGATCCACATATATGTCTATGTGCTATATTGTCTCATAATAAAGGTATTAGTCTAGTTGTAGCACGCATACCATATTCAGATAGATTGCAGCTTCCAGTCAGCAGGTGATCAATCCTCTTGATTCAAGGGATCGAGTCAGTCATATTGTTTGAGTAGTATCTTATGTTTCTTTATTCAATTTTATAAATTTGAGATAGCTGGGGGTCATGTACTGGCTACTTATAGTCGATACTAGTAGAGGCTTCATAGACAGTCAGTAGAGTTAAGGTATTTGATTCCAGTTTGTTTGTAAAGGCAGAATTGTAATTATTTTAATGTAGTTTTGTATTGATCAGATTTAGAAAAGAGTAATCTTTCGCTTATTTCATTCAGATGTATGTATTTTATTCAGTTGCTTATGAGTTATGCCAGTAGAAGGGTTAGCTTGGGATCACTTGTGGCCCTAAACACCGTGTGAAGTCTCAGGACCATTTTCAGGGCGTTACAATCAATAAAGCAACCTTCTTCTTCATTATAATAACTTTGCTTCTCTAATTCTCTAAGCATGAGTGTCATAGAATATTGAGTTTCAATATTCTTCCTCTTCAATATAGTTAGCTTTTGTTCCTACCAAGTCGACTTACATGATTTATAACATGGTATTAGAGCTAGCGATCATGGAAATCTTTAGAGGATGGTCGATTATAGTTTTGAAGTTTTGATACTATGAAATTTAGATCTCTTTTCAATGATAAATTTGGTTCATTGATGAGTGAGATGAAACTTTACAACTCTAAGTTTGTTGTAAAATTCTAGTTGAATTTGTGATCCATTGAATTCTGAGTTTGTCATCAAATTCTATTTGAATTTGTGCGACATAGTTAATTTTCTAGAAATTGACTGTTGGTTGAAACTATAATGGCGCTGAAAATTGATTTTAGTGATCCCTTGTGTTTGGAAGTCTCAGATGTGGCTAGAGTTGTTTCGATCCCTATTAAGCTTGTAGGTTTAGAGAATTATGGTATATGGATTTGATCAATGAAGATTGCATTACAAGAAAAGAGGAAATATGGTTTTGTGACCGGTACTTGTAGCAAGGATGCATACAGAGAAGAGTTGCATGAACAATGGGAAACCTTTAATGCTGTGGTGCTGTCATGGCTGATGAGTTTAGTGAGTGTAGAGCTGTTGAGTGGAATTGTTTACGCAACAAATGAATTTGAGGTATAGGACAATCTTAAGGAGAGATTTGATAAAGTGAATCGTATGAGACTCTATCAATTGCATAGAGAAATCAACAATCTTCATCAAGGAACTGATTCAGTTCTTACATATTTCACAAAGCTCCAAAACCTTTAGAGTGAATATGATGCTGTAGTTCCAGCTCCATCGTGCATCTATCCTAAATCCAAGGATTATGAAGCTCATTTGTATCAACTATGGCTTATTCAATTTCTGAGTGGGTTGAATGACTCATATGATCAAGCCAAAAGTCAAATATTACTGAAAGAGATTACACCTACTCTTAACTAGGCATATGCAATAATAGTAAAAGATGAGATACAACAGCTGGCTTGCACTACAACTGTAAATGATAAGACTGATCTTATCGAAATGCATGAGAATAAGAATCCTACAACAAACAACTATGGAAGCCAAAATTTTAAAGAGAAAAAGTGTGATTACTGTTATTTCACTGGGCATACTAGAGATACTTGTTACAAACTGATAGGATATCTTATTGATTAGAAGAACAGGAAGAGAAGGGGTTACAGTGGTTACCCCAAAGGAAGGTTTGGTGTAAATCAGTTCACTGGAAAAGTTAATAATCAATTTTGTACCTATAATTTTACTAGACATCAGTCAGCTGATGATGTAGTACAGTCAGCTTCATATGGCATTCAAGGAAACAAGGATATCAATAGTGTTGTTATAGTTAAGGGGCAGAGCTTCTCAGATAAATAATATAAGCATATTGTGGATCAGGTTGAACAAAGATAAGCAAGATTGTAAACACGTTAACATGTCAGGTATAAATACTTTCTTGGTATCTTATGTTATTTCACGTGACTAGATAATTGATTCCGGTGCCACACATCATGTTGCAGTGCATAGAGATGTTCTTTATTAATATTCTATGATAGATTCTACTAATCATGATAAAGTGAATCTTCCTACTAGTGCTAAGGAAAATATTACATATGTTGGGGATGCACAAATCCTTAAAGGTGAAGTTGTGGGGTATGTATTGTTTGTGCCTGACTTTAAGATAAACTTGCTGTCAGTATCTAAAATAACTAAAATAAAATGCTTTGTGTCATTCTATCCCTATTTTTGTATATTTCAGGACCTTCACGGTGGGAAGGTGAAGGGGATTGGTAAAGAAACAAGAGAACTATACATCCTCAAGAATGTCTATAAAATAGATTATGTGCACAGAGATAATCAAAAGCTAGTTGCAGAAGAGAGTGTACAAGATTATAATTTATGGCACATGAGACTTAGGCATCGTTCTCCTCAACTTCTAAAGTCACTCAACTTGTAACGACACACAAAAGATATAGAGTCTTTAAATAAGTGTCATGTTTGTCCATTAGCAAAACAAACTAGATTGATGTTCCCTAAAAGTAGTTTTAGAGCTAAAAGATGTTTTGATGTTGTGCATATGGATCTTTTGGGGCCTTATAAAACTCCAACTTTTGATAAGAATGATTAATTCTAAACTGTTGTGGATGATTACAGTAGGTATACTTGGCTTCATTTGTTACAACTAAAATTTGAATATGTTGTAGCAATTAAGAATTTCTTGAGTATGATTCATAACCAGTTTGATGTTGCGATAAAGGTTATTAGATCTAATAATGGAATAGAATTTCTCAACTCTAAGTACAGAGAGTTATTTCAGTCTTTAGGCATAATACATCAGAGCAACTGTCCTTATACACCACAATAGAATGGTATAGTTGAAAGAAAGCATAGACATATATTGAATATTGCTAGAGCTATTAGATTTCAAGCTCAAGTGCCTATCAGATTCCAGAATTTAATTGTTAAAGCTGCAGTTTATATTATTAATAAACTACCATACTCATCTATTAGAGGTACAAGTCCTTATGAAATATTGTTTTCCAGTGTTCCATCCTTAACACATTTGAGAATTATCGAGTGCAAATGTTATACTTCAGTAGTACCAAAAGCTGACAAGTTCTCTTAAAGAGCAAAGTCTACAGTATTGATGGGGTATTCTACCACTCAAAAGGGTTATTTGCTGATGGATTTGGTCACAAACAAGTTGTTTATTACTAGAGATATTGTGTTCTAAGAGAATGTATTTCCTTTTGCAGAAGCAACAACTTTAGAATCATTTGAAAATTTTCTTAATATTGATGCAAGTATACTAAATTATTGAACTACTGATCTTTATGAAGATTGTCCTAAGATACTAGAATCTCAAATTTAGGTTCCTAAGGTTCCTGAGTTATCAGAAGATAAATTATATCAGTCACATGTTCTAGAAAATATATCAATTGATGTACTTTCTAGTTCACTAGATGTAGATGCATCAACATCATTGTCACCTACAACTGATGCTCTAAGAAGGTCATCTAAAATAACTATGAAACCTATTTGGTTGATAGATTATGCTTCACTAGGGAAAGAAAAAAGGGACTAGATATCCCTTAACAAGCTATCTATCCAATTCTAATACTACTACAGGTTGCTATTGTTTTTTTTCCAACATATCTGCACTAGTTGAACCGCAAACTTATAATCGGGCTATCAAGGACTAAACGTGGATTGAATCCATTTAGCTAGAGATCAAAGCACTTGAAGATAATCATACCTGGGAGGCAGTTGATATGCCTCAAGACAAAAACATCATAGGATCAAAGTGGGTGTATAAAATTAAATATAAAACTAATAAAGATGTAGAGAGATAACAAGGTTGGTATCCAAGGGCTATATTCAATAAGAGAGGATGGACTATCATGACACCTTTTCTCCTATAGCTAAGATGGTTACTGTCAGGTGTATCATTGCATTAGCAGTTTCCAAGGGGTGGTGTATGTACCAGATGGACATCGACAATGCCTTTCTTCAAGGTGATATGGATGAAGAAGTCTACATGGAGATGCTAGAAGGTTTTAAAACTGGAAGAGAAAACAAAGTTTGCAGATTGATTAAGTCCCTATATGGACTTAAGAAGGCTTCAATAAAGTGGAAAATCAAGCTCACAACAACCTTGCTTCAGGCTGGATATACTTAGATCACATATAACTATTCTCAATTTCCATTAAAGAAAAAAAGGATGGTAGTGATCTTATTATATGTGGATAATCTTCACATCACTGGTGATAACATTACTATGATAAATAAAGAGAAAGAAACATTGCATCAATAGTTTAATCTTAAAGATTTAGGAGAGCTCAAATATTTTTTGGGTATAAAAGTATTGAGATTTGTAGCTGGAGTCATATTGAATTAGAGGAAGTATATTTTGGACCTGTTTTAAGAGAATGGACTAGCCGGTGCTAAACCAGCACCTACCCCATTAGAAGTTAATTTCAAGCCGACCCCAGTTGAGTTTGATAAAGCAACAGGTGCCATAGGTGATATTATTCTCAAGGACATTACTTCTTATCAAAGACTGGTTGGGAAGTTGATGTATGCAACCATAACTTTACCTGACATTAGCTATGATGTGCAGACATTAAGTTAATTTATGAAATAATGTAAAAGGTCTCATTTGGAAGCTGCCAACAAGGTGATCAGATACTTAAAAGGAAAAGTAGGCCAGGGTGTTTGGCTTAAGGCTCAACCTATTGCAGATCTTGTGTGCTGGTCTAACTAAGATTGGGTAGCATGTCAAAATACATGGTGATCTGTCACAAGATATGTGGTGCATTTTGGTGAATCCTTAATAACTTGGAAGTCTAAGAAACAACATATTGTATCTAGAAGCTCAACTGAAGAAGAACATAGAAGTATGGCTTTAGCTCTAGCAGAGGTCACATGGTTGGCATGATTATTTGCAGAATTGAATGTGCCTATCAATAAGCCTATCACACTCTTCAGTGATAGTAAATCTGCAATCCAACCAACAGCAAATCCCATCTTTCATGAAAGAACAAAACATATTAAAATTGATTACCATTTTATAAGAGAAAATATCAAAGAAGGGCTTGTGCAGACTGTATGTTCCCACAACTCATCAAGTTGAAGATATACTTACTAAGATCTTGACTCAAGACCAAAACTTGCATCTTCTAGCCAAGCTTGGTGTGCTTAACATTTTGCACAATTCAGCTTGAAGGGGAGTGTTAATCAATGAGGGTGCCAAAGAGGGTGCATCATTTGATAAAGGGTGCAATGTGCAATTTATGTAGTTAAATTTAACATGCAATATTAAGAAATTGAAAATGGTTTCTACAATTTAAGTTGTGTATTTCATTTATTAATTGGAACTTGAACCGATGGAACTTGAGTGGTTGGTTTATAAATTTGTAATGAATAGTATGGAGCCTTAAATTTTCTAAATAAATAAACTTATGCACTGCATTCATTTTAAACTAAAACTTAGTTTCAAAGTAGATATAAATCAACTATCCTTAACAAGATGCTAGTAAACATAAGCAACTATATACTAGAGTCTGCAAAAACCTTGTACAACTCTGCCCAATTTCTCATCAACCAAATCAAGAAATAGGAAAATACCATTTTCCAAGTCTAAACCTATTCATATCTGATTCCAATTGTCACATGGGTGATTCTCGTACACTAGACCGTGTGAGGTTTGCCCCTGCAGTGCCTTGACTCAATATGTTTCAACACTTGGTAAAACTTTAGGATATTTGGACTTTAGCTCGAATTAAAGAAGAAACAACATAGTAAGATACTTGAAAGATTTTACACAACAAATATTAATATAGCAAGGAGACATTAAAGAACACAAACCAGAATTTACAAGAAACCAAATTCCCAACTTGCATTATGATATTCATACAAGAACACTCTGATTTTGCACCACCCTTGTCACTAAGATCACCTTGACCTTACTGAGATTCTAAACCATAAGGTAATTCCTTAAAACTCTAAGTTTCACCACCTTCGCCTTGACAACACCTTGTTGCCAACTTGTGCCTTTATATGTGCATTACACCCTTTGTATGCATATACATATGTTAAGGACAACATACCCATAACCTTGTTACTTCTATATGAGGTCAAAAACTAAGGGACTAACATTATAATTATTGTAGAAACATAGGATGAAATAACCTACAAAAAAGAAGTAAAAAAACTTTAATGGCAATCAGTGGGCATTCAAGATATTAATCCGCATGACAAAGTAGCTACATCAGTCATTCAAGTTTGGATATGTAAGTAGAATATAGGGCATTCATGAAAATCAAGTAACATTATATCTTGGTTCAAAATACAGAATGAGAACTTGCATAAGTAATTTCAACTTTCTTATTTACCCAACTTCTATCTTTTTTCTTGCGATGAGTGCAGAAATAAAAATCTAAAACTGAAGAATCTTCTCCTATATCTTTCTTCTATAATCAAATAAATATATGTATATGGTTAATATTTATATCTGTTGTTGTCTGGGTACACAAAATCTGTATTTTTGCAACACTACTTCAACATAAGTTCAAGAATAAATCAAGAATACTTATGAAGTTGTCCAACACCTTCAACACAAGATCAAAATGATCTTTCAAAGAAGTGTGTTTTCAGTTTCTTCAAGAAAATAGATGAAGTAGAAAAAAGCCAAGTCCTCCAAATTTATGGAGTGTCCTTAAGGAAATAACTCCCCTCAAGTAACCGAGGTTGCAGAATTATTCTCCCAGGATAAAATGGCTTCACAATCAGAATGTAGCGGTACCTCAAGCTTTCTGGTTTTCTTCGAACTCACTTAACGGGAGATGATCACATAGAGTTTTTAGAAGCACGAGAATATTTTTCTTTTGCAGAATTTTTTCATACTAAACCTGTGGAAAAATGCAGGTTTATATAGCCATAAAGTGCCCCTTCTGAAAGGTGGAAATAGTTTATCCGAAAAGGTGTATCCTTTGGAATAGTCATGTCTATTCATTTGAAACACTATGTCTTTTTTCTGAACAGACACAACTATCCGAACAATCACTCCTTTTTCAAAATAATGTGTCTTTTCCTAAAAGGGTTATGTCCCTCCATTTTCCATTCACACTAATTGAACCTAACAATCCCCCACATGAATGAGGAATGACTATTCTTTGTAAAACTTTACGGACAAGTATGTAATCATGAAGCAAATACTAATTGCATATAGATAAGAAGGTTTCTTTCTGAACTTTCCATAGTGAACGTGCATCGAATGCGTTCGGTCAATCGATAGATTTGATATCTTTGAACCATCGAGCTTTAATGTAAACCTAGACAACACATGTCACACAACCAATCTTTTACCATTTATGGTTCTCATGGTTTTGTTCGTTTCAGCCATAAACACGCCCCGATCTCATGAGAGCTTAGAGAATTGGCCTTTACTAACATTATCCTTGAAGCGGCTTTAGCTTCTCCCTCACATAGGTGATTTCTAAATGTTTAGTCCTGTAGATTAAACTATTTGGTCAAATCTGCCAAATTTAGATAATCATTAAAAGACTTCACACTATAAGTATTATTCTTGTTTACTAAACATAGTCTACATCATGAGAATAGGTTGGGTATATTGACAATGTTGAACCTATCAGACATAACTTTGTTTGATATCCTTGAACCTAGCTCTTGGTATCTCCAGTTTTCTAGGTAGAGTTACCGCCATGCTGACTTATCCTAGGCCGTAAACCCATTCCCTTGGATATCCTTTAAACTTATTCTCTATATAGGTCTTTTTTAAGTGGATCCAACACATTATCCTTTAACTTTACATTGTCAACAGTGATAATTTAGAGAGAAGTTCTTTAATGGTACTATGTCTCCATCTTATGTGATGAAATTTACCATTGTAAATCATGCTCCCTGCCCTACCTATTGCTACTTGACTATCACAGTGTATGCATACTGGCACCAATGGTTTGGGCCAATAAGGAATATCTTCCGAGAAATTCTGGAGCCATTCTACTTCTTCACCGGCTTTATCTAACGCGATAAATTCTGATTCCATCATAGAGCGAGAAATACATGTCTGTTAGGATGATTTTCAAGAGACTGCTCCTCCACCTATTTTAAATATGTATCCACTCGTAGATATTACTTCATTTGAACCGGTGATCCAGTTTGCATCACTATATCCTTCAAGTACCACATGATATTTAGTATAATGCAAAGCATAGTCTTGGGTGTATTTAGGATACCCCAATACTCTTTTCATTGCCATCCAATGAGTTTTGTTGGGATTATTTGTGTACCAACTCAACTTTCTTATAACGCATGCTATGTCTGGTCGTGTACAATTAAACATCCTAATACTCTGTGTACTCCAATTGTGAGTCACTTTCACCTTCATTCTTTTGAAGTATGAAGTTCACATTCAATAGAGTCTTGGAAATACCAAATTCTAAATACTTGAATTTGTCAAGTACTTTTATAATATAATGAAAGTGTGACAATGCCAACCCTTGTGGAGTTCTATAAATTTTTATTCCTAAGATCACATCCGCAACTCTAATATCTTTCACATCGAACTTGATCTTCAGTATTCATTTTATTGCATTTATGTCAGAAATGTCTCTGTTGATGATCAACATATCATCAACATATAAACAAACAATGATTTGGTGATTTGGAGTGTCTTTTATATAAACACATTTATCACATTGTTTGGTCAAACTTTGCATGCCATTGTTTAGGTGCTTGTTTTAGTCCATAAAGTGACTTAACAAGTTTACACACCTTATTTTCTTTTCCTGAAACCACAAAACCCTCAGGCTATTCCATGTAAATTTCTTCCTCCAATTCTCCATTTAGG
Source organism: Capsicum pubescens (assembly GCA_030864215.1). Taxonomy (NCBI): domain Eukaryota; kingdom Viridiplantae; phylum Streptophyta; class Magnoliopsida; order Solanales; family Solanaceae; genus Capsicum; species Capsicum pubescens. The sequence continues at coordinate 243,891,882 of CM061546.1, read as the reverse complement.
AATGCTGTTTTCACATCCATTTGATGGATTTCAAGACCATATACTTCCGCCAAGGCAATTAACATCTGAATTGACGTTATCCTCAATACTAGCGAGTATGTATCAATGTAATCAAGGCCTTCCTTTTGTTTAAAGCCTTTTACAACAAGTCTTTCCTTGTATTTGTCAATAGTACCATCAACTTTTATTTTTCTTTTGAAGATCCATTTAGAACCTAAAGGTTTATTTCCCGGAGGAAGATCAACCAACTCCCACGTATGGTTACTTAAGATTGAATTAATCTCTCTATTGTCGGCCTCTTTCCAAAAGGATGAATTTGACGATAACATCGCTTCTTTAAACGTTTGAGGCTTATTTTCTATGAGAAATGTTACAAAATCTAATCCAAATGAAGTTGACTTTCTTTGACGTGTACTACATCTTGGATTCTCATCATTATGTACATCCTCACTTGGTTCATCTTGAGGTCGTTTAGAACCCCCACTAGACTGTTCATGTCTAGTTTTATACGGATAAATGTGTTCAAAGAATTCCATATCATCTGATTTAATTACCGTATTTTTATTAATATCCGGATGTTTGGATTTATGAACCAAAAAAAATGACATGCTTTACTACTTTTAGCATATCCTATGACTATTCAGTCCACCATCTTAGGTCCTATTCTTACTCTTTTAGGCATAGGAATTTGAACCTTCGCTAGACACCCCCACATTTTGAAATATTTCAAGTTGGGTTTTCTTCCTTTCCATTTTTCATATAGAATTTATTGTGTCTTACTATGAGGAACTCTATTGAGTATTCGGTTGGCTATATGGATAGCCTCCCCACACAAGTTTTGTGGTAAACTTGAACTTATAAGTAAGGCATTCATTATTACCTTCAAAGTTTGGTTTTTTCTTTCCGTAATTCCATTGGATTGAGGTGAATATGGGGTTGTAGTTTGATGGACAATTTCATTCTCTACACATATTTGCGCAAAGGGATATTCATATTCTCCACCTTTATCACTTCTTATCATTTTGATCTTTTTTTCTAATTAATTTTCAACTTTAGTTTTATATTGCCTAAATGCATCTATTGCTTCATCCTTACTATTGAGAAAATAGACATAACAATATCTACTGCAATCGTCAATGAATATTATAAAATACTTTTTCCCACCATGAGATGGTGTTGAATTCATATCACAAATGTCAGTGTAGATTAGCTCTAAGGGATTGGAATTCCTTTCAACGGATTTATACGGATGCTTAGCATACTTTGATTCTACACACATTTGACATTTTGATTTATTGCACTCAAAGTTTGGTAAAATATCTAAATTAATCAGTTTTAGCAATGCTTTATAATTAACATGGCCTAATCGTTTATGCTACAAATTATAAGACTCAAGAAAGTAAGAAGAAGTAGAACTTTTATTTATTTTAATAGTCATTATATTCATCTTATATAGGACCTCAGTGAGATAGCCTTTCCTACATACACTTCTCCTTTGCTAAATACAACTTTTTCAGAAATAGTTATACATTTGAATCCATTTTTATCTAGAAGTGAAAAAGAAATCAAGTTCTTTCTTAACTCGAGTACGTACAGGACATTGTTAAGTGTCAACACTTTGTCTGTAGTCATTTTCAAGCATACTTTTCCTGTTCATTCTACTTTTGTAGTAGCAGAGTTAGCCATGAAGATATTTTCTTCTCCTTAAGCTGGAGCAAACATTGAAAAAACTCCTTATTAGCACAAACATGGTGGGTGGCACAAGAATCCATCCACCATTCGCGAGGATTTTCCACCAAGTTGCATTCAGAAAGCATGGCAAACAGATCATCCATTTCATTCTTGGACTCAGCTACATTTGCTTGGTCATTTTTCTTGCCTTTCTTAGAGTCCTAACAATCTGTTGATTTGTTTCCAATCTTTCCACAGTTGAAGAACTTTTCCTTGAATTTTTTCTTAGGTTGATTGCTTTCATTTCTAGCTTTTTTTCGCTTTTTGGAGTTATAGTCATCTTCTACAATATTTGCTCCATTCATTGTATAATTTCCTCTTGACCTTCTTTCCACAACCTTATTATCTTCTTCAATGCACAATCTTACGATTAGATCTTCGACAGACATCTCCTTACGTTTGCGTTTCAAATAGTTCTTGAAGTCCTTCCACATAGGTGGTAGCTTCTCTATTATTGCTGCTACTTGAAATGCTTCATTCACGATCAAATCTTCTACAAGAAGAATATGGATGATCACTTGCAGTTCCTGCACTTGGGAAGCAACAGACTTGTTTTCTATCATCTTATATTCTAGGAATTTTGCAATTAATAGCTTTTTAGTTTCTGCATCCTCTGTCTTGTACTTCCATTCTAGCGCTCCCCATAACTCTTTAGCTATAGTTGTTCCACTATACATATTGTAGAGATCATCTTGGAGAACACTCAAATGTAGTTCCTGCAAAGGAAATCAGAGTATTTCCAAGCCTCCACAATCACAAATCGCTCTTTTTCAGAGATTCCCTCGGGCACCTCTTGAGCTTCCTCAAATGTGAACCTTTGAAGACAAAGAGTAGTGAGGTAGAAAAACATTTTCTGTTGCTACATCTTGAAGTCAATACCCACAAACTTTTTGGGTTTCTCCGCTGGTGCCATTGCCGATGGAGCATTAGTACGACTCGTTGTGGAAACACTAGTTGCTGTCACAATCGTTGCACCATCATGCACTTTTCTATCGGTAGTCATTTTCCTATCACAACAAGACAATAACTTTAGTATATCAAAATACTATTTATAAAGTTGTTGCAACTTTAAACACCTCTTGTTTATAGTTTAATGATGAAGTTTTTATGACTTCCAATCATCAACCAAGTGATCTTTAACTTGTGATGAAGATTTTATTTCTTTAAATTACTAGTTAAGTTTAAATGGAGTAGAAAGCTATAAGCTTTAATCTCCAAAAACCAAGCAATACAAATTTCGAAAAAAATAAAACTTTAGTGAAAAGAAAATTTCACCAAACAAGCAAAAATAAAATATATATATTATTTTTTCAAAATTATTTCCTTAAGATTGTTGTTGTTCGGGTACACAAAATCTGTATTTTTGCAACAGTATTTCAACATAAGTTCAAGAATAAATCAACAACACTTATGAAGTTGTCCAACACCTTCAACACAAGATCAAAATGATCTTTCAAAGAAGTGTGTTTTCAATTTTTACATAAAAATAGATGAAGCAAAAAAAAGCCTAGTCCTCCAAATTCACGGAGTGTCCTTAAGGAAATAATTCCCTTCAAGTACCCGAGGTTGCGGAATTTTCCTCCTAAGATAAAATGACTTCACAATCAGAATGTAGAGGTACCTCAAACTTTTTGGTTTTCTTCGTCCTCACTCAATGGGAGATGACCACATAGAGTTTTTAGAAGCACGAAAATATTTTTCTTATGCAGAATTTTTTCATACTAAACCTGTGGAAAAAATGCAGGTTTATATAGCTATAAAGTGCCCCTTTCGAAAGGTGGAAATGGTTCATCCGAAAAGATGTATCCTTTGGAAGAGTCATGTCTATTCATTCGGAACATTGTGTCTTTTTTCTGAACAGACATAACCATTCGAACAATCACTACATTTCCAAAATAATGCGTCTTTTCCTCAAAGGGTTTTGTACCTCCATTTTTTATTCACAACAATTGAACCCAACAATATCATATTATTTACTTGAAATAAAAAGTTATAAGAAATCTATTTATTACCATTCTCTTCCAAATTAGATGATGAGGTATACAACCACCTGTAGAACTGAGGCACCTGCATTTGCGTCATGATTCTTTTCATTTTGTTCTTATTTTGCCTTAAATTTAACGGACTCCCAATGTGCCTTCATCTTCTTGAATACAACATTCCCCATCCAATGTGGCTTCACAGGCAAATTTTTTCTTACATCTGAAAAAATAGTCATTTTTCCCACTGCCCTTTTCTCAAAATTGTATCTTATAGCATCAGTATGGTGAGGTAACTATCTAAATTTCTTTTACAATAGTTCATGTTGTATTTAATATATATATAATACAAAAATAAGAATATAGTCAGTGTAATTTTATAAGTGGGACCTATGAAAGGTAGAATGTATGCAGACCTTATTCATTTTGTCTCAACTCTTGCATTTTTGTCAGTTGTACTAATAGTTTTGTATGATCGTGTGCACTTTATATAGTGAAGGAATTACTAACAGGATTTCTTAAAATATGCATTCTATTCTACATTTTTACATAAAATTTCAAGCCTTTAATGTTATAATCAAATTAAAGAAACTAGTTGAATTTTTGAAAACCCATTGTTGTCTTTTGTCATTTGGAACTAAAGAAAATATACAGTACAGGAAAATGACATCAGTAATATGATTTTAAGCTTCACTGTCTGATAATTAGAGAGTAGTGCTCACTTTTCCTTAAACTCAACAGTCCAGTAACTCTAGCTATATTTAGTTTGGGCTTCAACAGAGTAGTTTTGTTTCCTCTAATTTGAAAAATGGATTCATTGTATTACAGGTATGTAGAGGCTATCCATAAATTTAACAAAATACTTCTATATGTTTATGAGACAAAGAAGTATCACCAGAGTTACCCCAGTATGAGCAGATACTGATGAAAACTGAGCAGATGTATGCCTTGTTGGCTATATCTACCTTTATGGGAGAAAGACTTGAGGAGATTGAAAAAATGAGGAAAATAAAGAAAACAGAGGTAGAAAAGGGAAATCAATAAGCTTAATCTTTTTTGAACATTAAATAGGAAGAAAGGAAGAAATATCAAACTTGAAATTTTGAGAAAATGATAGGTTGTGGAACTGATTAGTGCTTTATTGTATAGGGAACTGAATAATAGCTCTAGAGGTATTCTTGTTTCAACATCAACTCATAAAACACCTTATAGTAGACTTATTGTATTATCACAAATGATGAATTTAAAAATGAAAAAGGCTAAAATTACCCTCAAACTATTTATATGGACCACATATATCCACCCTTATATTTTTAGCAAATTATCCTCGCAAGTTAGTCCAATGGACTACAAATACCCTCTTACTTAAAAATATTTTTTTTAATAACATGGAACATGTAAATTCAACTTGGAAAGAGCCACTCCACCTTGGAAAAATGAACCCACTAACCAACTGTTGAGGTCAAACGAATAGGTAATTCTTTCTTTTTGTATCTATGCTCTAACTTTTCATGATTGTTTCTTTATTCATGTCAATTTTAAATATTTAATCTATCAAGTTTAAATGGTAGTTCAACATTAGATCAAATTGAGTCATGGAATACAAAGACGTACTTTATTTTAAGCTAAAAAAGTAATATATTGGCATTACCATCAAGGACCAAGAGACCCCTGTAAAGGCCAACCCACTAGTGATATTGTCTGCTTTGGGCTCAGGCCGACACAGCTTTAAAACGTGTCACTAGGGAGTAAGACTTGAGTACTTATATACCTAACATCCCTTCTATTTTTTACCGATATGGGACTCCTTATCCTAAGTTGGGGTGTTACATACACACCTCATTATGGACTCAGCATCCTCGTTGAGGTTTGTCCCACCAGATGTGATTTTCCTAGACTTAGGACTGAGGTTTGTCCCGCCTTACCAAAATTTTCCTAAACTCAATTTGAACTATGACCCATATCGATTGGGATGACACATGAGCGAATCTGATACTATTCTTGTCATGACCTAATTCAGGGCCTTGGCCGCGATGGGCATCCCGAATCATCAAGGCCCGAAAGACCCCTGTAACGCCCCAACCCACTAGTGATGTTGTTTGCTTTGGGTCCAGGCCTAAACCCAATGGTTTCTATTTATATAGAGGTGTGAGTGATATTTTCTTAGTGTGGGAACATTCTTGGAGATGAATATACGCCATAAAAATCTCCTAGCTCGAAAGTTAAGTTGAGCACTTTCCTATCAATTGACTTTTAGTTGACGGTTTTACTTAGGTTAATTTACAGAGACCATTTCTAATAGGATATAAAGATTCATGTGTCCTAATGTATATCAAATTAAAGCCCTTCGATTCTTCTTTCCAACGCCATAATTGTTCATCAATTCGAGTCTGGAGTCAAAAGTTTTGAGTGTTTGAATGAAGCACTTTCCAGGGTCCGCGATGGCCCTGTGCCACCAACCAATTTACAAATCATACTTCCTCAACTTTTCTATGGACATGCACCCCAAACCTTGAGGTTTTCTTTGGCAATGCTCTGCAAAACCTTTTTGGGGCATCAAAAAGTGTTCTGTTTGATTTATTTTAAGGGCATAAAGGTCTTTTATCATTTCGTAACCGTTCCTAACCCTATTTGGATGGATATTAAGTCATAAACACGTTATTTCACATCTCAAATCCCTAAATTATATTTCCTTAAGCAAGAGAGGAGAAACTACCTAGGATTTGAGGATTTTGATCTCCAAGGGAAAATCAATCTACGTTCTCTTCGATTTTTCTCTATCAAAAGGTATGTGGGACTATACTAAACTTCATGGGCTTAGTTTTATAATTTTTAACAAGATTTAAGAATATATGATTATGTATATCTGAAAAGGGTTTTTGAAACCGTTTGAATCCATCTTTATGAAAGTAGGTATTTTTCATGAAATTTCTCCATAAAGTTGAATTACTTTTATTTGTGTATGGGTTATCAGTTTTGAAAATTGAAATGAGAGCATGCCTTACGAAATTCCTCTCTTATTGTGAAATTTAATGTTTATACATGTTTTGGGTTGTTCATCTGCATGATTAAAAGCTTGGGTTATAAGTTTTTCTATCCATGTTGAAAGATTTCATATAACTCATGTAAGAATTGACCACCGTATGTTTTAGTATGAAAAGGAGAGTGTCTTTCATAAGTTTCATATGTTGTTTGATATAAGAACTCACACTTAATATTTAAATCTTTGGGGTGATCATTAATATGTTTTTAATAAGAAGAGCTACAGATATGATGTGGTATGAGATAAATGACTTATAAGTCTGGGTATGATGATACCCTGTTATGATATACCCTTATTTGAATAAGAACAAAACTGTTTTTAAGCATGGAGTCTATTTTTAAGAGGCTAAAATTGGGCTTAAAGAGAGTAAGTTGGTTATCTAAAGAAGGCACGAGTTCAGATAACTTATTGACCAAAATCACGTTTTGCTGACACATGTTTTATTTTGCCCTAAAATATGGGATCGTATACTTGGCGAAAAACTTGTGGCATAGTAGAGATTAAAAACTCCATCCCTTACGACAAACTTGGGTTGGGGATTGGCCACCTAGTCAAGGGCGAACCCATATAATCCGTGGGTAAATTAGAATTGTAGGGTGTGCCATCTAGCTCAGGAGTAATACAAATAGTTGAGTTCGAGTTTTATAAGAATGGTTGAAGCTAATCAAATTATGCCCATGTATTTTTCAATTGTTGTATGTTGACTTGTTTTTATAAAATGCTCTCACTTATGGATTGTTCTACATACCAGTACTTTTTTGTATTAACCCCATTATAGTAAAGGTTCTGGGGCTCAGTCCTGTGGTCCATCACACCAGTAGAACACATGGGATGATGACAGAGTTGGAGAGCCATCCATCTTTCAAAAAACATGTTATTCATATGTCTATCTAATACAGTTTATGGTCCCGTCGGGGGCCTTGTTCCGGCCTAAACAGTTAATGTTCAGTAGAGGCTCCGTAGATAGAAGTTGAGTATTGTATTGTCATATTTTGTTGGCATAGTTTGTGTTATAAATTTTATTTGAATTTCATTATATCTTCTGCACTTTTATTTATGTATGGATTATGCTTATGGTAGAATGCTGAGGGGTCTCTGGATACTTTGTGGTTCAAGATGCCCGTGCGGACAGGGCCCCGACTTGGGTCATGACTTGAAGTAAAATGATCTAAGAAATAATTCTTCATCTAAAATAAAAATACAAGTAAACTCTACAGGAGTAACAAACAGTAAAGAAAAAACTTGCTTTAAATAAAAAATACAAGTAAACTCTCAGAAGCAACAAACAGTAAGGAAAAACTTGCTTTAAATAAAAAATTTAGACAGTTAATAGAGGGTTCTAAAAAACATATTGTCCTAAAACTAAAACTTAACCAAGTAAAATTTGTCTCTACTTTTACATACGTTTGTCTATAAAACTGTAAGGACCTGATTAGTGAAATTTTTGTTTTGTATGTGTTTTGATCACTTTACCCTTCTCCGTAGTTGCTACATGTTGTTTTTGCGGTATGCGGATGGTTGGCATGGTTCTTGATGTGATAAAAAATGAATTGGGTGAGTTTATGATATTTAGAGACTTTAAAAGCCACATAGTTGACGGATAGTTGACTTCCATCAATATTTGATGTTCCGAGTGTCATATGACAATTTGAACAGTTCCAATAGATTCTTAATGTCGAATATTTATTAGTAGCAAGGTTGGTTTGGATTTAAAATCTTTTTTACGTTTCAACACTCCATTTGGAACATAGTGAATAAAGGATCCTAAAGGCTAATTTATGAAAAACAATCTTATTTTTTATAATCTAACTTCACCATTGAGTTTGGAACATCAAAATTAGCCTGGTAGCATAGACTGTTTACTTTTTCCAGGTCCCAAACAAATTTTGAGGGTTTATTTGGAGGTTTTGAAAACCATGCAAATAAATATTTTTGCTTATATCTAGTGCAATAGGAATCCCTCTTCGCGACCACGGGCCCCATGCCACAAACACTAAGAAGGAATTAATTCTCATCGCTATCACAATTGTGGTGGACAAGATTGCTATATGTTGTTGTGTCTGGTCGGGTGTTGTCCCCTTTTTGTGAATGTGAAAGAGCTATCCTGAATACAATGGTTCAGGTTGTAGACCTTCACAAATCTGAAGACTTGGCCATGAGCATGAAGCCTAATTAATTGGCCAGTCAAAATTTCCCTTGCGATCGTGAGGTATGGTCTATAATTATGGGTCACTATTTACATAATAGTATATAAGCCTCAATTTTGTAATTTATCTCTAGTTTGAACCTCCAAGCTTCGAAAAAGGCAATTTTTGAGATTTTCTTCATCATACTTTATGTGGTTAATGTAATGACCTATTTTTTGTAAATATTTTATTTATATGTGATTTGGACATTTTATCCTTCTCCGTGGTTATTTTATGTATTTTTGAGGTATGATGATATTTGGCATGATTTTAAATGTATTTCGATATAGTTTGTGTGAGTTTGTGGCTTTTGGTGGTTTTAAAGGCTTATTTATTGACTTTGGTCAACACTTATTGTTTTGAGCATCAATGGCAAAACGGACTACGCCAGCAGATCTAAAACGTCGATTTTAGGTTTGTAATTTGGTTGGTACGGTTTTATGGCTTTTATATCTCATTTTAACCCTCGATTTGAAAAGTTGTGAAATTGGGTCTTGGGGTCAATCTAGTGAAAACAATATTTTTTTGAAAATCTAATATCGCCATGGAGTTTGGACAGTCAAATTTGAAAGGGTAGCATCATTCATTTGTATTTTTGGGATTCTAGATGAATCCCAAGGGATCCGCAGAACTTTCTAAGCCTCCAGGTCGCTACATTTGGTCGCTTATGCAACCTGACAACTAATTAGAGGTGTCACTTAAGCTACTACCCTATTGCATAAGCGACTGTCGCTTATGCGATAGTTGGGTCGATTACGTGACACCTATGCAGTCAGTAGGTATCGCACAAGCGACACCTGGTTGCTTAAGCGATAGCTGCTTAAGTGACCTAGTGATTGCTTTAGCTATGTTTGGGTGGTATTTATACCCCCTTTTCCATTTTTTCACCATTTTTGAGACTTGAAGCTTAGGGTTTCAAGTTTTTGGGCGAGTTCTTCATTTTTCAAGCTTGGATAAGCCCTAAATTCATATTTCAATTATTTTCTTTCGATTCTTGTCATTTAAATCTTGTTAAAACTTGAATTCAAAAGTGGAATTTGGGGATTATGGCTCGAAAGGCCTATATTAGAGATTCTTCAATTCAAACTCCAATTCCAATCCGTTTTTACTTGGGTTTTATTTTATGGACTCCTTTAATCATGAATAACATATTTTTGGACTAAAATTTTGATTTTATCCTTCTTTTTTGAAAACTCATTTCGAGGGTCTATTTTGACCACGACTAAAAAATGAGAAATATGGGTATCGTTGACTTCTTTTTGACGCGTAGATTCTATATTTGTATGTTTTAGTTAATTTTGGTATTATTTGGTAGGAGAAGCTTCGTGTTGAAGGATTTTTGGACCGGTTTTTGATATTTGAGGTATGTTATGGCTTACTTTCTTCAGATTGGGCTGGGTAGTTAATATTAATGTAAAAGCATGCTTTGTGTATCATGGAAAATGTCTTCATGTGATTATGTTCCAGTGTGAGGGCCTATGTTGTTGTTATTCAGTAAATGTTTTCATGTGATTATGTGCCCGTGTAGGGGCCTATGTTGTTGTTATTTGGTGGTTTTGAGATATTATTTTCTATGTGACCGTGTGGGATCTTCTTTAATTTTGTTGGCTTGGTGTTTATATATATGTATGTATCATTGGCTTTTTTTGATGCATAGATTCTATGTTTATATATTTTAGTTTATTTTGGATTCGTTTGAGAGGAGAAAGCTCCGAGTTGATAGATTTTTGGACTAATTTTCAATATTTGAGGTAGGTTGTGGCTTAACTTTCTTTAGATTAGGCTAGGTAGTTAATATTAAATTAAAAGCATGCTTTGGGTATGGAATTTTGTCATGGAAAATGTGTTCATGTGATTATGTGCCCGTGTGGGGGCCTATGTTGTTGTTATTTGGTGATTTTGAGACATTTTCTATGTGTGACCATGTGGGGTCTTATCTAATATTGTTGGCGTTGTATTTTTATATATATATATATATATACATATATGTATGTATGTATATATATATGTATGTATGTATATGTATGTATATATATATATATATATACATATTCTTAGCTATAGTCTTTGTGGTGGAAAAAACCTAGATTGGAATTTATGTGGTATCAATGACATCTTACTTTTACTTTTCACCTTCTGATTTTCATGAATATATTGGATCATAGATGGTTGATTGATTTGAGTAGATTTTTGTCTTGCATGGTTGGCATATTAGTTGGATATTGGAAATTCTCATTCTTGTTGGTTGTGAGCATTACATTCTCATATCATATACATTCGTGAAACATTGTTACCACCATCGTAATACAGGATTTATCTAATATAAAATATGACTTTTTTACAAACCCTCTACCAATGAATGTGTAAAAGAAGACTTATAAACATTGGTATTGGATACTAGATATTGGATTTTATATGGGGTGATGAACCCCTTATGGGTCTTACCGCGAGAGCATAGCTCGGTAGGGCTATAAGGAGGTTGTCCGACAACCTTGTGCATCACATCATCATTTTCATTGCATTTCATTTACTTTGTACATTCGGTGTTGTATTTTACTTTTTAATGTGATATCTGTCTATTTGTGCTTCCTTCTTGTACTTGTACATTGGTATATCTGTATATTATAGAACTGTTAGTGGAGACAGTGTGGACTACCGTTTGGAACAATTTCTGATTCCAGGTGATGTGTCCATAGTGTGTATTTATATTCTTTATTTTCTACTTTGCTTTGTCAGCCTATGATACCTACTAAGTAGAAATGGGCCATATTTATCCGTACCACGCCCCTTTGGTATAGATACAAGTATGAGTGCACTGCACTGTAGCTGGTTCAGGGATGCTTGGAGTCTATTCGAGGTAGAGGTTGATCTATCCATCCAGAGTTGATCTACTGCCTTTTCATATCTAGTCTATATCTTATTTTTTGTTCAGATACAAAGTATGATCTTTTTTGGATATCAGATGTATATTTTGACCTTGAGTAGTATTTAGTTTGTTCTTACATTGTGACACCATATTATGAGATATTTATGGTATCTTTTCATGTATCTTTCTTATATTATTTCATGTGTGGTTTGTCTTTGTAACACTCCGTATTTCCCTAGCATAATCTAAGTCCCAATGCATGAGTATTCATATAGGAAATTTTTAAAACACTTATTATTTTTCAGTTTAGAGCCTGCCATTGTGTAGGAAATTCAATTAGCTTTCCAACGAAATAAAATTCATCCAAATTCGATAACTGAGTAAGAAGTTATGGCGATTTTAAGTTTCAGTCGCAAAACCCCATCATTTTAACCTTTAGCGCGTCGTGGAGCAGGCCAATCTCCCATTTGGAAAAATCCAGTAAGGGTCGCGATACTGGCGCATCGCGCCATAGGTCAATTTGACATTTTTTGATTTTCAGTGTGACTCCGTGATCATGGCACAATGCGAATTAAGCCAATTTTCTGTTTGTCAATTCTCAGTGGGCCTTTGCGATCATGGCGCATAGCGAAGATAGCCAAAATGGTATCCACAGGCTTACCGCGATGTTGACGCATCGCGACGTTTGTCTAGGTCCCAGTTTTCCCTTTTCCAGCAGCTTGGCGCGATAGTGGCGCGTCGCGTCAAGGCTAAAAATCGGGATTTTAGTTTCCAGTTTGTGTTTTTAAATTCGCTTAAGGGTATTTGGGTATTTTTCCTAAGCCCTAAACTTGCCCTAAACATGAAATTTAACCCCTAATTGACCTAAATAGTCATCATTATTCACTTTCTCTCAAATTCAAAATCCCCTCTTTCAAGAACATGAAACCCTAGCTCTCAAGAACCAAGGTCAAATATCAAGAACTCTCCATCAATCCTTCAAAATTCATCATCCCAGGTATGTTAGATGTTCATCCATGGATCCTTTTAATTCATGGAGTCCAAGCAACTTTTTAAAATTATAAAATTGTGATCTTTTTAAGTTATTGTGTTTTAAATTGGGATTTCACCCATGAATCTCCATGAACTATGATTCTATACCATGTTACCATGAAATTATTGTTATTATTCAATCCTCCATGTTTTAATATTATTATTTATTGAATTAAACTATGATTTAATGCTATTATGATGAATTCATGGTATTCCTACAAGTACCATGACATTTCTAAGATTGTTTTAAAACCATAAACTACAAGTGTTTGATAAAATGCCTACAAGAGTGATTTATTTAATAAGAGCCTTCATGTTTTGGCCTTCAAGCTTTAGTGTCTTTTCAGTATTGTTGTTTTGAGTCCTGGGGGTATTGAATACCCGAAACCCATAGCTGTTTATTTAGTCTTGTCTTAGTACATTACAAAATAGTCTTCAGATTATATTATGAGAATTATCAGAATAGTCAGACATCAGTCATTGAACTCAGAATAGTCTAGTATCTCAGTGTCTTTTAGTTGGGAGTAGGATTTAGCACCAAGCAAGTGTAGGGATGGAGGCTTCCCCGTTAGATAGGCAAAATCATTAGTAGCAGTCCTTATACTCCAGAACTACGTAGCCAGCGTAGGATATGAGAGTCACCTGTCATATTAGGCCTGAATATCTTGCAAGGGTCACCCGTCAGTTCAGGCTTGACACCCTAGTCCTTTGGACATTATATCAGTTTAGTGGATCCACTCAGCCATTGTTAGTATCCGTGGAACGGTATTAACATCCTTCCAACTAGGGTTACAAGTTAGACCCCAATAAGCTCAATTTGGGAATGTCGGTTGGATGATACCTCCCACAGTCTTAGATATAGTCTCTGCTACAGTCCCAGTTTAGTTATTCAGTCTTAGTGTTGTTGGAACAATGCATACAGATTTCAGTTATCTCAGTATAACAATTTACAGATTCCATGATATTTATTCAGTACTCCATGCTTGGTCATTCATCTACAGTATTTACATATTTTCCTATCTTTTCAGTATCTACAGATTCCATGATCTTTATTCAGTACTCCATGCTTTACATGTATGTCCAGTTAATTATTATCATTTCTATTCATGAGACCAAGCATATCAGCCTACCTTATTTAGCATACCAGTACATTCAAAGTACTGATTGCATACTTTTTCTTTTACACTATGATGTCTCATCTAATAGGTGCAGACACTCAGTTCTCGGATCGCACCTAGATTTGCAGATTATCAGTAGTATAGTAGCAGTGGTGAGTCCTCATTTTTCGAGGACAAATTATATTAATTCATGTATTTAACTCAGTAGTTAGTAGAGTTAGTTGGGGCCTATCCCATCAACTCATAGTATCTAGTTTAAAGGCTTTTCAGACACTACAGTTAACTATTCAGACTATTTAGATTTCAGTATTTTTATCAGATTCATAATTCAGCACTTATTTCATTATTAAAATCTTATGGCATTTCAGTTATTCTTCTTCATTCATGATTATATTATTCAGTGCTCACATCAGGTACCCGCTCATGGGTTATCTTGTGGTCTCTCGAGACCGTAAGCACTGTGTAACGATTAGGGGGTATTCTCGGGTCATTACAAACTTTGTATCAGATCCTAAGGTTTTAAAGTGTCCTAGGAAGTCCGAAAGCCGCGTCGAGTAGAGTCTTGTGCTTGGGTGTGTAGCGCGCCACACTTATGGATGAGAGGCTAAAAGGTGTTTAGGAAAAAGTTTCCCTACTTTCAAGTATTCATGTCATGCAATTGAGCATGAGCTCTATTTAAACTCTCAGTCTAATCCATTTACAGAATATGCCTCCCAAGAAGAATGGAAGAAAAAAAGGAACTCAGCCAGCCCTTCAGCCCATCCAGGAAGATCCTCTGGATGAGCATGTCTCTCATGAAGAATTTAGGGCTACGTTCACTACTCTAGAAAACTCCATAGTAGCACAGAATGAACGGCCAACCCAGTGGCCAATACTGCTGCAACTAGAATTCAGGATTTAATTCAGATGAATCTTTCTTCTTTCACGGGATCCAAGTCTGAAGAGGATCAACAAGAATTCTTAGATATGGTTCAGAAGTTCAAGGATGCTATGGGGTGACGACTAGTCAGAGTAATGAGTTGGATGCATATCAATTGCAGGATGTAGCCCATACTTGGTTTAAGTAGTGTAAATTTGATAGAGGTGTTGATGCAGGGCCTATAGAATGGGAAGAGTTTGCCATGACTTTCTTGGACAGATTCTTTCCATTAGAGTTGAGGGAGGCCAAAGTGTTAGAATTTATTAATTTGAGGCAAGGAAACATGAGTGTGAGGGAGTATGCTCTCAAGTTCATTTAGTTATCTAGATATGCTCCTCATGTGGTAGCTGACAATTGGTCCAAGATGAGTAAGTTTGTGTCTAGCATGTCTGATAGTGTGGTCAAGGAGTGTAGTATCGCAATGCTGATTAGTGAGATGGATTTGTCTAGGCTGATGGTCCATGATCAACAGATAGAGGAGTAAAAAATTAAAGAGAAAGAGAGATAAAAGAGAGCTAGGATGGGTAGTTTTAATTTTAATCAGCCAAAGTTAGAAGGTGGTAACCATCCTTAGTTTCATTAGAGGTCTTCAGTCCCAGAACCTTCTTCAGCCAGTGCCCCAGTACCTTCTTCAGCCAGTGCCCCAGTACCCAAATTCAGAAACAACAATAGGGATAGGGCACCAGGCTCTATGTCCCAGGTCAGTGTTAGTAGTGTCGTACCAATATATGTGGCAAGCCATGCCATAGAGTCATAGATTGTCCCCAGTTAGGTTATCAAGGTCAGCAGAACTGTCCCTCAGCTCAGTCTGATCGCCCAAATAAGCAGGGTGCCACTTCCAGTGCTACTAGTGGGCAACACACAAACAGATTCTATGCTTTCCAGTCCCGGCAAGATCAGGAAAATTCTCCTGATATGGTTACTGGTACGTTACAGATCTTTCATGTGCATGTTTACGCTTTTCTAGATCCAGGAGCTTTCTTATCTTTTGTCACTCTGTATTTGGCAGTTGATTTCAGAATAAGTCCTGAAATTCTAGTAGAGCCCTTTTTAGTCTCTACCCCAGTGGGTAAAACCATCATAGCCTGGTGGGTATACAAGAACTGCCTGGTTATGATATTTCAGAAAGTCACTTCAGCAGATTTAGTCGAATTAGAGATGATTGATTTTGATGTCATTCTCAGCATGGATTGTCTTCATTCTTGCTATGCCACAGTCGACTTCAGAAATAGAATAGTCCAGTTCCAGTTTCTGAATGAACCTATCCTAGAGTGGAGGGGTAGTACTTCAGCTTTCAGATGTTAGCTTGTTTCCTACCTTTGGGCACAAAAAATTATATCTAAAGGATGTGTCATCATCTTGTTCAATTTAAGGACACTAGTTCCAAAACTCCCAGTCTTGAATTAGTCCAGTAGTGAATAAATATTCAGATGTCTTTCCCGAAGATCTTCCAGGAATTCCTCCTGAAAGGGAAATAGACTTCAGTATTGACCTTCTTCCAGACACTCAGCCTATATATATTCCGACATCCAGAATGGAACCAACAGAACTCAAAGAACTAAAAGAGCAGTTGAAGGATCTCTTAGATAAGGGATTCATCAGACCCAATATGTCCCCGTGGGGTGCACTAGTTTTATTTGTGTGCAAGAAAGATGGTTCTCTCAGGATGTGTATTGATTACCGTCAGCTTAATAAATTCACGGTCAAGAACAAGTATCCACTTCCCAGAATCGATGACTTTTTTGATCAACTTCAGGGCACCAGCTATTTCTCTAAGATAGACCTCAGATCAGACTATTATCAGCTCAGAGTCAGAGAATGTGACATTCCAAAAATAGCTTTCCGAACTCGGTATGGTCACTTCGAATTCTTAGTCATGTCATTTGGTCTTACCAATGCCCCAAAAACTTTCATGGACTTGATGAACCTTGTGTTCAAGTAGTACTTGGACATGTTTGTCATAGTCTTTATAGATGATATTCTATTCTATTTCTGCAGTGACCGTGATCATGCAGACTATCTCAGAATTGTACTTCAGACTCTTAGAAATCACTAATTTTTCGCCAAATTCAGTAAGTTTGAATTTTGGCTAAGGTCAGTAGAATTCCTTGGCCATATCATTTCTGGTGATGGCATTAGAGTATACCCTCAAAAGACCAAAGCGGTAAGAAACTAGACCAGAACTATCTCTCCATTAGACATCAGGAGTTTCTTGGGTTTGGATGGCTATTACAGATGGTTTGTTGAAGGATTTTCGTCTATTGTATCCTCTATGTCCAGATTGACTCAGAAGAAAGTCATGTTTCAGTGGTCAGATCCTTGCGAGAAGAGATTTCAGGAGTTGAAGACTCAACTCACCTCAGCCCCAGTCTTAGCTCTTCCAGACGGTCCAAATGGGTTTGTAGTGTACTGTGATGTATCCATAGTAGGTGTGGGTTGTGTCCTCATGCAGCATAGTAAGGTCATAACATACGCCTCCAGACAACTTAAACCCCAGTAGAAGAATAATCCTACTCATGATCTTGAGTTAGCAGCCATGGTTTTTTCCTAAATGATTTGAAGGCATTACTTGTACAGAGTTCATGTATATGTGTTCACTGATGTTCACTGATCATAATAGCCTTCAGTATGTATTTTCTCAAAAATATCTCAATCTTCGCCAGAGAAGGTGGTTACATCTCTTGAAAGATTATGACATGAGTGTCCTTTATCATCTGAGAAATGCCAATCTAGTGGCCGATGCTCTCAGTAGACTGTTTATGGGTAGTGTTACTCATGTCGAGGATAGTAAGAAAAAGTTAGCTCAGGAAGTCCATCATCTTGTCAGACTAGGCATTCTCTTAATCGATTCAGAGGAGGGTGACATATAGGTTCAGAGTAGTTCAGAATCATCTCTAATTTTTAAGGTAAAAGAAAAGCAAGATAGAGACCCCAGTTTAGTCAAGTTGAAAGAGTCAGTTAAGGACCATAAAGTAGAGGTTTTATCCCTAGGGGGAGATGGTGTATTGCGTTGTCAGGGTCGTCTCTGTGTTCCAGGTGTAGATTACTTAAGGCAGCAAATTCTTGAAGAAGCGCATGGTGTGCACTACTCTATTCATCAGGGGCAACAAAGATGTATCGCGACTTGCGGAAGATCTATTGGTGGAGTGGGATGAAGAGAGATATTTCAGAGTTTGTGGCTAAGTTCTATACATGTCAGTAGGTTAATATAGAGCATCAAAAGCCTAGTGGGTCTATGCAGGAGTTCAATATTCCTACTTGGAAGTGGGAAGAAGTGAACATGGACTTTGTGACGAGTTTGCCTCGTACTCATTGCTAGCATGATTCAGTTTGGGTCATTATATACAGAATGACCAAATCAACCTATTTTCTTCCAGTTCATACCCTTATTCAGCTGAGGATTATGCCAAACTCGACATCAGGGAGTTGGTCAGATTATACTATTTTCCATTATCCATTATTTCAGACAGAGGTACCCAGTTCACCTCTCATTTTTGGAAATCATTCCAAAAGGTTCTTGGTACCCAAGTTCATCTCAGTACAGCCGTTCATCCTCAAATAGATGGTCAAGAAGAAAGGACCATTCAGACCCTAGAAGATATGCTAAGGGTGTGTGCAATTGATTTCAAGGGTAGTGGGGATGACCACTTGCCTTTGATTGAGTTTTCATACAATAATAGCTATCATTATAGTATTCGGATGGCTCCATTTAAAGCTCTGTATGGTAGAAAATATAGATCTCCAGTCGGTTGGTTCAAAGTTAATAAGGCCTCGGTGATAGGACCTGACTTGGTATTCGATGCCTTAGAGAAAGTCCAATTGATCAGTGAAAGACTCCAAGCTGCTCAGAGCCGACAAAAGTCTTATGCAGATGTGCGTAAAAAGGATCTTGAGTTTGAGGTTGGTAACTATGTCTATCTAAAGATCTCTCTCATGAAAGGAGTGAAGAGGTTCGGCAAGAAGGGAAATCTTAGTCCCTGATATTTTGGTCCCTTCAAAATTCTCAGTCGCTTTAGCAAGGTAGCTTATGAGATCGAATTGCCTTCAGATCTAGCCTTAGTTTATCCAGTCTTCTATGTCCCTTTGATCAAGAAGTGTATATGTGACCCAGCAGTTGTAGTCCCTATTCAGAGCATAGATGTTTAGAACAACCTCTCTTATGAGGAGATTCCAATCAAAATTCTAGACTACCAGACTCGTAGACTGATGTTGGGAGTATTTATACGTCTAAGCACCATAACTTACCCATGTTTTAGCTAAGTTTTGAGGATAAAATACATAATTCTTGCACTTTTAGTCTATTTTTAGTTAAGTGAGCTGACCTATGTGATTAGCATGCTTTTCAGGTACTAATGAAGAAGATTTCAGCACTTTGGGGACCTGTGGACAGCAAAGGAAAACTTCACATAAAAAGGAAAGCAGCTCTTGGACTGAATGTGATGCATGGAAACTTTTTCCCGGGCAAACTCAGTATTTTTAAATAGTTAAGGATGCAGTAGCAATTTATTAGAGTAGGATGTTATTAAAAGCATTATTGCTGAATTTTTAGGGATTATTATTCACATTATTCACATTCTATATTATTTTTGGAAGACAAGAGACGCTTAGATTGAGGAGAGAGAGAGAGAGAAACACGTTTCTCTCTTATTGTCGCTAGTCATCTTCATCACAAAATTCGTTCTAAGTTTTGGTATGATGAATATTTCGATGTTGATTTCTGTTTTATTCATGAGTAGCTAAGCTTATCTGTTAGGGTTATGGAAACCTTATAGTATACTCTCTATTGCTATAGGTTCGTGAATTTATGATGTGTAATCCACTTATATCATTACTCTCTTCATTTTGATTGAATTCTCGTGGTTTCAAACACAGGGAATATGCCATTATAGCAATAACATGTTCGATAGAAAAGTTACTGTTTGGAAAAGAGAGTGTGACAAGAAATTAGGGTTTCCAACCTCTAGTTTACACGTTAATGCCCTAGCAGGATTAACGTCTTGGATAGTTCATATAATTTGTTGTACACTTTGGGTTCGAGAGAACTAAGGTGAATAAATCCTTGATGGTTGAAAAACACTTGGATTAGAATTAGAATACGCCTCTCTATAAGTGCATGCATGTATAAAATCCGTATTACCCATAGTTAATAGAGAAGTAGAAGCTACAAGGTGGATATAACCCTAACTTGTCATTCTCTGTGATCAAATATAATTACACATATCATCTCATTGTTACACTGATAATATTACTGTGCACTTAAACCAAACCCCCCTTATCTTGGAACCTTCGACCAACAGTCTAATAATAATCGCAATACTTAGTGATCATTGTATTCCCTGTGGGATTCGACACCCAACCCAGTTGGGTTCTATATTTGACAGCGACCGCTTACACTTTCTAACGAGAGTTGTAATATGGGCGTATCATAGACTGAGGAGAAAAAAAGTCCCTCTAGTCAAAGTTCTTTGGTAGAATAAGTCCATTGAGGGAGACACTTGGGAAGTAGAAGCATACATGCATACCAAGTACCCTCACCTCTTCTCCGCTGACTCAGATCAAGCTCAAGGTAACAGTTCTCCTTAAGCTTTTCAGTTTCATATCCTGATTTTAGTTACAACTTGGTGTCAGCCTCATGTTCAGGATTTCAATTTCATATGTTCATGCATTAGATTAGTCATAAGTTCATGCATCAGACATGCATTCTCCTTGTGAGAAGACTCAGTTATTAGAAATCTCAGTCATGTAATCAGTTCCATCAGGTATTCATACATTAGATATGTGTGATCATCTTATCCTTACTCTAATTCATGCATTCATGTATCAGCTCATTCATCAGATAAGCATGCTCTATATGAATCTTAGAAATATCAGTAATGTAGTCATGTTTCAGTGTTCATGTTCAGTATGTACTTTGACTTATCGTTTCTCCCCTCTTAGTCATTCTCATTCGAGGATGAATGTTCCTAAGGGGTGATATTATAATACCCCAAAGTTTCCTAACTAATTTTGTCTCAATAATGTCAAGTATAAGCTTTTCATCGATATAAAATTTTCCTAAATCCAATAACCGGGTAAGAAGTTATGACTATTTTAAGTCCCCATCGTAAAACAGTGCCACATTTGTCAGTGGCGCACCGCGCCCAAGATAAAATGGCAATTGTCCTTTTCCCAGTGTCCCAGTGTGATTTCTCCACGCCGCGCCAGACTTTCAGGTCGCAAACGAAGTGGGAATGCGATGGCTCTACATCGCTCCATTTTCCTATTTCCCAATTGTCAAATTCCACTGACACGATGCGATAGCGCCGCGTCGCGCCAGGGGTCCTGGTCGGGAAATTTTCACCAATTTA
The DNA here is from genome assembly GCA_030864215.1 of Capsicum pubescens. NCBI lineage: Eukaryota > Viridiplantae > Streptophyta > Magnoliopsida > Solanales > Solanaceae > Capsicum > Capsicum pubescens. The sequence goes on along the minus strand of CM061546.1, from coordinate 243,870,661 downwards.
AAAGACGCATCCAAGGTTAAAAGGGTCAATTTTCCATCCTTATTTAATCCCTTTAACATGAGATTCATCTATTTGGAACCCAAAATATACTAGTTTCTCTCAATTTTCTCTCAAGAACAAGCTAGGATTTCAATTGGGGATTCAATTTCAAGAAAGTCTCTCCGTCAATCTTTGCTAAATAAAGAACTAAGGTATGTCATGTGTTGATTCATGGGTCTCTTTCACCCATGAATCTCAAGAGTCTCTTTTCAAAATCAAAGATTTGTATATTTATAAATGTTCATGATTTGATTGAATTGAAAAGTGATGTTCATGTTGTTGTTTGGTTTCATTCCATGTTATAGACTATTAACTACAAGAATTGATTCTAGTATGTGAGGAATTATGTGGTATTCATAATAAAATCCTTCAATTCACAAGTTGATTGATGTATCCTTGATTATTAGATGTGTTGATGATTGTATAACCATAGCATTCTCCCCCAATATTTGATTAAATGCCTATGTGAAGAAGAAGTGCCATACTAGTATGATAATATGAAACCTCCATATGTATGTCAAGATTTTGATGAAATGTCTTAGACAATGGATTATGTATTGTTGATGTTGGTCCTGTACTCAAGAAAGTCATGTTTTGTTAGTTTTCTTCTATCGAATCCTCGGGGTACTTGTACCCAAAAAATATAGTTGTGTTCCTAGAGTCCGTGTCATGTTTTCATGATATCCTCAGTAAATCCATGATCCACAGAACTCAGTAAGTCATGTGACTCAGGAAAGCTCTGTAATAGAGTAATCTCAGTACTATTCTGTCAGTCAACGGAACTCAGTTAATTCAGTCCAGTTCAGTTCAGTAATCCATGATCAGTGTCTATTCAGATGGGAGTAGGAATTAGCATCGAGTGAACCCAAGGATGGGAACACAGACTGTCAGATAAGGGTGTGATTCTTAGAAGTCATCTTTGTATTCCAGAACTATGTAGCCAACATAGGTTGAGACATCAACACTGATAAATGAGGGTTGATGAGGTGGATAAGAACTGTCAGATAAGGGACCCACTGTTCTCTTTTGGGGACACTGTCAGATGAGGTCCACTCATAACTTGTCATTACCAGTGCTGCGGTTTTGACACCCTTCCAATTGGGGTTATAGATTGGACCCCAACTTAGCCATAAAGCGTATTAGGGGCATATAGGTTAGATAACTACTTCCCACAGTTTCAGTTACATAATCAGGACTATCAGATACAGTCATTTAGTCTCAGTAATAGAACTCAGATAGCTCTATAAAATTCAGGACTGTCAGATATAGTCAACTCAGAATAGTATAGTATTCAGCTAGTTCCATCAGATTTAGGACTGTCATATATAGTAACTCATGTCATCAGTTATATCAGTCATCATAATTCAGTTATCAGTCATGTTAGTTATCAGTAAATTCATGTTATCACGATCTCAAATATAGTTACAACGTATTCATGCATGTATTCTCTCGTTCATATTAGTCAGTTAGCCAGTATTGTTCATGTATATGAACCCCATGCATTCAACCTACCTTCCATGTATACCAGTACATTCAAAGTACTGACGTATTTGAGCTATGGTGTCTTATACCATAGGTTCAGAAGTACGAGCTCCAGAGCATCAGTAGTATTGCATTCTCAGCATTCAGAGTTAGCAGTGAGTCCTCATCTTTGGAGGACATGATCATTTATTTATTATCTCATTAATTCATTTATAAGTTTGAGTTAGTTGGGAATATGTCCCATCAACTCCTTATCCAGATAGTTATGTTTTTAAGGTTTTTCAGACTACAGTATGTTCAAACAGTATTTCAGTTTTAGGTATTTTATTACCCCACTCAGATACTATATTTTATCAGTTATGTAGTTTTGAACTTTATGGCCTTGTTGCCTCTATTTCTGCATTATATTTAGTATGTTATATAGTGTACAGGTAAAAATATCAGTCATGGGTTAGCTTGTGGTCCTTTGTGATCATGAGCATCGTGTAGTGTTTCGAGTATCAGATTTGGGGCATTACAAGTATGAGTCTAGAAGTGTAGCATTTATAGTGTGGTTAGAAGATTAGATTTATATATCATCATCTAATTGAATAGATGTATAGCACATTATATGGTTGTAAGTGATATTAGTATGTCTATGAAATAAGAATGTGTGTGTAGAATAAAGTTAGATGAGAGGTTTGGTTTAAGTAGATCAGAAGTTATGATGAAATTTGGTGGAATAATGTTTCATTGATCCATATATAGTAGATGAAAGTTGGTATAGTATTTTAGAAGTTTAGGTTCTATCCATGATGAATGTTAGACTCTAAGTTTAATTTTGAATGCGAAATGAAATAAAGATAATGACTATGTGGGGATGGCGGTGTTAATTTTATTGAATGAATCTAGTAGGTTGACCTAACATATTCGATAATCTAAGTTTATTATCTCTCTAGTAATTATGGTGGTGTATTTAAGTTTGAGTCTTATGTGATCGCCAAATAGAGTAGTTAGTTATGGTGTAGTATGTTGGAAGGAGGACATAACATAGGTTTTGTATCTTTTAGTGAAATCTTTCACAAATTCCTTAGTATCCATGTGTATGGAGGTATCTCAACCTTTAGAGTAGGATGAGGTGGCTTATTTTAGAGTTTATTGAGAATATTTTCAAACTAATAAAGGCAACACTAATGTAAGGGGGAGGTGATAGAGGGTAGAACTAGTCAAGTTTTGAGATTGAAGCAGTAAGGTTAGTGAGTTCTAAATAAGTGACAAGGTACAACATAGAACTATTCTGTCATGACCCGAACTAGGGCCTGGCCGTGACGGACATCCCGAACCATGAAGGCTCGGAATGCCATTCTCTATATGGTAATCATGCACAACATTCATATAATAAAGAAGATGCGGAAACGTAATCTGCTATGGAAACATGGTCAACTCTGAATTCAACATAAGTATGGAAATTGTAAATCAAATACATCTAAATAACATCTGACTCAGTCTGCGAAATCTCTACTACATGAAATCTGACCACTGTCTGAAACTGGGACAAGGCCCCCTATAGACCAAAACTGAAATAAGTGACATAATCTGAGAAGACAGGACTTCTGGAATAGAGAAGGCTCACCACTGCACAATCTGATCAGTCGTCTGAATTATCTATAGATTATCTGGACCCCTAGACTGAGTCTCAGAACCTAAGAGGTAGGGGGAGGGTGTTAATAAAGATGTACTGGTACGCAGAGCATTTCCAAAATAATCATTTGAATTCAACATATATTAGATTAATTTAAAACAGTTCATAAGTATATTAAATAGTAAGAATTCACATAGGCATTTTAAAAACTCTATAAAATTCATCCCAAGTCTGAGAAATCTATGTTACTTCTGCGCTAGGTGGTATACCCTACAACTCTGAAAAATTCCATAGGCTATATGGAAACTTCCATGAACTCGGCAGCGAAGCCCCCAACCCAAGTGTGCCGCAAGGGTCTAAGTCTCTGAATCTACTACGCCACACGGCCGTCGCCAGCGTACAATAATAATCTACTCGTATTGGAAAATATGGTTTCAGACTAAGAGTTGCTTGAACTCGTGCCTTTTTAGGTAACCACCTAACCCTCTTTAATCCCCTTTTTAAAATCTGTTAAACCATGCAGTATCTGAAAACATACTCTGAAAACATGCTCTGAAAACATACTCTGAAAACATACTCTGAAAACATAATCTATTATGGCATAAATACATATGGTATTGTCATACCATTGACTTGCAAGTCATATATCTGAGCCATTATTAGTATATCATAAATATCTGTATTCAAAACACAAGTTTTGAGACCAACATTTCCATAATTCAATTCAATGAATCTTTTTTTTCTCAAACCTTCTGTAAACACATGCAATTCTTTCTCATACACACAAGAACATATCGATAACAAGAAAGACCCTCTCAACAATTCCAAATCATATTCAAATGCCTGGATATTGCAAAAATATCTTTCAAATCACAAAATCATAATCTTTAGTTCAATACAAGAGAGGGAGTTCATAATTTATACTCTCAACAATCTTAAATCTCAAATTTATATATATATATATATATATATATATATGTAAATCAATTTAGGGGAAAAGACCACAAGGCCAAAGCAATAGTAGCATTGAAACTTTCGAAATGCATAATCAATAATATTATTTTCAAAACTCCCATAAAATACATGCATCAAAACCTTTAAATCATGCTTTAACAATTTCAAGCCCATGTAGTTTTTAGGATAAACCCCATGTACCTCTATTTCGGAGAATAATGAATGATTGTTGAAGCTTACAGATTGGGGATTCTAAATCTCTAATTATCTTCAAAAACTCACGATTGAATCTTGAATTATTTGGGATTCCTGTTTGAAACCCTAGAGAGCGTTCTTGATGAATTTTAGTGAAAGTGTATGTATTTAGGTGTATTTGGGTTTAAATCCCGTGTTTGGATGGGTTTGGGTCCATGGGCAATGTCTAGTTTGACCTTGGAATTAAAAATCCGGGATTGGAATATCGTAAAAGGCTTCACCGCGATGCGCTGGAAATCACGGTGAGCTACTGGAATTAACAAATGTCTATTTAAGGCTCATCACGATGCGGTGGCCAGTCAATCAGGAACGCTGATACTAAAAATACCCTATCTTCTTCCCCTGAGTGTCCGTTTTAGTCGAATTTGGTATCGATGGAAAGATAATTCAAAGATATTTCATTTGATATATAGTATGCCACCCAGTTCGTTATATACAATGATCTATGGTCTATTGAAGTTTACTCAAGTTTCGATGCTCACTAAAACTCGGACGGTAGGAAAGCTTTCAACTTGACCTTGAGTTAGGGGACCATTATGATCTCAATTCATGCTCAAATAAGTTACCAAACTACATACTTGATTAACATGGAAAATTTTCATAGGATTTATGGCTTTTGGATCATCTACGCATAGAAATGACGGTTTTCCTTCTAGCCCGAAACACAGGGTGTTACAATATCTCCCCCATGGGATCATTCATCCCCGAATGATGGGTAGGAACATTGAAGCTTAAAGGTATAGAATGACGTGGACCTGATGTGTCTTCTAAGAAAGGATATAACGGATATAAAACATTTAAACTTCTATCATGAAACTAAATTTTGAGCTGACTTGACTTCACTTACTTCAAGGAGCTGATTCATGCTGAGAGTTTAAGATTCCCTTGAAGTGTTCATGATCAAATCATACATATTGAATTGATAAGTGATAACTTATGAAAGTACGAATCACGAGACAACCAGACTTAGGTCGCACAAGGGTATTACACTGTCTGAGCTAAAATACTTAGAAATTTTGAGATTATCCGCTGAACTTCTATGCACTGAGCCATGACCAAATAGATGAATCTGAAACATGATGCTTGGAATGAACTGAATTCACAATTTACATGGATGGAATAGATTATATCCTGGAATGGTCATATGCATAAGACTTCGGATAGTAGGACTGTGTGAAAAGGTGGAAAACTACAGTAACTGATTAGCCTGACTGTCAAACTGAATTGCTGGCTATAAAGACTGAATCAGATGGGACACTTATACTTAACTGGAATATCTCTTCAACACCCTTTCTAAAGAAGTTCTAGTAGCCTTAGAAAGCAAGGGATCTGTGGCCTGAGTTAGACAAAACATCCAACTAGGGAATCACAACAATCACATTACTCTTTCACATGGAATATAGACATATAACTCATAAACTAGGATATAATTACCACACCTTAAGAAATACAACCTCTTACTTTTAAGCTTAGTACACTTCTCGAATATCCCTTAACTATACTATTCTCCTTAAATACCATACTTATTTGATTCAACTTATAATTTTCATATGGGTATTGATAAATATTTCTACTAATGTCTAAAGTAGCTTAAATCCTTTCACTGTGATCAAGCCTAACTCCAAGTCAGAAAAATACAACATGCCACACCATGATACTAGTCTAAACCATATGATTCAACCTCCCATATTTTTTTTTAAGTTCACACCCTAGGCATATCATGCCTTCCTACTTCAATAACTAACTCTGAAGTCTTACTATGGATTCACTAGCACATAGTATCTTCCTTCACTAAAATCCCAACATGTCATTCAAGTGTATCTTTACAACCACATATGAACTTTAAGGCAAATACCCATAAAGACATACATCACATATTTTCTGAACCACTATCAATGCAATTACCACGCGCTACTCCAAGAACATACACACGCGATTTCCACTATCCATCACATGTATCAAAACTTGGCCCCAAATCTTACTTCACACTTATGGCCTCATCTAACACACATACCATGATCTTTATCAACAGGAAAACATTTACTCATCACCACTATCCTTATATAAGGAGGAGTCACTAAGAGGATAGAACATAAAATCTTGAAGCATGGAAAGATATTATGCGAGATTTGACACTTAACTAAGGCCTGAAGGATAGCGAATCAACATCAAGGATTCATCAAAGCGATCTGAATTAGGGCATACATGGCTATAAGCTGAATTTCACTAATCATTAGGTTTACAATAAGATTTATGGGTGATGAGCACACTTTAATGCCTGAGTACATGAGTCATGAGCTACATGACCTCAGTTTGGTGTTCATAACATATGGAATGTGATTCCAACTACTGAATGAATTGAAACTCCTCATTTTGGAACTGAAATAGTACATGATTTTCTATCATAAGCATGAACATGAACATGAACTATGATCATAAAACTAAAACGTAAGGCATGAGTGGGTATTGGGATAACTGAAAAAGGATGCTGAGATAAGAATGGTTCTAGCCTCACCCTCACTTTCTGATGTTCTATACCATACTGACATCACTACTAAAATCTGAGAGCCTGACTTGGTTATTCATTCTATCATCTCCCCCTTAGCTTTAAGCCATTACTATAAGTCTATGGACCACTATATACACTCTGGTATAAACTGAAATCACTTTACTCTAGAGTCGGGGATATAACAATACACATAAAACTAATCTTACCCTGTAAGATGATATCTTTAGGTATAACAACCAATGCTAATACCTCCTTCTACGATTCAACCCTTAGGTTTCTATAGCCCCAATAGTCATCATATAGCATCTTGAACATTCACCAACTCAAATTCTTCTAGAACTAAACATGGATATCTCCAAACCTTTGACGAACCATACCACTTCAGTCATAGTCTTCCAGCATCATGGCTTTAAACTTATATCTCTCTACTATAAGAACTAAGATCATATCAAAAGGCTCAACATTATCAATCAAAATTCCTTAACTCGGCTATCTATAACACCATATACCATCTAACTAGTCTTTTCTCCTCCTAGCAACTCAACGGTACCACTAGCCACACACAACATGTAATAGTCTTAGAAAAATACCTCAACCTCATATCACCATGGCATACTTATACTTCATACATACAACATCATACTTTATTACGACTCGAATAAACTTAATCTCTTGCATACGCTGGTCAAGCCTACTAGATCGCTTCCATAAAACTAGTATCGTTAACCAAGAGATAATCACATCCACCTTCATGGCTATCAACTGTTCAAACTTAGTTCCTAGTGCTAAGCATGATTTACAATCCAACCTTACACATATTTCTCACAAAACATTCATCATAAATCTTAAGCCATTATTCTTACATCCACATTCTACATTTAAATTCAAGCCTATAGTCTAGCATCAATAATCTACCACCAATAAAGAATGCAATATAATATACTAGTCCATAAAATTTGGGACATTCTACCCAAATATATCAAAAATCTACTACATACCTTCTCACCAGTAGTACTAGTGTACAACTACCAACAAAAAAAAGGTCAAGGAGGCAAAGTCACATAATAGATATGGTTAACTTTAATCTCATATTATAACCCTATACAATCTTATCTTATCTACTTATACGACTTTCTCACATCACACTGACTTACCGAAGCGTACATTTAGACTACCTTCAAATTCGACAAACAGCCATGAGTCTATAATTATAACTTACTGGCTAATCTAACAGTTTTCATACTTCAAGAAAACAACAATCCACCTTAACTGATAACTCCTTCGCTACCTTCTACTAAACTAACACACAAGGATGTATCACTTCATTACCAAAGTCAATCTTATGCAAAAATATTCAGCTATACATATATTCAATAAATTGCCCTTACTACTTTTCTTGCCCTTACACCTCTAAACCCCCAGTTCCAACCAACATAAGAACAACAAAATAAACAACAAGTTGCTAGTGAATCGAAATAGGCATCACACGGCTACACTAGACCTTGAATTTTGTGTTTTGAACAAGAAAAAAAGATGAATAACAAGGAAACTATGCTAGTGAATCAAAAGAGCCCCACAGACTACCATACAATCCATACATGCTACTAGCTACCACATTAGTCTATCACTATAAAGTGGTAAATCATCCTCAAACATCGGTTATTCAACTAAAATATTTATTTACACAAAATTCACCCTTACTCTGACTTCTAACTTTGTGACTTCATATCATCAACCTCTTGGTCTAATCTCACTACTAATAGGTCATAACACCGACATTTTAACTTATAATACTTATCGGGTGGAAATATAGTTCCAACACTCCGCTAAACATTCCATGAAGCGTGACATTTGCAACATAAATTCTGAAAAGGACTGAATACAATTAATACTGCAGGCTGAAAAGCACGATTTCATCAGAATCAAAGTTTACACAAAAATCAATACACTCTGAGGCACTAACGGACTCTTCTCAAGTCCTTGCACAAATTTTAAACTCTTATATGGCTCAATCAGAAAGGACCATACCATTAAGACTCTAAGCTTCTATACTTGAATCAGCTCAATAACGAGACATATCTGGGCACATCAAAGTAAAGAAAGAATTAGGATAACTTTACTTTCGTATGGGCGACACCATTGCACGAATTAAAGTATGGAAGCGGAATATTCTGGCTCAATAGCACAAACTAGAACATGAAGAAAGGGAAACATTCCTAAATGCCTAGTAGCATCTTGCTTATAAGTATGGCGCGCTACATACCCATAAACAAGACTCTACCCGATGTGATTTTGCAGACACCCTGGGACCATGAACCATGCTCTGATACCAAGTTTGTCACGACTCGAACTAGGGCCTGGCCGTGACAGACATCCCAAACCATGAAGGCCCGGAATGCCCTTCTCTATCTGGTAATCATGCAAAACATTCATATAATAAAGAAGACGCAGAAATTTAATCTTCTACGGAAACATGGTCAACTCTGAATTCAAAATAAGTATGGAAACTGTAAATCAAATACATCTAAATAACATCTTACTCAGTCTGTGAAATCTCAACTACATGAAATCTGACTACTGTCTGAAACTGGGACAAGGCCCCCAGTATACCAAAAATGAAATAAGTGACATAATCTGAGAAGACAAGCCTTCTGGAATAGAGAAGGCTCACCACTGCACAATCTGATCAGCTGTCTGAATTATCTACTGCTTGTCTGGATCCCTAGACTGAGTCTCAGAACCTGAGAGGTAGGAGGGAGGGGTCAATACAGATGTACTGGTATGTAGAGCATATCCAAAATAATCATTTATTATTCATCATATATGAGAAAAATTTAAAATAGTTCATAAGTATATCTAATAGTAAGAATTCACATGGGCATTTTAAAGACCCTGTAAAAATCATCCCAAGTCTGAGAAATTCGTGTTACTTCTGCGCTTGGGGGTATACCCTACAACTCTAAAAAATTCCATGGTCCATATGAAAACTACCATTAACTCGGTAGTGAAGCCCCTTATCCAAGTGTGGCGCAAGGGTTGGAGTCTCTGAATCTACTACTCCACATGGCCATCGCAAGCGTACAATAATAATATACCCATATCGGAAGATATGGTTTTAGGCTAAGAGTTGCTTGAACTCATAACTTCTTCGGGTAACCACCTAACCCTCTTTAAGCCCCTTTTTAAAATCTATTAAAACATGTAGTATCTGAAAACATACTCTGAAAACATGCTCTGAAAACATACTATGAAAACCTACTCTGAAAATATACTCTGAAAACATAATCTGTTATAGCATAAATACATATGCTATTGTCATACCATTGACTTGCAAGTCACATCCCTGAGCCATTATTAGTTTATCATAAATCTCTGTATTCAAAACATAAGTTTTGAGACCAACATTTCAATAATTCAATTCAATAAATCTTTTTTTCTCAAACCTCAAGTAAACACATGAAATTCTTTCTGATACACAAAAGAACATATTCATAACAAGAAACACCCCTCAATAATTCCAAATCATGTTCAAATGCTAGGATATTGCAAAAACATCTTTCAAATCACAAAACCATAATCTTTAATTCAATACAAGAGAGGGAGTTCATAATTTATACTCTCAACAATCTTAAATATTAAATTCATACATATACATATATATGTAAATTAATTTAGGGGAAAAGACCACAAGGCCAAAGCAATAGTAGCATTGAAACTTTCGAAATGCATAATTAATAATATAGTTTTCAAAACCCCCATAAAATACATGCATCAAAACCTTTAAATCATGCTTTAAAAATTTCAAGACCAAGTAGTTTTTAGGATAAACCCCACGTACCTCTATTTTGGAGAATAATGAATGATTGTTGAAGCTTACCGATTGGGGATTCCAAATCTCTAATTATCTTTAAAAACTCACGGTTGAATCTTAAATTATTTGAGATTCTTGTTTGAAATCCTAGAGAGAGTTCTTGATGAATTTTAGTGAAAACATATGTATTTAGGTGTATTTGGGATTAAATCCCATGTTTGGATGGGTTTGGGGCTATGGGAAATGTCTAGTTTGACCTTGGAATTTAAAATCCCGGATAGGAACACCATAAAAGGCTTCACTTCAGTGCGATGGAAATCGCGGTGAGCTACTGGAATTGACAAATGTCGATTTAAGGCTCATAGCGATGCGGTGGCCAGTCAATCGGTAACGCTGACACTAAAAATGCTCTAAATTCTTCACTGAGTGTTCGTTTTAGGTGAATTTGGTATTGATGGAAAGCTAATTAGATGATATTTGATTTGATATATATTAGGACACCTAGTTCCTTATATACAAGGATCTATGGTCGATTGAAGTTGATTCAAGTTTTGACGCTCACTAAATCTAGAACGATAGGAAAGCTTTCAACTTGACCTTGAGTTAGGGGACCTTTATGTTCTCAGTTCATTCTCAAATAGGTTACCACACTACATACTTTATTAACATGGAAATTTTGCATAGGATTCATGGCTTTTGGATTATCTATGCATAGAAATGACGGTTTTTCTTCTAGCCCAAAACACGGGGCGTTATATATTCTTATCTTCAGCGTACTCATGTCAATACGACACTCTACTCATGGATTATATGTTAGTGAAATTATCATGCTTCTTACTCATGCATTTTATGTAGATATATGCATGTTCATGCATTTTATGTAGATATATGCATGTTCTCAATTCTATTATTCCTAGCATAAAAAGGAAAAGTCTCATACAAAAGTCCTAGCCATACTTCATGAATTCAAGTCTTATTCCATACAACTCATGATTCATGTACCCATGATTTCTTAGTATGTTTTAGATCAATGAACACATGATACACTTTTAATGACTAATGAAATAAGATTATTTCATTGATGTCCTTAGTTTTAATCTCTCTAACGAATCTATGACTATTATACTCTATTCCTTAAGCTTCTGTTAATTGTCAAATTTAGGTTTAGTATTCTTTCTTGCCTTTGATCTTCATGCTCTAACCCTTCAGTAGACGCCTTAGTTTAAGATAGTCGTGATGAAAACAGATTAATAATAATTATATGGGAGACAATAGATGTTCTTTATTCAGGAGAATTATTGTGTTCTTGTTTAATCTAAGGTTATATGTGTAGAGTGAGATCGAGGAAACATTTTGGTTTATGAAATAGTTAGTTGAGAAGTTTTGGTCATGAACTTTTTGGTGGTAGTTCAAGAAATTATTATTAATAGAGCTATTAGAGAAGATGAGAAAATTCATAGATGATTTGGTTTCCTAGAAGTTAAAATGTGGTTATAAAGATATGCTTGAATGTTATGTTGGTATACTAGTGGATGAATGCATTGTACACTAGTGATTTTTTGATTAATGTTTGGAGTTAGTTGTTAACGTGGTAAGGAGTATTTTTATTGAGATGAGATCTCGATAAAGACAAAAGATATCTAATCCTATAATTTATACTAGTATTATTGTTCCATGTGTAGTACCTTGTGACTTTGAATTAGGCTTAAACCTAGTAAGAATATGTAGTTTGACTCAAACTTCTGTAGGATTAGTCATTTGTATCCATGTTAAGGATATAAGTTGCATATAATGACGTGTAGTATTCAAGAGGAAAATTTTAGTTGAGAAATATTATTATGCTTAGAATTAATCAATTGTATGACTTAAGGCATTGTAGCCCTATTCTCACCTCATGACCAGGGTATGCACGATTCATGTCTAGTAGCTACCAATTGTATGTATCCCATGTTTTAAACTATATTTTTCATACGAAATGATCTTATGTTATATATCTTGATCTTGGGTATATTTATACACCTAAGCACCATAATTTATCCACATTTTAGCTATGTTTAGAGAACAAAGTGCCTAGTTTCTTATGTTTTTACTCTACTTCTATGTAATTGAGCTAACCAATGTGATTAGCATGATTTCAGGTATTAATGAAGTAGATGAAGTCATTATAGGACTATAGAATGCGGATGGCATATGACACAAAAGAGAGTAGCAATCTGGACCAAATGTGGCGCCTAGAAACTATGTCTAAGACTAGTTTGTCATTTATAATTAGTTCAGGGACTTAGAAGGCAATTATGAGAGAAAAGATTATTAAAAGGCTTAATGCTGAATTTTTATTAATTATTGAATTATTCTGTAGTATTCTGAGAATGGAATATCGGCTTAGGGTGGAGAGAGAAAAACATTTCTCTCTTGTTTCACTATTCGCACACTACGATCGTCTTCTAGTTTTTGGTATGATGAATATATTTATGATTCTTTTTATTTTATTCATGAGTAACTAAGTTTATTAGTTAGGGTTATGGAAGCCTTGTAGCATACAATCTATCACTTTGGGTTTTGAATTTGTTATGCATTGATTTTTTTACATCATACTCTCTTCGCTTATCTTGAATTCTCATGGTTGCAAACATAGAGGATATGCCTTAAAAGGCAACTCGTTCTAAAGAAAGGTTGATGTTCGGAAAAGAGAGTAGTGACAAGAAAATAGGATTACCAACCCCTATTTTATAAGTTATTGCCTTAGCAGGATTAACTACTTGGAGATTTTGTATTGGTTTTGGTAAACACTTTTGATTCGAGAGAACTAAAGTAAATTAGTCCTTGATGGTTGAGAAACACTAGGATTATTTTGTTAAATACAATACGTTTCTCTATAAACATGATGCATGTATGAATTCGTAAAGCCCATAGTTAGAATGTATTGAAAACTACAAGGTGGACATAACGCTATCTTGCTATTTCTCCAAATTTGAATACTACTACACATATTTCATCTTGTTAAACTGAAACCATTAATTTGTGAGCTGAACGAAATCCCCCCTATTTATTTTATGGAAACAAATAATTAAAAGTCAACTAATCTGCATACAACTTAATTAGCACCATATTCCCTGTGGGATTCGACCCCAACCTAGTTGAGTTATATATTTGACAACGACCGCTTACTCTCTCGTAAGAGAGGTGTAATTTGAGCGTTATCATATCTCTCATGAATCATACCTATGATTCCTTCCCCTGAATTTTATTAGAAATTGTCATAAGGAGTATCCGAGGAAATGAATATTCCTTTCTGAGTAACTCTTAGAAATTTTAGTATGCTAACTATAACTTTACAATTCTATGTGTATCTTTAAATCATTAATACTTTAGTGGAGCCCAAATCTCTTACCATGAATCAACTCCGTATGGTCCATCAAGTTAGTTTAGAAATCAGGTTCATATTAGTGGTTTTATCTTTTCAGTGCATCTATATCCTTCATTCATGGCATGGTAGCCAAGTGCCCTTATTTTTCAACCCCTAACACCAATTCAATATGAGGTATAGATTTTCCTCCTAGTATACTCTATTCTAGTTATATGTCCACATTGTTCTATACAATTCCTAGGTATCTGTTCATGTTCCATATGTCTCAAATGAGTTAGTACTCTAACAAAAAGTGATACCGGTTATGATACATAATCATATTTAGAAATTATTTTAAAGTAGTAACTCTATTCACTTCATCCCAATATTAGTTTTTAGTAAAGGATTAATCCCAGAGGGAGCGATTGTAACACCCCACAAACTCTTAGCTAAGCATCTAACAATTTGTCAAATATTTATAGGATCAAATGTAATTATATTATCTATTTATAAGTGTCATGACCATTTCCCTAGTATTGTGAATTTTTTTTCTTCAAATTATGGTCATAAGAAACATCTAGAACAAAGTTGAGTTAAGAACATTTCTATCGATTGTGTTTACTGTATGAGATTACTTAGGTCAATTTCTTATGATCATTACTCCTAAAATATGAAGAATTTCTTGGCATAACACCCACCAAATGAAAGTTCATTGAGTTATATTTCTAACACCTCTGACTTTACATTAGTCTGTTACCATAGTATAAGGTTATAACTAATTCACTAGAGAGGATTTGTTCCACGTCGAGTGGAATAAGATGAGGACCCCAAAAAGGCCCATGATATCTCCATGTCATAGATCTTAGGCTCTATGATATCCACTGTGTGATGGATTTTAAGCTTTATGATGATTCCTTGCCACCCCAAGGTCCCCCAAGAATCCGTACATCATTTTTCCTCCATTTGTGCAAGGGTAAATGGATTATTTGACCCCCAAACACCCCTATATCTTATTATAACCCTGTTTTCATTCAACACTTTAACTACATGTCACTGTAGGTATAAGATATTTTCACAAATATATTTAGTTTGGTGATCACACAACCATGCCTATATACCATGGAAAACTATATTAGGTCATATAGGTGGGGAGTATACATTGGACTTCATATTAAGATCTTATTTTTTAGGTCCGTTAAGATAAACTCTCACAAAAATAATTTTAACTTGACTTTGGTAATTGACCTGTAGCTTTAGCTAAATTGATTATTTCATGACTTACTTTTTTACCTTAAGTTTAAATTTTATGAATTAGTTTTGGGTTACGGTACTACAACTTTGTTATTTTGATTTCTAGTAACAATTTTAAATCACATGAAGTACTTAGGTTTCCTTATTTTTCTTGTATTGATTTTTTAGCTCATTATTTATCACTTACTATTTTTGTAACATTTTCATTAAACGTATTCATCCTTAGATTTTGGATATAGATTTTTCATGCCTTTACTTATTGTATTCATACATAGTTCTTAAAGCATGTTTTTAAGTGTTGTTCATGATTATTGCATATCTCACTTGTTCAGTGCATTCAAAGTATAGACCATAAATGTATATATCTACACAAGTTGGGGTGTCTGTATGGGTTGATTAGGTGTATTGTGTGTTTCTTATATTTTCATGGGCTTTAAGAACCTGGTAGAGTTAGTGATTCTATAGATAGAGGAATTTGGTATCAATATGGGGATGAGTTGGTTGTCTCATTATCATGCCATTCATGATTGTTATGCTAACACTGTCTCTATTTTGATGCCAAAGAGAGAAAATTTAGTGTGGATGGGTACTTTCAAGCCTAATTCTATGAGGGTTGTCTCCATAATTCATTTGGAGAAATTAGTAAAGAAGGGGTGTAAGTCATTATTATCCCATCTTTAGAAAGATAAATCGGTAGTCCCTTTAATAGAATTATTTCAAGTCTAAGTGAATTTTTTAAGTGTTCTTAAATAATCTTCAGTGTATGCCTCCTGATTGAGAAATTGACTTTTGTATAGATTTAGAGCCAAGAACTTGACCTATTTCCATCTCCCCATACCATATGGCACAAGCAAAGTTGAGAGAGTTGAAGTATGTATTTAAAAGGTTGTTCAAAAAGGACTTTATTTTCCCAAGTAATTCTCCTTCGGATGCACCTATGATAACAGTGAAAAAGAAATATGGTAGCATGATAATGTCTATAAACTACTACCAGTTAAGTAAGGTGACCATTTGTACAAATATCCCTTGACTAGAATAGATGACCTTTTTGATAACCTATAGGTAGTTGCAATGTTCTCTAAGATATATTTGTGGTTGCTATATCCTCTGTACAAAATAAGGGTATAGGACATCCTAAAGACTTCTTTTCAAACTTATTAAAAACATTACATGATTTTGATTATGTGTTTTGTCTTGACCAATGCCCCTACTGCTTCATGAGCTTAACGAATATTATGTTCAAGTCCTTTTTGGTTTTATTTGTTATTGTGTTCATCAATGATATACTTGTTTATTTTTAAAATGAAGAAGATCATGGAGCTTATTTGCATGTTATGTTGAAGTAGTTGAGGGAGAATAAGGCGTATGTTATGTATTCTAAGTATGAATTCTGGCTTTCATTGGTTTCCTTCTTAAGATACATGATTTCTAAGAAAGGGGTTATGGTGGACCTACAAAAGGTTGAGCTGTTTAAGAATTGGCCTCCAGGCCGACGAATGTGATAAAATTTTTATAGTTTTTTAGTGTTGAATTGTTTTTTCATTGGTTTGTTAAGGTATTTGTTGCTATTGCTTTGCATATGACCCACCTTACTTAGAAGAAAGTCCCATTTGTGTGGGATGACAAATGTGAAGAGAGCTTCTAGGATATCAAAACCTTGTTGACCTCTACCCCTATTCTCACATTGATGATAATATATAAGGGATTTCATTGTATATCATTATCCTCACAGTTTGGCTTAGGTTTTGTTTTGATGCACGATCAGAGCGTGATTGCTTATTATTTAAGACAACAAAAGCCTTATGTGTAAAAGTACCCCATACATTACTTAGAATTTGTAGTCTTGGTGTTTACTTTAAAATTTTTGTGGAACTACCTCTATGGAGTAAAGTTTAAGATATTTTCAGGCCACCACAGCCTACAAATTGTGCTCACCTGATGGATTTGAATCTGAGACAAATAAGATGGATAAAGTTGATTAAAGACTATGATATTTGAATCTGATATCATCATGGTAAAGCTAATGTAGTGGAGGATGCACTAAATTATAAACAAGTGAGCATAGGGAGTTTTAGTATTGCTGGAGGTGTCCAGACATCCATTGGAAAAAGAGGTATAGTATTTTGCTAATGATTTTCTGAGATTGTAGGAGACTAGCGAAGAAAGGGTGTTTCCCTTGTGGAGGTCAGGTCTATATTCTACGATCAAATCAAAAGAAGTTTTTTAAGGACAAAAAGCTAAACAACCTCAGCGAAAAGGTGTTACAAGGTGAAACAATAGAGACTATTCTTGATAATGAGGGAGCATTATGGATTTTAGGGTAGTTAGGCATGCCTCGATTGGTAATTAATCATGACTGTTCTAGAAAAAAGGTCATAATTCTAAGAATTCTATATATCCAATTGACAACAAGTCGTATAGAAACTAGAGACAAAACTATAGGTAGCAAAGAATAAATTAGGATATTGTGTATTACGTAGGCAAGTGTCAAAATTGTCTGTGTTAACAATGAATAGTGAAAGCCTGGTGGTAGATTTTAGAGAAATCCCATTTTATAGTTGAAGTGAGAAAGAATTATGATGGATTTTGTATTTGGTCTTCCAAAGATATTGAGGAAATGCACTCTATATGATTCATTGTAAATAGGTTAACTAACTTGGATCACTTCATCTTAGTAAGAGTAGACTATAATGCGGCTAAGTTGTCCAATATTATGTGAAATATATTGTAAGGTCAAATGGGGTATTTTTTTTGAATATGTTCGATAGAGGTACATAGTTTTCCTTAAATTTTTGGGAGAAATTTTAGTTAGATATGGGGTCCAAATTGGAACTAAGTACAACTTTCCATCCACAAACCGACTGTTAGTCAAAATGAATTATCCATGTGATTGAGAACATGCTTCATACTTATGTTATGGTCTTTGAGGATAAAGGCAACACTACATACCATTACATGAATTCTCTTACAACAATAGTTACCACTCTATCATTTACGTGGCCTCTTTTTATGCCTTATATGATAGGATCTTTAGGTCTCTAATTTGGTGAGTTAGCCCTGGGTACTGACATGCTTAAGAATTTGATGGAGAAAGTGAGGTTAATTTTGAAAAATCTCACAACCCCCAGAGTCAGCAAAAAGAGTACGCAAACTTAAAGTTAGATATGTGAAGTTTACAAAAGGAGAAAAAGTACTTCTAAAGGAGTCACCCATGAATGGTGTAATGCAATTTAACAAGAAGGGAAAGTTAAGACCAAGATACATTGGACCCTTTGAAATTTTAAAATAGTTGGGTCGGTGGAGTACAAATAGACCTTACTTCCTGAAATATTGAGGTTTACCTGATATTCCATGTGGCTTTACTAAAGAAATAACAAAAGGATAGTAATTACATTATTCATTGGAACCTAAATTATTTAAAACAGAGTTGTCTTATGAAGAGGAACAAATTTTTATATTAGCTAAGGATGAGAGAAAGATGATGAACCATGTCATTCCTTGTGTGAGGGCTCAATGGAGGAGCCGTACTACTTAATAAGCTACTTAGAAGAGGGAGACATACATGAACAAGAAGTATCCTCACTTGTTCATTAACCTAGGTACTTTTATTTGTTTCCCTATATCTATTTGAGCTAATTGTCATTTGGTGATAAATAAGAGGTAAATTGGTATCAAATATAACATACCAATGTTTTGTTACGCTAAAAGAGGTTTTTTTAGCTAGTTTACCCTTAATCGAATTTTGAAAAATTTTGGGCCGATTTAAGATTGGATAACTTTTTAGGCATGTTAGTAAGATGAAATCTAGTAGTAATGTTATGGTTGATTGTGGTGATTGACGTAATATTTAGATAGTCAATGAGATTAGGGAGATATGTAGGGATTGTTTTGCAATGTTGGTGATTCATTGATTGTGTTTTAAAATGATCAAAATTAAGGATAGGTCCTTAGTTTCATTTTATAGATACAACAAAAAAATTAACCGCTACAGAGGTACAAGGAACCACAATAACGGACCATAATTTAACAGCGTGAATCACTGCAGTGGTAACATATGGAATTTTGATAGTTTTAAAACCCCAAAAATGATTTCATTCCATACTTTTTTGAAAAATGCAAGGAAGCTCTGGGAAGGACATTTTAGGAGGATCTTTGAAATTTTTAATCTTTGGAGGCAAGTAATTACATTCAAGATTGGAATTTACTTCCTATAATCTTAGAAAATCTTTAGAAACAAATTCATGATAGAAATTAGGGGTTAACCCTAGTTATTTAAATTGATAAAAAGTGGTGGGAATGTATATAAATTTTGTAGAGAATGATTGTAGGGTGTTACAAAACATTAATGGGGATGAAATTACGGTTGTTCATGCTAATTCAAGAAGAATTCATATGATTTAAGAGATAGCAATTCTTAAGATGTTGAAATATTGTGAAATTATGGCTATAATTAGTGGTTTTTGATTCTATTAGTTAAAAGGGGCAAAGTTTCGAAATGGTTATATATTCTTGATGTTATAGATCACATAGAGTAAAATGATAATGAAAGAGATAAAGTATGACATAAATGTGACATGAGCACGGAATTGATGTAGGGTATGGTTTTGTTATAACACTTAAACTTTCTTTGCTTTTTTCTTATTTGTAAACTAAACATCTATAATTTCCTTCAAGCATGACTTATGAACTATGGACTTTATTTAATTTCATATGCATTGTGATGATGTTGAGTGATAAAGGATTAGTTTCCATGTCGGTATAAATACAATATATTGTGAGAAAGGTTTGGATACCACACTACTATGATATGATATTTTTGATGATGAGAAGAAGAGTACGACATAACAAGCCATCATACATGCATACACTTATTCATATGCATTGAGTGCCTTTGTAATTACTATATGTGATGATTAGTGGGTGTTGAAAGAGACTACGTGTAAAATCTTATGAAAGTAAGATTATGAATTATACTTATATTATTCTTTTCTTATAAGTACCTTGTATTAGAAAGAAATTCTATGTCTCTGATCTCTTTTATACTTGTCTGACTTGCTTACTTGTAAATTGTTGAGATAGTCTGCCTATGATGCTTACCAATATGATTTGATGTACTGATTCCACCTGTACTATTTTTTTGTTGAATGTATGAAATCTTTCTAGGGCTAACACGCATCCTCAGCCCTAGATAAAGTTCAGACTTGATCTAAAAGGTGAGTACCATGATTCGAAAACCTTTTAATTTTCCTATTAATGTTAATTTCTTTTGTATTAGGACTACAATGATTCCTTATTATTTCTTTTTCGGATATTTTTTGTTGTCTCAAATATTGGTTATTCGGAGGTGTTATTGTATGGTTGTTTTGGGTCTTGTGGATGTGAAAAATAGATGTTTCCACACTCTATTATTGTATATTGAAGTTGGTTGAAGAGTAGTTTAAATTTATTGAAAAACCACCTTTTTCACATAACTAAAACTAGGAGTTTATTTAAGTAAATATATAGGATTAAAACTAGAGTCGGTAATAGTGAGATCTCTATGGTTCTCTCACATAGGTTAGGGTGGGTGCCAATTATGACCGATTGAATCATGACATGTTATGTTTTATGAGTTTACCAATGCCCCAAAATCTTTCATGGATTTGATGAACAACATTTTTTGTCCTAATTAAAGTTCGTTTTGATATTCTTTATTCATGATCTCCTAGTCTATTCGAGGAGTAGGGAGGAGCACAATAGCTATTTGAGGACTGTGCTCCAAACATTGAGTGATCATAGTTTTTTGCCAAATTTTCATGTGTTAGTTTAGCTAGAGTATATGTCTTTCCTAGGAGACATAGTGTCTAAGGATGGGATTCTTGTGAATCCGATTAATATTGAGGATATTCATGATAGGGTGGACCTATATCTCTGATCGAGGGTTGCAACTTTACTTCTTTGAAAGATTAATTTTCAACTATTGTAACTCATATGACTAGACTTATGAGGAAGGATGCCCTATTTCAGTGTTCCTATGAGTGTGATTTGAGCTTTTAAATGCTCAAGGACTCGCTTACTTCTTCTCCTATATTTACCTCTCCATTTAAGAGTGGGGTTTTTACTTTTTATTGTGATGTTTTTGGAATTGGTTTGGATTGTGTTCTAATGCAGTGGGTTGAGTTACTACTTATGCATTAAGGCAGCTTTAGGTGCACGAGCGCAACTATCCTACTCATTATTTGGAGTTGGCAATTGTTTTTTTTATGCTTACTCTTTTGATGCATTAGTTGTATGGTGTTCGTTGTTAGATATTTACTGCCAATCATAGCCTTCAGTAAATTATGACTCATAGGGAGATTAATTAGAGACAATGCAGGTTGATTGAGTTGCTGAAAGACTATTTTATCTCAATTCTATAGAATTCAAGTAAGTTGAATATGGTAGCATGTTTCTTGAGCCAAAAGGTTGGAGTATGGGTAGCTGATATGTCGTGATTGTACGACACTTTTGATGCTTAAAATGAATAAAGTATGATAATCTAAAGGCTTTTTATCTGTCTATGATGAGTTTATTGTAGCTTTTGTTGGAAAAGATGGTTCAAAAGTGAATAAAGTAGAAAGAATAAGAATTTATACAAGTGTACATAAAACACATTGGTCCACAAGTCATTGGGTAACAGTATGGCACTTAGCCTCAGTAATTATAAAAATAGAAAAAATTAGGACTTGTATTATTTGAAGGTTAATTTACCACGACATCGTCTATGACTTGTTGGGTTAGATTACAAGTCATTAGGATCAATTTTCCTAAGAGAAAAGGTGAAAGACTTGAAGATGTGCAAAGCAGTGTAGTGGTTATAAGGTTTGAATATGAATCATTGTGACACATAAAGAGTCTTAACATGAAGCTGTTGGGACTCCGACCAATTTCAAAACCATGGTAAGATCAAGGACAAGTAGGGCATGGTAGGAGGCTATGACCCATAGGTTCATGTGATGAATCATCAGGACAAGTCTTCCTGAGTAGACAAATGGAAGTACTTGAGAAATGCACAAGGTCCTAGTGGAAATAAGTAAGTTTGTGTATCATAGGGTGACTAAAAGAGTTGTCATTACTCAATAACAAAAGAAGGCAATGACTATTGAGAAGACTGACTACGAGTTATCATCAGACTAGATGACTCGTTGTCAGGGGAAAAACCATCATAGACCTTGTATTCCAAATCGGTTTAAGATTGGTTTTATTTTTGTCTATAAATATCCAATGCGGGTTTATTGTTTTAGTTAAGATTATATTATTACATTCTACACATATTATTCATTTCATAAGTACAATCATTGACATTTAGTGTTTTAATTTAAAGTTAGATCTTGGAGATTTTATTATTATTCTTGTAAGTGCATAATTATGCGTTTTACTATGATTTTGTCGTATGTGATTGTAATTTTAAGTAGCTAAACACAACAACTAGCGTTGTGAGAACCAAGTCGATTTATCAAATTAGAATTCATAGTACAAAGTAATTTTAAGCCAATGTTTATGTGTATTGATTGTTTCATTTGTTTTGATTTCTTTTTAATGGTGGCAAACATTAGGACTCGCCAAATCAGTAGTGTTGATGAAAGCATGAATATGGATGGGAAGAAGGGAAAAATAATAGAGACTTAGAGCTATCAACCTTTACTTAATATCTTGAGTCGATAATGTGGGATTTCGATCTAGGATCTAGGATAGGGGTAAGCCATCTAGGTTTGGGAGAAGAGAGAACATACTTAAGTATTCGGTTAGACAAGAGCATTAAGTAGTTATAGGTATACATAACCAATCAATTCTACATGCGGAACATTATGAAAGATTGCATAGTATGATGAAGTGATGGAGTTATAAAGTTATTGTGGAACACAGTCCAAGTGCCTCACTCATATTGAATACTAACAAATCAACAACAAAATTACTTAATTAAAAATCTCCCTCTTTGTTGAAAATTTGTTATTAATTTCCTAGCATACACATTGATTGATATTTTGACCTATTATCTGTGGGATCAACACCAACCTTAGTTGGATTCTATATTGGATTAGCAATAACTTTATACTTTGCTTAGAGGTGTAATTTGGGAGACATCAAATTTTGGCGTTGTTGTCGGGGAATACAATTACAATTTTGGATTATGTGGGTTTATTAGGGTTATTGATGTGACGCATTTTATTAGAACTTTTGACACTTAACAAGGAAAATATGCTAATTCAAAGTGTTTTTTATGTACATATGATGTTGTTTGAGTATTTTTATAGGAAAACAAGTTTCGGGAGCGAGTGAAAGGAAAGAAGAAAAGTTTGCACAAGTGTAGATAAAGCACAGTGGGCAATGAATCATTGGGTTACAATTTAACTCATAACCTCAACCATAATTATTCCAATATATTTGTGGACTTTGTCAATAGATAAAGTAGGTGACTGCAAGTAAACCTATGACTCATTAGGTTACGTTACGTGTCGTAGAGAGAAGGCCTCCTGAAAAGAGTTGCCAATGTCCTGAAGATGTGGATGTCCATGCCAATGTTGATAAGGGTAGGCCATGAATCATTGGGTAAAATGATGAGCCACAACCTAAAACTGTCGGGATGCTATTTCATTAAAGGTTGTGGAAAATTTAAAGGCCAAGAAGAAGTACGAGGGAAGTATACGAGTTGTCTTGTCACGTGATAAGTCATCATAAGTAGTCATCTTGAGAAAGCAAGAAAAATCCTGAAAACATGCAAAAGGGAACTTTGGAAACAAATTATCATATGGATTGTTTATCATAAGACGATTCATAGACATTAGTAGAAGAAACTGACATCATATAAGGAAGAAAGACTGTAAATGAGTCATCATCAGATATACAACTCCTTATCAAATGCGTATCCACTATCGAATTAGTAATCAAACTTTGTTTAGAATATATTTTGTTTTTTTCTATAAATAATGTTATTCATTTTCTTTTATAAGTTTACATTCCATTACTACTTTCAAGGCATATTATTAATTTTGCAGGTATAAACATCAATTCTAGAGTTTTAATTTATATTGAGATTGTGGAGTTTTGTTATTATTATTGTATGTTCATTCTTATATTTTTATAACTGAACTCTTTTGTTTGATTGAATTTATGAGTAGATAAACATAACAAGTAGGGTTGTGGGATCCATGAAAGATTAATGAAGTAGTATTCGAAGTACAATGTGATTCTCGAAGGGTAGCTGGAATTTATTGTTATTTCTTTGAGATTGGTTACTTTCTAACAAGTGGATGTGATGAAAATTGTCCTATCTTTAACCTAGACTTTAGTAAGGTTAATCAGATAGGAATAGTGAATCAACAATAAGACTTTCAGTTATCTTATTTAATTAGCCTTGAGATTGTAAATGAGAAAGATTATATTGGAATCATAGAAAAGGGTTAGAAATGCAAAACACGTGACACATGAATCTATGTGCTTGGAGATAGTAATCTACAAGTGTCATAATCTAGTTGGTTAGATGATGAATTAACTAATGATTATGAAAGTCAAATACCTCTATAAATATCTAAAGTACAGAGAACTTATGAATTTAGGAAATCATCGGGTGAACACAGTCCTAGTGCCTTTCTCATGTTGATTACAAACCTAAAAAATCAACACTCATTGCTATTGATCTTTTATTTTGCAAAATCCCCTTGTTTTACTTCTTTGCTTATTACTTAGACAAATACATGATAGAAATTTGACCTACTCCCTTTGGATTCAACGCGAACTTTGTTAGGCTCTATATTTGATCAGGGATAACTTAATACTTTTTGATGTAATTTGGGCAATATTGAATTTTGGGACCTTTGTTAGGGAATACATTTTTAAAATTCATTTGATTGGAGATATTGGTTGTTGTATTCTTACTTCAATTTTTTGTTATTTCTAGGGCACACACCGATGTATGCCCAACACTCAGTGTCAAGGAACTACCGTGGTTTGAATTTATAGGACCTTGAGAGAACTCTAACTCACAACAAAAGGATGGTGAATGAAGAAGTTTGGATCAAGCAATACTTCTCGAGGGTGTTCATTATGAACCAGAAGTTTTGAACCAGCCACTACATCAAGGATGGTCAGGAAACTATGGAGCAAGTCCACACTCTATTATGAATGATGAAGATGGTAGGCAGGTAGTTTCCATGCTAACAATAAGGTGTAACGACCCAAGACTATCCCCTAGTCATTACACGGTGATTATAACCTCGAGGGACCACAAGCTAACCCATGGGCGGGTACCTGCTGTGAGCACTTAATTCTATAATAATGAATATGGAAGAATAACTAAATTGCAATAAGGTTTTAATAATGAAACAACTACTTAATTATGAATCTGGCTAAATACTAAAATATGAATAATCTGAATAGCTAACTGTAGTGTCTGAAAAGCCTCTAAACTGAATACTGTGAGTTGATGGGACAGGCCCCAACTAACTCTATTGACTACTGAGATAAAGACATGAAGTAATATAATCTATCCTCGGATTATAAGGACTCACAACTGCTACTGAAACTACTGATGATCTGAGGGACTAAGTGCGATCCGAGAACTGAGCGTCAACACCTATGATAAGATACATCATAGCGTAAAAGAAAGGTATGCGATCAGTACTTAGAATGTACTGGTATGCCAAATGAGGTAGGATGATATGCATGGTTTCATGAATAGGAATAATAATAATTAACTGGATATGCATGTAAAGTATGGAGTATTGAATAAAGAGCATAGAATCTGTAGATACTGAAAATTCATGAAGATCTGTAAATACTGAGGATGCAAGACCAAACATATAACATAAAATGAGTAAAATCTGTAAACTGAAATACTAAAAAATACTAATATTGGTATTCTTTGGTCAAACAAGACTAAGACTGAATAACTGAGCTGGGATTGTAGCTGCGACTATATCTGAGACTGTATCTGAGACTGTGGGAGGTATCATCTAACCGACATTCTCCAATTTAAGCTAATCGTGGTCCAACTTATAACCCCAATTAGAAGGGTGTTAAAACCATGCCACGGGTACTAACAATGGCTGTGTGGATCCATTAAACTGATATAATGTCCAAAGGACGAAGGGTGTCAATCCTGAACTGACGTGTAGCCCATCGAGATAGTAAAGCCCAATTTGACGGGTGACTACTCTTATCATATGTTGGCTACGTAGTTTTGGAGTGTAGTGATTAATTCTAATGACTCTACCTATCTTATGGGGAAGCTGCCATCCCTACACTTGCTGGGTGCTAAATCCTACTCCCAATAGAAAGACACTAAAATACTAGACTGCTCTGAGTTTGATTGACTGATATTTGACTATTCTTAAAATGCTCATAGTATAATCTGAAGTTATTTTGTAATTTACCAAGACTAGACTTAAATAAACAGTTATGGATTTCGGGTATTCAATACCCCCATCACTCAAAACAACAATAGTGAAATGATACTAAAGCTTAGGGGACAAAGAATGAAGGTTTTCATTAAATCAATCACTCTTGTAGGCATTTTATCAAACACTTGTAGTTCATGGTTTAAAAAAATCATAGGAATGTCCTAGAACAAATAGAAATAGCATGAATCCGACATAATAGAGTTAAATCATTGTCTTGTTCAAATAATAACAACAATAAAACATGAAGGATTAAATAATAACAATAATTTCATGGTAATATGATATAGAATCATAGTTCATGGAGATTCATAGGTGAAATCACAATTTAGAACATAATAACTCTAAAAAATAACAATTTTATAATTTAAAAGGGTTGCTTAGACTCGATGGATGAAAGTGATCCATGGATGAACATCTAACATACCTAAGATGAAGAAATTGGAAGGATTAATGGAGAGTTCTTGAGGTTTGACCTTGATTCTTGTAGGTTAGAGTTTTGCTACTTGAGAGAATTTTCTTGATTTGGGGAAAATTGATTAGAATAATACCCAAGTAGGTTATTAGGGACTTAATTTCGTGTTTGCGGTAGACTGGGACAAGGGAAAAGAACTTAAAAGCCCTTGGAATTAAAACTCAGAACTGACTAAAAATCTCAATTTTTTGGGTTGGTACGACACGGTGCGATAGCGCCGTGTCACTAGAATCGGACAACTGGGAAACTGGTCTGTGGCGCGATGCGGGAAAATTGTGGTCCTTTACTGATTGAGACATGGAAGCTCACCGCGATGTGGTGGTATCACGTTTCGACATTCGAAATAGAGAAATGTCAAGTTGGCCTATGGCGCGACGTGCCATGCTCAAGGAACCTCACTGGAATTTGCAAAATGGGAGATTGGCTAACTCCGCGATGCTCTAAAGGTTAAACTGACAATGTTTAAAGGCTAGAACTTATAATCGCCATAACTTCTTACTCGGCTATCAAATTTGGGCAAATTTTATATATTTGGAAAGATAATTTAATTTCCTACTCAATGGAAGGCTCTAAACTAAAAAATAATGAGTGTTTCAAAAATTTTATATATGAATACTCATGTATTGGGACTTAGATTATGCTAGGAAAATATGGGGCATTACGATATCTCTCCCTTGGGATCATTCATTCCTGAATAAAAATGGTTAAGCTGAGGAAACTGATAGACAAATCTTACACACTGTACATACATATATGATGCATGGAATGCACGCCTAAATTGATTCATGAATGCCCAACTGATATGAACATGATGTGCAACTAAAAATAAGCATGGTAGAGAGAAATATTATGAAGATGAGTACCTTATACTGAATCTGGATTCGCTAAGAAAAGATGAGGGTACTTGGTCCGCATATCTTCCTCTACTTCCCAAATGGCTCCCTCAAGGGACTAATTTCTCCAATGAACTTTATCTAGTAGAAATTCTTTGTTCCTTAGTCTACAAACTTGATGATTAAGAATTTCAACTAGAACTTCCTCAATGGAAAGATTATTCTTAATATCTACACTTTCTAAGGAAACAACTACATCTGGATCACCGATACACTATTTCAACAATGAGACATAAAACACTGGGTGTACTGAGGCTAGATCTGACGGAAACTCGAGTTTGTAAGCTACCTTTCAAAAATGATTGAGAATTTTGAAGGGACCGACATATCGGGGACTGAGTTTCCTTTTCTTACCGAATCTCTTTACTCCTTTCATGGGAGAGATTTTCAAGTAGATGAAATCACCGATGTCAAACTCAAGATCTTTTCTCCTCACATCGGTATATAATTTTTGTCAGCTCTTGGAAGCCCTAAGCCTTTCTTAGTTCAACTAAACCTTCTCTAACGCAGCAAATACCAAGTCAGGCCCTAATACTACGGCCTCACCTACTTTAAACCAACCAATTAGAGATATACATCTCCTACCATAGAGAGCCTCAAATGGAGCCATACAGATACTGGAATGATAGCTGTTATGTATTTGAATTCAATCAAAGGAAAATGGTCATCTCAACTACCCTTGAAATCAACAACACATTCTCTCAGCATATCCTCAAGAGTCTGAATGGTCCTTTTTGTTTGACCATCTATTTAAGGGTGAAAAGCTATACTGAGGTAGACTTAGGTACCAAAACCCTATTGGAATGCTTTCCAGAAATAAGAGGTAAACTGGGTACCTTTATCTGAGATGATAGATAAGGGAACAACGTGCAACCTAACCAACTCTTTGAGATATAGTTTGTCATAGTCCTCAACAAAATAAGAGGTATGGACTGGCAAGAAATGAGCTAATTTGGTCATCTTATCTATAATAACCTAAATATAATCATGCTGATGATGGGTATGAGGCAAACCTGTGACAAAGTCTATGTTCACTTCCTCCTATTTCAACATGGGAACACTGAACTTCTACATGAACCCACTAGGTTTGTAGTTCTCAACCTTAACTTGATGATATGTAGAGCACTTAGCTATAAACTCTACAATATCTCTCTTCATCCCACTCCACAAATAGATCTCCCGCAAGTCGCGGTACATCATAGTGGCCCCTGGATGAATAGAGTAACGCACACCATGCGATTTTGCAAGTATTCATTGCCTCAAGTCATCTACACCAGGCACACATAATCTACCCTGACAGCGCAACACACCATCTCCCCATTAGGAGAAGACCTCCACTTTTTGATCTCTAATCAATTCTTTCAACTTAACTAGACTAGGATATCTATCCTGTTTTCCATTTACCTTGAAAACTAGAGCTGATTCGACGCTACTCTATACCAGCACACTACCCTCTGTTGAATCAAGTAAGCAGACACCTAGTTGGACAAGATGATGAACTTCCTGAGCTAACTTATTCTTACCATTCTCCACATGAGTAACACTGCCCATAGACAATCTACTGAGAGTATTAGCCACTACATTGGCCTTGCCTGGATGAGACAGAACACTCATGTCATAATCCTTCAATAACTCTAACCACCTTCTCTAATACAAATTTAAATCTTTTTGAGATAATGTATACTGAAGGATTTTATGATCTGTGAACACATCTACATACACCCTATACAAGTAATTCCTCCAAATCATTAAGGTAAACACAACAGCTGCTAGCTTAAGATCATGAGTCGAATAATTCTTCTTATGAAACTTAAGCTATCTGGAGGCATATGATATGACCTTACCTCTCTGCATGAGGACACAACCCAAACCTACTCTGAATGCATCATAGTACACAACAAAACAATCTTAATCATCTGGTAGAGTAAGAACTGGGGCTGAGGTGAGTCGAGTCTTCAACTCCTAAAAACTCTTCTCACAGGAATCTTACCAATAAAACTTAACTTTTTTTTGAGTCAATCTGGACATGGGGATGCAATAGAAGAAAATCCTTCAAAAAACCAACGGTAATAGCCATCCAAATCCAAGAAACTCTTGATATCTGATAGAGAGATGGGTCTAGGCCAGTTTCTTACTTCCTCAGTCTTTTGAGGATCAAGTATAATGTCATCACCAAATATAACGGACAATAATTTAATGGCATGGATCACTGCAGTGGTAACATATAGAATTTTTATAGTTTTAAAAAATGAAAAATAATTTTATTCCCTACTTTTTAGAAAAATACAAGAAAGCTCTAGGAAGGCCATTTTCAGAGGATCGTTGAAGTTTTTAATCTTTGGAGGTAACTTATAACATTCAAGATTGGAATTTACTTCCTATAACCTTAGAAAATCTTTATAAACAAATTCATGATAGAAATTGGGGTTTAACCCTAGTTATTAAATTGATAAAATGTGGTGGGAATGTATATAAATTTTGTAGAGAATGATTGTAGGGTGTTACGAAACATTAATGGGGATGAAATTACAGTTGTTCTTGCTAATTCAAGAAGAATTCATATGATTTAAGAGATAGAAAATCGTAAGATGTTGAAATATGGTAAAATTATGGCTATAATTAGTGGTTTTTGATCCTATTAGTTAAAAGGAGAAAAGTTTTGAAATGCTTATATATTCTTGATGTTATAGATCACATAGAGTATGATGAGAATGAAAGAGATAAAGTATGACTCAAAGGTGACATGAGCACGGAATTGATGTAGGTCATGGTTTTGTTATAACACTTAAACTTTCTTTGCTTTTTTTCTTATTTGTAAACTAAATATCTATAATTTCCTTCAAGCATGACTTATGAACTATGGACTTTATTGAATTTCATATGCATTGTGATGATGTTGAGTCATAAAGGATTAGTTTCCATGTCGGTACAGATACAATATCTTATGATAAAGGTTTGGGTGCCACACTAATATGATATGATATTTTTGATGATGAGTAGAAGAGTACGAGATAACAATACATCATACATGCATTGACTTATTCATATGCATTGAATGCCTTTATAATTACTATATTTTATAATTAGTTGGTGTTGAAAGATACTAAGTGTAAAAGCTTGTGAAAGTAAACTTATGAATTCTACTTATATTATGTTTTTTCTTGTTGATGTCTTCATTGTTATTTTTATGATCATATTCAATCTAATAAGTACCTTGTTTTAGAAAAAAATTATATGGCTCTGATCTCTTTTATACTTGTCTGATATGCTTACTTGTAAATTGTTGAGATATTCTACCTATAATGCTTTCCAATACTATTTGATGTATTGATTCTACCTGTACTCTATTTTTGTTTAATACATGACATTTTTCAAGGGCTGACACGTATCCTTGGACCTAGAAAGAGTTCAGACTTGATCTAAAAGGTGTGCACTAAGTTTTGAAAACTTTTTAATTTTCCTATTAATGTTGATGTCCTTTGTTTTGAGAATACAATGATTTCTTATTACTTATTTTTTTGGATATTTTTTATTGTCTCAGACTTTGGTTATTCAGAGGTGTTCTTGTATTGTTGCTTTGGTTCTTGTGGATGTGAAAAATAGATTTTTCCACACTCTATTATTGTGTATTGATGTTGGTTAAAGAGTGGTTTAAATTTATTGAAAACCACCTTTTTTGCACTTAATTAAAACTAGGAATTTATTCAAGTGAATATATAGAAGTAAAACTCGAGTCAATAATAGTGAGATTTTTGTGGTTCTGTCACATAGGTTAGTGTGGGTGGCAATTATGACCGATTGAATCATGACATGTTATGTTTTATGAGTTTACCGATGCCCCAAAATCTTTTATGGATTTGATGAACAATATTTTTAGGCCTTATTAAAGTTCTTTGTGATATTCCTTATTTATGATATCCTAGTCTATTCGAGGAGTAAAGAGGAACACAATAACTATTTGAGGACTATGCTCCAAACTTAGAGTGACCATAGTTTTTTGCCAAATTTTTATGTGTAGTTTTAGCTGGAGTATATGGCTTTCCTTGAACACATAGTGTCTAAGGATGGGATTCTTGTGAATCTGATGAATATTAAGGATATTCATGATAGGGTTGGACCTATATCTCTGATCGAGGGTTACAACTTTACTTCTTTAAAAAATTATTAAGGTGGTTCATCGAGAATTTTTCAACTATTATAGCTTTTATGACTAGACTTATGAGTAAGGATGTTCCATTTTAGTGTTCCTATGAGTGTGATTTGACCTTTTAAATGCTCAAGGACTCACTCACTTTAGCTCCTATATTGACCGTTCCAATTAAGAGTGAGGTTTTTACTATTTATTGTGATTCGTTTGGAATTGGTTTGGATTGTATTCTAATGCAGTGGGTTGAGTTACTACTTATGCATTAATGCACCTTTAGGTGCACGAGCGCAACTATCCTACTCATGATTTTGAGTTGGCGATGGTTGTTTTCATGTTTACTATTTAGATGCATTAATTGTATGATGTTCGTTGTGAGATATTTACTGACAATCCTAGCCTTCAGTAAATTATGATGCATAGGGAGCTTAATTTGAGACAATGTAGGTGGATTGAGTTGCCGAAGGACTATTATATCTCAATTCTATATAATTCAAGCAAGTTGAATATGGTAGCATGTTTCTTGAGCCAAAAGGTGGGAGTAAGGGTAGCTGATATGTCATGACTGTACGACACTTTTGATGCTTAAAACGAATAAAATATGATAATCCAAAGGCTTTTTATCTGTCTATGATGTGTTTATTATAGGTTATGTTGGAAAAGAGTATTCAAAAGTGAATGAAGTAGAAAGAAGAAGAATTTACACAAGTGTACATAAAACACATTGGTCCATGAGTCATTGGGTAGCAGTATGGCTCTTAGCCTTAGTAATTGTAAAACTAGAAAAAATTGGGACTTGTATTATTTGAAGGTTAGTTTACAACGGAATCGTCTATGACTTGTTAGGTTAGATTACAAGTCATAGGGACCAATTGTCCTATGAGAAAAGGTCAAAGACTTGAGGATGTGCAAGGTACTGTAGTGGTTATGAGGGTTGACTACGAATCATTGTGACACATAAAGAGTCTTAACATGAAGCTGTTGGGACTCCGACCAATTTTAAAACCATGGAAAGATCATGGACAAGTAGGGCATGCTAGGAAGCTACGACCCATAGGGTTATGTGATAAATCATTAGGACAAGTCTTCCTAGGTAGACAAATGGATGTCCTTGAAGAATGCACAAGGTCCTAGTGGAAATAAGTAATTTTATGTCTCATAGGGTGACTAAAATATTTTTCATTAGTAAATAACAAAATAAGGCAATGACTATTGAGAAAACTGACTCCGAGTCATCATCAGACTAGATGACTCATTGTCAGAGGAAAAACCATCATACACTTTGTATTCCAAATAGGTTTAAGATTGGTTTTATTTTTTTCTATAAATTCCCAATGCGGGTTTATTGTTTTAGTTAAGATTATATCATTACATTCTACATATATTATTCATTTCACAAGTACAATCATTGACATTTAGTGTTTTAATTTAAAGTGAGATCTTGGAGCTTTTATTATTATTCTTGTAAGTGCATAATTATGCGTTCTACTATGATTTTTTCTTGTGTGATTGTAATTTTAAGTAGCTAAACACAACAACTAGTGTTGTAGGAACCAAGTTGATTTATCAAATTAGAATTCATAGTACAGAGTAATTTTAAACCAATGTTCATGTGTATTGATTATTTCATTTGTTTCGATTGCTTTTTAATGGTGGCAAACATTAGGACTCGCCAAATCGCCTAATAGAGACTTAGAGATATCAACCTTTACTTAATATGTTGAGCCGATAATGCGAGATTTCGATCTAGGATCTGGGATAGGGGTAAGCAATCCAGGTTTGGGAGAAGAGAAAACATACTTAAGTTTTCGGTTAGACAAGAGTATAAAGTTGTTATAGGTATACATAACCTATCAATTCTGCATACGGAATACCATGAAAAATTACATAGTATGATGAAGTGATGGAGTTATGAAGTTATTGTGGAACACAGTCCTAGTGCCTCACTCATATTGAATACTAATAAATCAACAACTGTTACTACAAAATTAGTTAATTAAAAATCTCCCTCTTCATTGAAAATTAGTTATTGCTTGTCCTAACATACATATTGATTGATATTTTGACCTATTATCTGTGGGATCAACACCAACCTTAGTTGGATTCTTTATTTGATCAACAACAAATTTATACTTTGCTTAGAGGTGTAATTTAGGAGACAACAAATTTTGGCATTGTTGCCGAGGGATACAATTACAATGTTGGATTATGTTGGTTTATTAGGGTTATTGATGTGATGTATTTTAATATCACTTTTGACACTTAAAACAAGAAAAATATTCTAATTCAAAGTATTTTTTAATGTACATATGATGTTTTTTGAGTAAACCTATGACTCGTTGGGTTAAGTTATGTGTCATAGAGAGAAGACATCCTGAAAAGAGTTGTCAAAGTCCTGAAGATGTGGATGTCAATGCCAATGCTGATAAGGCTAGGCCATGACTCATTGGGTAAAATCATGAGTCACATCCTAAAACTGTCGGGAGGCTATTTCATTAAAGGTTGTGGAAAATTTAAAGTCCAAGAAGAAGTACGAGGGGAGGATACGAGTTGTCTTGTCACGTGATAAGTCCTCATAAGTAGTCATCTTGAGCAAGTAAGAAAATTCCTAAAAACATTCAAAAGGGAACTTTGAAAAAAAAATTCTCCAATGGATTGTGTATCATAAGATGATTCATAAATAGTAGTAGAAGAAGCACACAACATATAAGGAAGGAAGACTGTAAATGAGTCATCGTCAGCTTATACAACTCCTTGTCAAATCCGTATCCACTATCAAATTAGTAATCCAACTTTTTTTAGAATATATTTTTTTTCTATAAATAATCTTATTCATTTTCTTTTGTAAGTTTACATTCCATTACTACTTTCAAGGAATATTATTAATTTTGTAGGTATAAACATCAATTCTAGAATTTTAATTTATGTTGAGATTGTGGAGTTTTCTTATTATTATTGAATGTTCATACTTATATTTCATCTATGAAATCTTTTATTTGATTGAATTTATGAGTAGATAAACATAACAAGTAGGGTTGTAGGAACCATGAAAGATTAATGAAGTAGTATTCGAAGTACAATGTGATTCTCAATGGGTAGCTGTAATGTATTGTTGTTTCTTTGAGATTGGTTGCTTTCTAACAAGTGCATGTGATGAAAATTGTCCTATATTTATCCGATACTTTAGTAAGGTTAATCAGATAGGAATAGTGAATCAACAACAAGTCTTTCAGTTATCTTATTTAATTAGCCTTGAGCTTGTAAATGGGAAAGATTATATTGGAATCATAGAAAAGGGTTAGAAATGCAAAATAGGTGACACATGAACCTATGTGCTTGGAGATAGTAATCTACAAGGTTCATAATCTAGTTGGTTAGATTATGCATAACCTTATGATTAGGAAAGTCAAATACCACTAGAGATCACTAAAGTACGGAGAACTTACGAATTTTGGAATTCATTGGTGGAACACAGTCCTAGTGCCTTTATCATGTTGATTACAAAACTAAAAAATCAACACTCATTGCTATTGATATTTTGGTTTGCAAAATCTCCTTCTTTTACTTCTTTGCTAATTACTTAGACAAATACATGATAGAAATTTGACCTACTCCCTTTGGGTTCAACGCGTACTTTGTTGGGCTCTATATTTGATCAGGGACAACTTAATACTTTTTAGATATAATTTGGGCAATATTGAATTTTTGGACCGTTGTTGGGGAATACATTTTTAAAATTCATTTGAGGGTATTTATTGGGGATATTTGTTGTTGTATCCTTACTTAAATGTTTTGTTATTTCTAGGGCACACACCGGTGTATGCCCAACACTCAGTGTCAAGGAACTACCATGGTTTGATTCTATATGGACCTTTAGAGAACTCTAACTCACAACAAAAGGATGGTGAATGAAGAATTTAAGATCAAGCAGCACTTCTCGAGGGTGTTCATTATGAACCAGAAGTTTTGAACCAACCACTACATCAATGAAGGTCAGTAAACTATGGAGCAAGTCCACACTCTATTATAAATGATGAAAATACTAGGCAAGTAGTTCCATGCTAACAATAAGGTGTAACGACCCAAAACTACCCGCTAGTCGTTACACGGTGCTTACGATCTTGAGGGACCATAAGCTAACCCATGGGCTGGTACCTTCTATGAGCACTGAATAATATAATCATGAATGTGGAAGAATAACTGAATTTCCATATGGTTTTAATAATGAAATGACTACTGAATTATGAATCTGGCTAAATACTGAAATATTACTAATCTGAATAGCTAACTGTAGCATCTGGAAAGCTTCTAAACTGAATATTGTGAGTTAATGGGACAAGCACCAACTAACTCTAGTAACTACTGAGATAAAGAAATGAAGTAATATAATCCATCCTTGGATGATAAGGACTCACCACTGCTACTAAAATTGCTGATGATCTGAGGGGCTAAGTGTGATCCGGAAACTGAGCGTCAGTACCTATGATATGATACATCATAGTGCAAAAGAAATGTATGCGATCAGTACTTTGAATGTACTGGTATGCTAAATGAGGTAGGTTGATATGCATGGTCTCATGAATAGGAATAATAATAATTAATTTGATATGCATGTAAAGCATAGAGTACTGAAAAGAGAATGGAATCTGTAGATACTGAAAATTCATGAAGATCTATAAATACTGAGGATGCATGACCAAACATATAACATAAATTGAGTAAAACTTGCAAACTGAAATATTAAAAAATACTAATATCTGTATGCTTTGTTCTAACAACACTAAGATAGAATAACTGAGTTGGGACTGTAACTGAGACTATATCTAAGACTGTATCTGAGACTGTGGGAGGTATCATCTAACCGATATTCCCCAATTTGAGCTAATTAGGGTCCAACCTATAGCCCCAGTTGGAAGGGTGTTAATACCCTGCCACGGGTACTAACAATGGCTGTGTGGATCCACTAAACTGATATAATCTATAAAGGACTAAGGGTGTCAAGCCTGAACTAATGGGTGGCCCATGAGAGATAGCCAAGCCTAATCTGACGGGTGACTACTCATATCCTATGCTTGATACGTAGTTCTGGAGTATAGGGACTGCTACTAATAATTCTTCCTATCGAATGAGGAAACTACCATCCCTACACTCACTCGGTGCTAAATCCTACTCCCAACTTAATGATACTGAAATACTAGATTGTTCTGAGTTTAACTGACTGATATTTGACTATTCTGGAAATGCTCATAGTATTATCTGAAGTTATTCTTTAATGTACTGATACAAGAATTAAATTAACATCTATGGATTTTGGGTATTCAATAACCCCAGGACTCAAAACAACAATAGTGAAAAGACACTAAATCTTAGGGGACAAAGCATGAAGTTTTTTATAAAATCAATCACGCTTGTAGGCATTTTATCAAACACTTGTAGTTCATGGTTCAAAACAATCATAAGAATGTCCTAGAACAAATAGAAATAGCATGAATTTGACATAATAGAGTTAAATCGTGGTCTTGTTCAATGAATAACAACATTAAAACATGAGGGATTAAATAATAACAATAAGTTCATGGTAACATGGTATAGAATCATAGTTCATGGAGATTCATGGGTGAAATCACAATTTAAACCTAATAACTTGAAAAAATCACAATTTTATAATTTAAAAGGGTTTCTTGGACTCCATGGATGACAGAGATCCATGGATGAACATCTAACATACCTGAGATGAAGAATTTGGAAGGATTGATGAAGAGTTCTTGAGGTTTGACCTTGATACTTGAAGGTTAGGGTTTTGCTACTTGAGAGAATTTTCTTGATTTTGGGAAAAATTTATTAGAATAAAGCCCAATTAGGTTATTAGGGACTTTATTTCGTGTTTGGGGCTGACTGGGACAAGGGAAAAGTATTTAAAAGCCCTTGGAATTAAAACTCAAAACTGACTGAAAATCCCATTTTTTTGGACTGGCATAACGAGGCACTATCGTGCCGTGTCACTCGAATTGGACAACTAGGAAACTGGTCTATGGCGCGATGTGGGGAAATCATGGTCATTCACTCTTTGGGACCTAGAAGTTCACCATGATGCGATGGTATCACGCTTCGACATTGGAAATGGACAAATGTCAAGTTGGCCTATAGCGTGACGCACCATGATCGTGGACCCTCACTAGAATTTACCAAATGGGATATTGGCCTTCTCAGCGATGCGCTAAAGGTTAAAATGATTTTGTTTAACGACTTAAACTTAAAATTGCCATAACTTCTTACCCGATTATCAGATTTGGGCAAATTTTATATCGTTGGAAAGCTAATTGAATTGCATACTCAATGGAAGGCTCTAAACTGAAAAATAATAAGTGTTTCAAAAATTTTATGTATGAATACTCATGTATTGGGACTTAGATTATGCTAGGGAAATATGGGGCATTACAATATATCCTCCTTAAGATCATTCGTCCCCGAATGAAACTGGTTAAGCTGATGAAACTGTTGGACTAAGCTTACACAATGTACATGTATATCTGATGCATGGAATGCATGACTGAACTGATTCATGAATGCACAACTGACATGAACATGTTGTGCAACTGAAACTGAGCATGATAGAGAGAAATCTTAAGAAGATGAGTGCCTTATTTTGAATTTGGATTAGCGGAAAAAAGATGAAGGTACTTGGTCCGCATATCCGCCTCTGCTTCCCAAGTGACTCCCTCAACGAACTAATTTTGCCAAAGAACCTTAACTAGTGGAACTTCTTTGTTCCTTAGTTTATGAACTTGATGATCAACAATTTCGATAGGAACTTCCTCAAAGAAAAGATTATTCTGAATATCTACACTTTCTAAGGAAATAACTACAACTGGATTGCCGATACACTTTTTCAAAAATGAGACATGGAACACTGAGTGTACTGAGGCTATATTTGAAGGCAACTCAAGCTCGTAAGCTACCTTTCCAAAGTGACTGATAATTCTGAAGGGACCGACATATCGGGGACCGAGTTTACCTTTCTTGTCAAATCTCTTCACTTCTTTCATGGGAGAGATTTTCAAGTACACAAAATAATTGACCTAAAACTCAAGATCATTTCTCCTCACATCGGTGTATGATTTCTGTCGGCTTTGGTAAGCCCTAAGCCTTTCTTTGATGAACTAAACCTTCTCTAATGCATCAAACATCAAGTTAGGCCCTACTACCATGGCCTCACCTAATTTAAACCAACCAATTAGAGATCTAATCTACTACCATAGAGATCCTCAAATGAAGCCATATGGATACTGGAATGATAGCTTTTATTGTATATGAATTCAATCAAAGAAAAATGGTCATCTCAACTACCCTAGAAATCAACAATGCATGCTCACAACATATCCTCAAGAGTCTGAATGGTCTTTTCTGCTTGATTGTCTGTTTGAGGGTTAAAAGCTATACTGAGGTGGACTTAGGTACCAAGACCCTTTTGGAATGATTTCCATTAATGAGAGGTAAACTGGGTACCTCTATCTGAGATGATAGATAAGAGAACACCATGGATCCTAACCAACTCTATGAGATAGACTTTGGCATAGTCCTCGACTAAATAAGAGGTATGGACTGGCAAGAAATAGGCTGATTTGGTCATCGTGTCTACGATAACCCAAATAGAATCATAATTATGATGGGTATGAGGCAAACCTATCACAAAGTCTATGTTCACTTCCTCCCATTTCCACATGGGAACACTGAACCCCTGCATGGACCCACTGGGTTTCTGGTGCTCAACATTAACTTGCTGACATGTAGAGAACTTAGCTACAAACTCTGCAATATCTCTCTCTACCCTACTCCACTAATAGATTTCCCGTAAATTGTGGTACATCGTAGTAGCCCCTAAATGAATAGAGTAATGCACACCATGCACCGCTACAAGAATTCATTGCATGAAGTCATCTACACCAGGCATACACAATCTACCCTGACAGTGCAACACACCATCTCACCATTGGGAGAAGACCTCCATTTTCTGATCTCTGACTAATTCTTTCAACTTAACTAGACTAGGACCTATATCCTATTTTCACTTCACCTCATAAACTAGAGATGATTCGGCACTACTCTGTACTCACAGACTACCTTCTGCTGAATTAAGTAAGCAGACAACTAGTCGGGCAAGCTGATGAACTTCCTGAGCTAACTTCTTCTTACCATCCTCCACATGAGAAACTATTCCCATTGACAATCTACTGAGAGCATTAGCCACTACATTGTCCTTTCCCGGATGATACAAAACACTCATGTCATAATTTTTCAATAACTCTAACCACCTTCTCTAACGCAGATTCAAATCTTTCTGAGAGAACACATACTGAAGGCTTTTGTGTTCTTTGAACACATCTACATACACCTCATACAAGTAATTCCTCCAAACCATTAAGTCAAACAATACAAATGCTAGCTCATGATCATGAGTCCGATAATTCTTCTCATGAGGCTTAAGCTGTTTGGAGGTATATGCTATTACCTTATCTCTCTATATGAAGAAACAACCCAAACCTACTCTGTATGTATCATAGTACATAATAAAATAATTTGAATGGTCTGGTAGAGTAAGAACTTGGGCTGAGGGGAGTCGAGTCTTCAACTCCTAAAAACTCTTCTCACAGGAATTTGACCACTGAAACTTAACTTTCATTTGAGTTAATATGGATATGGGGGATGCAATATAAGAAAATCCTTCAACAAACCAATGGTAATAGCCATCCAAACCCAAGAAACTCTTGATATCGGATAGAGATATGGGTCTAGACTAGTTTCTCACCACCTCGGTCTTTTGAGGATCAACTCTAATGCCAACACCAGAAATAATATCGCCAAGAAAAGCTATTGATCTTAGTCAAAACTGAATCTAGCAAACAACTGATGGGCTTTAAGAGTTTGCAACACTATTCTGAGATAGTCTGCATGATTGTTTTTTCTATGGGAGTAAATAAGAATGTCATCAATGATGACTATGATGAACATGTACCAGCACTGCTTGAACACTTAGTTCATCAAGTCCATGAAGGTTGCTGGGGTATTTGTAAGTCCGAAGGACATGACAAGGAATTCAAAGTGACCATACGGAGTTTGGAAAGCTATTTTTGGAATGTCACATTCCCTGAACCTAAGTTAATGATAGCTTGATCTAAGGTCTATCTAGGAAAAGTAGCTAGCACCCTGAAGTTTGTCAAATAAGTCATCGATTCTAGGAAGTGGATATTTATTCTTGACTGTGACCTTGCTCAACTGACGGTTGTCAATACACATTCTAAGAGATTTTTTTTTACGCACGAATAGAATAGGTGTGCCCAATGGAGAGATGTTGGGTCTAATGAATCCCTTATATAAGATATCCTTCAACAATTCTTTCAATTCTTTGAGTTCATATAGAGCCATTCTATATGGCGAGATAGATATAGGTTGAGTATTTGGGAGAAAGTCTATTTCGAAGTTGATTTCTCTTTTGGGAGGAACTCCGGGGAGATCTTCAGGGAACACATCTAAGAATTCATTTACTACTGGAAGTGACTCAAGAGTTAAGGTTTCTATATTAGAGTCTTTGACTCGAACAAGATGGTAAATACAACCCATTGATATCATCTTTCTGGCTCTAACGTATAAGATCAACAGACCTCGAAGAGCTGTAGTACTACCCATCAATTTGAGGATTGGTTCTTTCGGGAATTGAAAATGAACTATTCTATTTCTACAGTCAACTGAGGTATAACATGAGTGGAGCAATTCCATGCCAAGAATGACATCAAAATTTGTCATCTCTAACACCACGAGATCAACTAGGATAACTTTTTCTGAAATATTATGACCGAATAGTTCCTGTATACCTATCTATCTTCAATGGAAACACCTACTAGGGTAGACACTGAAAAGGGCCCTGTTATAGTTTTGGGACTGACTTCAAAGTTGACGGCTATATATGGAGTTACAAAAGAAAGAGAAGTTCCAGGGTCTAGTAAAGCATAAACATGTAGGTGAAAAACCAATAATGTACTAGTAACTATGTCAGGAGAATTTTCCTGATCTTGGTGGGACTGAAGAGAACATAATCTGTTCGGACACTGACCACTGGTAGCAATGGAAGCGGCACCCTGCTAAGTTTGCCGATCAAATGGAACTGACGACTGATCAGACTGGCCATGTTGGCGCACATCCCTTCCTTTCTGAGAAACTACCCAAAACTCCCAAATTCGATGGCCTGGCTTGCTACACCTAAAGCACATATTACTACCTTCTCTACACTCACTCTGATGGTGTCTACAATATTTCTGACATAGAAAATTCATACGAGCACTGCTAAGACTGACCTGGGACTTTGAGCTTGGTGCCCTATCCTTATTGTCATTTCTAAATTTGGGTCCTGGGGCACTGGCTTAAGAGGGTGCTGGGGATGAAGACCTCTAATGAAACTGAGGATGAGTTCCACCCTCTGACTTTGGCTGATTAAATTAAAATTACCCTTTTTAGCCCTCTTGTTTCCTCTTTCTCTTTCCTTAATATTTTGCTACTTTATCTGTTGAGCATGAACCATCAACCTAGACAAGTCCATCTCACTAATCAGCATTGTGGTCCTGCACTCCTTGACCATACTATCAGATACGCCAGACACAAACTTACTCATCTTAGACCTGTTATCAGCTACCACATGAGGAGCATACCTAGCTAACTGAGTAAACTTGAGGGAATAATCGCTCACACTCATGCTGTGTAGCCTCAAATTAATGAACTCTAACACTTTGGCCTCTCTTAACTCCAATGGGAAAAATCTATTTAAGAAAAAAGTGGCAAACTCTTCCCATTCTACAAGCCCTGCATCTACACCCTTATCAACCTTACACTACTTAAACCAAGTATGGGATACATCCTACAGTTGATATA
The DNA here is from genome assembly GCA_030864215.1 of Capsicum pubescens. Classification (NCBI taxonomy): domain Eukaryota; kingdom Viridiplantae; phylum Streptophyta; class Magnoliopsida; order Solanales; family Solanaceae; genus Capsicum; species Capsicum pubescens. Next base: position 243,827,547 of record CM061546.1, on the reverse strand, counting down.
CATCCAACTCGACACTCTGACTAGACATTACCCCCATAGCATCCGTTACCTTCTAAACCATATCTAAGAATTCTTGTGGATTCTCTACCGACTTGGACCCCGTGAAAGAAGAAGGATTCATTCGGGTAAAGTCCAAAATTTTGGTTGCAGCAGTATTGGCCACTGCATTTACTAGAACAATAGTTGGGAGTTCATTCTGTGCTTCTATGGAGTTTTCTAAAGTAGTGAACGCAACCCTGAATTCTGCGTAAGAGATGTGCTCGTCCAGAGGATCTGCCTGGATGGGCTGAGGGGCTGGTTGAGTTTCTGTTCTACTTCCGTTCTTCTTGGGAGGCATGTTCTGTAAATGGAAGGAAGAAACGGATTAGACTGAGAATTTAACTTGAGCTCATGATCAATCGCACGACATGAATACTTAAAGAAGGGAAACTTTTCCTAGATGACTTGTAGCCACTCGTCTATAAGAGTGGAGCGCTACACATCCCTGCACAAGACTCTACTTGACATGGCTTTCAGACTTTCTAGGATACTTTAAAACCTTAGGCTCTAATACCAAGTTTGTAACGACCCGATATTACCCTCTAATTATTACACGATGCTTATGATCTCTAGGGACCACAAACTAACCCATGTGATGGTACCTTTTGTAAGCAATGAATAATATAATCATGAATGTTGAAGAATAACTGAATTTCCATAAGGTTCTAGTAATGAAACGACTACTGAATTATGAATCTGGCAAAATACTGAAATCTGAATAATCTGAATAGCTAACTATAGTGTCTGAAAAGCCTCTAAACTGAATACTATAAGTTGATGGGATAGGCCCCAACCAACTCTACTAACTACTGAGATAAAGACATAAAGTAATATAATCCATCCTCGGATGATAAGTATTCACCACCATTACTAAAATATCTGATAATCTAAGGGACTAAGTGCAATCCGAGAACTGAGCGTTAGAACCTATGATATGATACATCATGGAGCAAAAGAAAGGTATGCGATCAGTACTTTGAATGTACTAATAAGCTAAATGAGAAAGGCTAATATACATTGTCTCATGAATAGTAATAATAATAAATAACTTGATATGTATGTAAAGCATGGAGTACTGAATAAAGAGAATAGAATATGTAGATACTGAAAATGCATGAAAATCTATAAATACTGAGGATGCATGACCAATCATATAACATAAACTGAGTAAAATCTGTAAATTAAAATACTGAAAAATACTGATATCCATATTCTTTGATCAAAAAACACTAATACTGAATAACTGAGCTGGGACTATAACTGAGACTATATCTGAGACTATATCTGAGACTGTATCTGAGACTGTGGGAGGTATCATCTAACCGACATTCCCCAATTTGAGCTAATCGAGGTCCAACCTGTAACCCAAGTTGGAAGGGTGTTAATACCATTCCACGAGTACAAACAATGGCTGTGGGGATCCGTTAAAATGATATAAATTCCAAAGGACTATAGGTGTCAAGCCTGAACTGACGGGTGACCCTTGCGAAATAGTCATGCCTAATCTGACGGGTGACTACTTATATCCTAAGCTGGCTACCTAGTTCTGGTGTATAGGGACTGCTACTAACAACTCTACCTATGTGACTGGGAAGCCTCCATCCCTACACTCGCTCGGTGCTAAATCCTACTCCCAACTGAAAGACACTGAAATACTAGACTATTCTGAGTTTAATTGATTGATATTTTACTATTATAAAAATGCTCATAGTATAATCTGAAGTTATTCTGTAATGTACTGAGACTAGACTTAAATAAACAACAATGGATTTCGGGTATTCAATACCCCCAGGACTCAAAACAACAATAGTGAATAGACACTAAAGCTTAGGGGACAAAGCATGAATGTTATTATTAAATCAATCGATCTTGTAGGCATTTTATCAAACACTTGTAGTTCATGGTTTAAAATAATCCTAGAAATGTCCTAGAACAAATAGAAATAGAATGAATCTTACATAATAGAGTTAAATCATGGTCTTTTTCAATAAATAACAACGTTAAAACATGGAGGATTAAATAATAACAATATTTCATGGTAACATGGTATAGAATCATAGTTCATGGAGATTCATGGATGAAATCACAATTTAAAATATAATAACTTGAAATGATCAAAATTTTACATTTTAAAAGGGGTTCTTGGACTCCATGGATGAAAGGGATCTATGGATGAACATCTAACAAACCTGGGATGAAGAATTTGGAAGGATTGATGGAGAGTTCTTGAGGTTTGACCTTGATTCTTGAAGGTTAGGGTTTTGTTACTTGAGAGAATGTTCTTGATTTTGGAAAAAATTGATTAGAATAATGCCCTTTTAGGTTTTTAGGGACTTAATTTTGTGTTTGGGACTGATTGGGACAAGGGAAAAGTCCTCAAAAGCCCTTGGAATTAAAACTCAGAACTGACTGAAAATCCCAATTTTTTTGGCTGGCACGACGCCACGCTATCGTGTTGTGTCACTAGATTCGGACAACTGGGAAACCCGTTTGTGGTGCAATGTAGGGAAATTGCGGTCCTTCATTGATTGGGACCTGGAAGTTCACCACGACGCGGTGGTTTTGCACTTCGACACTGGAAATGAACAAATATCAAGTTGGCCTATGGCGCGAAGCACGATGATTGCGGACCCTCACTAGAATTTACCAAATCAGAGATTGGCCAGATTCACGATAAGTTAAAGGTTAAAATAACGGTGTTTAACGACTGAAACTTAAAATCAACATAACTTCTTACTTGGTTATTGGATTTGGGCGAATTTTATATCGTTAGAAAGCTAATTGAATTTCCTAATCAATGGAAGGCTCTAAACTGAAAAAATTGAGTGTTTAAATTTTTTTATATATGAACACTTATATATTGGGACTTAGATTATGCTAGGGAATATGGGGCGTTATAATATCTCCCCTTGGGATAATTTGTCCCTGAATAAAACTGGTTAAGCTGAGGAAACTTTTGGACTGAGATCTTACACAATGTACATGCATATCTGATGCATGCATATATGATGCATGGAATGCATGACTGAACTGATTCATGAATGTTCGACTGACATAAACATGTTGTACAACTGAAACTGAGCACGATAGAGAGAAATCTTAAAAAGATCAGTACCTTATACTAAATTTGGATTCGTGGAGAAAAGATGAAGGTACTTGGTCCGCATATCTGCCTCTGCTTCCCAAGTGACTCCCTCAACAAACTGATTTTGCCAATGAACCTTAACTAGTGGAACTTGTTTGTTCCTTAGTCTATGAACTTGATGAGCAGGAATTTTTTCTGGAACTTCCTCGAAGAAAAGATTATTCTGAATATCTATACTTTCTTAGGAAACAACTACAGCTGGATCGCCAATACACTTTTTCAAAAATGATACATGGAACATTGGGTGTACTAAGGCTAGATCTAAAAGCAACTCGAGCTCATAAGCTACATTTTTTAAATGACTGAGAATTCTGAAGAGACCGACATATCTGGGACTGAGTTTCCCTTTCTTGCTGAATTTCTTCACTCCTTTCATGGGAAAAATTTTCAAGTACACGAAATCATCGACCTCAAACTCGAGATCCTTTCTCCTTACATCAGCATACAGTTTTTGTAGGCTTTGGCCAGCCCTATGCGTTTCTCTAATCAACTAAACCTTCTCTAATGTATAAAACACCAAGTCAGTCTCTACTACCACAGCCTCACCTACTTCAAACCAACCAGTTAGAGATCAACATCTCCTTCCGTAAAAAGCCTCAAATGAAGCCATTCAGATACTAGAATGATAGCTATTATTGTATGCGAATTCAATCAAAGGCAAATGGTCATCCCAACTACCCTTGAAATAAACAATGAATGCTCTCAATATGTCCTCAAGAGTCTGAATGGTCCTTTCTTCTTGACCGTATATTTGTGGGTGAAAAGGTGTACTAAGGTGGACTTGGGTACCAAGACCCTTTTGGAATGCTTTCCAAAAATCAGAGGTAAATTGGGTACCTTTATCTAAGATGATTGATAAGGTAACACCGTGCAACCTAACTAACTCTCTGATATAGAGTTTGGCATAGTCCTCGGCAAAATTAGAGGTAAGGACTGGCAAGAAATGAGTTGATTTGGTCATCCTGTCTACGATAACCCAAATAGAATTATGCTGATGACGGGTATGAGGCAAACCTGTCACAAATTCCATGTTCACTTCCTCCCATTTACATATGGGAACACTGAACTCCTGTATCGACCGACTAGGTTCTTGGTGCTCAACCTTAACTTGCTGACATATAGAGAACTTATCCAGAAACTCTGTCATATCACTCTTCATCCCACTCCACCAATAGATCTCCTTCAAATTACGGTACATCTTAGTGGTCCCTAGATGAATAGAGTAACACACTCCATGCACTTCAGCAAGAATTCATTGACTCAAGTCATCTACACCAGGCACACACAATCTACCCTAACAACACACCATCTCCCCCTTAGGAGAATACCTTCACTTTTTGATCTCTAACTAATTCTTTAAACTTAACTAGACTGGGATATCTATCCTATTTTCCCTTCACCTCAGAAACTAGAGATGATTTAGCGCTACTCTGTACCTACACATTACCCTCTATTGAATTAAGTAAGCAAACACCTAGTTGGGAAAGATGATGAACTTTCTAGGATGACTTCTTCTTACCATCCTCCACATGAGCAAAACTGACCATAAACAATCTACTGGGAGCATCATCCACTACATTGGCCTTTCTCGGATAATATAGAACACTTATTTCATAATCCTTCAATAACTCTAACAACCTTCTCTGACGCAGATTCAAATATTTCTGAGAGAACATATACTGAAGGCTTTTGTGATATGTGAAAACATCTACATGCACCCCATACAAGTAATTCCTCCAAATCTTTAAGGCAACCACTACAGCTTCTAGATTAAGATCATGAGTCGGATAATTCTTCTCATGAGGCTTAAGATGTCTAGAGGCATAGTCTATGACCTTACCTCTCTGCATGAGGACACAACTTAAATCTACTTTGGATGCATCACAATACACAAAAAAACCATCTAAGCCATTTGGTAGAGTAAGAACTGGGTCTGAGGTGAGTCGAGTCTTCAACTCCTGAAAACTCTTCTAGCAGGAATCTGATCACTGAAACTTAACTTTCTTCTGAGTCAATCTGGACATGGGGGATGTAATACAAGAAAACCCTTTAACAAGCTGAGGGTAATAGCCAGCCAAACCCAAGAAACTCCTGATATTTGATGGAGATATGGGTCTTGGCCGGTTTCTCACCACCTCGGTCTTTTGAGGATCAACTCTAATGCCATCACCAGAAACAATATGGCCAAGAAAAGCTACTGATCTTATCCAAAATTCAGACTTACTAAATCTAGTGAACAACTAATGGGTTTTAAGAGTTTGCAACACTTTTCTGAGATGGTCTGCATGATCATTTTTTCTACGAGAGTAAACAAGAATGTAATCAATGAAGTCTATGATGAACATGTCCAAGTACTTCTTGAACACTTGGTTCATCAAGTCCACAAAGTCTGCTGGGGCATTTGTAAGACCGAAGGACATGACTTGGAATTCAAAGTGACCATACCGAGTTCAGAAAGCTATTTTTGGAATGTCACATTCCCTGACCCTAAGATGATGATAGCATGATCTGATGTCTCTCTTGGAAAAGTAGATAGCACCCTGAAGTTGGTCAAACAAGACGTTGATTCTAGGAAGTGGATATTTATTCTTGACTGTGACCTTGTTTAACTGATGGTAGTCAATACACATTCTGAGAGAACCGTCTTTCTTATGCACGAATAGAACAAGTGCACCCCATGGGGAGATGCTGGGTCTGATGAATCCCTTATCTAAGAGATCCTTCAACTGTTCTTTCAATTCTTTGAGTTTATCTAGAGCCATTCTATATGGCAGTATAGATATCGGCTGAGTATCTGGGAGAAGGTCTATTCTACAGTTGATTTCCCTTTCGAGAGAAACTATGGGAGATCTTCAGGGAACATATCTGAGAATTTATTTACTACTGGAGCTGACTCAAGAGTTGAAGTTTCTGAGTTATAATATTTGACTCGACCAAGATGGTGAATATACAACTTTGATATAATCTTTTTGGCTCTAAGGTACGAGATCATCTAACCCCTAAGAGCTGTAGTACTACCCCTCAATTCTAGAACTGGTTCATTCGAGAATGAAAAATGAACTATTCTGTTTCTACAATTAACTGAGGCATAGCATGAGTGGAGCCAATCCATGCTGAGAATAACGCCAAATCTGTTATCTTTAACTCCATGAGATCAACTAAGGTAACTTTCAAAAATATTATAACCAGATAGCTCATGTATACCTGTTTGGATACAATGGAAACACCTACTGAGGTAGACACTAAAAAGGGCTTTGTTAAAGTTTCAGGACTGACTTCGAAGATGATGTCTATATATGGAGTTATAAAAGAAAGAGAAGCTCTAGGGTTTAGTAAATCATAAATATGAAAGTGAAAGAACTCCGACGTACTAGTAACTATGTCAGGAAATTTTTCCTGATCTTGGTAAGACTCAAGAGCATATAATTTTTTTAGACGCTGACCACTAGTAGTAATGGAAGCGGCACCCTGCTGAGTTAGGTGACTAGATGGAACTGACGAGTGATGGGACTTAACTTGTTGGCGTACATCCCTTACTTTCTGAGAAAATACTCGACACTCCCAAATCGGATGGCCTGGCTTGCCACTCCCGAAGCACACATCACTACCCACTCTACACTCACCCTGATGGTGTCTACCATATTTCTGACATAGAGAATTTATACAAGAACTGCTCACATTGACATGGGACTTAGATCCTGGTGCCCTATCCCTATTATCATTTTTGAATTTGGGTACTGGGGCACTGGATAAAAAGGGTGCTAGGGCTGAAGACCTCTAATGAAATTGAGGATGATTACTACCCTCTTACTTTGGCTGATTGAAATTAAAACTACCCGCCCTATCCTTCTTTTTCCTCTCTCTCTTTCCTTAATATTCTGCTCCTCTATTTGTTGAGAATGAACCATCAACCTAGACAAGTCTGTCTCACTAATCAGCATTGCGGTCCTGCACTCCTTGACCACACGATCAGATAGGCCAAACACAAACTTACTTATCTTGGGCCTGTTATCAACTACCACATGAGGAGCATACCTATCTAACTGAGTAAAATGGAGGGAATAATCCCTCACATTCATGCTGCCTTGCCTCAAATTAATGAACTCTAACACTTTGGCCTCTCTTAACTCCAATGGGAAAAATCTTTCTAAGAAAGTTGTGGCAAATCTTCCCATTCTATAGTCCCTGCATCTAAACCCCTATCAACCTTCCACTACTTAAACCAAGTTTTGGCTATATCCTAAAATTGATATATATCCAACTCGGCACTCTAGACGTCACCCCCATAGCATCCATTACCTTCTGAGCCGTATCTAAGAATTCTTGTGGATCCTCTTCGGACTTGGACCCCGGGAAAGAATGAGGATTTATCCGGGTGAAGTCCTGAATTTTATTTGCAGTAGTATTGGCCACTGGGTTGGATGGAACAATAGCTGGTCATTCATTCTTTGCTGCTACAGATTTTTCTAGAGTAGTGAACGTAGCCCTAAATTCTGTGTGAGAGACGTGCTCGTCCAGAGGATCTGCCTGGACGGGCAGAGGGGCTGGATGAGTTCCTATTCTTCTTCAATTTTTCTTTGGAGGCATGTTCTATAAATGGAACGAAGAAATGTATTAGACTAAGAGTTTAACTTGAGTTCATGCTCAATTGCACGACATGAATACTGAAAGAAGGGAAATATTTCTTAAACGCCTTGTAGCCTCTCATCCATAAGTGGGGCGTGCTACACACTCATGCACAAGACTCTAATTAACGTGACTTTCAGACTTCCTAGGACACTTTAAAACTTTAGTATCTCATACCAAGTTTGTAACAACCCGTAACTACCCTTGTAGCACCCTACATTTTGAACTAGAATGAAAATCCGTCATTCATATGCGTAGATGTTCCAAAAGCCTCGAATCCTATGTAAATTTAGAGTGTTAATCAATTATTTAGTGTTGCAATCTATTTGAGAAAGAATTTAGATCATAGAGGTCCCCTAACTCAAGGGTAAGTTGAAAGATTTCCTATCGTTCAAGTTTTAGTGAGCGTCAAGACTTAGGTCAACCTCAATCGACCATAACTCCTTTTCATATATCGAATTATAGGATCTACTATCTATCAAATGAAATATATTTGAATGATCTTTCCAATGATACCAATTTCTCCCAAATCAAATATCGGAGTAAAGAGTTATGCCCATTTTACTCCAGTATGTCAGCCAGGAAAACTGACTGTCGACATTCTGTGATAAGTTATCACAAGTGTGACGACTTATCACAAATGTCGTCAGCCTTAGGTAGAAATCCACCCCCAGTGATGACATTTTGTGATAAGTTATCACAAGTGTGACGACTTATCACAAATATCGTTAGCCTTAGGCAGAAATCCATCAATTCCAGTCCCCCAGTGACGGCATTTGTGACGACTTATCACAAGTCTAATAGCTTATCACAAATCTCATCAGCCTTAGATTCTCAACAATTAGGAAGCGGTTTAGTAAGGGTATTTTTGTTTTTTTGTCCACTCCTATGACTTAAAACCCTCAAGAGATGTAACTTTATCCTATTTTGCTTTGGTTAAACATCTCAAAAACCCTCTCTTACACTTTCAACCACAAGATGAGGGTTTTTATTAAAATCATTTCCCAAAAGAAAGATTCAAGCCCTTATTCCAAGATATTCAAGAATTAAGTTTCCCAATCAAAGAACTCTCTAGAAATTCATCAAATTTTTCTTTCTAAGGTATACGTGGTGTTCATACATGGATCCCTTTTCATCCATGGAGCTCAAGAATCATGTTTTAAATAATAAATTGTGATTTTCTTGTTGTGTTATGACTATATTCATGTTGATGATTGTTTTTTGGATTCAAGGTTGTATCTTGATGTGTTTTTCGTGAAGCATGTGAGTAGGTTAGTTGAAACCCATGAATTTTGGATGGATTAAGATTGTTAAATTGAAAAGTACACCTATGCCCAAAGTTGTGCATGTAAGGTGTTCGATAAAATGCCAAGAATGATAGAATCCATTTTTATGACTTAATAGTGCTTAAATGACAAGTCAATGTTCTATTCCTTATGTTTCCACATGAATTTCATGTTATTGATATGTGTTGTTGTTATGAGTTGTTGTTGTGATATGGAATAACCATGATATTGAGGTATGCAAGTATACCCATGTTATATGTATTCCCTTTCATGTATAAGGTGTTGAGAACCATGTATAGTATGAAATCCCCTACTTATGGTATTATGAATTGTGGATGTTATTCCTATGATCAAGAAGTATCATGTGTGTCAATTTCCTTCCATCGAGTCCTAGGGGTACTTGTACCCGAAAAATAAAACTGTGTGTCTAGAGCCGAGTCAGTCTTAAGATAATCTCAGTCGTGCTATGATCAGTAAAACTCAGTCAGTTACAGAATTCAAAACTCTCAGACAGTTTTAGAACTTTAGAAATCTCAGTAATCTACGTATCGTTATCATTCCAGCTTCATTTATGTACTCAGCTCAGATCTCTGTAGCATTCAAGAAATCAATTCAGAACTATGTATCATTCAGTCAGATAATAGATTTAGTAGTATTCCGTCAGATAATGGAACCAAGTGAATTCAGTCAACTCAGTCAAGTAAGAAACTCTGTAATAGCTTCAGTTCAGATCAAGTACAAGTTCTAAGAATCAGTTTAGAGTCTTTCAGTTAGGAGTAGGACCTAGAACTGAGTGAGTCCAGGGATGGCAGCTCCCTATCAGAGAGAAAAAGTCGTTAGGAGCAATCCCTGAACTACAGAACTGCGTAGCCAACGCATTATGTAGGAGTCACCCGTCAGAAAAAGGCTTGTAACCCATCAGAGAGGCTTTACTTTTATACTTCCTAAGAATTGACTTCCTACGAGGCTCACCCGTTAGATAGGCTTGACCAGAGAGGTCTTTACCCGTGGCACGGTATTGACACCCTTCCAGCTGGAGTTACAGGTTGGACCCCACCCGTTCAGATTTAGGGCATGTCAGTTAAGTGACCACTCCCACAGTTATAATTTCAGTATCAGTCTTCAGAGTAGAACTCAGAAATCAGGACTATCAGATACAGTCATCAATCTCAGTAAAAAACTTAGAGAGTTCCACAGATTCATAGACCACCCGCTAGATAGGCTTAGTCTAACATAAAGTTATTTAGTATCAGTACTTACAGAGGTCACCCGTCAGATAGTCTTGATCTCAGTCTCAGATTAAGTTGAGTATTCTCAATATTAGTTCCAGAGATCACCTGTTAGTTAAGCCTGATCTCATGCTTAGTCACTCTTAATCATTATTAGAATATTTAGACTGTCAAATACAGTCGCTCAGTATCAGTTACATCAGTTAGGTCGGTTATCAATGACATATCAGTTAGATCAGTCGTCATAGATTATGTTATCAGTATTCAGTTTCAGGACTGTTAGACACAGTCACTTAGACTAGTTCTTCATAATTCGAACTGTCAGAAATAGTAATTCATCTATTCAGTATCTCAGTATCAGTAAACTCATATTGTTAGGATTCAGACTCAGTAGTCAGTATCACCACGAGTTCAGTTATAGTTATATATGCATGTATGTATTCTCACGTTTATATCAGTCAACATGTTCATGCATATAAACCCTTTGCATTTAGCCTACCTCACTCGTATACTCTGTACATTCAGACGTACTGATGCATTTGTGCTGTGGTGTTTTATTTTATGCCATAAGTTCAGAGGCACGAGTTCTAGAGTAGCAGTAGCATTGCAGATTTCAGCAGTCAGAGTTAGAAGTGACTCCTCATCCTTCAAGGAAATGATTATTTCTCTATCTTCTCATTGATTAGTTCATTAGTTGGAGTTAGTTAGGGACATGTCATATCATCTCTTTATTCAGGTTATTCAGATAGTAGAGGCTTTCAGACTAGACGCAGACTAGATTAAAGACTAGATTTAGACTTCAGTATTTTAGTTCTGTTTTGGTATTATGATACCTTTTTATTCAGACCTTTTTATTACTCAAATTATATTCATTATTGAACCTTATGGTCTTCAGTTTATTTTTCTATATTTATATTTATATATTATGTAGTGTATAGGTACAAATATCAATCATGGGTTAGTTTGTGGTCCCTCGGGGTCATGAACACCGTGTAGCATTCTGATTTAGAAAATCGAGGTGTTACAAACTTGGAATCCGAGCCTAAGGTTCAATTATGTCCTAGGAAATATGAAAGCCACATCTAGTAGAGTATTGTACATGGGGGTGTTGCGCGCCATATTTATGCGCAGGAGGCTATAATATGTTTTAGGAACAGATTCCCTTCTTTTATGTCTCAGATCGTGCTATAGAAAGGTTCTATAAGAAACTTATGTGGATTCTCATCATGTTCCATTTATGTCAGCTTTACCTTACTCGTAAGGTAGCAGAAGTAGTGAAGCCCAAAGTCCTACAGATAGAGCTTTCTCAGGAAGTCCCTGCAGATAGTTTTGGGATAGTATTTGCAGTGAGCTTTATACTTTTAGGTGTAGTCTTTCAGGATGAGTTATCCTTTAGGTACAGTATTGTACCGCAGTTCCTAGAGTAGAATGATTGTAGTTCAGTTCAGAGTTTAGTAAAGTGTTCCCAGACTTATGATGATGACTTGAGTCTACGGTAGAAGGTTTAGTTGAAAGAATGCAGAAGCAGTGCTTCAGTTAAGCTTAAGTGAGTTAGTCAGTAAAGCCAGCAGTTCAGTTTAGCAATCAGATAATCAGATTTGTATAGTTTTTTTTCACATCTTTCTATCTAGTCATACAATCAAAAATCTCAGTAAGGTAACTATTCCAAGATAGAGTACCTTAGTAGTTGCGAGTATAACTCAGTTCATGCATTATGCATTATCTTCAGCTCTCAGATGTTTAGATATGATCCAATTCATAGATTCCTTGTGCACCGCCTCAGCCTCAAGTATTCTAGTGATGTAAGTGTTTTTAGAGGGACATAGTATCCCAAGGGGGAGATACTCTATAACTCCCCGAAATTATCAATTCCATAAAACCATTTAGTTTCATGCATAGATTCCTATTACGAGTTAGCATTAGCTATCATTGCATAATCAGTCATGCTTTCAAGAGTAAGTTCAGTCAGACCTCCATGCATTAGATATGCATGTTCAGTTGAGAAAGTTCAGCTTATCAGTGTATTAGTCATATGTTCATGAGAACAACTCAGTCAAGTATCCATGCATTAGATATGCATGTCCTTCATGAGGATTCAACTTATCAATAGTCTCATTCAGGTATTCTATGCATCAACATTAGAGGAAGAATGATTCCAAGGGGGAGATAATGTAACACCCCACATTTCAAACTAGAATGAAAATCCATCATTAATATGAGTAGATGTTCCAAAAGCCTTGAATCCTATGTAATTTAGTGTGTTAATAAATTATGTAGTGTGTGAATCTATTTTATCATGAATTTAGATCATAGAGGTCCCCTAACTCAAGGACAAGTTGGAAGCTTTCCTATCGTTCAAGTTTTAGTGAGTGTCAAAACATAGGTCAACTTCAATCGACCATAAATACTTTAATATATCAAATTAGAGGATCTACTATATATCAAATGAAATATTTTGAATTACCTTTCCAACTATACCAATTTAGGCCAAATACGATATCGGAGCAAAGAATTATGCCTATTTTACTCTAGCATGTCAGCCTGGAGAACTGACTGACGACATTTTGTGATAAGTTATCACAAGTGTGATGACTTATCACAAATGTCGTTAGCCTTAGGAAGAAATCCACTCCCATTGACAACATTTTGTGATAATTTATCATAAATGTGATGACTTAGCACAAATGTCATCAGCCTTAGGCAGAAATCCATCAATTCCAGCCCTCTAGTGACGACATTTGTGATGACTTATCACAAGTCTGACGGCTTATCACAAATGTCGCCAGCCTTAGATTTTCAATAATTAGGAAGGGGTTTAGTAAGGGTATTTTGGTTTTTTTCCACTACTTCCCACGACTTAAAACCCTTAAGGGACGTAACTTTCTCCTATTTTTCTTCAGTTAAACATCTCAAAAACCCTCTCTTACACTTTCAACCACAAGATTAGGGTTTTTATTAAAATCATCTCCCAAAAGAAAGATTCAAGCTCTTTTTCCAAGATAATAAAAAATTAAGTTTCCCAATCCAAGAACTCACCAGCAACTCATCAAAGTTTCCTTTCTAAGGTGTGTGTGGTGTTCATCCATGATCCCTTTTCATCCATGGAGATCAAAAAACATGTTTTAAATTATAAATTGTGATTTCCTTGTTGTGTTATGACTATATTCATGTTGATGATTTTTGTTTGTATTCAAGGTTGTATCTTGATGTGTTTTTCATGAAGCATGTGAGTAGGTTAGTTGAAACCCATGAATTTTGGATGGATTAATATTTTAAAATTGATAAGTACACCTATGCCCAAAGTTGTGCATGTAAGGTGTTGATAAAATGCCAAGAATGATAGAATCCATGTTTTTATGACTAAATAGTGCTTAAATGACAAGTCCATGTTCTATTCCTTATGTTTCCACATGAATTCCGTGTTATTGATATGTGTTGTTGTTATGAGTTGTTGTTGTGATATGGAATGTCCATGATATTGAGGTATGCAAGTATACCCATGTTATATGTATTCCCTTTCATGTATAAGGTGTTGAGAACCATGTGTAGTATGAAATCCCCTACTGATGGTATTATGAATTATGGATGTTATTCCTATGATAAAAAAGTATCATGTGTGTCAGTTTTCTTCCATCTTGTCCTGGGAGTACTTGTACAGAAAAATATAACTAAGTGCCAAGAGCTGAGTCATTCTTAAGATAATCTCAGTAGTACTATGATCAGTAGAACACAGTCAGTTACATAATTTAGAACTCTCAGACAGTTATAGAACTTAAGAAATCTCAATAATCTAAGTATCGTTATCATTCCAGCTTCAGTTCAGTCTCAGCTCAGATCTCAGTAGCATTCAAGAAATCAATTCAGAACTTAGTATCATTCACTTAGATAATAGATTCAGTAGTATTCCATTAGATAATTGAACCAAGTGAACTCAGTCATCTTAGTCAAGTAAGAAACTCAGTAATAGCTTCAGTTCATATCAAGTACAAGTTCTAAGAATCAGTTCAGAGTCTTTCAATTGCGAGTAGGAGATAGCATCGAGCGAGTGCAGAGATAGAGGCTCCCCGTCAGAGAGGCAGAGTCATTAGGAGCAATCCCTAAACTTTAGAAAAGCGTAGCCAGCGCAGGATGTAGGAGTCACCCGTCAAAAAAAGGTTTGTCACCCGTTAGAGTGGCTTGACTATTATACTGCCTTAGGCTTGACTTCCTACGAGGGTCACCCGTCAGATAGGCTTGACTAGAGAGGTCTTTACCCATGGAACGGTATTGAAACCCTTCCAGTTGGGGTTATAGGTTGGACCCTACCAGTTCAGATTTAGGGCATGTCGGTTAAGTGAGAAATCCCACAGTTATAGTTTCAGTATCAGTTTTCAGAGTATAACTCAAAAATCAGGACTGTCAGTTATAGTCATCAATCTCAGTAAGGAACTTAGATAGTTCCATAGATTCATTTACCACCCGCTAGATAGGCTTGGTCTAACATAAAGTTATTTAGTATCAGTACTTACAGAGGTCACCCATCAGATAGGCTTGATCTAAGTCTCAAATTCAGTTGAGTATTCTCAATATCAGTTCCAGAGATCACCTGTTAGTTAAGCCCGATCTCAATCTTAGTCACTCTTAATCATTATTAGAATATTTAGACTGTCAGATACAGTCGCTCAGTATCAGTTATATCAGTTAGGCCAGTCATCACTAACATATCAGTTAGATCAGTCGCCATAGCTTACGTTATCAATATTCAGTTTTAGGACTGTTAGACACAGTCACTTAGACCAGTTCTTCATAATTCAAACTGTCAGAAATAGTAATTCATCTATTCAGTATCTCAGTATCAGTAAACTCATGTTGTCAGGATTCAGACTCAGCAGTCAGTATCACCATGAGTTAAGTTATAGTTACTTATACATGTATGTATTCTCATGTTCATATCAGTCAGCATTATTCATGTATATAAACCCTTTGCATTTAGCCTACCTCACTTGTATACTCAGTATATTTATATGCACTGACGTATTCATGCTATGTTGTTTTATTTTATGCCATAGGTTCAGAGGCATGAGTTCCAAAGCAGCAGTAGCATTACAGATTTCAGCAGTCAGAGTTAGAAGTGAGTCCTCATCCTTCGAGGACATGATTATTTCTCTATATTCTCATTGATTAGTTCATTAGTTGGAGTTAGTTGGGGACATTTCCCATCAGCTCCTAATTCAAGTTATTCAGATAGTAAAGGATTTCAGGCTAGACGCAGACTAGATTACAGACTAGATTCAGACTTTAGTATTTCAGTTCTATTTTTGTATTGTGATACCTCTTTATTCAAACATTTTTATTACTCAGATTATGTTCAGTAGTGAACCTTATGGCCTTCAGTTCATGTTTTCACATTTATATTTGTATATTATGCAGTGTATAGGTACAGATATAAGTCATAGGTTAGCTTGTGGTCCCTCGGGGTCATGAGCACTGTGTAGCATTCGGGTTTAGAAAATTGAGGCGTTACAACCCCCTAGTTGTTACATGGTGCTTAAGATCCCGAGGGACCACAAGCTAATCCATGGGCTGGTACCTTCTATGAGCACTGAATAATATAATCATGAATGCGGAAGAATAACTAAATTGGCATAAGGTTTTAATAATGAAATGACTACTGAATTATGAACCTGCTGAAATCTGAATAATCTTAATTGCTAACTATAGTGTTTGAAAAGCCTATAAACTAAATATTGTGAGTTAATAGGACAAGCCCCAACTAACTCCACTAATTACTGAGATAAAGACATGAAGTAATATTATCCATCCTTAGATGATAAGGACTCACCACTACTACTAAAACTGCAGATGATTTGAGGGACTAAGTGCATCCAAGAATTGAGTGTCAGAACCTATTATATGATACATCATAGCTCATAAGAAAGGTATGCGATCAATACTTTGAATGTACTGGTATGCTAAATAAGGTAGGCTGATATCCATGGTCTCATGAATAGGAATAATAATAATTAACAGGATATACATGTAAAGCATGGAGTATTGAATAAAGAGCATTAAATCTGTAGATACTGAAAATGCATGAATATATGTAAATACTGAGGATGCATGAACAAACATATAACATAAACTGAGTAAAATCTGTTAGCTAAAATACTTAAAAATACTGATAGCTGTATGCTTTGGTTAAACAACACTAAGACTGAATAACTGATCTAGGACTATATCTGAGACTATATCTGAGACTGTATCTGAGACTGTATCTGAGACTGTGGGAGGTATCATCTAACTGACATTCCCCAATTTAAGCTAATCGGGGGCCAACCTATAACCCCAATTAGAAGGGTATTAATACCATGCCACAGTTTCTAACGATGGCTGTGTGGATCAACTAAATGGATATAATGTCTGAATAACTAAGGGTGTCAAGCCTGAACTGATGGGTGGCCCCTACGAGATAGTCAAGCCTATTCTGACGGGTGACTACTTATATCCTACGCTGTCTACGTAGTTCTTGAGTATGGACTGCTACTAACGACTATGTCAATCTGACGAGGAATTTTCCATCCCTACACTCGCTCGGTGCTAAATCCTACTTCCAACTAAAATACACTGAAACACTAGACTGCTCTTAGTTTAACTGACTGATATTTGACTATTATGAAAATTCTCAAAGTATAATCTGAAGTTATTCTATAATGTACTGAGACTAGACTTAAATAAACAACTATGGATTTCAGGTATTCAATCCCCCCAGGACTCAAAACAACAATAGTGAAAAAGACACTAAAGCTTAGGGGACAAAGCATGAAGGTTTTTATTAAATCAATCACTCTTGTAGTCATTATATCAAACATGTGTAGTTCATGGTTCAAAACAATCATAGGAATATCCTAGAACAAATAGAAATAGAATGAATCCGACATAATAGAGTTAAATTGTGGTCTTATTCAATAAATAACAACATTAAAACATGAAAGATTAAATAATAACAATAATTTCGTGGTAACATGGTATAGAATCATAATTCATGGAGATTCATGGGTGAAATCACAATTTAAAGCATAATAACTTTAAAATATCACAATTTTATAATTTAAAAGGGTTTCTTGGACTCCATGGATGAAGGGGATCCATGGATAAACATCTAACATACCTGGGATAAAGAATTTGGAAGGATTGATGGAGAGTTCTTGAGGTTTGACCTTGATTCTTCAAGGTTAGGGTTTTGCTATTTGACAGAATGTTCTTTATTTTGTGAAAAACTGATTAGAATAATGCCCAATTAGGTTATTAGGGACTTAATTTCGTGTTTGGGGCTGATTGGGAAAAGGAAAAAGTACTTAAAAGCCCTTGGAATTAAAACTCAGAACTAACTAAAAATCCTAATTTTTAGGGTTGGCATGACGCGGCGCTATCGCATCGTGTCACTGGAATCGGAGAACTGGGAAACTGGCATATGGCGCAACGTGGGGAAATCATGGTCCTTCACTGATTGGGACCTGGAAGTTCCCCGCGATGCGGTGGTGTTGCTCTTCGACCCTGGAAATGAACAAATGTCAAGTTGGCCTATTGTGCGACGCGCCATGATCGTGACCCTCACTGGAATTTTCCAAATACAAGATTGGCCTGCTCCACGATGCGCTAAAGGTTAAAATGACAGTGTTTAATGATTGAAACATAAAATGTCCATAACTTCTTACCTGTTAATCTTATTAGGGGGAATATTATATCATTCTAATTGAATTTCCTACTCAATGGAAGGCTCTAAACTGAAAAATAATGAGTGTTTCAAAAATTTAATATATGAATACTCATGTATTGGGACTTAGATTATGCTAGGGAAATATGGTATGTTACATAAGGGAAGAGAGGACTAGAAAAGATGATGTTGATAATATAGTTGTGCTTCATGAGAGAGACTTACTAAGAATAAATAGTGGACAACATCTTCTACAACAATATCTCTCTATTTATGAAGATCTAAAGGATAATTTGGGTTATGTGGAGCCAATTTTGATAAGTGCAATCATATCCCTAGAATTGCCTCAAGGTACTAAGTTTGACATCATGATTCAAGAATCCAACAATAAGATTTAAAGGGGGTATTTGTTGGGATTCATACTAATGATGCAACTATGCATATTATGAACTTTGTAGGGATCTTCACTTCCTATAATATAATTGGAGTAAGTCAAGAAGCTATTAGACAAATACTTTTTCCATTCTCTTTGATTGGAGAAGCAACTCTGTGGTTAGTGAATTACACCGTGGATCCATTACTACTTAGAACAAGTTGATGACTTAGTTCTTGGACTAATTTTTCTTTTCTTCTCTCAAAAATGATGAAATTTATTGACGAGATAAATAACTCTTGAAAATTAATTTCATAGGTAATCTACGAGACTTGTTTAAGGTTCATGAAGAAGATACAAAGTGTTCAAAACTACACGATTACTAGGAGATATTTTACAGATCCTTGAACGCTAACACTAAGATTGTACTAGAAACTATCGCTTGTTGTGTTTTTATGAGTCTAAGCTGGGAACATGCTTCTGAGATCATGGATTAGATAACGAAAAACCAATCGAAGTTTTCTTACTCCTGAGGCTGAAAGAACAGTTGGTAATTATGAAATTATAACGTACAGAAAACATAGAGTACAAGATGAGACAACGGCTTAAGAGGTAGCACACCAGAGGAATGAGATTGAGTTTCTTAGTAATTAATTTATGATATCTTGAGAAAAAAAGGTTAATATAGTGGTTGCACGAGGTAAAGAACCTTGTTTGAGGATTTAAATTCTAAGGAGAAGGCTAAATATCTTGATAGAGAGGTTGTGGGTTTTTAAGACAAGATTCTAATAAATACAATAAGAACTCTGGGCAAGGAAATCAGTGATAAAACTATTATGGAGAAAACTATGAAAGGTCTGGTATAAAGACAGTAGTTGGGACAGATATAGTGATTGGAAGCATAAAAATGATTATAAAGATAATAGCGGTCTTTATGTTCTATTGGGGAATCGTGATGCTGAGTCCTGAATTTCAAGGATGGAATCTTTACTTGTGAAACTTGTTAAAGGCTTGGAGAGCCAAGAAAATTTATTCAAGGATATTAGGGTAGACATTTCAAGAATGAGCCAAAAATTTGAGTCTCAAGCAATCGCTATTGGACATATTGAGCAATAAATTAGGCAGATGTCTGCCGCATTGAACTAATATAAACTGGGCACACTTCCGAGAAACACTATCTAGAATCCTAAGAATAATGGTCATTTCTTATCCATAACTACTGAGAGTTGTAAGACTAGTACTAATCAAACATGTTTGTGGTTGATGACAAAAAGGATGAACTAGTGATCATTGACTATTTAAATGAGAATGAAGCAGAGAATTTGGTGGTAGATGCAGATGCACCTCAAAAGCCTCTAGTTTTTGAAAAAAGGCTAAATCTGGCATAGGGATGGGAAATGAGGTCATATCTTCAATGAAGCCCATTCCACGACCTTCTCCTCTTTTTTACCAAAGACTAAAAAAGATAAAAAGCAGGAAAAATATCAAACTTTTACCTTATTATTTAAGGATTTATGAGTAAACAACCCTCAAAAGGAGGCATTAAAATAGATTTTGGGCTACGCAAATTTTATAAAGAATGTGGTGATATGTAGGAGGACCGTGACTTATGAGCTCAAGGATAATATGCATCACTATAGTGAAATAGACTCTAGATCATTTTTTGAGAAAAAGAAATACCCAGGCGCGCTCACTATCCAATACACTATTATGTTTTTAAACTTCTTGAAGGCATTGTGTTATTCAGGTACAAGGATAAACTTTATTTCGCTAGCCTTTTATAAGCTGTTGGGGTTGGGATCGCCCAAAATTTTGGAACATGAGGGGTTTGCACCACACTGTGAGAGACTAGGTCCCTTAAAATCATCCACAAACAATAAAATAGTTAAGCACTAGAACAAGAGCATAGTGTTTTTATGTGGAAACTTCCTTGCTCAAGGGAGGAAAAACTATGTCTTTCCGTCACAAGCACCTCAAATGTCCACTATAATCAAAATCTTGATTAAAAACTACAATGAACCTAACTGTAGGCTCCACCAGTTTGCAATAACCCTATTACAAACCTAACTTTACAAATATACCAAGAACACACCTCAATACTGATTAACTCTAACCAATATTGAACTCAGGTAACTCTACCTAAGCACTCTCAAGAAAGAAAAGAAAATATTTCTCTTATGATATGAGTAATTCATTTACAAACCATGACTCTACTCATGATCACTCTATCTTTCAGTACATAAAGAAATTAAGAACTTGAGAAATATTACAAAGTTGAGTTTTCACCTCTCACATTCTTCAATATTTTGATCTGGAAAAATCTCACTAATTAAAAAATCATTCTCTTCATTTATAGTGGAATAATTAATAGGGTAAAAATCTGAATGAGCCAAGTTTAATGATGAGTACACGCTCACCTGGTTAGTTTATTTCTCTAGAAGAATATTGTGTGGGACAGTGACAGCTGTACTGAATTCATGAAGACTCAGGGACTTGGTCCCTTTTTGTCGGATTCTTACCATCACAACCTGGTATAGAAATTTTAAGATCCAGGGACCTAGTATCCCCCTTCTGGTGATGACAAACCAACCACAGATTTTAAGCATCAAAGTTTAACCATCATAATTCATTAGAGTGATTACAACAATTGAGGATGAATGTTCCCCCTAACATTTTGCACCAGGCTTCCCCCTATTAATATACCATGCAACTAGGGACCTGGCCCCTTATTGTAAATTGACATAAAAAACTCAACTTTTTCAATGCATTACAATATGGCCCCTATCAATATGCTTGCATTTATCAATGTGCATTTGAGCATTCTTACCCCTGTCAATATACCTTTATGAGCCCATCATTACTTCAATATTTGATATTTGTTCAAATAACCTTTCACCTCTTTGTATTCAACACATATGCACCTGTTTGATACCTAGTCTCTAACACTTGCATACAATATTCCCCCTTTTGGCATTATTGAAATGTGATATCAGTAATCCAGGAGTAAAAAAAAGAACAAGATAGTTAACTCATGGCCATTGGGGAAACACTATCATGAGGAAGAACTTTAAAGGTTTATAAGAGAGAAATGAAACACATAAGAAAAAGATTCATTCACTATTAAGAGATATCAGTACTAATACATCATACTAAAATAAGAATAAGAAATTTTGATTCATTAAAAGCCACACTAGGAATAAAAAATTGAAACTGACACATAAGGATGTCAAAGTGACATTGGGATTATAGGACTTAGGTAGAAAGGGGCTTAGGAGAGAAGGATTTCAACAATAACTCTATTTTAGAACTCTTTGTAGTATGAGAATTTAGCAATTATTTAGTGCGGTCTTTAACTTTAATATTCAGACCATGAACCTCCTGAGTAAGTTCAGCAACCTTGACTTGGAGTTTTGCATTTGTTACTGTAAGTTCCCCTATAGCACCAGGTCATTCTAAGGACAACTTCTGATTCTACATCTTCAAGTACACTATCTCAATATTTGCAGCTAACTGGATCATTGTCTCATCCTTCTCTTTATTCAAATTCTCCTAACATCCAAAAGTCTTGACACTTGGGACACACTTCACACTTTTCCTTATATGCATTCATTTAATACCAATATTTTCAAACTAAAATTTTGTTTGACTGTTCCAGGAGTTCCCTTTTTCCGAGTTAGTCCAAAGTGATTAAATACCTCGTTTAAGAAGTATCCATAAGACATCCAATATTTGCTTTCATTCTTAATAATGACCTTATGCATGTTCTCTAACATTATATTAGGGAGACTTACCAGCTCAAATTTGCTCAAACACTCAATTAGGAATAAATAAACAACAGAGGCAAGGGTTCTTTTCTCTAATACAGGAAAAATGACCTTGTTTACAAATTAAAATTCTAACTGAAACTCACTTGTCATAAATTTGTTTGTCACACCTGCTATTTATATTCCTCTTATCCTAGAAGTATCCATCATGAACTCTGTTGAGGCTTGTTTCCTTTCTATAGTTTGATTTGTTTTCCTTTTACTTTGGCAGTAAAGTTTAACCCATCATCTGAGAACTCCATTGTATAAAAAAATTCTCTCATTTCCTCTTAAAAATCTATGGGAGCTGGTTCCTCCTAAAGGTGTATCCATCCCTGGTGTTTTATATATTCAACCAATTCAACTATCCCTGGTTTCTCACAAATCTTGGGATCAAATACTCTCCCAGTCAATACATTCTACATTTTCAAAGTCATATTCCTTTACTCTCTATACACAACCTTCTTTTGCTCCTCTTTTATTTTTGTTTTGAATTCACTGTTAGGTTTCTTTTGTTCAGCAACTTTTCTCTTCTTGGGATCAGGTCCCTTAAAGACTTTTTTTTTTCACAGAAATATGTTTCTGCCTCAATCCTATAGGGTTACAAGACTTAGAAAGGGCTGACTTGGTCCTTCCTAAGACATAAATTTCATATCTTCATTCCTCAATTACTGCTATAATATCAGGATCTATGTTCTCATCCTCTCTCGCTTCTACCACTTCAATATCTCCTCCTCCACTATAGAAACTTTCTTGAGTTTTCTTCTCTTAGTAGTAGAATACTTGCTAGCCTTGATAGTATCGGCTAGCAACTTCTATTCAGATCCCCAAGTAGAATAAGATCTAGCAACTTTTAGACCAGAATCAATCACTTTCTCCATTGCTTTACTGTCTCTTTTTTTTACATGCCAACTCAAATGTAATTCATCCTCATATTCCTCATCCTACTCATTTGGAGGTAGTATAATCTCTACATCCTTAGGAACATTATCCTTCTTACCAACTATTTTCTCTTCAGTACTAGTTAAGCTTTCCCTAGGATAATATATAGGCAAAAGAAAATTCTTAGCTACCCAGTTCATAATTATGGAAATATTATACCTCTTTATAGGTATTTCTTTATTGTACAATTAATAAAAATAGGGTTTAAATCTGAGGGAGTAGGGGAAACAGGTACTTGAGGGGCTACTGGGATATTAGTATTTTTTTTGTTCCTCAGAAGAAATAGGGATTTGAGGGTCTTCAAGTAATTTGAATTCTTATAGGGAAGGATAAATTTTGGATTAAGAAATTTCTTGTTCAATCGATGAACCAAACCCTTAATTTGGATCCTCTATCAAGGTCGATTCAACAAAAATTTTGATGGTTAAGGATATTTCAACTTGGATAGACTCAGTTAGAGGTTGTGGATTTTATGGGGAGAAATCAGTAGAAAGAGTTAACATTTGTTCTTATTAAGAACTTAAGGACAAGTCTTATAAGGTTTTGGGTGTTAAGAGATCAGAAGGCTCAATTTAGGATTGTTTTGATTGCTTTTATAGGGATTTATCAACTTTAGGATCTTTTATAGGGGTTGAGGAAGAGGGAATGTTCACCATTTCAAGATTTAGAGAGTAAAAGAGTAAAGGACTAGTTTAGCTCAAAGATGAAGAAAAATTAGAAAAGGTGAACTGCGTTAATTTATAGAAGAGAGTAGAAGAAGATAAATTTAGGTTGGTGTTTTAAGTAAGGTAATCGTTGCCATTAAAAGTGTCTTTTTTAAATTACACGTCTGACTTTAATTGGTGACTCTTCATATTGCTTATGAAATGACAACTTTTGCTCATATAAGACAAGACGAGTGGCTTTTTAGACAAAATTTTATGATTATCAAAGTACACTAATTTGGTACTAACCTTGAGAGATAGGATGAGGTCCCTCTCTTTCTTAAGAGAATCCTTAATTTTATGTAAGTCACGTCTATCCTCTTCTATAGTTATTCCCATGGGTGTATACCTGCAAAGGTATAATACTGAGTTAGACTAATATATACCTATTTTATCAATGATACCTGTCTCCTAATCATAGCCAATATTAAGGAGAAAACCTATTTTCTTTAGAAGGTCAGATCAATTTGATAAATATAGCCCTTAACTTGATTGTTTAAGTTCACCACTCCATTCCAGAGATAGTTTTTAAAGATAGTTCTGAGAACCAGGTACAAGACATAACTTCTTTCATATTGTCGAATCACGTCCTTCATTGATTTAAATAGCTCAGAATTTTTAGAGCTTCTTTCAAATTTTGAGCTCTCTTTAGAACAGGAATGATGAGAAAACCATGAGGCTTATGACTTAAGTTCGAGTTTAGACTCTAATCTTTGGAGGTGAAGTTAGATTATTAAGGGGATGTCTAGATCTATGCCACTAGTTTTTCCTTCTAAAATGAGTTTTACTGGGACAACATACTTGAAGAACTTGAGCACCATTACTTTTATCTGTATCATTGAGTCCTTAGACCATCATCTTCAGCAGTATCATCTCTCTGAACAATAATTAAGATCTTCAATGTCATAATCTTCTTCGTCAATTGGTTTCACCAGCTTTCCTGAGTCATTTAAGATCACATACACACTTTCTTCAACACATAGAGTTCATTGTGTTGAAAACTTTGTATGATTATCTTGATGACTTAGAGCCCACAAGAGTAGAGTCATTTGAATTTGTAGGAAAAAACAACTAGAGCCTTATATATTTTATTCTTAGTTCTCACAAATATAGTCTAGGTGAGACTAGACTAGTCATCCATAGTCACAAGCGCATATTACTTTTCTCCACTACTTTGGAATTTTACAAGTCTATATGGATCCATATGCACCATCCTAAGTGATCTAGAGGTATTCATTTTCTTTTGAATATTAAAAAAAAACTTGGTTTAATTTCCCTTATCACAAATACTACAAACCTTATTGATTGAAAGTTTTAGCTTTGGCTTTCTAGGGACTAGGTCCCTTGAAATCTACTGGTTCAGCTTAGAGGAACTTACATCTCTTATGAATCAACATCTTTATAATGAACACCAAAGTTAGTTATTTCCCATCAACAACATATTTTTAAACCTTATTACCATTTCCATATGAATCACCTCCATTTTGAAGTGTCTTGAGAGAAAGAATATAGTCAGACCTTCTATTCATATGCTTTGAACAATTATTTATCAAAGAGTTAGTTCTTACTACATTCTATTTCTCCGCCTACAAATAAAATTATTCATTTGATTTAGGAACCCATCTGAGTTTCAGTTCCCGGTAGAAAGACTGGGTGTGATCAACATTTTCTTTGCTCATCCAGGTAATGAGAGATTCTTCATATTCTTCAAAGTCTTAGAACCATTAGAATAGATATACCCTTGACTGATATATCTAACACTTCTCATTCTTGCTCTAATCCAACTTTGACAGTTTTTCTTCATGTGACCATCTCTCCCACAGTGAGTGCATAGAGGTTTGTGGACTTTGTTTATGACATCTTCAACAACCTTACAGTGAGACACAATTGATCTTTATTATGATACCCAATACCATTACCATTATTGACATCATGACTAGTTAAATTGGAAAGGATCTGTGAGGATTTGGTCCATTGTAGAGATTTACTAAGTTCTTCTCTCAAACGCACCAGGTCCCTTTCTAACTCCTCATTCTACTGGAGTGCAATCATGAAATTCTTTTGGGAATTCTTCAATTTTTTTCAATCTCAATCTGTATCTTAGAGGCTTCTTTCTTTCATTTACCATTTGAATCATCTACTTTCTCCAGTTGAGTCACAAAACTCTGATTTTCAAATTTCAACTTAGCAACTTGTTCCTCGATTTAAGATATTTTGAGAGTTAAAGAAATTAATTCAAGATCCTAATCTTCTACTTTAACTTTTAGAGAATTTTTCTTCTCTTTATAATCAATATTACCTACTTTCTCCAGTTGACTCACTAAACTCTAATTTTAAGATTTTAGCTTAGTAACCTATTCCTTAGTTTTATATATCGGGAGAGTTGAAGAAATTAGTTCAAGTGCCTGATTCTCTACCTTCTCTTATAGAGCATTTTTCTCAGTAGTCAGTTCACACAAAAAATCAATCAGCACACTAGCAAGCTTGTTTATTTTTCTAGCAGAGTAGTTTTCCAAATTTTTCTTAATGTCGGAAAGAGTTAACTTACTTTCTTATTCATCTTTAGTGTTGTCCATAAGATTAAACAAGGAATCAAAGGTCACTTTCTCATCCTCCACTGCCACTATGGAAACATCTTCATGCTTCCCATGTTCTTCTGATTCACTACATGAATCTCCCTAAGCAGCTAAGGCCTTCTTAACTACAAAATTAGTTGCAACCTTTCTTTTTGATTTTATAGGAACCTATTCCCTTCCCTTACCTTTGTCATCTTCATTCTTGAGGTATTCCTGGTAATCCATTTTGTGCATTGAATAGTCCTTGATGAAGTGATCAAGACTTCCATATTTGTGACAAACTTCAACAAAGCCTCTCTTCTTGATGTTGCTTTCTCTTCTTTGAAATAGACATCTTTTCTTCATTGATATAATAATTCTTTTGTCCAAATAGGTAGAATTTGTGTCTTCTTCACT
The DNA here is from genome assembly GCA_030864215.1 of Capsicum pubescens. Lineage (NCBI taxonomy): Eukaryota > Viridiplantae > Streptophyta > Magnoliopsida > Solanales > Solanaceae > Capsicum > Capsicum pubescens. Next base: position 243,800,735 of record CM061546.1, on the reverse strand, counting down.
TCAGCTAGACTTTGTTTCCTTCAAAGCTAAAGCTTTTTATCTTCTTGCTTACTTCTTGTCTTGTCCTTATTGCTTCTTGTGTTATGTGTCTTCAGATTTCCAATAAACTTATACACAGTGAGAGTTTTTAGGTTCTTTCCCTTAGTGATAGCATCCACTTTTCTTTACAAAGATTTAAGCAGAACCTCCATAAGTTTTATCACCTATTTGTACAAAGGAATCACTTCTCCTAAATAGTGAAACTCATTGATGATTAAAGTGAATCTTGCATGTATCTTTTGGATAGTTTATACTTCTTTCATGGTGAAGGTTTCATACTGATTAGTTAGCAGATCAACTTTTGAATCCTTCGCATCAGAGGTTCCTTCATGAGAAGATTTTAAGAAATCCCATATTTGTTTAGCATTTTCACATGCTGAAATCCTATTGTATTCATCAGGCCCCATGCTACAAACTAGCAATTTCTTGTCCTTATAATTCTTCTCAACTTTCCTTCTATCTTCATTATCATACTTTATTCTTCTTTTAACAACCATTTTAGTTATATCTCCTTCGTTGACCTATCTAACTAGCACACGAGGACCATCCCATATTACATCGGTCAGCTCACTGTCCTTAGCCATAATGAAGTCATACATCCTTGTTTTCCACCATCCATAGAACAACACATTAAATCTAGGTGGTCTAGTGGTAGACTGTCCTTTTTCCAGGTTAGGTGGAGCAGCAATGATAACCAAATCAGTCTAGGTGTTAAACTTTTAGAGTGTTCTTGATATGATACCAATTGCTGGAACTTGGGGGGTGGCACCACACTATGAGGGACCAGGTCCCTTAGAGTCAACCATATGCAATAAAATAGTTAAACACTGGAAAACTTAAACCTTGTAGGAAAGTAAAGAACACAGTGATTTAACGTGGAAACCACGTCTTGCCCTCACAAGAACCTTAACAGTCCACTATAATCAATCTCTTTATTATAGATGCTAATGCACCTAAGTCTAGGCTCCACCAGTTTCCAATAACTCTATGACAAACCTAACTTGACAAATCTACCAAGAACACACCAAAAATATTCATTAACTCTAACCAAAATAAAACTCTGGTAACTATACCTAAGAACTCTTAATAAAGCAAAGAAAAAATTACTATTATAATTCAAGTAATTCAGTTACAAACCATGACTCTACTAAAGAACACTCACTCTTTTAGTACATAAAAAAATCAAGAACTTGAGCAATATCGCAAAGTTGAGTTTTCTCCTCTCTTTCTATCTCTCTTCAATATTCTTATTTTGCACAAACTCATTAATTGAAAAAATTATCTTTCTTCTATAGTGTAATAATGATTAGCGTATAAATCTAATTAGGCCGCGTGACTTGATGGGTATAAGCTCACCTGTACAGTTTGTTACACTAGAAGGCAAAATTGCACAAGATAGTGACAATTGTGCTAAATTCATGAAGACTTAGGGACATGGTCCCTTGTTGTTAGTTGCTAACCGTCACAACCAGATATAGAAATTTGAAAACCCAGGGAACTGGTACCTTTTTATTAGATGATCATCATCAAAACAATAGATAACACAAACCTAGGTCGATGAGACTTCTCAAGGTGAAATACACTATGAAAAATTTAGGGAAAATTGTATGTGATGTCATGGTAAAGGTTGGATCCTTTATACTTTACGCAGATTTTGTCATCCAGTATTCTGATGTTGACTTTGCATTTCCAATTATATTGGGAAGACATTTTCTCATGAATTGATGTGCATTAGTTAATATGGAAACTAGGTAAATGAATTTCAGGTTGAATAATGAGCAAGTCAGTGATAACATATGGCAGTCCATGAAGCAGCCAAAGAACAAATGTGTGATCTCAATGCTAGATATAGTAGACGGGGATAAGTTGATAGTTCCAATTAAGGAGAGAATTAGTGTTGAGGAAATCATGAAAGTAAGCAATGTTTTTGCCAGTGATGGTATCTACGAGTATGATGAGATGGTGAGAACACTTGACAGTTGAGGGTCATACACTTATGCTCAAAAGATGATTGGTCTTGAACTGAGAAATAGAGTGACCCCACCAACTAAACCCTCTATAGAGAAACCTCTTAATTTAGATCACAAGGCTCTTCCTTCTCATCTACCTTATGTATGTTTTGGTACTAACAACACTTTGTCGGCTATCATTGTAGTTGATTTGTTAGAGTGGTAAGTTGAGGCCTTAGTTTCTATTTATCATAGGTTCAAATGGTCTATAAGATGGTCTATTGTTGAAATTATTAGAATATCAAATGGAATTTGTACCTACAATATCTAATGTTTTTTGGAGGTTCAAATGGGCCATTGGATGTTCCATTTGAAAATATTAGAATTTCACTTGGATTTTGTATCCATAAAATTAAACTTAAGCAAGATTGTATACCTAAAATTGAGTACCAATGGCGATTGAATCCTCCTATGTAACAGGTTGTGAAGAAAGATATTATAAAGTGGTTTAATGAAGGTGTGCTTTATCTAATTTTTCATAGCAAGCGGGTGAGCCTAGTTCAATATATACCAAAGATGGGTGAAATCATCGTGGTTCCCAATGAAAAGAATGAGCAAATTCCTATAAGGATAGTCATAGGATGGAGAGTTTTCATGGATAATAGGAAACTGAATTCATGGACTGGGAAAGATCACTTTCGTATGCCTTTCATGGACCATATTTTAGTCCAGATGTTAGATTGTTTTACTGTTGAGGATCATATTTTTTCTTGATGGTTATTCGTGGTAAATCTAATTTTTATTGCCCCCAATGATCAAGAAAAGACCACTTTCACTTGTCCATATGGGATGTTTGTATTTAGGAAGATGTCGTTTGGTCTATTTATTCTATTACAACTTTTAACCATTATATGATGTCAATATTTTTAGACATAGTGGAGGATACAATTGAGGTTTTATAGATGATTTTTTCAATTTTGCTGACTTATTTGATGATTGTTTGGAATATCTCGCCAATGTTTTATGGAGATGTGAGTAATGTAACTTGGTGTTGAATTATGAGAAGTGTCACTTCATGGTCAATAAAGGAATAGTTCTTGGTCATAAAATTTCAAAGAAGGGGATTGGGTTATACAAGGGAAAGATTGAGGTAATTGAAAAATTGCCTCCACTAATTTCTATGAAGGGTATTCATAGCTTTTTGGGTCATGTAGGTTTTTATAAAAAAAATCATCAAGGACTTCTCTAAAATAAAAAATCCATTATTCACGTTGATTGTGAAGGATGCAAATGTTATGGTTGATGACCAATGTTGAAAGAAAAGTTGATGTCAGCTGTCATTAGTATGTCTCCCGATTGCACCTTGCCATTTGAGGTTATGTGCAATGCTAGTGGTGTATCGCTAAAAGCATTCCTAGGCCAAAGATAAGAGAAGATCTGACATCCTATCTATTATTCTATCAAAGTACTTAATCCTACACAAAAGAATTACACTATGACTGAATAAGAGTTCCGTGTTGTTTTGTTTGCTTTCAAGAAATTCTGGTTTTACTTGATTGGCATAAAATTGATTTTCCATACTGACCATGCAGATCTTAGACACGTTATGGAAAAAAATATGTAATGGGTACTTCTATGTCATGAATTCAACTTTGAGGGCAAGGATCAAAAGGGGACTCAGAATTAGTAGCCAACCATTTATCACATCTTGAGGGGGAGACAATGCTGAAACTAGTGGCTTAAAATTGATGTTACTTGTCAAAACAAGCAAGTATTGGCAGCATGATAAGACATAATTCCTTGGTTTGTCAATTCTAATTATTTTTCAAATTATCTAGTTTAAAAAAATATGTCATTTCAACAAAAAAGAAGTTCATGCATGAGGTGAGAAAATTCGATGGAATAAGAGATACATATTTTTAGTTTGTACAGATAGTATCTGTTCCTGAGGTTGATTTGATGAGCATATTAGAGTCATGTCACTCATCACCATTTTGGGGTCATCATGGTGGTGTACGGACAATGCATAATATCTTCCAATATGGACAACGTTAAATCAAGCGCTTCTTAGGAGACACCCCATGATTTGTACTTAATTTCATTTTAATGATTATTGATTAAGGTGTGTTGAAGTGTGGAGTACACGGCAAAGAGGAAAATATACCAGAAAATATTTTGGTGTCCATTCCAAATAAGTCACCATGAAAGTCATAAGCACACATGATGACTCGTCATTTGATTCGTATCCAAAGAAAGAAATCGATGAAAATTCATTGGAAAGCCAACAACTCTCAAAATGAGTCATAGTCACACACTAATATGCATTGCCTTGAGGCAGAAGTCCTGGTGAACTTGGGTAAGTTTTCATAAGTCTTTGGTCATGAAGAAGGTAAGGTACTACTTAGAGTCACTTACTACAAGTTGTTACGAGCGGTCATGGCCACTGTGTATAAACTCGGTCCAATAAAATACATCACCCAACCCAACCCACTTTAAGTGATTAAAAAGGAATCAGTCCTATTTGATTTCCTTTTCTTTCAAAATATTACAAGTCCCTCCCTCTTTCATTAATTGTTCGCTGTCCCTACACTAATGAAAAAAAAATCAAACCCTAATCACCCAACTACTAAGAAAATTAATACTCTTATTTACTGTTTCACCTAGGCAAAAGTTTATGTTGAGGATTTCACATTCCTATTTATTCTCAGGAACCACTACTCAAACTTAAGTAGGTGTTACTTTTTTACTACAGACTTGACTAAGATTTTCTTAAAACTCAAACTTGTCTATACTTACTTAAATCATGGGTAGTGAATCACATTGGTTTTCCAAACCCTAAATTTAAAATCTTGAGAAATTAGATTTGATAAGGTAACTTTCGTTCAACAAAAATAAAGGGTGATAACATAGAAGAATGGTGACTCGGTAGTAAAAATTATGAGTTCATTGACTATTCAGGGCGAAGTCTGAGTAACCCCTGTATTTTGTCCTTATAACTCACGGGAAGAGTACTAGTAGGGAAACTCCAAAGTTCATTTGTTATGATAAATGAATAATTTTGTGCAACTAAGCACTTGAAAAAGAGTTGGACTGATGAACAAGATAGGGACTACCTATTTGCAGCCCCTACGACTCTCATAATGACTCAATTCCATGGGTTAAGAGTTTTAAAGTGAGTCATACTGACACCATCTGGGTTAAAAAATAATTTAAGTCCCTATTTGAATGAAACAGTTCTCCCTATGAGTAACTTGATGACTACTAGGGTTACTAGATAATTCGTTAGATGAGCCATTCGGAGAGGACCTGACATGTACTTTGTAGTGTTCTACTCAATGACTCACAAAATGAGTCATTAGGAAACCTAACGAGATATATGCTATATTTATTTAGAAAATAGGCAAGATGGATAGTTAACCCTATATCCTATGAGTTTTACGATAACTCATAACCATAGGTAAAAACTCACTGTACAACTCATAATGACTAGGAATAAGGTCATCCTATAATTCTTTTCCTAGTTTTTCTTAGATTTCTATAAATAGTTTCACTAATGCATGATACCCCATAATTAACATCACACTAAAGAATGAAAGACATAGGGGCAAAAATAATGGAGGCAAGTCGACTCCTAAGAAACAAGCTCAATCCACTCACCAATTGAGAGATGAACTATTTATGAAAAAGTAGTCGAGTGGATCAATGGAACAATATGATATCTCAGAGATAGTTCAGTAATGAAGTATCTTTCCCTGTGGTTGTTGATCAAGCCCCAAATGAAAAGTGTCCGGTTCTCCCTATTATATTCATTTTCTCCTTTTAATATGAATAGAGAGAAGAAAAAGGTTTCAGATCTAATTCAGAGAAAGAATGAGATGAGAGTATCTCGAAGATTTGAGGTGAGTCAGCGTCTAGTAGCACTATCCGTCAGGAGAAGGACAAAGAGTAGGAGATTACCTTAGGGGAAAATTTTAAGCGATGAGAGATTCCAACAAAGAATAACTGCTTTGTAACTACTTTTTCTGCAATGGAACATGTTACTTCTTAAAGAAATAAAGAATGGCTAAAGCTCAGCACGCATAATTCTATCCTATCTAAATCCGAGTTTAAACCTTTCACTTTAGAAAGCCATCCGTAGCGTCATAATGAGGACCTAACTTTTGAGATATAAAAGAGTATGGTACATAGATCTTCAAAGTCATCTCAGGAAGCTTTCACGTAGCCAAGATAGGGAATTGCTTCCCCAAAAGGCAAGAAAATGTGCTCAAGAAGAAGGACTCAAGCTTGGTGATTCAGGAAGACTGAAGAGCAGTCCATGTTGGCAGCAATCCCAGTCCTGCCCAGCACATGGAAATCTTGCCCCTGGGTCCTTTGTTTGGTACTGCCTTTTCGACAAAATACTCTGGATTCTAGGAGGACTATAATAAGGAGGATGGCAGAAATACCATTTTCAACTGATGACAAGAGAATCTGGTAGATACTACATTAACCTACTTCAGGAATTTTATGTTGCGTACTAGTTAGAGATGAAGTAGTTGTATATCCAAGATTTAACTTTGATGGTTAGTGACCCTATACTCTTTTGATTAGTCTCATGGTTTGTGTGAAATATCTAGACACACCATTTCTTCCTACAAGAGACTAATTATTTTCACCCGTTCGATATATCATAGATTGATAAAATGAAAAAGGTCAAGACAAAGCAGATTGGTAATATGCTATAGAAATATAACAATTTCAATGTTTAAACCTATGAAAATATGCAAGTTTCTTAGATTTTTTTGTTTGATATAATGCGTTTTGGGTATATTTGGTAGTAAATCATGTTTCTGATGCTAAGTTCTTGAAAAGGAGGAAAAAGGTGTTTTCAATTACTTTTGAGAGCAATTATGGATGTTTGAGACACTTTCTGTATTGTTCTTGACTAAATCATATTCAGGAATTGAAGAAGAGTTGAAAAGATGACTCTCATCACTTGCTATGTCAACATGTGGACAACATCTATCACTTATGGACCACATATCAAGTGTTAGAATTCCAAAATCCTGAGAGCTAACTTGATGAAATTTTAGTCTGTCACTTTCCATTGCAACTTGCGACGTCCCTGTAGGCCAAAAGTACTACCTGCACCCAAATATAGGGCCCAAGTAGGGACCATAAGTGGCCACCAATCCTTTTTTTTCTCCTATTTTTTTTAGGATTTGATTTTAGGTTTTCCTCATATACTATAACCCTAATGTGTTTTATAGTAGGAGTTATGCACTCTTAATAATTAAAAACATATTTTGATTCTAAGATTCGACTTTGGTCTTGGAATTCTCTTGTATTGATTTTAGTTGATTAATTTATTTACGGTTTTGGGTTTTCTATTTTTATAATTGTGATTTCATCTATGTTTTCAATCATGAATGTTATAGATTACTTCACATGCATGAGCGACTAGAAACTAATAGCTAGGGTTGTGGAAACCCTGGCGGATTGACAAAGTAGAGAAAGTGCTATATTGTTCTGAATCAATACCCATGCATGAATTGTATTATCTTCCCTTTAATAGTCATTTAGTTGTGGACAACATTAAGATCTTGACTAGATTATTGCTACTTACTTAAAAAATGTAGTTGTGACTAGGAAAAGATAATTACAATAGAAATTTAAAGTTTAACTGTCGATCCATGATACTAGGTATTATTTATATAAGATGGTTAGTTATCATCAAATAACTAGAGACTCAAACGGTAATCGTTAACTGGGATAAAGATAATGGTTAGTAAGGCGACATCTTGAGACTCAAAAGGTAAAGGATGAAATCCATCTTCTCATCCAAAAGACTATAGATGGTACATAACATATAAGATTTTGTATGCAAGGTATAGGGTTGGATAAATAAAGCACGACAAGCCTACAAAGTTGAGAAACCAAGGGGAACATAATCCCAGTCTTCACCAATGCTGATGTAATACCCCATATTTCCCTAGAATAGTTTAACTCCCAGTACATGAGTAATCCTATATACATTTTTTAAAAGTACTCTATATTTTTTAGTTTAGAGCTTACCATTTCATAGGAAATTTAGTCAGCTTTCCAATGATATAAAATTCACCCAAAATCGATATTCGTGTGAGAATTTATAGCATATCTTGTGAAACGGTGTGCCAACTAGCACTTCACCTCATCACGGAGAGAAGACAAATGGAATTGGTAAGATTTCAATGGTTCTCTATGATAATGGCACGTCGGACCAAGGTTCCAGTTCACAATTTTCATTTTCCAGTGTGGCAACGCAATTTCACCGCGTCACGCCACAAGCAGTTTTACTAGTTCTCAAATTCCAGTGAGGTACCGCGATGGTACTGCATCATGACAAGAGACAATTTCCCAGTCATCCATATTTACACAGTGCCAACAATATTCCACTCGCTCACCGTGATGCCACCGCGTCACGGTAAGGCCCAAAATAGGGTATCCAGTGATGATTTTTAAATCTTTTCCTGGGGTAATTGGGTATTTTTCCATTACCCAAATCAGCCTTTAACAAGTAATTTATCACTAATTAACCTAGTTATAGCATTAATTCCTCAGTTTCTCTCAAGATTAAAATACTCTCTCTCAAAGGGCAAAACCCTAGCTTCAAGAAATCCAGAACAAACCCAAGAATTTCTCCAAGAACCTTCAAGATTAATATTTCCAGGTATGTTAAGTGTTTATCTATGGGTTCCTTTCACCCATAGAGTCCAAGAACCCATATTTTTTTAAAACTACAAGTTTATAGAATTATGATTTCCATGCTATAAATTGATTGTATTCATATTTATGATACTAATTAGATTTCAATTCATTATTAATTGTAAGTTTCCATGAAATTAAAGTAGTTTATGTGATGAATTATATGAATTGCATGATAAACCCTTGAATTTAAAATTGAGTATTGTATTCATGATGTTCATGTGTTCGCCATTATTATGTAAAATAATCCATTCTCCCCAAGTGTTTGCTAAAATACCTATGTGAAGTAAATAGTGGAATCATGACATGTCATTATGTGGTCCCAATCATGTATAAGCTTATTCCCTACAAGTGTTTGATAAAATGTCTCTATGAATGAATTATGAACAAGTGGACATTGTTATGTTTTTCAAGATCATGCTATATTTTACTTTCATGCTATCGAGTCCTGGGGGTATCTAATACTCGAAAATCTAGCTGTTTACCTAGAGCTACAGTAGTTACAGAATAGTCTCAATACTGTTATGGTCAGTAGCACTCTCAGTCAGTAAAAAACTCAGTGAAACTAAGTATCAGTCTACTCAGTTCAATATAATCAGTTTTGTGTCTATTCAGTTGGGAGTAGGATTCACCATCGAGTAAAACCAAGAATGGGGGCTCACCTGACAGTAGAGGGTGTGATCCTTAAAATTGGTCCTTGCATTCCATAACGATGTAGCCAGCATAGGTTGAGACATCAACCTGCCAGTTGAGGGTACCACCGTTCTCATTAGAGTACCTGCCAGATGAGGGTAACTCTTCAGCTTGTCTTTAACCATGGCGCAGTACTGATAACCTTCCAGCGGGGTTATAGTTTGAACCCCAACTCTATTCAAAAAAGAGGTATGTCGGTTAGATGATTACTTCTCACAGTCTTAGTATAGAACTTAGTTTAGTTCTGCAGAATCAGGACTGTCAGACACAGTCACTCAATTATCAGTAATTCAGTTATTAGTAATCTCAAATATCTGTTGCTCAGTATTAAAAATCAGTACTCAGCTTCAGAAAAAGATCAAATATAGTATATACATATATGCACAGTATTGTATACCCAGTATTTACAGCAGTTTCAGTTATTTATGTACTCTTAGTTAGTTATTCGATATTATTCAGTCAGTTATTTTTTATGCATATGAACCCCTGCATTCAGCCTTACCTCATATAGCATACCATTACATTCCACGTACTGACGGATACTCTTTTTTTGCGCTATGTTGCCTCATATCATAGGTTCGGACTCATGGGTTCTTGATTGTGCATACACAGATTCAAATTTAACCAGCAGTGTCAGATTTAGTAGTGATTCCTTATCTATCGAGGATATATTTTATTTTAGTATTTCAGTTGTTGGAGTTAGTTGGGGGCTTTTCCCATCAACTCCACATTTAGACAGTTCAGTTAAAGGTTTTTCAAACAGTATTCAATACTTCAGATGTTATATATTTTTAGTATTTAATATTATGAACCTTATGGCATTTCAGCCTATTTTCCATATTATTTAAGTATTATTACTCAGTGCTCACAACATATATTAGTTAGGGGTTAGATTTTGGTCCTTCGAGATTTTAAGCATCGTGTAGCGTCTGTGGTAAAGACTCTAGGCATTATAAACTTGGTATCAGAGCCTAAGGTTAAACAGAGTCCTAGGGAGTCTGAAAGTTGTGTCTAGTAGAGTCTTATGCATATGTGTAGCGCACCACACTTATGGGAAAGAGGATATGAGATATTTTTAGGAAAATTTTCCCTTCTTTCAGTATTCATGTCGTGCGAGTGAGCATAAGATCAAGTTAAACTCTCAATCTAATTCGTTTCTTCCTTCTGTTTATAGAACATGTCTCCTAAAAAGAAAAAGGGAAGAGGAATAGGAAACCAGTCTGCACCTTAATCCATTTAGGCAGATCCCTTGGACGAGCTTGTCTCATATGCAGAATTCAAAGTTGTATTCACTACTCTAGACAATTCCATAGCCGCTTAAAATGAATGGCCAACTGCTGTTCAGGCCAACTCAGTGACCAATACTACTGCATCCAGGATTTAGGACTTCAACCAAGTAAATCCTCCCCTATTCTTAGGATCTAAGATAGAAGAAGATCCACAAAAGTTCCTTGACCAGGTTCAGAAAGTCACAGATATCATGGGAGTGACTTTCTATGAGAGTGCTGAGTTAGCTTCCTATTAGATTTAAGATATGGCTCATACATGGTTTAAGCAATGGAAGGTAGACAGGGGCACATATGTAGAGCCCATAGAGTAGGAGGAGTTTGCTACTGCTTTCCTAGATCAATTCTTTCCCTTAGAGATAAGAGAAGCCAAAGTGTTAGAGTTCATCAATCTCAAGCAGGGCAATATGAGTGTGAAAGAGTATTCCTTCAAGTTTACTCAGTTAACCAGGTATGATCCCCTTGTGGTAGTAGATAATAGGTCCAGTATGGGCAAATTTGTATCTAGGGTGTCAAAAAGTGTGGTTAAGGAGTACAAAACGTCAATGTTAGTTAAGTATATGGACATATCTAGGCTCATGGTCCATGATCAGTAGATAGAAGAGCCTAAGAATAAGAGAGCTAGAATAGGTATCTTTAATTTCACTCAGCCTAAGTCAGAGGGCGGTAACCGTTCGCAGTTTTGTCCAAAATCTTTTGTCCTAGCTCCATTCTTAGACAGTTCTCTAGTTGCTAAGTTTAGAAATGGTAACAAGGATAGGGTTCCAGGGTGTAAATCTCAGGCTTGTGTCAGTAGTGATCGAACAAATCCTCTTTTCCAGAAATATGGCAGAAACCATCAGGGTGTTTGCAGATCAGGCAGTGATGTTTGTTTAAGGTATGGCAAGCCAGCCTTAGAATTAGAGATTATCCTCAATCAGGATCTCAGGGTTAGTATAATCATCCCCCAGCTCAGTCCGATCACCCGAATCAGTAGGGTGCTGCTTCCAGTGCCACCAGTGGGCAATGCCAAAATAAACTCTATGCACTTCAGTCTAGACAAGATTAGGAAAGTTCTCCTAAGATGGTCACTGGTACATTACAGATCTTCTATTTACATGTTTATGCAGTATTAGATCGAGGAGCTTCTTTGTCTTTTGTAACTCCTTACATAGCAGTCAACTTTAAGATCAAACTAGAAATATTAATAGAACCTTTCTCAGTCTCTACCCCGATTGGTCAGTCTATCATAGCCTGGTGGGTATACAGGAACTGTCCGATTAGATATCTCAGAAAGTCACTTTAGTAGACTCAGTAGAATTGGAGATAACAGATTTTAACATCATTCTCGGCATAGATTGGATCCATTCACGCTATGCTTCAATTTATTGTAGGAACAAAATTATTCATTTTTAGTTTACAAATGAACCAGTCCTTGAATATAGGGGTAGTACTACAACGCTTTAGGGTCAGTTGATTTACTACCTTAGAGCGAGAAAAATGATTTCTAAAGGATGTTCTCCATTTTATGCGAGTCAAAGACCCTAGTTCAGAGACCCCTAGTCTTGAGTTAGTTCCAGTAGTAAATTAATTCTCAGATGTGTTTCCCAAAAATCTTCCCGGAGTTTCTCCGGTAAGGGAGATAGACCTTCTTCAGAATACTCAACCCATATCTATTATGCCATACAGAATGGCTCCAGACGATCTCAAAGAGTTAAAAGAACAATTAAAAGATCTCACAGACAAGGGATTCATCAGACCCAATATTTTGTCGTTGGTGTACTAGTTCTATTCATGCAGAAGAAAGACCGTTCTCTTAGAATGTGTATAGACTACTGTCAGTTACACAAAGTCACAGTCAAAAATAAATACCCACTTCCTAGAAGTTATTAATTTCTTACTAAACTTTAGGGAGCTAGTTACTTTTATAAGATAGACCTCATTTCAGGCTATCATCAGCTCAGAGTTAGAGAATGTGACCTTTTGAAAATATCTTTTCAAACCTGGTATGGTCACTTTAAATTTCTAGTCATGTCCTTTGGTCTTACTAATGCCCCAGCTACCTTCATAGACTTAATGAATTGCGTGTTAAAGTAGTACTTGGACATTTTCATTATTGTCTTTATCGATGACATTCTTGTCTATTCTCGTAGCTAGAATTATCATGCAGATCACCTCAAAATTGTACTTTAGACTCTCAGAGCCCATCAGTTGTTCGCCAAATTCAGTAAGTGTGAATTTTGGCTAAGGTAAGTAGCATTCTATGGTCATATTATTTCCGATGATGGCATTAGAGTTGATTCTCAAAAGACCAAGGTGGTGAGAAACTGGACAAGACCCATTTCTCCATCATATATCAGGAGCTTCTTTGGTTTAGTTGGCTATTACTGTCATTTTGTTAAAGGGTTCTTGTCTATTTCATCCCTCACGTCCAGATTGACTAAGAAAAAAAATCAAGTTTCAGTTGTCAGATTCTTGTGAGAAGAGTTTACAGGAGTTGAAGACTCGACTCACCCAAGCCCCAGTTTTAACTCTACCAAATAGTTCTGATAGGTTTATTATGTACTATGATGCATCCAGTGTAGGTTTGGGTTGTGTCCTCATGCAATGAGGTAAGGTCATAGCCTATTCCTCTAGATCTCTTAAGCCCCATGAGAAGAATTACCCTACCCATGATCTTGAATTAGTAGTTGTACAGTTTGCCTTAAAAATTTGGAGGCACTATTTGTATGGGGTGCATGCAGATGTGTTGACAGATCACAATAGCTTGCGGTATGTGTTCTCTCATAAGTATTTGAATTTGCATCAGAGAAGGTGGTTAGAGTTGTTTCAAGATTATGATATGAGTGTTATGTATCATCCGGGCAAGGAAAATATGGTGGAAAATTCTCTTAGTAAGTTGTCTATGGGTAGTGTTGCTCACCTTGAGAATGGTAAGATGAAGTTAGTTTAGGAAGTTCATCATCTTTCCCGTCTAGGTATCCGCTTCATCGATTTAGCAGAGGGTAGTATGTGGGTACAGAATATTTCAAAATCATCTCTAGTTTCCGAAGTGAAGGAAAAGTAGGATAGAAATCCCTATCTTGTTAAGTTGAAAGAGTCAGTCAGAGATCAGAAAGTAGAGGTTTTCTTCCAAGGGGTAGATGGTGTGTTTCATTGCTAGGGTCTTCTATGTGTGCCAGGTGTAGATGATGTGAGGCAACAAATTCTTACAGAAGCTCATGGTACGCGTTACTCAATTCATCCAGGGGCCACAAAGCTATACCACGATTTATAGGAGATCTACTGGTGGAGTGGGATGAAGAAAGATATTGCAGAGTTTGTATCTAAGAGCTCTACGTGTCAGCAGGTTAAGATTGAAAACCAAAATCCTAGTGTGTCCACGTAGGAGTTCAGCATTCCCACCTGGAAATGGGAAGAAGTGAACACAGACTTTGTGATAGGTTTACCTCTTACTCATCGTCAACATGATTCTATTTGGGTCATTGCAGATAAGTTGACCAAATCAGCATACTTCTTGCTAGTTAATACTTTCTATTCAGCTGAGGACTACAACAAACTCTATATCAAAGAGTTGTTCAGGTTACACGGCGTCCCAGTGTCTATTATCTCAGGTAGAGGTACCCAGTTTAGAGGTACCCAGTTTAACTCTCACTTTTGGAAAGCATTCCAAAGGGTTCTTTGTACCCAAGTTTACCTCAGTACAACCTTCCACCCTCAGACAGATGGTCAAGCAGAAAGGACCATTCAGACTCTAGAAGATATTTTAAGAGAATGTGTTGCTAATTTCAAGGGTAGTTGGGATGACCACTTGCCTTTGATTGAATTCACATGTAATAACAACTATCATTATGGTACTCATATGGCTCCATTTGAGGCTCTTTATGGTAGGAGATGTAGATCTCTAATTGGTTGGTCCGAGGGGATGTGGTCGCAGTTGTAGGGCCTGACTTTGTTTTTTATACCTTATAGAAGGTTCAGTTGATCAGAGAAAAGATTAGGGAAGCCAAGAGCCGATAAAAATCATATGCAGATGTGAGGAGAAAAGATCTCGAGTTTAAGATTGGTGATTCTATGTTTTTGAAAATCTCACCCATGAAGGTGGTGAAGAGGTTTGGAAAGAAGGGAAAGCTCAGTCCCCGATAGGTCAGTCCTTAAAGAATTCTCAGTCATTTTGGAAAGGTACATTACGAGCTTGAATTTCCTTCAGATCTAGCTTCAGTACACCCAGTGTTCCATGTCTCCTTGCTAAAGAAATGCATTGGTGAACCAGTAGTCATAGTTCCCTTAGAGGGAATAGATATTTAGAATGATCTCTCTTTTGAAAAGGTTCAAGTCTAGATTCTTGATCGTCAGATTCACAGACTGAGGAACAAAGAAGTTCCCTTACTCAAAGTTCTTTAGCAGAATCAGTCCGTTGAGGGAGCTATTTGGGAAGTAGAAGCAGATGTACAGACCAAGTATCCTCACCTCTTCTCTGCAAACCCAGATTCATCTTTAGGGTAACAGTCTTCCTAAGCTTTAGTCAGTTCCATGTTTAGTTACAGTTATAAACTTGGTATTCTTTACCGTTGCATATCATCTTAATGAATCAGTTAAGCCATGAACTCATGCATCAGATATGCATGTTCAGTATGAAAACCAAGCTTATCAATAGTTTTAGTCATCTACTCATGCATCAGATATTTATGTTCAGTGTGTAAGATTAATCTATCAGTGTTTCTCAGCTTAATCAATCTCATTCAGGGATGAATGTTCCCAAGTGGGAGGTATTGTAATACCCCATATTTCCCTAGATTAATTTAACTCCTAGTACATGAGTAATCCACTATAATTTTTTAAAATTACTTAGTATTTTTCAGTTTAATGCTTACCATTAGTTAGGAAATTTAGTCATCTATTCAACAATATAAAATTCGGCCAAAACCGATAACCGAGTGAGAACTTATAGAATATCTTGTGAAACGGTGTGCCAACTGGAAATTCACCATGTCACGGGAGAGAAACCAAATGGACTTCGTCAGTTTCTAGTGGACCTCCATGATAATGACACGTCGTGCCTAGGTTACATACAGTTCACAATTGTCATTTTCCAGTATGGCAACACCGCGTCGCACCATTATCCATTTTCCCATTTGTCAAATTACAGTGAGGCTCCACGATGGTACCACATCGCGCACAGAGCCAATTTCGCAGTCATCTATTTTTAAACAGTGCTAGCCATATTCCAGTGGCTCACCGCGATGCCACCGCATCGCGGTGAGTCCCAAAAAAGGGTATCCAGTGATAATTTATAAATATTTTCCAGGGGTAATTGCGTATTTTACCATGACCCAATTAAGCCTTTAACAGTTAATTTACCCTTAATTAACCTAGTTATAGCATTAATTCCTCACTTTCTCTAAAGATTAAAATACTCTCTCTCAAAGGGAAAAACCCTAGCTTCAAGAAATCAAGAACAAACTCAAGAATTTCTACAAGAATAGTCAAGATTAATATTCCCAAGTATGTTAGGTGTTCATCTATGTGTTACTTTCACCCATAGAGTCAAAGAATCTATTTTTTTTTAAAAACTACAAGTTTATAGAATTATGATTTCCATGCTTGAAATTGATTGTACTCATGTTCATGATAGTAATTGGGTTTTAATTCATGATTAATTATAAGTTTCCATGAAATTAAAGTAGTTTATGTGATGAATTATATGAATTGCATCCTAAACCCTTGAATTTAAAGTTGAGTATTGTATTCATGATGTTCATGTGTTGGCCATTATCATGTGAAATAATCCATGCACCCAAAGTATTTTCTAAAATGCCTACGTGAAGGAAATAGCGGAATAATGACATGTCATTATGTGGTCCCAATCATGTACACGATTATTCCCTACAGGTGTTTGATAAAATATCTCTATGAATGAATTATGAACAAGTGGACATTGTTATGTTTTTCTAGATCATGCTATGTTTTACTTTCACGCTATCGAGTCCTGGGGGTATCTATTACTCAAAAATCTAGTTGTTTACCTAGAGCTACAATAGTTACAGAATAGTCTCAATACTGTCATGGTCAGTGGCACTCTTAGTCAGTAAAGAACTCAGTGAAACTAAGTATCAGTCTACTCAGCTCAGTATAATCAGTTCTGTGTCTATTCAGTTAGGAGTAGGATTCACCACCGAGTGAAACCAAGGATGGGGGCTCACCTGACAGTAGAGGTTGTGATCCTTAGAAGTAGTCCTTGCATTCTAGAACTATGTAGCCAGCATAGGTTAACACATCAACCTGCCAGTTGAGGGTTGATGAAGTGTTTTAACCTTCCAGTTGAGGGTACCACTGTTCTCATTAGAGTACCTGCCAGATGAGGGTAACTCTTCATCTTATATTTACTCGTGGAATGGTACTAACACCCTTCCAACTTGGGTTATAGGTTGAACCGCAAATCTATTCAGAAAAGGGGCATGTCGGCTAGATGATTACTTTCCATATTCTCTATTTCTGTCTTAGTATAGAACTCAGTTAAGTTCTACAGAATAAGGACTGTTACACACAGTCACTTAGTTATCAATAATTCAGTTATCACTAGTCTAAGATATTAGTTACTTAGTATCAAAAATTAGTACTCAGTTTTAGAAAAATCTCAGATACAGTATATACGTATATGCACAGTATTGTATACTCAGTATTTACAACAGTTTCAGTTATTTATATTCTCTTACTCAGTTATTCCATTTCATTTAGTTAGTTACTATTCATTCATATGAACCCTTGCATTCAGCCTTACCTCTTCTAGAATACCAGCATATTCCACGTACTGACGTATACTCTTTCTTTGATCTATGTTGTCTCATATCATAGGTTCGGAAGCTCAGGTTCCTGACCGCGCATAGATAGATTCAGATTCAGCTAGCAGTGTCAGATTTAGTAGTGAGTCCTCATCTATAGAGGATATGCTTTATTTTAGTATTTCAGTAGTCAGAGTTAGTTGGAGGCTTGTCCCATCAATTCCTCATTTAGATAGTTCAGTTAGAGGCTTTTTAGACTATACTATTTCAGACAATATTCAGTACTTCAAATGTTTTCATCAGATGTTATATTTTATTGGTATTTTAGATTATGAACCTTACGGTATTTCAACCTATTTTCCACATTATTTTAATATTCTTACTCAGTGCTTACAATAAATATCAGTCATAGGTTAGCTTGTGGTCCTTCGGAGTCATAAGCACTGTGTACCGTCTGGGCTACAGACTCGGGGCATTACAGCTAATTACAAGTGAAGTTAATATTTTCTAATTGTTTGATATTTCACTTCAAATCCCCCTATTTACTTTTGTGTTTTTTCCCATTGATTACAATATCTGAGATCTACAAGTCCATGTATTCCCTTTGGATTCAAACCCAACCTTTGTTGGGTTACTATATTTGACAGTGGCCGTAATCATCTTTAGAGTGGAGGTGTAGCTTTGGCGTTATCAAATTTTAGCGCCGTTGTTTGGGAATAAAGTGTTGAATTACGAATTGAAGTTGTTGCAGTTTTTGGGTCTTTTTGCTTTTGTTCTTAGTTTGGTATATGTTGATGTATTCCTAGAACAAAATGTAGAGGTAATCCCTTGTCCCACTGAATCTGAATCTAGAGAGGATCCTCAAAAACCTAGTAGAATGACAGTGCCAAAGAGAGGCGATTTTCCTAATGGAGTTTGTCATGATGTACCTTCTCCGGGAGTTCAGGATATTATTGACCAACAGACGGAGGTATTGTTAGAACAAGATGCTAACTCGAGAAAGGAATAAAAAGCTTAATGTTTAGCTTAGGAGGCAGAGCTAACTAGAAATCAACATGAATAAAACCACTTAGCAGCACTCGGAGGAAACCAGAATTGAGTTTGAGATGGCCAAGCCCATATGATCCCAACATACCAGTACACGAAACTATATAAGAATGATGAAGAAGATCTGTGGTATGTTGAGAAGATAGAGATTTGTGCCATTATTCCTTCTATTTTACCCCCATACATTATGTTTAATAGATCGAGTTCTATATCCATCTCTTATACATGAAGGGTGTGTTTGCAGTATTGTCTACAGATGACGAAAACATTTATCTATCTAGTTTTTTCTAGAATTTGCTCTTCAAATACATATCCATGGGTGAATCAAGAGGCACTTAGATTGAGGTTGTTCCCTTTCTCGCTTACAAGAAAAACATCCTTTTGGTTAGGGGAACTTCCAAGAGACTCTATCACTACATAGAATGTGTTATGCAAACAATTCTTAGATTAGTTCTTTCCTCCATTCAGGATTTGTAGCTTAAGGGTGATATCTATAATTTCATACAGTTGCAGTCTATGTCTATGTATGAGGAATGATTAAATTTCAATAAGAAATTTAGTATGGTGCCCAACCACAAGTTTTCAGAGATAAACTTATTAGAGTTATTCTATAGAGCCATGACCATCAGTTATAGAGCCACGTTATACACTGTCTCTAGAGGAGATTTAATGATATTTGCTTGGAGGTATCTTCTAATATTCTACATTTGATCTCTCACTAATAGAGGGTGGCAAACTCGGGAGGTAGAGAGAGGTTCTGGCACTTAATCCATTAAAGTTACTGGTGACCAGAGTATAGCTGATGATTCTATAGCGCAAGAGATTGAGATATTAAGGACTGATCTTGGGTTTCTAGCAAAGACGTTCATGATCTTGAATTCTGAGAAAGTTCATACATTAGGAGCACAGGTGAAGCTTCCAAAGATTATAAGTCTGCATTATAATAAAAGGCTAGGTATTTGTGTCATTGGTTATAAGGTTTTCGAGCCCAAGAGAAGGGAAACCAAGGTCAGAACTACAATGATGATAAATATAGATACCACAGTAGGGAAAAAGAAGGTTATTGTATATTGATAGATAATTACAATGAGAAGAGAGATATGTAGACTCCGTATGGCAAATGAGATATGGAATAAAGAATGGAAGAAATGCTGACCAAACTGGTGATGGGTCAAGAAAATCAGGAGAACAACCTTAAGTATATTACGTATGACATTTCAGGGTTGAACCATAAGGTGGATTCTCATGCGATTCCTATCAAGAAATTGGAGCACCAATTTGGGCAATTAACAACAATGATCAAACAGTAATAACCCGTTACTCTTCTAAGTGAAAAAAGTTTAGTGTACACCAACTAATAATCATTTTATATTTATCATCACTAATTGTGGTGCCACTACTGATGATCCCCCTAGACCTACTATTAAGGAATTTAAGAATGATAACACTTAAAACGACGAGACACCTGAGGTAGAGTCTAGAAAGTCGACATGGGGTGAGGATGATTTTGGGTATGATAGTTTTGAGGATTTGGTCATCGAGACCAATGATCATGTGAACCCTTATATTGTGACTCTTTCCCTAGCATTAGCGAAAAAGAAGGAAGATCCCATAGCAGTCACCATTCTGCGTTCTATTGGGCCTTTTAATGTTAAGAATGCTTTATGTGACTTAGGATAAGGAGTAAATATAATGTTACTAGTTGTGTACAAGTTGTTGAGGATAGGAGAAATCAAACCTATGTCCATAAAATAATTGATGGTTGACTCATCTATGAAAAAATTGGTAGGTGTTTTGTGCAATGTAGAAGTAAGGATAGGATCCCTTATGTTCCTCGTTGATTTCATGCTTCTTGATTATGAGGTGAATTGTCAATCCCCCGTTATATTAGGTAGAACTTTCCTACCCAATGGTAGGATATTGATTGACATATACTTGGGGTAGATCATCTTCAAACTGAATGATTAGCAAGTAGTGTTTGATATGTGTATAACTGTGCAGCAGCCAGACAATAGATGAGTGGTTTCTATAATAGACATAATTGATAAGGATGTTGTTGCAAATGCCAGTGTACTAAATGCTCTAGGTGTTAATGAGAGACGTGTGGTAGATCAATCTGTAAAAATTGAGAATGCTAGATCCAAGACATATGAGGAAAGAGGTGGATAACTTGTGAGAAGAGGTGTACTTTCTCACTGAGAGCCACAACTCATAAAAAATATCTATGTTGAGGGTTTCTATCATAGAAGTGCATAGAGTAAAATGGTTATGAAGAAGGGTAAAATGAGAGAAAATATAGTAGGGTTGGGTGTAGTAGAAAAAGAATAGAAAGAGAAAGAAAAGAAAAATTGTGAAAATTGTGAAAAGGAAAGAATAAAGAAATCAAACACAACCTGAATGTGCATAATGAATAAAAAGGGAGAAATAAGGATGGAATTAAAAACTAAATAGTTAACAAGTGAGACCCCAAGGTCAGTGTAGTTCTAAGGAGGATTAATCACTTGACATGTCCATATATCCCATAATAGCTCCCAAGACTACATTATAAGGAGAGAAAAGTCATATAGTGATCCTAACTTGATGTATGAATGCTAATGTAAAAAAAATAAGGGCACACATATGATAATTGTTGTACATTGATTAGAACTTATCTCCTGAGTGTGATTGTCTCTAGATGTCCCTGCATTGACATACATTATTTCATATAAGTGAGTGGGACATCTTTGTTGTAAGGGCACTTGAGTCATATTGCTAGCTACTTATTTTTCTTCGGTAGTTTAACTTGTACATATGAAAGGTTTTCTAATGCTAATGTAATTCCATACCTTGATCCTATTATGTCACATTGTTGTGCTTCATGTTTATACACAGCTGGTTTTAAAAAATGAGGCTTGAGAGGGTGTTGTGTTTTGAGCTTAAAATATTAATTGACTGCCTAGAATAGCTTAGATTCTCCTAGATAAGCATTATATTTGTTTTTTTGTATTTTGTTGCCTGAGAAATACAAATGTTCTAAGTTGAGGGTGTTGATGCACTATAGAAATATTGTACTTTTGATGCTTAAAACTAGGAAAATATGCAAGTTTTGGATGTTTTTTAGCTAGATATAATGCATTTTTTTGTAAGTTTTAAAGGAAATCATGTTTTGTATGCTAAGTTTGTGAAAAAGAGGAAAAAAGTGTTTTAAACTACTTTTGAGGGCAATGATGGATGTTCGAGATGCTTTTCGGATTGTTCGTGACCAAATCATATTTAGGAATTGAAGAAGAGCTGAAAAGATGACACCCGACACTTTCTAAGTCAACATGCAGATTGCATAAAGCATTGATAGACTGCATGAGGGAATAGAAAGTGTCAGAAATGTAAAATCATGAGAGCTAACATGGATGAAATTTTGGTCTGGCATTTGCGGTCTTCACTTGCACCTTCCCTGTAGGCTACAAGAACTACCTTCGCCTAAGGACAACGCGCAAGTAGGGACCATAAGTGGCCACTAACCCCTTTTTTCTCCTATTTCTTCGAGATTTAAATTTAGGGTTTCCCCATGTATTATAAATACCCCTTATGTGTTTTTTAGTAGGAGTTATTCACTCTTAATACTTAAAAACATATTTTGATTTCGAGATCCGACTTTGGTCTTTGAATTCTCTTGTATTGATTTTAGTTGATTAACTCAGTTACGGTCTTGTGTGTTTATACTTCAAACTGTAGTGATTTCATATATGCTTTCAATCATGAATGTTATTGATTACTTCACAAGAATGAGCGTCTAGAAACCCATAGCTAGGGTTATGGAACCCTGATGAATTGATGAGGTAGGGGAAGCACTATTATTATTTTGAACTGATATACATGCATTGTATTATCTTCAATTTAATAGTTATTTTAGCGATGGCCAATGTTAAGATCCCGCCTAAATTATTGCTACTTATTTCAAAAGAGGTGTAGTAACTAGGAAAAGATAATTACAATAGTAATTTGAAGTTTAACTGTCGATCTCTTCTACCAGGTATTATCCAAGTAATATGGTTATCTATTATTTAATAACTAGATACTCAAAAGGTAATAGTTAATTGGAATCAAGATAAGGGTTAGTAAGGCGATATCCTGAGACTTAAAAAGTAAAGGGCGAAATCCATCTACTCATCCAAAAGACTGTAGATGGTACATAACTTATCAGATTCTAAAAGCAAGGAATTGGGTTGGTTCAACAAAGAAAGATAAGCCCATGAAGTTGAGAACCAGTGGAAAAACAATCCTAGTGTTCACTGATGCTGATTACAACTGAAGTTGAAATTTTCCATATTTTATATTTTCTATTCAAATACTCCTATTTACTTTTCCAGTTTTGCCCATTGATTACAGTATTTGATATCCATAAGTCCACGTATTCCCTAGTATTTGACTCCAACTTTTGTTAGGTTACTATATTTGACAACGATAACAATTATCTTCGAAATGGAGGTATATCTTGGCCGTTATCAGTTGGTACAAAGTATAAGTTCGTACACTTTATATGGACGGTGCATATTATTGCTACTTCACAAGAGAATGCCCTTTGGGATGTGAGTACGTCAATTCATATCACAAGAGAAAGTTTGAATTTTGCAGCAAAGTTATGGTGAATACTAGTTTGCCCCAGATTGGGATTGAATATTAGTAATAACATTTTGAGCCCTGACAAGGTTGCTTTGATAGCAGGGATAATAGAGTGGCATGATATAGATATTGAAAAGGTTATCTCACATGAGATCAAGAAAGGATATGAGTACTAATATGAGTTTCTCTAATGAAGATTTGTTTGAAGGATAGGGTGGCTATTTTTCCTAAGGTTGAAACTTTTGTTAGGGCCCACTAGACAATTTATATAGGATTAATCGGCATCAGGTACACCCGATCTAAAGGGCAAAGGTAAATGCTCTATTGTTTTAGGGTGTATTTGTACCAGGTAATCAATGGATATTAATACCTTGAGTTTTACTATGCTTGGGGTCACACATGATTATTCTCAAGATGAGAATACACAGTCCATGATGCAAGCTACTACTGAGGCCATTACCTCCACAACCTCTAACCCACCTTCAACCCTTATACCACTGACTCTGAGACCACCCTTTCCATGTCCGCACGTTAATGGATAAATTTTCATCTCACGGGAGTTCATGAATAGGGTTATTAAAAGATATTCACCCTTGAATAAATGGTGGCTAACATCAAGAAAAGGGTGCATCTATGGGTGAAATAGGAGATTCACGATGAAATAAATGCAATATAGACTCAATTTAATAGTTTTGAGAAGATAATTAGCAAAATTCTCAAAGGGGTGTAGTCCTCAAATTTAGTAGATATCCATGAGGAGTTGGAAATACTGAGTGCTTCTATGGAGGATATTGACGCAATGTCGTATCTAGTTTTTTCAACTTTCTCTATGTCGATCTTGTGGAGATTTTGGTAGAGAAAGTGACCAATGTGTAAAAAATATAAATAAAAGGTCCCAAAAGTTAGTAGTAAAAGAGAGAGATAGAAATAGGAGAAAGAGATGATAAGAGAAGTGAGATGACCAAGGCTGTTACAACGAGTACGAAGTCGGTGTATGACCAGTTTTTTGAGGTCCATGAGATAGTGTGTGGAGCCAAGAGAACCATATTCTTTTTAGCCAAGCTTCTAATGTTGCAAGGTTCAATGAGAGTAGGACACCAATATTTAACCCTGCAAATGTCACACTATTTGCCGCACTACACACCACTAATTCAAATATTGATTTAAGTGCCACAACTACTTTCAAGGACATTATTTCTGAGACTGGGGTCCATTGTGAGTAGATGAGACATCGTTATTGGGTATATCGTATGCCAAGGAGTTTCCCTTACCCTTGTTTTACATTTTTCCTTTATTTCGTGAAATGGGGACATTGCCTGATGTCCAAGTTAGGGGTAGGGGTGTAGTACAAACAAGGGTTATCATTGTCATATTTTTGTGCTATCATAGTTTGAACTAGCATGGTTAGGTATTTTTTTATATGTTTTGTTGTTTCGTGTGTAACATAAATCATATAAAGATAACTTGTTGTAGTCAAAATAAAAGAAGTGTGTTTTTTTAAGCTTGTTAAAATGATACCCCTCTAAATTTATTTATTTTTGTATTGTGTGCTTACTTGAACTATGACCACAATTAGGATATCTTTATGGCATTAGTTTTAGTAGTTTTATAGCCTGTCCTAGATATGCATGAACCAATGAGGTATTGAATGAAATAATATCCTAAAGCCGTGAGTGTGTGAGGTTTTACTTAGTGTCTTTATGGTTGGTCAATAACTTTCATGGTTAGTCTAACTGAAGTTGTAGGATAGAAGATTAGGAAAGGATCATAGGCCATCATAAAAAAAGTCCATCAAAGGCCTAAAATCCTACCAAATGAATGGAATATCTGTTGAACCTAATTTTGAGCCTAAATAGACCTTTTCATTTGATTACCCTATTCACATACCCAGTTTTACAATGAACCTTCTTTAGCCCTAGTCCCTCATTGGACACTACATATCTCAACTCAGGAGAGTTGACTATGCTAAGGGTGGCTACTGTAGGGGTTCATAGAAAGTTATGTATGAAGAATACGTAGTAAAAAGAAAAAAACAGATGTGGGTGAGGTGTGAAAAACAATAGAAATGAAGAAAAAATATAAAAAAAGAGAGAAAATTTGAGAAGAAGAAGAAAAAGAAATGTTTAAAAAATAAAATTAAATTTGGGGTTCGAAAAGTGAATGATTTAAAAGGGAAAGAAATAAAAGAATGTTCCTAAAGATGAAACCAAATATAGTATAGTGTCAAGGAGGGTTATTTACTTTACCAATATATACCATACCTACCACCGAGCCTATTTTACAAGCAAACAAAGACTTATAGTCATTCTAATTTGATTGTTCAAAAGATAAGGCATGGAAAATAAGGCCAACCTATGGTACTAAACGACCACAACTAGAATTTCTTATGAGAGTTATATATTTGATCCATTCCTAGGTTTTTGTTTAACACTACATAAATTGAGTGCGAGACTTCTTTATTGTGAGGGCATAAGGGCTATGTTTGGTTGTTTCTTGTGTATGTAGTGTCATTTGTCTAATGTGTTAGGTGGTCTGCTGCTAATGTAATTCCTATGTCTTGATCCCATTGTGTTATGGTGTGTATTTTGAATATGCACTTCACTTGATTATTTTGAATGCCATTGAAAGGTATTGAACTGTGTTTTGGTGTATGCATGCTAAAACATTAGTTGTGTGAATCTTGGATTGTCATAGTATTCTTAGTTTTCTCTAGGTTAAGAATCTTATTAAGTTTTTTGTGTTTTGTTTTCCTGAGGACATCCAAACATTCAAAGTTGAGGGTGTTTGTGTGCCTTAGTTTTATGACACTTTCGGCGCTCAAAAAAAGAAAATTTTCTAATCCGAAGGATTGTTTATATAGATATGATATGGTTTGTGTAGTTTATAAGTAAAAAAGGGTTTGAAGTGATTAAAAGGAATGAAGAATTATTTTCACAAATGTAGACAAACACTAGGCAACGAGTCATCAGGTTTTAATAAGACTCATAGCCTCAGATGTTGTTATTCTAAAAGATTTATGGACTTGGGAAAACCTATGACTCATTAGGTTATATTATGAGCCGTAGGAGAAACAATACTAAAAAGATTTTTCAAAGTTCTAAAGATTTGCAAGTTAATTCCAATAATGACGAGAGTAGGCAATGACTCATTGGGTCAAATGATGAGTCATACTCTAGAATTGGTAGGAGTCTAGTTCATTCAATATTTTGGAAAATATAAAGGCTAAGTAAAAGTATGAGGAGAGGTTATGAGCCATCTTTTTACTTGATTAGTTGTCATGAGTAGTTATCCTAAGTTAGTAAGAAGAGTCCTAAAAACATACAAAAGCGCAAAAGTGTAAAAGGATAACACTACAACTCGTTTAGTCATAATATTATTCGTATCCAATAGGGTAATAAGAAGACAATGGACAAGGAAGAAAGACTATCAATGAGTTGTCATACGTCTATTCAACTCATTCTCAGAGGCGTAGCCATTACCGACTTTTTAATCTAACTTTGTTAGGATAGGTTTAGATTTTTTATATATAATCTTGTTCATTTTTTTTATAAGTTTATGTTCCATTACTACTTTCAAGTCATATTATTTGTTTTGCATGTATAAACATTGATTCTAGGGTTTTAATTTACATTGAGATTTTGGAGTTTCCTTATTATTATTTTAAGTTCATACTTTTGTTTTTATCTATCATCTCTTTTTGGGTGACTGCAATTATGAGTATCTTAATACCACACATAGTATTGTTGGAGTGATGAAATATTAGTGAAGTTCTGTTTGACGTACAAGGTGATTTTATATGGGTAGATAGGAATACATTGTTTTTTCTTTGGAATTGGTTGTTTTCTAATGAGTACATGCATTGGAACTTGTCCTATATCTATACTAGACTTTAACAAGGGTATTCAAATAGGATTAGTGAATCATAACAAAACTTGGAGTTATCTTTATTTAATTATCCTTGATCCTGTAAACAGGAAAGGCTATATTGGGATCATAGATAGGGGTTAGTATTACAAAATAAATAACACATGAAATTTGTGATTGGGGATACTCATCTACATGGAGAGTAATATAGTCAGTTAGATGATACATAACATATTGATTATGCATGCTAAATACCACTAGAGATCATTAAAGTATAGAAAACCTATGCAGTTAGGATATTATTTGGGAACGTCGTCCTAGTGCCTTTCTCATATTGATTACAAATCAACACTTTCTAGTATTGATCTTTTGTTTTACAAACCCCATATTTTCCATCATATGTGGGATTGACCCCACCCTTGTTGGGTTCTATATTTATTCAACGACCACTTTATAATTTTTGGGAGGAATAATTTGGTAGATATCAATTTTTAGTTATTGATTTTTTGGTTTTCTTTTCTATTTTCTTAAGGTCATACACCAGTGTATGCCCAATAATTAGAGTAAAAGTAATCCCCTAATTCCACTTGATATATAGCTTGAGAGAAATTTGAGAAACAATCAAATGATGCTTAACGATGGATTTCATGATCCAGCAGCCTTGATGGAAGGTGTTAATAGTGGTGGTAAACTTCATGATCAGCCAGAACTTCATCCTATTAGTCAGAAAATACAGAATGGACCACTGCTAGATTGATGGCTACAAAGAATGCTGGATAAGAAGCTACCAAGCAGGTTTTTAAGGACGAAAGAGTAAGGAAATATGAAGTAAATCATCGTGTTCACTTTATAATTGGGAAAGATAGAAGGCTCGAGGGAAATAGCCTTTACAATAGTATCTCCCTTTGTTTGAAAATACCAAGAAAAAAATTGGTGCAATCATTTCACCAGAATTTTCTCAAGGGACTCAGGGTAACATCACAAGTGACATGATCCAAAATTCTGAATTTAAAGAGGCCAATTGCTAGCCTTTTTACCGATGATGCAAATAAGTATATTATGAACATTAAGGGGATCTACACTTTGTATAATCAACCTGTTTTGAGTTAGGAGGATATTATACTGAAACTATTTCCATTTTTCTAATGAGAGAAACTACTCTATGGTTGGATGAATTACTACATGGATCTATACTACTTGGAATGAGTTTAGGATTCAACTGTTAGACCAAAAATTCTTAACCCCTAGAATGTTGCAATTAAAAGATGAGATATATAATTTAAGAAAATTTCATTTAGAAGCATTAGACAAGACTTCATTAAGGTTAAATAAAAGATGCAGAGTGTTCCAAACAACATGATGACTGGTAGGAACTTGTAAGAGATCTTCCATAAAAACTTGAATGGTAACACTAAGCATGTAGCAGAAAATATTACAGGAGGGAATTCATGAGTCTTCATTGGGACCACGCTTCTAAGATCCTCGATCAAATTACCAAAATTAGATGAGGTTGGCATACATGGGAGGGATATAGACCTGCACATACTTTTGAAATTGTATCATCCATATTATTGCAAGAACTAGATGAGACAATTGCTTGAGAGGTTGCACAACTTAGGACTAAGAGTGCATAGCTTACAAAATAATTTGCAGAGACTGTAGAAGAAAAGGTGAATGTGGTAGGAACATAATGTAGGGCACCTAGTTATGAAGATTTAAATTCTGAGAAAATTTTTAAATATCTTAATAGAGAGGTGGTGAGTTATTGATTCAAGGGACAAGGGTTTAACTATGACAACTGGAACTCAAGGCAAGTAAATCATGGTCGAAAATACCATAGAGATAACTAAGACAATAATTCTAAGTATAGATATAGGAGTAGGGCTCATAATGATGATTGGAGATGAATAGATGACTAAAAAGATAGGTGTGTCCTTTACATTCTACCCAGGATTTGAGATGCGAGTTGAGCAATTCAAGAATGGAGGACATTTTTAGAAATATTGCAAAAGGGGTAGAGAAAATGGAAAACTGCCTTAAGTAAATTAAGGTAGATATTTTAGGGATAAATTAGAAAGTTGGAGGACATACTACTGCAACAAAGCATATTGAGAAATAGTTTGCTTAGATTTGTGTTTTATTAAATCAGCATCAGTATGGTACACTCCCAAGAAACAACTTCAAAAAACCATACAATGATAGTCACTACTTGGCTATTTCTACTTAGAGTGGTAAGTTTACCACTGGCTCTTCTATGCCCATAATTGTTGTTGATATGGTAGACCTTGTTATTGTAGTGGATGAAGGGTTATTGACTCTATAGAAGTGATGATTAATAAGAATGCACCTAAAAGGGCTTAAGTTAATGATAATGAGGCCAAGGTAGAAAGGGAAAGGACTAGGAGGTATGGTAAGTATTAAATCCTATTCCACGACCCCCTCTTTCTTTTTTGCAAAACTAAAAAAACTTCAGAGAGAAATAATAAAATTTTTATTTCCATACTGATGAAGTTTATTGTGAATATCCTTCTTGTTGAGGCACTTAAAAAATGCTAGGTTATACAAAGTTTATGAAGAATATGGTGACTATGAAGCAGGAGGTGATTTTTGAGTCTGTGGGTAAGGTGCACCTTTGTAGTGCAATAGTCTGTATATATTTAGTTGAGAAAAAGAAAGACCCAAGATCATTCACGATTCCATGTTCAATTAGGTGTTTCTATTTAACTAAGGCATTTTGTGATTTAGGTTATAACATTAAATTTATGTATCTAGTAATTTACAAACAATTAGGGTTTGGCTCACCCATTCCAACTTTAATGAGACTCTTAATAGAGGGCCATAATGTGAAGATTTCAGTGGGAATATGATGTTTTTGTGAGAGTCAAATCCTTTATTTTTCCAGTTGATTTCATCATGCTTGAATTTGAGGTTCATATTATCTTCGGAAGGGCTTTTCTTGGGACAAGACTTGCGTTAGTTGATATTTGAATGGGGCAGATGAAGTTTCAATTGAATAATGAATAGGTTACTTTTAATGTATTTCATTTAATAAAGCATTCAAAGGACATACATATGATCTTTATAACATATGTAAATTTGATGATGATGAACTAGTAATACATATTGATGAGAGACTTGGTGTTGACGCCCTTGCATCAGTCATTATGAATTTTGAGAATAATTGCATTGATTATGATGAGATAGTTATTGTAATTTAGGGTAGGGGTTCATACAATTATATATTAAAGAAGTAATATCTTTATTTGAAGATTAAAGTGACCCCACCAACTAAGCCCTTTATGGAAAAGACTCTAGTTTGGAGTGCAAAGATCTTCCATCCCATTTTCATTATATTTTTAGGATCCAACAACATGTTTATAATTATTATTGCAACTGATTTGGTAGATTAGAAAGTTGGGGCTTTGGTTTCTATGTTGAAGAGGTCAATTGGGTTGTCCATTGATGATATCAATGGAATTTGTGTTAGAATATTTACACCAAAAATTGATCTTAAGCTAGATTATATGCCTAGTATTAAGCATCATTAGAGGTTGAATCTTATTATGCAAGAGATGGTGATAAAGAAAATTATCAAGTCGTTGGATGTGGGTGTGGTTTATTTAATTTTTGATTGCATGTGTATAAGCTCAATCCAATCTGTCTTGAAGAAGAGTGGAATCACTGTGGTTCCTTATTATAAGAATGACCTTATTGTAATGAGGCTATCCATGGGTTGGCATATGTATGGACGATAGAAAGTTGAACTCTTGGACAAAGAAGGATTACTTTCCTACGCTCTGTATGGATAATATATTAGACGGACTTATTGGTAGAGGTTGGTATTGTTTTCTTAGAGGATACTCGATTGCAGTCAAATTTTTTTTGCTTTCGAGGACCAAGAGAAGACCACTTTCACTTGTCCACATGGGATTTTATTCAAGAGGATGCACCCACAACCTTTCAGCATTGCATGATTTTATTTTTTGACATGGTTGAGGGCACTGTTGAAGTGTTCATGGATAATATCTTGGATATTCGTAGCTCATTTGATGATTGTTTTGCATATCTTGCTAATTTTCTTAGGATATGCATGGAATGTAATTTGGTTTTGAATTGGGAGAAGTGTCACTTCATGATTAAAGAAGAAATAGTTGTTGGTCACAATATTTTGAAGAAAGGGATTAAAGTTGACAAGGTGAAGATTAAAGTGACTAAAAAGCTGCCTCCATAATTTCTATGAAGGATATTTATAGCTTCTTTGGGAATTTGGGTTTCTATAGAATATTCGTCAAGGACTTCTCTAAGATTGCCAATCCATTCTATAAGATACTGGAGAAGGAGGTAAAATTGATGTTTCATGATGTATGTCTAAAAACGTTTGAGTGCCTGAAAGAGAAGTCGATTTAGCCCCTATTATTGTGTCTCACAATTAGTCTATAGTATTTGAAGTGATATAGGATGCTAGTGGTGCAACTCTAGCTACAGTCCTAGGACAAAGGTGAGAGAAGATTATACATCCCATCTTCAATAATAGCAACGCACTTAACCCTTCCCAGACAATTATATTATAATTGAAAAAAAGTTGTTTGTCGTGTTATTTCCTTATGAGAAATTTTGTTCATATTTTTTTGGAACAAAATTCATTATACTTACTGACCTTGCAGTTGTTAGGTATCTTATGGAAAAGAAGAATGCAAAGATAAGGTTGATTCATTGGGTATTTTTGTTGAAGGAATTTGACTTTAAGGTTAAGAATGGAAAGCGGACTAAGAATATAGCGGTTGGCAACCTGTCACTCCTTGAAG
Organism: Capsicum pubescens; assembly: GCA_030864215.1. NCBI lineage: Eukaryota > Viridiplantae > Streptophyta > Magnoliopsida > Solanales > Solanaceae > Capsicum > Capsicum pubescens. Next base: position 243,768,969 of record CM061546.1, on the reverse strand, counting down.
AAAAGGTGGTGCTGGAAACTTATGGATGAGTTTTAGATTGATGATACTTTTCTTGATGAATAGGTATTAGCCGCATCAAATGATTTGATTCCATGGTTAACAAATTAAAAAAATTATCTCGTAATTGATATGGATTATAAAGACTACTCTTTCCCAAAGGAATGAAATTTATATATGATGTTAGGAAGTTCTTTAGGTATGAATCACATTTTTTCAGAAGTTGTGATGATTGAGTGGTGTATAGATGTGTTCCTAAAGTTGAGATGATAAGTATCTTAGAGGCATGTCATTCTTCTCCAGTTGAGGGCCATCATAGTGGTGCATAAACTAAGCACAAATCTTGAAGCATGGATTCTATTTTCCCATAATTTACAAATATACAAATAACTATGACAAGGCATGTGACTAATGCAAAAGGCAATGAAACATCTCACAAAGGCAGGAACTTCAATGACAACTATTTTCTAGCTTGTGTTATTTGAAGTATGGGGCATTGATTTCATAGGATATTTTGTTTTTTTGCGTTTGTATGGAGTATATCTTGGTCACTATTGACTACATTTTGAAATGAGTGGAGGTAGTAGCACTTCAAAACAACGAATAGAAGAGTGTCACAACATTCTTTAAAAAGAACATATTTTTAATATTTGGTACTCCTGGGGTTTTTATTAGTGATGAGGCTTACCTTTTTGAAGTCATCTATTCAGAGCATTGCTTAAGAAATAGGGGGAAACATAAGGCGGCAATGCCTTATCATCCACAAACAAGTGGGCAGGTTGAGTTCTATAATCATGAGATCAAGTCCATATTGGCAAAGAATGTGAATGCCTATAGGATGTATTAGGCGGAAAAGATAAATAAGGAACTATGGGGATATAAAACAACATTTAATACCACTATTTGTACTTCTCTATATCAGCTTATGTATGGCAATGCATGCCACTTGCTTATCGAGGTTGGGCAGAAGGAATTTTGGGCTTTGAAAAAGCTAAATCTAAAATAGAATGATGCGAGCCAATTTGATATTAGATAATCAAAATGAGATGGATGAGTTCAATCTCTGAGCCTATGAATGAACAACATTGTACAAGGGAAGTATGAAGCTATACCATGATCGAAAGATCGAGAAAAGAGAGTTCACCACTGGCAATTTGGTATTTTTGTTTGAATTTAATATTTAGTTATTTATGGTCATGCCAAAGTCGAAGTGGAGAGAGACAATATAGAGTGACTAGAGTGTTCCCGTATGTTGCACTTGAGATAAAGAATAAACAGGGTCAGAAGTTTAAGTTGAATGGCCAAAGCGTGAAGCACTATTTAGTGTATATTCATAAAGCTAAATTAGTTTGTGATATGCATTTCGATGGTGCTCGAGGTGTAAACTACACCCAAGTTGTTCCATGATAATAAGTTAGCTGCTTCATAGGAGGCAACCCATGGTCTTGTTGGTAAAGTCTGTAACCAACCTAGACATGTCAAGTTGTGGCATTAAATCAAGTGTTTCTTGGGAGAAAACCCATGATTTTTTACTTTTTATAAGGATATCTTTTTCTTTCTGATACGCACAACAAGGATATCTTTAAATTCCCAAAATTTCCCTCATCGGCCGCCGTTCCTCATCATCAAATCTCTCTAGCGATGCAGTAGAATCTTTTCCAGTATATGCAAAGCTTACAAATTCTGATTCTCATACCTCATTTTACTCAATCAAGATTCAAGTAAGAGACCCTTTTGGCTTTTCTAGGTTGTGGAATTGTTGGTTGAGCTGAATATTTGAGTTAACGAACAACAAGAAGAATAAGATAGGCACCATCATTATCATCATCTCAAAGAAGAAGAATGCAAAACGCATGGAAATTCGGCGATAGGAACACTATTTCAGCGATACTATTCTGGCAACCAATTTTTACTGCAATTTGTCGGAATCCAGTGACTCAACCAAGCTTCAATCAGGAGCAATCGATCCATATTTTCTAGTTTTGTATAGCTTTCTTGATTTTTAGGGGCTGCTACTGGTAGTATTCTGCACTATTCTTATTGTGGTTCTTGTTTCGTAGCATCTTGTCTGATTATCTGGTTATGGGTGTCGAATTTCTTGTTGATTGGTTACTTTGTAATAGTGTTGTACATGTGAATATCTTTATTGTTCTTAGTATTTTTGGAGTGTGTTACCTTGTCTGATTACTGTTACTTGATTTACTATCATATCCATTAAGTGTGGTAGTATTAGTTCCCGCTATTGAGTATTGTGTGCCAAAATTTGTGTATCCCCTTTGTTATTTTTCTTCCCTTTTTCCTTTCTTCCCTTTGTTGAATAGTGGTTGTGATTGGCGAGGGTAGACTAGGGGCATGTCATAGGTCAGGGTCGGGGTTAGGAATTGTTTGGTCTAGGCTGGGGTTTGGGGGGTTGGGTTTGGGTCGGGTCTAGGATCGAGTTTGGGGTTAGGGGATAGGGGTAGTAAGGTTAGGAGGGATAAGATATCTTCTAGGTTGTGAGTTGGGTCTTGGAACATTGGTACTTTGCTGGGTTAGTCTATAGATCTAGTGAAGATTCTTAGAAAGAGGAGGGTTAGTGCAGCGTGTGTCTAGGAAAATAAATGGGTAGGAACAAAAGCAAGAGATGTGGATGGATATAAGTTATGGTACTCGGGTAGCGTGAGATATAGAAATAGGGTAGGTATCTTAGTATATGAAGATCTTAGGGAGTAGGTGGTAGAGGTAAAGAGAGTTAGTGATAGATTGATGTCTATTAACTTAGTCATGGGAGGGTCTATGGTGAACGTTATTAGTTCCTATACCCTGCAAGTAGGTTTGGACGAAGAGGAGAAGAAAGAATTCTGGGAGGTTTTAGATAAGGTGGTGAGGAGCATCCCGAGTACTGAGAAGCTTTTCGTAGGAGGGGATTTCAATGGGCATATTGGGTCTTTTTCGAGAGGGTATGATGATGTGCATGGCAGTTTTGGTTTTGATGAGTGGAATGAAGGAGGAACTTCTCTGATTGATTTTTCTAGGGCTTTTGGGTTGTGGATAGAAAATTCGAGCTTTCCGAAGAAGGAGGATCACCTTATTACGTTTCGTAGTTCAGTGGCCAATACTTATATAGACTTTTTGCTTCTTAGAAAAGGGGATAGAGCGCTATGTAAAGACTATAAATTCATACCTAGTGAGAATCTCTCGACTCAACAGAGGTCGTTAGTGATGGACTTAGTTGTCAATAAGGGCAAAAAGAAGAGAAGTAGGGAGGCGCGACCCAAGATTAAGTGGAGAAGCCTGACTTGGGCTAATGCTTTGGAGATGGAAGAGAAGTTTAAGAGTAGTGTGCTTGGGAGAGTAGAGAGGGAGTGGATAATATGTGAGATATGACTTCCAGTTGCATTAGGGAGACCGCTAGAAAGGTGTTGGGTGTCTCAAGAAGTCGATCTGGAAAACATCGAGAAGACTGGTGGTGGAATGAAGAGGTCAAGAGAAAGGTGGAGTCTAAATAGGTGGATTATGATAAGTTGGTTGGAGAAAGGATGATGAGGAAAGATAGAAGAATAAGGATGAGTATAAGGTTGCTAGAAGAGAGGCTAAGTTAGCGGTTACGGTGGCTATGACAACAGCTTCTGAGAGTTTGTTTGTGGCTTTAGAGGAGAAAGGCAGAGGTAAGAATTTTTATAGGATGGCCATGGCCAGGGAGCGTAGGGATCATGACCTTAACCAAGTGAAATACATAAAAGAAGAGAATGGTATAGCGTTGGTTGAGGATGCCCTCATCAGGGAGAGGTGGCAGTCCTATTTTCATAAACTTTTGAATGACGAGGGGGACAAAGGTTCTGTGTTGGGAGACTTGGAGATATCTAAGGAGGGTCGCAATTATAGTTAATGTAGACATATCGAGGTTGAGGAGGTCAATCGAGTTATTCGCAGGATGCGGTGGGGTAGGACGACGGTGCCAGACGAGATTCCAGTAGACTTTTGAAGAGCACTAGTGGGGCAGGTTTTTAGTGGTTGATAAGTCTATTTAACATTATTTTTAGAGCTGCTAAGATGCCTGAATCATGAAGGTGGAGCACGATGATTCCAGTGTATAAGAACAAGAGAGACATTCAGAGTTGTAACAACTATAGAGGTATTAAGTTGTTGAGTCATACTATGAAGGTTTGGGAAAGGGTGGTAGAGTTGAAAATGAGGAGGATCGTGATGATCTTTGAGAATTAGTTTGGTTTTATGCCTGGTCGCTTGACCACTGAGGCCATTCACCTTGTGAGGAGATTAGTGGAGCAGTTTTGAGAGAGGAAGAACGACTTGCACATGGTGTTTATTGATCTAGAGAAGGCATATGACAGAGTTCCCAGGGAGATTCTGTGGAGGTACTTGGAGGCTAGAGGGGTTCCCGTTGCGTACATTAGTTTGATTCAGGATATGTATGATGGTGCGAAGACTCATGTGAGGATGGTAGGTGGAGACTCGAAGAACTTCATAGTTTTGATAGGGTTGTACCAGGGATCAACTCTTAGCCCATTTCTATTTGCCTTGGTGATGAATGTTTTGATGCGATATATTCAAGGGGAGGTGCCTTGGTGTATGTTATTTGCAGATGATGTGGTTCTGATCGATGAGACTAGGGGTGGAGTTAATGATAAGTTGGAGGTTTGGAGACAGTCGCTTGAACTTAAAGGTTTTTGGTTAAGTAGAATAAAGATGGAGTACTTGGAGTGTAAGTTCAATAAGATGTCGCAAGAAGATGGAGTTGTTGTGAAGCTAGAATCTCAGTCCATCCAGAAGAACGAGAGTTTCAAGTATTTGGGGTCTATAATTCAGGGTAATGGTGAGATTGACGAGGATGTCACGCATCATATTGGGGAAGGTTGGTTGAAGTGGAGGCTCGCTTCAGGAGTTCTTTGCGATAAGAAGGTTCCCCAGAAGATTAAAGGTAAGTTCTACAGAGTGGGAGTCCAGACGGCTATGCTGAATGGAGCAGAGTGTTGGCTATTTAAGAACTCCCACATCCAAAAGGTGAAGGTGGAGGAGATGCAAATGTTTTGATGAATGTGTGGACATACCAGGAAAGATTGGGTGAGGAATGAGATATTCAGGAGAAGGTGGGAGTTGCCTCGGTGGAGGATAAGTTGCGAGAAGTAAGGCTACGTTGGTTCGGGCATATGATGAGAAGGAGCCCTGATGCTCCAGTGCGGAGGTGTAAGACTCTGGCTATGGATGATTTTAGGCGGGCTAGAGGTAGACCGAACAAATATTGGAAGGAGGTGATTAGGCATGATATGGAGAAATTACAGCTTACATAGGACATGACCCTTGATAGAAAGGTGTGAAGAATGCGGATTAGGGTAGAGGGTTAGGGGTGGGAGCGCGGCGGTAGTAATAGGGGAGTGCTCCTTTGGGTCTGGAGTTTCTGGTTCGTAGTGTTGGGGTTGTAGTTCTTGGGGTTAGTGGTGTTGGCTTTTTTGTATCCCGTACTAGTTTATTATGCACTTATCTTTTGTGTTTGTTATATTGTTAGTTTGTTTTGTGTACCATACTAGTTTGTATCCGCTTACTTTTTGTATTTGTTATACTTTTATTGGTCCTAAGCTGGGGGTCTATCTGAAATAGCCTCTCTACTTCTCTTGAGGTAGTGGGATGATCTACGTACACTCTACCCTCCCCAGACCCCACTAGGTGGGAATACACTAGGTATGTTGTTGTTGTATACTATAAGGTAACTTCTGTTGAAGTGTGAACAATAGATCAAAACTTAAAAGACACAAAAAAAGTTTTTGTTCCCAGTCTAGATGAACTACCTTGTGACTCGTAGGGACACGTGGTGACCTATTACCTAAATTGTTGCAAAGAAATAAAACAAGAAAATGTCATTGGTAACCCAACACTATCAGATTGAGTCGTAATCATACACTACAACTTGGCATCTTTAGTTTGGAGAACTAGTGACCTCAGGTAAGTTTTCAAAGCTTCAAGGTCACAATGAAGGTAGAGTATGACTCGTTACCACTAATGACGGGTCATTATGGGGGATCATCATCACTGGATAAGAAATTGTTACGACTTCTTAAAATTTATTAACCCGACCAATCCCAATTTCGAAATTAAAATAGAAAGGGAACTGATTCGATTTCTATTCCTTTTCAAATGCATGTAACTCCCTACATCTTGCCTAAACGTTCCCACTCCCTTAAATTCAATACTAATTAAACCCTAATGACCCCAATACATAGAAAATCGATTCTACTACTCAAAATTTCTCTTGATTTCATAAGAAGTAAATATTTCTTTTAGCGGATTCCAATCTCCAAGTTGTTCACAAGCAACATTACTTAAACATAAGTATGTATTAAGTTTTACTTGAAAACTTGTTTAAATTTACTTCAAAGATCAATAGTGAATCACATCATTTTTTCAAACACGTAATTTAAAAGATTGAACAATTAGAGTTGGTTGGGTCACTTGTTTTTGTTAGAAATAAGGATCCAAAACCTAGGTTAGTGGTGATTAGGTACTTATTTATGAATTGTAGGATACGCTGGATGAATTATTAGTAACCCCAATATTGTTATTTGTATATGCGCGGAGGAGTATCTATAGTGTCACTCCAATGATCATTTGTTATATTAAAAGAATGATTATGCGCAATAACACAATTGGAAACTTTTTATAGATAGATGAACAAGACGTGAATACCAATTTTCAGTCCCAACGACTCCCAAATGACCCATTTCCATAGGTCATGAGTCACCGTGTGATTCATAGTGACTGTCATCTTGGTTGAAAAATATTTAAGTCCCTCCTAAGTGTAATAGTTTTCCCTACGAGTCACTCGGTGACTCATAGGGTCTCTTGAACAATCATTAGGTGGAATATTTTGAGCAGACCTACTTTGCACTTTGACGGACACCACTTGATTACTTAGTCAATGAGTCATTGTGAGACCCAATGAATCATAAGCTTTAGTCTTCGGGAAAATAGTCAAAAAGACTTGTCGCTTTTAGAACATGTGAGTCTAATAATCACAAGGAACGTGGGTCACATGTAGAATTTTACTTACCTAATTTTCTTTATTTAATTAGTTTTACTAAGGTGCAATCCACATAGGTACTATCGCACCAAATAAAGACAAAAATAGGGTGGAAACAAAGGGGCCAAGCCGACTCCCAAGAAATAAGCTTTGTCCACTCACCAACTATGAGATTAATTCTCTATAGAAAAATAGAAATAGAGTGGATCAATTGAAGAATACCATATCACAGGGTCAGTCCAGACATAGAGTAGCTTTCCCTGAGGCATTCGATCAAGGCACCTAATGAAGAGTGCCCAAACCTCACTGAAATATTTCCCTTCTCAAACATAGTATGATGAGGGAAGAGATTCTATTTTGGGTATGATGACAAGGAAAAAGGAGATGACAGTGTCTCTTAGAGAAGGGATGAGGCTATGTTCATAGTAAGTCAAGTGAAGCAGGGTCAGGATCCATCTTGGAAGAATCAATTGAGATTTAGAGAGAGGTTGTTGTTGATAGTCCTCCAAATATTATTCCATTCCACCATTAGGCTAACCTAGACTATAGATTGAGGCTTCTCTAGTTCTATTAGTTATTTGATGAGGGTACCCACGTATGCAAAACACTCTGAGAGAGACAGTGCAATCGTCACCAACATTGGCCGATTGAAGTGAGAATTCTATATTGAGCCTAGACTTTTGATATTGGGATTGTCTGAGATGCCTGTGTTTGAGATTATATTCAAGAATTACAAGTTTGAATAAATGAATACATAATCTAGCACATACAACCCAACTCTAGTTTTGGAATTATATGTTACTTACCAAATAGAGTTTAAAAGATTGCTTTCACAAGAAATTTTGTGAAAAGTTTGTAACCCTCTTTAGACATTGACATCTAAGGGGTAAGTGTGAGTGTTTCAAAACCAAAAATCTCCCCCTTCTTTCACATGACTAATTTTTTGCCCTCAGTTCACATGTTTGAGATTCACCACCACATCAATTTAATAAACAAGGTAATAACAAAGCATATTGGTATGGAGGATAAGATAGTACATTTGAGATGGATAAAAACTATCATTACTACTATAAAAAGTATGCTTATTGGGTAATAGGTATGTCTTCACAAATAACCAAAAGTAGTTTGAATTTTGAAGCAAAGTTGTGGTGGACACTGTTTACCATATGATACGATCTACAGTTGGTGATAACACTTTGAGATCTAAAAGGGCTTCCGTGATATCGAAAAGATCATTAAACTTGAGATCAAAGATAGGGTTGTGAGTAATAATACGAGCCTTGCATTTCCATGTTTAGTGTTGAATATGTGTTTAGAGGACAGGGTGTTGATCTTGTCGAATGTAGATAAATTTTTCATGGCTCCCTGGATCACAAATTTGGGATTAATTTGGGATCAAAAAATATTTTTGAGGGTCAATTTTGGTGCTATGGTACTTAAGGATACATTTCAGTTGGGTACACAAATGGATATTTATACCCCAAGTTATAAATCTATGGGACACACAATTTGAGATTCAAGATGAGACTGAGAAGCCTAAGCTTGAATTTATTATTGCTTCCAATATATCCATAGCCTTTAAACCTCTTTCATCCACTACTGACACTAATACTAGTCATCCCATATCCACTATTGATGGATACATCAATCTTGAGCAAATATAAGCTAACACTGATGAGGGGTTGTATCCATCGATGAAGTATGAAATTCAGGAAGAAATATGGCATGTAGACTAGTTTTGATAGATTTGAAAGGAGAATGAACAAAAATTCTAACGGGATGCAGTCTCCAGATTTATCAAGTATCTATAAGGAGTTGGATACACTGAGAGCTTCTATGGAGGATATAGTTGAATGATTGCATCTAGGTTTCCTGCATACCACTATGCCTATCATTGAGGAGATTCAATAAAATGAGGTATCCAATAAATAGGGAACAAAAGGTAAAGAAAAGTCAATACAAGAAAGTGATGAAAAAAAGAGCAAGTAGAAGAAGAGAAAGAGCAAAAAAAAAGGATATAAAGAAAGTGATGGAGAAAGTAAGTAGTGGGCACAAGACTAGTTACCAAAGGTCCATAAGATAGGGCATGTAGTCAGGACCTCCACCTTTTTTGAGGTCCTGCCTACTCATACCGTGATAGTTATTAGAGTGGGGGACAACACTTGACTCTATAAGAATGCCATAATTGGGTGAATTATACACCATTAATGTCAACACTAAGTTGAGCGTCTTGTTAACAATTGAGGCCACTATTATAGAAAATATGGTCTATTTTAAGCCCCCAATGGAGGAAACATTATGATCTGGTGCCATGTGTTCCATAGGTATGTCTCTTACCCTAGTGTTACACTTTTTAACAGTATTATACATTGGCGACATTGCATGATTTCTAAGTTGGGAGTGGGTGATACCATAACTGAGGGTTTTTACTATCATGTCCCCCTCCCCAACTGTATTATTTTAGTTAGAACCAGTATGATAAGGTTTTTTAATTGATTTATTGTTATTTTAGTTTGGTGTTTTGTGTGTAACTTAGATAAAAATGAGAAAACTTGGTGTAGTCAAAAGAAAGAAAAGCCATGCAAACTATTTTGAACTATTTAAATGATACCCCTCCATAACTTTTGGTTTTATGTATGGTGTTCTGTTCTTACCTGAACTATAAAAAATGTTTGGATCTCGTCATGGCATTAGGATTGTTAGTGTGATTACCTGGCCTAATTTGGCATGAAGCGTATTGGTAGTGATTGAAATATTAACCTTAAGTTAAGAGTATGTAAGGATGTACCGAGTTGGAATGGGTGTGTGATCTAGAACTTGCCTGGTTAGTCTCACCAAAGTCATAGGATAGAAATTGGGATAAAATCAAAGGACATTTCTGAAATAGTCCACTAAATGCCTAATGATCCTACAAAATAAATGTAATGTTCCTCGAATACAAACTTGGGCCTAGATAGACCTTTTCTCATGAATTACCATATTAACCTTCCATATTTTTATAATGAACCTACTTTGGCCCCGGTCTCTCATCGGACACTATGTACCTCAACTAATGAAAATTGCCTAAGCTGGGGGTGGATAGCGTAAGGGTGAATAACAAATTGTGAATGAAAAAGTTGTAGTAAAAAAACAAGGGATTTAGGTTCAGTATGATGAAAAAGAAAAGAAAACAAAAAATATTTATGAAAAAAAAAGTGAAGATGGGAAAATAAAACCGCACCCGGGATTTAGAAAGATTAAATAATTTTAAAAAGGGAAAGAAATAAAAGAAGGTAGACAAAGTGGAAGCTGAAATAGTGTAGTTTCAAAGAGGGTTAGTCACTATACCCATACGTACCATACCTACCCCGAGCCTACATTACAAGCTAATAAAAGTCTTATAGTGATCTGAACCCGAGTGTCTGAAAACTAAGGCGTATAAAATAAGGGCAAGCCTAAGGTACCAAATGCACACAACTTGAGTTCTTTGTGAGAGTGAGATATTTGATTAATTCACATATTAACATACATTTCATAGAGTTATGGGACTTCTTTGACATAAGGGCATAGGGGCTACATTCTAGTTGTTGTTTGTTTGAGTAGTGTCATTTGGTTGAAGTGTTGGGTCTTCTATTGATAACGTGATGCCATGTCATGATCCCTTTATGTTATGGCAATTTTTTTATATATGCACTGCACTTAGGTATGTGCATTGTTTTGAGTAATTGCATGTTGAAAAAATGGTTTTTGGTGAAAATTGATTGCCATAGTGATCTTGGTCTAGTCTAGGTTATGCATCGTGATAGTATAATATTTTTTTATGTAAGGACATGAAAATGTTCAAAGTTGAGGGAATTTATGTTCCATTTTCGACACTTAGAACAAACAAAATATGTTAATTCAAAGGCTTGTTTATGTGGATATGATCTGGTTATTGTAAATTTTGTACAAAAATGGGGATAAGAAGTAAATGAAGAAGAAAGAATAAAAATTTACAACCATGATGGATTGACAAATAAGGATTCATAGTATAAAGTAATTTTCAACTGGTGTTTACGTGTATAGATTGTTTCCATGGTTTTGGTGGATTTTTAAAGGTGACCACTATTAGAACTTGCTTAATTTATAGTCCAGGCGAAAGGATGAGTACGGATGGGGAAAATGGAATAAATAGTAGAGACTAGGAGATATGAACCTCCCCTTAATAGCTTGATCTAATAACATGGGATAACTATCAAGGATATCGGATAGGGGTTAGTAACAAAGGCTTAGGAGAAGAACACTAACCAAAGGATTCCTTAGGCACAAGCATAAAGTTGTTCAAGGTATACGTAACCAATCGATTATGCATACTGAACACCAACAATTGCAAAGTATGATGAACCTACATAGTTATTAAGTTATTAAATAACACAGTCCTAGTGCCTCTCTCATACTGATTACAAATCTAAAAAATCAACAACTATTACTACCAAATTACATAGTTACAAATCCCTTTTTACTTTAAATTGTTATTCATTTCCTTGGCATGCATGTTGATTGATATTTCAACTTATTACCGGTGATATCAACCCCAACCTTTGTTTGGATTCTATATTTGTCCCGCAATTGATTTATATTTTTCTTAGAGATATAATTTATCTACATTAGTAGAAAGACCTTTATTTTAATTTCAAAGTGGACGTTGGCTATGTGCATTCAGTCCTTAGCCAACTTGATGGTTTGAGTTTATAATTCAGACTCCAAGAGGATTATTTCTAGTGTTGAGGCTAGGTCTATATTGTTTGAGAAGATTCATAGTCATTAGTTTTAATATAGTAGACTTTGTGGCATTCATGATCAGGAGCTAAGGCCTAGCTAAGTCTACCTCTACCATGGCCTCAGTCCCTTGCTAAAGTCCTAACAGTAGGTGCAGACACATCATTCCTAATGGCAGTTGATCTCTTCCTAACCATTTTTGAGAGAATAAAACATGACATTTATAATAATCAAGAGATAACAAATTTCACAAGATAAGGAATCAAAGAATAGAATTTTCTTAAAAATATCATAGACTCTTAAAGTAAATATGGATATCAACATAACAATTTGGCATAATGGATATCTACATAACAATTTGGCATACTCTGATAGACACTTGTTGTTGTACTCATTAGAATTCTGAACAGAGTGCTCCAATACAAAATTATCGAGACCCAAAAACTACACATGTGATGGTATCAATCCCACCCAACTTTTGTAAGTAAGTCGACCCTCAAGCATAATGATAATAATAATAATACAAACGTCAATAAAGTAAAAAAACATTAAATTGTCTATAAATTGTAATTCCATCCGTAATGGTATTACATTACGAGAAACACTCTAAAATTCATAAGATAAATGATAAAGAAAATATTCAAAATAAAACCCATGACTCGCCTATCAAAAGTACAAGAGAAACCTCTAAGAGTACTGGAAAATGTATTATATAACTGTCTAAGAATGTATATAAGAAAAAAATTAAATAAATATAACTATATCAATCTTTGAATGTAGGAAGGTCACCAAATCCATGAATATATGAACCCCATACAATAAAGAGACACACTAAACACTAGTACATAGATCTACATTAGAAGGCTACATAAAATTAGTGTGATTACAAACCATTAGTACTCAGTAGAAAGCATAGGGTGATTGAATTAGGTATGCTAAAATAACTTTGCGTGGAGAAAATTTCTAGAAATTCAACAATTACAATCAAATAGAGCACTTTACATCATAATAAGGATAAACAAATCATGTAATACAATGTTATTCTATGAAATGCAATGGAAAATACCTATTAATATACATACCTCAACAGTGACATGTAGGAGTAATGAAATACCTGTGAGGTCTATCTATCCCACCTAGAATATTTATTGTAGACAAACATCATTATACATCTCAATATCACCATAAAAAATTAAACTAGGATTAAAATGATTTCCTGAATTTTTATAATTCTTTCATGATAAGATCTTTTCTATATCTTCTTAATTCATTTATGACTTGTTAGGACTAATTGTTCTGTTAATGGGTAGTTTGCTTGACTTTTAGAGCCAATTCTTTACTCTAGATCTTTCGCTATTAAGAAATATTATCAGACCTAAACTCCAGGTAAATATTCTCAGATGTTTGGTTTAGGTCCCAAGGCATTCAAACATATTTTGGGATTTTGGGTTAATTTTAGTTAAAATGGCTCATTAGATATGGGGACTATATTCTATCAATATGACCTCGAATGTAAAATTCAATGGAGTCGTTGAGTTTGGAATGTAAAATTTAGTAGGACAATATATATTATTTGTGTTTATAAGATTCTAAATGAATCTCGAGGGTCCAATAGATAATTGCTAAATTTGACTAAGAGTTGGTGCCTGCTATATTTTGTGCGACTGCTTAAACTTCCAAGGGACCACTTTATAGTATAGGAATCACTTTAGCAACATCCACTTTAGTTGCTCTGGACTTCCTAAGTGAAGGATGACCATGTGAGACTTGGCCACTTTAGTTGTGACTGTTTTAGCATTATTTAGGTGTTAAAGCAACCATAACTTGTACCCTTCTATTTATCTCAATCCTATTCAGTTAAGCTTATTTTTCCAAGTACAAACTACCATCAAACCATATAAAGTTTAGAAAATCATAGGAGATTAATTATTGGGTATTAGGAGTGAGTTCAAATCTTTATTATTTTCATATTCTTATTATTATTTTGGTAAGTTTTAGTTTTATTTCTTATTTAACTCTCTGGTTAAACCTTAAGTCCCTAGATTTACTTTATGGGCTGATTTGGGGCTTAATTATGATCTCCCATCCATTTTTGATGGTAATTGATCTCATGAACTTAGAAGGACGTATTGACGGTTGTAAATTTGTGATTCCACAAGCGCAACCCACATGGATTTCATTGTTCTCATCGTAATGCATAGATTATTATTTTGATTGTGTGGAAGAATTTGGAGGCTTCTCAAAATGGAAAAGCTCCAGAGTAGTGGTCTTTTTTTATCTTTCAGTAGATTCTAGGTATGTTAGGCTTACTTTCCTTGTATATTGATCTTTATTATTGTATAAGTGTAGTATTATGATAGATACGGGAGGGTAGTAACAAATCAATTGATCATTTAGTACTTTATTGATTCTAGTTTGCCGACTTGGGGCCTTTTGGTAGAATTTGGCCCTCTTTTCCCTCCTAATAGTCATAATCATATCGTGGGTTGGAGTTGTAGATCATTAGTATAGGTTTGGATAGGTTCTTGACTTACAATGGATTTTTGGGTCTAGTAGTTGGACTTGTCATCCTTTTTTTTATCAAATACCTAAATTAGCTCCATGTATATTTAAGAGGCATTCATTTTTCACCTTAGGTCAAATCTTGAACTTATAAAAACCTAGATAAAATATCGAGCATCAGATAGCCTTGTTACTTGTGTTTGACTAATATTTGATCATCAAGAACCTTGTTTATGAACTTAGTGACTAAAACCCGCTTCACCTATAGATTTGACCAATTTCCTTGAGGACTTGAGAATATTTAGATTTAAAGGAAGTTATGGATTTGGGTTATCATTACATGAAATGTATTCACTAGTTTTGGATCAAGTATGGTATTAATGATTTTTACATTGTACTATATTATATTGAAACTATTCTCTAGTGTCGGTACAAGTATGGTATTCATGAACGATATGCGGGACTTTACTATGATTTTACTATTCCCCAATTCTAGTTCAAGTTCGGCATATATAGTTCAAAAGGAGTTCTAGGTATGTTATCACATGTGGGAACACTTTATGTTTATTATTGTCTATATTTCTTCCTTGTTTGCATTCATTGGACTTATGGGGGCTCGGTTGGGTTACTCCATTCTTATTTGTGTCTTCCGGGCTTATAAGGGTCCAATTAGGTTATAGTTTGGTTGTATTTACTTTTGAGTTACTTATTCTGCATATTTATTGCTTAGCCTGGTTTAAGGTATTATTTTAAATATATTCCCTTTATTCCCAACTTTAGTTTACATTCTCGTATTTTATTATTCTTTTATTGTAATTTAGCTTAGTCGGACTATGATGACTAACTATTATGCCTACTAAGTACCTATTTTTGGTACTCATACTTCTCTTCTATATCTTTTCCTAATGTAGATCTAAGTACAATCTACTATCACTGAGGCTTTATTTAGGTGTATAGTGGTTCTGGAGATAGGGTGAACTTTTAGACCCGAAGTTGATCCTCTCTCATTCTACTACTTTTGATAGTATTTTCCATGTTTTGTGACGACTTGTATATATTCGACTATCTTGTTCTCTTATTTTTTAATTAATGGCTCTAGTACCAACCCTACCAGATCATGGGATACTCTTTTGTACATTTTCTATTTTCCCTTAGTTGCTCAGTACTATCGTACTTATATATTCTTCTTCTTAGTATTTTTAATATATGTCTAAATTTTGTGTTATTTATCTTCCAGTTTAGCATATTACTTATTGTTCTGGACTATGGTTTGACTTACTTATTGGTGGTTTAATTAGGTTCCATCATGACTTAAGAAATTGGTTCATGTGATAAAATTAGTATATTCTTTCAAGAAAAAAGTTTTCTTTCCATATTTTGTACCAATGATTCATGAGTATGAATATGTATGTATGAGCACGAATTAAGATGAAGTGATTAAAATTTGTATATATACATGTATTTATCATCTCAAGTCATAGGATGCAAGCCTCAATATGGATAATGTTAATCAATCATGCCCTTATACCACACTTCTCTTTCATTTTATTTACTTTATATATCATGTTCATAAAAGAAATCTACCTCTGGTTAATAAGGAACAAAAAGTCCTTAAAACAATATATGAATTAATCATTTCAATTCTCACACCATTCAACAACATAAACCCTATTAGGCATCACAATATTAATAAGCTTCATTAAGTACTAGACCCCATGAATTCATTCATCCAATAACATGCTTTAAATGATAAGTCCCCATTTCAAGTTAAGTCTGGAGAAGAGTAAGTAATAACCTATCACGATGCTAAAATATAAGCCACTAATAGAAACAAAATATTCTTCCCCTTTAGAATAGTCTCAAAACAGTCCTAATCTATTATAAACATATTTATATGTGATTATGGATTCAGTGATACCTATATTGCCATATTAAAGTTCAGGTCAAACTTAAGTCAAAAAGTCAATCCTCAAAATCAACAGATAATCACTTTACCCATAAGATAAGGAATTCAAATATGAAATTTCATCAAAGAAGACTCTCAAATCAGACTCAAATCACTACTTTTTACTCTCTTAAGTTTTGGTAAAAAAGTTCCAAAAAAAATCTATTTTAAATAAAAAGTTAATAGGTGAAACTAATAAGGAATCATTCAGGAATTACCAAAATGAAAGTTAGAAATTACCTCTACGAATAATATTTGAATAATCATCAAAATTCACCTTATTCGGGTCTCTTAAACTCTCAACAATTGAAAATAAAGATTATGTTTAGGTCCTTCACAAAAGCAACATCCCGTCATAAACACCGTCCCAATCCAACCCAACATATTGCCATTACGAAGGCTAAGCTTGACCCTACCCAGTTCACCTACTATTAATAAGTGCAATAATATAAATAATATTCTATTAACATGGTAATCCTCATGTGAAACGAAGATGAATTAATGCACTTGTAGTTAGCAATTAATAAAGCAACCTAAAGCTTAGAATCATCCCGCTGAACTCATTCAGAATCCCTTAAGAATATCAATAGAGTAGATCAGTTATAAAATATACTCCAAACCTATATGAATGACACGAACCATACCAGGGACTAGTTATGTTAGGTACCTCAAGCCTAACCGAGATCGGAGACCACCCCCAATACCCAACTATAACCTCCCTACACCCTATGTTAGATGAATTTTGATTATATATAACATAACAAAATAGAACAATCATAAATCAAATACAGTCAAGCGGTGTCTGACCCAATACCAATGTCAATGCAAAGTTTGATACCAATACCGATACCACCCATGCAAACCCAAAGTAGTCTCATAAAGCCTCTATCCGAAGTTAAAATAATATCTGATCAGGACATGTCCCCAACCGTAGGCATATACAGAAGTCTATGAAATAACGAAAGTATGTAGAGAAGTCCATAAAATGAAATTGAGCTTTTCAGAGTATGGAAGATCACCACTTCAATTTGATACAAAGTTGTCCCTGAATCTAATCACTGAGCAAGAGGAGTAGTATCACTGATTCCTGCATCGCATGGGGATACAATGCCTAAAGATAGGTTAGAGGGTGAACGCTACCATAAAATCATGAGTAACGATAAAATAATTCCAATGGGTACCTTTAACCTGGGTTTGTGTAACTTTACCATCATAATTCACCCACGGGCTATATGGGTCTAATGTTACCCTCTGAACGGGCCCCAATACGTGTAGCCACATGAAATAGGGATATCACAGGGGCCGGGGATTCCCATGTACCCTTCTCCCTCTATGATACATATATACCAGTATAACATAGTCGATTCCCAGCTACCCCACAAGTATAAGGCCACCATGAAAAACCCTCATGTCGGCAAACATGAGTTTCCAGTGTCCATCCATCGGACTCATACCTTCACGATAAGCTATAAAAACTCGCTATTATTGCCCAATTACAACCATTATCACACAACCAAACCACAAATTCCATGTGATAATTAACAATTCATTATGTAATGGTATCATCATAACAACTATATGTTGCAAGAAATGTCATTTGCCAACACTTAGGGGATTCCCATGTACCCCACATGATTTCACAATAAACCAATACCATAGACACCAAGACCTTTCCAAATCGTTTAATTCAATCAAACCATTTAGAGTTCCATTACCATATTATGCAATGCAAGGTTTTCAATTAAAGTCAAACTATGTGATAAAATTATTCTCATTAGTGATAACACTCAAATTACACTCTTGAATGGGTGTAAGCTATCGTTGTCAATATAAAACACAACTAGGTTAGGGTCGAATCCCACAGGGAATAGGGTATGAACTTCGATTTGTTTACGAAAGATCTTACTGGTAGTTTACTGTTTCTGAAAGATAGGGGTTTAAGTTCACGGTGTGTTAAATATCACTTTCAATGCTTCAGTGTTTATAATCAAGATAAATGGGAAACCAGAACTATGTTCACCAAGGGTTTCGGGGATTAACAGATACTAGGTAATGCTAGAGATTCTTGGAATGATTAGAACAACAGAATATCCCTGACGATTATACAATCTGAATTATCTCTCAACCTCACCAGACAATTTATTATCTAATTCTCTCGAACTTAGATAACTTATCTATTTCCAATAGGATGTTATCTCAGGTAGATTAATCTAGTTACGACATTAATCATTAAACAGAAGGTTGGTAGCTTCCAAGTCCCTATTGATAATTTACGTCCTCTAGTCTATTTCTCCGTTAGATGCAAATAAAACCTAAGGTATAACCTAATGTTTGTAACCACTAGATTTTAGTTAAAACAATAGAATTTCAAGATGTTTTACTATTCTTTGAATCCGTTAAACACCTAGTATCATATCGAACCCTAATCCATGGATCTCATAACTCCGGCTAATGAAATTAGCTGCTCATGATTTTATAAACGAAATAACAAGTTGAATTCATGATTATAATGATAAACTTACGAATGGATAGAAAACAACAAGTAGTTCCTCCGATTTAATCACAAGGTAGAAACCCCAAAAATAGTTGATACGAAAATACAAGAATATTTTATAAAAGAGGGCGAAAATACATGTCTCTCTTCTTAGAGTTGATGTCTGATAAATGAATCAATCAATCAAAAACCCTAAAAGATGCTATTTTTACTAAAGCCTAATTAAGGAAATAAAATAACAAAATTAATAAAATTGTTCAAAATAAGTGACGCCCAGGCTGACGCCGCGTCAAGAAGTTGATGCCCTATCACGGATGGCGTCAGAGATGCTTCAGTTGCCTTCAGGGTCTGTCTTAGGATGACGATGTTGCTAACACCGCGTCAGGGATCTGATGGTGTATCACCAACGTCGTCAGATATATTCTTCCCATGCTAACTTTCTTCTTAAGGCTGACGCCATTCTTGACCCCATATCACGACTTTGATGCCACATCACCGGCGTCATCAGAACTATTCATCAAAATGCAACTCCCTGGTTAAGGCTGACGCCAATGCTGATAGGCTATCACGAGGATGACGACTTATCACGGAGGTCGTCAGCCATGTTTTTTTTATTTTGCTCAGATTTTTAACTCTTTTGCTCCATTATTGTTTATTCTCATTTCTTCAGCCTTTTTCTGCAATATCATGAGCAAACACATTAAAATAATAAGAGTTTCTTCAGAATTCATAATTATTTTGAGCTAAAAATCATTAAATGTGTTAGCTTTTCCTTACACATCAATACCCTCAACTTAAAACAATTGATTGTCCTCAAGCAACAACTAACTAAGAGAATACAACGAACATTCAACAGTCAACAACCAATTAAGCTCAAAACTCAGTTTACCATCTCCAAGGTCAACCAACTCAAAATTACTATGCAATTTATTGAAAAGCAAAAATGTAACACAAAGGCTTCTATCCATGTCATCAACTAAGTACCGACAATCATGCATGTATCAATGAACATTACCCAAAAAAGGAAGTAACTTAGCAAGATACTAGTGTGCCCTCACAACAAAGAAATTCCCCTCTTTTTCTCATGTCAGACATCAAAAATATAAACACGGGGATCATCACAAAAACACTCACTCTCAGAATGAAGTTCAAACCAGTGCATGCCAAATACCATATGCTTGCCCTTATCGTCATTACCAAGGTTTCCAGATAGGTACGCTAGGATCACTATAGGTCTTTCTTTGGCTTGTAACGTAGGCTAGGGCTGGTATGATATTATACGACATTTAGAGTGACTAACCTCCTTGGCACTACCTTAACTTGTGGGGTCCACTTATTAACATCTTTTTCTCTCTTTTTCTTTTCTTTTCTTTTTTTTTCCTACTTTTTTTACTTTTTCTATTTTCTTGATCACACTTTCAGGATGGGTGCACTTCTTTTTATTCAAGCAGAGTTTCTTTTCTTCCTCTTTTTCACCAACACCGAACCTTTTATTCTTTTTCTTTGATTCTTTCTCTTCTACTCTACCCTTCTTCATACCCAACTTATATCACATACCCCTATGATAGACACCCTCAACTTAGGTTGTTTGCCTACGTTAAGGTGCACGGTGTCCAAGGAGGACCAGGGCTAAAATAGGTTCATTATGATTTAAAAAGGGAAGGTGATAGGTATCATAGAAAGAAAAATGGTCAATTAAGGCTCAAACCGGGATCAAGGGATATCATGAATTAGAGAAAGGTCATTTCGGCTAATAGTGACTTAAATTCAAAAATGGCCTATGATCCTTTCCTAACCCCTATCTTTCAACTATGGTAAGATGAAACGGGAAAGTTCTATATTTTACACTACAAAGAGAACTCGGTATAGTCTCATACATACATGACACACAAGAAATATCACTGGCTACTACCTATCTGGTTCATGCAATTGTTCAACAGTGATGATCAGGTAACTAAACTAATTCCATGAAGAGATGCACAGTGGTCACACTAAGGTGTAATTCATACAGTCATGCAAAACAAACCTTCGGAGAGGTGTTCAAAATCACAAAATCAGTGAACTGCCTATAGAACTTGTACTACTCCTAGTTATTTACAGAATATGCTACAACAACATGATACCCTACACCCTCAGCTTAAAATCAAAACAAACTAAAACTAAGGGTTAGGGCATACCTGGAGTCAATCAAGTCTCAAATCATGGGTCCTCGACCCTGCAGCAGTGTTATCCTCATTAGGAGCTTCTTTTTTCTCCAGTTCAGCTGTTCTGCTAGATGAGGCTCCTATAGCCCTCGCTCGCAGTTCTTCTTCCCATTTCTAGTTGTCCTCTCGGGACGCTTGCATTGCCCTTTTTAGATATGCTTTCTACTATTCTGTCAACTTATCATCTGCCTGCAGTGTCTTCTCTGCCTTCTTCTTATTCTTTACCTTTTTCTCAGCCTTGCTCTCATTCTCATAATCTTCTTGTCTCTTTCTCTTACCTTTTTCATCTTCTTTGTCTTTTTTTTTTCTTTTTCACTATCTTCGCAGTGAGATCAAGGATTGGATGTTCATCCTCAGATTCCTCAGTTGTCTGCCCTGCAGGCATCATAAACTGGTGTTGTTATACTACCACCATCTTATCTTTTACCTTTTCTAGGGCCACTCTGAATTCATCAAGCTCTGCTCCAGTCAGCTCTTGTGCCCTTGCATTAAAATGGTTCTCCAGATCTACAACCCGTGCAGGAAAAGTAGAAAAGGGCTCAAAATTAGCCCTGATTCTTTTATCTACAGCAGCAGCAAACTGCTCAGCAAAGGCACGTAGCTGCATCTCACACCATCTGTCCTGCTTGACCACTTTTTTTAATTCAATAGGCTAGGATGCAGCTTTCGCTGGTTCTGTAGGAACTGATGTACCTGGCTCATCATCAGGAACTGAGCCTGCCTGATCAGCCTCAGAAGCTTGCACCTCAACTTAAGGTACTTAACTAGGGCCTACAACTGATGGGTTCACCTCAACCCTCACCCCTCTATCAAGTGTCAGTCTTGGCTAATTTTTCTCATAGGGAATAGGGTTGTGGGTCTTGGTGGCATACAAAGTCTCATCAATCCCAGCAATATGTGGTACCCCTATCTCTATGCATAGCCTGGTAATCAGACAAAGAAATGGATAGGCTATGTCATACCTCGTTACCCGAATCTTGATCTCTTCAGCAATAATCTCCCCAAAATTCATCTTAAGGTTGGCCACAAGACATGAAACCAATATTGCTCGATCATCACCCATAATATTATCTTCGTCGGTCGGCATCAAATAGGCGCGCACAACACCTTACCAGAATTTTTCCTCTTAGTTAAAGAAGCCTTGTAGATACGCTCACTGGGTCGGGTCATCCATAAAGGGTCTCCCTCAGCTATAAGTGTAGCTAACCAAGGACGCTGGTCATCCTTACTCTTCAGATGATGGTAGAATGTAGGATTTGTGACCTGAGGATTAAAGTTGGGTCCATGTAGAAACCTGTTGATAGTCCTATAAAAAATATCTACATTTACCCCACGAACTGGAACTCTGGTCAGCAAAGGCTGGTCTGTTGTGGTCTCTCCACTCTTGCACATGCTCTCTAATCTAGCCTGGTAGTTCGCATAGAACTCCCGGACTACTGTAGGGCAAAACGGTTTACCTCCCTTAGCAGTCCATCCCTGCCCATAATCTCTGAATTTCTTCTCAACTGCAGGATACCCAGGCAATCCTGTGATGATGACTCTCTTCTCTGGAAACACCGCCGTCTGGTAGATCTTACTTAGGGTTTTCAAATTTTTGCAATATAGGCACAACTTAACCCTAATTTCTGATTTCCTTTCTATTACAACTTGAACTCAAGTTTCTTCCTTTAGAGCATCATGTTTTCAACAACTTTACCACTTCAATGATAGGAGAATAAAGTTATGAGAATACTTGATGAGTTGACTCCACTTGATTACGCAAGAGAGAAGAAAAGATGAGAGATAGACTCTGATTTTCCTTGCAATCCCACAACTATCAGGAAGAAGGTTTCCTTGTATACTTGGGAGTGTTTTGAAAGGAAGTAAATATCCTACTAAGGAAATAAAATAATACTTAAATAAGGAAATAAAATAAAGCGGGAACCTGAAGAGTTTGGATCTGGGCCGGGTCGAATTCGGGTCAATTTGGGCCCAAATTTTTTTTAAAAAAATGATGGCTGACGACAACTTGTGATAAGACGTCAAAAATGTGATAGCCTACCATGGAGGTCGTCATCCTTAATAGAGAAGGTATCCATTGCTGGTCTTTCTGACGACATTGGTGATAAGCTGTCACAGTTGTGATAGCCTATCACTAATGTAGTAAAGACCACTTGGCTTTCATTCTTCAGTTTTAACCTTGAACTTTTTGTAACTCTTCAGTTCCTTCCTATTACTACCTAAATGAATAAAAACAAAATCCATGAAAATAAAATTTTAGGTTGCCTGCCAATAGCACCTGATTTAGTGTCGCGGCACGACTTGGTTATCTTGACTACTCAGACTTCGTCAAGATGCCATATCACTACCTTATTACCATATTCCTTTAATACATCCACAACTGAGAAGATATTTATCTCCTCCAACTGCTTCATAGGAGGTTGCATTTTGAATCTGGCCTCCTTTGTTCCATACCTGAATTTAAGCTCATTGAGCTCCATATCATCTAATACTCTTCCCGTGGCTAATAATGGTCTACCCGAAATGATGGGTACCTCAAAATCAACATCACAATCCAATATCATAAAATCTGCAGGCAAAATAAAGTCATCCACTTTTACCGGCACATCATGCAACACACCTACTGGCCGTTTCACCGATCTTCCTGCCATAACAAGACGCATCATTGTGGGGGTAGGATCCCCTAATCCAATATTTTTGTAGATATCAAGCGGCATCATATTTATACTTGCTCCTAAGTCACATAAAACTTTGGTAAACTTCATGGATCCAACTGTGCACAGTATAGTAAATGCTCTAGGGTCAGGCTTTTTCTGCACTAAGGTTTGTGAAGAAATGGCACTACAGTGGTGGATAATGCCCACCGGCTCACAGCTTACCTTTCGCTTCTTTGTTAGCAATTCTTTCATAAATTTAGCATAGTTTCGCATTTTTTCAAGTGCCTCCATCAGTGGCACGATCACTGTCAATTTTTTCAGTATTTCCATGAACTTGCTAAATTTCTCATTATATTCTTTATTTTTCAATCTCTGAGGAAATAGAGGTGGTGGTCTTGGCATTTGTTTCAATACCACTTCCCCTTTCTTTTTGTCTTCTTTCTCTGAAATATCAACAATGCCATCCAGCTTCTCAGACTTCACTGGATTGCATTCTTCTAATTCATCAACACTTACCTCCTTCTCTACAACTTTGCCAGTAAAAGGGCTAGATAACACCTTACTACTCCGAGTGGTAATCATCATACAAGAGCCATTAGTCCATGGGTTCTGAACCGTATCACTAGGCAAAGTACCATCTTTTCTCTGGTTCAGACTAGCCGAAAGTTGGCTCATCTTCTGCTCCAACTGCTTAATGGACGCAGAGTGTGAGCTAACCAACTGACTGAGGGTAGAAAACTCACTTTTCATATTAGTTACCCCCGAGTTGGTTGCCTCAACTCCCTTCAATAACTTTTTCATCATGTCCTCCATGGACATCTTGCCAGAATTAGTTGTCGCAGTATCCCGACTTCCAGGAGGAATATACAAACCACTCCTATCATTATTATTTCTCCAATGTCCTTTCTCCCTATCTTTATAATCAGGCTTGTCATAGAAAGTCCGACCTTAGTTCCCTTGGCTATTACCTCGGAAACCCCCCTGATTACTCACATAGTTTGCCTCAGCCTCAGCACCTGTAGACACAGTACCCTGAGATTTTATAGCCTTAACCCTTTCAGTCTTACGTATTAGCAAGTGCTTTGCCAACAAGTCCATATGCGTCTTCAAGTGGGCCATGTCCTGATCTCGTTCCTCATCCCTTGTACGTTGCTCCATAGTAATACCACCAGCAACAATCAGGCTAGCCACTACAGAATCCCTAGTGTGCTAAGATCAACTCTGCTTGGTCTTTCTATTCAGCATGTCGGAAACATCCAGAAAAGAGAGGTCAATGAACAAACCACCTACAGCATTGTCCACAAGAGGCTTCGTCACAGAGTTAAAAGCTCTGTACAAATTCTCTATCAAGTGCAAGTCTGTCATATTGTGGTTCGGACATTGTGCAAGTTTCTTCTTAAATCTTTTTCAGGTTTCGTGCAGTGCTTCAGTCGGAAGCTGTCTGAAGTTGCTAATTTCATCCCTTAACTGTACCCTTCTGGAGGGTGGAAAGAACCATTCTAGGAATGCATTTTTCAACTGTCTCCAGTTGGGTATAGAATCAGCCTCTAACTTATTCAACACATTGTTGCCTCCCTAGACAGAGACAAAGGAAACAATCTCAACCTGATCGCATTCTAGCTCACCCCCGGATTGTCAAAGGATTTGCAAATGGTGATGAAGTTCACCAAATGCATATACGGATCATCACCAGGCAAGCCTCCAAATAACCCCTTTAGATTCAGGAGTTGGATTATGGTACTTGTTATGCTGAACTTTGCACCTGGTGCCAATGGTGGAGGAATGATAGCACCCGTTGCACCAGCTCCTTCCATTCCTTTATCATCTTCATCAGCCTCATATTGCATAGGTTGTTGACCATACCTTCCTTGGACTGGATGATTTCTGTTGACGTTTTGCTGCACTGGTGCAGCAGCTTGCTCAACTCCTCTTGGGTTTTGAGGATTCAGGAATTCCTCATCACCCAAGTCTTCATCATCAAGGTTTTTGTGACATGCTGGTTGACCCATATTTTACACATTCACCTGAGCCCTGGCTAAAGCAGCTAGTCTTTCTGCTTTCTGTTGTTCATCCATTCTTCCAATTAGTTAAGGTTCTGGATTGATTGGTAATAGAGGTTCTCCTGAACTTCTCATGCTTGGAATAAACAACACAGTACCTATAATAAACAAAAACAACAAATAAACGTAAATCATAGAAACTTAACTATCAATAAATTTTCGCACATAAAATTTTCAGTCTACAACAGTATTCATCGACAATGGCGCCATTTTTTATAACGCTCAACTTACACGTCAATTTAGTTCAAGGCGGTCGTCGTCAATATATTTACCCAACTTTGGAGTCGGGGTCGAATCCACAGGGAATAATGTGAGTGGCGATTAAACTAATTTGAAACTATAGCTATAAGTTGAATTTAATCAAATTACACGAAAAGATAAAATGGGGGTTTTTAATTTGTGAATTATGTCCTAATTAATTGTAACAGAGTTAACCCATATAATGATTCTTTTTGTAAGTAGTAATTCAGAGATGTTAAACAAACTAGAGTTATGGTTACCAAGATGCTTGAACAATTAGGGTTGTGAATCACTTATGAGCTCTAGTTAACGATTTCCATTGTAAGAGTAATTGATATCAATGGTTTACCCATTAGTTTCTCAACCTAAATGAGTAGCTCATCCCTTAATTTTCACAAACTTAAGGAATGGATTAATAATTCAATTGTATTCTCATATGGGTTGATCCGATTAAGGCATCCACCCTCAATCCAAAGGTTAAAGCTTTTAGATTTGTGTAAACGCTTTCTTTTCCCAATAAACACTTTTCTATTCGAACAAGTGATTGTATAAGGGCTCACTCTTCAAGTTTACAACCAAGAAGAATCATGAAAATGAAGAAAGATCTATACAATGTCAATTCCTCATAAAGTTCAATTGGATTCATACTCTAAATTTCATTTTTCACATCAAGGCTCCCATAACCCTAGTTATGGAAGCTTAATCATACATTTCCATGGAAGAAATAGGAAGCATATTTGTGTAATTCATAAATAAATTCAAGATTTACTTAAAAAGGTTACAAGAATTTGCTCTTGAATCTTCAATGGAGATGAAATAATTAAATCTACAAGGTTTTCTTAATTTCCCCAAAAATACTCTTACAAAAAGTTTCAAGAATGGAGGCTATGAAAAAGAGAGAGAAAATTAATGATGAGAGACCAATAAGAAACCCTAGAACTAGTATTTATATGTTCCCAAGTAGAGAGGAATTAAAATTAAAATTCACAAAATTTTTGTCAAAGTTGGTGGTCAAGTTGGTAGTTCACCACAAAACTGGTGGTCCACCACTTTGACCTTCACTGGATCCTCTGAAATCCTAGATTCTGTTTTAGTGGTCTGGTGGTCAGTCACAAAGCTGGTGGTCCACCATCCTAGCCTTCAGTGAATTTTCTGAAATCTTGATTCTGGTGGTCAGTCTGGTGGTCAGTTGCAAAGATGGTGGTCCACCATTTCGACCTTCACTGAGTGTACTGAAATCCTGCATTTTGTTTTAGCCTAAAGGTCGAACTGGGAGTCAATCACAAGATTGGTGGTCCACCATTTTGACCACCAGTGAGTCAATTTCTAGAATTTTACTCCGATTTCACCGCATCATGGCACCTAATTATGATCCATAAATAGATACACTCGCCTGGGTTTATTAAACGTCGTTCTTTTATGAATCCAATGGTATTTTTAAAGAGTCCATATCACTTTTCACGCGCCGTCAATGGTCCAATACATATCAGGACTCCAAATGGAGTCAAATTCTGCACGTTGGTTTTGTTGAGTCGTTCCGAGCCTTATTGAGTTGATTCCACTTTATTTAATGCTTGTATATCCTTCATATATAATAATTATCCATTAAAAAAGCATACTAAAGAATCAAACAACAAAAAATAGAGCTCAAAACAACACAACATTCAAGACGATGAACTCAAAACACGAGCTAAGCATAGGTTAATTTCACTTTGAGTTTTAGCTCTTTGTTTTGAATGTTTTCCTGATCTGATTGACCCTTGAACATTATAAATAAGTTATTTCACATATAAATACATAATTACAACCTTATTAACTCATTAACACATATTAGAACCCAACACAATAGACTAGACAAACACCTAGCTCAAGCTAGTCACACTAGTTTTCTCGGTTGAACTCTGAATGCTCAAATTTAATCAAAACTCATATGGAAACACCATTAAACATTGTAATCACATACTTGGGCACATGAATTCTCATTTATGTCATTATAAGAACATATATCATAAGAGTCATCCTCAAAACAAGGCTAAAAAGGCTAAAATAGTGATGCTAGAATGAGTAAATACACCTAACATCAACACCCCACACTTAAAACCTTGTTCGTCCTCGAACAACTCTTCACAGTATGTATCATGAGCTGGGAAATCTACTCTTATACTATATGCAATACACTCAAGCTAGCACTACAATGACTACACGAATGCAAGTTTACTATATTAAGCATGTTATACACAGTTGAAAGCTCATGAACACTACTCCAAAACTTCCTAGCCTCAAGAATTGGCTCACCTAGTTGGCAAACTCATGCTTATTACGCAATCAAGGACATCATACAAATCACCCACATTTATAAAACATGTGCCCCTCACAACAAAGTTACCCACAATCACTTAAAATAATGCAATTTAATGTAATGGGTATAAGAATCAAATTACGCTCACTCTCACAAAGAATTCACAAGTTACACATAATGAACCATAGGCTTGCCCTTAGTGTAGTGTTCCACTAATAGACGTCTGTAAAGCTTAGGATCAATTAGGACTTTTACGGGTTGTAATGTAGGCTAAGGGACGGGTAGGAACTATTTTGGCCAAGAATAATGACTAACCTATCTAAGCGCTTTAATACACTACATTATAAATTTAAAACCAATCTCCAACAACCAAATTACACCACATTTATCTACCCATCTCTTTTATTTTTGCCCCATCTCTTTTAAGCATTTTCACAAAAACTTGGTGGACACATAGTGTATTACCACAAGAATCAATTTTTCTCTTTTTTACAATCATGGCAATATTTTTAGCATAAATTATATCACAACCATACACCACACATCAATTATACACCAATAACTATTACCTTGGGGCTTCAATTTCACCTTTTTCTTCTTCAATTTCTCAAACTCCTTTCTCAAATTCATTTTTTTTAATTAATGCACTTAGAACCCTTTTGGATCAAATTATGGTCTATCAAAGAAGGGATTAGGCTACTTATGAGGCTACCAAATAAAAAGCTAAAGGCTCAATGGGGTTTAATTAAGATAATGCACAAGGGTAGGTAAAACATACGGTATAAAATAAGTCTATCAAAGAAATGCCTATATCATCTCCTAAACCCACATTCTTTATTTCGCTTTACACACACACCAGGAAAGTTCTAGACATCACATGCAACAAGGAATATACAAAAATCTCACACGCATATGGAACATGCTCAATTCAATGGGATCATCATAGACTCCCAACCAAACAATAGCATGAATTCAAAATTACGCAAACAAATACTAGAGTCACAAAATATGAGCCAAAGAGTCTAAAAAGTAGTAATTCTCCAAAATCACATGCTTTTACAAACAAATTCACTTGCATCATGTAATCAAAAATAGTACTAACAAGAATATCTCACTTATTCCCAACCTAAATTTTTTAAGTTGAGCTAAAATTTGGGAATTTCCGCACCCCACACTTAAAAACCTACTTTGTCCCCAAAGTGAATTGTTAACTGAAGTGATAGGAATACTCCCTGAGGCCTCTAGGCCTAGCTAGATGCATTTTCACATCGAGGAGATCCTTGGGACTCCACACTTATTTGATGTCATGCTCCTTAGCTCAAGTTTATGGTACTCAGACTTCCCATTAACTTGTGACTCAACCAAAAACAAAAACTAGGTGAAATAAAAACTAACACAAAACTGAAAAGAAAACATACCTTATCTTGGGGAGAAGATATTTGACGACGTTGGTGATACGCCGCCAGATCCCCGACAACGGCGCCATTTTTGATAACGCTCAAATTACACTCTTGAATGGGTGTAAGCGATCGTTGTCAATATAAAACCCAACTAGGTTGGGGTCGAATCCCACAGGAAATAGGGTGTGAACTTCGATTTGTTTACGAAAGATATTACTTGTAGTTTACTGTTTCCAAAAGATGGGGGTTTAAGTTCACGGTGTGTTAAATATCACTTTCAATGCTTCAGTGTTTGTAATCAAGATAAATGGGAAACCAGAGCTATGTTCACCAAGGGTTTCAGGGATTGACAGATACTAGGTAATGCTAGAGATTCTCGGAATGATAAGAACAACAAAATATCCCTGACGATTATACTATATGACTTATCTCTCGACCTCACTAGAAAATTTATTCTCTAATTGTCTCGAACTTAGATAACTTATCTAGTTCCAATAGGATGTTATCTCAGGTAGATTAATCCAGTTACAACATTAATCATTAAACAGAAGGTTGGTAGATTTCGAGTCCCTGTTGATAATTCAAGTCCTCTAGTCTATTTCTCCCTTAAAAGCAAATAAAACCTAAGGCATAACCTAATGTTTGCAACCACTGGATTTTAGTTAAAACAACAGAATTTCATGATGTTTTACTACTCTTTGAATCCGTTAAACACCTAGTATCATATCAAACCCTAATCCATAGATCCCATAACTTCGGCTAATGAAATTATCCGCTCATGATTTGATAAACAAAATAACAAGTTGAATTCATGATTATAATGATAAACTTACGAATGGATAGAAAATAACAAGCAGTTCCTCCAATTTAATCACAGGGTAGAAACCCCAAAAATAGTTGATACGAAAACACAAGAATATTTTATGAAAAAGAGCAAAAATACGTGTCTCTCTTCGTAGAGTTGATGTCTGATAGATGAATGAATGAATCAAAAACCCTAAAAGATGCTATTTATACTAAAGCCTAATTAAGGAAATAAAATAACAAAATTAATAAAATTGTTCGGAATAGGTGACGCCCAGGCTGACACCGTGTCAAGAAGTTGACACCCTATCACGGATAGCATCAGAGAGGCTTCAGTTGCCTTCAGGTTCTGTCTTAGGCTAACGATGTTGCTGACGCCGCGTCAGGGATTTGACGGCATATCACCAATGTCATCATATATCTTCTTCCCATGCTAACTTTCTGCTTAAGGATGACGCCATTCTTGACGCCTTATCACGACTTTAACGCCACATCACCAGCGTCGTCAGAACTGCTCCTCAAACTGCAACTCCCTGGTTAAGGCTGACGCCAATGCTGATAGGATATCACGAGGCTGACGACTTACACGAAGGTCGTCATCCATGTTTTTTTCTATTTGCTAAGATTTTCAACTCTTTTGCTCCATTATCGTTTATTCTCATTTCTTCCGCTTTTTTCTACAATATCATGAGCAAACACATCAAAACAACAAGAGTTGCTTCAGAATTCACAATTATTTTGAGCTAAAAAGCATTAAATATGTTAGCTTTTGCTCACACATCAACTGGTATTTTAACAAACATGTTCAGGGCATACATTTTCCAAAATAAAAACCAAGAACCAATTGACCATTCCCATGAAACGATATATTCAATTCCATGATTGTACCATAAAAACCATAAGAAAACAACAGAAAATAATATTAATCCATTAACAACCAAAACCCCTACATAAATTCAAAACCATCTAATACCCATAATTAAATTATTAAAACCATTCATTGAAACATAAATTTAGTTTAACTAATTATGAGAGAGGAGTAATATGCCTTAGATACCAAAGAGAATAGAGAGAAACCACTCCTTAGAGCCTTAATTGACCACCTTGATGGAAACCCTAGCATCTTCTTATCCTAAGAGCTGAAGAGAGATTAAAGAGAGTTTGACGTGTTTTTGATTGACAATAATCAGGTAAAAGAAGTCCCAAAATTTTTTTAAGTCATGGGGCCAAAAGTGGTTCAAAGGGGATATATCCAAAATACCCCAAACTTTAAACTGTAAAAATCACCGACGAAGGGTACAACTCTTCCCTTGACTCACACACAAAACATACGAGTGGTAGCCACCACTTGTATACTAGACCGAATATTTGGACATCACACACAATCCATCATACAACTCTCCTTACCTAAGTTGTACCTTCATCATTCGACAAGTAACGTAGAACTATACCCTAGGTAGCCTACCAAGGGAATGACTCACTGATTAACATACGAGTGGCTTTCCTCACTCGTACTATCTCCACACAACTCATATGGTGCATATTTGTATCTTTGATAGTAACCAACAAAAACCACACTGAGTAACATATGACCAAGACCCCTAAACCATACCTATATCATCCGACTAGTAAGCCTAAGTCGTATGATATCCAGAGAGTTTGAAAACTTAAGAAATTTCTAAGGGTCCAAAATCCAAGGTGTTTTAATTCTCTACCATTTGGAACATTCATACTCAAATGATGTGACTAGGCATGACTAGCACAATTTACACCCTACCACCCCGACTCTAACCTTTAACAATGTTAGAAAACAAAAATGCAAGACAGTTAATTGTTCCTTCTACAAAGTTTGAAACAAAAGTATGATGAAGAACATATCTTCCTCATGGATTTCTAAAACATAAAATAGGAATAAATACTTGGACTTCATGTCTTCTTCTGCTTCTCAAGTAGCCTCGCCGACCTTGTGGTTCCTCTATAGAACCTTGACCAAAGCTACATCCTTGCTCCATAACAGATGAACCTTCCGATCCAAGATCTCAATTGAGACCTCTTCAAATGATAGGGAATCTGAAATACCAGTATCCTTGATAGGAATGATTTAAGAGGAATCACCCATACACTTTCTTAACATAGAAATATGATATACCGAATGAATGGAGCACAAACTAAAAGGCAACTCCAACTCATAATCAACCTTACCAACCCTTCTCAAGACCAAGTAAGGACCAACATAATGGGTACTGAGCTTTCCTTTTTTACAAAACCACATCACTCCCTACACGGGAGATACCTTAAAGAACACCCTATCCCAACCTCAAACTCTAACTCTCTTCCTCTCACATCCACATAGGAATTTTTTGACTTTTGGAAGCCTTAAGTATATCCTAAATCACCTTCAGCTTATCCATGGCTTGGTGAAATAAATTTGGGACAAACATCTCCGTCTCACCAACATCAAACTACCCAATAGGAGACCTACACCTCCTACCATAAAATGCTTCAAGCAGAGTCATCCTAACTCTAGAGTGGTAGCTATTATTATAAGCAAACTCCACAAGAGGAAAATGCTCAACCCAACTACCACCATAATCAATCACAAAAGCACAAAGCATGTCCTCCAACGTCTTAATAGTCCTTTCTGCTTACGCATCCGACTGTGGGTGGAAAATTGTATTAAGACTCACCTTGGTCATTAAACCTTTCTAAAATAATCACCAAAGGTGAGATGATAGAAATTTGTACCCCATGCAACTTCACAATCTCATGAATATACAACTTTGCCTAATCATTAGCCAAGAAGTTAGTCCTTACTGGCAAGAAGTGAGCAGACTTTGTCATCCTATGTATGATTAACCAAACCGAGTCACACTAATTCCAAGACTGAGAAAGACCGATAATGATTAACCACTTTCACTCTGGCAACTCATTTTCTAGATACAATCCTCTAGGCCTCATATGCTCCACTTTGGCTTGTTGACACACTATGCACTAGGCCATAAATGCATCACGTTCCTCATCATATTGTTCCACTAATATATCTCCTTGAGGTCATGAAAAAATTTCATAAAACTAGGATGAACGAATAAAGAAACTCATGCACCTTAGTCAAGATCCTCCCTCGCAAACCATCGATGTCAGGAACACATAACCTCTCTGATATCGAAAGGAACCATCACTACTAATCTCAAAGAACATCACTTTATACCTACCAATATCACCCTTGATCCTCATCAAGATAGGATCTAACACTTTTTTCTTCCTAATTTCATCACCCAAAGATGACTGCACAACTTTTAGAATGAACACACCACCATCCTTAGAGTCCAAGAGGTGTGCTCCAAGGTTAGCCAAATGGTGAATATCTTTCACCAAATCTTGCTTCTCTTTATCCACTTGAGATAGACTCCACTTGGATAACCTACTAAGAGTATTAACAACCATATTAGCTAAGAGCATTAGAAACCATATTAGCTTTACCTTGATGGTAGTGAAGACTTATGTCATAATTCATAAGAAACTCGAGCCATCTCCTTTGCCTGAGGTTAAACTCTTTCTGAGTATACACATGCTACAGGTTTTTGTGATCAGTAAAGATGTCCATATGCACTTCATATAAATAGTGATGCCAGATTTTCGGTGCAAGCACCACAATTAGCAATTCCAAATCATGAGTTGGATAATTACTCTCAAGCACCTTCAACTGCCTAGAAGCATAAGCTGCTACCTTGCCATGCTGCATCAGAACACAACCAAGTCTCACATGGGATACATCTTAGTAGACCACAAACTCTTTCGTGCCTATAGGCAAAGTCAGAACCATAGCCGAAGTTAGCTTATCCTTCATCTTCTCGATACTACACTCACAAGAATTAGACTACAAGAACTTTACCTTCTTCTTAGTCAACTTAGTCAACGGGGAAACTATGGAACAAAAACTATCAACAAACCTACTATATTAACCGAATAAACCCTACAAGCTCTAAATATCAGTTTGAGTCTTAGGTCTAGGCCATCTCTTATCCACTACAACCTTCTGTAGATCTATCCAGATCCCGTCACTAGAAATTATATGAACCAAAAAAGTGACAACTTTCAACCAGAATTGACATTTCAAAAATTCCACATACAACTGCTTCTCCCTTAAAGTCTGCAACACCACACGGAGGTAATTGGCATGATCCACCTCACTCTTAGAGTATTCCAAAATACCATCTATGAAAACAATAACGAACAAGTCCAAAAACTAATGTAAGACCTTATTCATCAAATCTATAAATGTCATTGAGGCATTGGTCAACACAAAAGACATAACCAACAACTCAAAGTGACCATAATG
Organism: Capsicum pubescens; assembly: GCA_030864215.1. Taxonomy (NCBI): domain Eukaryota; kingdom Viridiplantae; phylum Streptophyta; class Magnoliopsida; order Solanales; family Solanaceae; genus Capsicum; species Capsicum pubescens. The sequence continues at coordinate 243,734,279 of CM061546.1, read as the reverse complement.
GATACGGAAATCTCTCTTATAGATATTCATCTCCCTGATATTTTATTGATGATACTCGAAATTGAATATCAATTGATGAGAAAAACTTATCACCCAGCAACTGATCAAACAAATAATCTATTCTCAGAAGAGGATACTTTTTCTTTACCATTACCTTATTAAAATGAAGGTAATCAATACACATTCGAAGGAAAGCATCCTTTTATGCACAAATAACAGCGATGCACCCAATGGGGACACACAAGGATGGATGAACCCCTTATCTAAAAGATTCTTTAATTGCTCCTTACACACCTTCAGCTCAACCAGATCCATTTTATACGGAGGAACAGAAATTGGATGAGTATTCAAAACAAGATCAATCCCAAACTCAATTTCCATATTTGGAGGAACACCAGGAAGGTCATCAGGTAAGATCTAGGAAAATTTATTCCCCACCAGATAGATTGCAAAGAACGACCCTCCAAGTTAGAATCTTTAACCTGGACTAGATGATAAAGACACCCCTTAGAGATCAACCTCTGAGCTCTAAGATATGATATAAACCTCTCCTTAGGAGATAGGGAGACACCCTTCCACTCAATAGCTAACTCATTAGGGAATTTAAAGATGAACTTATAGGTCCGACAGTCTAAGGACGCATAACATGAATGCAACTAGTATATCCCCAATATGATATCAAAATCCACCATATCTAATTCAAACAGATCCACCACAGTTTCCTTACTCTTGTATCAATCATAGAGTCACCTATAGGGGTAGAAATAGAAAAATGGTCCAAAACACACTTCAGACCAAAATTGATATGCATATCCGTAAATGGGGTCACATAAAAGAGAGTGGACCCTTGATAAAGTAAATAGTAGACATCACAAGAAAAGAGTTTCAACATACTAGTCATGACATCATGTGATCCCTCAAACTCCTATCGAGTAGTGAGAACATAAAGACTATTCTAACTAGTGTCGGAACTAGATAGTACAATATTTAGTACCGGAGCTAAAGAAGAAGATGCAATAGGAACCTTGTTTACCTCAAAGGCAACCTTAACAACATGATAGTTTCTAAGCATATAGCTTAGCTAACGATAGCTGAAGCACCTGTCCCTTCTCTAATCACAAAAAACCTCAATGCAAATGACCATAGAATCTATAAAGAGGATATGATGGAGTTGACTGAGCCCCACTAGACTTAGATTAAGTATCCTGTGCCCTAAATTTGTCGCCACCATGGAAACACCTATCACCTAACGACATAGGGTATGGAGCACTAGTTGTTGAATAAGACCCCGAATTTCCCTACTTCTTCTTGGGCCACTTACCATTATCCCTACCACTCTGTTGTTGGCCACCACCCTATTTAGAGAATTTAAACTTCTTTCCCTTCCACTCTCCCAACTCAGCCTTTTTTTTTTTTCCTGTACCTTCTACATGTACACAACCAACCTAGAGATATCCATGTCCTTGATTAACAAGGCATCCTTACTTTCAAGGTCAACTCATGAGACAATCCAAAGAAAACTTTCTCATCTGAGCCCTTATAATAGAAACCAACTCCAAACATACCTGGACAACAAGTGACACTTCAAGGAATACTCCTTGACTAACATCTTACCATGCTTTAGATTATAAAAATCTTCCTCTTTCACTTCCCTTGACTCCTTAGGAAAGACGTAGTCTAGGAAAGCATTGGAGAAATCCTCCTAAAGTGATGACTTAGCACCATCACCCCTTGATTGTTCCTATTCCTCATACCATTGGTACACCACATCTTTCAGCTGATAAGTTGCAAACTCCACGCCTTCGACATTCGTGGCATATATAACTCAGAAAATATTTTCCATTTCATCTAGAAAACCTTGAGGATTCTTCTCCACCTCAACACCCATAAAGGTTGGAGGGTTCAACCTAATGAACTTGCCAACGCTTGTGGCCTCAGAAGAATGAGTAATAGGAACACCACACTAAGACTGAGTAGCTACCAATTGTGCGAACATATGAATGGAATGAAGAAACTCAACGTTCATCATATTATCCTAAGGAGGTAGAGAAGGACTAGAGGGAATCGGTGGAAAACCAGAATAATCTAGAATTGGACCCCTAGACTAAGTATGGATCCCTTGAGTAGGGCGTGCCCTATCCACATTTTCCTCAGTTGGGATAGTGGAGTTTCTGTGAATGTTAGATCATTAAGGCATGCTCGAAAAAGTGAACAAACAAGAATTAGAATAGAATTTATGACATAGAATCCATATAATAAAAATAGAACACAAGAAGGAGAAACATTCCTAAATTCCTTGTAGCCTCTACCTTATGAGTGTGGTGCGCTCCACACCCTTAAAAGAGACTCTACTCGACATGAGTTTGTGGACTCCTAAGTGACCATGAACCTAGGGCTCTAATAAAAATATGGCATGACCCGGACTAGGGCCTAGTTTTGTCGGCTTCCTCAAGCCCAACCAAGATGGGAGCCACATCAATACCGAACGATAACAGCCCTACACCCTATGCCGAATGAATTCCAAATATATACAACATAACAAAATAGAAAAATCATAAACCAAATACAGTCAAGCGGTGTCATTCCTAATACCTATACAAATGTCAAGGAAGACACCAATATCGACACTGCCCATGCCAACCCAAACTAGTCTCACAAAGCCTCTATCCAAAGTTAAAATAACATCAGGTTGGAATAAGTCCCAAACCATATCCATAAACCAAAGTCTAAGAAATAACAAAAATATGAAGAGAAGTCCATAACGTGAAATGGAGCCTTTCAGAGTATGAAAGCTCACCACTTTAATCTGATACACAGATGTCCCTGAATCTAATCACTGAGTAGGAGGAGTAGTATTATCGGTTCCAACAATGCTTGGGGATACAGCTCCCGATGATAGCTTAGCGGGTGAATGCTAGCATGTACTCATGAGTATGGGTAAAATAATGCCAATATCTAAAACCAATTAAATAACCATATGCAATCACATCCATATAAATAATTCATGCTGGGAAAGGGAAGCAGGTTTAGAATGCATTTAAAATCATTAACTTGTATTTGTATAGCTTTACTGTCATAATCCACCCACAGGCTATATGGGTTCAGTATTTCCCCCGAACGGGCCCAAGTACATGTAGGTCCACGAATTAGAGATATCACAGGGACTGGAGATTCCCATGTACGCTTTGCCATCCATGATACATATATAATAGTATAACTTAGGGGATTACCATGTACCCCATAAGTATAAGGTCATCATGACCAACCCTCAGGTAGGTAAACATGAGTTTCCATTGTCCGTCCATCAGATTCACAACCTTCACGATAATTTATCAGAACCCGCAATTATTGCTGAATTAAAACCATTAGAACGTGACCAAACCACCCATTCCATCTGTTAATTACCAAGGAATTATGTAGTGGTATCATCATACTGACTATAGCAAGCAAGCAATGTCATTAGCCAACACTTAGAGAATTCCTATGTATCCCACATGATTTCCAATTCAACAAATACCATGGCTACCAAGTTCTTTCCAAATTATTTAATTCAATTAAACCATTTAGGGTTCCATTATCATATTATGCAATTCACGGTTTTCAATCGAAGTGAATCTATGGGGGAAAAACATTCTCATTTGCATTTTATCAAACATGTTTAGGGCACATAGTATCCAAAACCAAAACCAAGAACCAATTGACCATTCTCGTGAAACCATATGTTCAATTCCATAATTGTAACATGAAAATCATATGAAAAACATGGGAAACAATATTCATCCATTAACAACCAAAAACCCCACAATAAAATTCAAAACCAAACAATAACCATAATTAACTCATGAAAACCATTCATTAAAACATAAATTTAGTTGAACTAACAATGATGGAGTAGAAACATGCCTTAGATACCAAAGAGTATGGAGAGAAACCACCCTTGAGAGACTTAATAGACAACCTTGAAGGAAACTTTAGCCTTTTCGTATCCCAAAAGCTTGAGAGAGATTTCAGAGTATTTAAAGTATTTTTTTTATTGAGAATAATAGGGTAAATGAAGTCCCAAAATTGTTTTAAGTCATGGGGACAAAAGGGGTTTCGAGAAGGAATGTACAGAATACCCCCCCAACTTTAAATTGTAAAAATCACCGCAGGAGGGTACTACTCCCTCCTTGACTAGTGCACAAACATATGAGTGGTACCTACTACTCATACCCTAGGCAGAATGTTTGGACATCACACATTGTTCACCATACAACTCCCCTTACATAAGTCATACCATTATCATACGATAAGTACCTTAGAACCGTACCCTAGACATTGATCAATATACGAGTGGCTTTCCTCACTCGTACCATCTCCATACGACTCATATGGTGCCTATCCATATCTTGGACAGTAACCAACCAAAACTACACTGAGTAACTTATGACCAAGACCCTTAAACTGTATGCACATGATACGACTATAATGTTAAGTTGTATGATGTCCAGATATTTTGAAAATTCAAGAAATTTCTATGGGTCCGAAAGCCAAGGGGTTTCATGAGTGAATCACCATTCTAAGATATCGTTTAAATCAAATGTGACTAAAATCAACCCAAACTTATAGAAACTATACATTCAACAAAATAATTAAAACACAACATATAGTGGAACAAACCCTCTACCCAGGCCAAAAATCACCCTTCAAAATTACTAAAACTACAAAAGCACACATCCGACCTGTCCAATCAAATTCTTGATTTGGAAAAATCTTTTTACATCCTAAAACTTCAAAACTTAAAAACTCATTCAGAAGTCATTCGATCACCTCAAAAATCAACTAACATATCCCCATAAGTTATAAATTCTAAATCAAAGCAATAGAGGGTGTCAGTTAGGGAAAGATTTGAAAATTAAAAAAAAACACCTTGATGATTATTATAGACCCTTTCCAATACTTTGTGTTAGTATTAATCTATGATATTGTTAAGTACATATAGATTTTTATACTCATCTTTTACTTTTATTCACCTTTTGAGTTGAGTATGAGTGTCAAGTGATTCTTCTATGTTGTTGATCATTTGAGGTTCATGATAGTTGTGTGGCTGGTCTATAGTACTTGAACCTTCTCTATCCTTTGTTGGCAAAACATGGTGCTAAAAGTAAGAGTTCTAATATGTGTTGAAACTTAGTTTTCCTATATCTTAAAGAAGAAAGTAGAGCCTCCATAGAGGCTTACAAAATAAACAAACCACTAAGTATCTAGTTGACCACTACTAACATTTATTAAGCAACAACTACTCACTAATAGTAAATTAGAAAACTATTGTACCATGACCTGCTAATAGAACAAGGACATAGGACACTACTAACAAACTAAATTTACCATGACATACATTGAATTAGTCTACAATACTCCTCATTGATTCAAAGTTACATACACCAAAAAAATCCCTAAAATAGTTAAACTTTTTTGTTATTAAATACTTCATGAGTATATCAGCTAATTTTTAGGAGTACTTTAACACTTTAATATTATCTCATCCTTTCAAACCAAATCACAAATGAAGTGGAAGTAGACATGAATATTCTTAGTTCTGCTGGGAAGACATAGATTCTTTTTTATGTCAATCAATTCATTGTTCTCACAGTATATCGTTGTCGCACGTTGTTACTAATGTTGATGTTCTGCTAACATTATTCTTAGCCAGATGGATTGAACGTAGCCGAAGTGGTTGTAATGTACTCAATTTTAGAGATGGATAAGGTAGTTGTAGCTTTCTTGTTTGAGATCTAATTTATTACTCCTAACCAAAGAGTAAAAATAGGTATTGAAATGCTTTGTCTATTATCAATCAAACATTATTAGTAAACCTACATAATCTGATATTGTAAACCTATGAGTACTAAGTTCCAAAGTTCAGAGTTGCAGCGATATGATGAAAAACCCTTTTTGCAGCTAAAAAATAAACCTTTGAAATTTGTTACATAAACCTGGTAATGACAACAATAGAGAGTACAATATCAGGGCAAGTGTGGGTTAGGTAAATCATATCTCCGACAAGGCTTCTAAAACATCTAGTATAATCCATCTCGACTCCTTCATTAAGCTATAATTTTTAACCAAAATTCATAGGTGTAGATGCAAACTTGCAATTAAGTAAACCAGATTTAATGAGAATATCCCTATCATATTTCCTCTGTGGGAGAAATATTACTTCTTTATATTGATGAACTTCAAGGACAAGAAAGTCATGTAATAAACCCATATATATCATCTCAAACTGATTTATCATTTGAGACTTGAATTCATCCATAAGAGAAAGAAAAGAGCTAGAATAAATGATATCATTACCAAAAATGCAAATAATGATGAAATTATTACCATTCTTCTTTACAAAGAATGTGGGTTCACTCTCACTTCTCATATATCCCTTTTTTGAAAATACTTATCGATTTTGCTATGCCATGCTTAAGGGGCTTTCTTCAAACCATTCAATTCCTTTTTTCATCTTGTAGACCATTATTTCATCACCCTTATTTATGAAACTGCTTGGTTGTGCTAAATAGACATCTTCTGTAAGTCTCCAAAGAGAAATATTTACTTTACATAAAATTGATAAAATCGCCATTTTGACTGTACAACCAATTCTAGAACAAGTCTAATAGTTTCAAATCAAGCGACTGCAGAAAAAATTTTATTCAAAATAAATACAATATTGTTGAATATATCTTTTTGCCACTCAACGAGCTTTATTCTTTTGTAGGCTCCCATCTATTTCAAACTTTCTCTTGAACACTCATTTCAAGACAATTGTATTTTTTCCTTCTGGTAATTCATCCATCTCTATTTTCCATTCTTCTTGATAGATTTAAGAAATTCTAGCATCTCTCTCCACCACTGTTATTCTTAAGCTACTTCTCCATAATGTGTAGGATCTGAAATAACAAAACAAAATTGACAAGTTGTATACATGTCATTATCATACTTGGATTTGTTTTGTATGCCTTGTTTATATTTTTAATGGAATTAGCTCATCTTAAAACTCTTCAAGAGTCGTAGATGAAAAGTTTTTTGTGCAGTAATACTGAAAAAAATGAATCTGCGGAAGTTGTAGAAGAACCAGTTTTCATAGTTGTAGGAGTTGTCTATTGAATTCCATCAAAAGTGATTCCAGTAGACACATGAATTTATTCTTGCATCCTACTATTGCTTGCACTCTAATTCCAGCTTTCCATTTCATCAAATACTACATCCCTTCTGATTAAAATCTTAATACTAAGATGGTTGTACGGTCTATATGCTTTGGATTGTAACCAATAACTAATAAAATATATTTTTCAAAATTTTCATCCAACTTATGATGAAATGAAAATTTAACAAAGCATAAGCAATACAACCAAATATTCTTAAATAGCATACAAAAGTTTTTCTACCCCTTTAAGCTTCAAATCGAGTTTGATTCATGCCATCCTTTGTGGGAAACAAATTTAATAAATGGTTTGACGTCGACATAGCTTCATCCCAAAAATGATTCAAAAGTAACTTTGGTTGTAACATACTTCTTGCAATATCTACAACAATGTGATTTTTTTTCTCAAAAACACCATTTTGCTTTGGATTATAAGATTTTTTTATCTCCTAGCGGATACCACTTTTATCAAAAATGAGATTAAATTACTTGTGCAAGAATTTGCCGTCTCTATCAGTGCTAAAGTTTTTGATAAACAGACCACTTTGCTTTTCAACCTTGGATTTGAAGTGCTTGAATTTCTAAAATATTTCTAATTTTATTTAAAAGTAATATACCCAACTTATGCAACTACAATCATTAGTAAAGAGTAGAAAATAATGACTCATACCAAACAATATAGGATGCATAGGTCCACATAAATTAGCATATATTAATAGAAAGACACTTTGAAGCCCTCCAATCCTTTCCAATAGGAAAAGACTTCCTAGTTTGTTTTCCATAAATGCATTTTCATGACCCGAATTGGGATGCTGGCCATGACAATGACCCTAATCTTATGAAGTCATGAGATGACCCCCTTATCCTTGCACCATAAGTGAAGTATTATAAATAAAATGCCAAAGCCAACTTATAAAATGAAAGAGTTTGATAACTAATAAACTTAAATTTAAATATCACATCCAAATCCAAAAACAGTAACCCAAGTATTGTCTACTAAGTCAAGACATGACCCCGACTATGCTAAAGAAAATCAAAAGAAATTGATATGATAAAGTTCTAAATAGTAACAAGGCCTTCCAAATTATGGAGGCTCACCACTTCTCACCATACCAATGGAATAAGGAACCACCTAAAGCTACACATGGTCAAAAGAAAAGGCCTCTGAACCTATATCTAAATGATATACCATCCGGAGACAATCAGTGCGGTAAGTACTAGAATGCAACCCAAGGAAAAGAATAACTATACATTTACCACAAAGCAGTCATAAAGCGTATATCCACCATCTATGAAGATAATGAATGAGGGGCAATAAATAAGGAATATGCTAACATGACCCTTTTAAAATTTAATACTGAATTATGTATCTTGCACCGACCTTTAGTCACCCATGCACCATATGGGTTTGATTCACCCCACTGGAGTGGTCCTAATCGATTTTAGCTGCATGGACTGAGATTAAACTAAAATCAACAATAGAAAACTATGTCCAAAAGAAAGATTACGTACAATCGCGTGAAGCAAACATACAGTTGTCATAGACCCCCAACATCAGTAAATATGGTTTTACGTATTGCTCACAAGGAATACACCTTCTCATTGAAGCTACACAATTCCCATTAAAGCCTAATTAAAATATTTTCACATACCATTAACCATTGAGTTTTCCATTAAGGCATTCCCAAATTGGTAGCATCATACCAATACTTGCAAGCTATCAATATAACGTCATACCATTTCCATTTAACCATTTAAACTCCAAATTTTCAATTTGAAAATCCAATGTAAACCATTTCTTTTCATTAATGATATACAATATTTCAAAGAGGGAGTTAAACACAATAAAATCCCTATTTAGAAACCAAATTATGATATGGGTTGATGTTCGTGTTATTATCTTGCAAAACAATAATCATTATGAAACTTGGTTACCACCTACCACCCTTTTTAATAGCCAATTCTAGTTTATAAATCACTATTTACACATGAACAACCATAAGGAAAAGTGAAAACCCACATAAGTAGGTGACTACACCAAATACCCAAACCCTAGTTATTAAATAACCGATAAAAACAAGTGAATATTAAGCAATAACACAATGTAATGGTAATTAATGTAAGTGAGTATTCAACATGTCTTTTTGACTGAAGGAATTTTAGAAGAACTTGAATTTAAAGCTTTGAAAGTAGAATTTTTGGTTAGAAACCTTAGCCTTGTTTCTCTTAAAAATGGAGAGGATAAAGAGCGGTGAAAATTTTGATAACTGATGAGTAAATAAGGCTTATATAGTGATTTAAGTCATTTAAATGGGTAAAACACCAAAAATCCCTAGACCCAAATTAAAAAAATGAAATCCACATTTTTCTTCCCTTAGGCATGGCTCGTCCTTATAATACTAACCCAAGGGTGTGGCTTGCCCTTATTGAAGAGCGATAAGAGTGCGGCATGCTTTTATTGTGGACCTTCACTGGTTTCCGCATAAGGGTATGTCTCCCATCTGTGTCATGCCCTAAACATGGACCCTACTATTTTGCGGTCCCAAAATGTCTCCAAACGCGGTCAAATTTTTTTTGAAACAAATTCAAATAGTCCCATTGCCATACCTTACCATAATTCCACTCAAAAAATACCATTACACATTAAGGAGAGATCGAATTAAATTGTCAAAATTCTTAGGGGTTAATATTATCCTCCCTTAGGATCATTCGTCCTTGAAGGGGAACTTAAGACACCCTTAGCGCGACATAAGAAAGATCATAGAGGGACTCAGAGAATAAAATAAAATGAAATAAAAGAGACATATGATTCATACCTTAATCTCCCTCGTCCAGTGATGGAAACAAGAATGGATATCTATCTTTCATCTCCTCCTCCGATTCAGTTACAACTCGATATACAAGTCATGATGGCACAAACTTTATTCTGCCAGTAGGTAAGCCAAACAGTAGCCCAAATCCACGCAAAATGGGCTAACTTGGTGGATAATGTCCTAAATCCAAAAATCAACATTTAATGAGTTAAAATAGCTATAAAGAAGTAATTACAGTCTTATAGATAGTTAAAAGTTCAAAAACCATCTCAAGACTCAATAATGTTTTACAAGAGATACTACAATGAACCATAAGAACTAAATACTAAAATACAATTTGTCTCAAAAAGAAAAGACTAGACATAAGGAAATAGAAGGAAAAAGGGAAAATTCCAAATCCAAAAGCTCACCCAATCTCCAAAATCAACCCTACACAAGCGTTACGTTCATAGAAGAAACTAATATTCAAATCTGTAAATAAGCTCCAACACTGTTGTACATAAGTAAATATCTAAATTTAGAATAGTAATGTAAAGATCATACACTATAACTACAACATTAGGCCCATAAGCCAATAAATGGGAAAACTAAATAACCCAATGCAGGCCCCCATAACCCTGGAGAGTACAATCAAATGAGGGTGAATAAAGGAATAACCATAAATTACCAACTATTATACCATAACCAAGAATCCATATGAACCATATCATATCATAATTAACTCCCAATTTTGGACTCAAACCGAAACTCATGGTATAAATATCATCATTAATTGTTGAACATGAACAAAAACTCATATTACCAATATCATCATCAATTGTCAAACTTAAACTGAAACTCATAGTATCAATATCATCATAAATTGTTAGACATGAACCACAACTCATAGTATCAATATCATAATCAATTGTTGTACATGAATCAGAACTCATAGGATCAATAGATCATATAAATAAACAATTATCATAAGCCATATCACTAAATCACAACACTAACTCTCTAACTACAAAACTAGCACATCAATAAGCATTTAATATCTTAAAAGTCCCAAAATAAGCATTAATAATGGTATATCATGCGTAAGTAAGTGTGGAAGAACTAACACAAGTCTTGGTCGAAAGGGCCCACTTTTACTCACCAAAATCCATTTTTTGGAAAATTCTACTGTGGACTAGGATAACATATCTAAATTATTTCTAGATGATAAATAAGCTATAATTATTCCTAAGATAACAATTCTCCCTAAAACATGAGAACCTAAGTCAATTATGCCTAAATTATGATTTTAATATAGCCTAAACAATCCAACTGGCCCAAACAACCATACCTCCATCACCTAAATACATTTTCATATCTAGAATATTATCATAATCATAATATGAAATAGCTCAATCTATAAAGTCGGTATACCTAGCTTACTGGGACACTGAAGAAAAGCCCAAAGAATCTGATAAACCATCGAATTCCTTTTTCGAGAAGCTTCTGCAAGGCGTAACACTATAAAAATCATAATCTCTCATAAAAGCAAGAACAATGATACCCATATTTCCCTATTGTACTTAGGCTCCAAAATCACATAAAAATATCATGTGGGTCCCATTACAGAATCCCACCTTCAAAACCAACACAACACCCCTCTGTGCTCAAGAAATATTTACTCTCAAAATAGGTGAATTCCAAGCTCTAATGGTGCAATAATCAAGCCACCAGTACTTTAGGGATATTAGAAAAAGATTTAGGAATTAACCATGAAATTAATGCAATCTTACAACAAATTCAATGAAGAACTGCATAATTAACTACACCCAAACTCCACAATCACCCATAATTGATTGTCCTAAGAATTATAACTATTTTGAGGCTCAATATTCTAGAAACTAGTTGAATAATGGTGAAAATTTGGTTAAGTAGGGTATTTATACCCTTCCCACGACCACAGGTTTTGCTTAAGTAGATATCAGGTTGCTTAAATCAGCATCGCTAATTAAGTGACCAAGTATCGCTTAAGAAGCACTTGATGTCTCAACATAGGTCACGTATGCGACCCTACATAGGTCACGTAAGAGACCTTGGTATTTCTTAAGCAACGTTTTCTTATGTGAAATGCACCTTGGTTATGTAGTACCAGTGGGCCAAGCCTGGTTGCTTAAGAGACCGACCGGTCACATACATGATGCACCATCACTAGCTATCTCTGCCAACCTCTCGAGATTCATCCATAATCTCGAATACTCAAACAAACTATGCTATCCTACAAAATTCAATTTTCCAGACTTAATGCCACAATCAAAATTTCTATTTAAGGTCATTTTGCTGAAAAGTATGTCCCATATCCACTTTTCTTTTTTAATGAGCTCTAATTCCATTGCACTTTCAATGCTTAGAACAATGAAAATATGCAAGTTATTTAGTTTTTTGTGATATATGTTGTGTTTTGTTTTGTATTTTGGAGAAAATCAGGTTTAGGAACTATTCTAGGGAAAAAAAGTAAATTAAAGTTTTGGACCACTAAAGTGGGCACCTACGGCCCTATGTACTACCTACGCGGCGTATGTTACAAAGTATTTTTAAGAATGTGAAGTTAAAAGGACCATAAGTAGAGATAAGAAGACCCTTCTACTGATGAAAGGCATTTATAGCCCATTGGTGCCACCTACAGTTCATAGGATCCAGCGTAGTTGTCAGAGGAGAAAAGTTCAGAGAGTTCTGTAGTATTTTTAGAGGCTTGTTAATAATGCTCAACTTACTCTCCTATTTAAGGTATAAGGAGGCTATTGTCAATATCCAACTTGCATTAGGGTAGAATCCACAAAAAATGAAATACAAATTTCAAGTCGTATGGGTGCTCTAATTACTCAAAGGATACCCAGAATGCGCTTAAACACAACATATAATAAAAGTGAGGGGATTTGGTTTGTATCAGCATTTGAGTTATAACAAGCTATAATGATACTTTTGGTTTAAAAATCAAGTTTTGGGAGAATCCTGGGATTATGTCTTTCTAAAGGTATAAAGGATGTAGGTTAAAGATGGTTTATCATGATATCTAGTTGTTGAGTGAGATATAGGCTAGGTCAAAAGTCTTTGTTATTAGTTTTTCAATTAAACCTTAAAGATTTTACCCATTGTCTCTTTCGAGCACAAAACAAGTATGCTATTCATAGTCACCCAATACCTTAATCGGGCATTCCTATTTCTAGAAAAATTCCCATGACATAACTTATACACCATTTACACTTATTCCTAAGATTGTAAAAGGTAGGAAACCACACACTTAATTGTCCACCATTTCCTTGTCCCCCAATAGCCCTTTTCAAGGATGCTATGGGTTCCTATGGGTTCACTTTAATCACTCTTTCAAGGATGATGGCGGTTTTCTAGAGTTTGGGGTTTTCACCCAACAAAACCATTTGGTGATTTGGGGTTTTCACCCACAAAATTCCAATTATGAAACTCAAGCAATGGTTAAATTCATACTCAACAACTAGAAATCATGTAACCACATCAACACCTATACACAAATAAACTTTAGTGCAACATAATCCCAAGACTAAATTACATAGCTACTTATAAAGAAAGTAGAGAAAGATATACCATAAATATTATCCAAAGCATCCATCCTTGACAAAACACTAATAATTTAAGTGTCCAAAATTAGTTACAATCTTGCCCAATTCAGGTTCTTGTATCAAATTCAAAAATATCTATGAGGTAAGCAATACCCAAAGAAGAAAGATTTTTTCCTATATAAGGTTTGGGATTCTGCCAAGTGAAATTATAAAATTACCCTGTGCAACATTCACGCTTAGCTGGGGTCATATGAGGTTGTCCACGACTATGGTATGGTTCCGCGATCATGTTCTATTGACCATGGTAACTGGGGTTGATAACTACTCCAGGTTATTATCTATAATTCTTTGCTTCTATTTGATCTCTTTTAGCTTAACTCCACATCTTTCTATCTCACCAACTCTTGCCTGTAAAATGTGTATATTAGTGTATTAAATCACGATTTTGTCTCATTTATGCATATAAAACTTGGTAGTGTGCACGAAATTTGAGTGCAAATAAGTGAAAAAATCACCACTCATCAACACCCTCAACTTAAAACCTTGATTTTCCTTAAGCAACACCACCCCTTATCATGAGACAATTTCACATGTATGCCCACATTCAATTACCTAATAATCATGATGAATTTAACTTGATTATTACCATAAAAAGCTCTTCACACATGGGAAAAATGATTTTAACTACACCTCTCAACATAAAATAGAATATTGAAGGATGCAATAGACTTTAAGGAGAAACCATGTGACAACTACTAATACTATAAAAATGACTCACATCTTGACCTCAACCACATTATACTACCTTTTATCTCATTGTTCGGAAGGTGACAAAATCAACAAACTCAACTTCATCACACGCCTCCTCACAATAAAGAAGATTTCACACACCTAGCTATCAACCATGAAAAAAGAAATTTATGTTCAAGCACACTCTCTCTCAAGAACTCTCAATGCTAAAAAATACCATGCCATAGGTTTGGCCCTATTTTCAATTGCCGATAAGATTATCATATTTGGTTGGGAATCATGAAGGACTTTTTGAACTTGTAATGTAGGTTTAGGATAGGGTAGGATATAAATTTATGACAACAAGGCTAAACCCTCCTTGAACTTCAATAACACACTCTTTTTAATTTCGATATTGTGCCACTTGTTTTCTTTCACTATTGTGCCTACATTGCCTTTCTTGGTTTTCCCGCTTTCTTTTCACTTCTCTTTTTTGTGTGTGTGCATAATTCATGCATTTTTTTCCTTTTTTAGATCCTTTCTTTCTTCTACTCATTTTGCTTTATTTTCTTAAGCATGTCGACACTTTGTTATGACTTCGTGGCCCGACACATTTTTCAACTTTCTCCACTCCAACTTAGGATTTTAGCTTTAAGTTGTATTCTTAAGTTCAAAGAGGATAGGATTCAAGAGAAGGACAATAGAAGGGCCACGACTTACAATATGTTTCCCAAAGAAAAGTTCAAAGGCTCAAAGTGGGTGACTAAGGATTATATCTATGTATTGGTAGGCTTTTTAGGATAAAGTGGGCTTCCAATGTCACAAGAATGGCCTAGGATCATTTTACCAACCAAATACAATCAAAATTTAGCCTTGAAAGACTACTAAGGAAATTTCTATATGGTACAAGTACATATGAGATATAGACAAATAAGCTCCCATATATGGAATATGAATCTCGTCGAGGCGGTTCAATTGTTCATCATGCTCGAGACAAATAATTTTTCTAAGTCAATTTCCAGAGTCATAAAAAGAGAAAAAGTTTTGTTACAAAGATGCTCACGTCTATGCCCTTGAATTTCGCAAAAAATTTGGATGGGGGGTGTTTGTTTTGCATTCACACCATGCATAATTTGTTAATTATGGCAACAACCTAAGATCTTGTCTCATATTGAGGCTTTAATACCGGCTTCCCACCCAGATGGGTACTCAGACTTAGCCAATGGGTATGAATACGATCCCAAATAAACAATGCCATAGGTACTCAGACTTTCCTTGCATTTATGACCTTGATGCCATGGGTACTCATACTTCTGCTATATCCATGACTAAAACCCAATCACGATGCTTTTCCTTTAAGAATGTCGTCACTCAATCTATCATAGGGAAAAGCTCATCAAGTGACCAAAATTAAATAATACAATAATCTAAAAACAAAGTAACTAATCCATGCAAATATGGGTCCAATAAGAGTTCCCAAATAATACAACCCAAATAAAAATATGAATCATCTAAAAAAGAGAAAAATATGCAGAAATATCAATAATACAGTCCCAAATCAAATGAATACGGAGACAAGAACCGCCAACTAAAAAGGTAAAAGTGTCCCTACTGTATAAATAATCAAGGATAAAATAGATAAGGATGCTCCCTGAAACCACATCAAGGGTTGTTATTACTCTCAGACTCTGCATCATTATCATTTTCCTCAAGATCGAACCAATTATCCAAGGTCTCATTATCAATCTCGGGACACAATCTTTCTGCCAACCAACTTCTCGACTTATAACCTTTTTGTTTGAACTAACCCATGTTTTCATGCGGGCGCCTGTAAATATCATTAATTTTCTTTGCCCCAAAGTGCACCGTTTGTCCCTTGATCTTAATAGTCATGTTGGATGGATCCAAGAAATAAATTTCACTAATGTTGGCATAGAATTCACGCACCCATTGCTCATTTTCATTACATAGATCTAGGACAAAATAGTACCACCCTATGGCCCCAACATTGTCATGAAATGCCGAAAGCTTTTCTGGTACATTGTCCAAGTAAATCCCTCACTCTGGAAGCAACTTTGTCCTCGAAAGATCACTATAGTAGTGAGTGTGGCCCTCGGATGCCATGAATCGGATATGATCATACTTGTCAATAAGATTATCTGGATTTGTGATGTAATATAGGTGCAAGGATATTGTTGGAAATCTCACAAACTTTGTCAGAACTTTGTCAAATTAGAGGGTATGATTTTAAAAAGGAATGTGAGGGAAATGGGGGATGCAACTGTTCATATAACTAAAGCAACCGAGATCGTGATTAAGTGACCGTGATCATGGGCATGCGGGTGGCCGCGATCGAGACCAGGGGCCCGCGATCATGGTAACTGAGAGCATTTCTGTTCCCATGTTTTTCCTTGTTCAGCTCAATTCACAAGTTGGCAACTTTTCCCCTGTTGAATTTTCATTAAAAAAATTTCACACTTTCTCTTTTTTTTAAGCTCATCCAATGCACTCTATAGTGCCACAAATGCATGAGTTATTGAAATGCCAAAATCAAATCTAAGTTACAACATCATAAAAAAAGTATACAGGCCACTTTCATGGAATTTGTGAGTTTTCTTCCATACAACGCCTTAGTTAATGTCGTGGCACAACGTATTTATTTTTTCATTCTCAAGGCGGGTCCTCAAGCCCCCTTTATTTCACCTCCTCAATGTCAACATCCACCGCGAACACAACTTGGAGCTCCATGGATTGATTCATTTTCTTACAAAACTTTAAAGTGACTTTATCCTCTTGTACCCTAAACTTCATCTCCCTTATTTCTAAGTCAACAATTCATCCGGTGGTTAAAAATGGATGACCAAGGATGATAAGTAACTCTTGGTAAATTTCATAGTCCAAGACCACAAAGTCCGCCGGAAGTACAAACTTGTCCACTTTAACTAGGACATCAAATAAAATTCCTACCAGTTTTTTGATAGACCGGTCCACCATTAAGAGTCACATAGAGGTTGAGGTAGGGTTATTCAATCCATGCATCTTGTATATAACAAAGGTCATAAGTTGATACTTTAACGAAGGTCGCATAGAGATTTTTCAAACACATACATTCCAATGGTACAAGGAATTGTGAAAGCTCTGGGATCATCTTTCTTTTTTATGATCTTACTATCCATGATAGCACTACAACCATTGGTGACTTCAATGGTTTCACCTTTGATAAGATTATTTTTTGACAATAATTTCTTCATTACTTAGCATATCCTAAGATCTTTTGGATCACCTCAAGCAATGGGATGTTTATTGATAGATTTCTAAGCTTGACCAAGAATTTTTGTGGCTTGTCACCCTCATTTTTTCTTTGCAATCATTGAGTGAATGGGGGAGGAACTTTGATTGTAGGCATTGTTTAACTTTGTGGATTTTCAACCTCAACCACTTCTTTATTATCTTTCTCGTTTTCTTATTCTTGATTTTGAGGTAACACCTTCTTTCACTTTGTATTGAGCATCTTTCCACTCAAATTTTCTTTCAAGTTCTCATCAAGTGTCTTTTCACCTCTAGTGACTATTTCTAGGACTTGAGCATCATTCTTTGGATTAGCAATCGTGTCACTAGGAAGTCCACCTCTAGAACTAGCATTTAATTGCATGGAGATTTTCCCAATTTGGGTCTCCAATTACTTGATGGAGGTAGAGTGGGCAACCATGGTTTGAGAAAGTTAAGAGAAGTCACCTTTTAATTTATGAACCACCTTGTCCATACCTTCAACCCTATACAAAATTTGGGCCAAAAGATCCTTGGTCTTGAACTTTTTTATGTCAATGGAGCTTGACTATTTGTTCTTAGCTCGATAATGGGGGTCACATAGAGGTACTAATAACACTCTCTATCTCTCTAATCCCTATCATAGTCGCAATCCATCCATTTTTTATTCCCCTCTTGCCTTTGATAGTGGGGCGGTAACCCCTCGAATATTTTGCTAAATACCAGATCTCTTCATCCAACTTCTTAGACTACTCATCATCCTCATAGTCCTTAGATTCTATGTCATTTACCGCTTATGTGGGTGCACTCATAACATGATTTTTCAAGAGCTCAAGTTAGGTTATCATATTTTCCATGGTCTCCGCTCTTTCCTCATCCTGCTTTCTTTGTTATTTGTCAACCAAAGATATACAGGGAGAGCTTTTGGGAACTTTGATGTCTCAGGTATGCCAACTCCGATTTTGGTTCATCACCTCGCCCAACAATTGAATTGCTGCATGGTAGTGTATCTTCACTAGAGAACCTCCATCCGCATTGTCTACCACGGATTTGTTAAGCAGATCAAGGGCCCGATAGAAGATTTGGAGAAGCACCTTCTATGAGACCTCGTAGTTTGGACACTTTGCCAATTTTTTGTTGAATATTTTTCATGCTTTATAATGATGTTTCCCCATTCAATTTCCTAAATTTTATGATTTCATCCTGCATTTGGAGCATTTTGAAAGGTGGGAAGTATCGATCAAGAAGAACCATGGTAAGATCTTCCAAATTAGTGATTGAACCGTATTCGAGTGAACGGAGCTACAACACCACCTTGCTTGTTAACGAGAAAGGGAAAAGGCGAAGATAAATAGACTCTTTAGTGATGTGTGCGATGTTTAAAGGTGCACACATCTCCACAAAATTCTTCAAGTGAATAATAGGGTCCTCATATGCTTGACAACCATATATCCTGTTCATTTGTAGCATTGTTAACATAATAATAGTTATGTAGAAAACGTCGTTCCCATTAGTTGGTGGGATACGGATTGCACTCATTTGGCCCACATCATTGAGTTTTCCCATATAATCAAGAGGAACATCAAAGGGACTCTGGTTAATAGAATTGACACTTATTCTTGCATTAATACTACGATCACTTACAAAAATAAAAAACAACAAAGAAAGTAAATCAAACCACCCTGGGTATACCAAAGTAAAAATCACACCACATAAATGAAATCTATATTCCACTCCCTGGCAATTGCTAAATTTTGATAATTCTCAACTTACTCCTATGTTAAAAGGGTAAGGCAGTCATTTTCAATATCCCAACACGCATTAACACCCAATCCACAAGGAGTGAAATGCAAATTTCAAGTCCTATGGGTGCTCTAATCACTAAATGGATACCCAGAATGCGAGCAAACACAATATATAATAAAAGTGGGGGAATTCGGTTTGTATCAACTTTTGAGTTATAACAAGCTATAATGACACTTATGGTTTAAAAATCATGTTTGGGGAGAATCTTGGGATTATGTCTATCTAAAGGTATAAAGTGTGTAGGTTAGCGATGGTTCATCATAATATCTAGTTGTTCAGTGAGAGATAGGCTAGGTAAAAATTCTTGGAAGATAGTTTTTCAACTAAACCTCAATGATTTCACAAATTGGCTCTTTCGAGCACCAAACAAGTGTGTCATTCATAGTCACCCAATAACTCAATCGAGCATCCCTATTTCTAGGAAGATGCCCATAACATGAATTACACTCCATTTACACGTATTTCTTAGATTACAAAAGATAGTATACCACATACAGAATTGTCCACCATTGCTTTTTCCCCTTATAGACCTTTTTAAAAGATGCTATGGGTTCCCATGGGTTCACTTTCACCCATCTTTCAAGGATGATAAAGGTTTTATAGAGTTTGGGGTTTTAACCATTAAACCCATTTAGAGATTTAGGATTTTCACCCACAATATTCCAACTATTAAACTCAAGTAATTGTGAAATCCATACTCAACAAATAGAAATCATAAAAACACATCAACATCCATACACAAATACACTTTAGTTGAATATAATCTCAAGACTAAATTGATTAGCTAGTCATGAAGAAAGTAGAGAAAGATATACCATAAGTATTACTCAAAGCTTCCTTTCTTAACAAAACACTAAGAATTCGAGTCTCCAAAATTAGTTTCAATCTTTCCCAATTTGGGTTCTTGGTTAAAATTCAAAAATATTTATGAGGTAAGCAATACCCAAAGAAGAAAGGATTTTTGCCTATATAAGGTTAGGGATTCAGCCATGTGAAATTACAAAACTACCCTAGACAACATTCCATCTTAGCCACAATCCTATAAAGTTATCCATGACCGCAGCCAATGCGCCCATAGTATGGTTCTGCAATCTCTTTCTATTGACCATGTTTGTTGACTACGATCATGGACTTTGGCCTGAGAACATGGTAATTAGGGACGATGACTGCTCTAGGTCTTCAACTATACTTCTTTGATACTATTTGATCTCTTTTAGCTTCAATCCATATATTTCCATCTCACCAACTCTACAACAACAACAACAACAAACCCAGTGTATTCCCACATGGACATTATTTATTAACTCACGATTATGTCTCATTTATTTATTCATAACTTCTTTGTGTGTATGTAAGTTGAGTGCAAATGGTTGGAAAAATCACTACTCATCACTTGTCACCTATGTGGGACCACCTACGATTATAGGTTCCACCTATGGCCCGTAGGTGGCCCAGTAAGTGGCTTCCAACCTTGAGTTTCCTATTTTGTTCGAGAATAGTTTCCTAGGTTTCCTTGTATTACTATAAATACTCTTTTGACATTTTTTATTTTGTTTACAAACTCTTGATACTTACAAAAATATATTTGATTTTGAAATGCAATTATCTTTGAATTACTTTGTTCTTAATTTTGGTTGATAATTTGATTCGATACTTTGGGTTCTTATTCATCGATCATTGCAATATTGTTTAATGCTTTCAATTATGAATTTTTTATTCATTTCACAATAATGAGCAGCTAAAGCCCTAAGCAAGAGTTATGGGAACCCTGGAGGATTGACAAAGCAGGGGAAGTGTAGAGTTGTTCTAAACTGATATTCTTGTATGTATTATGGTTTTCTTCAATTTAATAGATTTCTAAGTTGTGGTAAAATTAGGATCCATCCTAGTATATCACTGTTTACTCCACTGTAAGAGTAGAGATTAGGAAAAGATAATTACTGCAGTAATTTGAAGATTAATTATTGATCTAGGCTAATCAGCATCGTCTACTTAAGATCGTTATATTTTATCTAATAACTTGAGACTTAAAAGGTAATGGTTAACTATAATCTAAGATAAGAGTTAGTAGTGCGACATCTTGAGACTCAAAAGATATAGGGTAAAAGCTATCAATGAGTCCACAAGATAGTTAATGGTACATAACTTATCAGATTCTACATGCAAGATATTAGGTTGGTTCAACAAAGTATGATAAACCTACAAAGTTAAGAAGACGGGGTAATATAGTCCTAGTGTTCATCTCTGATTAATTACAACTAAAGTTGAGTTATGTTGCTATTGATTGTTTACTACTACAAACCCCTTTATTTACTTTTTGTACTACCCGTTGATTCCATAAATGAGAGGTATAATTCCCCTTATTCCCTTGGGATTCAAATCCAACCTAAGTTAGGTTACTATACTTTATATCAACTGCTTTAGCCTTATTTAGAAGCATAACTTTTGGCGAAATCAAAATTTTGGAGTCATTGCTAGGAATATAGTATTGAGTTATTGATTGAAGTTGTTAAAGTTTATGAGTGTTTGGTTTTCTATTTTTAGTTGGGTGTATGCCAGTGTATAGCTAACACCAGGAGTTAAGAAATTACCTTACTTCCACTGAATTCTAACGTATAGAGAATCTTACAGCCTAATCATATAATGACAGAATAAGTACATGCAATCCATCTTGAAGAAGTTAGCGATGATCCTAATTTTATGCCTCTACTTCCTCCAGCAGGAGTTGAGGGCATTGCTGATGAGAAAAGGAGTAGTTGTTAGAATATGCAGTTTCTAACTAGAGAAGGAATGCTAAAGTTTAGCATGTAGCTCAGGAGGCAGAGATATATAGACAGAGACCTAGAGTAGATCATCGAACATCACTTAATGGTAATCAAGATATAGTTTAAGGTGGTACATCTCAAGAGATTCCCATATATCACTACTTACAACCATATGAATGGAGAGGAGGATATGGGATACATTGAGTCTATGATGCAGGATCCATCATTCTGCCAGCTTTACCACCACATGTTAAGTTTAACATTACTAGTGCCATGATCCAGCGTTTGAACATAAAAGGTATTTTTGTAGTCTTGGCTACAGACTATGCAAATATATAGCTTGCAAATTTTATTGGGATCTATACTTGGGGTAGATCAGGAGGCACTCAGGATGAGGTTGTTCTCTTTTTCATTAACTTGTGAAGATTTATTGTGGTTTTGGAAACTTCCACAAGGATCAATTACCACTTGAAATAAGTAGCACATTCTATTCTTAGATTTATTCTTTCTTTTATCTTGAGCATTGTAGTTAAAAGATGAGATATATAACTTTAGTCAGCTACATTCTAAGTCTATGTACGAGGCATAGTTCAAATTTAAGAAAAAGTTGAGCTTGGTACCCAATCATCACATTTTAGGGACAAACTTGCTGGAGATATTTATAGTGCCATGACTATTAGTTCTAGAGATATGTAAGATACAATCTCTGGGGGAGCATTAATACATTTATGCTGGGAAGTAGCATCTGATATTCTAGGCTAAATCTTTCTCAACAATAAAGAGTGACCTACTGGAGAGGTAGAGAAGGGCGTTAGCACTTATGCCATTGAGGCTTCCGATGACCATAGAGTGGGAGATAATTCTCTAATGTAAGATATTGTGAAGCTTATAACTAATATTGGGTTGCTAATGAAGCAATTTGCATGAGTGAATTCTGAGAAGGTAAATACAGTAGTGTTAAAGGGGGCCAATCTCTAGACCATATGAGTCTGACTTAGAAGAAGAGTCTAAGTATCATAACTGAGAATTTTTGTGTTTTTGAACAAAGAGGAAATGAAACCAAGGTTTGAACTATTATTGAGATAGTTACACAATAGCAGTAGAGAGAATGATGGTGACTGAGAAGAAAGGATAACTTTAAGAATAAGGGAGACATGTATTCCTCCAGGCAGTCGTAATGCTGAATTGAGGATGGAGGCGATGTTGTCCAATGTTGTTAAGGGTTAGGAAATTTAGGAAACTTACCTTAAGGAGATTAGGCCATATATCTCAGGACCGACCCAGAAGGTTGAGTCGCATGAATCTTTCACAAAACAATTAGAACAAAAGTTTAGGTAAATGTCTGCAACTTTGAATCAGAGGCAATCGAGTACCCTTCCAATGTTTTACTAGGTATTATAGGAGGTATGTGGAGAGTTTCTCTTTGATTGTTGCCCCATTGACAAGGTTGACCCAAAATAAGGTAAAGTTCTTGTGGTCTAATGCTTATGAGGCTAGTTTTGAGAAGTTGAAAGATAGGTTGACTTCAACTCTAATTTTTACCCAACTCGAGGATATTGATGGTTTTGTTGTATATTATGATACATTTTGTGTGGGACTTGGTTATGTTTTGATGGAGGATGATAGGGTGGTGGCGTATGCTTCTAGATAGCTTAAGGTGTATGAGAAGAACTATCTGACTCATAATTTGGAGTTGTTGGCTGTGGTTTTTGCCTTGAAGATTGGGTGCCATTACTTGTATGGAGTTCATCTCTATATATATTCTGATCATAATAGCCTGTAGTATATTTTCACTCAGAATGAGTTGAATCTTAGGCAAATAAGATGTCTTGAGTTGTTCAATATCTATGATATGAATCTTTACTATCATACGGGTAAAGCTAATATGGATATTGATGCTCTTAATAGGTTATCCATAGGGAGCTTATCTCATGTAAAGAAGGAGTAGTGAGGTTTGGTGAAGGATATTCACTAGTTGGATAATATTGGTGTTTGTCTTTTGGACACTAAGGATGGGGTGTGGTTGTTCAAAAGGTGGTGAAAGCATCTCTTGTTGCAATGGTGAAAGAGAAGCAAGTTTTGGATCCCATTTTGATGCAGAATAAGGATGATGTTGGTCAATTGTAAGTCTTGTATTTTAAGATTGGTGGTGATGGTATCCTTAGATACCAAGGTAGATTAAGCATTCCTGATGTCGATGGGTTATGGGAAAGGATTTTGACCAGGCTCATGAGTTGAGGTATACAATTCACCCTGGTTTGATGAAGATGTACCATGATTTGAAAGAGATTCATTAGTGGAATAACATAAAGAGAGATGTGGAAAATTTTGTGGCTAAGTGTATGGTTTGTCAACAAGTGAAGGTTGAGCACTTAAGGCCTGATGGATTGACACAAGTAATTGAGTTTCTTGTATGGAAATGGGAAGTGATTATTATGGATTTTATTATCGGTATTTCATGGTCTCATAGTTAGTTTGATTCAATTTGGGTCATCATGGATAGGATGACTGAGTTTGCTCACTTCTTGCCTGTAAGGACTAGTTATTTTGAAGAGGATTATGCAAAGTTGAACATTCAGGAGATCATTAAATTATAGGGTAATCTAGTCTCTATCATATTTGATCAAGGTATGTTGTTCTCATTATTTTTTTGGCATTCATTTTAGAGAGGTTTGGGAGCTAAGGTGAACCTTAGCACTACTATCAACCCTCAGATGAATGGGAAAGCAGAGAGGATCATTCAGACTTTGGAGGATATAATAAGGTTATCTGTTATCAATTTTGGTGGTAGTTAGGTTGACCATTTGCCTATCATAGAGTTTGAATATAACAATAGCTATCATTCCGTAATTTGGATAACTCTATTAGAGACTTTGTATGGCAGGAGAACAACCTATAAGGTAGTTCGAAGTTTGTGAGGCTAGGTTGTCTGGTCCTAATTTGGTATATCAGGTTACGAAGATGGTGAAGGTAATAAAGGATAGGCTTAAGACCACAAAAAGTTACCAAAAGACCTACACTAATGTGAGGTGGAGAGGGTTAGAGTTTGAAGTTGGTGATTGGGTATTCTTGAAGGTATTTCCCATGAACAAAGTAATCAAATTTGGAAATAAGGGGAAGCTCAATCCCAATTATATCGACCAATACTTGATCTTGAAGAGAGTGGGCAACGTTGCTTATGAGTTAGAGTTTCCTTCTTATTTTGGTTTAGTTCATATGGTCTTTCAAGTCTCGATGTTGAAAAAGTATTTGGGTGATCCTTCCTTGACTATCCCATTGGAGAGTGTTGGTATTTCAAATTCTTTATCTTTTGAGTAAGTCCCAATGGAGATTTTTGATCGGCAAGTTTGCCGATTGAGGACCAAGGATATGGCTTAGGTGAAGATTCTATGAAGGAATCATTAGGTTGAATAAACTACTTGGGAAGCTAAAGAGGACATGAAGTCCCAATATCCATTCTTATTTTCTGCTTAGGATAATCGTTCTTAAGGTATGTGTTTCCTTTATATCTTTGTATTCTGACTTTGTTAAATGAGATTATATTTGCTTTTAAATGTTTGTTTTCTATCTTTGTTAAAGATAAGTGTGGTTATGTTCTGTGTTAAATTGAGCTAATGAATTCCTTGTCTCATCATTTGGAGTGGAATAATCCTAAGAGGTAGGGAGAATATAACACCCCAGATGTTTTCCCTTGGAATTCTTGAGTTTTACGCTTACTTCCTAGACTATGACTCTCTCTGTAAGATGTAGGGAGTCATACCGGTCGTAAAACCCTAATCGTAGCCTGATCAGTATGTATGGATAAGTCTCTCTTTTGGTTACAATTGGAACATAGTTAGTCGTCAAGACTTATTATGAGTCCTTTAGTGGCTCCCGTAGCCAAACCAGTAAAGGTAGCTAACGGTTTTTTGTTGTCTATTATTTTACCTCCCGAGTCATAAGGTTTGAATATAATTTGTAGGGAACGACTCATAGTTAGACCAGTGTTGGTTCCTATGGATGCTATCCAGCCTACGACTAAATGTCATAAGTCATAGGGTGACCTATGAGTCACAAGGTCACCCCTAACGGCTGGGTGATAGTTTTGTAGTCTTATTACTAAGGGAACTTTGGAAATTTCCTATTTTCCCAATAATAGCTAATGACTAAAAAAACCTTTTAGGGTATCATTATCACTCCAAAACAAATAAAAAAAATTCTTAGACTCTCTCAAATTCTCTCAAGAAAAAACACTAGGGTTTTCAAGAAATTGGCATCTAAGGGCTCAAGCGTGGATTTCTCTCCATAATTCTCTGTACTTTTAGTCATGTTAATTTCCCCAAACATTGTTTTGTTGATGCATGCATTTTAAAGTGTTATTCATGTGGTTTTGATGTTGGTTTTGGAACACGGGTTAAGGGTTTTGAATATTTGTTTTCTGAATAATGCTTCCCAAAGTTTACATATGATTATTTATGGTTTAGAACTTGTGGGGTACATGGTCATGGGGAATAAATTAGGGAGTTGTGATTTCCCTAATTTTGTGAATATTAACAATTGAATTGGTAGTAACCCCAACCCAATCTTATGAGATCGGTTTTGAGTATGTGTATAGTTGCATTAAACTACCTTTGGAACAATTGCATGATATAAAGAGGTTATTGAAACATGATGGTATGATTCAATAAAAAAAAAGGGTCAGTGTTCCCCCCACCTCTAATTAATAAACAAAGGGAGTGTTATCCCCAAGAGAATGGAATTGTATTGGCATGATGATGTTACCTTTCAAGTGTAGTTGGTATGACGATACCAATAGTGTATGCCTAATGGAATATTGTGGTTAAATTAATTGAAATGTGTGAAAAAAATATTTTAACTAGGCTTAAAGAGGGTTGTGTATCTAGGTCGTGAAAGCGGAGGTCCCGAGGGACCAATACTGGAAACTGTATTTGCTGACACAGTGGTCTAAATAACCTGGTGGTTTGAGTCCCCCTTATTAAATTATTGCATGGTTTGAGTCCCCCATGTTAAAAGACTGGGTGCTTAAGTCACCCTTGATATATGATCAGAAGGTTCGAGTCCCCTATGGTACATACGTATATATTATTATTCTCTAGTTTATGCGGCCTCGCGCACTGGGCCCTTTCAGCTGGTAGAGATTTGTACCTAGATAGATCGTGGGTGCCTTTTTATGATAGATGAGCCACACAGTCCAGGCTAATTTTTTAAGGTTCATGCTAAGCCTTGTTCCATATCCCAACATTTTATATGATAACATATATACATGCATGTATGTGAACATCAACATTAAGCTAAACCAAATTTTGAATTATCATTTCTTTTTCCTTATCTATGAGTTACATACTAGTGCTTAACCCAGTAACCTTCTCTGGATGTTATATCCCCATGTGATGTAGGAACTGGAGACACTTCTACTTTTCCTAGTGATAGGATTTTTGGATTACCAACAGTCAACTTGAAGTGGTGAGCCTCTTTCTTTGAGTTGGTCATTACTTCCTAGTTTATCTTTTATCATAGACTTTCTTTGGACTTATTTTTTCTATCATTGGGGGCACGTCCCAACATTGTTTTGATTTGGTTTGTCATAGAGGCTCTGTGGATTACCGTGGACCAGGTATTGGTTGTGGTTGTCTCTTATGCATCTTGAGTTCTGATTATTCTATCTTTTTATATATTTGAAATTCAGCCACTATTAGTGTATTGTGTGACTAGGAAAAGTGGGTGGTCTTCGGTCCATGGAGGACTTGGGATACTGGTCACGGCTAGGCCCTAGTGTGGATCATGACATTGCGTCTAATGTAGAGTGTGATTACAGGTTAATATTTGCATGGGATAGATGCGCTATGTGAGATACGAAGCATAGGAATGAGAGAGTAGAGATATAGAGATGGATTGTCAGTTATACTTCACACTATAGTACAGATACCCTTTGGATAGAGTGGCAGGGTGTGATTAAGAATGCAGCATTGAATTTTTCCACAAACTAGTAATGACTGGTAGTCCATTATACATTATGTTCGACTGTTGCGGAAATCCTGTTGACCTGGCATAGAGCTACTTTGATACCGAGTATGACTGCAGGTTTTGATATTGATTTTGCATCCATTATCAAACATGAGCTTCAATAGACGAATTTTGGCGATATGGCTACACTATCATTTCCTTATCCTGTCCAGATGCTATATGATGAGGCAAGTGTCCCAGAGGTTCTAGGTGTTAATGCTAGAGTAGAGGTGACGGGCATGTCTCAAACTAGTATGATCAATGATCCGGTAATCTTGGTCCTTGCATAGAGGACTCGTATGCTTCTGATAGTGATTCTAGCGCAGTCTGAGGGCCCATCAGTTCCTACACAGCCTACTAACAAGTAGGGAGGAGATACTAGTATTAGTATGTATTTTGAGATAGGGGAGTAGAGAGAGGCACGCAAGATGAGCACACAGGGTGAGAGGACCCTAGCCACTTCCACTTCTGTTCCAGCCTCTACTTCGGAGCCAGTTGGGACCTCTGCAATGCCCCCCATGCCCCTCTACTAAAGTTACTGCTGTAGGTATAATTTTAATATCTTGGGAGATTTTAAGGATCTTAGTAGATAGTCGGTGTGATACTACCACTCGGCAGGATAATATTGAGGCTGAGCAGGCATCATTACACGGGTAGATCCGGCCTTGGGTCCAAACAACACATAAGGTGGCATAGACTAGATTACGGGTTGCATATAGGGATGACAAGTCAGAGTTTTGAGCTGAGGTGCATATACATGTAGATGATTTTGAGGTTCGAGTTTCATCGCAGTTCAGTGATATTGAGGCACCCAAACTAGGTGACATTACAGAGGAGGTGGACACACTATAGGCAGAGATACGCTCTCTCATAGAGAGCCATAGTCCAGCCATCCCTCAAGTTATACCTCTAGTTTTTTAGTTGAAACCTCTATGTGGACCCTTATGTTATGATTTTTTGAGAAAAATAAGGAAACGATTACCGTAGTGAGGACTAAGAGAGGCCTAAGAAAGGCATAGAGGAGGTACTGTAGGATCCTGACATGCCATTTGACCAGGCCTTGAAAATGGCCACTCATGATTCATAGGAGACTACTTATGTCGATATGCAGAGACACGCTGAGATAGCTGTTGGTGCATTATCTTGTAGTGCTCCACTACCAAAACTGCCTTCGCCTATTTAGATACCCCCATACGGGGACGATCATGACACGGATGCTTAGAGCGTACTAGCTAGGTCCTCATTCCCTATCTTAATATTGTTTACACGCACTAGGGATATTGCATAGTCTTTTAGTTGGGTGGGGTATATCATAGTTTCTGTGGTTTGTATTGTCGTGCTTATTTTCCTATAGGTTGTGATATCGTTGTAGAACTAACATGTCTAGCTTAATTTTATGTCGTATGGTATTTGTTTCATATTGTGTTTTGTTTTTGTGTAATTAGGAGATTCTTTTTTAGTATCTTGGGGAGCTGACATCTTTTTTATATTTTTGATAAAAAACTGATACCCCTCCAAAAGTTTGTTTTAGAATTTTGTGATGTGTATGCATATGTAACCATTGTGTATCTTGTTGTGGCATTAGGATTAGGGACATAATAATCATATCTAACAATTGCATGAACCGGATAGGTAGTAACATGTGATGTGATCCTTTGCTATGTGTGTGTGAGATACTACTTAGTTTCCTTTATGTGTTGAATTCAGAACTTTATCGATTAGTCTTGCCTAGGTTGTAGGATAGTTGGTTAGGAAAAGATCATAAGTTGTTTTTGAACTTAGTCCATTGTTAGCCTAAATGACCTGCAAAATGTGAACTAGTATACCTTGATCCCTATTTTGAGCCTGTATAGCCTGTTTTTCTTGTTAAACCTTTCACCTTCCCATTCTTGTTACCATTAAACTATTTTGGTTGTGGTCCTTCTTGGACACTATGCACCTCAACTTAGGCAAATCGTCAAAGTTCAAGGTGGCTATTATAGGGGTGCATAATGTGAAGTTAGTAAGAAGAAGGGTAAATAAGAGAAAAGATAGTAAAGTTGGGTGTGGCAGAAAAAAAAAAAAAAGAAAAATTTGAAAAAGAAAAGAAATAAAAAGGAAAAAGAAAGAATAAAAGAAACCACCCAATCTGAATGTGCGATAAAAGAATCAAAAAGGAGAAATAATGGTGTATCACAAAGAAATTGGTTGATAAGTGGAACCCAAAGTAAGTGTATTGTCAAGGAGGCTTAGTAACTAAATTTGACTAATTTTTTTGACCAGTAGCCAATTTAAACAAGAGAAGGCTTCAAAACAAGAAATTGGCCCTAAGAACCAAACAAACTGTCAGTTCCAACAAGTCATAAATGACTTGGGGAAGCTATACAAAGGCTCTAAATGATGAAAATGAATGGAAATACAAAATATCACCTGGAGGGTCATTACAATATCCACTACTAAAAGAACTTTCATCTGCAAAAGTAAAGGATTAAGATGTACCTAAAGACTCAAAAAGGTGAGAATATTGGGTCTGCATCTCACTCTCAATCTCCCAAGTAGCCTCTTCTACTGGGCAGTGCCTCTACTGAATCTTAACTACTGGAATCTCTCTTGTGCACAACCGTCTGACATCACTAACCAATATGAGCACCGGCTCCTCCATGAAGGTTAATCGCTCATCTAATTGAACTAAATCCCATCTAATAACATAACACAGATCAATAATATATTAATGCATCATAGAAACATGGAAAACTATATGGACAACAGAAAAATCTGGGGGTAAGTCTAACTCATAAGCCACCTCATTAACTGGCAAAGAATCTCAAAGGGTCTAATGTATCTAGGACTAAGATTTCCTTTCCACTCAAACCTCATCACACCATCATGGGTGATACATGGAAGAATATATGAACACCAACTCTAAATCTCAAGGAAAGAAGTATATGATCCGTATAAGACTTCTGCCTACTCTAAGCTGCCCTCAGCCTATCCTGAATCATCCTGACATTATCCAACAACTCAAAAAGAAGGTTTGTACCACGGGGTATAATCTCTAAAGTATCAAACCACCCAATCACAAAACAATATCACCTACCATATAAAACCTCAAAAGACACCATCTCAAAACTCGGATGGTAGCTATTATTATAAGCAAACTCCACCAGAGCTAACTGTTGCCCTCACTGAGCCCCAAAATCCATAACACATATCCTTAAGAACCTAAATAGTCCACTCAGACTGCCCCTGGTGTGGGGGTAGATGTTTATTCTAAGATCCACCTAAGTACTCAACGCCTAATAAAAGTCTCTCCAAAAGCTAGAGGTGACCATTAAACCCAGGTCTGAATTTATAGATAATGGACACCATGAAAATGGACTATCTCACTAGTACAGATATGAGCTAACATCTCGGCATTAAAGGACATCTGAATAGTAATGAAATATACCGACTTGGTCAATCGATCCACAATAACCCAAATACCATTGTAACCATGGGACATATGAGGCAAACCACTAACAAAGTCCATGGTAATCCACTCCCACTTTTACTCAAGAATAGGCAACCTCTAAATCAGGAGACAAGGTCACTAATGTTCAACCTTCACCAACTAACATAAGAAATGAGCTATAAATTCCACCACATATCTCTTCTGCCATTCCACTAATAATGTTTCCTCAAATCCCTATACATCTTAGTTATACCCGGGTGAATAGAATATATAGAGTTGTGAGCCTCACGCAAATTCAACTGAATCAAGTCATCAACCCTTGAAACACAAATATGGCTATCAAATCTCAAGACACCCTCAGAATCTATGGTATCCCTCTTTGACTCACCACTCAACACCTAATTATGGATGAAGCAAAGACTTTTATCCTCAAACTGATGACTTCATATTTGTTCAAACGGAAAATACCTCACCTCAATGCTAGCAAGAATCCTCCTAGGGTCTAAAATATCAAGTCGTACCATCGGGTTGGATAAGGACTAAATATACAGTGCCAATGGCCTTTGAGAAACTGAAATGCTAGCTAACTACCCATACTCACTGCCTTCTGACTTAAGGCATCCTCTGCCACATTCTCTTTTCCTAAATGAGATAAGAGAGAGATGTCATAATCCTTAAGCAACTCCATACAACTACTTTAACTAGAATTTATCTCTCTCTGGGTCATTAAATGTTGAAGACAATGGTGATCCGTGAATATCTCATGATCCAAACAATAAATATAATGCCTCTAAAAATTAAGCGCGAAAACAATTTACGCCAACTACAAATCATGAATGGGGTAGTTGTACTCATGCATCATTAACTGTCTCAATGGATAAGCAATAACACAAAGAAGATCCAAGATAGGAGTTAAAGCAAGAAACCCCTTGATCTTTCTAAATCTTGACTCACACTCCTTGGACTTTCTATAGTTACTGGCCAATATTAATACTTCAATAGTAGTAAAACTCTTAATGAACTTTCTATAGTTACTGGCCAAGACAATAAAGCTACAAACCTCAGACGGAGATGTAGGTCTGGCCCAATCACGAATACTCTCAATCTTCATCGGGTCTACTATAATCCCATCCTAAGACACCACATGCTTAAAAAATGTCACCGACCCAAGAAAAAACTCATACTTAGAGAATATGGTAGCATATGATCTATCAAAGACTGGAGCATAATCCTTAAAAGTTGTATATGCTCCTATCTACTCCTCGAATACACAAGGATGTCATAGATGAACATAATTACAAAAGAATCCAAATAAGTCCTGAACACATAGTTCATCAAATCCATAAATGGAGGTGGGGCATTTGTCAACCAAAAAGACAAAACTAGGAACACATAATGACCATAACGAATCGTAATGGTTATCTTTGGGATATCCTTAGCCCAAATCGTCTACTGATGGTCATCAAATCTCAAATCAATCTTAAAGAGCATTGTTGCTTGCTAAAGCTGGTCAAATAAATTGTTAATGTGAGGCTTAGGATATCGGTTCTTCTTCATCACCTTATTAAGCTGCCTATGATCAATACACATATATATAGAACTATCCTTCTTCTTAACAAACAACACAAGAGCTTTCTAAGGAAACATAGTCGATCTAATAAAACCCTTACTAAGAAGATCCTGAAGCTGAGAATCTAGGTTCTTAAGCTCGAAAGGATCGATACAGTAAGGTGCCAAAGAAATATATCGGGTGAACGGCTCAAGATCAATAACAAACTAAATATGATACTCAAGAGGAAGACTAGGTGGATCAGTAGGGAAAACATAAAGAAACTCACAAAGTACAAGAACAGATTCAAGCGATAAACTCTGTATACTAACATCACAAATATAAGTGATATAAGACTTGCAACCCCTCGAAATAAGTCTTTTATCATGAATATAAGAAACAACCCCCAGTGGCTCACAACTAACTGCTACCTACCACACGATTGGGAGTATGTCGGGCATAGCTAATATAAGGTCTTGGCAAAGCAATCCAAGACCGCAAGAAAGTGGGATAACCATTCCATGTCCAGAATCATATCAAAATCTACCATGTATAATATAATAAGATCAGCATAAGTATCTACCTCTCCAATAGTCATAACACATGATCTGAAAACCTGATCCACTACTAAAGAATAACCCATGAGAGTAGATACATATAATGTCATGGATAATGAATTATAAGTTAACTCTAACCACAGGGAATAATATCCAGACACATACGAATAAGTAGATCCCATATAATATAAATCAAAATCTAGCTAACGACACCCTGCGATCGTACCTGTAATAACAGTATTTGAAGATTCTGCCTTGAGTCTAAAAGGTATAACACACAACTAACCATGCCCTCTTTTTGGATGGGATCCTAACCAATCTCCTATCCTACCAGCCTGAAAGCCTCTACGAGTACCTGGGGGACCATCCCTACGATCATGCATACCACCTTTAGCTAGGTGCAGAACTGCACGAATTAGTGAAACACTCTAAACTGAGGAAATCATGGCACTGTGACTGGGTCAGTCTCTCTAGAATTAACCAAAAACTCCACAACCAATACATGCCCCAGACATTGTACTGAAACTAGAAAATCTAACTAACCCAGATAACCACCATGACTAGAATAACCAGAAGACAAACCTCTTGAAGGCTAACCACTAACTCGATCGGGAAGATCACTAAAACAGGATTGGCATCCATCAATAATCTAAAGTGCAGCCTAAACAGGGATACTGGACAAACACTGATGCTGATATGGCTGATATAGAGGGTGGTTTCACCTAAAGACTAACCTCTAAAGAAATATGTTATGGTCGATGTCAAATATAGTAACCCAAACTAGGTTAGGGTCAAACCCACTGGGAATGCATGGAATTATCACTTGAACTTGAAAAAATCATGAGCAGTGCATAAAAGTATATGGGGGTTTTTTAAATTTAGAGTAATATGTAACCAAACTTGAGTGCTTGAGGTTGTTAATATCTGAAGATGAATACTAGGACTGTGTTCCCCTAGTTTTCTAACTCTGTAATTTTATCGTGTTTGATTCAACTATCCAATTGATTTGCTTGAAAAGTATGACAAGTTATGTACTATTAACCGTCATGTGAATGTATTGATAAATCTCGCCCTTCGTCTTTTGCATCTAAAGGTGTCTCCTTACTATTCATTGTCCTTGATCCATGTACAACTATCACCTTTTGGGTCTCAATTTGCTCAAATGAGGGTTGATAGCCTCGAATCACTATCCTAATCCCCTTTTCCTAAACTCGAACACCCTTATGAGGATGATTTTGAATACAGGAAATTCCCAAAATTCTATAGTAGCTTAGAAGATAATCGATAAGACAAAGATGATAAATATTCAATCACAGCAATTTAGAGGAATCTCCTACTTTCCTTAAGTTGGTAATTCACCAAGGTTCCCACAACCCTAGTTAAGGAATTTAGTTGCTCATGCTTGTGAAACAACCCATGGAAATCAATAAAGAAGGCATGTAATTGATTGTACAATAATGATAAGAATGAAATCAAAAATCTTTAATTGATTAGGAAACCCCAAAACACCCAAGAACAGAAATATAAAGTACAAAGAAGTCAATGTATGTGAAAAAATATCAAAAGTACGTAACATAATAAAAGCATAACACAAGGGTACTTATATTTTCTCAAAATAACAAGAGAAACCTAATAGAAACAAAATAGGAAACTATGTTGGAAGTGGTTACGCCTCTCGCAATGAGTTATTAGGACTGGTTACGACTCGTTGCCTGTCGTAGTTCTCTTTTAGCTTTAGTTGTCAAGACTCGTAGGGTCACCCTAAGAGTGGTATGCTGCTAAGCATAGTTACTCTAGTGTATTTTCACCTTCAAAGTTCTCGAGGCTATTATGGTTATGACTCATTACCATGAGTCATATTCAAATATTATGACTTATGGTCTTCACTTATTTCCACTGGAGAAACAATACTAAGGACTTTACACATTGTTTACAATAAGATGGCACACTATGAGTCATACTTGACCTTATGACTCGTTGTTCTCCATTTCTTCTCTCCTGAACTTCAGTTTTGCCCACTGTTAACACTGTCATTGCACACCACGACTCTTAGTCACTCCTTATGATTCATGGTCAATTGATACTTAATCTTTCAGTCAAATCTTGACACTACAATCCTCACGAGTCTGACTACAAGTCGTAAGGTTACTTAACAACTCGTAGCCTGACCAATACTTTAATTTTTTGGACCAATTTCTTCCATTGTTAATTTCAAACCTCTTCCAACCTAATTAACCTGCAATATATACAAAAGACACATCATATCAGATAAAATAACATAAGTCAATGCATAATTTCACCATTTTAAGAGTCGAATGTGCAATGAAACCACGATAGATCAACATCCTCAACTTAGAATATTTCCATGTCCTCAGGAAAAAACACAAAACAAACACAAAGAGAATGCTTAACTAGGAAGATCTTAA
Organism: Capsicum pubescens; assembly: GCA_030864215.1. NCBI lineage: Eukaryota > Viridiplantae > Streptophyta > Magnoliopsida > Solanales > Solanaceae > Capsicum > Capsicum pubescens. The sequence continues at coordinate 243,698,191 of CM061546.1, read as the reverse complement.
GATACCATTGGCAGTCAACTTATCAATCATTGCTTAAAGCACTTCACCTCCCCCTCTCCTATTTTACTTTTTCAAACTCAACTACGTATTGATTAGGTATAACAATATGACACGCAGGAATCAAGTTATGGAATTAAATTAGTAACAAATAACTAGGCATACCAATAGTATACTACCCGAATAGATAAGCAATCTAATTACGTAACCCATAAACCCTCATAGTCAAAGAAGTCCCTATCACTCAATTTGATCAACACATTCCTATAGGAACGATCAAGAGATGCCGTCACTCTTAAAGAAGTTCCAATCAGTGTATACAGAATGCCATAGGCTTTACCATATTCTCTCTACTTGAGTTTTCGGATAGTCGAGTAAGGATCACTAGAGGGCTTTGTTAGGATTGTACCATAGGCTTGGGGATGGTTTGGTATATTTGATGAACTTTAGTGACTTAGCGTCCTTGGCACTATGATAATTTTAGGGCCCACTATTTTACCAACTATTCTTCTATTCCACCCTTATTTCTCCCTTTTCATTTTATTTCTTACTTATTCAAGTTGGGTATGGTTTCTTTTTTTCTCTCTTTTTCTTCTTTTAAAAATCTTTATTTTTCTTACTGCTTTTATTTTTATTTTTCTACCACACCCAACCTTACTCATTTTTTATTTATCCACACCCTTTCTTCATACCTATAATTCTCTGTGCACCCCTATTATAGACACCTTCAACTTAGGTAATTTGCCAAAGTTGAGATGCACAGTGTTTAAGGAGGACCAGGGATAAAACAGGTTCATTGTAATTAAGAATTGGAAGGTCAATTGGTGTGAACAAAATAATAGGTCTATTTAGCTCAAAATTAGGATCATATTTCATTTGGATGGTAAATTTAGGCTAAAGTGGACATATTACAAAAATGGCCAATGATCATCTCCTAAATGACTACTTTATAACCTAGGTAAGAGCAACTGGGCAAGTTCTATATTCCATACACATAGTACCGACTTACACACATATTATATAGGGTCACATCATTTGTCACTATCTATCCATTTCATGCACTTTTTTGCCCTAATTATTTTGTCCCTAATTATAATGTCATTATCAGATTCACAATAGTCACACATATATACAAATCACACAAATATCAAAAAATTTAGGTGGGGTATCATTTTCACAAACAACTTTAGAACCATTATTCAAAACATATCAATTGCCTCAAGTACATATTTTCTTCCTAATTAAACATCACGAGACACCAGCATAACACAAAAAAGACATTTAAACTAAACTAGACATATTGGTTCAGTGTTCAAACTACAACTGATGGGAAAAGATGCATGGAAACAACAACCTCTTGTGGCTATGTGGTACACCACCACCCCCAACTAAATGTTTATGCATTGTCCCCAATGTATGTATAAAGTAAAAAAAGGGGCGAGAACATACTTGGGAGAACTAGGTACCAGCTCAAGATGTATCAGTATGTGGGGCCTCAAAATAAGCCCCACTCTCATTATTAGTGGCCCCAGTAGTGATCGACACTCTCAAATCAGCAATAGAACTGGTAGATATTGATGCACTTAATGTTGGCTCAAGCGGTGTAGTTGTACTACTGCTCAAATTAACAGCCTCTACATGTTGAGAACTACTAGCCCTCACTTCCATCTCTTGTACTTTTTTCTGTCTTTCCTTCTCACTCTAAATATTAGGTACTTTCATAGCCTCAAAATTATTCACCTCTGAACTTTTTCTCTTCCTTTTCTTCATTTCTATCTCACTAGCATCAACATCACCAACTACGAGGGTCAAATATCCAATGCCCCAAATATCCTAAACTTCCACCTCCTCATGGATCTCCTTAATAGTAGGCGTAGATAGGAACGGTCTCTTATGCAGCTCCTCAACAACCTTCTTGAGCTCAGCCTATACTCTAGCTAAATTGAGAAACTGAATCCCATCTAACCTCTGAATGATCTTCTACTCAAACCTATTAAAATATATCTATAATGCTCTCATCTTGTATCTTGTTTTAACCCAAGGATTCACTCCTGATTCAATCAACCTCACTTTCGTTTCCAACATACCCAGTCTCTTTATTACCTAAGATAAGAATGACTACGGCACTACTGTATAACTAGTGAGGACCAGTCTGGCAGTGAATGGTCATGGTGCCACAAAAGGTAGAGGTGTTAGAGTCTGAGAGGTGCCAGCTACATTAGTGGAGGCTAGAGTCTTGGGATGGGCAGTTTTTAGTGGGGTTTCACCCATGTCGTTAAACCCTGTAGTATCAGTCACATGCTCTCTGGCCTCAAATAGATGTCTAATTATTGCTTGTCTAATCGTTGCAGCCTTGGGAATAAGGTTTCAGCATCCCAAATCAATCCTAAATTTATGTTTCTTTACTGTATAAACAAAAAAACATCTGGAAATTTTGGCACTCTCACATCTAAACATATTTGTGTCAATAAATAAAGGAATACCAGAACTTAGTCGATTCCTACTACTCGATCTCGAATCTCGAATCTGTTTTGCAATTAAGTGGGCTTTATCCAATTCATGGCTTGACATAATACCAAATATCAAGGTCGTGCATCTGGACTGAGTGCATTATCCCCAGAAGTGGGACACAACATATACCACAAAAGTGTCCACCATGCCTTTGTCGCAAAGTTCAGGATACACTTAGTAATTTATTGTAAAGTATTTCTTGTTCCTCTAACTACCAACTAACCTCCTCTAAATCGGATAAAATATGACCCTCCATTCACCAAAAGTGAATTAATTTATCCTCTTTTCCAATTTGCTTTACCTTAATTTTCTGCATCTTCTCTAAGAGAATGTCAATCTCAACTGTGTTTACCTATGGCTGGAACTTTAGCCCATGTAATATTCTAGAAACAGTCCAAGTGGAGATGTTCACTCAAACACCTCTAATCTTCACAGTAGTAACTGGGTCACTACCATTGCTCAACTTTCCCTATGGATATGACCTTTAAAGCTCCATCTAGTACGCTGCATAGAACTCATGTACTGGTGCGGGACTGAATTGGCCTGGAACTGTGGTCATCCACTCCAAGTAGTATTTCCTAAATTGAGCATCAAATTTAGGCATCTCAAACATGCCTATGGTCATCAGATTTTTTTATTAAAAGATCCCTCTTTGTGGAATTCCTGTGGAAGGGTTTATTGTAATGACATTATTTATGGTTTGTATTCTAAGGTATCCCCACCATTCAATGATGGGCACTAGAGAAGGCTTTATTCATAGTGAAGTTGGAGGTGGTTTTGGTGGATGCCTTTTAGTGGGGGTATCACTCTCCTCACTCTCACCCTCTTCTTCAGATTCAGACCCTTCATTCCCTACTATGTTCTCCTCTTCGGTACTTGAATCCTCATTTTCATTATCTTCTCCATCCTCATTAGACTGGGAAGGTGAGTGAGGTTGTGATTTTCTAGTATTTTAAACCATAGGCCCTATCTTGGGTGGTGTGACCTCCTCCAAGGTTGTTTTTTAACCCTGAGGTTGCTTCTCCATTAGATCCACCTTCTCTGTCAATGGATATTCCTCGACTGAGCTGCTTGACTCATTGGTATCCTCATTCATAAACTAACGATTATTTTTGGGGGGTGGGTTTTTTGGGGTTTGCTTTTTTATTGATTATTTTTTTGTCAAATCAGCTTTTAGAGACATTAGAACTTTTTGAAACAGACCCATTAGTAACTCCTCAAAAAAGTAAAGAAAAACAAAAAAATTGGTATTAGTGTAGTAGGTACTAGACACCTTATGACTCAAGGGTATGAGACATACCCAATGGTTATGAGTCGTTAGGATACTCATTAGATTGAAAGATGCCTAATTACTATTCACTAGTCAAGTAACAGTTATGAATCCTGACTACAGGTCGTATAGTGTGACTACAACTTGTTGACATGAGTCACAATGTTAATAGAATCCACACTCTTATAATAAACCATATTACCAATAAGTTATGAGTCACATAATAACTCATTAGGTGACCCTACGAGTCTTGTAGCCAATGTAACATGTTAGTTCAGAAGAGTTGATCCTGAGACACCTTCCCAACATAGAATTACATGTTATAACACTCACCGCAATTCCTACTTCATCCCTAAGCAAAGTTTTATAGTAAAAATTCCATGTTTACTCATGTTATCATATTACTTTACATAATACTCAAGAATAGAGCTCAACTATTGTTATGCACACATATTTCAATCAAGCAATTCATAGACATTAAAGTACCAACTTAATATATAGAAATTTAAGAAAAATATACTTACTTGTTTACTTGATTTAGATATCTTAAGAACTTATCTTCAATGATCTTATTGTGCTCTAACTTTTGAGAGTTTCAACTTTGGGAGATTTTGCTTAGTTGACATAAAGTGTAAGGGATGAATTTGTAGTTTTGTTGTGTTGGGTTAGTCAATAAAGGGAATGAAGGGATTCACTAGGTTTCAATAAATGGAGTACCAATTAACTAGATGTTTTTTTTCCTATTAAATCAAGTAGATCAGACCAGGTCAAACCGCTAGGCCCGCGATGTCGGGCCTAGTAACGAGTCTTGACTATGACTCGTAAACATATAGTATGAGTCTTGGACTCCCCCATAATGATTGGAACCTCCCTTGGGTTTTAATTCATCACGACTTTAGGTGACAAGTCGTAGTCACTTACCACAACTCGTTCTAAGAGTCGTGATGACTCTAGAAACCAAATACTTGATATTGGTTGGAGACCTAGATTCCTACGACTCTTGGTCATGAGATGTAAGTTATGATTATGACTCGTGAGGTAAGTCGTATGGACTATTACTAGAAAGATATTCCTGTTTATTCCTACAATCTCTATCCCTTCACACTAAACATACAAGTTTCCCTATAATAAAATAAGTAAAAAATATGGGTTGCCTCCCATGCAGTGCTTGATTTAATCCGTGACACGATGTGGCTAGCTTAGAAAATCATATTTCACCAACCAACCACATGGGATGCCTCCCATGCAGTGCTTGATTTAACATTGCGGCATGACGCAATTTCCTTGGATACTCAGACTTCGCCAAGCCTCAATTCCTCAACCATTTTTACTTCCTTAGTGTTTCTCATGTAGTGCTTTACCCTTTTCCCATTCACCTTTAACAAGGCTTCACTATCACACATCAACTCTATAGACCATATGAGAACTCCCTTACTATGGTGAATGGTCCATACTATCTAGACTTTAACTTGCTAGGAAACAGGCAAAGTCTTGAATGGTACAATAAGACCAGAACACCAGGCTTAAACACTATTTTCTCAATTTTTCAATCATGATACAACTTTATATTCTCTATATAGAGAGTATAACTCTTATAAGCACAAAGTAGAAACTCATCCAACTCATTCACCTTGCTTATCCTCAACTTTATTGTATCATACCACTCAAAATTTAGCTTTTTCATTGCCCATAGTGCTTTGTTCTCAAGTTCAACAGGAAAGTGGCATGCCTTGCCATACACAAGCTAATACAGAGAGGCATATATAGGTGTCTTATAAGTTTTCCAGTAGGCCCACAAAGCATCATCTAACTTTCTCGGCTAATCAGTCGTGTTGGACTTTAAAGTCTTTGCTAATGTGGACTTTATCTATCGATTGGACACCTCAACCTATCCATTATTCTGAGGATGGTAATATGTTTCCACCTTATGCCTCACGCCATATTTTTCAATAAGACTCTTAAACAGACGGTTACAAAAATTTGACCCACCATCACTAATTATTGCATGCGGAGTGCCAAATCAAGAAAAAATATGTTTCTTCAGAAAGGAGGTAATATTTATGCCCTCGTTATTAGCTAGTGATAGTTCTTTCATCCATTTGGACACATAGTCAACCCCAACATGAATATATTTCATACCATTGGATCTCATGAACTGACCTGTGAAATCAATCACCCATACATCAAATAGCTCTAACTTCAAAATAGGGGTTAAGGGGAGTTCATGGCGTCGTGAGATATTTCCTTGATATTGACATTGGTCAAAGACGGGTATGATCATGATCATTCGTGTAGACTATAGGCCAATATGCCAATATTGCAAGATTTTATAGGTTGTGCAGGTTCCTCCGTGGTGTCCCCTAATAGGTGAAGCATGAGAAGAGTCAAGAATACTCATCATCTCTACCTCCAAGATGCATCTATGAATATTACTATTCGCACAAATCCTAAATAGATAAGGCTTATCCCAGAAAAACTTCCTTACCTCATGCATGAACCTCTTCCATTACTGGAAGGATAAGTCTTCTATACAAGATGACTTGCAAAGTAATTTGTAAAATCAGCAAACCAGGGGATTAGGTCTTGCAATATTGCCAAAATTTACTTGTATGGAAAAGTATCATCGATTTTAAGCCCATCTCCCACTTTTTTCATTGCTTTTTCTTCAAGTCTGGACAAGTGATCTACAACTTGATTTTCAATGCCTTTTCAATCCTTCACCTCAAAATTAAACTCTTGCAGTAACAAAACCCAACAAATCCATCTTGTCATTGTATCCTTTTTTGCCATTAGATATCTCAAGGTTGCATGTATGAACAATAACCTTAGTCCTAATCAAATAGGACAAAAAAAATTTGAGGACAAAAACTACTGCTAGCAATTCTTGCTTAGTAACATTATAGTTCTTTTAAGCAAGGTTTAGTGCCTTACTGGAAATTTAAATTGGTGAAAGATCTTATCTCGCCTTTGGACCAGGACATAACCAAGGCCATACTACTCTCATCATATATGATCTTAGATAGCAAGGACTACTCAGGGGATTCAATGATAGGGTTTGACACCAACCACTCCTTGAAGTACTCAAAAGCCTTCACATATGCATCATCAACATAAAACTTTGCCTCTTTCTCAAGAATTTTTCATGGAGGGATTTTAATCTGTGAGAAACCCTTGATAAACCACCTCTAGAACCTAGCACGGCCAAAAAAACTTTGAATCCCCTTTACTGAGATTGGAGGAGGTACTTTTTTATCACTTCACTTTTCGTCTTATCCACCTCTATTTCCCTTTTTTAGATTTTGTGCCCAAGTACAATGCCTTCTTTCACCATAAAATGGAACTTCTCCTAATTTACATCAAATTGCACTTCTCATATCTACAACAAGCATTGGCTAAGTGGACCAAACAGTCATTAAAAGAATCAACAACCACAGAAAAATCTTCCATAATACCTCAATGGTCTCTTCCACCATGTCAGAGAATATTGATATTATGCACCTCTAAAAGGTGGTGGGGCATTGAACAATCCAAATGGCATTCTCTTGAATACAAAAGTCCCATAAAGACAAGTAAAGGTTTTCTTTTCATTATCTTTGGGACCAATAGTGATTGATTGTAACCTAAATACCTGTCAAGAAATAGTACCAACCCTTGCTTGCTAACCTTTCCAGTATCTGATACATAATTGGTATGGAAAATAGTCCTTTTGAGTATATGTATTTATCTTTTGGTAGTCCATGCACACTCTCCAACTTATGGTTGGGCTCATTAGTGTGAGCTTATTTTTCTTATTTAGAACTATAGTAATTATGCCTTAATTTTAGATGCATTGAACAAGATTAACTTACTTGATATCCTCAATGGGGTAAATTACACCAGCATCCAACCACTTGATAGTTTCTTTCTTTACAACCTCCTGCATAGGAGGATTTAACTGATGTTAATGTTTAATACTAGTAATGTAGTCTAGTTCAAGCTAAATCTTGTAAGTAAAAATGCCAGGTAGAATACCCACAATATCTTTAATGGTCCATCATATTAATCTCTTGAACCTTAGTAAAACTGCTAACAACGCCTCTACGTTAGTCTCAACTAAGTTAGCTATAATAATCATCGACAAGGTATTATCATCCCCCAAAATTCATAGTATAAGTGAGAGGGGAGGGCCTTTAACTCCAAGATTGGTAGCTCCTCAATAGATGGTTGACTGGGAGGAGTGGTTCTATTTTTCAGTTCCAAATCAAGATTTTTTAGGTTATAAGTGTAAGAATCTCTCACATACAGAGCGCCTACTAAGATGTATCATGACTTGTGGGAATTCTATTTGTGGAGTGGGATGAAGAGAAATATTGCAGAGATTGTGTCTAAGTGCTCTACATACAAGTAGGTTAAGATTGAACACCAAAAGCCTAATGGGTTTATGCAGGAGTTCAGTGTCCCCACTTAGAAGTGGGAGGAAGTGAACATGGACTTTTTGAAAGGTTTTACTCGTACTCATCATCAACATGATTTGATTTGGGTCATAGTAGATAGGATGACCAAATCCGCTCATTTCTTGATAGTTCATACCTCTTATTCAGCTGAGAATTATGCAGATCTCTATGTTAGTGAGTTGGTCAGATTACATGGAGTTCCATTATCTATCATTTCAGATAGAGGTATGTAGTTGACCTCTCATTTTTGGAAAGCCTTCCAAAAGGGTCTGGGTTCCCAAGTTTACCTCAATACAACTTTCCACTCTCAGACAGATGGTCAAGTAGAAAGGACCATTTATACTTTAGTACATATGTTGAGAGCATGTGATGTTTAATTTAAGGGTAGTTGGGATAACCTTTTTCCTTTGATTGAGCTTGTGTTTAATAATAGTTATCATTCCAGTATTCAAATGGCTTTGTTTGAGGCAGTTTATGGGAGAAGATGCAGGTCTCCCATTGGTTGGTTTGAGGTAGGAGAGACTGTATTGGAAGATCCCGACTTAGTATTTGATACCTTAGAGAAGGTTTAGTTGATCAGAGAGAGGCTTAAGATAGCTCAGAGCCGACAAAAATTGTATGCTGATGTGAGCAGAAAAGATCTCGAGTTTGAGATTGGTGATTTTGTGTACTTGAAAATAACTCCCATGAAGGGAGTGAAGAGGTTTGGAAAGAAGGGGAAGCTTAGTCCCCAATATGTTTTTCCTTACCAATTTCTCAGTTGTTTCGGAAAGGTAGCTTACGAGCTTGAGTTGCCTTTAGACTTAGCTTCAGTACACTCAGTGTTTCTCGTATCCTTGCTAAAGAAATGCATGGTGACCCATCAATTCTAGTCCCTATAGAGAGTATAGATGTTCAAAACAATCTCTCTTATGAGAAAGTCCCAGTCAAAATTCTTGATTATCAGATTCGCAAACTGTGGAACAAAGAATTTTCTTTGGTCAAAGTTCTTTGGTGGAATTAGTCCATTGAGGGAGCTAATTGGGAAGTAGAAGCAGATATGCAAGCCAAGTTCCTTACCTCTTCTTCTCAAACTCAAACTCAGTTCAAGGTAACAGTCCTCCATAGATTCACTCAATTCCATGCTCAGATTACCTTTACAAACTTGGTATCAATTACCATTGCATATTATTTTCATAACAGTCATGCATTTATAAATCAGTTTCATCCATGTAATCATGCTTCAGTTATGCATGTTCAGTGTGAAAATTTAGTTTATCAATAGTTTCAGTCATGTGTCGTGCCCCCAAGTTTATTCCTGTCTCAGTTGTGCATACCGGTATTAGTACAGTTTCTCAATAGTCTTAGTTCAGTCAGTCTCATTCTAGGAAAAATGTTCTCAAGGGGGAGATATTATAATACCCCGTAATATTCCTAGTCTAATTCAGTCATATATAGCATGAAAAAGGGGTCACAGAATTAGAAATTTCAGCTAAGTATTGAGACTTAGTCTCATTTATGGCCTCAATATTTCATTAACTTTGTTTTCTATCCATATGACCTTAAAATGTCGATCCTTAAATTGATTCATGATCAGGGATGTCAATAGGTGTTCGCGGATGAGTTTCAAATGTTTTTGGACATCATTAGAAGCTTGTTTGGATGTCGATAATAGTGAGTCAACGCTATCTCGATGTGCTGCGGTGCCCATCGCGTCGACAAGTAATGTCCCTAGCATCTAGTGCAATTTTTAGAGAGCCGATGCAATCTCGATGCATTGCGTCAGCCATCATGTCGACCCCATCGATGCGTCATGTCGGTCTGCACATCGCTGGGAACCATTTTATGTAATCAAATCCACATCTATAGGGGAAATTAAGTCAATTTCCCCACTCTTAATCATCCCTAAAACACGAAATTAAACTACCCTAAAGGTAAAATCACTCATTCTTTCTCAAATTCTCTCAAGAACAAAACCCTAGGTCATTTAATTTCAAGTCCAAGCTTCAAGAACACACCAACGATTTTCAAGAATTTAATTACCATGGTATGTTAGGTATTCATCCTTGGGTTTCCTTCCACCCTTGGAGTTCAAGAACCTTTTTTTTAAATCTCAAGTTAATAGTTTCATGATTTACATGTACCAATTAGGTTGTTTTCATGTTTATATTATTGTATGGATTTCAATTCAAGATTTAATTGTAAGTTTCATGAATATAAGATAGCATATATGTGATTTTTATAATCCCCATGTCAAAAACCCTTGAATTGTGAATTGGTTGTTGTAGTCATGATGCATTAACAAGTTTTTTATGCCCAAGTACAAGATTATGCCTTCTAAGTGTTTGACGAAATGCTTAAGTAAGTTCATTGTGTATTTGTGATCCATTGGTGACCTTAGTATTGAACTCATTCTATTACTACATGTTTAAATTACCCTCATGATAAAGTTATGACTTGCAAGTGCTTGATAAAATGTCCATGTGAATCGAATAATGTAATTATGACATGCTAACATGTGTTCTCATTCATGTAAAAGTTCATGACTTCCAAGTGCTTGGCGAAATGTCTCAGTGTTTGCATTGTTAACAATTAACTACAACCATGTTTTCATGAATTGCTATGTTGTGTTACTATCGATGCTATCGAGTCCTGGGGGTATTTAATACCCAAAATCTAGTTGTTTACTTAGTCATCACAGTAGTTATAGCTATTCCCAGTCAAGGCCAAGAACAGTAGTACTCAGTTAGTTAACAAAACTCTGTGAACTTAGTCCATTTCAGTTAGTCAACATGATCAGTAGTAGTTCAATCATTCCTAGTACATTCTAGTGATCAGTTCAGTGTCTATTAAGTTGGGAATAGGAATCATCACCTAGCGAACCCAGGGATTGAGAAATTCATACCAGTAGACAGTTTGACCCTTAGTAGAATTTCCTGAGTTACAGAACTACGTAGCTAGCGTAGATTGAGATGAATTCTACCAGATAAGGGTTGACATATCTCTCAAGATTTTTCCTGTCAGTGAGGGTTGAAAAAATGTCTTCCTGCCAGTTAGGGTTAACTCACAGCCATTATTAGTGCCCATGGCACGGTACTAGCACCCTTCCAACTGGGGTCATAGGTTGGACCCCAACTCAGTTTATAATTAGGGTATGTCAGTTAGATGAACACTCCCACAGTTACTGTTTTAGTATTCAAGATTCAGTAATCAATATTCAGTCTCAAAACTCAATATAAAACTCAGTTCAGTTCTACAGAATCAGGACTTTCAGAAGCATCATTCAGCTATCAGTAATATAGTTATCAGTAATCACAGATATCAGTCACTTAGTTATCATAAATCAGTATTTCGTTTCAGTATGATCTCAGATACATTATATATATATGTACATGCACATTATTGCATAATCAGTATTTACAGTAGTTTCAGTTATACATGTACTCTCATTTAGTTATGTTCATATCATTCAGTCAGTTACTATTCATGCATATGAGCCCATGCATTTTAGACTTACCTCATTTAGTATGCCAGTACATTCAAAGTACTGATGCATACTCTTTCTTTTGCACTATGATGTCTCATATCATAGGTTCAGACACATGGGCTCCTGACCGTACTTAGAAGTTCAGGTTATCAGTAGCGATTACAGTGGTGAGTCCTCATATTTTGAGGATAGAGTAGTTGTATAAGTATTTTAGTAGTTTAGTATGTTCAGTAGTCGAAGTTAGTTGGGGACTTGTCCTATCAACTCCCTATTCAGATAGTTAGAGGCTTTCAGACTGATGTTCAGTTTCTCTTTTCAGTATTAATATCAGTATTCAGTATTTATTTCAGCGTTTTGAGAACCTCATGGCATTTCAGTTATATTTCTGCATATGTTATCAGAATTATTATTCAGTGCTCACAGCAGGTACTAGTCATGGGTTAGCTTGTGGTCCTTTGGGATTGTTAGCACCGTGTGGCGTCCAGGGTGCAGACTTGGGCCGTTACACATTTCAGTGTGATTAATACCTATAAATAAATGTTCCCTTATCATTTTGCTTCTTTTATCATTCAACATCGGGACCTGGTCCCTTGTTTACAATTACACCAAAAAATTCTGAGCACATTTGCTTACCCCCTGTCACTTTGCCTTATCATTTTCACACATAGAAAATTACTTCCTTCACCCTACAAAAGTGTTTTCCCTTATTTATCAACATTTAACAGATCACTGGTACCTGGTCCCTACTACATGAACTCAGTATTCCCTTTCTTGGCATTATTAAAAAATAAGAAGAGTAAATTAAGCACAAATTAGTTAACTCATGGCCACTGGGGAAACACTAACATGAGGAATATCTTTGAAATTTAAAGATAAATAATTTAAACACAAAGCAAAGATTCATTCATAAGTAGGATAAGTATCATTGCAGTGCATAAATTAAATATTCTTAGGGAAAAAACCACAAGAATAAAAAAGGATTAACAAGTTAAGGACTGGGAAAAAGATTTTGAAGCAGCAGGATCAGGTTATTGTTGAGATGCCTTATCTCTGTACTTGACCTAAGGACCTCATCAGTTAAGACTGACACCCTCTTCTTCAGTTAAGTGTTCTCAGTTCTAGGCATTTCTTTGTCATGTGGGCTTTCTTTGGAAAGATGTTGAATGCTTAGAACTGAGAATGCTTAACGGGTGTGGTCTCCGGTCCTGGTCGGAATTGGAATGCCCATTACGACAAGGCCCCCAGTCTGGTCGTGTTATCTCAACGTATTAAGAGAAATAAAATATGGTAACATTGACAACTACCTTCATGTGCTCATAGTAAATGTATAGAGGATAGATACTTATCTTAGTGTTGGAGCTCCAATCTATGGTTTGTTGAGGTTAAGAAGTATTTGATTGGGTACATTTCATAGCATTTGTGAGACATTGTAAATGCCTTAAGGGAAAACACCCAAAACTCAACTATATCTATCAGGCCTTGAGGTTTCCACGTCAATATCTGATGAGTAATCTAAAGAAGGTAAATGGTGTAGATTGTAAAGGGAAGAAGGAATCCTCAAGGCTTCAAATTGATCTTAAGAAAAATTTAAAAACCTCACAAAAACACCTTATGTCAGCACTTCGCAGGAATGAAGAGTTAGAGAAAGACTTGGCCCGTTTGAAAGAAGAGTAAGACAGTGTAGGAAGAGTAAGATCACATAGATTTTGACGTGGAAACCCAGGAAGGGAAAAACCATGTATTGACCTCACAAGCACCAAATAAATCCACTATAATCAACCTACTAATTACAGTCTAAGTTTCAACCTACCACTAGGCTCCTTCTCTTATAGCAACTCTAGTACAAGCTCGTCTTGGTAACTATACCAAGGACCCTCTATTCCATTAGCTCTAATTAGTCTCACACTTAGGTAACTCTATTTAAGAACCTCTCTTAACAAACAAAATTACTACTCTTATAATATGAGTACTTCATTTACATATTAGCACTAAAGAATATTCACTCAATCTGTAAGCATACGACAAAGTTAAGAACATGAGGAATGCCTGAGCAATCTTGAAATTGAGTTTTTGATGCCTCTCTTTCCTCTATTTGATTTTGCAAAAGTTATCTAATGAAGAGGCGTCTCTTTCCTTTTATAGTTGAGTGATGATTAGGGCTGAAAGATAATTGGTCCAACTGTCCTAATCAGTACAAAATAGAACCCGCAAGTGACATGATCTGAACTTGGTCCAAGTAATGTCGGTCATCTCAAGTCCAACCTGGATCGGAGACCAGCCAAGATCTAACCGTAATCGCCCTGAACCCTATTTCGGATGAATTTCAAACACATAACATGCTAAAACCATAATAGTTTAAATCTATTAAATAAAGTCTATAATCATAATCTAGCAAGAATAACCAATTATTCAACTGGTGCAACCCCCAATGCCAGTACCAATACCAAGGCTGACACCAATCCGACACCGCCCATGTCCATAGTAGTCTGACAAATCCTCTAACCAGAATCAAATAAAATCTGATCGGGACATGCCCCCAACCATAGCCAAAATCAAAATCCAAGAAATAATAACAATGAAAAGAAGTCCATAGCATGAAATAGATCCTTTTGTAGTATAGAATCTCACCACTTTAGTCTAACTCAAAGCTATAATTGAATCTAAGTCACTGAGCAGGAGGAATGGTAGTATGGATGGTTCCTGCATATAGTGGGGATCCAGTGCCCGAAGATGGTTAGCAGACAGAACCTAGAATGTACTCAGGGATATGATAAAATAATGCACGTAATTAAAAACTAAATCAATTTACCATATGCAATCACATATATAAATATATATACCATGCCTAGATAGGAAACAAGGTTTAGCATGCATTTAAAACCTTTAGCTGGGTTGTGTAGCATTGCCATCCTAAAACTATCCACTGGCTATATAGGTTCAACACCTACTATTGAAAGGGAAACAGTGCATGTTAGCCATATGACCGGAGAAAAGAACCTGAGATGACTAGTACACTCCAAAAATATAAAGTGTGACATCATACACACGGTCACCATGAACAAACCTCACCTCGAAAAACATGATTTTCCAATATTAGTCCCTGCGGGACCTCCACCTAACATATTTTTTCTATACCCCCCTTTAAGCCATATTAAAGCCATTTACACATTCCAACCATTTACCAAGGAGTCTTTTGAATTAGGCATTAACCATTGGTATCGTCATACCAAAATTAGAGCTTGCAAGTCAACCAATTTTTGCCATACCAAGGCTATTAAACCAATTTGACTCTAAAGCTTCCAATAAAACCAAGACCATTGTCACCAAGGCCTTTCCAAACCATTTAAAACCAACCAAACCAATTTAATTCCATTACTTTTTATGCAATGGAAAGATTTCAAGAATAGTCAAACTATGTGACAATCATTCTCATTGGCTTTTTAACAAACAGGTGGAGGGCACATAAGTTTCAAAACTATAACCAAATAATTTGGGGAATCCATAACACACTAAAATCCATT
Source organism: Capsicum pubescens (assembly GCA_030864215.1). NCBI lineage: Eukaryota > Viridiplantae > Streptophyta > Magnoliopsida > Solanales > Solanaceae > Capsicum > Capsicum pubescens. The sequence goes on along the minus strand of CM061546.1, from coordinate 243,682,993 downwards.
TACCATTAACATGCGTCCCACAATGTCAAAATCATACTAAAAGCAAGAAAGAGAACATAATTAAACCATGAGAAACATTATTCAACCATGAAAATCCAAAAACCCCAACCATTATTTCAGACCATAAAAATATCATGAAAATCACACATTAAAACAATTGCTCTTTATAAAATAACAATGATGGAGGAGTATGCCTTAGACACCATGGGAGACGGGGAGAATCACTCTTGAAAGCCCCTAATTGATTGTCTAAAAAAAGGCCTTGCCTCTTTCTTGAATAGAGAGTTTAAGAGAGATTTTAAAAGTGTTTGATTGGGAATAATAGGTTAATGAATCCCCGAAAGGTGTTTTATGTCGTGGTATCCAAAGGAGTTAAAAGAGGGAAATTTCCAAAATAATCTCAACTTAAAATTGTAAAAATGTCGTAGGTGATTATGAGTCAACCCCGTGACTCGTGACCATCACATACAACTCGTACCATCGAGTCGTTACCAAGACAATGAGTTGGACACCCATACACTGTCCATTATACGATGCTATTACTCCCACTCATGACCAGACCATATGACTTGTATGGTCTAGTCTTACCCAAGATAGAATGAAAACGGATTGATACCGTACAACATACGCCTTCGCATAATGACTCGTGACCTATCCTCACGGCTCTTAGTGAGCCAATCGTACTCTGAGACAAGTCAAGTCACTAAGTTTGTGATTTGATGAAGGATTATTCTAACACCTCATCACCACACCTAACGACCCATACCACCAAACCGTAACCATAATAGAAAACCAACCACCATAACTAGACATCTTACGAGTTGGGTCACCTAACACATACCTATATTCTATGTCTCTTATGATGAGTCGTTACAAGGATAGTAAGCTCAAGGCTCAAGAAATTTCCAAGGGCCAAAAACCAGGGTGTTTCAATTTTCTCCCACTTGGATCACTCATCCTCGAATGATGGGAAAAGGAAATACAACCACAATTTATACCCTACACGCCTCTACTCTTACCTTCAACTAATTTAGAAAACATAGATGCCAAGAATTCCTTTAACTAAGTTAGAAAATAAAGAAGTTAAGAACAACACACAGCATGTGCATGAATTTTTGGAGCAAAATATAGGAATGGATACTTAGACTTCATGTCTTCTTCAGTTTCCCATGTAGCCTTTTCAACCTTGTGGTTCCTCTATAGAACCTTTGCCGAGGTCACATCCTTGGTCCTCTACCGATGAACCTACTGATCAAAGATCTCAACCAGGATCTCCTCATAAGATAGGGAATCCTAAATACCAATATTCTTTATCGGCATAACTTGCGACGGATCACTCATACACTTTCTCATCTTATAAACATGGGATACCGGGTGAATGGAGCTCAAAATAGAAGTCAACTCCAAATCATACACAATATTACCAACCCTTCTCAAAACTAAGTAAGGACCAACTTATTAGGGACTAAGTTTCCCCTTCTTACCTAACCACATCACTTCCTTCATAGGAGACACCTTTAAGAACACCCTATCTCTAACCTCAAACTCTAACTTTTTATCCCTCACATCCACATAGGACTCTTGGCGACTTTGGGTAGCCTTAAGTCTATCCCAAATCACCTTTACCCTCTCATTGGCTTGGTGAACCAAAACTGGGCCAAATATCTCTACCTCACAAACCTCAAACCACCCAATAAGAGATCTACAACTCCTACCATACAACATCTCAGACGGAGCCATTCTAATGATAGAGTGGTAGCTATTATTATAAGAAAATCTATAAGAGGCAAATGTTCAACCTAACTACCACCATAGTCAATCGCGCAAGCCCAAAGCATATACTCCAGCATCTTAATAGTTCTTTCTGCTTTCCTATAAGAATGTGGTTGAAAAATTGTACTAAGACTCACCTTGGTCCCCAAACATTTCTATAACGACCACCAAAACAGAGATAAAAACTGCATACCATAATCCAAGATGATAGAAACTGGCACCTCATTCAACTTTACAATCTCTTGGAGGTACAACCTTGCATAATCCGTTGCCAAAAAGTTAGTCATAACAAGTAAGAAATGAATAGACTTTGTCATCCTATGCACAATGACCCAAACCAAATCAAATTAATTCTAAGACCAAGGAAGTTCGATAATGAAATCTATGTTGATCACTTCCCACTTCCATACAATCCACTCGGCCTTATGTGCTCAACTTTCACTTGTTAGCACAATATGGACTTATCCACAAAACTAGCTACATCCTGCTTCATATTGTCACACCAATATATCTCTTAAAGGTTATGATACATTTTTTTCATACGAGGATGAATAACATAACGCGACTCATGCACCTCAGCCAAGATCCTCTCTCGCAAACCATCTATATCGGGAACATATAACCTCTCTTAGTACCGCAAGGTACCATCATCGCTAATCTCAAAGGCTATCACCTTCTGCCTACCTGCATCACCCTTGATCATCATCAAGATAGGAATTAACACTTGTTTCTCCTTGATCTATGCACCAAGATACGACTACACCACCTCCTCTATAAATACACCACCGTCCTCAAAGTCTAAGAGGCAAACTCCAAAGTTAGCCAAACAGTGAATATCCTTCACCAACTCCCATTTCTCCTTTTCCACATGAGAAAGACTCCCTATGTATATCCTACTAAGAGTATCAAGAATCGTGTTAACTTTACCTGGGTAGTAATGAAGACTTATGTCATATTCCTTGACCAGCTCAAGCCATCTCCTTTGCCTGAGGTTAAGATCTTTCTGAGTAAACACATATTGCGGGATCTTATGATCTGAAAAGATATCCACATGTACTCCATACAAATAGTGACACCAAGTTTTCAACGCAAACACCAAAGCTAAAAGCTCCAAGTCATGAGCTGTATAATTCTTCTCATGCACCTTAAACTATCTAGAGGCGTAACCTATCACCTTTCCATCCTATATCAATATGCAAACTAGCCCCACAAGAGATGCATTAAAATAAACCACAAACCTACTTGTGCCTTCAGGCAATGTCAAGACTGGAGTCGAAGTTAGCTTATCCTTCAACTTTTCAAAAATACCCTCACAAGCATCCGACCATAAGAACTTCACCTTCTTCTGGGTTAACTTAGTCAACATGGCAGCTATAGAAGAAAATCATTCCACAAACTTACTATAGTAACCAACTAAACCTAAGAAGCTTTGAATATCGATTGGAGTAGTGGCTCTAGACCACTTCTTAACAATTGCAATTTTCTATGGATCCACCATGATGCCTTCACTAAAAATGACATGACCCAGAAAAGTGATAGCATTCAACCAGAATTCATATTTTGAAAACTTTGCATACAACTGTTGCTCTTTCAGGGTCTGTAATACAATATGGAGGTGATCAGCATGATCCACCTCGCTCTTAGAGTACACTCAAATATCGTCTATGCACACAATGATGAACAAATCTAAAAACTGTCTAAAGAATCTATTCATCAAATCCATGAATGTCATTAGGGCATTGGTCAACCCAAAAGACATAACCAGAAACTCAAAATGCCCATACCAAGGATGAAAGGTAGTCTTAGGGATATCCACCTCCCTAATATTTAACTGATGATACCCGAAACAATTATTAATCTTGGAGAAAAACATAAAAACCTGCAACTGATAAAACAAATTATCTATCCTTCGAAGAGGATACTTATTTTTTACCATTACCTTATTCAACTTCTGGTAATCAATACACATTCGAAGGAAACCATCCTTCTTATGTGCGAATAACACTAGTGTACCCCACAGGGACACACTAGGATTGATGAAACCCTTATCCAAAAGATCCTTTAGCTACTCCTTCAGCTCCTTCAACTCAGCCGAAGCGATTCGATATGGAGGAATACAAATCTAACGAGTGTACGGAATAAGATCAATTCCAAACTCAATCTCTCTATCCGGAGAAAAACTGAGAAGGTTATCAGGGAAGACCTCAGGAAATTCATTAACCACCAAGACAAAATGGAAAAAAGGACCCTCCTAATTAAAATCTTTAACCTGGACCAAATGATAGAGACACTCCTTGGAGTTTAATCTCCGCGCTATAAGATACGATATGAACTTCCTCTTAGGAGTTAAGGAACCACCCTCACACTTAATAACCGGCTCATTAGGGAATTTAAAGACAACTTTACGAGTTTGATAGTCTAGATAAGCATAACATGAGTGCAACCAATCCATCCCTAATATGATATCAAAATCAACCATATCTAATTCAAACATATCCACTAAAGTCTCACGACGATCCACAAATACCACACAACCCATATAGACTCTTTTAACCATCATAAAGTCACCCACCGGGGTAGAAACATAAAGTGTCTGAAATACACTCGCAACCAAAACCAAAATGTACAGCCATAAATGGGGTCATATAAGAGAGAGTGGACCCCGAATCAAGAAAATAATATACATCATAGGAAAAAAGTTTCAACATACCAGTCATGACATTAGGCGATGCCTCAGACTCCTATTTGGTAGTGAGTGCATTGAGACGGTTCCGACCAGTGTCAAAACTAAATGGCGCATCCTTTGGTGTCAGAGTTAATGAAGAGGCAATTGGAACCTTATTTTCCCCCGAAGCAACCTTGGCCACTAGACAACTTCTAACTATGTGTCCTGGCAGACCATAATTGAAGCATTTGTCCTTTATTTTATCACAGTAACCCCGATGCAATCGACCACAAAATCTACAGAGAGGATATAATGGAGGTGACTAAGCCTTACTATCCTGAGATTGGGAACCCAGTGCCCTAAAGTTGTCACCACCATGAAAATATATGTGACCCGATGAATTTGGGTAGGGAGCACTAGCTATCAACTAAGACCCAGAATTTCCCTACTTTTTCTTAAGCCACTTCTCACCATTCCTGCTACTCTGCTATTGGCCACCACCCTGCATAAAAAATCTAGACTTCTTGCACTGTCTCTTCCTAATCTTAACCTGTTTCTTCTTCTCTTTCTCTACCTACTACATGCACAGAACCAACCTGGAGATATCCATGTCCTTTTGCAACATGGCAATCTTACTCTCCAAAATCACGTCCTGAGACAAAATAAAAGTGAATTCCCTTATTCTCTCCCTCATGCTAGAAACCAACTCCGGAGCATATCGTGATAATTGGTGAAACATAAAGGCGTTCTCCTTGACTGATATATTGCATTGTTTTAGATTAACAAACTCTTTCTCCTTCACTTCCCTCAACTCTTGAGGAAAGAAGTGGTCTAGGAAAGTATTAGAAAAATCCTCCCACAGAGCTGACTGAATATCATAACCTATTAACTAATCTGATTCCTCGTACCATTAGTATGCCACATCTTTTAGATGGTAGGAGAAAAACTCCACACCCTCCATATTTGTGGCATACATAACACGAAAGATCTTTTCTTGCTCATCCAGAAAACCTCGAGTATCCTCCTCTACCTTAACACTGATAAAGGTTGGATGATTCAACCTAATAAACTGGCCAACCCTTGTGCCCTCAGAATACAGAGTAACAAAAGTACCATGCTCAACCTGATAAGCTACCAACTGTTCCAACATATGGAAAGACTAACAAAACTCAACCTGAGGGACTCGAGAAGTACTGGAAGGAACCGGTGGAACTCTAAGAGGGCAATCAGGAACTTGATTCCTAGACCGAGTTTGGACCCTATAAGTAGGACAAGTCCCATCAACATTTTCCTCAGGAAGGACAGTAGAGTTTCCTTGAGCTTTAGATCTTGAGGAGGCATGATCTGAAAAGAGAACAAACAAGAATTAGAAAAGATTTTAGGACCTTAGACTCTACAGCTCAAAAATAGAACACAAGAAAGAGAAATATTTCTAAATGCCTTGTAGCCTCTCCCTTATAAGTGTGGCACGCTACACACCCATAAAAGACACTCTATTTGACATGACTTTGTCGGACACCTACATGACCTTGAACCTAGGGCTCTGATACCATTCAACATAACCCAAAACAGGGCCTAGTCATGTCGGGCATCTCAAGTCCAACCAGGATAGGATACTACCCCCAATACTAAACCATAAATGTCCTACACCTTATATTAGATGAATTTTGAACATGCAACGAGATAAAATAATAATAGTTTAAGGACATTAAATAAAGTCTATAATCATAATCCAACAACCTCAATAAATTATCCAACTAGTGCTAACCCCAATGCCAATACCAACTCCAAGGCTGGCACCAATACTGACACTGCACATGCCTATAGTATTCTAACAAAACATCTAAAAAAAATTAAATAACACCCGGTCGGTACATGGCCCCTACCATAGACAAATCCAATGTCCAAGAAATAATAACAATGAAAAGAAGTTAATAACATGAAATAGAGCCTTCTTGAGTATAGAAGCTCACCACTTTAGTCTAACTTAAATCTGTCCCTGAATTTAAGTTACTAAGAAAGAGGAATAATAGTATGGTCAGTTCTTGCATCACTTGGGGATACAATGCCCAAAGATGGTTAACAGAGTGAACGCTAAATATACTCAAGGATAAGATAAAATAATGCTACTAATTAAAAACTAAATCAATTAACCATATGCAATCACATATATACATATATATACCATGTTAAGATAGGGAACAAGGTTAAGCATGCATTTAAAACCTTTACTTAGGTTGTGTAGCTTTGCCGTCTTAAAACCGCCCATTGGCTATATGGGTTCAGTTCCCCTTGCTGAAAGGGACCATTGTGTGTTAGCTGCACGACCAGAGAAAAGAACCTGAGATGACTAGTACATCTCCTAAAATATAAAGTGTGACATCATGCACATGGTCACCATAACCAAAACACACATCGGCAAACATAAGTTTCCATTATTAGTCCCCCCCGGGACCTCCACCAGCCACAGCTTTGATACATACCCCTTTTAAGCCCATATTAAAATATTTACACATTCTAACCATTTACTAATGAGTCTTTTGAATTAGGCATTAACCATTGGTATCGTCATACAAAAATTAGTGCATGCAAATCTATCCATTTATGTTATACTAAAGACATTAAACTAATTTGACTCCACAACTTCCAATTAAACAAAGATCATGGCCACCAAGGCCATTTTAAACTATTTAAAACCAACCAAACCAATTTAAGTTCCATTACATTTTATGCAATGCAAAGATTTCAAGAATAGTCAAACTATGTGAAAAAATCATTCTCATAGGCATTTTAACAAACAAGTTAAGGGCGCATAAGTTTAAAAACCATGACTAAGTAATTTGGGGAATCCATAATACCCCAAAATCTATTTACCATTAACATGCATCCCACAATGTCAAAATCATACTAAAAGCATGAAAGAAAACATAATTAAACCATTAGAAACATTATTCAACCATGAACATCCAAAGCCCCCAACCATTGTTTCAAACCATAACAATATCATAAAAATCATACATTAAAATACTTTCTCTTTGTAAAATAACAATGAGGGAGGAGTATGCCTTAGACACCACAGAAGATGGAGAGAATCCCTCTTGAAAGCCCCTAATTGATTGTCTTGAAGAAACCCTAGTCTCTTACTTGAATAGAGAGTTTAGGAGAGATTTTAATATTGTTTGACTAGGAATAATAGGTTAATGAAGTCCCAAAAAGTTTTTTATGTCTTGGTATCTAAAGGAGTTAAAAGATGGAAATGTCTAAAATACCCCAACTTAAAACTGCAAAAAATATCGCAGGTGGTTATGAGTTGACCCCGTGACTCGTGACTCATGACCACAATATATGATTCGTACTATTGAGTTGTTACCAAGATATTGAGTTGGAAACCCACACACTGTCCACTATACTACTCTATTACCCCCACTCATGGCTAGACCATACAACTCGTTTGGTCTAGTTGTACTGAAGATATAATTAAAAGAGATTGACACTGCACAACATATGACTTCCTTCAACAACTCCTGACCTATACTCATGGATCTTAGTGAGCACTCGTACTCAGAGACAAATCAAACTACTAAGTTTTTTATTTGATGAAGGAACGTCCTAATGACTCGTCACCATAGCTAACAACTCGTACCACCAAATCGTAACCACAAAAGAAACCCAACCACCATAACTGGACACCTTACAAGTTGGGTCACTTAACCTATACCCATATTATACGACTTGTATGATGACTTGTTAAAAGGACAATGAGCTCAAAGCTCAAGGAATTTTCAATGGCTAAAAAATAGGGTGTTTTAGCAAGTTTGTTGCACAAAATGAGAAAACTGTGCAGACAATGAGTGTAAGTTTAATGTATCTTGACCATCTAGGGACCTGGTCCCCTGCAATTATCTGCTCATTATCAAAACTACATATAGTAGACTTAATGTTGCAGCACGATACGGGTACCTTGATTACTCATAATTGATTAAGATACCTAAAAGAATACCCTCCGGGGTCATCAATACAATCTATCACTGACACCACCCTCATGTTAGTAGGCTACTTCATTATGTTTCAAATGCTGAAAGTTAATTCCTTGCCATTAAGTCTAAACTACAGCTTTCTCTTATCCATATCAACCATTGCTTTATTTGTGGCCATAAATGGTCTCCCCAATATGATGGGCATCTCGATGTCAACCTACCAATAAAAAATGACAAAGTCTGCCAAAAAGATAATGTTATCGACTCTCACAATAACATTAAAAGACATGCCCATAGGTATATTCACAGTACGACCAACCATCAACAGCTACATCGTAGTCGATTCAGGAGAGATTAAGACCAATTTCTTGAATACAACCAGCGACGTCAAATTTATATTGTCTCCTAAGTCACATAAGGCTCTAGGTAACCTGGGTGACCCAATAGTGCATGGTATAGTGAATTCTTTGGGATTACCTATTTTTTAAGCCAGATACTTAGACGTGATAGCACTACAGTAGTGCAGTCCACCAATATCCTTAAAAGTAGATCCTTTCTTCTTTGTAACCAATTTCTTCATGAACTTGTCATATCTAGGAATTTTCTCCAACACCTCAAGAAGAGAGATGTTCAAGATCAACTCTTTTAGAATCTTAATAAATCACTTGAATTTCCCTTCCTCTCTCTTATACTTAAGTCTATGGGGAAAAGAAGAGGGTTTTCGTGGAATTTGTATTATTTCTAGCTTAACACCATGACCCTTTCCTTTGTCCTTACTAACTTTACCATCACCTGAAGCCCTTTCTGACTCTAAAATAGATGTCTCATCAATAACTACTCCATCCTTCCTTGGCACCTCCACAGCAGATAAAAGAGGATTCATATTATTTATACCACTCCTTGTGGTAATATCAAAAACATAACTATCATTTTTTGAATTTTGAAAAGTGTTGCTCAGAGGTGTACCGGGATGCCTCTAGTTCAGTGATGTTGACATCTTCCTAAACTGGTGCTCTAACTGCATGATAGAAGTGGCATGATATTTAACCTTCTAGGTCAACCCTAAAATGTTAGCCTTAATCTCTTTAAGGTTGTTCTCTTGAATTTTTTGAACCTTGACCAGCTTAGTTAGGATTAACTCTATTCTAGACTCTGTATCTCGACTGCCTGGAGAAATATAGTGGTCTCTCTTCTCTTTATAGTCATCTTTTTTTATCCAGCCACTGTCTCACTCCCTACTACGGTCTCTCTATCTGTCATAATAGTTTCAACCTTGGTTTTATTGCCCTTGGGCTCGAAAACCCTCCAACTGATGATCCAATTATTTTGCTTTCTCCTCTAACTCTAACTCATAAGATTTGGAAGCTAAACCCTGTGCTCCTACTGCATTCACTTCCTAGGAACTTGCTATTGCAAACTATTTAGCCAGCAACCCAAGATCATTCCTAAACAACACAATTTCTTGCACTACTAAATCATCAACTACTCAGTTGTCACTAGAGGCACCGACAACATAAGTTCTAGAACTCCACTTAGCCTCTTGAGTTTGCCACCCTTGGTTAGTTCGAGAAATTTAGTCTAAGAAATTTAAAGTTACCTCCTTGCGTAGTCTCATAAAATCTTCTCCAATGATAGTTTCTTTTATGGATTTGGTGCTTATTGTCAGGGCTTTGTAGAATATTTTCAATAACCCCATCCTTGAAATCTAATGGTTGGGCGCCATGCTCACCTTTTTCTTGAACCTGAACCAAGCCTCATACATAGACTCATACTGTAGTTGCCTAAAATTATTAATCTTATACTTAAGCTATAACATCCTGGATTGAAGAAAGAACCTATTTAAGAATTGCCTGCACAACTCCTTCTACAAACTGATAGATCCTCTTAGAAGTTCCCCCAACCATAAATATGCTTCTTCTGTAAGTGAGAAAGGGAACAACCTTAATACAAGTGCCTCCTGATTCATCCCTGGGTTTGTATATGAACTACAGATACTAATGAAATTCATAAAGTGCATATTTGCTTCATCAGTAGGAAAACCCGTAAATACACCCTTTAAGTTAAAGAGCTGAATTATTGCACTAGTTATGTCAAACTGAACACCTAGGGGTAAAATAGGAAAAATGATAGATCCAGTATCTTCCAGCTCAATGTACCCTAGATCCTCATCATCATCCCCATATTGATGCAAATACTGGTACACTGGGATTACTTGAGTACAACTTCCCCTAGATATGTTCTGATTACCATCGAGTGATGCTTGGCGGCCTGCTTTTTATCTATGCATAACTAGATCTGCCTCCAAAGCTATGCATTGAGCATCTTCTTCCCTCCTATGATTAGTAGCTTTTTCTAAAAACACCTCAGTCTTCTCATCAATAATGTCCTGTACTTCTTCAGGAGGAGGGGGAGAGACATGATGTGTATCATCTTGAAACCCTTTAAGAGTATCATTTCTCTTTGGCTCTGTCACCCAACAAGGCATTGGTAGGTTCCTATTTGGATTTAAATTCAGTGAGAGAAAGGGATTATCTCTACTCCATGTGATAGGCTTACACCGACGTACATGGTGATGTCTAAGCTATACCTCTACTCTAAAGATAATGTGGTTGCTGCCAAATATAGTAAACCAAAAAGGTTGGAGTCAAATCTCAAGGGAATACATGAAATTATAGCTCTCGGCTGTTGTAATCAACAGGAAAAACTAGAAAAGTAAATAGGGGGATTTTCAGTAGCAATATCAAATCAACGACGAATTTTAACTTCGATTGTAATCAGTCGTAAGCAAACACTAGGATTGTGTTCCCCCTTGATTCTCAACTCTGTAGGATTATCATGTTTTATTGAACCAACCAAAAATCTTTTATGTTGAATTTGATAAGTTATATACCATCTATAATCTTTTTAATGAGCAGATAGATTTCACCCATTACCTTTTGAGCTAACCCTTATCTTGATCCCAGTTAACTATTACATTTTGAGTCTCTAGTTATTAGATAAAAGCTAACCATCTTACTAATATAATACCTAGTAGCGTGGATTGACAACTAAACTTCAAATTACTATTTTAATTATCTTTTCCTAGTCATTACTCCTCTTTTGGAGTAAGTAGAAGTAATCTAGGTAGTATCCCAATGTTTGCAACCGCTAAGATAAATACTAAAGTGAAGATAACACAATGCATGTATAGGTATTGGTTCAGAACAACAATAGCACTTCCCCCTACTTCATCAATCCACCAGGGTTTTACCAGGCCTAGCTAAGGGTTTTTAGTTGCTCATGCTTGTGAAGTAATCAACAACATTCACGATTGAAAGTATATGATGAAATCAAAATAGTCACAAGTAAAAACCCAAAACCGTTACTGAATTAATCAACTGTAATTAATACGAGAGAATTCCAAGACCAAAATCAAATCTCGAAATCAAAATATTTTTGTAAGTATTAAGAGTGCGTAACTTTTACTGCCATACACATAATTGGTATTTATAGTACATGAGGAAACCCTAAAATCAAAGCCCCGGTGAAAAAGCACAAAAAAAGTCGGTGACCACATGCGACCTGAGGATGGGCGCATATGGCCGCTGGACGTGCTCAGATAGAAAATCCTACAGCTCTGCTCTCGGAATTTTGATCTTCTGACACATTCTTTGCCTACATGCGGTTCCCATGTGCAACATTCAGTTCACATATGCTACGTACGGTCTGTATGTTGACATAGGCAGGTGCCAAAAGTTCTTTTTCAGCTCTTTCACTCTCTGGTTTCTTTGGATTTTCTATTCCAGAACTTACCTTAGTCTTATATATGGTCCACATGTAGACATAGGTAAGTGTCAGGCCTTTCAAAACTTGCAACCAAGCTTCAAGTCTTCAACTTTCATCACATGCTTTGGTCACGTATAATTCAAAAAGTGTCACAAATACCCAAGATTGATCAAAGAAGTAGCCAAAACACCATTTTTCATATTTTTCCTAAAATTAGCATCCAAAACCTAGTTTTCTACAAAACATACCCAAAATACATCATATCTATCAAAACAACCTAATAAACTTGCATATTTTCATAATTTTAAACGTCGAAAGTGCCATATTTCTATAGCACATCAACACCATCAACTTAGAACATTTGCATGTCCCGAGGCTATAAAACCTAACAAAATAAAACATAATAAAGTACAATGCTTAACTAGGAGAATCTAATCTATTCAAAGTAGTCAATCAACACTTTAAGCTCAAATTACAAAAACCCCTCCTATCTTAACTTTTAAAAACCAACAGTGTATAAACATGAAGTACAACAATGTAACACAATGGGATTAAGGTATGGCATTACATTAGTAATAGACAACCATGCATATGTACAAGTTACACTACCCAAACATATAGACAACTAGAAATATGAATCATATGCCCTCACAACAAAGATGTCTCATTCATTCGTATATAATAATGCATGTCAATGCAAAGATAGCCAAGAGACACTCTCACTAAGAAGAGAAGTTCCAATCAATGTGCATCAAATACCATGTCTGCCCTTATTTTTAGTACCTTAACATTCAGACAGTCAAGTTACGATCATTATAGGACTTTTATCGATTTGTAATATAGGCTTTGGGGGATGGTATGATACATATGCATATCAAGTGACTAAGCCTCCTTGGCGATACACTAAATTTGTGGTCCCGCTTATTTGCCAACTTTTTTTTATTCCTCCCTTATTTCTCCCTTTTTATTCTTTATTTCACATTCAGGTTGGGTATGGTCTTTTATTCTTTTATTTTCAATTATTTTCATAATTTTTCTTTTCTTTTGTTACCACACCCATCCTTACTATTTTTTATCTTATTTTACCCTCTACATACCTACTTTATATCACATTCCCCTATGATAGCCACCCTCAACTTAGGCGATTTGCCTGAGTTGAGGTCCACAACGTCCAAGAAAGAATGGGCCAAAATAGGGTACTACAAAATAAATAGGAAGGTGATAGATGAAACAAGAAACACAGGTTATAAGGCTCAAAATAGGGATCAAGGGATAATATTTCTCATTGGGAAGGTCGTTTAGGCTCCAAGCGGACTAAAATAAAAAATGGCCTATTATCCTTTCCTAATCGACTATCCTTCAACCTAGGTAAGACTAACCAAGCAAGTTATCAATTCATCACACAAAGGGAACTAACTAGAATCTCACACACACATGGAACAAAGTCAAAATTACAAGCTACTACTTATCTGGTTCATGCAATTGTTAGCAAGTGATTATGATGTCCCTAATCCTAATACCATAACAAGATCCATAATGTTCACACGTATATACAATCACACAATTCTAAAACATAATTTTGGAGGGGTATCATTTTTCTCAAAACCAATAAAAAATATGACAACTTCCCTAAATACTTAAAAATCCCCTAATTACACAAAAACATAACATAATACGAAACAAAAAACAATACGATACAAATTGACCTAGACATGACGGTTCTACAAACATACCACAACTGACAAGAAAAGATGTACGACAACAAAAAATTACAACGGCAATGGTATACCCTACCCCTAACTAAAAAGTTTTGCACTGTCTTCAATGAGCAAAAATAATACAAAACAAAGGGAATGAGAGACATACCTGGGATGCGCTAAGTGTCTGTGTACCTTGGGTTTCCTCCTATGTTGTGCCTGATTTACTATCGCAGTATGACTCAGTTACCTTGGCTACTCAGACTTTGCCAAGGTCCATGTCAACTCAGACTTTAACTTCCTCCAAGTTTCCCAAGTAGTTCTTTACTCGCTACCCATTTAACTTGAATGGAATATCACTATCATGCTTTATTTCAATAGCACCATATGGAATACCTTAACCACAGTGAATGGTTTAGTCCACCTAGATTTTAGCTTGCCAGAAAACAAATGGAGTCTTGAATTATTCAGAAAAACCAAATAACTGGGTTTAAATACTCTTTTTTTAATTTTCATGTCATGACACGACTTCATTATTTCTTTGTATATGGTCAAGATCTCATAATCATGGAATCAAAATTCATCTAACTCATTTACCTTGCTCAATCTCAAGTTTATTGCATCACGCTACTCAAAATTTAGCCTTTTTAACACCTATAGTGCCTTATGCTCAAGCTCAACCAATAAATGGCATGCCTTGCCATATATAGGATGATATATAGTGGCACCTATGGGGGTCTTGTAGGCTGTCTGGTAGGCCCACAATACATCGTCAAGTTTTCTAGACCAATCAATCCTATTGGCATTCATAGTTTTTGCCAAGATAGAATTTTTCTCTCTATTAGTGCCTTCCACTTTCCCACTTATCTGAGGATGGTAAGGTGTTTCCACCTTATGACTTACACCATATCTATCAAGCAGGGCTTTGAATAGGTGGTTCCAGAAGTGGGACCCACCATCATTGATAATTACACTTGGCATGCCAAATTAAGAAAAAATATTTTTTTCATAAAGGTGGTAACACTTCTACCTTCATTATTGAGAATCCCAACTGCCTCCACCCATTTTGACACATAGTCAACCACTACCAAAATGTATCTCATGCCATAGGAGCTTACGAATGGGCCCATAAAATTAATCCCCCAAATATCAAACAACTTTAACTCATGAATAGGTGTCATGGAGAGTTCATGGCGCCGTGAAATATTGTGGGTTGTGTGTGTGCCACTATGGTGACCCCCAACTGGAGATGAATGGCAAGCTTCTAGAATGCTTATTATCTCCAACTTTGGGATGCATCTTTGAATCACACCATCAATACAAATTAAATAGATATGGCTTCTGCCAAAAGAACTTCCTTACCTTATGCATAAATCTTCTTCACTATTGGAAGGATAGGTCTTCTAGGACAAGATCACTTGCCAAATAGATGGCAAAATTGGCAAACCAGGTAATTAAATCTTGAGATCCCACCAATACCCTCTAATTTGTAAAAGCATTATCTATCTCAAGATCATCCCCTTATTTCTTATTTATCTCCTCCTCAAGTCTGGACAAGTGATCTACAACCTGATTTTTTTTCCTTTCTGGTCCTTTACTTCAAAATCAAATTCTTGAAGCAAGAGAACCTAAAGAATCAATCTTGGTTTGGCATATTTCTTCGACATCAAGTATCTTAAGGATGCATGGTTAGTGTAAACTATGACCTTAGCTCCAATCAAATAAGACCAAAATTTTTTGAAATAAAAAACCACATCAAGTATCTCTTGCTCTATGACTGTATAATTTTTTTATGTGCGGCTTAGTGATTTGCCATCATAGTAGATGGGATGCAGGGTTTTTTCTCTCCATTAGCCTAAGACAGCACCCAAGGCCTCTCCACTTGCATCACCTATTACCTCAAAAGGTGTAGACCAGCCAGGAGACACAATAATTAGAGCCAAAATCAACCGCTCTTTCAGGAATTTGAAAGCCTTGAGACTTGCATCATCAAAAAAAAATTCACATCTTTCTCTAAAATTAACATAGAGGATTTGCAATTTTAGAGAAGTCCATGATAAACCTCATATAAAAGCCCGGATGACCCTATAAACTTCGTATGTTTTTAACTAACACTGGCGGTGATAATTTTTCAATTACCTCAATCTTAGTTTTGTCCACCTTAATACCATGTTTGAAGATCTTGTACCTTATAACGATACCTTCTTTCACCTTGAAGTGACATTTTTCCCCACTTTAGCACCAAATAGAACTTGTCACATGTCGGAAGTACACTGGCCAAATGGGCCAAACAATCATCAAATGAGTCCCCAACACTGAAAAGTCATCCGTGAATACTTTGATCTTGTCCTCCATAATATCAGAGATTATGGACAATATACATCTCTAAAAAGTAGCAGGCGCGTTGATAATCCAAACAACATCCTCTTAAACGCAAAGGTCCCATAGGGGCAAGTGAAAGTAGTCTTTTTTTGGTCTTCGAGAGTAATCATGATTTGATTGTAACCCAAGTACCTATCAAGAAAACAATACCAACCCCTGACTGCTATCTATCTAATATACAATCCATGAACATGGACATAGGGAAATAGTCCTTTTGTGTCCACTTGTTTAGCATCCTTTAATACATGCAGACTCTCTAACCGAACACTGGCCTCATGGATACTAATTCATTCATTTTATTTAGAACCATTGTGATCCCCCCTTTCTTTGGCATGCATTGAACCGAGATTATCTACTTGCTATCTGTAATGGGATAAACTACCCTAATATCTAACCACTTCATTATCTCCTTTTCACCACCTCTTGCATATAAGGGTTCAGTTTTCTTTGATGCTCAATACTGGTAATTCTATTTAACTTAAGCTATATCTTGTACGTGCATATACCTGGTGGACTTCCCACATTGTCTGCAATGATCCCTCCAATAACTCTTTTGAATTTCTAAAATACCGATGTGAAAACTTTTACCCAGCTTTTGCCAAATTTGCTACAATAATCACCGATAAGGTATTATTGGCCACCAAGAATGCATACTACAAATGAGATGTGAGGGCTTTCAATTCCATTATCGGGTTTTCTCAATAGATGGTTTTGCAAGAGGTATGGTTCTATTTTTTAAGTAAAGATCCAACTTCTTAGGGTCATAATTGTAAGAACCTATTTTATTTAGTGCATTAACCAGTTCATCATATTCATCTATCATATCACTCTCAAAGTTCATAATCACTGCTGCTAATGCTTCTACCCCTAATCATTCATTTATAGGTACATCAACTACAACTATGTCATTATCCATAATATTTATTACTGCCACCACTCTCATATCATCTGGATGTTGTACTGTCATGCATACATTTAACACTATATTTTCATTATTCCATTTGAAGGTGATCTCCTCCAAGTCCATATGAATCAACATCTGACTAGTGGATAAAAAAAAGGCCTACCCCATATAATTGGATCTTGGGCATCCACTTCACAATCTAAAATCATAAAATCTGCTGGGTAGGTAAAGGATGCCACCCTTACTTCTATCTCACGAAAAATAACCACTGGCTCTTTTATAGATGAATTAGCCATCAATAACCTTTCATATATAGTCTTGAGTTCTTCTAACCTTAACACCTTGTATATTACTAATGGAATTACACTTATTCCTGCTCTCGAATGATATAGAGCCTGATTAATATCAAAAGGTCTAATAGAACATGGGATGGTGACTGCACCGGGGTCCCCCTTCTTTTCTGATAGTGGTGCATGAGAAATAATGCTAAAATAATACATGTTATCTTTGGACTCATTTGCAATCCATTCATTACCATAATCATCCTCAAAATCATTATCACTACAAGTCAGCTTCTCAAACTTAGCTTCAAGTGGTTCATCATCAACAATATTATCTTTCTTTAAGTCATTAGTAGTAGGCAAAAAAATTCTCATAATGTGGGGATCCACTCCTTGTTTTAATATTCTGACAATGAACAAGTGTTGGAGAATTATACACATTGTCACTAGGAAGGGAATCTAACAGTCTTTGGGATAAAATGATAGAGATTTATCCATACAACTACTCCAACTACTTGATAGAAGTTTCATATGACTCAACCTTTTGGGTCAATCCCAAAATATCAGCCTTGAGATATTTTAGGCAAATTTCTTGGCTCTCTTAACCCTTCATCAGCTTAGTCAACATTTATTCGATTCTTGATTTTGCATCTCGCCTTCCAGGTGGAATGTATTTGTCTTTATCATCATAATAGTTTCAACTTTGATTTTATTTACCTTGGGCTCGAAAACCCACTAACTGACAATCTAGATACTTTGTCTCCTCCTCTAACTCAGACTCATGAACCCTAGAGCCTGCACCCTATGCCCCTACTTTATTAACCTTTATAGAGTTTATTATTGTAAATTGTTTGGACAACTCACCAATATCAGTCCTTAATAGTGAAATATCCTGAGCTACAACTTCCTCAGTTATTTTTCATTCACCAGAAGCTCCAATGGCTAAATGTCAGAACCTATCTCAACCTCTCGAGTTTACCACCCTCTATTAGTAAATAAGATTTGATCCATAATACTCGAAGATATCTCCCATCGTAATCTCATAAAGGCTCCTCCAAAGATAGAGTCTTCCATTTCTCTAGAACTGAAAGTCAGGGATCTATAGAATATATCTAGCAAGCTTATCCCTAAAATCCGATGGTTGGGCACCATGATAAGCTTATTCTTGAACGTGAACCATGCATCATACATAGATTCTAATTGCAGCTAACAAAAATTATAATCTCTTCCTTTATCTTCAACACTCTAGATGAAGGAAAGAACCTGTTCAAGAATTATCTACATAACTCATTCCAAGTAGTGATAGATCCTCTTGGAAGTTCTCCCAACAATAATGATGCTTCTCCAGTAAGTAATAAAGGGAACAACCATAATCTAAGTGCTTCCTGATATACCCCAGGTAAGGTATATGAAGTACAAATCCCAATAAAATTTTCCAAATGCATGTTTGCATCATATGTAGTCAACCCCACAAACATACCTTTCAACTATAAGAGCTAGATCATAGCACTAGAGATATTAAACTTGACATCGGGGCAAGATTAGAGGAATAATGGATCTAGTTTCTGCCATCTCAATGTACCTCCGATCTTATTCATCATCTACATATGGATGTATATATTTATTTTCTTAGATCACTTGAACACGGCCTTCTATAGATATTTTATGATTTCGATCAAGTGCTTTTCGACAGTTTACTTCTTGTCTCTACTCAGCTATCCCTGCCTCTCTATCTATCCATTGAACTTTTTTTGCTTACCTCATCTTATTAGCGTATTATGCTAAAAACACACCTGTCTGCTGATCAACAATATATTGAAATCCCTTAGGAGGAGGGGGAGGCACATCATCACAAAAACCTTTAGGAATATCATCTCTTTTATTGCCCATCATCCTACTAGGTTTTTATAGAATCCTCTCTTGATCCGGATTCACTGTGAGTAAGGTATTTCCTCTAATCTATGTGTTAGGCATACACCGGTGTATACCTAACTAAGAACATAAAAAAAAAAAGAAAAACCCAAAAATTGCAACAACTTTAATTTACAAATCAACACCATATTCCCTCGCAACGGCACCAAAATTTGGTGATGCAAAAGCTATACCTCCACTCTGAAGATGATGCAGTCGCTGCCAAATATAGTAACCCAATAAAGGTTGGGGTTAAATCCCAAGGGAATATGTGGAATTATAGATCTCAGCTATTGTAATCAATAGGCAGAACTGGAAAAGTAAATGGGATGTTTTGAGTAAAAATAATGAACAAGTAGAGAATATCAATTTTGGTTGCAATCAGTCATAGGTGAAAACTAGGATAATGTTCCCCTAGCTTCATGATTTCATAGGTTTATCATGCTTTATTGAACTAACCTGATACATTGCATGCCAAATCTAATAAGTTATGTACCATATACAGTCTTTTGGATGAGTAAATAGATTTCACCCTTTACCATTTGAGTCTTAAGATGTCGCCTTACTAACCCTTATCTTGATCCCAGTTAAATATTACATTTTAATTCTCTATTTATTAGAGGAAAGCTAACCATCTTATGTAGATAATACCTAGTAACATGGATTGACAACTTAATTTCAAATTATTATTGTAATTATTTTTTCCTATTCACTACTCCTCTTTTGGAGTAAGTAGCAATAATTGAGGCAGGATCGTAATGTTTACAGCCTCTAAGATAACTATTAAAGTGAAGATAATACAATACATGCATAAACATCAGTTCAGAACAACAATAGCACTTCCCCCTACTTCGTTAATCCACCATGGTTTCAAACACGCTAGCTAAAGGTTTTTAGCCGCTCATGCTTGAGAAGTAATCAACAACATTCATGATTGAAATAATAAGAAGAAATCACAATAATCACAAGTAAAAACCTAAAAATATAACTAAATAAATCAATCTAAATCAATACAAGACAATTCCAAGACCAAAATTGAATCTCGAAATCAAAATATGTTTGTAAGTATCAAGAGTACATAATTTCTACTAAAAACACATAAGGGGTATTTTAGAATGTGAGGAATCCCTAAAATTATTTCCCATATAGGAAAGAATAAAAAAGATCGGTGACTACATGTGGTGTCCACATATAGCCTGGCCTTGGGCGCATGTGGCACATACAGCCTGAGACTGGGCACATGTGGCCACCGCATGTGCTCAAAAAAAAAATTATGCTGCTCTGCTCTCTTGGGATTTTAGACTTATGACATATTTTATGCCTACATGCATTCCACATGTTCAATATGCGGTCTCCATAATGACATAGGTAGGTACCGAAAGTTCTTTTTCATCTCATTAACTCTCTGGATTCTCTAGATGTTCAAATCCAGCACTTACCTTTGTCTCATGTAGACTACATATGATACATATGGTCCACATGTAGACATAGGTAAGTGTTAGGCCTTCCAACACTTGCAACCAAGCTTCATTTTTTAACTTTCGTCATAAGTAGCAAAAAATACAATTTTTCATCTTTTCATGAAGTTAACATCCAAAACCTAGTTTCCTAAAAAATATATTCAAAATGCATCATATCCAACAAAACAACCTAAGAAACTTGCATATTTTCATAGTTTTAAGCATTGAAAGTTCTATATTTGTATAGCACATCAAGTCACCCAACTAAGATAAAAAACAAAAAACCCATAAACTGTAACAACTTAGATTCATAACTCAATACCGTACTTCCTTGAAAACTGTGCAAAAAAATTGATAACACCCAAGCTACACATTTAATCTGAATATTTTGCAGTTTTTGTCAAATATAGAAATACAACAAAGGTTGGGGTTGAATCCCAAGGAAATACATGTAATTGTGACTCTTAACTATTGTAATCAATGGGAAGAATTGGAAAAGTAAATTGGGGGGATTTTAGTGACAATTTTAAACAAGTAACGAATATCAACTTTGCTTATAATCGGTCATAGATGAACACTAGGATTGTGTTCCCCCTAGTTTCTTAACTCAGTACGCTTATCGTGCTTTATTGAACCAACCTGATACCTTGCATGCAGAATCTGATAAGTTATGTACCATCAATGGTCTTTTGGACTCACTGATGGATATTATCCTTTACCTTTTAAGTCTCAAGATATTGCCTTACTAACCCTTATCCTGACCCCATTTAACTATTACCTTTGGTTCTCTAGTTATTAGATGATAGTTAATAATATTACTTAGATAATACCCATTAGCATGGATCGACGTTAATATTCAAATGACTGTCGTAGTTATCTTTTCCTAGTCATTACTCCTATTTTTGAGTAAGTTGTAATAATATAGGTGGAATCCTAACATTTTGAACCACTAATACATCTATTAAACTAAATATAATACCGTACATGCATGGGTAGAAGTTCAGAACAACATAGCACTTCCCCTATTTATCAATCCGTTAGGGTTTTCACAACCCTAACTAAGGGTTTTAACTGCTCATGATTGTGAAATAATCAGCAATATTCATAGTGAAATCATTATATGAAATCACAATAATCATAACTAAAAATCAGAAACTTCAACTGAATTAACAACCAAAAATAATTCCAAGACCAATTTTGGATCTCAGAATTAGAATATATGTTTGTGAGTATAAAGAGTGAATAACGTTGATACAAAACATCATTAAGGTATTTATAGATACGTGGAAACCCAAAAAATGAAATATCAAATGAAAAAGGAAAAACCAAAGTCGGTGGCTACTTACAAAGTCAACGTACGGACCGTATATTGAACATACAGACCGTATGTTAAACTTTGTATATTGCCACCCTTGAATCTTGGATCTTCAACTCTATGGACTTTTGCATTCACGTACATGCTAAGTCTACATACGGATCGTATGTTGAACATACAGACCGTATGCTAACTTGTATGAATTTGGCCTCTGAAATTGCAACTCTCTATATTTTTCCACTTTAGAACATATAGTTTCTACATAGAGTTTCTCTATTGAACATACGGTCCATATGTTGACTTTGTATGTTGATGTTCTTGATTTTTCCTATAACTTAGCCTTTGGACTTTCAGTTTCTTAAAATACTCTGCTCACATATGGTAAGTAAGTAGTACATACACCTAGAATTACCTTTATATGCACCCAAAAACTTCACTTTTCTTCTTTTTCTTTAGAATTACATCAAAAACCTAGTTTCCTGCAAAACATACCTAAAACATATCATATCTAACAAAACCTCCTTAGAAACTTGCATATTTTTATAGTTTTCAGCATCGAAAGTGTTATATTTCTATAGCACATCACCATGTCCTTTGGTTGGTGTGATAAGGGTGTGCCACACCCAAGGGAACAAAACTATAGATTTTTTTTGGGGTCGAGGTATTTTCGGT
Organism: Capsicum pubescens; assembly: GCA_030864215.1. Taxonomy (NCBI): domain Eukaryota; kingdom Viridiplantae; phylum Streptophyta; class Magnoliopsida; order Solanales; family Solanaceae; genus Capsicum; species Capsicum pubescens. The sequence goes on along the minus strand of CM061546.1, from coordinate 243,660,191 downwards.
CTTTTACCCATTTAAATGTCTTGAATCACTATATAAGCCTTATTTTCTCATTAGTTATCAAAATTTTCTAAGTTCTTTCTCCTCTTCACTCTTAACAGAAATAAGGCTAAGGTTTCTTCCCAAAGATTCAATTTTTAAGGCTTTAAATTCAAGTTCTTCTAAAATTCCTTCCATCAAAAGGCATGTTGAACACCCCCTTACTTAAAAAACCATTACATTGTGTTAATGCTAAATAGTCACTTATTTTTATCAGTTATTTAAAAACTAGGGTTGAGGGATTTTGGGTTGTCACCTACTTATATGGTTTTCTCTTATCCTAATGGTTGTTAATGTATTAAAATGGGTGGTAGGTGGTAACCATGTTTCATAATTATTATGGTTTTGCATGATATTAGCACAACCCTCAACCCATATCGTAATGTGATTTCTAAACAGAGATTTTATAGTGTTTAACTCATTCTTTGAAATATTGTATAGCATTAGTGGAAAGAAATGGCTTACATTGTGTGTTTAAATTTTAAATTTGTAGTTTAAATGTTTAAATAGAAATGGTATGACATTTTATGGATGGCTCTCAAGTCTTGGTATGACGATACTAATTTGGGAATGCCTTAATGGAAAACTTCATGGTTAATAGTATGTGAAAATATTTTAATTAGGCTTTAATGGGATTTGTGTAGCTTCACTGAGATGGTGTAGTGTAATAACATGTATCTAGAAGTCTATGTGTATTATATGACTCACTCCCTTGAGTTGTACACAATCCATATGAGTCAAGTATGGTAAATCATACTTAGGGAAGTGTAGAGTAGATGATGTATGTTGTAGGTACGAGTTAACCCTAGAAGTTGTATGATCATGGTGTGAATCGTATGAAGGTAAGTCATAATTTCATCAGTTTAGGCTCCCTAAGATTTTGTCCAAGATACGAGTGGGGGGATACAAGTTGTATAGAGATTTTACTAGTTGTATGTTACCACTCGTATTATTATTAGTGTATGCCATCTTGATTCTGCGAAGTTTATGAGTTGATAGGCCTATCATACCTTACCATACAAGTCTTATGTTTGACTTATAAAGACTGATGACCAAATTCTATAATGTTTAGTTAGAGGGATTTTTGGCCTTTTCCCCTCTTATAACTCCCAACCACGACCTTTAACCCTCAAAGAGGCATTATTTTCCTCATTTTTCCAATCAATTAACAACACTTACCTCCTTCCATCTTCAAGAACATCAATATTAGGGTTCCACTCCCCAAATTTATCTCTCAAGTCCCATGGTTCAAGCTCTTTTAACAAGTCAAGAAACTTCAGGTATGTGGGGTTTATGAACAGGGTTATTCGTTCATTATTGTTTTCAAAGTGCATGGTTTTGAGATTTTGTTTACTTATTTTGAATTAAGGTTTATACACAAATAGTCATATTATTGAAGTATGATACTACCATGAGATTGAAAACTTTAAGTGCATCAATGTTTAATTATATTCATGTTTTGACTTGCAAGATTTGTATTATGATTCAAATTTCATTATCTTGACCAGATATTGTTGAAAGATTTTAGGGTGGTTATTGATAATGATGTTTTACTATGAAATTCTATGATATAAAGAATGATTTCCAAGTCCCAAGTGCAAGTATTAAGTTTACAAAGAAGTTTAAGCTTTTAAAACTTTATTCACATACATTATAGCATGATTCAAGGAAGATGATCTGTTGTTATAAAGATAAGATATGAAATCCCTAATTGTTTACCTAATTATGATTTAAGTAAGGAGAAGTGTACCTGGTTTTCATTCTATAAACCCTTATTCTATTTTAAGGTGGATTTCTTAAAGTACGAGAATATAAGTATTCTGGGATAGTACTTAGCACCGAGAAGGGAATGCGGATGAGCATATCCTAAATTCCTAGAAATTATTAGCCACTATAGGTTAAGCTTTTTACTAATATCGATTAAGTTCAGTGATCACTTAAGTTAAGGTTCTATTCCAATGGCAAGAATAAAATAGCTCTCCCAAACATGGGAAAGATGTTGGACTCCATGGTAGCTTACATGGTTTATGTCGGTTAGAAGAATCCCCCATAAGAAATAATAAAAGTATAAACTTCAGAAACAAAGTGTTATAGCTCACTAAGTTTACCCATATACATATTATTCATGTTTTATGATCTTGTAATATCTTATTTTATTCATGCTCAAGGTGAGTCATTTATTCTTAGCATGCATTATTTGAAAGTTTACTTATATATGCTCAACTATTGTTTTACTTATGAATTCACCCCCACATACTTAGCAAATTCCAGAGGTACTAACCCACATATATGTCTATGTACTACACTGTCTTATAATGTAGGTTTGGGTGCTCATTTTCAACAACACGATTGACTATAGGCATCATCACCGACGTCCTAACTTTTTGTAAGTCCTCATAGTTTGAGGACACAATTTATTAAACTTTTGCCATAGTGTTTTAGTTATTTGATTTCCATTTATGTTTGGGTCAGTTAGGCTCTGTTTAAATGGCTATCGAGACATTAGTAGCTGCTTGTCAGACTGATTATGTTTCTAGTTCAAAGAATTTTTATAAATATTTCCATGTTAAAGACTTTCATTAAGATACAAAATAGTTTATATTAAGTTTCTATAAGTGTTAGTCACTTCTCATATTAATTTCCAAGCTAAGAGATACCATGGGTTAGCTTGGGGATATTTGTAGTCTTAAGCACCGTATGACATCTAGGGGGTACTTTTTGGGCATTACATGTAGTCATTATGACCAACACTTGAAATCAAATTTGCCGACGTTAGTGGTTTATGACCACTATGTGCCTGTATCATACGATTGTACACAGTTATTATTATTAGTGACTTTAGCATAATTCTCTATCCATACATCTAACATAGATTTGGGCCCTATCGGTGGGGTAAACTAGACCCATATAAGCCATGGGTGACTAAAGGTCGGTACAAGCTACATAGTTCAGGATTAAATTTTAAACTAGTCCTTTCTAAATATTTCTTATTCCTTGCCCCTTTACTTCATTATCTTTATGGTTGTTAGATATTTTTTTTGTCACTGCTTTTTGGTAAATATATATTTATACATTTCCTTGTGTTGCATGCTAGTACTTGTAGTATTGACCATCTTCAGTGCTACATCATTTTATGATGTAGGTTTGAAGGCCTTTTCCTGTGACTATGTACAACGTTAGGTGGTTTGTTATTCCATTAGACTCTTGGTGAGAAGTGATTAGCCCTCTATCCATTTGAAGGCCATGTTACTTTTTGGACACTTTATCACATCTGTTTCTTTTGGTTTTCTTTGGCATAGTCAGTGTCATGTCCCTTCATAATAGATGTTCATGGATAGAGACTTGTGAATAGTACTTGGGTTATTATTTCTAGATTTGGATTTTATTTTATTATTTATCAAACTCTTTCTTTTTATGGGTTGGATTTCACATTTTCTTTACAATACCATGCTTATGGTGTAAGGCTAAGGGGGTTATCTCATGCCTCAGTAGGCTTGGGGTGCCTGTCATGGATAGGGCCCCATCTGGGTCATGAAAAGCTTGGTATCAAAGAATGATTCAGGGTCACAGGGTGTTTACAATACTATGTCAATTAGAGTTCCATTTATAGGCGTGTAACTCGCCAAAATTATAAGGGGGAGGCTATAAGGCATTTAGGAATTTTCCCTTCTTTGTGTTCTATTTCGTGCTAGAGAGTCTAGTTACTATTAATTTTCTCTAACTCCTAGGTTATTCATATTTTGGATCATACCTCCATAAAGATTTCATGATTGTGGAAATTCAGTTGGAGTTTCTATCTAAATTGAGGCAAAAACTATTAAAGTTCACTCTACACCTAGAATAAAGACTCGACATAGGGCCCATACTCCTGATTTTATTGCTACTCCTAAGGTTACACCTATATCTACTATTCCTTATTGATTTAGTACTAACCATACTAAATATTCTCAGAGAAATGTCTCAAAACATGAGTTCCATTAGATCATTCACATATTTTCTCAGATTGTGGCCTCGGAGTCTCATCGATAGGATCATATTATTCTTGTCACTGACTCATCTGAGATAAATTTGTTTGGTTAATTTATGAGACTGATTCCCCCAACTTTCATGGGTTCTAAGGTTGAGGAGGATCCTCAAGAGTTTGTGGATGAGATGGAAAAGATCTTCAGGGTTATGCTTTCTAGTGAAATAAAAGGGCTATAATTTATAGATTAACAATTGAAAGAGGTGGCTTACCAATGGTATGAGAAGTGGGAGAAGATAATGGGTGAAGATGCTGAGTTAGTGGTGTGGGAATAATTCTTGAATGCCTTTCTTTACCACCTCTTTCCCCAAGAGTTAAGGGGAGGCAAGGATGAGGATTTTTTGATTTCGAAGCAATGTAAGAAGAGTGTCAAGGAGTATGCATTAAATTTTACTCAACTGTCCTATTATGCCCTCAATCTTGTGTATAATACGAGGTCCAGAATGAGGAAGTTCACTTTGGGTCTTTCTCGTGATTTGGTGTTAGAGTGTAAGGATTTTATGCTAAACATTGACATGGATATATCCAGGCTAGTGGTTTATATGATACAGGTAGAGGATGAGAAAAAAAGGTAGAAATAGGGGAAAGGAAAAGTAAGAAGACTACATATGCATAGCAGTGGAAAAGAGAGTAGACAATGGTTCAACAAAAAAGACTTGGAGAAATTGTTATTCATCAGCTAGTGCTCCAACCCCCAAACCTTTTGGTGATCGATGTTTCCAACCTAACCACGGTCCTAGAGAACAAGGTGCCTAGTATCATGCCAGCATAGCTTTGTCAACCCCACCTTGACCTCATTGTCATTTTTGTGGGAAGCCTTATAGTGGATATTGCTATGAGGGAAAGAATTTGTGTTTTAATTATTGTCAGCCCGGTCATATGCAACAAGATTTTCCTTTAGCCAGGGGTTCATCTAGGGATATTAAGGCTTTGACTAATACTTCTTTGGCTCCTGGTACTAAGGGTACTACTTCAGGGATGATAAATGGATAAAATTGCCTTTATGCAGTTTCTACTCATCAGGAATTCAAGGCATCCCCCAATGTTGTCATTGGTATGTTATTTCTTTTCTCTTGTGATATTTATGTGTTGCTAAATTCGGTTCAACCTTATCCCATGTGACTCCCTATGTGGTTTCACACTTTGGTTTGGGTCCTAAAAATGTTCGGGACCCTTTCTCAGTCTCTAGATCGGTGGGTGAGTCTACCATCACTAGAAAAACCTATAGAGATTATGTGGTGTCCATCTTTCATAGAGATATGTTGGTAGATTTAATATTTCTTGATATGGTATATTTTGACGTAATCTTGGGTATGGAATAACTTTATTTATGCTACCTTAGACTGTAGGATCCGAAAGGTCACTTCTTATTTTTCTAATGATTATCCTTAGTATCTAAGGGGAGGTTTATTTCTTATCTTAGGGCTTAAAAATTAATATCCAAAGGGTGTTTGGATTATTTAGTTCAGGTCAAAGATTCTAACACTAAAAGTCCCTACTTACAGTTTGCTCCCGTAGTTAATGAGTTTCCTAAAGTTTTTCCTGATGCTTTTCTTGGAATTATTCCTCCAGATTGGAAAATATACTTTGGGATTGATTTTCTACCTAATACCCATCCCATTTTTATTCCAGCATATAGAATGGCTTTGGTTGAGCTGAAGGAGCTAAAGGAGTAATTAAAAAACCTTCTTGATAAGGGTTTTATTCATCTTAGTACTTCTCCTTGGGGTGCTTCGATGCTTTTTGGGAGAATGAAAGATGGGTCTCTTCAGATGTGTATAGACTATCATTAGCTGAATAAGGTCAACATGGAAAATAAGTATCCACTTCCTAGGATTGATGATCTATTTGATCAGCTCTAGACTACCTAGTATTTCTCTAAAATAGACCTCTCTTTGGGTTACCATCAATTAAAGATTAGAGAGATTAATATTCCCATGACTACTTTTCAAACCTTTTATGGCAATTGTCAGTTCTTGGTTATGTCCTTTGGTTTGAATAATGATTCAGTTGCTTTCATGAACCTTATGGATCTGGTGTTTATATAGTTTTAGGAACTATTTATCATTTTTTTATTAATGACGTTTTGGTGTATTCCAAAAGTGAGGGGGATTGTGCTTATTATCTTCATATTTTGTTGCAAACCCTAAAGGATTAGGAACTTTGTGCAAAATATTCTAAGTGTGAATTTTGGTCGAGTGTCATGACTTTTCTTGGCATGTTATCTCTAGTGAATGGATTAAAATGGATCCCCAAAAGATTGAAGTGGTGAAGAAATGTCCTAGACCTATGACTCCAATTGACATTAGGAGCTTTTTGGGTTTGGTAGGCGATTATAGATGATTTCAGGAGAGTTTCTCATCAATTTCTGCTTTGCTTATGAGATTGAATAGAAGAAGGTAATGTTTTTTATGGTTTGAAGCATGTGAGGGTAGTTTCTTGAAATTAAAGAATCAGTTGGCGTATGCTCTAATTTTGAGCCTACCCGAGGGTATTGAGGGTTTTATTGTGTATTGTGATGTGCCTCATGTGGGACTGGGTTGTGTTTTGATGAAACATGGAAAGGATAGAGCTTATGATTCAGGCAACTTAAGATTCATGAGAGAAACTATTTGACCCATGATCTTGAGTTAGTGGCCATGGTTTTTGCATTGAAAATTTGGCATCACTATTTGTATGGAGAGCATGTGGATATATACTCAGATCATAAGAGTTTATAGTACAAGTTCACTAAAAAGAAATCAAACCTTAGGAAGAGGAGGGGGCTTAAATTGCTTAAGGATTATGATAAGAGCTTGCACTACCACCCAGGTAAAGCTAATGTTGTTTCTAATTCTCTTAGCAGGTTGTCCATGGGGAGTTTTTCACATATTGAGAAGAATAAAAGAGTATTGGTGAAGGTTATTCACCTATTGGAAAATTTAGGAGTCCACTTTTTGGACTCTGAAAATGGGGGAGTGATTGTTAAGGAAATGGCCAAGTCATCTCTTGGGGCAAAATTTGAGAAAAACAGGTTTTGGATCCCCTACTTCTGGAAACCAAGGATGATGTGGTTTTGGTTTTTTAAATTGGGGAAGATGGTATTTTGAGATATTAAGGGAGATTATGCATTCCAGATGTAGATGGGCTGCGGGAGAGAATTTTGACCGAAGCTTATGTGTCCAGATATGCGGTTCATTTGAGTTCAATGAAGATGTATCATAACTTGAAATTAATATATTGGTGGGATAATATAAAGAGGGATATGGAAAATTTTATTTCTAGGTGTATTATTTGTCAGCAAGTCAAAGTTGAGCATTTGAGGCTAGGTGGCACCTCTCAAGAGATAGATCTACCAATGTAGAAATAGGAAATTATTAACATGGATTTTGATATTGGTTTTCTGTTGTCCCAAAATTAGTATGATTATATTTAGGTCATTATTGATCGGATAAATAAGTTCGCTCACTTCTTGCATTTGAGGACTAATTACTCTAGAGAGGATTATACGAAGTTGTTCATTTAGGAGATAGTTCAGTTGCATGGGCCCTGGTATCTTTTATTTCTGACCGAGGTACACAGTTTTCCTCTCATTTTTTGCAGTCTTTCTAGAAGAGGTTGGGTACTCAGGTGAACCTTAATACCACATTCCACCCTGAAATAAATGGACAAGCAAAATATTTGCTAAGGGCCTACAAAATTAAATTTAAGGGTGGGTGGGTTGATCATTGCATCTTACTAAATTTGCTTATAATAATAGTTATCATTCTAGCATTCCAATATCTCCTTTTGAGGCCCTCTATGGTAGGGGTGTAGATTCCAATTGGGTGGTATAAGGTGGGTGAGACTAGGTTATTTGTTCTTGAATTAGTACATCAAGCTATAGAGAAAGTCAAGGTTATTTGAGTGAGGATTAAGACTACTCTATGTTGCCAAAAATAGTATGAAGATGTGAAGCATAGAGAACTAGAGTTGAGGTTGACGATTGGGTATTCCTGAAGGTTTTACTATAAAAGGAGTTATGACGTTTGGAAAGAGAGGAAGCTTAGTCCTCATTACATTAGTCTGTATCATATCCTAAGGAGGTTTGGGAATGTTTCTTATAGATTAGACTTGCCACCAAGCTTTGCATCGGTTCTTCCCATTTTTCATGTTTCTATATTAAAGAACTATGTGTTTGATCCTTCCTTGGTAGTTCCTGCTAAGGGTATTGATGTGAAGGATAACTTATTGTATGAGGAAATTCCTATTAAATCCTATATAGGAAATTTTGGAAATTAAGGAATAAGGATATAGCTTCAGTAAAGGTGTTGTGGAGAAATAAAAAGGTGGAGAAAGATGACCATCCCAGTCATTTTCTGTATTTCCTCTTATTTTTGTCATTTAGAGCCTTTCTATAATTTTCGTAACTCATTTATGACTTGCTGGAACTAATTGTTAGGTTATCAGGAGGTTTGTTTGGCTTTTAGAGCCAATTCTCTCTTTTGAAGCCTTCATTGGTTAAAATTGGATATTAAGAAAAAAATACAATCAAAACAACCTTGTATGGCAATTCTGATTGTTCCAAAAGCTCTAAAACATTAATTTTAGGCTAGGTGGACCTTTGGTTCGGGTACTGTAACGCCCTGAATCTGGTACCCAAAATGCTACATAGTGCTCATGACCCCGAAGGACCACAAGCTAACCCATGGCTGATATTTGTTCGTGAACATTGCAAATATACGGTATATATGTATACATACACTGTAAAATGCAGAATAGAAGTTATAAGGACATAAGGTTCAAAACTTAATAAAACATCTGATAAAATAATGTCTGAAAAATGGTACAATCAATACCAAAAAAACTCTAAAGTAACTGTCTGACATGCTATAGTCTGAAAGCCTCTAAGTTATCTGAATAAGAAGTTGATGGGACATGTCCCCAACTAACTCTATCTACTGAAATAGGTAAGTACTGAAAGAATGACAAAATCAAATAATATCATCCTTGAATGATGAGGACTCACTGCTAACTCTATCTGCTGAAATGTGATATGCTACTGATGCTCTGGATCTCGTGCTCCTAAACCTATGGAATAAAAAAACACTAACTGACTGAATGGTATGAACGCGATAATACATGCATGAATATGTAACTAAAATTGAGATCATGATGGGGCTGAATACTAGGTTCTGACTACTGAGTCTACTGATAACAGGGATACCCTAACATCTCAGATTACGAATACTGGGTTACTGAATAACTAAGTTTACTGATCCTAATATCTGAGTCACAGATAAGTGAGGAACTAATAATATATTGTTGAGTACTAAAGGACTGAAACTATATTACTGATACATGAATGATTATTTTTTACAGTTTTAATTATGAAGAACTGGTCTGGTTGACAGTATCTGACAGTCCTGAAGCTAAATACTGATAACATAAGGTCTGATAACTGATATAACAAATAACATAAGTGACTGTATCTGACAGGCATGAATCTGATGGAACTAACTGAGTTTTGTACTGTATTTGAGTTGACCGTATCTGATAGTCTATATTTTGATGAACTATCTAAGTTCTATTACTGAGACTGAGACTGAGATAGAAACTGAGACTGTGGGAGGTAGTCATCTAACCGACATGCCCTGAAACTGAACTGGTGAGGTCCAACCTGAAACCCCAGCTGGAAGGGTGTTAGTACCGTGCCACGGGTAAAGACAAGCTGTGAGTATACCCTCGCTGACAGGAAGTTCTTCCATCAACCCCTCCTGATAGGAAACTCAAATGAGATGTACAAATCCCTAAATTCATAGGGTGTTTCTCTACTTACGTTGGCTACATAGTTATGGAACGCAGGGATTGCTACTAAGGATCGTACCCTCTTCTGGTTAACAATGTGTATCCTCATCCCTAGGTTCACTCAGTGTTAAATCCTTCTCCCAACTGAATAGACACTAAACTAATTTACTGGACGGAGTTGACACTGATGGTATGGTTTAGCTGAGCTAAACTAAGTTTACTTAGTTCCGTTGATCGATGGAATACTACTGAGATCTGAGGACTGACTGATAGTACTGAAGTTACTGAGATTATTAAGATTACTGAGAATACTGAAGTTTCTGAGATTACTGAGTACTGAGATCATTGGGATTACTGAACTACTGGGATTACTTAGATTTTTTAGATTAATGGGTTGTTGAGCTTTCTTGAGTCACATGACTTACTGAGTTCTATCGATTATGGATTGACTGAGTATATCATGAAAACATGACACTAGCTCTAGGCACACAGCTATATTTTTTGGGTACAAGTACCCCTAGGGCTCGATAGAAGGAAACTGACACGACATGACTTGACTCTTCTTGAACACATGACCAATCTTCATATTCCATAATAACATAAGTTGGGGGATTTTATACTACACATGATTCTCAAAGTCTTATAAATGGAAAGGAATTCATATAACAACATGCCATAAGTCCACCAATATAGTTTCATGAACATTCCATCAAAAATCATAATGCATAACAATACCATAGAAGTCATTGTTTTCATAAGGGTGTAGCGTGCATTTGTCATTTAGATTACAATTTAACTATAATACATGATTTCTAGTCTTTTAGGTATTTTATCAAACACCTTACATGCAGAACTTAGGCATAGGTGTAATCAATAAATTATTCATCATAAACAACCAAATTTACATGTTTCCAACTCATATGATATCATAGATTCATAAAAACACATAAAGATTCAAGGGTTGGAATCATTCAACATCAATAACATGAACATAATCCATTCACCACATAAATATCATGATATAGAATTTAAAAGAGGGTTGTTAGGCTTCATGGATGAAAGGAATCCATGAATAAACACTATGCATACCTTAGATTGTGATTCTACGAAGATTGACGGAAATATTCTTGAAATTTGATGGTGAATTCCCTTTGAATTGAACCTCCTATGAAAACCCAAGGGCTTGTTCTTGAGAGTTTTTGAGAGAACTTGAGTATAAGTTTCTGAATTATGGCCATAGATCGTGTTATTAGGCTTATATATAGGGTGGGGAAATTGACCAAATTTCCCTTAAGACACGGAAGTGTAATACTGAAAAACTAGGTACAAAGGCTACACAAAGGGCGGTGCCTTTGGTAGAGCCTTCTGTACCTGGGCAGCGCCTTGTGGAACGTGGGAGGCGCCTTTGGTGTTGAATTTTCCACAAATTCTATACCATGGGTGGCGCCCCTTCATAGCTTTTGGCTACTGGTTCGAAATCCAAACGAGCCCTAAACGGATTTCAAAAATTCCAAAACTCACCCAGAATGTACTCTTGCCTTTCCCCATCAGAACGAAACTTGAAAATCATAGAACGGATGATGGTAAGGTCTTCAAATAATTCCCCAAAGTTCGTAGGCTTAAAATGAGACTAAGTGTTGAACACTTATCAAAATTTTCTAAGTGTTGGATCCTTTAAAGAGCTTTAAGGAGCTAAACAAGCTGAATTTAACCGCAAGATTTTGCAGGGTCTTAAAATATCTCCTTCTTGGGAACATTCATCCTCGAATGATCCTGACTGAGATGGGACAAAAGATCAACTGAAGTATGTATAGAACATACACAACTGAAAACATGAGATCATGACTGACATAACTGAAGAGCTGAATATAACATATGGAACATGCATATTTGATGCATGACTGATAATCTAAATTCATGCATATCTGATCCATGGACTCATAGATACATGACTGAATGTTCTGAAGAACTGAATTTCTTGCAATGAGAATGCATGTCTGATACATGATTACATGATTGAGCGGACAAATGAAAGCATGACTGAATGTGCATTGGTGATTGACACCAAGTTTGTAATGGGAATCTGATATCAGGTTTGTATTGGTAGTTTGAACATGGAACTAAATAGGTTCAAGAAAATTATTATGGAAATTAAAAAGTACTGATGAACCCATGTTATGCTAGAAGTATGCATGTACGGGCATATGAGGACATGACTGATACTGGAACGTAATGCATGAACTGAATTCTGTGAGCTGAACTGAGTCTTAAATACATGGCATGTAACTGATCTTGGAGCTTAAGCTTCAACTTATAAGTATCCCTTACTCCAAACTGGATTTATTACATGAGTAGAGAGATTGGGATGTTTATGTTATGAAAGTTTTGGGGAATTATAGCGTATCTCCCCTCATTGGGACACTATGTCCCTTGAAGGATGCTGGGTTGACTTTTATGGGATATTGAGGAAAATTGAGGTGATGCACAAGGCACCTAGGAATAGAATCATGACTAATTATCTGAGATCTGACACTGAGGCATAACACATAAACCGAGTTGAGACCGCATCTACTTGGTTGATTCATCTCAGAATGGTTTCATTTATGAGATTTCAGATAGTGTGAATAGATGGAAAGATGGGAAACTAAACTGTATGAACTTGTCTGACTGACTACTAGACTGAAGTACTGACTGTTTAAACTAATTCCCTACCGACTGACTCATATGATCTACTGACTGAATAATGGTTAGGTATTGAGCATGCAAGATTGAACGGTACTTAGTCTGAATAACTGGGTTGAGGATATGGAGTTTTTCTTATGAACATGAGAAAGGGACTAACTGAGTAACGTGAGATAGCTAAGCATGAATTCATTCATACTGAATTATCTGAGGACGCAAGTCCAGGTGGATAACATGGTTCGGAAGTATTCTATAAGTTGAGGTACTAAAACACAGAGGACATACAGGATTGATAACTACATGCTTTGGTCAAGCTATACCTGAAGTTGGACTGTGGTACTGATCTGACTTATAAGCTGAGGCTGAGACTGATACGATGTCTAAGACTGTAGTAGAAACTGTAACATAGTCTATAATTGGGACTCATACAGGAAATGAATGTTGGTTTCTGATAATTGAGGTTTAGACTGATATTGAGGTACTAAGACTGGATACTTATAACTACTTGAGGAAGATTGACATATGCAAGGATCCGATGTTCAAACAAATACTATATCAAAATCAACACTCGACTAAGGCCTGAGGAATAAAATATCAACATTATGGATTTATCAAGATGTTTAAACTGAGGGTATACATGATGTAATCTTAGCTTGACTGATCACTAGGACTAGAGCATGAGTCATGTGGACTGAAGATATGGTAAAACATGACATGAGTTCCTGAGTCATGAGCTGCATGACCTAAGTATGAAATTTCTGTGTTCATGGAACATGACTCATACTACTGAGGGTATTGGAACTCGTCATGCTAATAATTCGACATAGACACTATCCTATGAAAGGTGTGTGAAACATACATAGGTAAGGTGATGACTGGGGTACAAAACAATAGAACTAAGATAATAATGGGTCAGGAATCATCTTTCCTTAGTGATTTTCTACACATATTGGAACTATAACTAGGATCTGAAGGCCTGACTTCCTGACCTTAAAGTTTAACTGTTATGCAAGGCTACAATAGTAAAGAAACCCATGAATCTGATGAGACAAGAGAAAATGAACATGTAAATAAAAGGTCTGTAACATACCAATGACTGCATTAGGAAGACTTTCCTGATCCTGTCGGGACAGAAGGGCATAGATTCTGTTTGGGCATTGCTCACTGATAGCACCGGAAGTGGCACCCTGCTGATTCATGCGACCGGACTGAGTTGAGGATCGGAGATGACTCTGATAACTTGACTAGGGGAAATCTCTGACTCTGTCACCTGGGTTGCCACAACCAAAATAGACATTACTGTCGGATCTACACCCCCCTTATGATGCTTACCATACTCTTCGCAAAGCGGATGAGTAAGAATCTAGTTCTCATTACCTTGGGCCTTGGAGACTGATGCCTTCTCTCAACGGTTATTTTTGAACTTCGGTACTAGTGCACTAGCTGAAGAGTGAACTGGGGTAAACATATCTGACACAGCTGAAAATGATTACCACCCTACCACCCTGACTGAGCAAAACTATAACTACCTGTTCTGGCTCTTTTATTTTCCCTCTCCTTCTTCTTAAGATTCTGCTCCTCCATTTTTTGGGCATAGAGCATAAGCCTATACATGTCCATATCGCTAATCAACATCACAGGCCTGCACTCCTTAACCACTCTGCCTGATACCCGTAACACAAACTTACTCATTCTGGATCTACTATCTGCTACTGAATGGGGAGCATACCTGGATAACTTAATGAACTTAAGGGAGTATTATTTTACGCTCATGGAACCTTGTATGAGATTAATGAACTCTAACACTTTGGATTCTTTATGCTCTAGGGGAAAGAATTTATCTAAAACGGTTGTAGCAAACTCTTCCCACTCTATGGGCTCTGTCTCTGAACCCCTGTCTATCTTCCACTATTTATACCACGTATGGGCTACATCTTGTAGATGATAGGTGACTAAATCTACGATCTCACTGGAAGTCACTCCCATGATGTCTGTGACTTTCTAAATATGATCGAGGAACTCCTGTGGATCCTCTTTGGATTTGGAACCAGTGAATAAAGGAGGATTCATTCGGGTGAAGTCTCGAATCCTAACTGCAGCAACATTGGCCACTGGGTTGGCTGGAACAGCAGCTGGCCATTTATTTTGAGCTACAACTGAACTGGCTAGAGTAGTAAATGAAGTCCTAAATTTTGCATGAGAGACATGCTCATTAAGAGAATCTGGCTGGATAGGCTGAGGCGCTGACTGATATTTGGTTTCCCTTTCGTTAGTACTTTTGCGAGGCATGTTCTGTAAATAAAAGGAAGAAGTGAATTAGAATAAGAGTTTAACTAGAGCTTATGCTCACTGGAACGACATGAATACTGAAAGAAGGGAAACTATTCCTAAAACATCTCATAGCCTCCTACACATAAGCGTGGTGCACAACACACCCATGTACAAGACTCTACTAGATGCGGCTTTCAAACTTCCTAGGACACTATTGAACCTTAGGCTCTGATACCAAGTTTGTAACGCCCCGAATTTGGTACCTGGAACGCTACACGGTGCTTATGACCCTGAAGGACAAAAGCTAACCCATGACTGATATCTGTACCAATACAATACATAATATACGATATATATATACATATACTGTAAAATATGGAATACAAGCTGTAAGGCCATAAGGTTTAAAACTTAATAAAACATTTGATAAAATAATATCTGAAAAATAGTACAATCAATACCAAAACAAATCTGAAGTAACTATCTGACATGCTATAGTCAGAAAGCCTTTAAGCTATCTAAATAAGGAGTTAATGGGACATGTCCCCAACTAACTCTATTTACTGAAATAGATAAGTACTGAAAGAATGACATAATCAAATAATATTATCCTCGGATGAGTAGGACTCACTACTGACTCTATTTGCTGAAATATAGAATGCTACTGACGGTATGGATATCATGCTCCTAAACCTTTAGCGTAAAATAAAACACCATACACAAATATGTCAGTACGTTGGAATATACTGGTATGCAAGTGAAGTAGGTTGAATGCAAATGGTTCATATGCATGAACAATACTAACTGACTAAATGATATGAATGTGAGAATAGATGCATGAATACGTAACTAAAACTGAGATCGTGATGGGGCTGAATACTAGGTTCTCACTACTGAGTCTACTAAAAACATGGATACCTTAACATTTGAGATTAAGAATACAGGGATACTAAATAACTAAGTTTACTGATCCAGATATCTGAGTCACTAATAAGTGAGGAACTGATACTGTATTGCTGAGTAATGAAGGACTAAAACTATATTACTACTACATGAATGACCATTTCTGACAGTTCTGATTATGAAAAACTGGTCTGGTTGACTATATCTGACAGTCCTGAAGTTGAATACTGATAACATGAGGTCTGATAACTGATATAACTAATAACATAACTGATATAACTGATAACATAAGTGACTATCTGACATTCCTGAATCTGATGGAACTAACTAAGTTTTGTACTGTATCTGACAGTCTATATTCTAATAAACTATCTGAGTTCTATTACTGAGACTGAGACTGAGACTAAAACTAAGATTGTGGGAGGTAGTTATCTAAACGACATTCCCAGAACTAAACTGGTGGGGTACAACCTATAACCCCATCTAGAAGGGTGTCAGTATTGTGACACGGGTAAAGACAAGTTGTGAGTATACCCTTGCTGACAGGGAGTTATTCCATAAACCCCTCCTGATAGAAAACTCAAATGAGATGTATAAATCCCTAAACACGTAGGGTGCATCTCTACCTACGCTAGCTACGTACTTCTGGAACATAGGGATTGCTACTAAGGATCACACCCTCTACTGGCTGATAGAGTGTAGCCTCATCCCTGGGTTTACTCGGTGATAAATCCTACTCCCAACTGAATAGACACTAAACTGATTTACTGGACGAAGCTGTTACTGATGGTATGGTTTAGCTGAGCTAAACTGAGTTTACTGGGTTCTGTTGATCGACGGAATACTACTGAGATCTGAGGACTGACTGAGAGTACTGAAGTTACTAAGATTACTGAGAATACAGAAGTTTCTAAAATTACTGAGTACTAAGATCATTAGGATTACTAAACTACTGGGATTACTGAGATTTCTGAGATTTCTGGGTTGCTGAGCTTTCCTAAGTCACATGACTTACTGAGTTCTATAGATTATGGATTGACTGAGTATATCGTGAAAACATGACACTAACTTTAGGCACACAGCTATATTTTTTAGGTACGAGTACCCCCAGGACTCGATAGAAGGAAACTAACACAACATGACTTGACTCTTCTTGAACACATGACCAATCTTGATATTCCATAATAACATAAGTTGGGGGATTTGATACTACACATGGTTCTCAAAGTCTTATAAATGGAAGGGAATTCATATAACAACATGCCATAAGTCCACCAATATAGTTTCATGAACATTCCATCAAAAATCATAATGCATAACAATACCATAGAAGTCATTATTTTCATAAGGGTGTAGCGTGCATTTGTCATTTAGATCACAATTTAACTATAATACATGATTTTTATTCTTTTAGGCATTTTATCACACACCTAACATGCACAACTTAGGCATAGGTGTAATCAATAAATTATTCATCATGAACAATCAAATTTACATATTTCCAACTCATATGATATCATAGATTCATAAAAACACATAAAGATTCCGACTTGGAAATCATTCAACATCAATAAAATGAACATAATCCATTCACCACATAAATATCATGATATAGAATTTAAAAGAGGGTTCTTGGGCTTCATGGATGAAAGGAATCCATGAATAAACACTATGCATACCTTAGCTTGTGATTCTACGAATATTGACGAAAAGATTCTTGAAATTTGACGGTGAATTTCCTTGGAATTGAACCTCCTATAAAAACCTTAGGGCTTTTTCTTTAGATTTTTTGAGAGAAATTGAGTATAATTTGTTGAATTATGGCCAAATCTCCTGTTATTAGGCTTATATAGGGTGGGGAAATTGACCAAATTGCCCTTAAGACATGGAAGTGTAATGCTGAAAAATTGTGTACAAAGGCTAAACAAAGGACGGCGCCTTTGGTAGATCCTTTTGTACCTAGGCGGCTGCTTTTGTAGCGCCTTGTGGAACCTGAGTGGCGCCTTTGGTGTTGAATTTTCCACAAAGTCTATACCATGGGTGGCACCCCTTCATAGCCTTTGGCTACTGGTTCAAAATCCAAACGAGACCTAAATGGATTCTGAAAATTTTGAAACTCACCCGGAATGTACTCTTGTCTTTCCCCATCGCAACAAAACTTGAAAATCGTAAAATAGATGTCGAGAAGGTCGTCAAATAATTTTCTAAAGTTTGGAGGCTTAAAATGAGACTCAGTGTTGAACACTTATCAAAATTTTCTTGGTGTTGGATCTTTTAAGGAGCTTTAAGGAGCTAACGAGCTGAATTTAATAGCAAGATTTTGCGAGGTTTGATAGGTACTAAGGCTCCTAAACTTATTTCGAGCTATTGGCCGAAAGTTGAGAAAAATGGAGAGTGGGTGTGGGACCGACTTTTCATTAAAATAACCTTGGATGGAAACTTTAATTGAGACATAAAATTTGGAATATTGAATTTTGTACGGTGGCATAGTTTTTTAAACTTATTTGGGATTCCAGATTAATCCCAAGGGATTGGCAGATACTTGGAAAATTTCCAAGTCTTAGTTGGTGCTAGTGCATCACTTATGCGACCAACCGGTCGCTTAAGCGACCTGGCATTTCCCACTTTTACAATATAAGCGAGGTGTGTGTCATGTAAGTGAACTCCACTTAAGAAATACTATGGTCTCTTACATGGCATATGCTGAGATAGCATTTCTTAAGCGATGCTCGCTTAAGTGACCCGATGTATGCTTAAGTGAAGCATTCTGAAAAGGGTATAAATACCCTACTTAACCTGATTTTCACCATTCATCAACCACACTCTAGAATATCGAACCCTAAAAAGTAGGAATTCTTGGGAGAATTAATTGTAGGAGATTATGGAGCTTTGGTATAGTTAATTTTCGCGGTTCTTCATTGAATTTATGGTAAGATTCCATTAATTTCATGGTAAATTCCTCCACCTTTTTCTAAATCTCCTAAAGTATTGTTGACTTGATTGTAGCACCATTAGAGCTAAGTATTCACCCATTTTTTAGAGCAAATGTTCCTTTAGCAATGAGGAATATTGTGTTAGTTTCGAAGGTGTGATTCCGCAAACAGCCCCCAGATGGGATTTTTATGTGATTTTGAACCCGAAGTACAATAGTGTAACATGTGTATCACTGTTCTCATTTTTATGAGTAGATAATGATTTTGATTGCATGGAACCTTGCGGAAGCTTCTCAAAAATTGAAATTAGTGGTTTAGCAGATTCTCTAGGATTTTCTTTAGCATCCAGTTAGGCTAGGTTCACCCTATTTATAGATTGAGCTATTATGTTGTATGATTATGATAATATGCTATATATGGGATGGGATTTAGGTGTTGGAGGTATTATTGGATTAAGTCATCGAAAAACCCTTAAACTTATTTCAAAATTTTACTTGAACCCCTCAACTGACCTTTGTACCTATTGGACATCTCGACTATCCAACATTGGAACCATTTAAATTTTTTTTTCTTATGTGCCACTGTATGTGTGGTGCATACATAAGAGGCGAATGAAAAAGGCATTTTTGTGGATAAATAAAGATTTCTTTGTTCTTACTTGCGTCTATGATTAGGCATTTTATGGAGGAAAAAAATCTTTCTTAGTCCTTAGCTCTATGCCATTAGAGTCCTTCGCCATACAACCAGTAAGCCACCGTCGTTGTTTTCCCTCCTCTATCATCGTCATTACTTTTTCTTTCCCCGTTGCCTTTTCTTTCATAGTTGATATAGGTAAGAGAATCAAGAGGATCCAAATTAATCCTCTCGAATTCTATAATATCATTTTTGAAAAATATATGCATTTACATTTTAATTTAATGGTGATTTTTTCTCAGAGGTTGCCAAAAATGGAGATAAATAGATTTAAGTGGCGAAAATATGCTTTCTTATTTCTTCTTGCAAATTTAATTGATTTATTCAGAAATATTTTTACTTTTACAAAAATAAAAAAGAAATATAGTAGAAAAGAACTATTTTTTGAACAAAAGAAAGTGCATGGATTAAGAGAGGGTGAAGAAGATGATGACCGATTTTGCTCTTGCAGTTCGAATATTAAAAACACTGAATCACCATCATACCTTACATTTATCATTTTCCCTTTTTTATTTCCGGGTCCTGCTATCTTTGTTGTATATAAAAAAGGAAAAAGGGGAACAGAGATAGCGACCGACTTTGTGCTCCAACTAGTTTTGTGTATAAAGAAGAAAAAAGTGAGTTGCAGATATTTTTTTATTTAAAAATAATTTTATTTTTTAAATTATATAATACATTTTAAACTAATATTTTGTCACACATGACGACATTTTATTCATCAAATTGCAAAGTCAGGGCGAGTGCATTGTACACATTTTATACTTTTAGTTGAATCTCAAAAAATGTTCATATGGTCCAAATTCACAGGGGTTGAAGTGTTCAATAGGTACAAAGGTCGGTTAAGTGGTTCGAGTAAAATCTCGAAACAAGTTTAAGGGACCATCGGTGACTTAGCCATTTGGGTTTGTTAGACTGTTTAGGCTATCTTGAAATCATAATTTTGGTGTAATTTACTTAGTTGGTCACGTTTTAGGGGGAATTTATATCTTACAGCTAATTATGTCTTATTTAACATCTACAAATGAATTTAGATATCTTAGCCTAGCCCGAGATAGAATTTACCAAAAAATAGATTTCAGGGATAAAAAGTGGGCCCCTCTGGCCCACCTTAGGTCATGAATTGTGTTAGCTCTTGCAGACTTACTTAAGAATGATATACCTTTATTAAGGCTTAGTTTTTGACATTACGGAGATTGAATGATTACTTAAAAATTAGTTAGGTAATTGAGAGTTAGTACTAATACCGGGTAAGGTCTACTGGTTAAGTATTGTGGTTTAGTGATATGGACTATGATTATGGTTTATTTATATGGTTTATTGACACTATGTGTTTTGATTCAAGTATTACAATTGATGACAATATTGATACAATGAGTTTTGATTCAAGTTTGACAATTTATGATGATATTGATACAATGAGTTTCAGTTTAAGTCTGGCAATTAATGACAATATTGATCCAATGATTTTAAGTTCAAGTCTGACAATTAATGACGATATTGATACTATGAGATTCTGTCTGAGTCCAACATTGGGATTTAATTATGATATGATACGGTTCGGATGGATTCTTGGTTATGCCATAATAGTTGGTGATTCATGGTTAGTCAATTATTCACTCTCTTCTAATTGTACCCCCCAGGCTTATGAGAGCCTGTATTGGGTTATTTATTTTTCCACACTTATTGGCTTATGGGGACCAATTTTATAGTTATAACCTTATGATCTTTATGTTACTATTCTAGTTTTAGCTATTTACTTATATACAATAATGTTGGAGCTATAAAACAGTGTTGGATCTTATTTGTAGATTTGAGTATTAGTTGTTGCAATTGATGTGACGCTTGTACAGGGTTGATTTTGAAGATTATGTGAGCTTTTGGAGTCGGAGTTTCCCTTTTTTCCTTCTATTTATCTATGTTAAGTCTTTAATTTTTGAGACAAATTTTATTTGACTATTCAGTTCTTATGGTTCATTATAGTAGCTCTTGTACCAATATTACTGAGTGTTCGGATAGTTGTTGACCCTTTATCTATTTATTAGAATGTTATGACTACTTTATTGCTATTTTAACTTATTAAATGTTGATTTTTGGCTCTAGGCTATTTCCACCAAATTAGCCCATTGCATGTAGCTTTGGGTTATGGTTTCGCATACCTACTAGCAATATAATATAGGTTCTATAATGACTTGTAAATTGAATCGTAACAAATTGGTATTACAGCCTAAGTTTCACCGATATTTTTGGTATATGATCAAGTGTCTAGTAAAGTCCCGAAGATCAGAATAAGGACGTCCGTTTTGTATCTTTGGGAGGAAATAAGACATTTATATGAGTTCTTCACTTATTTATCTCATTTCCTGCTAAGATTCTGAGTTGGGTTTCAAAAGCATTCTTTTGGTTTTACTCTTTTGCAGATGGCATTGACACATGCTACCAATATATGAGATGAGGGTCTTGAGACTGAGTCAAGGGATCCTTTTACTATTTGTGGATGACCTGTAGGTATTGGACAACCTAGGGATGTGTCCCCAGCTAGTGTCCAGTATAAGGTGCCTTCAGCAGATCCTATTCCTTCTCCCAAGCCAGAGATTCATCCACCCCAACCAACGGTGGGCCAGGGACCAGCCCAGGCTTAATCAAGGTTTATTTCTTCTTTAGTTCTTAGAGTTGATTTGGTTCAGCTTTTGGGATTAGTTGGTGGTGCAGCATCTGATGGTGCAAAGTCTATGAATCAAACTGGTATGAGGTAGAGGCACAACTGTAGCTATGGCTCCCAAAGTTAAGGTCCCTCTTGAGCTGGCGGCTAGCTAGTTGGTAGTTTCCCAATTGATAGTTTCTCAATTAGTGGTTGCCCATCCTGCTATGTCTATTGAGAAGTAGAAGATGTTAGAAAGATTCTTGTGATTGGCTCTGCCTAGGTTTTCTAATGCACCGGGCGAGGATGCATATGATTTCTTGACTGCTTTTGAGGATAGATTGCATCATTTGGGCCTTGTTGAGACTCATTTTATGGATTATACTACTTTACAGTTGGGCTTGGTAGCTCGACATTGGTGGAGAGGCCATCTTGATTTCATGCTAGATGGATCTTCCCCATTGACATTGAAAACCATGAGTCATGTGGTTAGACTACGACTCATAGTGTGTAGTCGTATTGTAAGCAGTGTGTAAAGTCTTAAGGATTAATGCTACAGTGGTAACGAGTGAAGACTATGAGTCATAAAGACTAACTATGACTCTTGGTAAGGAGTTGTAATGATAATAAACTCGAGACCCCTGAAGGTTTAAAGCTACTGGAGTGACTACGATTAGAAGCATAAGACTCGTAGGGTGACCCTATGATTCATGACCGGTGAAACCAAAAGAGATCTACGACAATAGGCAACGGGTCGTCTCTAGTCCTAGTGACTCTTTTTGAGAGGCATAACCACTTCCAACATAGTTTTCCTATTTCGTTTTAATTAGGTTGATCCTGTTACTTTGAGACAATATAAATACCTTTTTGTTATGCTTTTATTATGTTACATACTTTTGATATTTTTTTGCATACATTGACTTCTTGATACTCGATAATTTTGTTCTTGGGTTTTTAGATTCGTAATCAATTGAAGATATTGGATTTCATTCTTATCATTATTGTGAAATTAATTACATGTCTTATTTATTGGTTTCCATGGGTTGTTGTAGATACATGAGTGGCTAAATTCCTTAACTAGGGTTATGGGAACCCTGACGGATTAACAACTAAGGGAAATGGGAGACTCAAGTAGATTACTGTGACTGCATATTAACAATATATCTGGTTGTGGTTGACTATATGTCCAAGTGGGTGGAAGCGATAGTGCTCCCTAATAATGAAGGTAGAAGTGTCACTGCTTTTCCAAAGAAACACATCTTTTCTCGGTTTAGCACTCTGTATGCAATAATTAGTGATGGTGGGTCTTATTTCTATAATCGTCGGTTCAAGAATCTTCTTGAAAAATATGTTGTGATGCATAAGGTGGAAACACCTTACCATCCTCATACTAGCAGACAAGTTGAGGTCTCCAATCAAGAAATCAAGTCTATATTAGCAAAAACTATGAATGCCAACAGGACTGATTAGTTGGGAAAGTTGGATGATTCATTGTGGGCCTACTGGAAGGCTTATAAGACATACATAGTTACCTGTTTGTATCATCTTATGTATGGAAAGGAATGCCACTTCCCTATTGAACATGAGCATAAGGCACTATAGGCAATGTAACCTTTCTCGACATCGCGGTCCTCGAGGGTTAACCCGGTCTGATATTTTTTATTTGAAGGGAAAATCAAATGCCCTATTGATTGGTACTCCAATTATTCAAACCCGGTGAATCCAAATTTTCTTTTTTCTTTACTTTTATATGGACTTACTTATGGGTCTATTTCAATAGGTACTAATGGCACTGAAAGCTAATTCAACAAAGACGCAATCAATAAAGAAGAAAACCCCAAAAAATCCTACCTAGAAAATAAATCGTCAACTCATGAATAAGGACACCAATGAACCAAGCTGCTCAGTCAAAAAACATACATTGGCTGGAAAGGTGGATACAAGGGAGAAGCAACCTCGGGTGTGAAAGCAACCTCAGAGGAGGTCACACTAAACAAGACAGGGCCTAGGATGAAAAATCCTAGAAAATCCCCACCTCACTCACCATCCCTGTCTAATGAGGATGATAAAGATAATGACAATGATGAGTAAGTTCCTGAGGAGGAGAATACTGAGTGGAATGAAGGGTCTGAATTTGAATAAAGAGGGTGAGAGTGAGGAGAGTGGTACCCTCATTGAAAGGCATCCACTACAACCACCTCCTAATCTACTATCCATACAGCTTGCTTCAGTGCCCATCATTGAATAGTAGGGGTACTATGGAATATAGGCCATATATAATGAGGAAATTGCAATAAACCTTTCCACAAGAAATCCACAAAGAGGGATATATTTAGAGATAAAGATGATGACCACAGGAATGTATGAGATGCCTAAATTTGATTCTCAGTTTAGGTAATACGAATTAGAGTGGATGACCATAACACCAGGCCAATTCAGTCCTGCACTAGTACATAAGTTCTATGCAGCATACCAGATGGGTCTCATAAGGTCATATCCATAAGGGAAGTTGTGGAATGGTGGTGACCCACTGACTGTTGTGATGTTTAGAGATGTTTGGTGAACATCTCCACTCTGACTATTTCTAGAATATTACATGGGCCAGAGTTCTAGCCACCGGTAAATACAACCGAGATGGACTTTTGCATGGAGGAGATGCAAAAAATTAAGTGAAAAAAAATTGGCACAGAGGATAAATTGATTCACTTTAGGTAGATGGCAGGTCTTATTGCGTCCAATCGATAGAAGGTCAGTTGGGTAGTTGGGGGAACAAGAACTACTTCACAGCACATTACAAAGGGTAGCCTGAACTTTGTGGCAAAAGTGTGGTGGACACATGTGCAACTTAGGTTGTATCCCACTTGTGGGGATAATGCAGTCAGTCCAGACCACACAGCCTTGATAAATGGTATTATGGAAGGCTATGAATTGGATTTGGCCTAATATATTGTGAGAGATATTTGAGATAGGGCGGTAGAAACCAGCATAGTTCTGGCATTCCCTCATTTATTGACAGAGATATATTTTTATGCGGGAGTGCTAGAAATTCCAGATATTTATTATTTTATCCAGCCAAGGAACACTACATATTAGGGATTCATTCCTAATGCTGCAAACCCCAGTTCCAAGGATTCAAAGATGGGAGCAATAATAATTAGACAGTTATTTAAGGTCAGAGGGAATGAGACTGATACTATAGGGTTCATTATCATAGGTGAGACCTCGATGGAGATTGACCATCTTGATCCTCAGGCCTCTACTGATGCAACAGGCACCTCTCAGGCTCAAAATTCTCTACCTTCTACGGCACCACAACCATTCACTACCAGATCAGTCCCTGTCAGTCATATATTAGTGCCACTATCATTCTTATTTAAGGTAAGGAAGAGACTGGGTTATGGTCAAAATAAAATTAATGTTGATTGAATAAGGAGTGAAACCTTTGGTTGAAAACAAGATACGGGATGAGATGAGAGCATTATAGATATGATTTGATGGGTTTAAAAAGTGGATCAGCCAAATATTAGAGAGGATGCAGTCGGCTGATTTAGCTGGAGTACAGGCTGAGATGGTTAATCTCAAGAAGGATATTGAGGAGTTGAATGAGAGACCTTTACTACCTATGCCTATTATTTAGAAGATCCACATAGAGGTAAAAGTTGAGGTTATCAGGGGTGTTCGAGATTTAGCCCTCACAGCGAGTGATGTTGATGCTAGTGAGAGTGGAAGAAAGAAAAAAAAGAGGAAAATAATGTTAAGGCAGCAAAAGCAGAAATATTTAAAGTGAATGAGATAGAGAAACAAGGTTTTGAGAAATAGTAACAGGGGATAGTAGTTCCCGACCTACATACATTGTTGATTTAAGCAGTAGTATAGCTCTGCTTCTTGAGCTAACATTGAGCACACCAAACTCCATAGGTGTTATAGCTGATTTGAGCACCCCCAGTCACAACTGAGGTCACTAATGATGAGAGTGCATCCTGTATTGAGGCTCCACATAATGATACTGCTTGATTTATCACCTAGTGTACCCAGTTATGTTTTCTCCCCTCATTTTACTTTGTACATGGAATGGGAATAGTGGATAAGCATTTAGTTGGGAGTGGAGGTATACCACATAGCCACTGCAGGTTGTTGTTTCTATGTTTATTTTTCTATCAACTGTGATTTGAATTCGGATCAACATGTAAAATTTAGTTTAAATGTGTGTTTTGAGTAGTGCTTGTGTCTTATGATGTTTAATTAGGAAGAAAGTATGTACTGTGGAAGTTGACATATTTTAAATGATTGTGCTAAAGTTGTTTGTGAAAATTATACCCCTCCTAAAATTTTTGACAATTGTATGATTTGAGTATACATGTGACCACTGTGAATATGGTAATGGGAGAACAAGTCCATGAAATTGATAAAGAGTGACAAGTGATGTAACCCTGTACAATGTGTATGTGAGTTGCTACTTAGTTCTCTATGTGTATGGAAATCAGAACTTGCCCGATTGCTCTTGCCTAGGTTGTAGGGTAGTCGGTTAGCAGATGATCATAGTCCATTTTTGTAATAAGTCCACTTTAGCCTAAATTGACCAACCAAATGAAATATGAATCCCTTGATCCTAATTTTGAGCTCAATAGACCTATCTATTGGTTCATACCAATTCACCTTCCCATTATTAATTCCAAAGAGCCTGTTTTGGCCCTGGTCCTCCTTAGACATTGTGTAACTCAACTCAAGAAAATCACCTATGTTGAGGGTGTATATAATAGGGGCACGCAAAGAATCGTGGGCATGAAGGGTGTAGACAAAGAAAAAAGAGTAAGGTTGGGTGTGGTAGAAAAATAAAAAGAAAAGAAAAATGGAAGTAGAAAGAAAAAAAAAGATTTGTAAATGAAGAAAAAGATAGAAAAAAAGAAACCATACCTGCCCTGAATAAGAAAAAAATAGAATGAAATGGGATAAATAAGGGTGGAATAAAAGAAAAGTTGGTAAAATAGTGGGCCTTAACATAATCATATTTCCAAGAAGGCTAAGTCACTAAAGTTCATCAAATATACCATACCAACCCCAACCCTATGGTAAAAGCCTAACAAATCCCTATAGTTATCCTTACTCGATTGTCCGAAAACTCAAGTAGAGAGCATATGGTTAAGTCTATGGCATTTTGTGTACACTGATTGGAACTTCTTTAAGACTGAGAGCATATCTTGATCGTACTTATAAGAATGTGAAGATCAAATTGAGTGATAGGGACTTCTTTGACTGTGAGGGTTTATAGGTTACGTAGTTAGATTGCTTATCTATTCAGGTAGTGTACTGTGGGTGTGCCTAGTTGTTCGTTGCTAATTTAATTCCATGACTTGATTTCTGCATGTCATATTGTTATACCTAATCAATATATAGTTGATTTTGAAAGAGTAAAAATAGGAGGGGGTGAAGTATTTTGAGCAACGATTGATAAGTCGACTGCCAATGGTATCTTAGGATCTTCCCAATTAAGCATCGTCTTTGTGTTTGTTTTGAGTTTTTTCCTGAGGACATGGAAATATTCTAAGTGTTGATGTGTCATGGTTTCATTGAACATTCGATTCTTAAAATGGTGAAATTATGCATTGACTTAGGTTAATTTATTAGATATGATGTGTTTTTGTATATATTGCAGGTTAATTAGGTTGGAAGAGGTCTAAAATTAAAAATGGAAGAAATTGGTCTGAAAAATTAAAGTACTGGTGAGGATACGAGTCGTTAAGTCACCTTACAAATTATAGTCACACTCGTGAGGATAGTAGTGGCAAGATCTGACTGAAGGATTAAGTATTAATTAACCACAACTCATAAGGAGTGATTAGGAGTTGTGGTGTTCTATTGTAGTGTTAACAGTGAGCAAAGCTAAAGTTCAGGGGAGAAGTAATGGAAAACTACGAGTCATAAGGTCAACTATGACTCATAGTGTGCAGTTTATTGTAAACAGTATGTAAAGTCCTGAGGATTATTTCTCCAGTGGTAATGAGTGAAGACCATGAGTCATAATGTTTCACTACGACTCGTGGTAATAAGTCATAATGATAATAGACTTGAGAACCCTAAAGGTGAAAATATAATGGAGTGACTATGCTTAGCAGCATACGACTCATAGGGTAACCCTACGAGTCTTGACCACTAAATCCAAAAGAGAGCTACGACAACAGGCAACAAGTCGTAACCAGTCCTAATGACTCATTGCAAGATGTGTAACTACTTCCAATATAGTTTCATATTTTGATTTTATTAGGTGTCTCTTGTTATTTTGAGAAAATATAAATACCCTTGGGTTATGCTTTTATTATGTTACGTACTTTTGATATTTTTTCACATACATTGACTTCTTGATACTTGATATTTTTGTTCTTGGGTTTTTTGGGAGTTTCATAATCAATTGAAGATTTTTTATTTCATTTATCATTATTGTACAATTAATTACATGTCTTCTTTATTGATTTCCATGGGTTTTTTCACAAGCATGAGCAACTAAATTCCATAACTATGGTTGTGGGAACCCTGGTGGATTAACAACGTAAAGGAATTAGGAGATTCATCTAAATTACTATGATTGAATATTTGTAATCTTTTTCTTATATTGCCTTTAATCGAATTCACCATCACAAGGGAGTTCGAGTTTAGGAAAAGGGGATTAGAATAGTGATTCGAGGCTATTAACCCTTATTTGAGCAAATTGAGACACAAATGGTGATAGTTGTACATAGATCAAGGACAAGGGATAGTAAGGCGATGCCATTAAACTCAAAAGATGAAGGGTGAGATTTATTAATGCATTCAAATGATGGTTGATAGTACATAATATCTTAGACTTTGCATGTAGATCAATTGGATAGGTGAATCGAACATGAAAAAATTATAGAGGTAGAAAACTATATGCTTAATTCTGTGGTTTCATGACTCATTTGATGCTTAATACGGTGAAAGTATGCATTGTCTTAGGTTATTTTGTCAGATACAATGTGTTTTTTCTATATATTGTGGGAAAATTAGGTTTGAAGAGGTCTGAAATGAAAAATGGAAGAAACTACTCTAAGAAATTAAAGTACTGGTCAGACTACGAGTTGTTAAGTCACCTACGACTCGTAGTTAGACTTGTGAGGATAGTAGTGGCAAGATATGAGATAAAGGAGTTAAGTAAAAATTAACCACGACTCCTAATGAGTGACTACGAGTCGTGATGTGAACCATAGTATTAACAACGGGCAATGCTAAAGTCCAAGAGACAAGTGATGGAAGACTATTAGACGTAAGGTCATACTTTGACTTGTAGTGTTCTGACATATTGTAAACAGTGTGTAAAGTTATGAGGATCGATTTTCTAGTGGTAATGAGTGAAGTCCATGAGTCATAAGGACTGGCTATGACTCGCCATAAGGAGTCGTAATGATAACAAAATTGAGACCCCTGAAGGTGAAAAGCTACTGGAGTGATGATGATTAGAAGCATATGACTCGTAGGGTGACCCTACAAGTCATGACCACTGAATCCATAAGAGTTCTATGACAGCAGGCAATGAGTCGTAGCCAGTCGTAATGACTTATTGCCAGAGGTGTAACCACTACCGGTATTGTTTTCCTATGTTGTTTAGGTTTCTCTAGTTATTTTGTGACACTATAAATACCCTTGGGTTATGCTTTTATGATGTTACATACTTTTGTTATTTTTTGTATTCATTGACTTCTTGATACTTGATATTTTTGTTCTTGGGTTTTTGGTTTCGTAATCAATTAAAGATTTTTGATTTCATTCTTATTATTCTTGTGAAATTATTTACATGTATGCTTATTGATTTCCATGGGTTGTTTCACAAGCATGAGCGACTAAATTCGTTAACTAGGGTTGTGGGAACCTTAGTGGATTAACAATGTAATGAAAGTGGGAGATTCATATAGATTACTGTGATTACATGTATTATAAAATACTTTGTATTGATCATCTTCTAAGCTACTACAGGGCTTGGATTTCCCGTATTCGAGATCATCCGTACAAGGGAGTTCAAGATTGGGAAAAGGGGATCACAATAGTGATTAGAGTCTATCAACCCTTATCTGAGCAACTTGAGACCCAAAAAGTTATAGTTGTACTGGGGTCAAAGATAGGGGATAGTAAGGCAACTCCCTGAGACTCAAAAGGTGAAGGGTGAGATTTATCAACATATTTACAAGAAGGATAATAATACATAAGTTGTTAGACTTTGCATGCAGAGTAGTTGGATAGGTGAATTTAACGCAATTAACTGACGGAGTTAGGAAACCATGGGGAACACATTCCAATTGTTTGTCTTCTATTATTTACAACTTCAATCACTCAAGTTTGATTACATGTTATGTGACTTTCAAACCCCCATTTAATTTTTTGTACTGCTCGTGATTTCATCAAGTTCGAGAGATAATTCCATGTTTTCCCTGTGGTTTCGACCCCAACTTGATTTGGGTTACTATATTTGACATCGAACGCAACAGACTTATTTGGAAGCTAGTATTTGGGTGACATCAAATTTTGGCATCATTACTGGGGAATACAGTGTTAAGTTGTTGATTGGATTTTTTTTAATTTTAGGTCTTTTATTTTTGTTTTTAGTTGGGCATACACCGGTGTATTCATAACAATAGGAGCGAGGCAATCCTTTGCTCCTATTGAATCCTGAATTAGAAAGACCGCTATAGCCTAATCGTACGATGAGCAAACAAGTACGAGTAGGCAATTTAGAAGGGGTTCAGGATGAGCTTCACACTACACCTTCTCCTACTCCTAGTGATCCATAGAATATTGCTTATAGACAAACTAACCAGAGAATGGAGGCTGAGAAAGTCTGAGTGGCTCAGTAGGGAAATCTAGCCAAGCCAAGACCAGTATTTGATCATCGAGAAGCAACCTCAACGCTGATCGATATAAAGCATGAGGTGGCAGAGCTCAACATCACAACTTATCAGTTTCTACCACCATATGATGAAGATGATATGGGATATGTTGATCCTACTAAGATATGAGCCATTATTCCTCCTTCTTTACCCCTAAATGTTAATATTGATATTATCAGTGCAATGATCCAGTGGCTGAATTTAAAGGAAGTATTTTTGGGATTGTCGACAGATGATGCAAATATGAATCTTGCCAATTTTATTAGGATCTTCACTTTTTATGCCATTCTGGGGGTGGATCAAGAAGCATTAAGATTGAGGTTGTTCCCATTCTCGTTGACCGAAGAAGCATTATTGTGGTTGGGGGCACTACCTAGAGGCTAAATCACAAATTGGAACAAGTTGCATAGATAGTTTTTGAACCGGTTCTTTCCTTCTGTTAGGATTCTACATCTAAAATATGAGATTTACAACTTCTAATAGTTGCCTGTCGAGTCCATGTATGAGGTGTGGTTTCAGTTCAAAAAGAAGTTAAGCATGGTACTTAATCATAGAATTCCAGGGTCTATTTTACTAGAGATATTCTACAAATCCCCCAATATAATTTATAGGGTGATGAAAGATCCAATATATGGAGGTGCACTTATACATCTTCAATAGGATATGGCACAAGAAATGTTAGACGAGATCTCTGTCACTAATCGTGGATGGCACACTCAGGAAGCTGATAGGGGTGCAAGTATGTATTCCATTAGAGTTGCTGGTGACTAAATAGTTTGTGATGATTTGGTGGCACAAAAATTTGCACAAATTAAAAAAAATCTGGGTTTCTCACAAAACAATTCACAATGATGAATTCTGAAAAAATGAACGAAGTAGGGGCACAAGGGTTTACTTCTAGGGATTATGAATCTGATGTGGAAGAGGAAGAAAAATATTTGGATCGAGAAATAGCAGGTTTATGAGCCAAGGGTCAAGGAAACCAAGGTTGAAACTATTATAGCGACAGGTACCGAGAAAGAAAAAGAGAGTGAGATGGTGATTGGAGGCATAAAGATGACTATAAAGAGAAAAGTGATAGATATGTTCCACCGAGTAGTCGAGATACCAAATCAAGAATAAAAGTAATGTTTTCAAAGCTGGTGAAAGGCCAAGAGGGTCAGGAAATCTCACTTAAATAGATCAAGGAAGACATATTAAGGTTGAATCAGAAAGTTGAGTCGCATGACACCGAGATAGAACAACTAGAGCAGCAGTTTGGACAAATGTCAGCCACTTTGAATCAGAGACAACCTGGCACTTTTCCCATCAATATAGTGAAAAATTTGATAAATTATAGTCAATGTCATGCCATTACCACACGGGGTGGTAAAACCACCATAGATCCCCCATGCTTGCTACAGAAGAGTCAAGAAATAATGGGGATGAGATTATATTGTAGAGACAACTATAGAAGAATCTGAAAAATCAACAAGTGTTAAACATACTAGCAATAAGGATAAAGAGAGGGAGATTTTATGAGCCTGTGTTGAAGACCATTCAGATAACTCCCCCACCTTTTCCCCAAAGGTTGAAAAAGAATTAAGAAAAAGGTAAATATTAGAAGTTCCTGTCGATTTTTAAGGAGCGGTCTGTCAATAGTCCCCTTATTGAGGAATTGGAGAAAATATCAGGCTATGCAAAGTTCATGGAAGATTTGATCACTAGGAAGTGGATGGAAAGATTTAAGCCCACTGATAATGTGCACCATTGTAGTGCTATTTCTTCTAGATCATTAGTAGAAAAGTGGGAGGACCCAGGAGCCTTTACTATTCCATGCACTATTGAGTCCTTCAACTTTGCTAGGGCCTTATGTGATATGGGAGCATTCATTAATCTAATGTTGATGGTGGTTTATAAGCATTTTGATTGGGGGTACCCAAGCCAACATCAATAAGATTCTTAATGGATGATGGAACAGTGAAGCATCCAGTTGGTGTTCTATGTGATGTGTTGGTAAAGGTAGCATACTTCATATTTGTCATGCCTCAAATCCCATTGGGATCGATAGACAGTCGTAGAAGTAAAGGTCCGAGAGAACCAACCAATGACCCTGTACATCTAATGCATATAAATATAATAACCAAAGGTTCTGGCAAATATGATTCAATGCATCGATGAGAACAACCAAGTGGGAAAGCACAAAATTATATATACAAGACTTGGTCGTTGGGGCCACAACATCTAAGACACAAGACACTACCATGCTTAAATTTACATTGGTCTACAAAGAAATTAAAAGGTAAATAGACACTTAGTTAAGGTCAGTACAATCCCCCCCCCCTTACTCTTAACTACTGTACAATAATAAAATATATAAAATAGACCCGGAAAGCCCCAAATCAACCTGAAGCTCACCAATAGTCAATAGATACTCTGTGCTCATATTAGCAAGGTGTAGTAGTAGATAAAGCACCAATGCCTGCAGCATTAAATACAGTCCTCCTGTGAGGAAAGTTAGTGTGAAAATATATACAAAATATCTAAGACTGAAAGTAAGTACAAATGATACAAGAGCTCTATAAAAATCAGATACAAGTGTATAAATGGTGCTAGTGGACCACCTTTATATATACTTATAGGATTGGGTACATTACATTCTTTTCTTTATTTTACCCTTCTTACTTTATAATATTTGTAATTCATATAAGGCAAATGACCAACTGATCAGTGGTAAACACAAAAATTGAGATTGGCCCATGCTAGGTTTACACCCCTGAGCTTCCACCCATATATAAGCTAACTACTATCGACCCATTCTAGGATTTTTCCCATAAGTTTCTACTTATATTTAAAGGTATCAGGATCCGTCCATGCTAGGCTTATGCCCCTGAGTTACAGACCTTTTCAATTAAGATTTGTATTACTTAGTTTGTTTATCCTTTGAGATGGTTAATTTGGTGGTCATAACGTTATGGTGCCTTGGAAAAATAATCTATCAATAAGAGACACGTGAATAATCACTTAATGCAATGACAAAGAGGTATGAAGCAGATTGTACATAAATAAAATATTTAGGAGCTGAAAATAACATAGGGGTCTTATTTGACTTAAAGGAGAACTCATAAGACTTGATAGTGAATATAGAAATGTAGACTTAATAATAATCACGCAGTGAGATATTTTAACACATTTGGGAGTGGGATCAAGGTCTTTAGTTACATGGGAGTTCATATGTTGACACTCGGTATCATTTACTATAGGAAAGCTTTAGAAGCTTACATTGTACCAATAATGTTGGATTTAATGCCAAAGAATATGACATAGAGTAGCCTTACATACCTGATTTTATAACTTCGATGACAACTAAATTAACTTCCCACCTTTAGGTTTACTTATGTACAGTAAAGTATATGGTAAAACTTGTATTAGTTACTAGCAAATGTAGTAGGCAATTTAACTTTGCCAAAATAGTAATTGGATAGTAAGCACTTAATTTATCAATAAAGGGTGTTATTTTAACCCCTTTTATCCTCCAATTATATCCACATACCATACAAATTCTTTTAAGATTCCCTGAAAAAATTTGGCTTTATTACACCTTCCAAACGGTATACAAAACAAGATAGGCAACAAAAATATGCAACAATTAGTTCGGTGGTGTACCACCACACCTTTTTTCTATACATCAATACGAACTAGTAACACCTTACTCAAAAATCAACCTAGAATCACCTAACATATACACATAAAACATTCCATAAAATAACCCCAAATTTTCTTTTATTGTAGCAACTAAATATTGAACTCATCATCCCTTGAGTTGCTTAATAACAAAACATCCATAATTATTTACCCAAAATCATACATAAGAAGGAAAAAATGGAGAAGTCACATTACCTCAATATTATGTAGCTTATCCTTTTAACTTTAACTCTTCAAGAACTTGAACTTTCCTTTACACTTTAAACCAAAGAATAAAAGAGAAGTCTCATAATATCAAAGAAAAGAGAGCAGGTAGCTTGTTCTATATCCTGCCATGTAGTTAAAATTAAGTACTTATAGCAGGCTTTCCTAATCTTTCATGAGATAATTAAGCTAAACCTTAAGTGTTTTCATTTACCTTAGTGTGCAAAGATGACGGTTTCTTTAAGAACCCTAAAAGGTATATTTAGGGATGCTATTCTTGTCCTTGAAAGAAAAGACAGAAAGATGAAACTAAAAGGGTGGATATAATGTTTAAAATGAGTAAAAAGACCAGCTATATTGGTTTCTTATTGATCCCTCTAGAACCACTCTTAATGACCCCATTTTCAACCACAAATTAGTCCAAGTAGGTGATGCACCTACTTAATGGTTCAAGATTCTCAAAATTTCAAAGTAGGTGATGCACCTACTTGCTTAATTCTTAGTTGGGGTCAATTAATTTCGACCTTAGCTGATTTATGTATTGGGCCTTTTCTTCATTTTTTTCCTCTTTTATTTAATTTTGGCCCAATTTAGGACATTATTATAGTCCTAAATTAGATCCATAGCCTTGATCCCATTAACTTGGTCAAAATAGCTCAAGTAGATGACCCACTTACTATCTTAATTAAATCAAGCAAGCACCTCAATATTTTACTCCAATTTTAATCCTTAAATCCTTTTAATCAAACTTATAACTTGTAAACACTTGGTCACTTCATACTTTAGATTCAAGTACTATCTTATGATCCTAAGTTTAAATAGTTGGAACAATGTTAACTTGGTTGCGTCACATTAAATACCCAATCAATGATACAAAACTCTAGCACCCTTCTTCTAATATCCGCATATGATTTGTGTCAATTTTGGGTTGTCACTAGCTGCTATTGGATCACTTTAACCTTTTCCATAGCTTGATGAACAAGATCTGGCCCGAACAATGCAGCTTCACCCACTTTAAACCATCCAATTGGTTGTCTACACTTTCTTCCATACAAAGCTTC
The DNA here is from genome assembly GCA_030864215.1 of Capsicum pubescens. Lineage (NCBI taxonomy): Eukaryota > Viridiplantae > Streptophyta > Magnoliopsida > Solanales > Solanaceae > Capsicum > Capsicum pubescens. The sequence continues at coordinate 243,624,405 of CM061546.1, read as the reverse complement.
ATATGGTTCCATATTGATACATGAATGATAGCTATTATTATAGGTGAACTCGATGAGAGGTAAATGATTATCCCAACAACCTTTAAAGTCCAATACACAAGCTCATAGCATATCTTCAAGTATTTGAATGGTATGTTTTGCTTTTCTATCTGTTTGAGGGTCGAAAGTTATACTTAAATTAACTTGTGTTCCCAAATTTCTCTGAAAAGACTTCCAAAAAATTATAGTAAATTGAGATCCCCTATCTGATAGAATAGAGACTGGTACTCCATGTAGCTGAACTATCTCTTTGATATACAATTTCACATACTCTTAAACTATATAAGTGGTCCTAATCGGTAAGAAGTGTGTTGATTTGGTAAGTCTATCAACTATTACCCATATGGAATCAAACTTTGAAGATTTGCGAGGAAAACAAGTGATGAAATCCATGTTGATCATGTCTTTCTTCCATATCTGAAGATCTATACATTGCATATAACCCCCAGGATTTTTGGTTCTTTACTTTAACTGTTTGACAATTTTGACATTGTACCATAAATTCTGCAATGTTCTTCTTTGTGTCACTCCACCAATACATTCCTTTCAAATCATGATACATTTTAGTTGACCCTAGATGGATGAATACCTTGAATAATGTGCCTCTATCATAATCCTCTTTCTTAGCCCATCTTAATTAGGCACACACAATATGTTTTGGCACCTAATTATTCCCTCTTGTGTACGCTCAAATGCCTTTGTAATACCACATTGTACATTCTCCTTAAGTTGTAATAGAATAGGATCTGCAGATTTCTTCTCTTTCACTTCAGCTACTAATGAAGATTTTGTTACATAATGCACAATAAGCCCCTCATATGGAGTTTCAAGAAGGCGAACCCCCAAATTGGCTAGTTGGTGTAAATCATTAGTCATCCCTTGCCTTTCCGTAGACTTCCCATAAGTGTTCACCATAGCCTTATGAATTAACACATTAGTTATGACATTTGCTTTTCCTGGATGATACAAGATATCAACATCATAGTCTTTTAATAGCTCAAGCCATATTCACTACGTCAAATTTATGTCATTCTAATTGAAAATATATTGCAAACTCTTGTGGTCAGTATATATGTCAACATGAATCCCATACAAGTAGTGATTCCATATCTTTAAAGCAAATATAACTATTGCTATCTCAAGATCATGTGTAGGATAATTTTTCTCATATAGCCACAAATGTATTGAGGCATATGCTATTACTTTACCATGCTGCATCAACACACATCCTAAGACAATTCTTGAAGCATCACAATACACATGGGGGTAGAAGTCAACTTATTCTTTAGATCCTGGAAACTCCTTTCACATGTGTCATTCCATTGAAACTTGGACGCTTTGTGCGTTAGCTTTGTTAAAGATTCAGAAATTGAAGAAAATCCTTCAACAAACCTACTATAATAACCTGCCAACGCAAGTAAACTACGAATCTCTGTAGGCATTGTAGGTTTTGGCCAGTTTTTTTATAACTTTTATCATTTGATTATCAACATTTATTCCTTCATTAGATACAATATGACCAAGGAATGCCATAGATTTTAACCAAAACTCATAGTTAGAGAACTTTTCTTATAACTTATGATCATGAAGAATCTGTATCACCTGTCGTAAGTAACTGGCATAGTCCTCTTTTGATCTTGAATAAACCAGACTATAATCTATAAAGACTATCACGAACACATCTAAGAATGTCTTTAACACCCTCTTCATCAAATCCAAAAAAATTGTGGGTGCGTTAGTTAGCCCAAAAGACATGACTAGAAACTCGTAATGACCATACCATGTTTGAAAAACTATCTTGGGTATATCCTTCTCTTTGACCCTTACTAGGAGGTAACCTGACCTCAAATCAATCTTTGAGAAATACTCGGTGCCTTGTAACTGATCAAATAAGTCATCAATTATTGGAAGGGGATATTTATTCCTAATAGTTACCCTATTCAGTTATCGATAATCAATACACATTCTCAATGAGCTATCTTTCTTACGTAAAAATATCACTGGTACGCCCCAAAGGGACATACTACGCCTTATGAACCCTTTTTCTAGCAAGTCTTTTTATTGCTCTTTCGATTCCCATAATTCTGCTGGGGACATACTATATGGAGGAATTGAGATTGGTTGAGTACCTGGAATCACATTAATACCAAACTCTACTACTCGTTCTGGAGGTAAACCTAGAATATTCTTCAGGAAATACATCAGGAAATTTATTTACCACTGGAATATCTTGAAGAGTTGGTGGCTTCACATCTGTATCCTTCACTCAAACTAGATTGTATATGTAACCCTTGGAAATCATCTATTTTGACTTTAAATAAGGAATAAATTTACCTTCTGGCGCACCAATATTTCCCCTAAATTCAAGGACTGCCTCCTTTGGAAAATGGAAATACACTCTCTTAGTTCAAAAATATACCATGACATAACAAGAAGCCAACCATTCCATATCCATTATAACATCAAAATCTACCATTTCTAACTCTACAAGGTAAACCATTGTATCACGACCACAAATAGTTACTATACAGTTTCTATACACTTTTCTAGCTATAATAGATTCACCAATCGGCGAAGAAACTTCAAATGGCTTAACTAGTAATTTTGGTGTTCTTTTAAACTTTCTAGCAACCAATGAAGTTACATATGATAATGTAGAACCTGAATAAACTAATGCATATACATTATGTGCAAAGATGGATAATTTACCTGTAACCACATCTGGAGAAGCCTCTAAATTTTGTCGATCCACTAGAGCATATGTATGATTCTGAACCCTACTATAACTAGCTGCTCTTTTAACACCTCTACCATGATCTATAGGTTGTACAGCCCTTCATAAAAAAGGCACTAATGATAATGATTTAATGTCTGATCAAGTAGGTTGTTCCATACCACCCATGCCCTTTTGTAGGCATTCTCTTATCATATGCCCTGACATATCACACCAAAATTAAGCATCTGTCCCAAATCGACATGCACCTATGTAAAGCTTTCCATATTATTTACATGGTTGTGGAGGAGGTCTTAATTGGCTAATACTCCCTTTCTCTTGAAACCCTATTTCTCTTAAACTCTAACTCTTACTTCTTTACCCAAATTGATTACCTTTGGACCCTTGAAACCACAATGGAGGACTAGCTGCAGAATAAGAAGATACCATCATAGGTCATCTATTAGAAAACTAATGCCTAAACTCACATTGGGATGCCATAAACTTCCCCATAGATATGACCCTCTTGGAATACCCTCTTTTCAATTCTTGTGTTCTCCTTTTTTGCCTATGATCCTCTATTTTTTATGGAAAAACTTATATCCTTGCTATGTCCATGTATTTGACCAAAGCAGTAATATTAAAATATCAAACTAGATATAGATCCAATCTATACATATATCGATGAACTCTATCATCCATAGTAGCTACTACATTAGGAGCATACATAGCCAAAGAGTTAAACCGGAGGTTGTACTACCTCATGCTCATATTTCCTTGATGAAGATTCAGGAACTGATATGCATGGGCCTCTCAAATCTCAAGTAGAAGGTAATGATCAATAAATGTCTCTTGGAACTTGTTCCAACTAGATGAAGGTACATCTATACCCCTAGATTGTTTCCAGTCTTCATACCAAAACATAGCCTCCCATTTTAATCTATATACTGCTATCCCAACTATCTCTTTACCTGATACATTCATGACATCAAGAGCTTTTTGGATTTTATCAATAAAATCTTGTGGGTCTTCATTAATATCTGATCCAGTGAATGTGGGATGATCCAACTTAAGAAAATCTTGTGTTCGTAGGCTAGCTGCCCTATTTGCACCACTAGAACCTGTGGTTGTATTAGCTTGTCCTTGAGCCTGTCCAATAACTATATAAGCTAGCAATTGCACCGCATTTCTTAGATCTTGCTCAGTAGCATTAAAAGGTGGTTCTGAAGTTGATGTTTCTCCTCTCCTTAGCTCTTCTGGGATGGAAGAGTAGAAGAGGTTTGTGATACAAACTGAGCTTGGTCCTAACTTTTATTAGCTTTTCTAGGTGGGGACTTGTTGGTCCCTTCTCTGGTTGCCATATCTACTCGCTTATCTATATTCTTAGTCCTTCTTGTTACTAGTATCTTTACTCTAATGAGATACAAAAATATATTTAATGGTTAAATATGACTTCACCTACAACTTGGACTCTATTTCACTATCTAAGATATAAATGAATAGAGATAACCCCTAAATGTCCCATAGCCTCCTGATTATAGATGTGGTGCATAACACGACCATAAATAAGACTCTACATTGACATGGCTTTGTAGACTCCATAGGACGACCTGTTTCGATACCAATTTTTTCATGCCTCAAATCCAATTAGGGCGGATAGGAACTCATAGCCATAAAGGCTCTAGAGCACCAACCTATGACCTCTTACATCTGATGTAAGTAAGTATGATAACCAAAGGTTCTGCCAAACATGATAAAATACATCTTTGAGAACAACCACGTGGGTAACCACAAAATTATATATATATATATATATATATATATAAGACTTGGACATTTGGGAAACAACATCTAAGAGACAAGACACTACCATGCTTAATTTTACATTGATCTACAAAGCCTCTAAAAGATACATAGACACTTAGTTAAGGTTGGGAAAAACACCCGCCATACTCATAACTACTGTACAATATCAAAATATATAAAACAAACTCAAAAAGCCCCAAATCAATGTAGAGCTCACCAATAGTCACTGGATACCCTATGATCCTACTAGCGAGGTGTATTAGCTGAAGCACTTGTGACTGCAGCATGAAATACATGCCCCCCGTAAGGGACGTCAATACAAAAATATGTACTGAATATGTAAGGCTTAAGGTAACTACACATGATACAAGAGCTCAATGAAAATCAGATATAAGTGTATAAATAGTGCTAGTGGACAACTTTTATATATAATTGTAGGATCAGGTACATTACATTATTTTCATTATTTTACCCTTTTTACTTTATAATCTTTGCAAGCCATATAAGGGAAATGACAAACTGATCAGTGGTAAACAAAAAAATTATGATCGACCCATGCTATGCCTACGCCCCTGAGCTTCCACCCATATATAAACAGGCTGGGATAGGCCCATGGTAGGATTTTGACCCTGAGCTTCCACCCACATATAAAGGTATCGGGATTGGCCCATGCTAGGTTTATACCCCTGAGCTTCCATCCATTTCAATTAAGATTTGCGTTACCTAGTTCATTTATCCTTTGAGATTGTTACTTTGCTGGCCATAACATTATGGTGCCTTGGAACAATAATCTACCAATAAGAGACATGTGAATAAACACTTAATGTAATGACAAAGAGGTATGGAGCAGATTTTACATGAATGAAATGTTTAGGATCTAAAATTAACAATGGGGTCTTATTTGACTTAAAGGAGAACTCTTGATACTTGCTAGTGAATGTAAACATGTAAACTTAATAATAAGTATGTGGTGAGGTATTTTAACATATTTTGGAGAAGGAGCAAGGTTGTTATCAAGATAGGAGTTCATATGTTGCCACTTGGTATCATTTACTATGGGAAAGCTTTAGAATCTTACTTTGTACCAAAAGTGTTGGATTTCATGCCAAAGAATATGACACGGAGTATCCTTACATACCTGGTTGTATAACTCTAGTGAAAACTCAATTAACTTACTTTGTTTAGGATTACTTATCTACAATAATGTATATGGTAAAACTAATATTAGTAACTAGCCAACATAGTAGGATATTTAACTTTGCCGTAATAGTAGTTCGATAGTAAGAACTTAATTTATCAATAAAGGGTGTTATTTTAACCCCTTTTATCCTCCAATTACATCCACATACAATACAGATTCTTTTAAGATTCCCCGAAACAACTTTGACTTTATTACACCCTCCAAAGGATATACAAAAAGGATAAGCAGCAAACATATGCAACAATTAGTTCGGTGGTGTACCACCAAACCTTTCATCTATATTTCACTACAAACTAGTCACACCATTCCTAAAATCAACCTGGCATTCCCTAACATATACACATAACACAGTCCACAAAATAACCCTAAATTTTTTTTTATTGTAGCAACTAAATATTGAACTCATCATCCTTTGAGTTCCTTAATAACAAAAAATCCATTATTATTTTCCGAACTCATACATAAGAAGGACAAAATGGAGCAGTCACATTACCTCAATATTTTACACCAATTTCAATCCTTAAATCTATTTAATCTAACCTACAACTTGTATACACTTGGTTACTTCAAACTTTAGATTCAAGTACTAGCTTACGATCCCAAGTTTAAATAGTTGTATCGATGTTAAATTGGTCACGAGATTAAAATGTACGGGAAGCATATAGAACTCCTTCTACACCATCAATCCTCACATAAAAAATCTCGTATGTTACCTATACCACAAGGCTATACCAAGTTCCATAAAAATAGAACTAGTACATGAAAAATACGTGTTATAATATTTCCGACTGATTTTGTTATTCTTGACTATGAGGTGGACTTCCAAGTCCTTATCATCATGGGTAGACCTTTCCTATATATAGGTAGTGGGTTGGTTGATATGTAACTGGGACAGATGAAGTTCAGACTTAACAATGAGCCAGTGATCATCAATGTGTGCTAGTCGATGAAGTATCCTGATGATATGTGTATCGTGTCTATAATAGATACCATTGATGATAGAGTTGATGATGTTGTTGTGCAAATTGAAGAGAGACTTAGAGTTGAGGCATTGGCAACAGTTATTATGAATTTTGATAGTGATGGTATCGAGGAATATGATGAGATGGTGCCCCGGGATGAATCGAGTAATGTGCAGCATGCGCTTCTACAAGAATCTGTTGACTCACACCATCCATACATGGCACACATAACCTACCCTGGCAGCGCAGCATACTATCTCCCCCTTGGGAGAAAAAATCTACTTTCTGATTTTTTCAGCTTAACTTAACTGGGATTCCTGTCCTGCTTTTTCTTCACTTTAGAAACCAAAGATGATTCCAAACCATTTTGCACCCATACACTACCATCAGCTGAATCAACCAAATGAACACCCAACCTGGCAAGCTGATGAACTTCCTAAACAAACTTTTTCTTGCCATCCTCAACGTAAGAAACATTATCCATGGATAATCTAGTTAGAGCATTAGCCACTACATTGGCCTTGGCCGGATGATACAGAATACTTATGTCATAGCCTTTCAATAACTCTAACCACCTTCTCTGATGCAAGTTCTAGTCTTTTTAAAAAAGTACATACTGCAGACTTTTATCGTCTGTGAACACATCAACATGTACCCCATACAAATAGTGCCTCTAAATCTTTAAGGCAAACACTACAGCTACTAACTTAAGATCATGGGTGGGATAATTCTTTTCATTGGGCTTAAGATGTCTAGAGGCATAGGCTATAACCTTACCTCTGTGCATCAAAACACACCCTAAACCAATACTATAAGCATCACAATACACAACAAACCCATCTAAACCATCTGGTAAAGTCAAAATTAGGGTTGCAGTAAGTCGAGTCTTCAACTCTTGAAAACTCTTCTCACAAGAATTTAACCACTAAAATTTGACTTTCTTTTGAGTTAATATGGACATAAGGGATATAATAGACAAAAATCCTTCAACAAACCATCGGTAATAGCCAGCCAAACCCATGAAATTCCTAATATCTATTGGAGAGATAGGTCTGGGCCAGTTTCTCACTTCTTCAGTCTTTTGAGGATTAACTCTAATGCCATCACTGGAAACTATATGACCAAGAAAAGCTACTGACCTTAGCCAAAATTCACACTTACTTAATTTAGAGAACAATTGATGGGCTCTGAGGGTCTGCAATACTATTCTGAGGTGGTCTACATGAACACTTTCACTGTGGGAGTAGACAAAAATGTCATCAATAAAGACTATGATGAATATGTCTAAGTACTGCTTAAACATGCGGTTCATCAAGTCCATGAAAGTTGTTGGGGAATTGGTAAGGCCAAATTACATAATTAGAAATTCAAAGTGACTATACCGAGTTCCGAAAGTTGTTTTCAAAATGCCACATTCTCTAACTCTAAGCTGATAATAGCCTGATTTGAGGTCTATCTTAGAAAAGTAACTGGCACCCTGAAATTGGTCAAACAAGTCATAGATTATGGGAAGTGGATACTTGATCTTGACTGTGAATTTTTTCACCTATTGATAGTCGATACACATTCTGAGAGAACCGTCTTTCTTATCCACGAATAGAATTGGTGCACCCCATGGGAAAACACTGGGTATGATGAATCCCTTATCTAAAATGTCTTTCAATTGTTCCTTTAGTTCTTTGAGTTCTGTTGGAGCCATTCTATATGGCAGAATAGAGATGGGCTGAGCATCTAGAAAAAGTTCTATTCCGAAGTCAATTTCTTTTTCGAGAGAAACTCTGAGAAGATCTTCGGGAAACATATCTGGAAATTCACATGCTTCTAAAACTGACTCAAGGTTAGGGGACTCTAAACTAGAGTCTGTAACTCGAACAAGATGATAGAAACACCTCTTGGATATTATTTTTCTCACCCTTAGGTATGAAATAAGCTAACCCCTGAGTGCTGAGGTACTACCCCTCCATTCTAGGACAGGTTCATTCGGGAACTAAAAATAGACAACTACGTTTCTATAGTCAACTAAAGAATAGCATGAATGAATCCAATCCATGCCGAGAATGACATCAAAATCTGTCATCTCTAGCTCTACTAAGTCTGCTGAGGTAACTTTCTGAGATACCATAATCAGACAGTTCCCGTATACCCGCAGGGCTTTGATAGACTTACCCACTGGGTTACAGACTGAGAAGGGATCTGCTAGGATTTTAGGGCTAACTTCGAAGTTAATATCTATATAAGGAGTTACAAAGGAAAAATAAGCTCCTAGATCTAGAAAAGCATAAACATGTAAATGATAAACTTATAACGTAATAGTGACCATATCGGGAGAAATTTCCTAATCCTGTCAGTACTAGAGTGCATACAGTCTATTTGGGCGCTGCCCACTGGAAGCGGCACCCTACTAAAATGGGCAACTGGACTGAGCTGGGGGATGATTACGCTAACTCTAGGAACCCACCTGAGGACATAATCTGATTCTATAACCTGGCTTGCCATACCCGAAACATACATCATTGCCAACCCTGCAGACACCTTGATGGTTTATACCATACTTTTAACAAAGAGGATTTGTTCGGGCACTGATAACACTACCATGGGATCTAGATCCTGGCCCCTATCCTTATTACCATCTCTGAATTTCAGCACTAGGGCACTTGCTGAGGATGGAGCCAGAACTCAAGATTTTAGGCAGAACTGAGAACGATTACCACCCTCTGATTTAGGCTAAGTAAATTTGAAGCTACCTATTCTAGCCCTCTTATTTTCCCTCTCTTTCTCCTTAGTTTTCTTCTCCTCAATCTGTTGAGCATGGATCATCAATCTAGACAAGTCCATATCCTTAATCAGTATTGCGATCCTACACTTCTTGAGTACACTGTTAGATACACCTGACACAAACTTTCTCATCTTAGATATGCTATCAACTACCACATGAGGAGCCTATCTGTCTAATTGAGTACACTTGAGAGAATACTCATTCATTATTATGTTGCCCTGCTTTAGATTAATGAACTCTAAAACCTTAGCTTCTCTCAACTCCAATGGGAAGAACCTATCTAGAAAGGCAGTAGAAAACTCCTCCCATTGTATGGGCCTTGCATCTATGCCCCTATTTATTTTCCATTGGTTGAACCATGTATGAGCCACATCTTTCAACTGATATGCAGCTAACTCAGCACTCTCACTAGCGGTTACCCTATAATATTGATGACCTTTTTCATAGTATCAAGGAATTCTTGTGGGTCCTCTTCAGGATTAGACCCTGTAAATAATGGAGGGTTCATTCGGGTAAAGTCCCAAATTTTAGTTGTAGCAGCATTGGCCACTAGGTTGACCTACATGGTAGCTGAGATTTTATTTTGGGCTGATACAGAATGATCTAGGGTGGTGAAAGATGCTCTGAATTCTGTGTAGGAAACACGTTTATCCATGGGATCTTCCTAAACGGGCGAAGGTGTTGGCTGGTTTCCAGTTCTTCTTCCGTTAGCCTTTTTGGGAGGAAATTTTTCAAACAAAAAGGAAACTTGGATTAGACGGAGATTTTAACTTGAGCTCATGCTCACTCGCATGACATGAATATTAAAAGAAGGGAAACTTTTCCTAAAAATGCCTCATAGCATCTTGCCCATAAGTGTGTCGTACAACACACCTATGTATAAGACTCTACTTAATGCGGATTTCAGACTCTCTAGGACTTTATTGAACCTTAGTCTCTGATACAAAGTTTATAACACCCCGAGTCTTCACCCTGGACATTATATGGGGCTTACAATCCTGAAGAACCACAAGCTAACCCATAACAGGTACCTATTGTTAGCACTCAATAATAATTCTGATAATATATGCAAAAATATAATTAAAATGCCATATGGTTCTCAAAACACTAAAATAAATACTGAATACTGATAGTAATACTAAAAAGAGAAATTGAATATTTGTCCGAAATAGTCTAGTCTAAAATCCTGTAACTATCTGAATAGGGAGTTGATGGGATAAGTCCCCAACTTACTCTTACTATTGAACATACTGAAATACTAAAATTCTAAAACAATTACTCTATCCTCGAAATACGAGGAATCAACACTGTAATTGGTGCTGATAACCTGAACTTCTAAATATGGTCAGGAGCCCATGCATCTGAACCTATTATATGAGACATCATAGCACAAAAGAAAGAGTATGTGTTAGTACTTTGAATGTACTGGTATGCTAGATGAGTTGAGACTAAAATGCATGGACTTACATGTATGAATAGTAACTGATTGAATGATATGAACATAACTGAATGAGAGTACATATATAACTGAAACTACTGTAAATACTGATTATGCAATACTGTGCATGTATATATATATATACTGTATCTGAGATCATACTAAAACTGAATATTGATTTCTAATAACTGAGTGACTGATATCTTTGATTACTGATAATTGTATTACTGATAGCTGAATGACTGCTTTTAACAGTCTTGATTCTATAGAACTGAACTGAGTTCTATAATGAGTCTGAGACTGGATACTGAGTACTAAATACTGAATAGTGAAACTGTAACTGTGGTAGTGTTCATCTAACTGACATACCACGATTATAAAATGAGTTGAGGTCCAACCTGTGACCCTAGTTGGAAGGGTGCTAGTACCATGCCACGGGTACTAACAATGGTTGTGAGTTAACTCTAACTAGCAGGAAGACAGTTTTTCAACCCTCACTGACAGAAAAACTCATGAAAGATGTGTCAACCCATATCTGGTAGGAATTCATCTCAACCTATGTTGGCTACGTAGTTTTGTAACTCATGGATTGCTACTATGGGTCAAACACTCTTCTGGAAGGAATGCCCCCATCCCTTGGTTCGCTCGATGATGATTCCTACTTCCAATTGAATGACACTGAACTGATCTCTGGACTGTACTAGGCTTGACTGAATTTATACTGATCATGCTGACTAACTGAACTGGACTGAGTTCACTGAGCTCTGTTAACTGACTGAGTACTACTGTTCTTGGCCTTGACTTACACTAGTCTATAACTATTATGATGACTAAGTAAGAAACTTGATTTTGGGTAATAAATACCCCCAGGACTTGATAGCATCAATAGTAATACAACATAGCAATTCGTGAAAACATGGCAATAGTTAATTGTTAACAATGCAAACACTGACACATTTCGTTAAGCACTTGGAATTCATGAACTTGTACATAAACGAGAACACATGCTGACATTTCATAATTACACTATTGGATTCACATGGGCATTCCATCAAGCACTTGCAAGGCATAGCTTTAGCATGAGGGTAATTTAAACATGTAGTAATAGCATGAGTTCAATACTAAGGCCACCAATGGATCACAAATACATAATTAACTCACTTAAGCATTCTATCAAACAAGTAGAATGCATAATCTTGTACTTGGGCATGAACAGCATGTTAATGCATCATGACTACAACAACCAATTCACAATTCAAGGATTTTTTACATGGGGATTACAACAATCACCTATATGTTATCTTATATGCATGAAACTGGCAAATAAATCTTGAATTGAAATCTATACAATAACATAAACATGAAAACAACCCAATTGGTACATGTAAATCATGAAACTATTAACTTGAGATTTTAAAAAAAGGTTCTTGAACTCCAAGGGTTGAAGGAAACCCAAGGATGAACGCCTAACTTACCTTGGTAATTAAATTCTTAAGAATCGTTGGTGTGTTCTTGAATCTTGGACTTGAAATTAAATGACCTAGGGTTTTGTTCTTGAGAGAATTTGAGAAAGAATGAGTGATTTTATCTTTAGGATAGTTTAATTTTGTGTTTTAGAGTTGATTCAGAGTGGGTAAATTGACTTAATTACCTCTACAGTTGCAGATTTGATTATAGAAAATAGGGCCCAGCGACGCACAGACCGATGTGATGCATCGATGGGTCGACGTGATGGCTGACGCAATATATCAAGATTGCATCGGCTCACTAAAAATTACACTAGATACTGGGGAAATTACTTTTTGACACGATGGGCAACACACCACATCAAGATTTTGTCGACTCACTATTTTCGACATCCAAACAAGATTCTAACAATGTACAAAAAATGTGAAACTCATCCGACAACACCTATTGACTTTCCTGATCATGAATTAATTTAAAGATCGACATTTTAAGGTCGTATGGATCGAAAACAAAGTTATTGAAATATCAAGGCCAAAAATGAGACTAAGTCTCAATACTTAGCTAAAATTTCTAAGTCTAGGACACCCTTTTCATGCGATATAGGACTGAATTAGACTAGGAATTTTACGGGATATTATAAAATAAGATGAATGTGCATTGATGCTCAAAGATGAATTGTTGGTTTGTTATCCTCAAAGAGGGGGAAATTTCTAGATGTAGTTTTGATGATGAGCAGCTAATTGCAAGGGACCAGGTCCCTGGATATGCAAGATACAGTATATTTGGCATGAGTTGTCTGCACAGTTTTGTCCTTTTGTGTAACAAACTTATAGGTGCTATTTTTTACTTATTAGGATAGTCGGTCCAGTGATCTTTTAGCCCTAATCATCACTCAACTATAAAAGAAAAGAGACACCTCATCATCAAACTATTTTTGCAAAATCATAGAGTGGAAAGAGAGGTAGCAAAAACTCAATTTCAAGATTTCTCAAGCATTGATCATGTTCTTAACATTGTAGTATGCTTAAAGAGTGAGTGAATTCTTAAGTGTTGATTTGTAAATGAACTACTCATTTTATAAAAGTAGTATTTTTGTTTGTTGTGAGAGGTGCTTAGGTAGAGTTACCTAAGTGTGATACTGATTAGATTTAATCAGTAGAGAGGGTCCTGGTAGAGTTACCAAGATGATTTTGTCGTAGAGTTTCTATAAGTGAAAGGAACCTAGAGGTAGGCTGAAATCTAGATTATAATTAGGAGGTTGATTGTAGTGGATTTATTTGGTTCTTGTGAGGGAAAGTCGAGGTTTTCCCCTTCCTAGTTTTCTATGTAAAAATTTGTGTGTTCTTACTCTTCTTGTACTGTCTTTTATTTTCCTACACAATTAGTGTTTGTTTGCCTATGATTGACTATGAGGGACGTGGTCCCTCACTGTGTAGTGCATCCCCAAGGGTTCCTACAAAGTCAAGCATTGTCTGGGAGGCAATCCATGGGCTTGTTTATGATTTCTTAGTAACCAACATAGCCATGTCGTGTCGCAACATTAAATCAAATGTTGGGTAGGAGGCAACCCACTATTTTAGTTTCACTTTATTTTATTTTTATAGGCCCATAGCTAGAATAAATGCCTGGAACATAGTGAAGATTTGTAAATTTGTCAGCTTTCAGGTAAGGGGACTTTGTGACAAATTCATCAAGGTCATAAGTCCCACGTGGGCCAGGTAAGTTGTGCTTAACTTGAAAAGATGGAATTTTAAGAGTTTTTGGAGAATTTCTGGACGTTAAAATTATAAAATTACTTGTAGGATAATAAATACCATTTACGAGCTTGTAAGTATCAAAATAAGTGTCAAAATACAAAGTCCAACAAGGAAGAAAAATGGCCAAATTTTGGGTCCCAAATATGGTGGCAACATATGGACTGTATGTTCAACATTTGAACTGTATGTTGACTCCGTAAGTGGGGCACATTTGGGCCCAAATTTTGTTTAAAATTTTTGGCCCACCAATGCTTAATTAAACCCTTAATCATCCCCGTATGCTATTTAAATCCCTATTTTCTCATTTTTTTATTACCAAACTCTCAAATTTCCTCTTTAATCTTAAAAACTCAAATTCTCTCTCAAAATTCAAAACTACTCACGTTCCTACACATAAGAAAAGGATAAATTGAGACTTTTTTGGGGTAATAACTTATCCCAATGCGCTAAATACAAATTAAATCTTGGGTTTTGCTTTACTTCTTTATAGTTCACTTTTGGGTTCTCAAAGAAAAGGTATCTCTCTCAGCTCTTAATAGTAGTATCCTTATCTAAATGTTAAACAAGCAAGATGATATGTTTATGTTCATGTAAAATATGTAGAAACAGTCATGCTTGTATGTAGGAGTCTTGAAGTAACCAAAAATATGGATGTAGGGCTTTGTTCTTGAATTAAACCCTATGATTAGGCCCTAGATGGAAGTTGAACTTAAACAAATAGAGGAATACCAAAAGATTGGTATGTTAGTTTGGATTAAAAAATATGATTCTTGGTATATTTGTGTACATTGGACTTGTTGGGACTGTGACTAATTTATAGTGGTGTGAAAATTGAGGAAAAATTTGACATTTTAAAATTTTGAGTTTTTCTTCAACTTTTGCAATCCCTCATTAGTTGTTGACTACTAACACTTGGTTTTTTAGGTACATATGAATCCTAAGGATTTAAAGAAGATATACACAGCTTCTAGGCAACAGGCTGACTCTTCTGAGAGTGGTAGCTCAAAGGAGGAATACGCACTTGGCCAGACCAGAACAGCCCCAAACAAAGCGGCCCCGACCAAAGCATCAGGGCCAGTGACTAGGAAAGAAGAAGGTTTTTGTTGAATCTATTATTATGGCTAATATAGGCATATAGATTACAGTAAAGTCACAGTGGGGCAAGTGGACAGATTTTACTCAGTCTATAACACAGACTGAGGCTATTGAGTTCCTAAGTAAGACGAGGATGAAGACGACTAGGAGATCACCCACCCTCCCCGACACACACACACATACACACACACTCATTCTCCCTAGTATGATAAGGGAGACTATGAGGTGGTGGAGTCAGAAAATTTTGAGTAAGAGCCAGAAGCTGATACATGGGACCCTCAGTTTGAGAAAGGTTCAAAGGATGAGTCTGACCCAGTCTGAGGATGTTAAAGATCAGGCATCCCTCTAGGTGCCATCTTCTGATTCTTAAGCACCAACTCAACAGGGTTAGACTTCCAACCCCATGGACATCTGGTAGAAGCCTATTAAGAAGGTAAACCCAAGGTGGTATGTGAAGGGCCATTAGACCATATTTGAATGGGATAACACTATTTTGAGAGATAAAGACTGTCCCAAGAGAGTTATTTATTAAGGGAGATAGATTAATTTATCTGGGTTGGCTGGAACACCACAGTAGTGGGTAGGTTTTAAGCGATATCAGCTAGGGTCGATGACCATACCCCAAGGTAATTACATCCTAACATTGGTGAAGGAATTCTAAGCTTTATACCAGGCCACTGTGATCTTAAATATACCTAAGAGGTCTATTTCGGGGCATAATGAGAAGCCCCAGCTTGATAAGACACTATTTAGAGGGGTTATGGTTGATATATCAGGGATGGTCATTCATCGTGTCCTCTTTGGGATAGATTATGTTGCGCCAGCATCCATAGTAATTAAAAGCTACAGGATAGACAGATTATGAGGGATGTTGACCGTTGGAGTGAGAGAGTAAAGATGAAGAGATGGATCACTGGATACATTTTACTATTGGGTGATAAGAACCCTTGGATTGTGAGGCATTGTTTGATTAAGAAGGAAGAATAGAATTTTACTACAAAGTTCTGATGGCTATTGGACAGATTTAGATTATATCTGACTACTGCGGATAATGTGTTAACGTAGGATAAAGTTGCTCTTATAGCTAGTAATTTGGCCGGGTATGATATTGAATATTTAGACATTATCTGGTATGATATTAAAGAGAGAGACTTTGGTGTGATGATAGCTCTATCATTCCCATGACTTATCTAGAGACTTTGTTATAAGGTCGGTGTGCCTGAGATATCAGGATTTTATAAGAGAGTACAGGTGCCAGCTAGAGCACATACTAGGTTGATGAAGGATTTGGCACATATGCCCACTATAGTTGCTTTGGCCCCGTCTGAGGGACCATTGGTACCTATAAAGCTAGTTGACACACAAAGAGGTGATGCAGGAGTTAGGATTGATTTTAATATAGAGGAGCAGAGAGAAGCCCTCGATTCGAGTATTCAGGGTGAGGTGGCGACTTTATATTAGTTGATCCAAAGATGGTTCCGAAACAAACTAGTAACGGCAAAGTCTAGATGGGAGTCTGTACACACAGCTGCTATGTCATAGCTACGTGCTGATATACATACACGTATTGATGTTTTTGAAAGACAGGTAGAAGATAGATTCACAGAGATTGAGGCACATGATCTAGGAGGCATTAAAGAGGAGTTGGACACCTTGAGAGCAGGGTTATGCTATTACACATATAGCTATATGTCACTCACTCCTCTAGTCATACCCCCAGTGATTCAAATATCACCTCCTCGTGGGCCTAAAGGTTTTGTTTTATGTATAGAGAATAATAGAAAAATCCCAGTAGGTGGGACCAAGGGAGGCCATTTAAGGTACCTGTAGGATCCCTGTATTTTATAGGACCAGACCTTAAAAAGGGATAGATATGAGTCGGTGGAGTTTGTAGTTATTGAGAGGAAAATGTGTACCGATATAGCAGTGGGTACATCTTCTAGCAGTCTAATGCCATCACCACCGCCTACGCTAATGGAGATACCCCCATCTTGGGAAGATCATGACATGGATGCTTAGTGTGTCCCAGATATTCCTCATTCCCTTTGTTTTATATTAGTTTACTGCATAGGAGATAGTGTACGGTCTTTTAGTTGTGGGTGGGGTATACCATAGCTGCCATGGGTTTTTATTGTCGTGATTCTTTTTCTGTTAGTAGTGGTATGGTTGTAGAACTGGCATGTCTAGGTTAAAATAATTTGAGTCGTATTGTGTTTTATTTTTGTGTAAGTAGGAGATTTTTAAGTATTTAAGGCAGTTGTTATGTTTTTTATTGATTTTTGGGAAAAATAATACCCCTCCATAAAAAAAATTTGAACTGTGTGTATGAATAAATGTGTGAGCAATGTGGATCTAGTTATGTCATAAGGATTATGGACATGATAATCAGAGCTAATAATTACATGAATCTTATAGGTAGTAGTTTGTAATATTCACTTTGTGCCATTTGTGTGTGAGATGCTACATAGTTTATTTTGTGTGTTAAATACAGAACTTGGCACGTTAGTCTTGCCTAAGTTGTAGGATAGTTGGTTAGGAAAGGATCATAGGCTATTTTTTATGTTAGTCCACTTTTATCCTAAAAGGGCCTTCCATATGCGAATTATTGTAATGCCCTGAGTCTGTACCCCGGACGCTATATAGTGCTCATAGTTCCGAAGGACCACAAGCTAACCCATGACTGGTACCTGCTGCAATATCTAAATAGTATTACTATAAATATGCAGAATTTAGGCAGAAACTTGCCATAAGGTTCAATACTGAAATAAAACTAAATAGGATATAACAATACCAAAACTGAAACATCTGTCTGAAAATACTCTAGTCTGAAAAGCCTCTACTGTCTGAATCATGGAGTTAATGGGACAAGCCCCCAACTAACTCCAACTACTAAAAACTATACTAATAAATTAAAATACTGAAGAAAATAATCATTTCCTCAAACTATGAGGACTCACCACTAACATTTCCTGATGAAGATCTGATCTAATAAGGGTGCTCGAGAGCCTGTGCATCTGAACCTATGATATAAGACATCATAGCATAAGAGAAAGGTATGCGTCAGTACTTTGAATATACCGGTATGCTAAGTGAGGTAGGATGAAATGCATGGGTTCATATGCCTAAATAATACTGACTGAATGACATGATTATAACTGAATGAGAATACATGCATGAATACGTATATTGTATTTAAGATCGTGATTACACTGGATACTGAATTTTGAATTTCTAATTTACTGATATTTAAGTTTACTGATACTGTGTAGCTAATATCTTAGTAACTGTATCTGGAAGTCTTGATTCTTTGGAACTATACTAAGTTTCGTACTGAACTGAGTGACTGTGTCTGACAGTACTGAATCTGTAGAACTGAACTAAGTTCTATACTAAGACTGAGTTTGAAATTGAAACTGTGGGAGGTAATCATCTAACGAACATGACTTTTATAAACATATTGGGGTCCAACCTGTAACCCCAGTTGGAAGGGTGTCAGTACCGTTCCATGGGTAATGACAGGTTATGAGTTAACCCTCTCTGACAGAAAGCTCTTTCGTCAACCCTCGCTGGTAGGAAAACTCGTGTGAGATATATCAACCCTAATTTGGCAAGAAGATATCTCAACCTATTCTATCTATATAGTTCTGTAATACAGGGATTGCTACTAAGGGTCAAACCCTCTGCAGGCAGGAATGCCCCCATCCCTGGGTTCGCTCAGTGCTGAATCTTACTCCCAACTGAATAGACACTGAAATGATTTCCTAGTTCATACTAGTCTTGACTGAACTGTTATTGATTTTACTTAGTTCTATTGACTGACGAAATACTACTAAATTCTGTTAGTTGACTGAGTTTACAGAGGTCTAAACTAAATACTGAACTAGACGGGACTAATACTGAGTCTACTGAGTTCTCCTGAGCCCTGTAACTGACTGAGAGTATTACTGATCATGAAGTGACTGAGATTATTCTATAACTGATGTTGGCTCTTGTTCAACAACTAAATTGTCGGGTATGAATACCCCCAGGACTCGATAGCATGAAAAGTAAAGCTTTACATAATCTTCCATAGCATAAAAATGCACACTTGTTCATAATACATACGATTTCTATTGGCTCTGAGCTATCTTAAGCCTTTCCCTGATCAACTGTACTTTCTCTAAGGTATTGAATACCAAGTCAAGACCTACCACTATAGCCTCACCCACTTCAAACCAACCAATGGGATATCTACACCTCCTCTCATAAAGTGCCTCAAACAGAGCCATCCGAATGCTAGAATGATAGTTGTTGTTATATGCGAATTCAATCAAACACAAGTGGTCATCCCAACTACCTTTAAAGTCTATCGCACACGCTCGCAGCATATCTTCTAAAGTTTAAATGGTCCTTTCTGCTTGACCATCTATCTGAGGATGAAAGGTTGTATTGAGGTGAACTTGGGTACCAAGACCCTTTTGGAATACCTTCTAGAAATAAAAGATAAACTGGGTACCTCTATCTGAGATAATGGACCGGAACACCGTGCAATCTTACCAACTCCCTAATACAGAGTTTGGCATAATCCTTGGCTTAATAAGTGGTATGGACTGGTAGGAAATGAGTTGATTTGGTTATCCTATCTATAATGACCCAAATTAAATTATGTTGGTGACGAGTATGAGGCAAACCCATCACAAAGTCCATGTTCACTTCTTCCCATTTTCAGGTGGGAATACTAAACTCTGGCATAGACCCACTTGGCTTCTAATGCTCGATCTTAACCTGCGAACATGTTGAGAACTTACCCACAAACTCTGTAATGTATCTCTTCATCCCACTCTGCCAATAGATCTCCCATGAATTTTGGCACATCTTAGTGGCCTCTAGATAAATAGAGTAGTGTGCACCATGCACTTCTGCAAGAACTCATTGTCTCAAGTTGTCTACACCTGGCACACATAGCTAACCCTGACAACGGAAAACACCATCTCCCTCTTGGGAGAAGACCTCTACTTTTTTATCTCTGACTGATTCCTTCAACTTGACTAGACTGGGATCCCTATCCTATTTTTTCTTTACCTCAGAAACCAGGGATGATTCTGAACTACTCTGCACCCATACCCTACCTTCTGCCAAAATCGACTAAGTGAACACCTAGTCGAACAAGCTGATGAACTTCTTGAACTAACTTCTTCTTACCATCCTCCACATGAACAACACTACCCATAGACATACTACTGGGAGCATCAGCCACTACATTGGCTTTACCCGAATAATATAGGATGCTCATGTTATAGTCTTTCAACAACTCCAACCACCTTCTCTGACAGAGGTTTAGATCTTTCTAAGAGAACACATACTGTAGGATCTTATGGTCAGTGAACAAATCAACGTGCATCCCATACAGATAGTGCCTCCAAATCTTTAAGGAAAAAACTACTGCTGCTAACTTAAGATCATGAGTAGGATAGTTTGTTTCATAGGGCTTAAGTTGTCTAGAGGCGTAGGATATGACCTTACTTGTCTACATCAAAACACACCCCAAACTAACTCTGGAGGCATCACAATATACCACAAACCCATATGAACCATCTGGTAGTGTCAAAATTGGGGCTGTAGTGAGTCGAGTCTTCAACTCCTGAAAACTCTTTTCACAAGAATCTAACCACTGGAATTTGACTTTCTTTTGAGTTAATATGGACATAGGGGATGCAATAGATGAAAATCCCTTAACAAACTATCGATAATAGCCAGCCAATCCTAAGATACTCCTAATATCTGATGGAGAGATAGGTCTAGCAGTTTCTCACTGCTTCGGTCTTTTGGGGATCAACTCTAATGCCATCACCAGAAATGATATGACCAAGGAAAGCAACTGACCTTAGCCAAAATTCGTACTTACTTAATTTGGAAAATAGCTGATGATTTCTTATAGTCTATAGTACTATTCTGAGATGGTTTTCATGATCATGCTCACTGCGGGGGTAGACAAGAATGTCATCTATGAAGACTATGACGAATATGTCCTGGTACTGCTTGAACACACGGTTCATCAAGTCCATGAAGGCTTCAAGGTCATTGGTAAGACCAAAGGACATGACTAAGAATTTGAAGTGAACATACCAAGTTCTGAAGGCTATTTTCGGGATGTCACATTCTCTGACTCTGAGATGATGATAGCCTGATCTGAGGTCTATCTTGGTAAAGTAATTGGCACCCTGAAGTTGGTCAAACAAGTCATCAATTCAGGGAAGTGGATACTTGTTCTTGACCATGACTTTATTTAGCTGACGGTACTCAATACACATTCTGAGAGAACCGTCTTTCTTACGTATGAATAAAACTGGTGTGCCCCATGGAGACACACTGGGTCTGATGAATCCCTTATCTAGGAGATCCTTCAATTGTTTTTTTAATTCTCTGAGTTCTGTAGGTTCCATTCTATATGGAGAAATAGATATGGGCTGAGTATCTGGAAGAAGATTAATTCCGAAATCAACTTCCCTTTCGGGAGGAACTCTAGGGAGATCTTTGGGAAACACATTTAGGAATGCTACTAACACTAATTCAAGATTAGGGGTTTCTTCACTAGAGTCCTGGAAACGAACAAGATGGTAGACACATCCCTTAGATATCATTTTTCTTGCCCTTAGGTAAGAAATAAGCTGACCCCTAAGTGTTGAAGTACTACCCCTCCACTCTAGGATGGGCTCATTCAGAAACAAAAACTGGACAATTCTATTTCTGCAGTCTACTGATGCATAGCAGGAATAAAGCCAATACATGCCGAGAATGACATCAAAATTAGTCATCTCTAATTCAACTAAGTCTGCTGAAGTGACTTTTTATGATACCATAACCGGAAAGTTCCTGTTTACCCACTGGGCTATGATAGATTTACCCACTAGAGTAGAGTTAGAGAAAGGCTCTGCTAGGATTTTGAGACTGACTCTAAAGTCAGCAGCTATATAAGGAGTAACAAAGGACTAGGAAGCTCCTGGATCTAACAAAGCACAAACATGTAAATGATAAACTTATAACGTACCAGTGACCAAATCAGGAGAAATTTCCTGATCCTATCGAGACTGAAGTGCATAGAGTTGTTTGGGCGCTACCCACTGGTGGCACTGGTTGCGGTACCCTGCTAATTCGGGCGACTGAACTAAGCTGGAGGACGGTTATGCTAACTCTGCGAACCTACTGAGGACACTTTCTAGACCCTGTGTCCTGGCTTTCCATATCCGAAACACACATCACTACCAGCTCTGTAGATACCCTGGTGGTTTCTGCCATACTTCTGACAAAGGGGATTGGTTCGGGCACTACTAACACTACCCTGGAGTTTAGGGACTGATGCCCTATCTCTGTTGCCATCTCTAAATTTCAGCACAGGAGCATTGGCTGAGGACGGAGCTGGAACAGAGGATTTTGGGCAGAACTGAGAACGATTCCAAACCTCTAACTTATATTAAGCAAAGTTGAAATTACCTGTTCTCGCTCTCTTGTATTCCCTCTCCTTCTATTTATTCTTGGCCACCTCTATCTGTTGATCCTGGATATGTCCATTTTCTTAATCAATATTGTAGTCATACACTCCTTTACTACACTGCTAGACACCTCAGACACAAACTTACTCATCTTAGATTTGCTATATGCTACTACATGAAGGGCATATCTAGCTAACTGAGTAAACTTGAGAGAATACTCTTGTGCTATCAAGTTTCCCTAATTTAGATTTATAAACTCTAAAACCTTAGCTTCCCTCAACTCTAGCGAGAAGAACCTATCCAGAAAAGCAACAGCAAACTCCTCATATTCTATGGGCCCTGTATCTGTGACCCTTTTTTGCTTTCCACTGTTTAAACCATGAGTGTGCCACATCCTATAATTGATATACGGCCAACTCAGTGCTCTCAATAGCAATCACTCCCATAATATTTGTGACTTTCTGCACCTGATCAAGAAATTTCTGAAGGTCCTCATCTAACTTAGACCTAGTAAAATATGGAGGGTTTATTCGAGTGAAATCCTAAATCCTGGAAGTAGCAGAATTGTCCACTGGGTTGGCCAAAATAGAAGTTGGACATTCATTCTAGGCTTCCATAGCATAGCTAGGGTGGTGAAAACTTCTCTAAACTCACCGTGGGAGACATGTTCGACCAGAGGATCTGGCAGGACGGGCTGGGATTCTGGATGGTCTCCCGTTCCTCTTCTCTTAGTCCTATTTAGAGGCATATTCTGTAAATAGAAGATAAATTTGGATTAGAAAGAGAGTTTAACTGGAGATCATGCCCACTTGTACGATATGAGTACTGAAAGAGGGGAAACTTTTCCAAAAAAATCTCGTAGCCTCCTGACCATAAGTGTGGCGCTCTACACACCTATTCATAAGACTCTACTATATACGACTTCTAGACTTCCTTGGACTCTGTTGAACCTTAGGCTCTGATACCAAGTTTGTAACACCCCAAGTCTATACCCCAAACTATACACGATGCTCATAATCCCGAAGGACACAAGCTAACCCATGACTAGTACCTGTTGCAATATTTGAATAGTAATACTACAAATATGTGAAATTTAGGTGGAAACTTGCCATAAGGTTCAATACTGAAATACAATTGAATACAGTATAACAATACAAAAACTGAAACACCTGTCTGAAAATACTCTAGTCTGAAAAACCTCTACTGTCTGAATAATGGAGTTGATGGGACTAGCCCCCAACTAACTCCAACTACCAAAAACTGTATTGATAAACCAAAATACTTAAGAAAATAATCATGTCCTCAAACTATGAGGACTCACCACTAACTCTGACTACTGAAGATCTGATCTGCTAAGGGTGTTTGAGAGCCCGTGCATCTAAACCTATGATATAAGACATCATAGCGTAAGAGAAAAGTATGCGTCGGTACTTTGAATATACGGGTATGCTAAAGGAGGTAGGTGAAATGCATGGGTTCATATGCCTAAACAATACTAACTGAATGACATGAATATAACAGAATGAGAGTGCATGCATGAATACGTATATTGTAACTGAGATCATGACAGTATTGGATACTGAATTTTGAATTTCAGATTTACTGATATTTGAGTTTACTGATACTATGTAGAAGATAACTGAGTGGCTATATCTAACAGTATTGATTCTGTGGAACTATACTAAGTTCCGTACTGAACTAAGTGACTATGTCTGACAGTACTAATTCTGTGGAACTGAACTAAGTTCTATACTTAGACTGAGTCTGAAATTGAAACTGTGGGAGGTAATCATCCAACTAACATGCCTTTTTTAAATAGATTGGGGTCTAACCTGTAACCCCAGTTGGAAGGGTGTCAGTACCATGCCATGGGTGAAAACAAGCTATGAGTTAACCCTCTCTGATAGGAAGCTCTTTTGTCAACCCTCACTGGAAGGAAAACTCGTGTGATATGTATCAACCCTAACCTGGTAGGAAGATATCTCAACCTATGCTAGATACATATTTCTATAATACAGGGATTGCTACTAAGGTTCAAACCCTCTGCTGGCAGGAATGCCTCCATCACTGGGTTCGCTCGGTGCTGAATTCTACTCCCAACTAAATAGACACTAAACTAATTTCCTAGTTCATACTAGGCTTGATTGAACTGTTATTGATTTTACTGAGTTTTGTTGACTGATGGAATACTTCTTAATTCTGTTAGCCGATTGAGTTTACTGAAGTCTAAATTGAATACTGAACTAGACGGGACTTATACTGAGTCTACTGAGTTCTCCTGATCCCTGTAACTGACTGAGAGTATTACTGATCGTGACATCACTGATATTATTCTATGACTGACACTGGCTCTTGGGAAACAGCAAAATTATCTGGTATGAATACCCCTAGGACCCGATAACATGAAAAGTAAAGCTTCTCATATCTTGCATAGCATAAAATTGCACACTTGTTCATAATGTATCTATAGAGGCATTTTATCAAACACTTGCATGGCATAAAATATTATACATACTAGTATGATATAATCTTATTATTACATTTACATGAGCAGTTCATCAAATACTTGGATGGCATAGTATAGGAAGAATAATACTAAATAACATGTGAGCATCACGATTCAATTTCCTAATTCATAATTCCATGGGTTTCAACATGAATTCACATGATAAATAACACATCAAATAATCCTACATCAATCTTGTAATAAATCATGAAATAGAAACCCAATTATAGCAATAATCATGAATACACTTTGATTTCAAATCATGGAAATCATGAAATCAAGCTACTTGAAGTTTAAAAGAGTTTCTTTGACTCCAAGGGTGGAGGAAACCCTTGTATGAACACTTCAAATACCTTGGTTGCTAAATTCTTGAAGAAAAATGGTGAAATCTTGAGCCTTGGATTTTGAATTTAGATCTCTTAGGGTTTCTGTTCTTGAGAAGTTTAAGAATAGTGAATGGATTTATTCTCTAAAGAGGCTTAATCTCTTGTTTTGGGGCTGATGATAGGCGTGGAAAAAATACCTTAATACCCCTGAGGATGAAGCTTTTAATGACTGAAAACCAAATTGTCTGTGCGCAGACCGACACACTGTGTCATTGGCATCGACGCGATGGCCAACACGTCGCGTCGAGTCTGCGTTGGTTCACTGGAATTTGCATTGAGCTGAGGGAAAAATTATCTATCGATATGAGGTATGACGTGATGTGTTTAGCTTGCGTCAACTCACTTTTTTGGTCGCTCAAACATGGTCAAAATGAGGTTCAAAAAATTTAAAACTTGTCCGGTAACTCCTACTAACATTCCTGATCATGAATCAATCTAAAGATCGATACTAGAAGGTCATAAGAGTCGTGAAATAGAGTTTCCAACTTACAAAGGACAAAATACTACTAAGTCTGAATACTTAGCTAGAATTTTCTAAGTTTGGGACCCCTTAGCAAGCCTAAAAGACTGAGTTGAGCTTAGGATTTTCGGGGTCTTACAATCATATCCCTTGATCACAATTTTGAGCCTATAGCCTATTTTTCTTATTACACCTTTCACCTTCCCATTTGTGTTATTGTGAGCCTATTTTAGCCCTGGTCCTCCTTGTACATTATGCACCTTAACTCAAGCAAATTGCCTAAGTTGAGGGTGGCTAGTGTAGGAGTGCATAATGTAAAATGGGTATGAAAAAGGGTAAAATAAGTGAAAAATAAAGTAGGGTTAGGTGTGGTAGAAAAAAAATAGAGAAAAGAAAATTGACTAAAAGAAACCACACCCAACCTAAATGTGCAATAAAGAATAAAAAAGGAGAAATAAGGATGGAATAAAAAGGAAATAGGTTAAAGTGTGGACCCCAAAAGTATTTGTAGTGCCAAGGAGGCTTAGTCACTTGATATATCCATATGTATGATACCAACCCCTAGCCTACATTACAAATCGAATAAAGTCCTATAGTGATCCTAACTCGACTAACTGAAAACTAAGGTAAAGAAAATAAATGCAAGCCTATGGTATTTGACGCACATTTATTGGTACTTCTATTTTGAGTGTGAGTGTCTCTTGACTATACCTGAATTGACATCCATTATTTCATATAAGTGAGTGGGACTTCTATGTTTTGTTTTGTTTTGTTTTATCATGTTGTGTGCCTAAGGACATGCAAAAGTTCTAAGTTGTGGGTGTTGAGGTGCTATAGAAATATAGCACTTTCAATGCTTAAAAATATGAAAATATGAAAGTTTATTAGGATGTTATATTAGATATGATGTTTTTTGGGTATGTTTTGTAGGAAATGAGGTTTTGGATGCAATTCTGAAGAAAAAGAAGAAAAGTAAAGTTTTTAGGTACATACAAAGGAAATTTTAGGCATATGTACTACATACTTACCGTATGTGAGAAAAGTATTTTGAGAAATTACAAGTCCAGAGTCTAAGCTATAGGAAAAACCAAGAACATCAACATACAAAGTCAACATACGGATCGTATGTTCAACATACAGACCATATGTAGACATCATATGTTCTGAAGTGGAAAAATATAGAGTTGAAGTTTCAGTTTTAGAGGCTCAGTACATACAAAGTCAACATGTGGTCCATATGTTGACATTGTATGTATTGGAATACAAAATTCTGGAGATTTGAAGATTCAAGGTGCACATACAAAGTTCTACATATGGTCCCTATGTTCAACATACGATCCTTATGTTGACTGTGTAAGTATCCATCGACTTTGTTTTTCCTTTTTCTTTCGGTATTTGATTTTTAGGGTTTCCATGTATTCTATAAATACCCTAATGATGTTTTGTATCAAGGTTATGCACTCTTTATACTCACAAACATATATTCTGATTCTGAGATCCAAATTTGGTCTTAGAATTATATTTGGTTGTTAATTCAGTTGATGTTTTAGCTTTTGAATTGTGATAATCGTTATTTCATCTAATGCTTTCAATTATGAATATTGTTGATTATTTATCACAATCATAATCAGCTAAAATCCTTATCTAGGGTTGTTGAAACCCTGGCGGATTGATGAAGTAGGGGAAGTGCTATGTTGTTCTGAACTAGTGCCCATGCATGTATTGTGTTATCTTCAGTTTAATAGATGTCTTAGTGGTTGCAAACATTAGGATCACTCCTATATTATTACTACTTACTCCAAAAGAGGAGTAGTGACTAGGAAAAGACAACTACAATAGTAATTTGAAAATTAACCGTCGATCCATGTTAATAGGTATTATGTAAGTAAGATCGTTAACTAGCATCTAATAACTAGAGACCTAAAAGGTAATAGTTAACTGGGATTTGGATAAGGTTTGTAAAGAGACATCCTGAGACTAAAATGGTAAAGGATGAGATCTATCAGCAAGTCCAAAAGACCGTTGAAGGTACATAACTTATTAGATTTTCTATGCAAGATATCGGGTTGATTAAATTAAGCACGATAAGCCTACTGAGTTGAGAAGCTAGGGGGAACATAAACCTAGTGTTCATCTACGACTGATTAAATCCAAAGTTGATATTAATCACTTGTTTGAACTTGTGATTAAAATCCCCCCATTTAATTTTCCAGATTTACCCGTTCATTACAGCTGGTAAGATCCACAATTCCATATATTCCCTTGGGACTCAACCCCAACCTTTGTTGGAGTACTATATTTGACAGCGGCTGCAAAATCTTCAGATTGATGTTGTTTCTTGGGAGTTATCATGTGGTACACCCTTATCATAGAGCAACATGAGTATAGCACGCTCCTATTATGGAACTTCACTAGTTTGTGCATAAGGGTGTGCCTCCTCTCCATGTCACGCCCTTAACGTGGACCCTTACTAATTTGGGGAATATACTGAAACACGATCAAAAAATTCTAAAACACATCCTAATGGTCCCATTACTATCCATTACAGTAATTCCACTCAAAACTCACTGCTAAACAGGAATGAGATATCAAAATAAATTGTCAAAATTCTTGGGGATTAATATGCACCCTTCACACAATTCAATAAAATCAATATTTTGTAGTCCAAGAACCATAGCTTTGTTAACTACAAATTTAAAGCCCTTTATGCTGAGGAGACTGGTGACGTCCAAAAAACACCTCATATTAGATGATGACATGGTCG
Source organism: Capsicum pubescens (assembly GCA_030864215.1). Taxonomy (NCBI): domain Eukaryota; kingdom Viridiplantae; phylum Streptophyta; class Magnoliopsida; order Solanales; family Solanaceae; genus Capsicum; species Capsicum pubescens. The sequence continues at coordinate 243,595,566 of CM061546.1, read as the reverse complement.
TTGTCAAAATATAGTAACCCAATAGAGGTTGGTATTGAATCCCAAGGGAACACGTGGAAGGGTAGATCTTAGTAGTTGTAGTCGGTGGGCAGAACAAGAAAAGTAAAAGGGGGTTTTGATGTAATAATCTCGAGTAAGTAACTATACTAACTTTGGTTATAATAAGTTTAGGTTAACAAGAGGATTTTTTCCCCCTAACTTGTTAACACAGTAGTCTTATCGTGCTTTGTTAAACCAACCCGATACTTTAAATACAGAATCTAAGTTATGTACCTTCTGCAGTCTTTTAGACAAGCAGAAGGATTTCACCCTCTATATTTTGAGTCTGTGTATGTCGCCTTATTAACCCTTCTATTGATCCAAGTTAACTATTACCTTTTGATTTTCTAGTTATTAGATAAAACCTAACCATCTTACTAAGATAGAACCTAGAAGCATGGATCGATAGTTAAACTCCAAATTACTGTTGTCTTTATCTTTTCCTAGTCACTACTCCTCTTTTGGAGTAAGCAAAAATATCTATGCGGGGTCGTAATGTGTGCACCCATTAAGAAAACTATCATAACAAAGATAAAGCAATGCATGCATGGGTATCAGTTTGGAAAAACAAAAGAACTTCCCCTACTTCGTTAAGCTGTCAGGGTTTCCACAACCCTAACTATGGGTTTTAGCCACTCATGCTAGCTAATAAATCAATAACACTCATATTTGAAGGAATAGATGAAATCACAATGATAAGAAGTAATAAAACCCACAACCGTAACTGAATTAATGAACCAAAGTCAATACAATAGAGTCCCAAGATCAAAATCGGATCCTAAAATCAAAATATGTTTGTGAATATCAAAAGTCTGTAACTCCTACTAAAAGACACATAAAGGGTATTTATAGTACATGAGGAAACCCTAAAACCAAAGACAAAAAAAAATAGGAGAAAATAGGATCGGTGGCCACATGTGGTCCATACCTGCGGTCTGGTACAGGGTGCAGGTAGTACCTGAGGTCCTAGCCCTAGGCGGAAAAACAAACCGCAGGTACTGGATGGAAATTTCCTACAAGTTTCAGCTCTCGGGATCTTGGACTTTTGGCACTTTCTTTGCCTACCTGTTGTTCATAGGTCCTACATGCAATCTGTAAGTTGATTTAGTAGGTGCCGGGAGTCCACTTTTCAGCTCTTCTTCGATTTTCAAACATGTTTTGATCACGATCAAGCCAGAAAATATCCTAGACATCCATAATTTCTCAAAAAATGGCCAAAAACACCTTTTTCCACCTTTTTCACAAACTTATCATCCAAAATATGATTTTCTGCAAAACATACCCAAAAGGCATCATATCTAACAAAATAACCTCAGAAACTTGCATTTTTTCCTCTTTTTAAGCGTCGAAAGTGTTATATTTCTATAGCACATCAACACAATCAACTTTGAATATTTACATATCCTCAGGCAACAAAACATAACAAAAACAAAAACAATGCTTAACTAGGAGAAACTAAGCTATTCCTGGTAGGCAGTCAACATGTAAAGCTCAAAACTCAACATCCCCTTCCAATCTTATTTTTCAAAACCAACTATGTTTGACGATAAAGCATAACAATATGACACAATGGGATCAAGGTACGACAATTTCATTAGCAACAGACAGCCACTCATATATACAAGTTACTCTACCCAAAATAAGCAAATAGCTAGCAATATGACTCAACTTCCCTCATATCAAGAATATACTACTCACTCATATGAAATCATGCATGTCAAGGCAGGGATGATCAAGAGACACTCTCACTCAGAAGAGAAGTTCCAATCAATGCATGTCAAATACCATAGGCTTGCCCTTATTTTATAAACCTTAATATTCAGATAGTCAAGTTAGGATCACTATAGGGGTTTCCTCGGCTTGTAATGTAGGCTTGGGGGCTGGTATGGTACATATGGACATATCAAGTAACTAAGCCTCCTTGGCAATACACTAACTTTGGTTTCTTACTTACTAGCCAATTTTCATTTTATTCCACCCTTATTTCTCCCTTTTTATTTTTTATTGCACATTCAGGTTAGATGTAGTCTTTTATTCTATTTTCATAATTTTTTCTTCCGTTTAGTTTTTCTTTTTTTTCTTTTCCTACCACACCCAGCCCTACTAACTTTTCTCTTATTTTACCTTTCTGGATACCCATTTTACACTACGCACCCCTATGATAGCCACCCTCAACTTAAGCATTTTGCCTGAGTTGGGGTGCACAATGTCCAAGGAAGACCAACGACAAAATAGGTTCATTATAATATAAATGGGAAGGTGAATTGTGAAACAAGAAAAATAGGCTTATGAGGCTCAAAATCAGGGTCAAGGGATATAATTTACATATGGAGGGCCATTTAGGCTAAAAGTGAACTAAAATTAAAAATGGCCCATGAACCTTTCCTAACTAGCTATCCTTCAACCTAGGCAAGACTAACCAGGCAAATTCTAAATTCAACACATAAAGGGAACGAACTAGTATCTCACATACACATAGCACAGAGTAAATATTACCAACTACTACCTATCCGGTTCATTCAATTATTAGAAAGTGATTATCATGTCCCTAATACTAATTCCATAATAAGATCCACAATGTTCACACATATTTACATTCACAAAGTTCTAATAGACAACTTTTTGGAGAGGTATCAAAAATCAGTCAAAACATGACTATTGCCCTAAATACTTAAAAATCTTCTAAAGACACAAAAACAAAACATAATACAAAATCAAATGCAATACAAAACAAAATTATCCTAGACATGTCGATTCTACAACCATACTGCGGCTGATAGGAAAAGAAACACAATAATAAAAACCCACAACAATATGGTACGCCCACCCCCAACAAAAATCACGCATTGTCTTTAATATACTAAAATAAAGTATAATAGAGGGAAGTGAGAATATACCTAGGATACACTAGGCGCCCGAATCAAGAGCATCTCCAAATAGGCATATCAGTTGGTAGAGACAGTAGTGGTGGAAGTGCACTCTTATATGATGCATCTGCAGCTATAGATGCACACCTTTTCCTATCAATAAATATATACTCTATCAAATTATTCTTGGCCTATTTAATGGCCTGGTCATATAGTAAATTAGGGTCCCATGGGTTGTCTATGAGACCTCTCTTGGCCCAACTAGTGGTACCTCCTCATCACCCTTCACGAAGAAATCAAACTTTCTCAGTTCACATGGAGGTAATATCTGGATCACCTGGAGTATTACTAAGGGAGTGGCTGCAACACAGCTCAGTGTGAAAAAATGTACCTCTACTTGTAATGTATCAAACTCCTCCCTCATCTAGGCTAGATCTGGAGTATTTGTCTTAGTGTATTAGACTATTGATGATAGGCGTATTTACACGCCTAAAGTACTATAATTTACCCAGATTTTAGCTAAGTTTTTAGGACAAAATATATAATTCATGCACTTTTAGTCCTTTTTCCTGTAAGTGAGCTAACAAACATGATTAGCAAGTTTTCAGGTATAAATGATGAAGATTTCAGCATTTTATGGATAACTTGACGCCCAAGGAAGCTTCACAAAAGAAGGAAAGGAGAGCTTGGACACCTAGGGACTAAAAGTGACGCATGGAAAACCTGTCCCGGGCAAAAACAGCATTTCTAAAGACTTTGGGGATCAGCAGTAACTTAGTAGGATTAGGATAATGATGCAGTAACCTAGTAGGACTAGGATAAGTAATGCAGTAACTTAGTAGGAATAGGATATGGGTGTTATAAATACCCTATTTTGCTGGAGATTTTTATTATCCCCATCCATCCATCCATCAAAACAATTCTCCACCACCTTCATCCCTATTCTATCCTTCCCCTTTTTCTTCATTAATTCATTGTTGACATTATTTTTCATATATTTGACTTTTAATTTTTACAACAAGAGAAAAGCTATTTGCAAGGAATTCACGTGAGATTTTTATGATGATAATGTCTATTGTGTTTTCCGTTGCACTCATGCGTAGCTAAACTTCTCTGTTGGGGTTATGGAAGCTTTATGAGATACTATCTATTGCTATGAGTTTGTGAATTCTTGACACGTATGCTGCTTATATCATTACTCTCTTCATCTTAATGCAAATTCTTGTGGTTGCAAACACATAGAATACGCCAGTATAGCATTAACTTGTTCGAAAGAAAAGTTATATGTCTGGAAAAGAGATAATGTCAAGGTAATAAGGCACCAACCCCTGTTAAAAAGTTAGTGTCGTAACTGGATTAACCTCTTGGAGAATTTGTACGGTTAGATACGCTTTAAGCTCGAAAGAGTTAAAGTGAAATAATCCTTGATGGTCGAAAGACGCCTGAATTCACCATAGAATACAATTCTCTATAAGCACATGCATGTCTGAATTCCACATAACTCATAGCCAATAGAGACGTATAACTCATAAGGTGGACATAACCCCAACTCTCAATTCTCATTGATTAACATCTTTCTAAACATTCTTTCTTTTTACTTTGCTATTTTCCATTTTCACTTTGTTACATTATTGCAAGCTACAAAATCCCCCCTATTGCAAGACTTGCACCAAAAGTCTAATAATCTTTGCTTACTTAGTGACCAAGTATTCTCTGTGGGATCGATACCCAACCCAGTTGGGTTCTATATTTGACAACGACCGCTTACACTCTTACGAGAGCTGTAGTTTGAGCGTTATCAAAAATTGGCGCCGTTGCCGGGGAATACAGTTGTCAACTAAGTTTGTGATAGTTACTAGACCCTTTTGTCAAAGATTCTCGTACTTTACTTTTAGTTGTTGTTTTTGTTTTCTGCAGGTTTTGTTCAGTGCATGCCAAATACTCAAAGTTCTGGTCAACCATTATTACCCATAAACCCTAAACCGTAACTTATTGGCAGAATGGATGCACAACGTGACATTGACAGAAGGGTGGCTCAACAGAAGCAGGCTAGACTAGCTGCACTGGCAGCTGCTCAAGTGCATCAATAGAATATTGATAACCCAGGTCGTACAACAAATCCTGATGATGAGGACCTGGGTGATGAGGAGCTACTGAATCCTAGGCGTACTGATGAAGTGGTGGCACCTATGCATAGGAGAGATCGTCAAGCTAGAATGAGACCTGACCGCCGAGCTGTGAAAGCTCCTTTTGATGATGATGATGACGATCTGGATGGAGCTGGTGCTACAAGAGCTATTATTCCTCCACCCTTGGCACCCGGAGCCAAGTTCAATATCACTAGCGCCATGATTCAATTATTGCAGCTCAAGGGATTATTTGGTGGACTTGCAGGCGATGACCCGAATATGCATATGATCAATTTTATCTCTACATACAAGTCCTTCGACAATCCAAGAGTTGGACAGAATGCAATTCGGCTGCACTTATTTCCATTGTCTCTATCTGGGGAGGCAACGTTATGGTTGAACGGGATAACTCCTGATTCTATTACTAATTGGAGGCAATTGAAAGACGCTTCCTAGAAAGATTCTTTCCGCCATCCAAGAGAGCACAGTTGAGAGATGAAATCAGCAATTTTCGACAGTTTCCAACTGAAGCTCTCCACGAAACATGGGAGAGGTTCAAAACAAAGCTTATGCGGTGCCCAAACCATCATATGACCAATGTCCACTTGATGGAGATATTATACAGATCTTTCAACTCGGTGACTAAGCCAGTGGTTGATAACGCAGCAGGTGGGTCATTCATGGACCTTACTTTTAATGAGGCAAATGGTATGCTAGATCGTATGACAAAGCAGAGTAGAGCTTGGCATACCAGGGATTCTGAGGTATCAAGCTCTACTATATCCATTGGCATGACTGCAGAGCAGAGGCGTAGACAAGAGGAGCGTGACCAAGATATGGCTCACATGAAAACACAGATGGACCTTCTTACCAAGCATTTATTATCAGGGAAGACCGAAAAAGTCAAGGTTGTTGTGTCACAGGGAAGAGATGAATCTGATTCTGAGGAAGAAGCCAACTACTTGAATAATCAGGGGGGTTTTCGAGGCAATGCCCAAGGAAACCAAGGTCAGAACTATTATGATAAATCCGTATACAAGGATCGTGATCAAGGAAGTTGGAAGAATAAGACTGACAGGAGTGGTTTATATGTTCCTCCTGGAAATCGTGAGGCTGTGGCGTCTGGCTCTGGGAAGATGTCCATGGAAGATATGATGGCTAAGCTGTTGAGAAGAGTGGAGGCAACCAACATGGGAGTAGCTGAGGTGAAGAATGATTTATCCTCATTAAATTAATTGGTTGACTCGCATTCTACTGTAATAAAATAGCTGGAGCAACAATTGAGTCAACTATCAGCGGTATTCAACCAAAGGAGGGCTGGCACGCTACCTAGCGACACTGTGCAAAACCCAAGGAATGACGGATCGTGTATGGCTATTACTACCCGGAGTGGTAAAGTGTTAGAAAATCCGTCCAAAGGCAAGCAGGTGGTTGATGATGTAGCGGATAATATTATTGATGCAGAATGTGAAGAGGCAGAAGAAGCTGAAGTGAGCACTCATGACGTCACCCCTAGACGTTTGCAGCCTGAAAAGAATGATAGTTGGAAGCAAGGTAAAAAGAAAGTGGTGGAGAAAACTATTCCCCTTCCACCACTACCTTTTCCTCAGAGACTGAAGAAGAAGGCTGACGATACAAGGTTCAGTAAATTCAAGACGATGTTGAAGAAGCTGACTATTAATGTCCCTTTGGTGGAGGCGCTAGAGCAAATGCCTGGGTACGCAAAATTTATGAAGGATCTTTTAACAAAGAAGCGGGCAGTAAGCTATGAGCCAGCAGATAATATTCATCATTGCAGTGCAATTGCCACAAGGTCCTTAGTACAGAAGAAGGCAGACCCTGGTGCTTTCACTATTCCTTGCACGGTTGGATCTATGAATTTTGCTAAGGCATTATGCAATTTGGGAGCTAGCATCAATTTGATGCCACTATCCATCTACAGAAAGTTGGGGTTGGGCGACCCTACACCAACCAATATGCGGCTCGTGATGGCAGATAGGTCGGTAAAATGACCTGTGGGTATCTTGAATGATGTGTTGGTGAAGGTGTCTACCTTTATTTTTCCTGCAGACTTTGTGATTTTGGATTGCGAGGTGGATTCTGAAGTTCCCATAATCTTGGGATGTCCTTTCCTTGTAACAGGAAGTGTGCTTATTGACATGAGAGCTAATGAGCTTTTATTTCGGTTGAATGACGAAGTGGTCCGCTTTGATATATGCAAAGCAATAAAGCAGCCCAGCGATATGAATGTGTTCTCTGTAGCTGATGTTCATTATGAGGATAAGAAAGCATTATCTGTAGAGAAACAGCTTACTGTTGAGCCACTATCTGATGTGCTGTTGAATGTTGAGCATAAGGATGATGAAGATTATGAAAAAACTATGTGTTCTCTAAAAAAAATAGGGTCCTATTCTCATACTCCTAAGCAGTCGGACCTTGATCTTAAGAATCAACCGTCACCAACAGCAAAGACTTCCATTGAAGAGCCACCAGTGCTAGAATCAAAAGAGCTCCCCAGGTATGCATTCTTGGGAAGTGGAAATACACTTCCGGTGAGTGTTGCAGATGATTTAAGTGAACAGCACGTAGAGGCTCTCATCTCTGCTCTGAAGAGGTACAAGAGAGCCATTGGTTGGTCTATTGATGATATAATTGGTATCCCACCTGGGATATGTATGCACAAGATGCATCTCGAAGAAGATTGCGTGCCCACAATGAAGCATCAGCGTCGTCTGAATCCATTCAGAAAACGATGCACCAAATATCTTGGTGAAGTCTAAGTAATCGAGATAACTATGTCGTGCCGCGACAATAAATCAAGCGCTTGGTGGGAGGCAACCCATCATTTTTAATTGTTTTTAATTGTTTTGTTTTCTTAAGATTTTGTCGAGCCACGACCAAAACTAAGGCGCTTGATGGGAGGCAACCCATCATTCTAATCATTTTTGTTGTTTTTGAGTAAGTGTAGGTGCAAGAGGTATAAAGAAGGAGATTGGTTTCAAATTTTGATTTGGAAGTATTGCATGTTGAAGGTGGTAAGTTAGGAATGAAGAAGCAAAAGGCTATGGGTTAGGCATTGCCTATGAAAATATAGGCAAAGAACAAGGCAAGGCCTATGTAAATCTAGGCCACGAACAAGGCATGGCCTATGCTATGGCCTAAGATCTCGGATTCTAGAGTGCCATAGCATAGGCGCCGCCTATGCTCAACAATGCCATAGCATAGGCGCCGCCTATGCAAAAGCATTTTGTCTCTTAATCTAGTATGCCATGGCATAGGCGCCGCCTATGCCTAACAATGCCATAGCATAGGCGCCGCCTATGCCAAGCATAGGCAAAGCATTAGGCACCGCCTATGGTCACTTTTGGCCTCCAAATTCGATTCCAAATGGGTCAAAACCCGACCCAAGCTTGTCCTATAAATAGAACCTTAGTCTTAGAACAAAAATGCATTGCAAATTCAACCTAAGTGCCGCCTACCTCTCCAAAATCTCTCAAAAAATTTCCTTTTGCTCTTTTACTTTGCAGGAACATCTTCCGAGGCCATCAACCAAGTAAGTACTTCTTTGTTCTTCTTTTATATTCCGTAAGTACTACACTACTACGCCTATAATGAATTGTTAAATCTTGAAGTAGTATTGGTGATTTGAATGTGGTTGATTTGTTGTGATACATCTCGTTGAGTGAAAGAATACGTGTGGGTGTTCTTGATTTTGTTCCGACTTGTATTTGATTGTTATACACTGTCATACTTTTGCGGAGTCGACATGGTGAAGTTAATTGCATAATCTTCAAAATTGAATGCTTTAATGTTTGAATGACTCGTTCATCGAGATAAAGATCATGATTGAATACAAGTATGAGATGTTGTGATTATTTCTATGCCATAACTTGATACGATCTCTATGTAGTAGTCTTGTTCAAAAAGTGCATTAATCCAAACATGAAAGTATGATCAAGATTACATGAAATAGAGTTGGAAAGGATAGTTAAGACGACATGAAAGTATGACTGTGCTGAACAAGTTGGAACATAATGCCTAAACGTATATCGATGAAGTCTGAGTAATCGACAATGTTCACTTAATTAGTTTGTGCCAACAAATTAAGTGTGGGGTGGTGCCACTACTGTTTTTTTTGTCGACTGTATCTACCGAGATGAAGCTAACATGACTATCATTTTAATCTCAGGTACAATGGCACCAAAAGCACGCCAAGGAAAAGACAAAGCAACCACCTCACAGAAAGGCCAGAAAAGGGGAAGAAAAGAGTAAGATGAATCCTCCTCACTACAAATACCTCAACGCACTTTTGGATCAAGTGGGTACAATTTGAGGAAACTCTGAGGATGACGACTCTGATGATGATTCCGATGCAGGGGGTATGACCCCAGACATAGAGGATGAGTCCGACTAATCAGGTTCTTCTTATTTATTTTCCACTGAGGGCAGTGTGTCCCGTCTAAGTGTGGGGTGCTGGTATTTGTATGCTATACATCTTTGTCTGCATTTGCATTTATTCTAGTTCTTGTTTGTTTTAATTAGTCGTAATTAGTTAGTTTAAATTTTAAATTTATTAGATTTTGCATGAAATTGTTCTGATAGACGGCATGGTAGTATAACAAGAGTTTGTGCTAAAATCATTACTATTGAGATGTTTAGGCTCTAATTGTGACTCACTATGTGATAATTGTGTGGTTTAGTTCCTTCATCTGTTGGGTCAAGAGTCTATACTACTCCCAATAAAGTCGACCATGTGCCTTGTGTGTGTGAGGATATAGTATATTCTGTGTTTGTGGCTGATGCTAGAACTTGCCTGGTGTGTGTGTGAAGCGAAATAAAGAGTGTGAGTTTAGGAGATGATTTAGGCATTTCTTTGGCAATCTGTAATTGTTTACCTTCGTTTTACCTACCCGTGGACATTATCCTAGTCAACCCTTTTGAGCCTTTAAGCCTATTTTCTTTGACAGCCTCATATGTAAGCCTAATCCATTTTTTTTCAAGACCATAATTTGATCCAAATTCCTAAGCGCTTTAAATTGTAAAGTCATGTGACAAAATAAGAGGAAATTGGATGAGTGTGATGCCTTAGAATGTATTGGTGCTTGAATTTGTTATGAAAAAGAATTGCTATCATAGAGGTGTGTTATGAAAAGAAAAATGAAAAGAAAACTAAAAAGTTAGTTATGTTTAAAATTGAAAAACAAAAGAGGTGAGAAGGGGTGGTAGATTAAAAGAAAGTAGAAAGGTTGTTTAAAAGAGAGTATTAATGGCATAATGTGATGTATTAAAGCGCTTAGGAACATAGTCACTATTTCTGGCCAAAATAGTCCTACTCGTCCCTTAGCCTACATTACAACCTGTAGAAGACCTATTTGATCCTAAGCTTAGCATTCTGATATTTAGTGGAGCATTACACTAAGGGAAAGCCTATGGTCATCAGTTGCAACATATGAATTCTTTGTGAGAGTGAGAGCAAGGAAAATCTTACACCCATGTTTCGAAAAATGAAATACTTGTGAGTGATTATGGGTGATATATTGTGAGACACACATGGTTGATGAGTTTTGGGTAGTTGTGTATGATTCTTTGTGCCTTAACTTTTGGATACGAATTAACCATCATCACGAGTCTATGTTGGAGGTTGAATTGTTTCTAGTAGTGATCAGAAAACTACTCTTTGTTAATAATTGACGTGCCTGTCTTGATGAATATTTTGTGTTGTTACTGTGAAACCCTAAGTAGATTTTTAGATGGACATGGTATTTTGTTCGAGGAAGAACAAAGCTTTAAGTGTGGGGTGTTGATGATAGGCGTATTTACACGCCTAAAGTACTATAATTTACCCAGATTTTAGCTAAGTTTTGAGGACAAAATATATAATTCGTGCACTTTTAGTCATTTTTCCTGTAAGTGAGCTAACAAACGTGATTAGCAAGTTTTCAGGTATAAATGATGAAGATTTCATCATTTTATGGATAACTTGACGCCCAAGGAAGCTTCACGAAAGAAGGAAAGGAGAGCTTGGATGCCTAGGGACTAAAAGTGACGCATGGAAAACCTGTCCCGGGCAAAAACAGCATTTCTAAAGACTTTGGGGATCAGCAGTAACATAGTAGGATTAGGATAATGATGCAGTAACCTAGTAGGACTAGGATAAGTAATGCAGTAACTTAGTAGGAATAGGATATAGGTGTTATAAATACCCTATTTTGCTGGAGATTTTTATTATCCCCATCCATCCACCATCCATCCATCCATCAAAACAATTCTCCACCACCTTCATCCCTATTCTATCCTTCCCCTTTTTCTTCATTAATTCATTGTTGACATTATTTTTCATATATTCGACTTTTAATTTTTACAACAAGAGAAAAGCTATTTGCAAGGAATTCACGTGAGATTTTTATGATGATAATGTCTATTGTGTTTTTCGTTGCACTCATGCGTAGCTAAACTTCTCTGTTGGGGTTATGGAAGCCCTATGAGATACTATCTATTGCTATGAGTTTGTGAATTCTTGACACGTATGCTGCTTATATCATTACTCTCTTCATCTTAATGCAAATTCTTGTGGTTGCAAACACATAGAATACGCCAGTATAGCATTAACTTATTCGAAAGAAAAGTTATATGTCTGGAAAAGAGATAATGTCAAGGTAATAGGGCACCAACCCCTGTTAAAAAGTTAGTGTCGTAACTGGATTAACCTCTTGGAGAATTTGTACGGTTAGATACGCTTTAAGCTCGAAAGAGTTAAAGTGAAATAATCCTTGATGGTCGAAAGACGCCTGAATTCACCATAGAATACAATTCTCTATAAGCACATGCATGTCTGAATTCCGCATAACTCATAGCCAATAGAGACGTATAACTCATAAGGTGGACATAACCCCAACTCTCAATTCTCATTGATTAACATCTTTCTAAACATTCTTTCTTTTTACTTTGCTATTTTCCATTTTCACTTTGTTACATTATTGCAAGCTACAAAATCCCCCCTATTGCGAGACTTGCACCAAAAGTCTAATAATCTTTGCTTACTTAGTGACCAAGTATTCTCTGTGGGATCGATACCCAACCCAGTTGGGTTCTATATTTGACAACGACCGCTTACACTCTTACGAGAGCTATAGTTTGAGCGTTATCAACTATAACCCATCTCTCAAACTCATAGAGCCATGTATGAAAGTTGACACATATCTCAGGAAGTGCAATACTCAGTGGGGCCTCCAATTGGGCCTATGCCGGCTCAAATCTAGTCCTAACCCCTGATCTTATCTGCTTGTAAAGGGTGGTCATCTCAGTCTCGACAACCCTCACTCTAGCATTTGTGGCCCTCTGGTTATCCACTAAACTCTGCAAAACTCGCCAGATATAGTGATCATACTTGAAGTAGGAGCTATAGTGGATGGGCGAGTAGGCTGTAGAGGTACACCCACAGACTCTAAGGTCAAAGTCGGTGTTAAAAAAGAAGTAGTTGGTGTCCCCTTACCCTGTGTACTTGAGTTTGGATCATCTCTCTGCTCCTCTATCTCTATATTAATGCTAATATCCAAATCACCTTGATGTTCCTCATTAGACTCAGCAAAAAAAATTATACCCACAATCTGGGCCCGTGATACTGCTGCCTGATGTCTTGATCTCCTAGAAGATCCTGGATATGCCAGATACCTCATAGTCCTAGTCTACACACTCACTATTGCAAGTACCCTTTCATCTACACCTGGTATCTCAAGTACATCGGCCTCATCGTATAGGCTCTGAATCGTGTAAGGGAATGGTAGATTAGTCAACTCCCTAGGGGTTCTTTCATTAACTCATACCTTAGGATGGCAGCAAAATCAATACCATTATCGACCATCATACAAGAAACACATGCACCTCCATCCCAAGTCAACATATTATCCAAAGTAGTGGATATCATCCTGTATTTAATCAGCAACCACCAAAATTTTTCCTCAAGTGTCAAGAGGCCCTTCTTGATCACAACATGCCCCTCAATCTATGGGTTCACATCACATAAAGGTGAAATATAACTGGCTATCCACCTAGCCATCTCAATCCTCTCACATCAGTGCTCAACCTCCCACATGATATGGAAATCATGTGTGATCCTTATTATGTGGTTGCACTCAATTGTAGATGCAGGAGTAATGTAGTCTAGGCCAAAGATAACTCTGCAGATAGTCTCTATCGATATGTCAACTCTAACCCCTCTAACTGGTGTGTGCTCAAGCTATGGTTGTCTGGAAAATTTGATCAGGCCTAGATGATGGCACATAAGAAGGACTATGGTAGCTCTATAGGATACATATAATTCCATACCATAGTTGGTTTATACAAACTAAGTGTCCTAGTCATCCACTCTAGCTGATATCTATCAAATGGCACCCACAATAGTGATACTCGATCTAATACCCATAGGTCAATCCGAAAGTCCTTATAAATACACCTAATAGGCCTGCCTTCCTTCCAAATATAATTGTTAATAGTAAAGATCTCTTGCATTCCTGGTACACACCAGCTCTGATGTCCTACCTCGGGAGGTGCATCTGAAGCATGCACAGGATTAGGACTCTGCCCTTTCTATAATGACTCACCATGGGTATCCTACTCTGTACCCTCCTAATACTAGGGTACATCACTCTACTATACATAATTAGAGGTACTCTCATCAGACTGGGGCACAGTGATGGCTTCTCCTAAACTACTTCGTCGGATGAATCTTGGGACCCCTCCTCAAACTGGGGGTCTTGAGCAGCAACCTATGGAGTAGACTCAGACTCTATCTCCTCATTATCATCATCATCAGGTGGAGGATTATGTGGTGGTGACATTTTGGTTGTCTTCATCCTCAGTCGAGCTACAGCTGACTGAGTAGCCTGGCGAGTCTGTCCTCTTAAGACTTTGCGTGTCACCTTAATCTCAATGTCTATATGACACTGCCTCGGGTACTCCTCCACTAAACTTTTAGGCTTGGAAGACTGCTCATCTCCTCAAAGTACTGACCTTCATCTTCTTCACCGCTTTTGGTGCTATATGTACCTAAAAAACTAGTTGTTAGTTTAACACAAAAGTGAGGGATAGCAAAAGTTAAAGAAAAACTCAAAATTTAAAAAGATTTTTCCTCAATTTTTGCACCCCTATAATATATTTGAAATTCCAACAAGTCCAATGTATAAACACTTATCATAAATCATAGCTTTCAAGCAAACAAACATGCTCAATGATACGCCTAAATTACACCTCTCCTATGAGAGAGTAAGTTGTCATCATCAAATATATAACCCAACTAGGTTAGGGTTAAATTTCATAGGGATTATGGTGTTAATCAAGATGACTTGTGATTTAATCGACTAATAGTCAACAGTTTCCTTTAAATGGGAGTTTTATCAAAGCAATCTATCCTTAGCATTTCAATTTGATTTAGAAACTCAAAGTTAATTTTTCGTCAATGATGTAGTTAAACTAGAGTCATGATCACTATGATTAATAACACGTTTGAATAATAGTTATGGTATTTGATTCTCACGACTTGTGGAAAACACCAAATAATTAATATCGACAATGTATCTAAGTGTTTTTCAACCTACTTAGATATTAATCTCCCTTATTCTTTCAAACTTAAGAAAACCTTCTATTCTCACTAATTTTATCTCGAGTTGATTAATCTTATTACAGCATTAACCATTAGAAGGAAAAATTATCTTTCCAAATCCTCATTGACAATTCACTATCTTTAATTGATTTCTTACTTCAAGCAAACCAACATAAGGCATGTTGTATTGTTTGACACCAATAGAAAACAAGTAATGCAACAGAATTATCAAAATGAATCCCACGGTCATTTATATCTAATCCAACTATTGAATAAATAATGTAATAATCATAGCTCCCATAACTCTGATTGTGGGGTTTAGTTCCACATGAAATTAAAAGAGATTTCAAAAGATTGATCCATAATTCAAAGTTTTTAGACTCACAAAAGATTAAATCAAATGTTATCCTTCAAGTTTCACCAAAAATTTCCCAAAACTAAACCAAAAATTGAAAATTTAATTCAAAACCTCAAAGCCACAAACTGTAAACTAGCATTATTGGAATAAAGTTTCAATGCTAATGAAAACATAAAAACTTCTATTTATATCCATAGATTTCAAAATTTAAAATTCAAAAACCCAAAATTATCGCACAATAGTTAATGACAAGGCTGACAGCTTGTCAGCCAAGTTATCAACTTAATTCTTCAGCAGCTACAATCAGTATATGGTTGACGACAAACTTGATAGCTTATCACAGTTGTCAACTAATTTCTTCAGCACCTGAGTTCTGTTTTTGCTTGATAACGAACTTGAAACTTATCACTTAGTTGACAACTTATCAACCAAGTCGTCACTTCAATCTTCAATATACTGCTTCCTGACTTGTCATCTCTATTTCACCAAAAATTATTTTTTGTTTTTTTTTCTTTGGTTTTCTAACATCTTGACTTTTCATACAAAATCAAATGAAATACGACCAAAAACAACATAAGTTCCTTAAGAACTTACAATTATTCCAAGTTAAAAGACTTAAATGTTATTTCAAGAAGCTAGAACACCACTCAACTATTGGTATTTCTTTCATTCATTCAAGTTCAACTTCCAGTTGGGGCCTAACTTTAGGTTTTACTTCAAAACAAGGCCTACATTAAGTTTTTTGCCTACCTCAAGGCTCCTACATACAAGCATGATAATTTATATATATTTTGAAATGGAATACACATATCAACTTGTTTAAATAATAGATAGATCAATACATAACTAATTGAAGTCAAGAAAGTTACTTTTTATATGAAGAACCAAAAAAAAAAAAAAGAAATCAAGCAAACCGAAGTTGGAACGTGTTTTTAGTGTGTTGGAGCAAGTGGGTATCTTAAACAAATGACAATTTAGCCTTTACTTAAGTGTGGGGGAATTTGGTGTTTTAAGAGGGAAGTTTGAATTGAAAGAGAATTGAAATTTTGAGTATTAGAGTAAGTTAGAATAAGATTAAGGTTGTTTAAATATAGGTGGGGCTGTTTTAGGTCATATATAAGTGTTGGTGGGTCCAAAATTTGAATTAAAAATCAAGCCCACAATTATCCAAACCGCGGCTGCTACCTACGGCCTACACCTGTGGTCAGGCTGTGGGCATAGATGCTACCTGCGGCCAGCAGGTGCTGGGTGCATGAGCCGAGCCAAAAATTCTGGCCTACTTTCCTGCAGCCTGGACTTGGAGTTTTTATATTTTACTAGCTACTTATGGTCTCGTAACCTAAGTTTGAGGTCCCAAAAGTAAAAATAGATGCCAAAGTCCACAAACTTACACATTTTTTTCATCCTCAAAATTTTAACTTTTTTGGCTTATTACTCAACTTACCATGTAGGACTTGTGACCTTGATGGGTTGATCACATAGCCCCCTTATATGGAAATAGATGAATATAGAAATTTTTAACCATATTCTGAGTAAGTGCATGAGCTAAAAACCTACCAAAAAAAAATGTGAACACTAAAAATAGTGGATTGCCTACCACTCAGCACTTGATTTTACGTAGCGGCACAATGTGGCTATGTTGGTTACTTAGACTTCACCAACAATACTTTGGGTTGTCTCCCATGTAGTGCTTATTTAATTTCACATCACGATGTGGGTATCTTGACTACTCAAAAATGATCAAGATACCCATAGGAATATCCTCTGTGGTCATCAATACAATCAATCACCAACACTACCCTCATGTCGGTTGGCTGCTTCATTGACTTTTGGATGTTAAATGTAACCTCCTCATCGTCAACTCTAAATTTTAGCTTACCTTTCTCCATGTCAACCATAGCTCTGCCTGTGGCCATGAACAATCTTCCTAATATAATGGGCATCTCGGTGTAATCCTCACAGTCCAGGATGACAAAGTCAGATAGAAACATAAAATTATCCACCCTCACAATGACATCAAAAGAGATTCCGATAGGCTTATTCACTGTACGGTTAGCCATTAATAGTTGAATCAAAGTCGGTTACGGAGGGTTCAATCCCAATTGCTTAAATACATCTAGAGGCATCAAATTAATATTGGCTCCCAAATTACACAAGGCTCTGGTATATTGGGATAACCTAATAGTGCATGGTATAGTTAATGCACCGATATCACCCTTTTTTTGTTCCAAAGACCTAGTCGTGACTGCACTGCAGTGGTGTATACCACCAACATCCTAAAATGTCGCTCTTTTCTTCCTTGTGACCAACTGTTTCATGAACCTAGCGTATCTAGGCATCTGCTCTAATGCCTCAAGAAAAAGTATGTTCAAGATCAATTCTTTCAACATATTAATAAATTTCTTAAATTTACCTTCCTTTTTCATCAACCTCAATATCTAAGGAAAAGGTGGGGCGGTCTCGAAATCTGTCAGATTTCTAGCTCAATGACCAAACCCTTACCTTTTTCTTCAACAGCTTTACCTTAAACACCTATTACCTTCTCAGCCTTAAAAGTAGGTGTCTCATTATTAACATCGTCCGCAGCAGGTTGTGGTGGACCCATAGTAATGATACCACTACTCATGGTAATAGCAAGTACGTGACCATCATTTTTAGGATTTTGCATCGTGTTGTTCGGAAGGGTACCTGGATGCCTCTGGTTCAGAGTTGCTGACATCTACCCAAACTGATGCTCCAACTGCTTGATAGCAGTGGCATGTGACTCAACCTTCTGGGTCAATCCTAAAATATTGGCCTTAATATCCTTAAGGTTTATCTCTTGACTTTTGTGACCCTTCACCAGCTTAGCCAGCATCTCATCAATTTTAGATTCTGCATCTCAACTACTAGGTGGAATGTACCTATCTCCCTTTTCTCTGTAGTCATCCTTTATCCTCCAGTCACCATCTCCCTCTCTACTATGATCTCTGTATCTTTCATAATAGTTCTGACCTTGGTTCCCTTTCCCTTGGTCTTGGAAACATGCAAATTAATGATCCAGGTAATTCACTTCCTCCTCAAATTCTGACTCGTAAGCTTTGAAAGTTGACCCCTATGTTGCTACTGTATTTACCTTCTCTGAAGTCACTGCTGCAAGCTGCTTTATAAGTACCCCAGGATCAGTCCTTAGAAACACAATCTCTTGCACTAGTATGTCATCAGCTACTTTTTGGTTGTGGGAGGCACCAATAGCATAAGTGTGAGATCCTCTCTCAGCCTCTTGAGTTTGCCACCCTCGGTTTGTGAGTGAGATCTAATCCAACATCTTTTAAAATGCCTCCCAATGTAGTCTCATAAAATCTCCTCCGGATATCTTATCTTTCATGGCTCTGGAGTTGATTTTTAGGGCTCTATAGAATATCTCTAATAAGTTTATCCCTGACGATTGGTGATTGGGAACCATGCTCAACTTCTTCTTGAACCAAAACCATGCCTCATATATAGACTCTAACTATAGCTATCTGAAGTTATAAATCTCTTCCTTAAGCTGCAACATCCTAGATGGAGGAAAGAACCTGCTCAACAATTTCTTCCATAACTTGTTATGTGTAGTGATAGAGCCTCTTGGCAGTTCTCCTAACTATAAAATACTTCTCCTATAGGTGATAAGGAAATAGCCTCAGTCTAAGTGCTTCCTAATTGACATTTGTATTTGTATGCAAACTTAAAATCTCAAGGAAATTGGCAATTTGCAAGTTTGCATCATCTGTAGGCAGACCTGCAAACACACCGTTTAGATTTAGCAGCTGGATCATTACGCTCGTGATATCGAACTTGATGCCTGGGGACAAAACAAGAGGAACCATATCTCCAGTCTCTAACAGCTCAATATATCCCAAGTCTTTTTCATCATCTATTTATGGTTGCACATACTGATATACTGGGATTACTTGAATACGGGCACCTCTAACTCTCTTCTAGTTTCCATTGAGTGTTGTTTGACGGTCTGTTGTATGACTTCGTTCATCTAGCTCTTCCTCTCTAGCTACCCATTGATCTTCTACCATAGCCCTCATCTCAGTTTCATAGTTTGATAATATCTCACCAGTCTGTCAATCAACGATATCTTGTACTCCTTTGGGATAAGGGGGCGGCACAACATCACGAACCCCTTCTGGAGGTTCATCTCTTTTATACTCAGACATCCTACCAAGTGTTTGTAGGATCATCTTTGGATTTGGATTCAGTGAAAGTAAGAGATTTTCTAACCTCTGTGTGCTAGGCATACACCGGCATATGCTCAGCTAACAAAAAAAAAGAAAAACCTAAAATCTGCAACAACTTCAAATCACAAATCAACATCGTATTCCCTGACAACGGCGCGAAAATTTTGATGACATACAAATAGAACCTCCTATTAAATAATGATACGATTGCTGTAAAAATATAGTAACCCAATAGAGGTTGGGGTTGAATCCCAAGGGAATACGTGGAAGTGCAGATCTCAGCAGTTGTAGTCGGTGGACAAAACAAGAAAAGCAAAAGGGGGTTTGATGTAATAATCTCGAGGAAGTAACTATACTAACATCAGTTCTAATAAGTGTAGGTGAACACTGTGATTTTGTTCCCCCTATATTCTGAACTCCGTATCTTATCGTGCTTCATTGATCCAACCCAATACTTTGCATACAGAATCGATAAGTTATGTACCTTCTGCAGTTTTTTAGATGAGCAGAAGGATTTAACCGTTTACCTTTTGAGTCTTAGTATGTCACCATACTAACCCTTATCTTGATCCCAGTTAACTATTACCTTTTGAGTCTCGAGTTATTAGATGAAACCTAACCATCTTACTAAGATAGAACCTAGAAGCATGTTTCGACGGTTAAACTCAAAATTATTGTTGTCTTTATCTTTTTGTAGTCACTACTCCTCTATTAGAGTAAGAAGTAATATCTAGGCTAGATCTTGATGTGTGCACCCATTAACAAAAATATCATAATAAATATAATGCAAAGCATGCATGGGTATTAGTTCAGAACAACGAAATCACTTCCCTTACTTCATCAATCCATCTGGGTTTCCACAACCCTAGCTATGGGTTCTATCCACTCATGCTTATGAGGAAATCAATAACATTCATATTTGAAGGCATAGATGAAATCACAATGATAAGAAAACCCATAACTGTAACTGAATTAATGAACCAAAGTCAATACAAGAGAGTCCAAAGATCAAATTTGGATCTTGAAATCAAAATAGGTTTGTGAATATCAAAAGTGAATAACTCCTTCTAAAAGACACATAAAGGGTATTTATAGTACATGAGGAAAACCTAAAACCAAATCCTAAATGAAATACGAGAAAATAGGGTCAGTGTCCACATGTGGTCTGTACCGTGGTCTGGTAAAGGGCGCAAGTAGTACCTTTGGTCTTGGCCCTGAGCATAGGTACAAACCATAGGTATCGGATGGAAAATTCTTGCAAGTTTCAGCACTCAAGATCTTGGACTTCTGGCACTTTAATTGACTACCTGCGGTCCTTAGGTCATATATTTGGTCTATAGGTTGACTTAGTAGGTGTTGGGAGTCATTTTTCAATTCTCTTCTTCGATTTGCAAACATACTTTGATCACGATCAAGTCAAAAAGTATCCCAAATATCCAAAATTACTCCAAAATTGGCCAAAACACCTTTTTCCACTTTTTTCATAAACTTATCATCCAAATCATGATTTTCTTCAAAACATACCCAAAAGGTATCATATCTAACAAAATAACCTCAGAAACTTGCATCTTTTCCTCATTTTAAGCATCGAAAGTGATATATTCCTGTAGCACATCAGTGATAAAACCTGAAATGCCACATCTTCAAGTCATCCTTTGCACTTGTAGCAAGATAAAAAATTTCCATTTTATAAACATCCAGGGGAAACCTCTTGTCTGGAGTCATGGTGTTGAAAACCTCTTTACCTGACTTCGTGTTTGTAATGACATAAGCATCCTCATCAAACCAAAGTGAATTCTCATCATTCATTAGTTGTCTAACACTTAAAAATCTTTATCCTAAATTGGGTACAAATTGAACGTTATCCATCCTATTTACTTTGTCATGGCTAAAGTCGACACCTCCAGTGTCTTTTCCTTTAAGTTGTATTTTTTTTGTGTTACCAAGTTGCACCTTTTTCTTTTTTTCTCATCTAGCTCCTGGAACAAAGATTTATATCTAGTCATATTATTTGAACAACCACTATCAACAGACCATAAATAACTTATGGCAACTATTTTTTTTTCATTGATCAACATGAGTTGTTTATAGCGAGCACGAACCCATTCCTCATTTCTTAGTCTGGATTCTTGAATAATCCTTAAAGAAGGTATCTCAACTTCAAAAGGTATCACAACTTTATTTCTATTAACCAATAGATAAGGACTTGCCCCCCTTCCCCATTGAGGTTCTGACTATTGTACAATATATTAACAGGGTGTAAGGAAACATCTCATGCCAAGATCTGTTATTTTTGACAATTTTTCATAAGATTTTCTAAATATTTTTATTATTTTCTCCATATATCCATTCATTTATGGGTGGTATGTGGTTGAGTTGCTATGAACAATCTTGAATTGTTCACAGGTCTCGTTCATTAAATGAGTGTTCAAGTTATCCCCATTATTGATAATGTTTGATTTTGGTATTCTAAATCATCAAATCAAATTGTTCTTGACAAAATTTGCAACCTTTTTCTTGGTCATGGCTTTATACAAGACGTTTTCTACCCATATGGTGAAATAATCAATAGCGACAAGATGAACCTATGTCTATTTGATGCTGGTGGATCTATTAGTCCGATAACACCCGTACCCCAAGCTTCAAAAGTCCAAGATGAGTGCATTGCATAAATCTCATGCGAATGTATCCAAATCAAATCTTTGAGTATCTTGCATTTTAGTCATTTCTGTACATACCTGTTATAGTCACTTTACATAGTCATCCAGAAATAACCAATTCTTAGAATCTTTCTAGCAAGAGCAAACCCATTCATATGGGGACCACAGACTCCAACATGTATTTCTGTAGTAATTCGTGGATTTTGTGGTATCGACACATCTTACAAAATCCTAAGTCTGGTTCCTCCTATAAAGGATTTCCCTACTTAGGAAAAAAATTCTTTGCCAAATGTTGGATTGTCTTTTTCTAATTGTTGTTTGCCTCTTCAAGATATGCTCCAGATTTTATATGCCTCTGAATGTCAAAGTACTACGGCTTTCAATTAGTTTTTACTTCGACATATTACTATGCACAGGTCGTAACCTTAAACTTATTTCCAAAAGATCGATGTAACTTTGATCTGGGCATTGAATCATGGAGGATATAGTGGCCAAAGCATCAGTAAACTCATTTTATATTCTCGGGATATGTCTGAAGTCAATTTTCTTAAATCTTCCACACAAATCTTGTACCAGTCCACATAAGGGGTAATC
This sequence comes from Capsicum pubescens, assembly GCA_030864215.1. Lineage (NCBI taxonomy): Eukaryota > Viridiplantae > Streptophyta > Magnoliopsida > Solanales > Solanaceae > Capsicum > Capsicum pubescens. Next base: position 243,573,113 of record CM061546.1, on the reverse strand, counting down.
TTATAGTTCTTTATATCCCATTCTCCCCACACTTGGTGAATCAGTAATCTTGTGTCTCCAATGACTAGAAATTCTCAATCATCTATGTCAAGTGCTAACTTAGGGTCTAGGATGCAAGCTTCATATTCAATTATGTTATTGGTGCATGGGAAGCATAATTTAGAAGTTATAGGGTAATGTTGGCATGTTTATGACACCAAAACTACTCCAACTCCTAAACCTTTGAAGTTGACAGCTGAATCGAAAAACATTCTCCATTCGGGATAGGCTTTTTCAATGTCTTCTCACATGAATAAAACCTCTTCATCTTAGAAGTATGTTTGAAATGGATCGTATTCATTGTCAAGTGGATTCTTAGCTAAATGATCTGCTAAGTCTTTCCCTTTGATTTCCTTCTGAGTCGCATACACGATGTCGAGCTCATTCAGCAAGATTTGCCAATTGGCTAACTTTCCTGTTGGGATAGCTTTTTGGAATATATACTTTGATAGATTCATCCTGGAAATAAGATATTTTGTATGAAAGGATAGGTAATGCCTCATCTTCTGTGTGAACCAAGTTAAAGCACAACATGTCCTTTCTACTAGAGTGTAGCGAGCCTCGTATGGAGTAAACATTTTAATCAAGTAGTAGATAGATTTCTCTTTTTTACCGATCTCATCATGTCACCCGAGGACACATTCAAAAGCATTTTTTAAGACTGAAAAGTAAAGCAATAACAGACTTTGTTTCCTCAAGGGAACCAAAATAGGTGAAGTAAATAGATAATCTTAGATTCTATCAAAAACCTTTTAGCATTCTTTTGTCCACTTTTTCAATGCATCTTCCTTTAACATCTTGAGAATTAGCTCGCATATGACCATCGATTAAGAATTGAACCTACTAATATAATTCAACCAACCCATGAAACTCATGACTTCTTTGTTGGTCTTTGGTAGCTGGAACTCTTGAATTGTCTTGATCTTTGATGACTTTGATAACACTCAACTTACACGTCAATTTAAGTGTAACGTGTTCTTTGTTAATATAATAACCCAACAAGAATTGGGGTCGAATCCACGAGGAACAATGTGAGTAGCGAATGGGTGAGTTTAAAATGAAAGTACTTACTTAATTCAAACTTAAGATACAAAGATTTAGGGGTTTTAAACGTTTTCAAAGATATGATTAATTTTGGACTTCTAAACGACTAATTCAAGACTAAGAATAATTAGAGTATAATCAATTAGGCACAGATCTTGGGATTATGCTTTCCTAGGGGCAAGTTATGGATGGGAACATGATGATTCGGTGCAAATTCTAATTGTTAATGATATGGTAGTCTAGGTTGAAAGTCCTTGTGGCTAGTTTTTCAACAAAGTCTCAAAGAAGTCACTCATTGACCCTTTCGAGTACCTAATGAGTATGTCAATTAAAGCCACCCAACACCTCAATTGGGTATCCCTATTTCTAGGAAGATACGCAAAATATAGCCTACTCTCTATTCACCCTTATTTCTAAGATAGAAAAAAGATAGTAATCTACATCCATTATTGTCCACTATTCTTTTGTCTCCCATAGCCCTCTTTTAAGGATGTCATGGGTTCCAAAAGTTCACCTAAACCCCTCTTTCAGGGATGGTTTGAGCTTTCAAGAGTTTGGGGTTTTCACCTACAAAACCATTTTGGGTATTTAGGGCTTTGACCCATAAAACCCAACTAATTTAACCAAACAATTGTAGAACCCATCATCACCAAACTAGAATCTACAAAAATACATCACAACCCACATATAATTGCACCCTATTCTAAGATAATCCTAAGAGGAAAAACTAGCAACTCATAAAGATAATAAACAAATATACCAAAATATCCATCAATTTGATTCATGAAAAATAAAAAGAATGCAAACCACACTTTAAATTCCAATGAATCCTCAATGGGATTTGCCAATTCTTCATTTGGAAATTCTCTAATTAATTCTTTCCTCAAATGAGAAAAAATTCAAGCTCCAAGTGATAAACCCTAAACTAAGTAGAGGATAATATGTTAGCTAAAGATAGGATCAAAAATGATCTAAAAAACCCTATTTAAGCCCCAATTCCACATTTGCCAAATATTACAAAAATGATCTTCAAACTTTTCCGCTCTACCGTGATTGTCGTCCCTTGACTGCGATCTCGGTACCGCTATCATGGTAGTCATATCGCGATTGTCCTTTGGTTGACTTGTTGACTTACCGCGATCGCGACCCCCAGTCTGCAATTGCGGTAATTAAGGAACAACTCCTGGGCTGCAATTTCAGCTTTTGTTCTTTTTGCTCACATTCCTTCTCTTTCACCTTTTCCTTAGCTCATTTTTATCAAGTTTCCTTGCTCATCTTCTCATTGTAATTTTGACCTACAAAAATGAACATTAAGTAAGAAAGTGATAACAAATCAATAAAAAAACATGATAATTTAGGCTTAAAAAATGCTAGTAAGTTGTCAAATTGACGACTTATCAACACCCCCAAACTTAAATTATTGTTTATCCTCAAGCAACCAAGAAAAATTCAACAAGAGGGTATTTAACTCAAATCCACCCAAAATAAAATTATACTAGAGGAATAAGCTAACAAAGCTCAACAAAAACTTTTCAAACATGTCATGGCAACAAATAAACCAAAATTTTCTAATAAGCATATTTTTATGAAGCAAGGATGCAAGTTTGTATCAAATGAATCTTCCAAATCAACAAAGCACCTTAATAGGAAACACAAAATCTTCAAAAAAAAAATCTCAATCTTCATAGTGCAACTTACTTCACCCATTTATCCAAACTAAGAGTAAGACTTCACCCTCTACCCCAAAGTATCGATGCCGCTCATAAGCAAGAGTTAGCTCCGCACACACAAAAGACATTGAAATTTCAAAAGAAGATCAAATAATGAAGGAATTCACACTCACTCTCGCAAAGAAATTCAAGAACAATGAGTAGAACCATAGGCTTACCCTTGGTGTTTTTTGCCACTAATGTAGATTACCTAATTTGGAACCACCAAGGTCTTGTGGGAAAAAATGAAGGTTTGTGGTGCGGGAAGGAATATATATGGATCAAGTAACTAAAAGACCTCCTTCAATAAAATTACTCAATCCTTTCTACCCTCAAAATTTTCAAACTCTTAACCTTATTCTCCTTCAATTCATTTCCCATATTTCCCTAGCCCTATTTTTTCTTAGCGTTTACCAAACAATTCAATGCCACCATTTTCTTTCTTCATTTCTTTGACTTTTTCTAGAGACTTTCTAACTTTAATCCCTTCTTAGTCTTTCATTCATTCAATTTTTCTTCAAGTTCTATGAGCTAGGCTATTCAACTTTATTATTAAGCACATCTCTTGTCTTTTAAGCACATGAATTGATAACCTTACATACACCTTTATTGGATCATCTTATCACATTACATTCATCCCCCAAACTTGGATTTTGAACCACCCTCACATTATTTTTCCAACTACATAAACACCACCACCCCCAAACTTAGGCTTTCGCCTATTTTTCATTTCTTAGAATTATGCAAGGCATCAAAGGAGGTTCAGTACTTAAAGAAAGATTTTAAAAAGGGATTAAGTGTTTTATCAAGGTTATCATTAGACAAAGAAAGAAAAATAGGTAAAAAAGCTCAAAGGAGTTAACTAGAGAAAAATGTTAAGGTGGAAATTTGGCCATGTGACGATTCAAAAATGGTCTCGGGTCATTCTCCAAACCAAGCTTATATAGGATTTTTCTTTGAATACACTCAGGGCAAGTTCTAGACTAAACATATGGACAAGAATTATACAAAAATCTCACCACACATGGCTTCGTACTCATAGAGCAAAAAGTTAATCTCCCAAGCAATTTGAGAAATTTGAACTTAATAAGTTACTCCAAGTCATAACTCATCCTTGTAAAGAGAGACCTAAAAATTGAATTTAATGGTCTCACTCAAAAGAAATCTCAAAAACATTCTTGATCTCTCTCTCTCTCTCTCTTTCAAAAAGAAAACTATTATTTCATTTCTTGCCAATGACATTTTGAAAGAATTTTTGAGCTTTTACCTCTTCCAAAACAATTAAAGAAAAACTTTGGTGAATGCAAGGCAAAATTATCATTACACTTCATGGGATTCTTTCCTCACAACATTATATATCATCCAGTTAGTTCATACTATAGTCATGGCACCGATGGAAGCACAAACGACCCTTTACCCTTAAGAATGGCATTACCCAATCTATCATAGGGCAAGGCAAGTATTCATGTCCATTAGGTTACTTAGACTTCACTCGGAGATGCTATGATAAGCACATAATGATCACACCATGGACATAACATTCATCCAGAATTTCAACCAAAAACCACCAGTTATACCACTTTTAAGACCAATTGGACTCAAAGTTATACTCTAAAAATGATCACACAATGCCCCAAGAAATTTTACATTAACCTTTACAAGCATATAAGACATTTCTCTCTTATTGACATTTTAACAAACATGTGGTGAGCATGTAAAGTAAGAGCCTGAATAGCTAAAATAACAACACATGTGAACAAGCCCAATGCACCAATTAATCACCAAACACACCACTTGTAATCATACTAACCTAATTAAATCACTCATCACTCAATTAAGCAAACAAACCTCAAGTGGATATTTCATCAAACACATGGTGTGCATTAGTGTATGAAAGCAACAATTTTGCAATTTAGCATTTGAGGCAAGGCACACATTCAAAAATCTTCATACCAACAACAACATTCTACCAAATTAAGCTCAAATAAATTAAATTAAAACCAAAAGAAACCATGAAATGTGATCATCATTCATATTTTAAAGATCATACCTTGTAAGCTTACTAAAGAGAGGAAAGTGATGAAAAGAAAGTCCAATATATATATCAAGGGTTTCATTCTTGAAGTACCCATTCCAACTTGTGCTATCACTTACAAACACCAAAAAAACAAGCTAAAAAATGAATTAAAGCATCATAAAAAAATCCTTGGGTTGCCTCCCAAGAAGCACCTTAGTTAAAGTTGCGGCATGATATATTTTGCCTATCAAATTTATGTCTCCATTTGAAAGACTTAAAATAGATGCCCAACTTTAGATCAATACATCTTTGAGGTATATTGCGCAAAGGTGGGGACACAATGAAATATTTTCTATCTCGCCACTTTGAAGATTTACACCTTTTACCCAACTTCACATCAAACTTTCTAATAGGCTCAGTAGGTATTGGTGAGAGCATCAAAAATTCAATTTTTACACACCGAATTTTGCATTTATTTGCCTTCAAGTGAGGGGCTTCATTTTTCCCTATTAGAATGACTAACTCCAAAATGTACGGATTTTCCTCCTCATCTTTAAAATTTATCATTTGCTTAGGTGGTTCGACTTTCATCACATCCACTAAGAATAATGTTGAAAAGTGGTTCGAGTGAGGTCTTCTCCCTAATTCTGGAGTTGCATCCATTTTGACATTCTTGACCCAAAATGGACTAGAGCCTTCACAAAGAATTTGCTTGGATTTTTCTTTTAACTCTAGTACAATTTCTTCAATCTTGGCATCATCTCTCATGTTTGGTTCGGTTAGTTGGGAAATCACCGAGGATTCATCAACATTGAGTTTCTTTGGAAGAGTGGGCATACCCATAGTATTTGAAAAATTAGCCTCCATACCCACTTTATTTGTCCTTTCGATTTTCTTTTTATATGCCCTCATGTCTTGATGCATGAGATATATGTTATCCCTCACTGTTTCCACGCGATCCAAGATATATTGAAGCCTTGCTTCAATACCATTGTATCCGGTACGTTGTTCTTCATTTTTCTCCTTATAGGACCTATCAAACTCATAAGAAGAACTAGCATTTGGGTTAGTATAACGAGGGGAAGCAGCATTTAGAAAATCTCTCCAATGTCTATCTCGACCACTACATAAGGAACAATCATACTCCCAAGAGGATCAAGATGGTGCACCCATCTCTTTTCGGGGAGCATATCTATAATTTTGCCAAAAGTGAGGACCACCACAATATGGACATGGGTTATTAAGATAAGATTTCCAACCACAAAACTCATTCATTCCAAGATGCCACAGTAAAAAAAAAAACTAAAAATCTACCAAACACAAGAAACAAAAGAACATAACAAACAAATATTTACAAGTTTGAACCAAAGCAAGTAAGCTAAAAATTCAAACTAACTCAATACGCCAAATAATTCCCCGAACACGGCGCCATTTTTTGATAACGCTCAACTTACACGTCAATTTAAGTGGTCGTTGTGAATATAATAATCCAACAAGAGTTAGGGTAGAATCCACGCGGAATAATGTGAGTGGCTAATGGGTAAGTTCGAAATGAAAGTACTTATTGAATTCCAACTTGAGATACAAAGATTTAAAGGTTTTAAATATTTTCAAAGATATGATTAATTTTGGGCTTCTAAATGACTAATTCAAGACTAAGAACAATTAGGTTATAATCAATTAGGAACGGATCTTGAGATTATGCTTTTCAAGGGGAAAGTTATGCATGGCAACATGATGATTCGGTGCAAATTCTAATTGTTAATGATGTGGTAGGCTAGGTTGAAAGTCTTTGAAGTTAGTTTGTCAACAAAGTATCGAAGATGTCATTCATTGACCCTTTCGGGTACCTAACGAGTGTATTAATTAAAACTACCCAACACCTCAATTGGGCATCCCTATTTCTAGGAAGCTGCCCAAAATATAGCCTACTCTCTATTCACCCTTATTTCTAAGATAGTAAAAAGATAGTAATCTATATACATTATTGTCCACTATTGTTTTGTCCCCTATAGCCATCTTTTAAGGATGTCATAGGTTTCAAAAGTTCACCCAAACCCCTCTTTCAAGGATGGTTTGAGCTTTCAAGAGTTTAGGGTTTTCACCTATAAACCCATTTTGGGTATTTGGGGATTTCACCCACAAAACCCAACTAATTTAACCAAGGAATAGTTGAACCCATCATTACCAAATAATTTACACAAATACATCACAACCCACACATAATTGCACCTTATTACAATATAATCCCAAGAGAAAGACTTAGAAACTAATAAAGATAATAAACAAAATTATACCAAAATATCCATCAATTTGATTCATGAAAAATAAATAGAATACAACTCAAACTTTAAATTTTAATGAATCCTCAATGGGATTTGACAATTCTTCACTTTGGAGTTTCTCTAATTAATTCTTTCCTCAAATTAGTATAAATTCAAGCTCCAAGCTCCAAGTGATAAACCCTAAACTAAGGATAGGATAATATGTAATATAAAGATAGGATCATAAATGAGCTAAAAACTCCTATTTGAGCCCCAATTCCACATTTGTCAGATATTACAAAAATGTCATTCAAACTTTTCCACTCTACCGCGATCGCCATCCCTTGACTGTAATCGTGGTACTTCTATCGTGGTATTCATATCATGATCACCTTTTGATTGACTTATTAACTGGCCGCGATCTCGACTTTCATTCTTCGATCGCGATAATTAAGGGTCGACTCCTGGGGCTGCAATTCTAGCCTTTGTTCTTTTTGCTCACATTCCTTCCCTTTAACCTTCTCCTTAGCTCATTTTTATCAAATTTCCTAACTCATATTCTCATTGTAATTTTTACCTACACAAATGAGCATAAAGTAAGAAGGTAACAATAAATCAATGAAAAAGCATGATAATTTAGGCTTGAAAATGCTAGTAAGTTGTCAAATTGATGACTTATCACCCCTTATACTGACTATCAACCCTAATAATTTTCTGGCTGGCACACTGAAAACACATTTAGCAGGATTCAACTTCAGTTTATAATTTCTCAATCGATTGAAGAACTTTTCTAAGTGATCCATATGATCTGAATTCTTGCAAGATTTGATGATTACATCATCCACGTACACCTAAATTTCTTTATGAATCATATCATAAAAATTGATATCATAGCCCTCATGTAAGTTAGACCAGTATTTTTAAGACCAAATGGCACTATCCAATAGCACCATCATTTTTAAGACCAAATGGAACTACCCAATAGTAATAAACATCCAGGGTGTGATAAAAGTCATCTTCTGTTTCTTCCCCATCCATTAAGATCTGATAATACACGACAAAACAATCCATGAAGGACTGTATTTTGTGCTTTGCTGAATTGTTAATAAGAATGTGAATGTTGGGTAGTGGAAAATTATCTTTAGGACTGGCCCTGTTCAAGTCTTTGTAGTCAACACAAATCCTGATCTTGTCGTCCTTCTATGCCACCAGAACAATATTGGCCAACCATGTTGGATATCTTGTGATCTCAACGACTTTAGACTGAATTTGGTTCATCTCATCTTCTTTAATCTTTAAACTTAAGTCTGGCTTGAATTTCCATATTTTTTGTTTTACTGGATCAAACTTTGGATTTATTGTTAACTAATGAGACACAATGTTGGTGCTTAACCCTGGCATGTCATCATAGGACCAAGCAAATATGTTCATGTAATCTCATAGTAAGAGGATGAGTTCTCTTGTCTGTGTTTCAATCAGGTGAACATTGACAATTGTCTCCTTGACTTCACCAAAATCTCCTAGGTTGACTACTTTGTTTTTCTTCGGGTTGAGATTCCCCCGATTTTCAAATTATTCCATATCTTCATTAACTACTTTTTATTATAGTCTTCCCATTCATCATTATTTGCCTCGCATTGTTTATTTAGCTCTTGACATTGGTAAGTTCTGAATTAATATTACTAAAATAAACAAACTAACCAAGTCAGATAATAACAAGATAATTCAAAATATAAAGATAATAATAATCATAATTCAAAATAACTTCTAGATAAAGAGAGGCCTTTTCATTGAAATTTGGGAAATATTTACAAACTATGGCTCATGACCCGCACAAGTACGGGCTCATACCTTTTTGAAAATAGTAAAATGAAAAAGAAAATTCAATACATAAAAGATGGATCACATGAGGCTCCTCCATATCATCACCAATTTTAATACATAAAAGATTGCACATTCATCTACCATAGCAGGCGACGAGTCATGAGTGGAGTAAAGATCCAATTCTGCAAAGGCTCTCCAGATGCAGCCTTCCTCACCCCATAGCCATCGGGAAATATTCTAGTATAACATTGAATCCTTCAAATAGATTTCCTATCCAATTCCCTAGACTATCATATATTGGCATCTCACGCACAGAAAGCGACTGCTATAGGAGTGGTAATGGTTTGAGCAAACCCATCTTTGGGTTTTTTTCATTCTCGTCTGTCTTTGTTGGATTGTACCCTAGTGCATACTTGAGTTCTCTTTCTGTAATAACAATTGGCTCAATAATACCTTATAAATTCTTTTCTAGACCCTGATTAGGCTTGAACACATTTCTTAGCATCTCGATTGCCACCATCTTATAAATAAAGGGCATTAGCATTTGGGGTATTGAGTCCTTCTCTGCTGCATTCATAGTTTCCACCGTATAAAAATTAATACCCCTTTGAATATCTTCAATCATATGCGCATAACCATTGGGGTGGCTCAAATGGATCCCTTTGCCTTTAATGACCATTCCATGGACTTCTTTTAGATGAATTTCAGGAACTGATGGAGAGGCGAAGAAACTACTCTTGAGCCATGGATCCGTAGCCTCCGGAGGATAAATTGTAACTAGAATTGATATCCATAACATAAAATTTAGTATTAAATTCACTGGGTCCTATATGGATGTACTAGTAACTTCACATATAGTGTCTCTTTCCCTCCATTTAAAGATCGCACATTAACATGGCTTTGGAAAACCTTTTCCAAGTCATGGTCCAGTTGATCAACATTGAAAGAGGGCAACATTCACACCAGATCCTTCATCTATCAATACCCAATTAATCACATGGTCAGACAATTAACAATAATGTGCAAGGCTTTGTTTCTCATTATGCCTTCAAAAGGCAACTCTTCCTCACTAAATGATATGCAATGACTTCATCTAACATTCCCTATCCTTGCTGGCAGATTTTCAACACTCATGCCTATAGGAACATACTCTTCATATAGGACTTTCAATAGGCCTATCAATGGTATTATGAACTCATTAATAGTGCCCACACAGAAATCAGGGCGTAAGATTTTTCCAAATGCTTGACAATTGAATATTTCTTTGGCTTCATATGCCTCCAAAACTCTACGACCTCCCCTTTAGTGATTGGACTGTTTGTGAATCCTTATTATTGGCTAAATTCTTGGGAATATAGCATCATCCAGCAATGTCATCCCGTGGGCGGTGGCAATCTCTAATACAAATTCTTTTCTAGGCGGTATTAGAGCATATGCCTAAGTCGAGGCTATTATCACCACAAATGGGGGTCTTTCATTGACACTTATAGTAGACACATATCTCTTGATCTTCTCTACTCCTTTTGTCTTCTTAGGCTTTTCCGAATCAATCTTAGTGATAGTCTTGCTAGCTACCCATTCGTCCTCTATTTTTATGATGTTAACTGTAGTCCTCCCGTGATTAGGCAGCAGGTTGTTGTCGATATTTGGTGTCGGTGAATAAAGATAATTACCTTTTGATTAATCAACTCTTAGATTTTATGTTTCAGGTTAATTTAATCTTTGGTATTTTACCCAGCTCCTCCTAAATAATAGGCACATTTCTAACCGACATGATAAAATTGAGAATTTGTACTAACATAATAAAATCACCCATAGTATAAAACTCTTGAACAATCACAACATATGATCTATAAACCCAATCCACTACTAAAGAATCGCCCACGAGAGTAGATACACATAACGGCATTGATAAAGAATCCCAAGATAACTTTAACTGCAGGCCATAATATGCAAATACATAAGAATTAGTGGATCCCAAATCAGTTGATGACACGTTGGGATTTTACATGTAATATTAGCATACAAAGACTCTTACTCAGGTCTACCAGGTACTGCATATAACTAACCAGTTGAGTATAACTTTTAATTAATGGTGTGAAGTTTTGAGAAGGTTTTTTTTTCAGGTTTGGACGAGAGAAGTTGTAATTATTTTGGTTAGAAGGAGAGGGCACGTGATAATAATTTGAAGGTTCTTGGACATTTTCTTGGTGATTTGGAAGGGTGATTTGGATATTAGGCTGATAATTTGGTTGCAGATCTTGATATTGAGGTAGGATATTTGGCTGTGGAGCTTAGTATCGGGGTAGGATATTTTGGACATGGATCTTGGTATTGGGGAAGGACATTTAGACGTGGAATTTGGTATTATGATTGGCCGTAAAATAGAGATTAAAGACTTGGGGGTGGTGGAGAAGAAAGGGTATTCCTGGGCTTGAATTTCCTTCTCAATTTAGTCAAAAACTCAGCAGAGACTGCGGACACATCTTCTCTTTTCTTCTTTGGGAACCCAAAAGATCTAATTAATTTGGGGTCTTAATAATCTTTCCCATTTGAATATCTTATTCTAGTGACTCCCCAATATTTACTAAATCCAGGGATGTTTCCCAAACCGCTGACACCATTCTAGTACAAAACTCTCTTTCTTGAGCGCGAGAAAACACTGACACTATTTTCTCCTCAGTCATTGGAGGTTGAACTTTAGTAGATTCCTTTCTCTATTGATAGGCATAGTCCCAAAATACTCATCACTTTTCTGCTTAATCTTGTCTAGTGAGTGTCAATCAAGGATTGTTTCCACATTGTATGAAAACCTGTCAAGAAAGTTTTGGCTAGTGCCTCCAACCAGATCATTTTTTCAATTCCTGAGATGTAAACTAATCTAGAGCTTCGCCGCTTAAACTTCAACTTATTAGGCGCATCAGCAATACGTCGTTCCTTCTGATTCTAACTATTTGGTTACAATATCTCCTTAAGTGAGCCATGATAAAAAGTAAACACATATGGTTATTTTCATCAAAAAAAAATCAATCCACGGGAACATAGTGGATTAATCCACCTTTGATTCAAACAAACGCACATAAACATCTAAGGCGGTTATATCATACAACAACTTTACAATAAGCACTCATCCTAAATGGGTCCTAATGGGTTTGAATTGATTATATGCATTTTAAAACTAATTCATTATCTCCAAAATTTTCATAAATATAAAACGAGAATAAATTTCTACAAAGTAGAAAAGAAGAGATACAATCTTGGGAAAGGAAAAATAACGTGTGAGAAAAATAGTCCCACAGGGGGTAAAAATAGAAAACACTAGCATTCAGATGATCCTTCATGAGTCTTTGCCCTCTTAGCTTTGACCACTTCTCTCCATATGAGATATATGGTGTTGATCAAGTGAATTTTGCATAATTATTCTTTGCTTTCATAGGTCATTCTCCCTAAGCTATCAAATTGGGAAACCATGCAATTATCCAAATCAATCAAACACCGTCTAGAATTATCCACCGCTTGCTTGGCTCGCTTTAGTTCTTATCTCAATTGATGTATGGTTGAGGCATCCTCTATGTGTTTTCCTTGGTGTGAAATCTCACTTGTTTGGAACTTATCCTTAAGCCTATGAATCCAAATCTAATGCTCCAATTCTACATCAATAATTTGTATGGGCACATTTGAACGGGGGACCAATGTTTCTACAAGGTTCTTCTTCAATCATTCCTTGTAAGTATCACTAACCTCAGGTTCAAACTCAATATGTAAAGATATTTCTCTAGTATTTCTTTCCTTCTACTCTAGTATAATAAATTCTTTGAGTGTGGTCTCTCCTTCTCCATACTCAATGATGAATCTAGACATGGTCTCAGTTTGTGGTGTTTTCTACTTGATTTTGAATTGTCTGAGGACTCTGATAGGAATATAAGAGTGAGTCCTTCTGAGGCCCAAAATTACTAATCATTCATTCCCTTATAATTCCCCAAAAGTGTACTTCCCTAGGTTAAGGTACTCTATTAACCATTTGACATGGTCGTCTCCTAATTCCCCAAAAGTCTTAAACCAAACTTATAGAGTTTTCCTCCTTGTAAATGATTTTAGAGACAACTAAATACTATGTGATGACAAGAGATCTACCCCTGTTAGGTGTCTATTTTCTCTACTCTACGATCTTTCTACACTCTATGATTTTTTTAAAAATGCTCAATCATCTATTATTACAAAATAAGAATACATCCTTACAAGAAACGATACCTCTTTTGATAATTTTCCAAAGCACGATATATTTCAACGACGATCATAGTAGCTAAAGTGTGAAATGCCTTAGTGGTGTTGTATTTCCCTCCATAGAAGAGGGCATGTGCTACCATAATGACTCTTGGATAAATAGTACTATTTTGTCCTTATGGCAATACCATAATTTGAAGTAGTCTCATCGTGAAAGCAAATGCCCTTTTATCCTTCAATTTTGACTCCAGTGCAAATTCATGTTCGAATTTTTGCAAAGCATTAAATCTTCCAATCATGTAGTACAACTTGCAAAAATGAATATTTGACCCATCAAGCTTTCCAAAGAAGGTATAATCTTCAATTAAATAGGAATTCTTGATCTTTTGACAATTCCATACGATCGGGACTAAAACACTGTTGTTAGGTGCACTCTTCATTTTGTTGCACATGTCGATGCTTTCATAGTAGACTACCACTTCTTTGATAGTAGGGGTAAATTCAACTCCTCTAAAATGAAATACCATGTTTTCATCATCCCAAAATTTTGTTAATATATGAATCATCTAATGCTAAACATCTATATCTAAATTGAAGGTAGATGACCAATATGTATTTTAGTAATCCTTTTATCTTCCGAACTCATGTAGGACCACAAAACATTAAGGAAATTATTGGGTTCTGTAACCATTTTGAATTATTTATTGGGAAGTGGTTGAGTCATTCCTACACAAAAGCAAACAAGTTAAGTCTTTCCCTAACTCAAATGATAATGGATTAGATTAATCGGCATATACTCCTTCGACACATAAGCATAATTCATCTATGATTGACTTGTGATCAATAGAAGCAGGATAGGTTTTCTAATGGGTCCAATACCCCCTCAGGTATTGGTTTATCCAAGGGTCACACCTAAAAAGGGTTTTGATTTTGATATACCCTAGGTATCTAGAGTGGACTGACCAGGTTTCCAAGTGAACAACTTGAATTTAAAAATACAAACAGTCATCGAACGCCTAAAGTACCAACAAACTATTGTGTTTCCAAAATTTCATTTGGAATTGATCAATTGGGGTTGCGACAACTGCAAAACCCCAAACAGTTTAAATATTCAAATGAGGAAGTATACCACCATGAAATGCAATCAATTTAAATATATGCAAAAATTTAAACACATAAGCAAATAAATAATTTAAATATTATAAGTCTGAATAGTCAAACAAATATTAGTAAGTTCAAATATCTAGTTAGAATCTAGTTAAATATACCCAGCAAAGTTGTCATTTTTGTTTTGCGAAGAAAGTGACATTTGCAATTTTTACGAATTCAAATCCTTGAAAAAGAAGTTTTTAAATTCAATTTTGAAAACAAAATTGTCACTTTATTTATTTAGGAAAACTAAGAACACCTCTGAAAGTCACTTAAAAGATTTAAAATAGAAAAATCTTTTAAGTTTTAGAAATCTCGGGTAAGTGGTTCTTAGTAATACTCTTGAAAGATTTTTAAGGCACCAAAAGTATCCACTAACTTGCGGTTGTCCGAGTTATTTGAAACAAACTTTGTGACTAACTTTTGAAAAGAAATTTGCTTTTATTAGAAAAGAAATTGATTAAAGGAAAATTGATTAAAAATTTTGTGCAATACCAGATTTTTGACAATTTAATATGGTATTTAACTAAGTCTCAAAAGAGTTAGTAGCAAATAAAGCATGATAAAGGATAAGGAGAAACTAAAAGACTTAGGCTCTTGGGCCTAAATCTTTCAAATTAACCCTATCCTAATCTAATCGGGATTTTGGCCAACCTTGTCTGTCCTAATCTAATCATTCGGGTTTTTTGATCCACAGCATGTCCTAAACTATTACTTGGATCTATAAGACCCAAATTTCGTGCCACCTGTATTAAATTATAACTTGTTCTTCGTGGGACAAAAATAAATAAATAAATAAAAATTCAAATAAAAATCAAGACTTTTCAAGTCTCCATATCCCAGCAACTTCATTAATGGGCTTAGTCTCATTCTTCTTCTTCCACCGATAACTGTTTCTTTCTCTAAAAAATCAATCTAATTTGAGACACTTGAGGGACTAACTCGGAAAGGAAGTGGACCTACATGGCCCATAGGGAGATGCAATGGAGAGAGAGTCCATTTTGGACTCGAGATATTTTACATGCAAAGAAAAGATAAAGAAATTAACATGCATTACAAATTTAGTGGTTAACAAGTTAAAGGATTCATGGTGCTATTAAATATGCTCATGCATAAGTAAAACAGAGAAGGAGCAAGAGTTCATGAAAATTGTAGAAAACATACATAATAATCAAAAAAAATCCAATTACTAGAAGTGATAAGACCAAAACAAGGAGCTCTTATGGTTCCTATCAAAAAAAAACAATTTATTTTCTTAATGCAACAATAAGACTCAGTTTAGCATGCTACAGAAAGATTCAATAAAGTAGCAGTAAGGGTGTGAGCCAATCAAGATGAGAAAAAATATAAACAATAGGCTAAAGAATGAGAAATAATGAACCTAAGCACAAGTGCAACATAAAGGACCAAATAAAGTTTAAAATGAAGTAAAAATGAAGCAGGTTTCAGCATTAGAGGGGTTACTACTCCTCAACTAAGATTCAACATGGTTTTGGTTTCTCACAAAATCATAGAAAAAAAGGTGAGATAGTTTAAACAATCAAACTACTAACAAAGACCTAAACTTAGCATTTTTAAGCTTTGACAGGTGTTTTTTGAAAAAGAAAAAAGAAGATCACTGATAAGGAAAATGAATCCGAGTAACAAGTAAAACTTTTTAATACATACATCAAAAAAGATGTAACGAAAATAGTTTACAGGGGAAGAAGAGAAGTCTTAATTTCAAAGACAAAACAACTTCAAGTTTACATAACAAGAGATCCAACATATTCAGATCACCTCACACAACAAAAAAAAACTAAACAAATGTAAAAGGAAAGCAATTTAATTTAATCATCTATATCTATCCTATCTTTCTCTTGATAAGTTGGAAGAGTTTTGAATCAAAAATACCTCCTAGAGGGGTTAAAGGATAACTTAAAATTTAACTATGATATACCTCAAATTCATTCTTTACATTATGAGCTAGGAAAGATTTAAGAATAGCTAACTCAAGATTACAACAAAGCAACATTCAAGTTTAAAAACATGTTAAAAAAAAAAAACGTCCAACAATTAAGTGTTGGGATAAAACAGCGAGCAAAGAAAGCCAAAAAAAGAGGGAAGACATTTTATTGAAAGAAAACAGTAAGTCAAACTAAAATGAAACATCACTCGTTGTAAATAAAAAATTGACTACATATAAACACTAAAGAGACATTATAGAAGGAAAAGTGAACTTAAAAAGACTAAAACGAGAATCATGAAATCAAGAACTACAAAGAATACCATATCAAAACGTCATCAGCAATTTCATTACAAAAAACCTATGGCTTTAAAATCAATCTACAGAAAAAAATCCTATCACTAGCAATACTACAAAACAAAAAATTAAAATACTACTACCACTACCGCGATGAAAAAGACACAAGAAGAAGAATCTAACGAAGTGAAAATTTACCTTTATTGTAGCAGCAAAACGAGACTTCAAGCCTTATTCGTATCTCTCTTGCAATCACCAAAACTCAAATCAGGAATTGAGATTCTATGATTGTAATGAGTCTTACAAGAATCTTGACCAAAGCTTTAAATAGAAAAATTGTTTATCTGAAATTTCTTTATCTCAAAAAATTTTAATATTTGAGATTTTTGGTTCAAAAGATTTTTCACCTTCTAAGACTTGTGATTTCATCTCAACAGTGAGCTATATATCGAAGGGTATTTGAGGGTCAGTTTTTTTAAGCTTGTCAATGTGGGATTTTGGGTATAAATCTCTAATACCACGATTGTTGATTAATCTCGGTGAATGATATAAGACCCCGCAAAATCATAAGCTTGATTC
Source organism: Capsicum pubescens (assembly GCA_030864215.1). Taxonomy (NCBI): domain Eukaryota; kingdom Viridiplantae; phylum Streptophyta; class Magnoliopsida; order Solanales; family Solanaceae; genus Capsicum; species Capsicum pubescens. The sequence continues at coordinate 243,556,022 of CM061546.1, read as the reverse complement.
AGTCCTTTAAAGTTTGTTAAGGGATCGCAGACTTGGAAAATTTTAGCTAAGTATTCATGCTTAGAGTTATTTTAGCCTTCATAGTTGGCGATCTTATTTCATGACCCTTACGACCATTAAATATCGATCTTTAAGTTGCTTTATGATCAGGAATATTAGTAGGTGTTCTCGAATGAGTTTTGGATTTTTCATACATCGTTTGAGGCACGTTTGGGAGTCCAAACCAGTATATTGATGCGATCTCAACATGCCCATTGCCTATCACATCAATGAATATTTTCTCCTCGCTCCCAGTGCAATTTCCAGTGAAGCGCGTCAGCCATAGCGTTGACCCCATTAACGTGACACGTCGATCTGTGCATCACTAAGTTAGTTTTCAGTCATTAAGATTCCACATTCTCAAGGGTATTTGTGTCTTTTTCCCATGACTATTAAGCCCCAAAAACATAAAATTCAGCTCCCTTTAAGCAAATTACACTCATTCTCTCTCAAATTACTCAAGAATAAACCCTAGGGCTTTCCATTCAAGATTTAAATCTCAAGAATTTCACCATCAATCTTCAAGAATTTAAGAATTAAGGTATGTGAAGTGTTCAACCAAGGGTTCCTTCCACCCTTGGAGTCCAAGCAACTCTTTTAAAACTTCAAGTAGATTGATTTGATGAATTTCATGATTGAATTTGATTGCGTTCATGACTTTCATATTAGTTAGGGTTAGAATCCATAAATAATTTACAAGTTCATGAGAAATAAATGGCATGTGCGGGTTGTTATATGGTTTCATGTTTAAAACCCCTTTGAATTTTGAGTTAGGGTTATGATTATGATGCTTGCATGTTATATTACAGTCATGTGCATAAATTATGCTCTTCAAGTGATTGATGAATTGTTCATGTGGGTTGAGTAGTGTAACCATATCATGCTAGTATGTATATAAGTTCATGTCATGCAAGTGTTTGTCAAAATGCCTCAATAAATGATTTGTGATCAAGAAATTTGTTATCATGTTTCAAGATTGTGCTATGTCTTATAATTTATGCTATCGAGTCCTGAGGGTATTCAATAACTGAATATTTAGCTATTTACCAAGAGCTACAGTAGTTACAAAACAGTCTTAATAGTGTCATAAATAATAGTACTCAGTAATAAGTCACAATCTCATATCAGTATTTATTTTAAAACTCAGTGAACTCAGTCAGTTAACAAAACTCAATATTATTCCCTCAGTTAGCAGAACCCAGTGAACTTAGTTCAGTTCAGTTCAGTACGATCGGTAATACCTAAATCAAGTCTAGTACAGTTTAAGAATCAGTTTAGTGTCTATTCAGTTGGAAGTAGGATTCTCCACCGAGCGAGAGTAGGGATGGCGGCTTTCCCATTAGGTAGGCAGAGTTGTTAGTAGCAATCCCTGTACTCCAGAACTGGATAGCCAGCGTAGGATGTGGACTCACCCATTACACTAGGCTTGACTACCTCCCAGGGGTCACCCATCAGATTAGGCTTGGATCTACACAGGTGTCACCCATCAGTCAGGCTTGGCATCTTGGTCTTTCCAGTGTTAGTACCCATGGCATGGTATTAGCACCTTTCCAACTGGGGTCACAGGTTGGACCCCATTATTTCATATTTGGTGCATGCCTGTTAAATGATTACCTTCTGCAGTTTTAGTTTCAGTCTCAGTATAGAACTCAGTTCAATTTTACAAAATCAGGACTGTCAGATACAGTCACCTAGCTCAGTATAGAACTTAGATCGGTTCTATAGAATTATGACTGTCAGATACAGTCACTCAGATCAGTATAGAACTCAGATTAGTTCTACAGAATTAGGATTGTCAGATATAGTCACTCAGTTATCAGTTATACAGTATCAGTAACTCATATATCAGTGAATCAATAGTCTAGAACTCAGTATCCAGTGTTATCATGACCTCATTTACAGTTTATGTATTCATGCATGTACTCTCATTCAGTTATGTTCATGTACTCAGCCAGTTATTATTCATGCATATGAACCCATGCATATCAGTCTACCTCACTTAGCATACCAGTACGTTCAAAGTACTGACACATACTTTTCTTTTGTGCTATGATGTCTTATATCATAGGTTCAGATACATGGGCTCCTGACCGCACTTAGAAGCCTAGCAGAATTAGTAGTGAGTCCTCATAGTTCGAGGATAGAGTATTATTTTAGTATTTTAGTACAGTTTCTAGTTGTCGGAGTTAGTTGGGGGCTTGTCCTATTAACTCCATAATTCAGGCAGTTAGAGGCTTTCGGACTAGAGTATTTCAGACAGTTGTTTCAGTATTTATTATTGATTTTTTGTCAGTTATGAACATTATGGCATTTCCAGCCTAACTTCCGCATTTATACCAGTTATATTGTTACTATAGTGTTATTATTATTTAGTGCTCACAGCAGGTATCAGTTATGGGCCCAAATTCGATAACCGGGTTAGAAGTTACAACTATTTCAAGTTCTCATCATAAAACAACGCCATATTGGTTAGTGGCGCATCGCGCCACAAGCTAAAATGGCAATTTTCCTTTTCCATTATCTCAGCATAATTTTCTCCGCATACCGCCAAAGTTTCAGGTCAAAAAAGGGGCAAATAGATAGCTCCACGTCGCGCCATCCCTCAGTTTCCCAATTGTCAAATGCTAGTGACACGGTGCGATAGCACCGCGTCACGCCAGGGGTCCAATTCGGGAAATTTTTACTGAAATTACAAGAATTTTTAAGATGCTTTATGATCAGGAATGTCAGTGGTGTTTTCGAACGAGTTTCAGATTTTTCAGACATCGTTTGAGGCACGTTTGGGAGTCCAAACCAGTGTATCAATGCAATCTCAATGCGCTGCATTGCCTATCACGTTGATGAATATTTTCCCTCAGCTCTCAATGCAATTTCTAGTGTACCGATGTGGCGCGTCGGCCATAGCGTCAACCCAAACAATGCAACGCGTCGATTAGCGCGTTACTAAGTCAGTTTTTAGTCATTAAGATTCCGCGTCCTCAGGGGTATTTGGGTATTTTCCCATGACTATTCATCCCTAAAAACATAAAATTCAACTTCCCTTAAGCAAATTACACTCATTCTCTCTCAAATTACTCAAGAATAAACCCTAGGGCTTTCCATTCAAGATTTAAATCTCAAGAATTTCACCATCAATCTTCAAGAATTTAAGAATTAAGGTATGTGAAGTGTTCAACCAAGGGTTCCTTTCACCCTTGGAGTCCAAGCAACTCTTTTAAAACTTCAAGTAGATTGATTTGATGAATTTAATGATTGAATTTGATTGTGTTCATGACTATGATGTTAGTTGGGGTTAGAATCCATAAATAATTTACAAGTTCATGAGAAATAAATGGCATGTGTGGGTTGTTGTATGGTTTCATGTTAAAAAATCCCTTTGAATTGTGAGTTGGGGTTAAGATTATGATGTTTGCATGTTATATTAAAGTTAGGTGCCTAAATTATGCTCTTCAAGTGATTGATGAATTGTTCATGTGGGTTGAGTAGTGTAACCATATCATGCTAGTATGTATATAAGTTTATGTCATGCAAGTGTTTGTCAAAATGCCTCAATGAATGATTTGTGATCAAGAAATTTGTTATTATGTTTTAAGATTGTTCTATGTCTTATAATTTATGCTATCGAGTCCTGGGGGTATTTAATACCTGACAATTTAGCTATTTACCTAGAGCTACAGTAGTTATAGAACAATCTCAGTAGTGTCACAAACAGTAGTACTTAGTAATCAGTCACAGTATCAGTTCAGAACTCAGTGAACTCAGTTAATGAACAGAACTTAATAGTATTCCATCAGTTAGTGGAACCTAGTGAACTCAGTTCAGTTTAGTTAGACAGTATGATCAGTAACAGCTAAATCAAGTTTATTACAGTATAAGAATTAGTTCAGTGTCTATTCAGTTAGGAGTAGGATTCAGCACCGAGCGAGAGAAGGGATGGTGGATTTCCCATCAGGTAGGCAGAGTCATTAGTATCAATCCCTGTACTCTAGAATTATGTAGCCAGCGCAGGATATGGAGTCACCTATCAGACTAGGCTTGACTACCTCCCAGGGGTCACTCGTCAGATTAGGCTTGGCTCCGCCCAGGTGTCACCCGTCAGTCAGGCTTGGTATCCTAATCTTTCTAGTGTTAGTACCCATGGCATGGTATTATCACCCTTCCAACTGGGGTCATAGGTTAGACCCCATCAGTTCAGATTTGGGCCATGTCGGTTAGATGATTACCTCTCGATTTTAATTTTAGTCTCAGTATAAAACTTAGTTTAGTTCTACAGAATCAGGATTGTCAGATACAGTCACCCAGCTCAGTATAGAACTTAGATCAGTTCTACTGATTTATGACTATCAGATATAGTCACTCAAATCAGTATAGAACTTAGATCAGTTCTACAGAATCAGGACTGTCAGATACAGTCACTCAGTTATCAGGTAAATAGTATAATTAACTCAGATATCAGTGAACCTGTAGTCCAGAACTCAGTATCAAATATTATCATGACCTCAGTTACAGTTTATGTATTCATGCATGTACTCTTATTCAGTTATGTTCATATAATCAGCCAGTTATTGATCATGCCTATGAACCCATGCATATCTGTCTACCTCACTTAGCATACCAGTATATTTAAAGTTTTGACGCATACTTTTCTTTTGCGCTATGATGTCTTATATCATAGGTTCAGACGCACGGGCTCCTGACTGCACTTAGCAGCCCATCCTATCAGCAGCAGACTTAGTGGTGAGTCCTCATAGATCGAGGATAGAGTATTATTTTAGTATTTTTGTACAGTTTCTAGTAGTTGGAGTTAGTTGGGGGCTTGTCCAATCAACTCCATAATTTAGGCAGTTAGAGGCTTTCGGACTAAAGTATTTCAGACAGTTGTTTCAGTATTCAGTATTGATTTTTTTTCAGTTATGAACCTTATGGAGTTTCCATCCTAACTTCCATATTTATACTAGTTATATTGTTATTATAGTGTTATTATTATTTAATGCTCACAGCAGGTACCAGTTATGGGTTAGCTGGTGGTCCTTCGGGGTTGCTAGCATCGTGTAGCGTCAGGGGTACGAACTCGGGGTATTACAAATAAATAATGAGAGATGGTCTATCATCCCTACTCATACTATCGATAAATGGGAATGAAACAAATAGAAAATTCTCAGAATATTTAGCGAATTCCATGGAATTTTTTGGGGAAATTAATTTCATGTTTTGAACTCCAAACAAAATCATTGGGGATTAAGGCAATTGGAGCCACGTGTTATACTAATTCAATACAATTTTTGATAGAATAGGAAAAAGATCCCCAATTTTAAAGGGTTCAAACATTATTAGGTGATGAGGAGTTGAGCTTCTAAAAAATTCATTGAAGTTATATTGGACATTGCGTTGTTATTTAGGTTGTTGCTTCTTTGTAGTTAATGTTTAGTCATTGTATGTTGTTTGTTGTTGAAGAAGACTGAGGGGGATGGGTCAGGTGTGGGCTAGTTTGGGAGAAAATAGGATTGGGTTGGGGCTAGTTGTTATGGTTGAAGTTATTGTTTGGGTTGTTGTTATTTATTAGAGAAGAAGGTTTTAAGGGGGTGGGCCTGTTTAGGTTGAAATTACCGGAGAAAGGGGCGGATCGGTATTGGGCCTTGGGTGGCTGGTGTTGGGTTTAGCGGTGTTATGGGTAAAAGTAGGAGTGGTTTGGTGTTATTTAAAGTTAACTCCAATTAGATTAGTATTTAGCCCATCTCATTTAATTTCCGATCAAATTGAATATCAATTGGCCAATTACATTGCAATTGAGGCTAATTTGATTTCAATTACAGTCAAATTTAATATGTTTGGCTAAATTAGATCGCAATTCGATGCGAATTAATATATTATTTAATTTGAAACTTACTAATTTGATAAAATTAAATAAATATTTTTCAACTTAATTTTTTAAAAATAAATGATATTTAAATATAGATTTTACCCATTTGAATTAATTTTTGCGATAACCTTGATTAATATCCGATTTTCAGTAAAATAACTATTTAAGTAATAAAACTGTATGATCTCGTATATATGAATACAAAATATGTAATCGCTATTTAAAGTGACAAAATTACCTAAATAAATATTTTTTAAAGTTTTTATTTGAATACAATAAATGTAGTAATTTTATTTAAGACCGAAGCAACTCAGGATTGAATTTAATCTTAGAGGGAAAAAATTAGGTAGCATTGGGTCACATTTGCGAGGGAGTATCCATCAAAATATGCAGATCCAAGTTCGAAAACTAGAAGCAATTCTTCATGATGATATCCAAAATATTCTCAAGATAAGTTTTGATGGACTTCCATATTCCATGACTTCTATGAGGATGAAGTTACCAAAATTCTAAATGCATGTGGTTTTTACTTTGAAAGTACAATTTTGACCATAGTCCAAAGGCACTTACTCCAAAGGAATGGGCTTCGTTTGGTGATGCATGATCTAATGCGAGATATGGCAAGAGAAATCAATTGCTCGGAATCTCAATGCCCTGGAGAATAGAGCACATTATTCATATCTGAAGAAGTTTGTGCTATTTTACGAGGAAAGTTTTTTCCAATTTAATTGTTGTATGATTTTTGTTGTCATCATAAGAATTAAACTCAAACTCACAACTATGTCAAAAAAAAATCATCTATTTAGCAATCATCCAAATGGTTTGCTGATACATATTTCTTATTAAATTAAATTCTACTCTGCCTCTTCTCAAATTATTTGTCGTGATTCTCTTTTACACACCCCTTAAGAAACATTATTTTTAAGGAAAAATTACACAACCAGTCAAACTTAAGAACCATTATTTCAAAAACAAACTCATATCTTCTAAAATATTTCATAATATATCACTTTTTTCATTTTTACCCTTGATACATATTATCCTTCTCCTAAAACTGCACAACCTCCTATTTTGATGCCTCAAATCTCTCCATTCCATTTCTAAAATTTTCCACCCCAAAAAAATAGATAACTTTCGTCCAATTTAGGGTTTCAATCAATTATCTTCATCCTCCATCTACTGCAAATGTCATTCAAGTCAATTTGGTGAAAAAAAATTCTCATTTTCTCGAGAGTTGTGTTAAATGTTGAAGTAGATTTTCAGAAAGAATAATTTATCTTAGTTTCAAAACACAATTATTGTGTTTTTATTTCTATTTTTAAAAAAAAAATTGTATGATTTTTGATGATTTACCATCATTCGGTTCGGGTGCTACCCAAATTGATAAGAACATTGTTGGTTCTTCAAGTGATGAAGTGGTGGATTTTGTTCCAGACATTTTTTATTACATTTTTGAAAATTTTTGCGGAAATAGATCAAAACACCGCAATGACCCCGCAACGATGAAGAAACTTTGAGAAGATTGCATTGCTCGAACTAAAAAATATGAAAACCACTGAAGGGGACGATATAGGAGAGATAAACAATTTCCCCTCAAACATAGTAAAAAAACTTCAAAAATTTTCTTTATACATATGCGATTTTGCTAAGAACTGGATAAATTTGATCCTTTGTGATTTGATGCATTTTTAATTAATAATTTTATCAATATTTAAGAATTTAAGGTGGTTTATTCTTCATACTAATATTTGTTGCATTTGATACATTTACAGTCTGCTAACTAAATTTATGCTTTGCATATATGATACATTTTGATGGAAGGTACTCACTTCCATATGTTAACTCACTATACATATTTTTTGATACATTTTGATATATATCAGATTATAATATGCTATTTTGCGTCCAAAATAACTTGTTTAATCTACTAATTATACAAAACATCGGCTTGGGATTGAGATACCTACTTTAAAATTAGACACCGCACTTCATATAAATAGATATGCTTCGCTCGTATGACATTATGGATTGGACAAGGCAATGAATGGATATGTTAGTGACAATCAAGACCCGCTAAGCCTAAATGCACATACATTTCTTCAGATAATCAGAGTTTGATAGATATTGAGTAGTTGTATTTCTAGTAGTTGTGTTTCTAATAGTTGTATTTGATGTTGATGTTGAGTTCATATTTTGTAGTTTTGTTCTGTGGAATTGGAGATATTGATTGTGGCTACTTGTATCCTTGTTTTCTTTTTGGTTGAAAAATTAAATGGTGATTTGACATTACAATTAATGATACTTAGTACTTTATTTATTATAATGCTTTTTGCAGTTTTATGAATTATAATATTAAAGTTATTATTTTTGCAGTTCGCCAGTAGCTTCTAATCATAAGTATATAACATATGTATCACTACACTCAAAGATATTTATCATTGAAACTGCAGTTCATCAGCACCTGAATGATATTTATCAAATATATGTATCATATGTATCAAACAAAGTCAAACAAAATTAATTGTTGATAGTTCCTAAAGACTCCGAATAAAACAAGAGATGTTCACAAAAGTACTAGCACAAGTTGAAATCAGTATATTGAATAGCAATGTTGATTTGTTTTTCTGAATGGATTTAAGGAGACTTATTAAAGAACCAACATTTGATATTGAATTGAAATTGTGGAGAATTATTATTCATGTCACAACCTAATTTCTTAGGTCATGATGGCACCTACTATAACCTAACAATAGGAAAACCATCTCGTAGTATGGAACTGCTAGTAACGGACTACCAAAAGAATGAAGGAAAGAATGTGTAATAGATGTAATAAGAGACTAACATACATAAGGTAATCTCAAAACCTAGTGGAATCAGTGCAAGATCTTCTAACATAACAAGGATACAAATGGGGTACTAAATGAATATACAGATACAATCATCTCTTAATACAATATGGAGATTATTCTAGTACATAAGATGGAGGAAAGTAATACACCAAACATCAGAATCTCACTCTATGTCTCCGAGCATGGCTGCTCTGCACAATACACTCAACACCGGTGACAACACGTACTATAATCTGCAGGCTGCAGAAGTGTAGTATGAGTACCAAACACGGGGTACTCAGTAGGCAACTACCGACTGAGATCCAAATATAATGCAAATATATACAACATATAAACAGAAATACAATCTAGACCCAAATATCAAGCAACCACATAATAAAGCTAGTGAGATAGTAAGGGAAAACCATTCTACTATCCAAGAACATAACATAATAAGGCTAAGAAAGTATTAAGGATGAACTATCCTATTCCATCCATACTCGGGAATCTCAACACTATACTGTATATCACCGGCTAATATACTAACAAAGGGCAAAATAAGGATATAGAACAATTTACAATGCCAAAGAATGAATATACAATCTGAATAAATGAAGGAATGAAGGGATATACAGCAATATCATATCTATATATAAATAGATATATATATACATGTATAAAGTACAACTTAAGTCATCATATTGGCATCTTAAGGCCTCATAATCATAGCAGGAACTAGTGCTAGTATACTCAAGGTTTCTAATTCATACGGCTAATCATTAGTTAATCATGCATAATACTTTAATTATAAGATGAAAGAGTCATAATCATACATCAAATCTCAATACCAGCTCGTTATAAAGCTGCCACAAACTAGCCATAACAATGATCATAACAACAATAACAACAATAGCAACGACAACACAAGTAACCGGCTAGTCCAGACAAATAATACCTAACCGAGCCTTTCATAAATCCCCACCGCCCAAGGCTCAGAAGGTTTAATCAACATATAATACACCACAAGCCATACTCATCACTCATACCTATGTAACCCCCTATAAGGTTGATAGATGTAGGCGCATACTGGTGATAGGAAATGTGCATACAAGAATAAATGCCATGATATAATCCGTAATACCACAACCGATCCAAACACCATAAGTAACCCAGTGTATAATATCACATCATCGGTATCATAATCATTATTTAGACTTGAACTAGTAAATATATAATCAATACCCGAATTCAAATCGATAAATATAGAATCAATGTTTGAACTTAAATCGATAAATATATAATCAATATCTGAACTCGAACCGATAAATATATAATTAATATTCGAACTTGAATCGATAAATATATAATTAATACCCTCAACATTATCAACATTATCAACATCACCAATTATCAGGTTTTATCCAAAATTCATATCATCAATACTATCATCCTCATTCATCCCATGCTGAAGGAATGTGTAGACAGATATATAATAGGTGTACGGACTTAAGTCATGGCTAAAAAAAGTGTAAATCCATAATTCTATTACCTGAGGTAAACTTCAATACTAAATCAATATAAAAATATAGAAAGGATCAAAATCTCTCACGATCGGAGTAAATATTAGTATCAGAATCATGGACCAAAATCTGTCTCGATCAAATCTTTAAAGAATCATTTCAATTATCGTTACACATAGGTTATTCATTAAGACAGTACAATTATTATTATGAAAAAATCCATTTTTAAGGTGAAAAGTAGACTTTAACCCTTATTTAGGAAAAACAATAATAAAATTATATTTTAGTTGAATTTGTAGCATTTATCGTATTTAGTGATCATCAATGTATTAAATCTATGCATCTCATCACTAGTATTCACACAATGCAATCATAAACATCAACATGTCTATAAACTATGGTCACATCTTTAAAGGGATAATGTAATGCCTCGAATTTGGTACCCAGAATGTCACACGATACTCAGGATCCCGAAGGACCACAAGCTAACCCATGACTGATATCTGTAACTGAGCACTGCATAGTATACTGTATAAATGTGAAAAAAAAACTGAAAGGCCATAAGGTTCAAAACTGAAACATAACTATAAATACGGTATAACAATATGAAAATTGAAATAACTATCTGAACATACTATAGTCTGAATAAGCCTTTAACTATCAGAATAAGGAGTTGATGGGGCATGTCCCCAACTAACTCCAACTACTAAAACAAATTAAGTACTAAAATACTAAAATGATAAAGCATCCTCGAATGATGAGGAATCACTGCTAATCTACTGCTGCTAACTGAAACCTGAGCTGCTAAGTGCGATCGGGAACCTGAGAGCCCGAACCTATGGTATAAAACACCATAGCATAAAAGAAAAGTATGCGTCAATACATGAGAATGTACTGGTACGCAAGTGAGATAAGCTGAATGCATGGGGTTCATATACATGAACTATAACTGACTGATAACATAAACATGAACATGATTGCATAAGGATACATGCATGAGAACATAACTGCAACTGAAACATGGGGATTCTGAAGAGTGAATATACTGATAACTAATATAAGTGATATTAGGTGACTGTTGCTAATAGTCTTGATTCTGTTGGAACTAACTGAGTTTCGTACTGAGCTGAGTGACTGTATCTGATAGTCCTAAAATCTGTAGAACTATCTGAGTTCTATTACTGAGTCTGATACTGAGACTGTGGGAAGTAGTTATCTAACCAGCATGCCCCTAATAAGCTATTATAGCTGAGTTGGGATCCAATTTATAACCCTAATTGGAAGGGTGTCAATACTGAGCCACTGGTCAAGACAAGCTATGAGTGACCCTCATCTGGCAGTCCCCCAAAAGGAGAATGGTAGAACCCTCATCTGGCAGTGTTAATCCACTTCATCAACCCTCAACTGTCAGTGTTAATGTCTCAACCCATGCTGGCTACATAGTTCTTGAATGCAAGGATTGTTTCTAAGGGGTCACACCCTCTACTGTCAGTGTGTGCCCTCATACTTGGGTTTGCTTGGTGCTAAATGTTATTCCCAACTGAATAGACACTGAACTAATTATACTGAGACTAACTGGACTGAGTTCACTGAGTTTCATGGACTGACAGAATATTACTGAATTTTCCTAAGTTTAAAGGTAAATTCTACAGGATGGCAGTCCGTCCAGCCATGTTGTATAGAGCAGAATGTTGGCCAGTCAAGAACTCTCACATTCAAAAATTGAAGGTGGTGAAAATGTGGATGTTACGTTGGATGTATGGGCTTACTAAGGGTGACGTAGTTCGAAATGAGACTATTCAAGAAAAGGTTGGAGTGGCTTCGGTGGAGGACAAGATGCGAGAAGCCCGTTTAAGATGGTTCGGACATGTGAAGAGGAGGGGCACAAATGCCCCGGTTCGTAGGTACGAGAAGCTTTCTTTGGATGGTTTCAGGCGGGGTAGGGGTAGGCCGAAGAAATACTGGAGAGAGGTTATCAAGAGGGACATGGAGTAGTTACAGCTCACAGAGGACATGACCCTAGATAGGAAGATCTGGAGGACGCAAATTAGGATAGAAAGCTAGTGCCATTTTGGGTCACTAGGGTAGGGCATTACTTGGTAGGGTATTATTCTTGTTATGACACCTTGTTGCATGCTTTATTATGAGTTTGTTTACTGCTCTTTGATGATTATTCCATGTGGGTGGTGTAGGTATGTACTGTCATCTTGTTCCCTGCTTTATTAAGGATTTGTGTATTATTCCGTGTCTTGAGCCGGGGGTCTATCGGAAATAGCCTTTCTACTTTTTCGGAGGTAGTGGTATGGACTGCGTACATCTTACCCCCAGACCCCACCATGTGGGAATATACTGGGTTTGTTGTTGTTGTTGTTATTGACTGAGCTCATGAGATTACTGAGTTTTCCTGAGTCATACAACTGACTGAATTCTACTGATCATGGCGTGACTGAGGTTGTCAAGAAACTAACAGTGGCTCTAGGCACACAACTAAATTGTCGGGTATAAATACCCCCAGGACTCGATAGTATAATATTAAATCATGGCATAAGTTTGAAAGCACAACAATGGCTATATATATATATCCATAATCTATTGACTAAGACATTACATCAAACACTTGACAAGCATTAACTTGTACATGAATGGGGATTTCATATTAACATACTATAATGGCACTTTTTCCTTCACCTAGGCATTTAATCAAACACATGGGGAGCATGCTTTGGTTATACCATCATCAATGCATCTAATTATCATGGTGGCATAAATAAATTAGCAATATGAAGGGTTTATCATGAATATTATGCAAAACATCACATACTAGGATTAATCATTGGAACATGGAATTTAAAACATGAATCAAAATACAACAACAACATGAATATGAATTTCAATTCAACTAAATCATGAACATTCATAAATACAAAATCCTTGGATTTTGAAAAGAGATTCTTGAGCTTCATAGGTAAAAGGGACCCATAAATCAACACTTGACATACCTTTATTGTAAGTTTCTTAAAGTTCTTGGAGAGATTCTTGAAATTGGCTTAGATTTCTTGAAAGCTAGGGTTTTGTTTCTTAGGAGAGAATGTTCTTGATTTGGGAAAAAAAGTGAGTAAATAAATATTTAAAATGTTTTTAGGGATTAAATCCCGCACCTGGACATGTTAAAACCTTGGGAAAAGACCAATTTATCCTTAGACTAAATATTTATTTTTCGTCAAAATTTCCCGATTTGGCAGGCTAGTGCGACGCGGTGCTATCGCGCCGTGTCACTGGAAATTGCCAACTGGGAACTGGACTGACAGTGCAACACAGTGGAATCACGTTGTTACATTGTTTGTGAACTGAAAGTGCACCGCGATGCGGTGGAATCGCATTGGTACACTAAAAATTGACAACTATGAAATTGATCCTTGGCGCGTCGCGCCATAATCGCGAAGGCTCACTGGATTTTGACGATTGCCATTTTGGCATGCTCCGCGATGCGTTGATGGCTCAGGTGGCACACTTCTTACTAAAATTACTCTAAATTTTTTCTCAGGTGTCGGACTTAGGCAAATTTAGTATCGATGGAATGCTTGTTCAATTTTCCATACAACAAAAAGTCAAAATCTTGAAAAATCCACATGTATAAAAGTGGATTCATCTTTTAAAGCAAGTTTTTAACATTTTTTGGACAATTTTAAGCTAGGTGGAAGTATGGGGTATTACAATATCTCCCCCTTGGGAACATTCGTCCTCGAATGAGACTGATTGACATGGGAGAAACGATAAGTTGAAGTACATACTGAAACATGACTACCTGACTAAAATTACTGAGATTCATACTGAGCATGCATATCTGATGCATGATTTTATGACTAAGATAATGCATGAATGCAGGACTGAGAGTACTGATAACATGGTCACGCATATTTGATACATGAATACATGACAAAACTGACTCATGAATATTCGACTGAACATGTAAGTGTAAAGATACCTAGTTTGAAATGAAAACTGAGCATGGAACTGAATACCACAGTTGTAACTGAAATTTGAACATAAAACTGGATAAGCTTAAGAAAATCTATTACCTTGGGCTGAGTCTGAATCAGCGGAGAAGAGGTGAGGATACTTGGTCCGCATGTCTGCTTCTGCTTCCCAAGTAGCTCCCTCAATGGACTGATTTTGCCAAAGAACTTTGAGTAGAGGGACTTCTTTGTTCCTTAGTCTGCGGGTCTGATAGTCAAAAATTTTAATTGGAATTTTCTCATACGAGAGACTATTCTGAATAACTACGCCTTCAATAGGGACTACAACTGCTGGATCACCTATGCTCTTCTTTATCAAGAGGACATGAAAGACTGGATGAACTGAAGGTAGATCTGAAGGAAATTCAAGCTCATAAGATACTTTGCCTAAGCGACTGAGAATTTTGAAGGGACCGACATATCGGGGACTGAGTTTTCCCTTCTTGCCGAATCTCTTCACTCCCTTCATGGGAGAGATTTTCAAAATACTAAATTTTTTTATATCTCAACTCGAGATCTTTTACTGAACACACATGAATAGGAACATGAGAACATGACTAAGTCTGTAACGTGTGACATGGACTGACTATCGTGAACTGAACTGATCCATTGAGTACATGGCTTACGACTGAGATTAGAGATAGAGGGTCAACCTATGGGTACCCACTACTCCAAAATGGGTTTGTTACGTGAAGAGAGAGTGGCATATTTATGTCATGAAAGTTTGGGGGATTATAGTGTATCTCCCCCTTGGGATACTATGTCCCTTGAAGAATGTTGGGCTGATTTTTTTTTTGCTAAGCTATGAGGAAACTAAGGTGATGCACAAGGCAACTACGAACTGAATCGTGACTGAATATCTGGATTCTGAAACTAAGGCATGATACATGAACTGAACTTGACACACAACTACCTGGTTGATCCATCTTTGAATAGTTACATTCATGAGACTTCGGATAGTACGACTAGGAGGAAAAATGGGAAGCCACACCATACAAACTTGTTCGTCTAACTACTAAACTGAATTGATGTCTTTGTGGACTATCTCATATTGAAAACTTATACTCGATGAAGTATTTCTATGACACTCTTTCTATAGTGTTCTAGTGACTGTAGGGAGAAAGAAAATCTTAGCCTGGTCTGAGCAGGACATCTGAATAGGGGATCACCACATGGTTGGTATTCTTGTATTAGGAGGCAATGCCTATGAAACAACATCTAAAATAGAGTGACTAAGCCTTATGCACTGCATCTAAAATTTTCAAGCTTAGACATATCCCTCGAATACTCCTTCTACTATACTCTCTGCCTTAGTACAGCACATCACTTGAGACTACTAAAAATATTCACATGGGTGCTAAGCACGAATTCATAAACATACTAACTTATCTGATTAACTGCATGGCTCATAGCTGAATACTGGGCATGTAAGACTGAACTGTACTTAGTCTAAATAACTGAACTGAAACTATAGAGCATTATGCATAGAAGGTAATGATTGTATGGGTAACATGAAATAACTGAGCATGAATGAGTGAAAACTATATTATGTTAAGGATGCAAGACCAAGCGTATAACATAACTCGGAAACATTCAGTAAACTGAGGTACTGAAATACTAATAACTGAATAGCTAATAACCGTATGCTATGGTCAAGCAAACCTGGATCTGGACTGAGTTTATGATCTGATTACTAAACTAGAGCTGACACTGTAACTAAGACTGCAATAGGACTCATACTAGAACTAACTACTGGGTTCGTACAGTCGAATACCGATAACTGAGGTTTAGACTGATACTGAATTTTGATGGCTAAGTAACTGATAGCTGAAAGCCATAGTTCTGCAGGACTATCTGAGTCCTTTATTGAATATTGATTACTGAACTGATGCTATAACTGAGGCCTGGGGGATAGATCATCAACACCATATATTTTATCAAGGGATATAAACTGAGGGTATACGTGACATAATCTGAGTTTGGCTGATCATTCGAAGTGAAGCATGAGTCATGTAGGCTGAGCATATTGTAAAGCATAACATGAGTGCATGAGTCATGAGATGCATTACTTGAGTCTGAAGTCTCTGTACTCATGGGACATGATTCGTAACACAGCGTGAACTGGAACTCCTTATACTAGGAACTGTGAGCGTACATGATTCTCACTAATGTGCACAAATATGAGCGATGATCATAGAGATGACATGTAGGACATGAATAGATATCATAATAACTGATGGGTTTTGAGGGTCTGTAACACTTTTCTAAGATGGTCTGCATCACACTCACTGCGGGAGTAGACAAGAATGTCATCTATGAAGACTATGACGAAGATGTCCAAGTACTGGTTGAATACACGGTTCATCGAGTCCATGAAAGCTATTGGGGGATTGGTAAGACCAAAGGAAATGACTAAGAATTCGAAATGACTATACCAAGTTCTGAAAGCTATTTTTGGAATATCACATTCGCTAAGTTCTGTTGATGCCATTCTGTATGGCAGAATAGATATGGGCTAAGTATCTGGGGGAAGGTCAATGCCGAAGTCTATTTCCCTCTCAGGAGGAACTCCGGGAAGATCTTCGGGAAAGATATCTGAATATTCATTCTCAACTGGAACTGACTCAAGACTGGGAGTTTCGGAACTAGAGTCCTTAACTCGAACAAGATGATAGACAAATCCCTTAGATATCATTTTCCTATCCCATAGGTAGGAAACAAGCTGACCTCTGAATGCTGAAATACTACCCTTCCACTTAAGGACAGGTCAATTCAGAACTAAAACTGGACAACTCTATTTCTGCAGCCGACTATGGCATGGAAGGAATGAAGCCATTCCATTTTGATAATGACATCAAAATTAGTCATATCTAATTTGACTAAGTCTGCTAAAGTGACCTTCATAGATACCATCACCGGACAGTTCCTGTATACCCGTCGGGCTATAATGGATTTACCCACTAGGGTAGAGACTGAGAAGGGCTCTGATAGAATTTTGGTACTAACTTCAAAATCAACTGCTACATAAGGAGTAATAAAAGACAAAGAAGCTCCTAGATTTAGCAAAGTGTAAACATGCAAATGAAAGATCTTAAACGTACCAGTGACTACGTCAGGAGAATTTTCCTGATCTTATCAGGATTGAAGAGCATAGAGTCTGTTTGGGTGTTGCCCACTAGTAGCACTGGAAGTGGCACCCTGCTAATTCGGGCAACCAGACTGGGCTGAAGGATGATTATGCTGACTTAGTGTACCAACCTTAGTTCTTACAGCAAGTCTGACAAAGGGGATTGGTTCGGGAACTGCTAACACTGCCCTGAGATTTAGGGCCTAGCGCCCTATCTCTGAATTTAGGGACTGGAGCACTGGCTGAGGAAGGAACTGGAACTGAAGACTTTGGGAAAAGATGATAACGGTTACCACCCTCTGACTTAGGCTAAGTGAAATTGAAATTACCTGTTCTCGCTTTCTTATTTTTTTTTTATTTCTATGCTTTCCCACCTCAATCTCCTGGGCATGAATCATATGCCTGGGTGGGACAATAGCCTGCTGATTTCTCTAAGTTATTACTGAGTAAGATAAAGTAAGAGAGTCAGTTCTAAATTTTCCATAAAAGACATGCTCGTCCAGGGAATATAGCTAAACGGGCAGAGGTGCCGACTAATTCCTGGTTCTCCTTTTGTTAGTCCCTTTTGGGAGGCATGTTCTATAATGAGAGGGAGAAACAGATTAGACTGAGGGTTTAACTTGAGCTCATGCTCACTCGCACTACATGAATACTGAAAGAGGGGAAACTGTTCCTAAAATATCTCATAGCCTCTTGTCCATAAGTGTGGTGCACAATACACCCATGCATAAGACTCTACTTAATGCGGCTTTTCAGACTTCCTAGGACACTGTTGAACCTTAGGATCTGATACCAAGTTTGTAACGCTCCAAATCTGGTACCCGAAATGCCACACGATGCTCATGACCCCGAAGGACCACAAGCTAACCCATGACTGATATCTGTAACTGAGAACTGCATAGTATATTATATAAATATGGAAAAAAAATTGAAAGTCCATAAGGTTCAAAACTGAAACATAACTATCAATACGGTATAACAATACCAAAATTGAAATAACTATCTGAACATACTATAGTCTAAATAAGCCTTTAACTATCTGAATAAGGAGTTGATGGGACATGTCCCCAACTAACTCCAACTACTAAAATAAATTAAGTACTGAAATACTAAAATGATAAAGTATCCTCGAATGATGAGGACTCACTGCTAATCTACTGTTGTTGACTGAAACCTGAGCTGCTAAGTACGATCGAGAAACTGAGCGTCCGAACCTAAGGTATAAAACACCATAGAGCAAAAGATAAGTATGTGTCAGTACGTGAGAATGTACTGGTACGTAAGTGAGGTAGGCTGAATGCAGGGGGTTCATATGCATGAACTATAACTGACTGATAATATGAACATGAACATGACTGCGTGAGGATATATGCATGAGAACATAACTGCAACTGAAATATGGGGATTCTGAATAGTGAATATACTGATAACTGATATTGGGTGACAGTTGCTGACAGTCTTAATTCTGTTGGAACTAACTGAGTTCCGTACTAAGCTGAGTGACTATATCTGACAATCCTAAAATTTGTAGAACTATCTGAGTTCTATTACTGAGTCTGATACTGAGACTGTGGGAAGTAGTAATCTAACCGACATGCTCCTAATAAGCTATTATAGCTGAGTTGGGGTCTAATCTGTAACCCCAATTAGGAGGGTGTCAATACCGCGCCACTGGTAAACACAAGCTGTGAGTGACCCTCATCTGGCAGTGTCCCCAAAGAAGAATGATGGAACCCTTATCTGGCAGTGTTAATCCACCTTATCAACCCTCAACTGTCAGTGTTAATGTCTCAACCCATGCTGGCTACATAGTTTTGGAATGCAAGGATTGCTTCTAAGGGGTCACACCCTCTACTGTTAGTATGTGCCCTCATCCTTGGGTTTGCTCGGTGCTAAATCCTACTTCCAACTGAATAGACACTGAACTGGTTATACTGAGATGAACTAAACTGAATTCACTGAGTTTCGTGGACTGACGGAATATTACTGAATTCTGTTAACTGACTGAGTTCATGAGATTATTGAGTTTTCCTGAGTCTTGCAACTGACTGAATTCTACTGATCATGGCATGACTAAGTTATCATAAAACTGATAATGGCTCTAGGCACACAACTAAATTGTCGGGTATAAATACCCCCAGGACTCGATAGTATAATAGTAAATCATGGCATAAGTTTGAAAGCATAACAATGGCTATATATATATATATATATATATATATATATATATCCATAATCCATTGACTAAGACATTTCATCAAACACTTGACATGCATTAACTTATACATGAATGGGGATTTCACATTAACATACTATAATGGCACTTTTTCCTTCACCTAGGCATTTAATTTAACATATGGGGAGCATGCTTTGGTTATACCATCATAAATTCATCTAATTATCATGGTTGTATAAATAAATTAGCAATTTAAAGGTTTTATCATGAATATTATGCAAAACATCACATACTAGGATCAATCATTAGAACATGAAATTTAAAACATGAATCAAAATCCAACAACAACATGAACATGAATTTTAATTCAACTAAATCATGAATATTCATAAATACAAAATCCTTAGATGTTGAAAAGAGTTTCTTGAGCTTCATGGGTAAAAGGGACCCATTAATCAACACTTGACATACCTTTATTATAAGATTCTTGAAGTTCTTGGAGAGATTCTTGGAATTGGCTTTGATTTCTTGAAAGCTAGGGTTTTGTTTCTTAGGAGAGAATGTTCTTGATTTGGTTAAAAAAGTGAGTAAATAAATATTTAAAATATTTTTAGGGATTAAATCTCGCACCTGGACGTGTTAAAACCTTGGGGAAACACCAATTTATCCTTAGACAAAATATTTATTTTTTGTCAAAATTTCTCGATTTGGCAGGCTGGCGCGACGCGGCGCTATCGCACCGTGTCACTAAAAATTTCCAACTGGGAACTGGGCTAATGGTGTGATGCGGTGGAATCGCATTGCTACATTGTTTGTGAACTGAAAGTGCACTGCGACGCGGTGGAATCGCGTTGGTACACTGGAAATTGACAACTCTGAAATTGAGCCTTGGCGCGACACGCCATAATCGTGGAGGCTCACTGAATTTTGATGATTGCCATTTTGGCATGCTCCGTGACACATTGATGGCTCAGGTGGCACACTATCTTACTAAAATGACTCTAACTCTTCGCCCGGGTGTCGGATTTGGACGAATTTGGTATTGATGGAAAGCATATTCAATTTTCCACACAATAAAAAGTCAAAATCTTGAAAATTACACATGTATAAAAGTGGATTCATCTTTTAAAGAAAGTCTTTAATATTTTTAGGATGATTTTAAGCTAGGTAGAAGTACGGGGTATTACAGATAAACACTTCTTGAAATTTAACAAATATCATAACACGACCTTCGGCCCAATAATAGGTACATATCTTAAATAACCATAACCTCAAGATTTGAGAATCATCATCGCAATCCATCAAGTACGTAGTAAACTTATTCTAAGGTTCATTAATCTCAACAATGCCTAAATGCTAGCAACCTAGGGTAATAGGATCCTAGATGCATAATAAGTCATTCACCTTACGGGTCAATTCACCCATCTATCTCCAAACTTCAATAATTAATACTAAGTCACAGTATTCTGCCCATAATCAATCTTAATATTTGCATTCACATACAATATATAAAACATATCATATTTTGAAGAAAAGTAGACAAAATCCTACCTCAAAGTCTAATCGTAAATTCTTGAATCGCCCATAAAACATTTTTCTTCACTCTAAGATTTTGAAATATCGCACATTATCAAAATCATAATCTACACGTCATTAGGAGTCAAATAAGACTCATATTGTCATATAATGGATCGGGTCAAATTTTGAATCAAGAATGAGCCTGTGAGACCCATAAACAAAATTCAAAATAGAACCCATCACGAGGTCACTCAAAGGACAAGGAATTTATATTGAAAAGTTGAGCTCAAATGAAGCACAAATTGGGTCTCAATTCAATCCTTAAAGTTTATGATTTAAAATCCCTAATTTCTAAGAATTTATCAAGAAATTGATGGAATCTTATCATGAATTCGAAGGAAAATCATGGAATAATCAATAACCAAGCTCCCTAAATCATCTATAAACTTCATTCCCAAGATCTCTCAACTTCCAGGGTTTAGTTCTCTTGGAAATGGATGAAGAATAGGTAAGAAAGAGCTGAGAAAGGGGTATTTATTCCCAACCAGGTTCTTGGGTCTCGCAATCGCGACCTGACGTTCGCAATTGCGATTTATTGCAATAGGGTCAGAAGTCGCTATCACGACATCCCTTTATTACAATCGTAGTCTGGCAGACTGATCAAGGAATCACGTTTGTCATTGAAAGTGTCGCGATTGCATCACTTGCTACCCTGCTCAAAGAGTTGCCATCGCGATCGTGATGCACCAGAAACATCAGATACAACTAAGACTAGGGGTGTGCAAAAATCGAACCAATCGATAAATTGAACTGATAAAAATGTTATTAGATTATTGGTATTGGGTTATTAGGTAAACAGTTTTTTATTATTTTTGTAAAAATATTTATTGGGTAAACGATTCGGTTTTGGTTTTAGCTTATTGGGTTATCGATTAAATCGATAACCCAATAAGGATTTATTAAATTACTATTTTACCATGAATTACTGTAATGCCCCAAATCTAGTACCCAAAACGCTACACGGTGCCCATGACCTCGAAGGACCATAAGCTAACCCATGACTGATATCTATAAAATGAGCACTGAATAATAGAAATAATATCGTAAATGCGGAAATATAAATTGAAAGGCCATAAGGTTCAATACTAGTACATAACTGAGAAATATGGTATAACAATACCAAAACAACTGAGATAATTGTCTGAACATACAGTAGTCTGAAAGCCTCTAAACTGTCTTAATAAGAAGTGGATAGGACATGTCCCCAACTAACTCCAACTACTGAAATAAACTGAAAACTAAAATATTAATGTGATCATCATGTCCTCGAAGAATGAGGACTCACTGCTAACTCTGATCGCTGAACTGGGATGCTACTGGTTCTCTGGAGATCGTGCTTCTAAACCTATAGTATAAGACACCATAGCGCAAATGCGTCAGTACTTTGAATGTACTGGTATGCAAGTGAGGTAGGTTGAATGCAATAGGTTCATATGCATGAACAATACTAACTAACTGACTAACATGAATGTGAGAATACATATATGCATACATAACTGTAACTGAGATCATGATAGGACTGGATACTGAGCTCTGACTACTGAGTCTACTAACATTGACATCTGAGTCACTGATGAGAGAGAAAATAATATTGTATTACTGAATACTGAGGTACTGATGCTATGTTACTGATACATGGATAATTGTGTCTGACAGTTCTGATTATGAAGAACTAGTCTAGTTAACTGTATTTGACAGTCCTGAAGCTAAATGCTAATAACATAAGTTCTGATAACTGATATAACTGATAACATGAGTGACTGTATCTAATAGTCCTGAACCTAATGGAACTAGCTGAGTTTTGTACTGTATCTGAGTAACTGAATCTGAGATCAGTCCTATCTAGCGGGTGGTCTCTAAATCTGATGATATCGTTATTGATTAACCATAGTTGATATCAGTCTTGTCTAGTGGGTGATCCCAGAGTCTATTTATAATGATAAGGAGTGACTATATTTGATAGTCCTAAATCTATACTACTGAACTGAATTGACTGTATCTGAAAGTCCTGATTTTGTAACTGAAACTGTGGGATGTATTCATATAACTGACATGCCCCATACTAAGCTAACTGGATCCAACCTATAACCCCAGCTGGAAGGGTGTCAGTACTGCTCCACTGGTAAAGAAAACTTCTGTGGAGTTAGTCCTAATCTAGCGGGTGACCCCTAGGATCAGTCCTATACATTTAAATGCGCTAATGGGTGATCCCTGAGTATGTCAGTCCTATCTAACGGGTGACATCTCATACCTACGCTGGCTACGTAGTTCTGGAACTTAGGGATTGCTTCTAGGAATCACACCCTCATATAACAGGTGAGTTCCAACTCTTGGATTCGCTCGATGCTAATTTCTACTCCCATCTGAATAGACACTGAACATGATTTACTGAACTGAACATGGACTGAGTTACTGACTTCCGTTGACTGACGAAATACTACTAACATCGGACAACTGACTGAGTTCATGAGATTATGGAGATTTCCTGAGTCATAAGACTGTCTGAAGTCTAAGGATCATAACTTGACTAAGAGTATCGTGGAAACATGACATGGTTCTAGGCACATAGCTAATATTTCGGGTACAAGTACCCCCACAACTCGATGGAAGGAAACTGACCAAGCATAACTTACTTGAAACATATAACTAACATCATAATCCATAATACATTTATAGAAGCATTTCATCAAAACATGTGATAGGCATAACTTGTACATACATGGAGATTTCATGATATCATACTAGTTGGGCATTGTTCTTTCATCTAGGTATTTAATCAAACACATGGTAGACATAGCACATGTAGACAACATTATACAACAATTAATCATCATGATTCATCTCTAATTTCATCATCCTAGGGTTTATTCATAGGTTTACATGACTATACATCTATACAAATCAATTCCACATAAAATTGATCACCCAGCATGGATTTGAATTCAATTGATCATTCTCAACATACTCAAAACAAACCCAACATG
The DNA here is from genome assembly GCA_030864215.1 of Capsicum pubescens. NCBI lineage: Eukaryota > Viridiplantae > Streptophyta > Magnoliopsida > Solanales > Solanaceae > Capsicum > Capsicum pubescens. Next base: position 243,531,894 of record CM061546.1, on the reverse strand, counting down.
AAATTCATAAGGAAATCCAAAAAACTTAAAGTTAGAAAAGAGATTCTTGGGCTTCATGGATGAAAGGGATCCATGAATGAACACTACGCATACCTTGGTTCGTGATTTCGTGAAGATTGACGGAGGAAATTCTTGATTTTGAATCTTCTATGAAAAGCCCTAGGTTGTTCTTGAGAAGTTTTTAAGAGTAGAGAGTGTATTTTGGGTTAAAAGTGGCTGAATCACGTGTTATTGGGTTTAAATAGGGGTAGAAAATTGACCCATTTTAACCCTTGGATACGTCTTTTAAAATTGTAAAAATTTCCCGAAATGGACCTTTAGCGCGACATGGCGCTATCGCTCCGTGTCACTGGATTTTAACAATTGGGAATCTGAGGGATGGCGCGACGCGGAGCCATCGCGTTTCCCTTTCCTTTGTGACCTGGAACTTTTACGCGACGTAGGGGAGATCGCGCTAAGACACTGAAAAAAGACAATTCTGAATTTTGGCCCTGGCGCAATGCGCCATAATTGCGGACCCCTACTGGAATTTTCCAAATGCCATTTCCTCTTGTGGCGCGGCGCGCCACTGACTAATATGGCGTTGTTTTACAATGGGAACTTGAAATAGTCGTAACTTCTGACCCGGTTATCGGATTTGGGTGAATCTTATATCGATGGAAAGCTTATTGAATTTCCCACATGACTAAAAGTGAAAATCTTGAAAATTCCTCATGGAATAGTCATCATTCAATTTAGAAGCTAATACTAGGCATTCATGGGATGAAATTAGCTAGGAAAAAGTACGGGGTATTACAATTACAATGATTCACAAAGTATTAACCTATTCAGGGAAATAAAGTCACAACACAAAGCACAGGTATTGTCATATTGGAAAGCTTGAAGCATTCACTAGCTTACAACAACTAGGATTTAGTTTTTTTCCGAACTAACATTCAGTTCAAGTTTGAAGATTCTTTTTAACTAAAATGTATTGTGTAGGAGTTTGGCGGTAACTATGATTCTATTTTATTAGGTTATTTTTTACTATTTCTATTTTATGAGTATTTCTTATTGGTTAAATCAAAAACTTAACCGTTAAGGACCAAAAACAAATAAATCGATAATAGATAAAAAAAAATATCTTATTGATTAGTTATTGGTTTTGCATATTTAAAAATTAAAAAATGATAAAACGGACAAACAACGCATAAAACTGAACCAAACCGATCGATGCATACCCCTAGCTGAGACTTGGAAATTTACCAGTCCTCGGGATTCATCCAAAATCTCGTTTACGTAAATAAACTATGTAACCATACCAAATTTGACATTTCGAACCCAATGGAGCAGTTGAAATTTCCATACGAGGTCGTTTTGATAAAAAGTGGGTCCCACACCTAATTTTCATTTTCTTAACTTTTCGACTAAGAGGTCAAAATAAGTTCGGGTGCCTCAGGACCCGAACTAAGAGTCCACCCTATATAAATCTGATATTCTAGAGCTGATTTCGCTGTTAGAATTCTTATCTGAGGTCATCTACTAGGAGTTTTGGTCTCTGAACAAATCCTAAACAGCGAAAGCTCTGAAATAAAAAAAATGAGCCTAAAATCCAAATGAATTGTTCCATCAGTGAAATGACAGTTTTTGCAAGTCATAAATGACCTTTAGCCACTGTGGAAAGGTTCAAAACACCAGAAATACACACAAATCAAAGAAATAACCTGGAGGGTCATTACAATTCATGAAATGAAACTCAATATTTATCAGGTAGTTATTTTCATTGTTTTGAACCTGGTTGTTTTAGAGTTTGCTTTGCAGATATGGATGATGCAACAATGACAACTATATTGAGAAGGATAAGGAACTTTGTGCTTCAGACAAAGTGACTTAACAACAAAGTTGATGTTCTTGAGAAACAATGCAGCAGTAGCAAACTTCAAATCGGCTTAAAATTGCAGTTGATTAGTTAATTGAATGATATGTATCAAATATATGTTTTATTTATTATTCATATGCATCATTAAAATAATATAAATCATTAAACAACCTTAAGCCACAAACTCATTTATAAACACGTAACTATTTATTCCCAAAAAAACTTTGTGAATCCTTTCACCCTGTAATAATAAATGTATCAAACATTACAAAAATAAATATTTGATACATTTTAATATATGTATAGAGAAAATGGTCAAAAGTCCCCCCAACCTTTACCCCAAATCCCAACTACACACTTATACTTTGTGGGGGTCCTATGACCCCTCTGAACTATTTTAAAGTGAAATTATTGCCCCCCAAAAACTGACAACCAGTCATTTGGGATGTGGTGTGATGCGCGTGCTGCCACGTCATTGACACGTCATTTTTTTCCTTTTTTACTCTAAAAAAATTAATTATTTAACTTTATTATTTCTTTTCTTCTTCCTCATTTTCCATTTTGCTCCATTTTCTTCTTCAACCCAATTTCATCTTCTTAGGTCAAAGATAGAATTCTTGGAGAAAAAATGGCGGATTAATGAATTCTTGGGAAAGTCCCAGGATTAGGAAAATCGGATTAATGACAAGCGGGTCATTTGTTCGAAAGTCCCTTTATCGAACGCTGCTTAATTCTCCGATTAATGAATTCTTTAATGGCGGATCTTGAGCAAGAAAAGAGAAAAACAAAGAAATAGGTTGAAAATTATATATGACATTGTGGATTATGTTGAAATTATATAGGGGATTGTGAAAATTCAAAGATTTGAGCTCGCCATTAATGGCGGATCTTGAGTAAAAAGAGAGAAAATTGGAGTACTTGAATTTTTTCAAGTTTTTTTAATCGGAGTTCCTCATCTTCCTCATTCAAGAATTCATTAATCGGAGAAATCTTCTTGTTTCCTTAGTTCAAGTGTTTCTTATTTTCGGTAATAATATTTTTCAAATTATCAAAAAATATCATTAATGAGTCCTCACCATTAATGAGTTCAAGAAAGATGAGAAAATAAAATTGGAGATGAGGAAGATGAGGAACTCCATTAATGAGTTCTTGAATTTTTTTCTAAAAAAGAGAAGAAGAAGACATGAGAAAATGAATAAGAAAAGTAATAATTAAACTTATTTGTATAAAAATTATTAAAAATAATTTTCTTAAAAAAAAAAAATTGTTCTCACTCTCTTTAAAGAGAGTGAAACACACTTTCTTGCCATGTCAGCATTCAGGGGGGTAATAATTCCACTTTAAAATAGTTCAAGGAGGTCATAGGACCCTCGCAAAGTATAAGTGTAGTTGAGATTTGGAGTAAAGGTTGGGGGAGATTTTGATCATTTTCTCTATATGTATATGTATAAATGCATTGTATATATCAACATGACTGTTCACCAGTTACTATTGTTATAAATATAGCACAAACAACATTTTTGCAAATGCAATTTGTAAATAACATATGTATCATTCAATTTATATGAATCATTAAACATCCTTAACAAATAATGAGTTGAAACACTAAACACATTTTTTTTCACAAAGTTATTTAAACATACAGACAATATTACTTGACATGTTGAAAACAACTATTAGTTGCAAATTCAAATATTATTGAAGAATTAAAAATATAAATAGTATTCATAATAAGAAATTCCATATAAATTTCAAAGGTTTAATTCAAAAATTAAAAATCACATCTCTTTTGAAAAGTAATAGCAGGTGCGTTTGTTTTGGCCTTCACGCCTACACTTTCCGCGACAATTTAAATTTGAGGAAAGTGTTTTACTAATTTTCTTGTGCCACCCTTTCTTTGGTCTTCTAACTGGTCACAATACCGTCAACCTTATACAAGTCGTATCTGATCTCAGAAACCCAAACACTTGAATGTCGTAACAAAATAGAGATAGTCGACATTGATATTATGAATAAAAAAATTAGATGAAGAATTTGTGTAAAAATTCAAGTTTTCAATCAATTTTGATTTGAAGAGATGAATGTTTTGATTTTCTGTTATTGTTTACATTTTTTGTACTTTCAAAACAGATGAAACGTGATTTACTCCCCAATTTAAGGAGATTTTGTTGTTTTCTTATTTAGCTAATAAATATTTTTCAAACTTATCAAATCGCATATGTATCAAGGTCAAACGTATGTATCAAAAAATGCTAAATGTGGTATATTACGCAATCAGGCAAAGTTGTGATAAAAAATTATTATTAGAACCTTAATGTATGATATTTATGTAAGTTACCCTATTTTCAATTCATGATTTTATGTTTTGTATATTTCATTATTTAATTATCTCCTTTTGTATACTTATGGAAAATTTTACCTTCTTTTCTAAAATCCTGTAATGTGTAGTTGGTGAATTTTAGTAGCTCAATTAGTTGGCTACACGAACTTCCACCTTGAGGGTTCGATTTTTCACATTGTAATATATAAATAAGGTGCAAGTTCAGTTTTCTTGATGCATCGTGTATTTTTTTTCATTTCTCCACCAATTTGTATAAAGAATTTTCTCACATACTCTCTGCTACTTAATACATCACTTTAAGAAAAGATACTTTTTTTTACTGAACTGGCACCGAGAAAGTACAAGTACTGAGGTTAGATAAAACTGGAGAATTAGAGGGAGTGAACTTGAGCGCCGAGGCATTTGAGCCAATGAAGAAACCTAGGGTGCTTATAATCAACGAGTTACGTATTAGTAGAGATTTTGGGTTGTTTTCCAAGCAATCAAATGGTTGTCTTGGCAAAAATGTCCTTTAAAACATATACCACCAAATTTTCCAACTGCAAATCTTGTAGTTCTAGATATGCAGGATAGTTTTATGGAGGAGTTTGGTTTGAATCTGCAGGTTTGTTTACTTAACTCTACAATTTTATGTGTACCCTCTTTTTGCAACCGAGTGAAACAAAATCTTACTTGAAATTGTCTTTGGTTTACATTTTGTGTTGCCCAAAGTTAAAGGAGCTGAATCTCTCTAGTTGCTGCCACCTCAGAAAAACTCCACATATTGATGGAGCACAAATTCTTGAGAATCTGCAGCTTCAAGGTTGTGGGTAGCTGACGGAGATCGATCAATCAATGTGCAACCTAAAATCCCTTCAATCCTTGGACATTTGCAAGTGCTTTTTGATACAATCATTGCTAATTGGCATTGAAGATATGCAAAGTCTAAGATCTCTTCGTGCAAGTGTTCCGGGTATAAAACAATTGCCTAAATTTGTTTAAAAGCTAAAAAAATCTTGAAACTTTGGAAGTGGGAAGTCTATAATTATAGGTCAATCAAAGCAGAGTCATAAAATCCTTATCGACTTCTCTTTCGTGTTTACTCCTTCGAAATTTTGATTTGTCTGAGTCTACTTTTCACAAGGATATTGGGAGTTTATCCGCCTTAACATCTTTAGATATGAGTGGCAACAATTTCCATGGTCTACCTTTGATTTTTCCAAGTTACGATTCTTAAAGTACATGCCTTTGAATGACTAAAAATCTTCAAACACTCCTGTCATTATCAAATTTAGAGAATCTTGAAATTCTTGGACATAGAAATTAAAGGAAGTTGGTCAAGATTATAGGGTTGGACAAACTCCCTTCTATATGGGAGATCAACATTCTTAATTGTAGTTCTCTGCAGAACCCATTCAATGAAGGCTTCTTTAGTACACATGCTCTATCATTATTTCCATCTATAAAAACCCTGTATCAGGTTAGTCTCTCTATCTATCTATCTATCTTTCTTATTCTCTCTCCTATCATAGTGATCTTGTATCTTTGTTGGATGAAGCAGCGGTTACTTATTTATGTCCAATACAATGAGATTTCAGAATGGTGCAGCAATGAAGTAACAGCTCTATCTATGTGTTTGACTATGCCCACAGTACATAATAAGGAATATAAGTTCTTAGGAATGGTTCTATGTTTTGAATAGTAAACTAGATACATATAAACATATGACATTTTATAAATAGTAAACTTCTTTGAAGTGAAAAACTTCACTCATTAAGTTAACCTTGTTTCGCATCAATTCATTGCTTTACAAAACTGTATTTGCCCGTCCTGGTCCAATGCAAGTGAGATTTTCCTTTGTTTTTGGTTTACCCCTTTTCTCTTGCAGAATAATTAACTTGAGATTTACAAGTATGTGAATAAATTAAAGGCTAAATTACAGAAATAAACTAACTTAAGAACCATTATTTCTAAAAATCTCACATCTTTTAAAATATTTCATAATATACCACTTTTTGCATTTTTACCCTTGATACATATATTTTCACTCTCAAATCCATACAAACTCCTACTTCTTAGCCCCAAATCTCTCTTTTCAATTTTTTTAACTTTCCATCCCAAAATAATCGATAACTTCTCTCCAAATTTCAGTTTCAATCAATTATCTCCATCATCCATCTAATGCAAATGACATTCAAGTCAATTTGTTGAAAACAATTTCTCATTTTTTCGAGAAGTGAGTGGAATGTTGAATTTGACTTTAAGAAAGATTACTTTATCTTAGTTTCAAAACACATCTTTTGTGTTTTCGTCTTATTTTTTTTTTTACTTTTATGAATTTCGATGATTTACCATCATTTAGTTTGGGTGTTACCCAAATTGATAAGAACATTGTTGGTTCTTCAAGTGGTGAAGTGGTGGATTTTATTCCGGACACATAACATTGTACTATACTGTGATGTATTTCAAGGCAAAATACTATATGTATTAAGACCAAATATTATACTCTCCCGTTTAAAAAAGAATGACCTAGTTTGACTTAGCACAGAGTTTAAGAAAATAAAAAAAAAATTGAATCTTGTGGTGTTAAATTAAAGATATGTCAAATGTACCAAAATGCCCTTCAATCTTGTGGTCTTAAACAGGCCATGTGGAAAGTTAAAATTAAAAAGTTGCTAAAAAGAAAAGGGGTCATTCTTTTTTAAACGAACTAAAAAGGAAAGTAGGTCATCCTTTTTGAAATGGAGGAAGTATGTATCAAGGCCAAATACGCAGACACAAAAATATTATATGTATCAAGGCCAAATATACTAACACGAAACAAATGAATCAAATACGTATATCAAAATGTATCAAAAAAATTTATGTTGTATAAACACATGACAGTGAAACCCTGCTATCATAATGTTTCAAATGTATCAAAATCTATAAACAAATGTATCAAATTCACATATCAGACTTGAAATGTATCAAATCTGACAAATGCAACAAATATCAGTACAAAGTATAGATTATCAAAAACACTTAACTAGGGACAACAAGTATCAAAAGTATCAACTAATAAAAGTATCAAAAGTGTTCAGATCTTAGCAAACTGTCATATGTATAAATTGAAAATTTTGAAGTTTTGTTACCACTTTAAGGTGCAATTTAGATGAAGAAAAAAAATGACGAAGAATTTGTGTTAAAATTGCAGTTTTTAATCTAGTATTATTTGAAGAGATGAATATTTTGATTTTTTGTTAATTTTTACCTTTATTGTCCTTTCAAAATTGATGAAACGTGATTTACTCTTCAATTTAAGGAGATTTTGTTATTTCCTTATTTAGCTAACATTTTTTTTCAAATGTATCAAAATACATATGTATCAAGGCCAAATATATATATCAATAAAAGTAAAAAATGGTATATTATGTAATTAGGCAAAGTTGTGATAAAAAAAAAAGTAATTACCATCTTAATGTTTGGTATTTATGTAAGTTGCCCTAAATTAAACAGCAAGCAAGTTGCTTTCTTGTGATGAAAAGGTATTGAAATCTGATGCTTTGAGATCGTACTGGTTTCCTTAGAAGTTTGAATTCTTTGATATTTAGACTCCTGTTTGGGTTTGGCCATACTGGTTAAGTGAGGTGATGAATCTGACTTATAATTTTAAAACATTCTTTTAATTCTACTATCATCCACATCCATGGCATAGTATTGAAATCTGATGCTTTGAGATCGTACTGGTTTCCTTAGAAGTTTGAATTCTTTGATATTTAGACTCTTGTTTGGATTTGTCCATACTGGTTAAGTGAGATGATGAATCTGACTTGTTTGTAAATAATAATTAAAAAAAAAATTCTTTCAATTATACCATCATCCACATGCATTACATATAACCAATTTGTATTCCACCATAAATATAAATTTCAAAGACAACTGGTTATCCTAGTTGATCTGTTTACTTTTTCTTTAATAATAATGCAGAACCATTAGAATGCAATCTAAAATAAGAGTTATGCTAACCGTCAGCAATGCAGCTATAGAATGCAATCTAAAATAAGAGTTATGCTAACCGTCAGCAATGCAGCTATAACATTGAACCTGCTTCGCTCACAAGGAAGCAAAATTAATGAAGGCACTAAAGATGATAGAAGCACAAGATCTAAGTGCATTTGTTTTTCATCCCCAGTCTGGGAGTATTATCAGTACTTCCACTTGCCATCCACATGACTCAAGCACCCAACCTACCGGTTGGAGATGGAGGTGCTCTACAAACTAAGCAAACCTCTTCATCAACTATAAACTCTCTTCAAAATTTCTAACCCCGAAAGGAAACTTCTAAGCAAACAGTACAACGGTAGAACTAAGCAACTATCTACCTTGTGGATTCACAATTTGTGAGAAGACTGCCTCCGTGCTGTGATCCTCTGACTCCTGACCTTCTCCGCCTTCTTCTGCAACGGTTAACAATTCTGTATGCATAGCATAAGCATCGCTCGCTTTCTTTTCTGCAACCATCTTTGGTTCATCAGGATCACTTTGCAACTGATGGCAGTACTCGAGATTCCACAACACTGAACCCATTGAAGGACGATCAGTTCCATGATCAGACAAGCAACTCACTGCTGTATCAACAAATTGCTTCAAACATTCTTGTATAATCTGCCCCTTAATATGCGGATCCACAATTTCCTTGGTAGTATTTCTCCTATGGCAGTGTAATGCCCAATCAGCTAGACTTACTTGTTCCCTGGGAAGACTAGGATTTAGAGCTGGTCTTCCAGACAATACTTCAAAAAGTACAACTCCAAAAGAGTACACATCAGACTTTTCTGTCAGTTGTTGTCTTCTGAAATACTCTGGATCCAAGTATCCAAAACTTCCTTTTACCATTGTACTAACGTGAGTTTGATGGAGATTAGGTCCCGTTTTTGAGAGCCCAAAATCAGAAACCTTTGCCACCCACTTGTCATCCAGCAAAATGTTTGTAGTTTTCACATCCCTATGGATGATAGTGTACCTTGCACCAGTGTGAAGATAGTGAAGACCTCTAGCTGCACCAATACAAATATCCAACCTTTGCCTCCATGACAAGGGTGGCTTGTTGTGCTTGTAAAGGTGCTCTCTCAATGTCCCATTAGCCATGTAATCATACACTAATATCATCTCTTCATTCTCTTCACAAGCCCCAATCAGTGAGACTAAGTGCCTGTGTCTAAGTTTTGAGAGCAATTCTATCTCAGTTTGGAACTCATGAAGTCCTTGTTCAGAAGAAGGGTTTGCTCTCTTAATAGCACCGACAGTACCTCCGTCAATCTCTCCTCTGTACACTTTACCAAATCCCCCAACTCCAATAACTCGTGACTCATCAAAATTCTTAGTACCATGTTTTATCTCAGCTAAGGTGAAGTGCCTACAAAGGCCTCCACCTATGTTGGAAATGTGACTACTGCCATTGCTCTTGCCTGAGATAGTTGTTCTAGTTTCTGTAGACCTACTGCTATATATTGGTAACCAACCACCTCTGCTCGACTTATTCCCTCCATTGTTCATAGTTTTCCTTTGCTGGACAAAAGTAAGGACACCAAGAATAATACCAAAGCCAGCTGCCATTCCTACAACTGAACCAGCTATTATGACTTTCTTACTAGTTTTATTTGATGAAAATGATGGTTTTGACTGAGAATCAGTGTCTGGATCTAGGGGTGGTGGTGGTACAGGATTGGGCCCTGCCAAATTCCCCGATGTGTCATTGATCTTAAAAATCTCTAACCCATTTAGAATTGCATCATAAAACTCAGCCTTCGTATCATCAGTAGGATGTAAAGCCAACCATATTTCATCATCACCAGGTTGATCTGTGGCATATATTACGAAGTCCTTGTATGCTGGCACATCTGGGGCAGAAGACCACACAATCACATCAGCATCTTCTAAAGCAGTCTGATTATTAATATATATATTGAACACCCTCTGATTTATCCTTTTCATTTGAAAATCACAGAAATGTAACCTCACAAGATAAGTGAAATTTGCATCAATTTGGAAGATCCAAGTGAGATTATAATTCCTGTTGACATTTGGATCTGGCCCCATGGATCGTGCTGTCCTATAAACATCCACTGGAGCAATGTAATTGGGTAAATTAGAAGGATATGATATTTTGACACTGTTATTAGCTGCTGATGTGATACCAAAGGATGCACCAAACAAATATGGCGCGTCATCATACCATATTCTTCCAAGGCCTGAGTCATTATTTGCTGGAATATACTGTCCACCAACATTTAACCTGAACATGGTCTGCATAGAAGAAGCTTGTGTTTCTGTAGTCTGATCCGAGAATCCCACCATCGGTGCGTCTTCAAAGATTTCTGGCATTGAAACAATCTCAATTCCATTGATAAAAGCAAATGAGTCCTTGGAAGAAGGGCTAAAGGTGATGCTAAGGGTGGCAGTTTGGAGAGGGACAAGAGTGAATTCCCTTATGATATAAGCTTGTGTTAGTGCTTGTGCAGTGATTGAGGCACTGAAGTTGTTGAGAAGAGTAAAAGCGGCAACTGTTACAGAAAAGAATGAATTGGAACAGTTGAAATTGTCATAAGAAGCAGGGTAAAAATGAAGTTTAATCCAATGGCGAGATTTCGGAGAAGCAGGGAAGGTATAGGCGGTTTGATACTTGAATATTCTAGCAGTCATGTAAGGAATATCAGAAATCAATGAAGGGTCTTGGTATTTAGCTTTAGATGTGATTGAATTACCAGGAGAAGAAGAGGAGAGATATGTGGAATCTAGACTCCAAATCCTGCCATCTGCATCTGTGGCATTACTTGTAGCCCCACAAGACAAAACAAAGGAATAAGAATTTGAAACATTTGTAGATGAATACACCTTGCTTAAGAGGGAACAAAATATGGTTATGATAACCAGAAAATTTACACAAGTACAAATTTTCATTGTTGCTTCTCAAGTAGAGGCAATAGATCTCAATAAATGAAGGACCTATGGTGGCTATATTAGCCATTAAGCTTAACAAGGTCTATCACCTTTAATGTGTTTTATCCATAGAAAAAGGATAAAAAGCAAAGAAAAATGGAGATCAAAGATGGAAGATCCAATCTGAGATTCTTGCTTTTTCCTATATTTTTTTTTACAGAGTAGTTTCCTAGTTTGTTGCTTTGTGTTTTTTTCTTGAATGAGTAATAAGATTGAGAAACGTTAGATACGGCAAGTTAGTGGTAGGGGAAGTTTTGGTAACGCCTAAGCACCTCTTTTCCCTCTGCATTCATTGATCTATTAAATAGGGGCCGTTAAATTTTATCAATATATAGTCAGTATTCATAGACACATATTATGTAATACATTCTCATTGTTTGACAGGTCAATTTGGAGTTATTTCTTAAAAGGACAGACCCATCGATAACCCCTCAAACTTGTTTCTAAAATTCACTTAGGCCCCTAAATTAAGGTCTGTACCTATTAAACCCCTACCCCCAATTTGATTCCAATTGGGCATTTTTTGCCCAATCAGCTAAAAGTTCAAAGTGTATTGCACACACGCGCTGATGTGGAAAAAAGGGCTAATTGGAAGCTGTCACGTGGCATTGTGGGTCCGGTAATTATTAAAAATTAATTATATAATTATTTAAAAAATAAAAATAAAAAACTGATTATTAAAAATAAATTATAAAAAAAAAAATTATTAAAAAATAATTATAAAAAAAATTAAAAAATATAAAAATGAAAAATCTGATTATTAAAAAAAAATTATAAAATTTTTAAAAAATAAATTTTTTTATTGAAGATCCAAATTATTAATAAATAATTATAAAATTATTTTTAAAATATAAAAAAATTATAACTTTTTTTTAAATAGCATTGAGGATCCAAATTATTAAAAAATAATTATAAAATTATTTAAAAAAAAAATTGATTAATAAAAATAAAAAACTGAATATTTAAAAGAAATCATAAAATTTTTAAAAAATAAAAATAAAAAATTGCATTGAGGATTTCAATTATTAAAAAATAATTATAAAATTATTTAAAAAATAAAAATAAAAAACTGATTATTAAAAAATAGAGTATAAAATTATTTAAAAAATTAAAATTAAAATTAATTATTAAAAATATATTATAAATTTTTAAAAAAAATGACATTGAGGATCAAAATTAGTAAAAAATAATTATAAAATTATTTATAAAATAAAAATTAAAAACTAATTATTGAAAAGAAATTATAAAATCATTTAGAAACCCCCGCCCAGCTCATCTCCCCAGCCCCCACCTTCCCCAGCGTTAATATCCCCCTTCCTCTTCTTCTCCATTTAAGTGAATCTTGCTTCTCCATGATCCTAAAAAATACACACATAAAATTTTTATTTAAATCTACTTCAAGAATTCAAAAGGGGTCTATAAAAAAGTCATTTTTATTGAAATTTTTTATAAAATGGTGATATTAATGAAAAAAAAAATGATCTTTCTTGTGGAGGAAAAAAAAAGAAATGGTGATAAAAATTATCTTTCTTGAAGAAAAAAGTGATTTTTATTGAAATTTGTTGTAATTTTTCAAGAAATGGTGATACTAAAGGAGGAAAAAAAGTGAATCTTGTTGAAAATTTTCAAGAAATGGGAATAATTATGATGGATTAAAATGAATTTGTTCATGTGAAGATGTGGGGGGGGGGGTGGGGGTGACGGCGAAGACACGAGGGTGGGGTGAAGTTGAAACGATGAAGACGCGGGGTGGTGTGGAGACGCAGAGGGTAGGGGTGGGGTGCTGTGAAGAAGATGACATAGGGGGGTGGGGTGCTTTTTATCAAAAAGAATTAAGAATTAATATTAATTAAAAATTATATTAATAAAATAATTTAAATATAAATTTTTTAATTAATATTTTTTGGGGCCCTCAGTGCCACTTGGCACATTTTTATTCGTAATTTAATTAAAAAAAAGTACCTCACGCGCTTCCCAAAGTGCACTGCACGCACAGTGCCATGTGGGCAAAAAATGCTCAATTGGAACCAAATTGGGGGGTTTAGGGATTTAATAGGTACAAGCCTTAGTTTAGGGGCCTAAGTGAATTTTAGGGACAAGTTTGAGGGGCTATTGATGGATTTGACCTTTCTTAAATGATCAACGAAACTAGGTGAATAGAGATATTTTTTTAACAGAAAAGTCGTTTTTTCTTTTTTTCACTCAAAAAGTTATTTTCCTTTTTTACCCCAACAAAAAGTCACAAATCTTTAACCAACATGGGTTGTGGTGCAGTGGATGGGGTTGCTCCACCCTTAACCAGAGGTCGAGGGTTCGACCCTGGGTATGGAGAAAACTCTGTTGGGAGCGTTGTCACCTTAATGGGTCCTGCAACGCGCGATCCGAATTAATCGAGACTCCAATGTGGACACCAAACTCCGGATGGAAAACCCAAAAAAAAGTCACCAATCTTTTGCTATTTTATTTAACAGATTTTTTGCATAATATCACAAAAATCACTTTCAAGTATCACTTAACTCGAAATATGATATATTCTATTATTTTTTGACCGAGTCACATGTCACATGATCTTTTAAGTCAAACAAATAATTTTTTTAGAAAAATATTAAATTAAATATATTTTAAAAGATGAGAAATTCACCTTAAAATTTTAAAAAAATATTTAAAATAATCACATTTAATTCCTTTCATCATCAACGTTATTAATTCTTTTTTCAAGACTTTCTAAATTTCTTCTTTTACTACATTTTAAGTTTTTCCTTCTCTTAATTTCGTCATTAATGTTATTTATACTTTTTTCTTAAATCACTTCTTTTCCTTTTTCTAAAAAAAAAAAATATATATTTTATGCTCGAAAAATCTTCAGAAATTAGGTATTCTTAATCTCTCTCTTTACTCATTACTAGTAAACGGATTCGCACTTCGCGCGATTATTAAAATCTTATAAAATTTATGAAATAATTATTTTACGTTGAATAACTATATACAAAGAGAAATTCAATAAAATAAACAACTCAAATTTGATAACTGCATATTCAAATTCTCTTCACAATTATGTATTTCTAAAGTATTTAAATATTTTTAATAAACTTTTTTAGATATTTACTTATGATATATACTGAAAGAACAAAATCGAACTAAGAGAAATAATGAAAGTTTAAACAGGAAAAAAAAAAAGAGAACCAATGAAACAAAATATCACTACAATCTGCCTCTTAGAAGTAGCATCTCTCAAATAATTGTTAGCTTACTTGACTCTTGATAAAGCCCATAATTTCAAACAACATGCTTTTTTATATTTCTATTTTCTACTTATAGCTTAAATTCAAAATGATAGACACAAGACACTGTGATCAACATTTCTTTGTTAAAGATGCACCACACATGCTTAGAAATTGAATACACGTGACAAAATCGTTCATGTATCTTTGAGACCCAGGGTATAAATTATGAAAAGCGCACTACAAAATAGATTCTTCCAATAGAAAAAAATAATCAAACTTTCAGTATAATTCATTGAAATAAAGATAGAAAATCATTCAGATAAAATAAAGAAATTTCGTCTTCTTCTCCGTTCTCATCATCGGCGTCTCAACAAATCTGAATTAGATATTGATAAAGAGAATGAACTTATACAAACATATGTGAACATAAATGAGTGTCAACTTTGAAAGATGAAGAACATGTCGGGTAAGTTGTTTGTTTCTTCTAACGATGAGGATTATGCATATTTTTTATGTTTAAGTTCAGTTATATAAGATGATTATTGAGCAGACTTAAATGTATCAGAGATAAAAATAATTCATCATTAGTTTATTTTGATAATTGGGAAAAAAATTGCAATGTAAGAGGTGAAAGGCCATAAAATATAATGGGTGAAAATCCCAACTTTGATTAAAAAATCAAGTTTCCCCTCAACATTGAACAATAATTATACTCCCCATTATCCCATGCAATGTTCATTTTGTCCTTATAATTTCAATCCTATATTTATGTAATATCTTTTTATATTATATGTAATGAATATTTTTTTTAACATGGATATTTATAGCATTTTATTTAAGTTTATTAACTTTATAAGCAAATTAATACTTTTTATAAATTTATCACAAAATTTAATGTTATTTTTTAAGATCGTTATTTTAGTATTATATGTATTAAAGAGTTGTTTGGTGTGACGTATAATTATAATAATTCAGAGATAAAGTTCATGATTATTTATCCTGCATTTAATTAGATGTATTAGGTAGTCTCAAAATTATTTGTCGCACCATTTATACAACAGTGATGGGATAAGTTATCACACATACATATTAGTACAACTTATTTTGTAATAACCAATCCCGGAATAACTTGTTTCCAAACAACCCACCCCTAAGTGTGTATATATACAAATGAATGTACATGCATGTGCGTATATTTTCGTGTTTTATCACCCTCTTACTAAATTCGTTTCGTATTACTTAACTTTTTGTTGATATAACACTATCCTTAAGAAAATTTTACTTAGAGGTATATTTTGCTAAATTAACCTTATTAACGATAATTTAAAATTTTAAATTTGTCTATACTGTTACTTTATATAGTTATTTAACACTAAAGGGTAGAAAAAAATATAATACAATTCTCTTGATTTCACAAATTGAGCAGATAAATTAAAACATCTATTTTTAGTATGAGGATCAAGTGATAAGAAACGATATTATCTATTATTTATATCAGTAAATAAATTGTGATTGTCATTAATAGAGTATTACATATTTTATAATTTATATAAATAAATATAATCTTTAAAATTTGACCTTATTTTTATTCGAGAAAAACATCTAGTTCCCCGAACTATGACCAAATTTGCTACGACACACGTCAACTTCATGGGGGGCCTATTACCCCTTAAACTAAATTTTAGCGTATTTTTGTCAATCTTTTTAGCTAACGTGATACCTTTTGTCAATCATTTTAGATGATGTGACACCATTGATGTGAGCTCCATTTTATGTAATAAAGGTGCCACATTAGCACAAAAAAATGACAAAAATACGCTAAATTTAAGTTCAGGGGATAATAGGACCCCTGTGAAGTTAGAATGCGTCATAACACCTTTGACCATAGTTCGGGGTGGTACTAGAGGCTTATCTCTTTCATTTATTGTTTGTATTTTTTGCATTGAAATATATTTATAAAATTAGTATTACTTATTATTTTCACTTGTAAAATAAATATTATAGTTTTGATTATTATTAATAAAACTAATTTTCTTATTATGCTAATTTATTTCATAAAGATCATCATTAGCTTATATACTTAATTAGTATTTCTTACTTTTTTTTTCTAGAAAATAATGGTTATATTTTTATGAAAATTTTGTTATATGATTTTTATTTTAAAATGAAAATATGATGATTTTAAAGAAGTTAAAAAAAAATTGACAATAAAGGGTAAAATAGGAATTTTAAAAAGTCAATTAGGATAAAGAGGGGAGTATGATTATTGTTCAAAGTTAAGGGGAGAGTTTGATTTTTAAGACAAAGTTGGGGAGGAAAAATGATTTTGACCCAAATATAATTAAGTTATCCTTTTCAAGTACTAATAGTTTACAATAGCATTTAACAGGACTTCATAACAACAAATACCCCTCTTAATATTCATTATCTTTGATTCATCAGAGTGAATAGTTAGAAGACGTTCCATAAAATTAATTGTTGCCTCTGTAGAGATGCCTTATTTAAAGGTTCCAAAATTGCCTTTATAAATAAAGTAATGACAATGGCTTTTGAATTTCTGAAACTGAAAAAGAGGCCCCAAAAGAAAACGGAAAAAGATATGAGTCATTAAGAGGATATACTATGAAAAAATATTAAATTTTATTAGATTAAATTATGAAAAAAAAATTAAAAAGGAGAAAAAAGATAAATGTCAATAGAGGCCACAGAGAGGTGCCACATCACCTCTTCTATGTTTATATATATATATATATATATATATATATTGATTTTATAGTGATTCATATTTGTGAGTTACTTTGAGCAATTAGAATTTAAAAAGTCATATTGTAATTGTTATAAAATTGGTATTGAGTTTTATTGAATTCAAAAGTCTTTTCACTTGTCCATTATTAAGCTCAACAATTAAGAGGTAATGAAGTAGAGAATGCAAAAGGTGAAAGTTTTTTGTGATTATGAGATATAATTAGAAATGATAAATATGATGAATTTTTTTTAATTATTAAAAATGATCAATGAAAATAATGAAGGAAAAAGGGTAATGGAAGCCTCTAAGGTATGCCACATATAATAGGCAAACATTCTCATATATATATAAAGAAAGTCAAAAGGTATACATACACTCTATCATTCATGAACATATTAGCATAAGAAAAAATTGTCTTCATATCTACCTTATGCACTCATACATATTATATGTTACTAAGTACCTATAGGGAATATTAAATTATGAATTGTTTATACTTATCAGCATGAGAATGGTACAACCACAATTAAAGAAACTTAGAAGAAGGTTTTGGGAATCCAAAACAATTATAGAAACTCTCAACAGAGATATAACAAATTTAAGAAACTACAACTAGACAATCTATCGTTTAAAAAATACTTCAAATATTTCTAAAATTAACTGATTAAAAATAAAATTATTTGATGCTCTGGACAGAGCTTATGATCTAAAAAACACACAGGTTTATCTGTGTTAAAGTTACAAGGTTTTGATAAAGAAATTTGTTCTTTATACTACCTGATGAGTTATTATACTATTTTCTTAGATTAAAAAATATTAATCACTATCTTAAAGATGATAAAATTAAATAAAGATTTACAAAAAAAAAAAATTAAAAAAATTATAGATCATCTTGTTCAAGAACAATGGTCTATTCATGACTATTCATACGTAGATAGTGATGATGATCCATACTATTGATATGATGATGGTTATTTCACTGATTAAGTGAATTAAATTCCGTATGTCACATTAAATTCCGCATGTCACCCTGTTTATATAAACACCCCCCTATTTATTGGTACTTTATTATCTAATTGTAATATTATATTATTTCACTTATTTTAATTATATTATGAATTGATTGCAAATGATGAAAGAAAATAAAGCATAGTAAATTTAACATCTATTAAATGAGGGATAATATATTTTTCATTAATAAGTTAAAATATATTTCCCAATAACAATTTGTCTCACTTTTATTAAGTTACACCATATATTTTGGTGAGTGTCTAAAGAGTATTTTACAATGTGAAATAATTGTAGAATATTAATCAAACAAATGCATCAATTATTGAAACTTCAATTAAAAAATTGTGAAACAATAATATAATAATATCTTGATAGAGATGTCACCTACTCGATTTATCTATTAAGTATATTTTCAAAAAAACATAATTTATATATGTGTAAAAGTCATTAAAATTATAATAAATATTAAAAGTGAAACCATATATTTAAAAATACAACGTCTTGGCATTAAGAATATATAATAGCTTGGTAATAAAAACATTAAATGGTAAATTCACAATTTAAATCTTTATTTCACCTGTATCTCTTCATATTATATACTTTGCTTCACGTCTCAAAACTCTGAAAATAAAACCTGAAAAAATATCACTCACTTGTATAACCAATAAATTTCAAGTATTAACACCACCATTAACTTACTATTGTGTGGAACATTTCTTTGATCAAGGATTCTATTTATCTTTTTTTTTTTTTTTTGGTCATTTCTTTTCATTTATAAAATAAAATATTCAATGACACTAAATTCGATAAGTTCTCACAAGTCAATAACTGTACAATTATACTTACTATAGTGCGCATGTTTAATAATTAATAAAATATGAAGAGTAACGTTTTAGAATTCTCCATGAAAGCATTGATTCCACAATTCAATAAAATAATTAGCTGCAACTTTTATTATTATTTTTTAAAAATTAATGAAGAAGTAAATAAAGCATTGTATCCTAACATCCCTTTATTTTCCTTCTTCTGTATTATGAATTCTCTTAGGTAAATTTCTCTTCATCAAAGTAACACTCCATGATTTATTGGATCTTTTTTTTTTTAATTTATTACGAATCATAAGAGCCATTCAAATTCTATAGTTACATTTATCAATAGCCATTTATTTTTCTACTATAATGATACATTAATGTGCAATATTTATCATAACATTAATAAGATGTAACTCCTAGCAAACATACAATTATTTTATGAACATTTCGAGTAAAATATATAAAAAAGTCAAAATATGAAGAAAAAAAAAGTTCAATATAAATGATAGCCAAAGAGAGGCGTCATATCATCTACTCTATTTCGACCTTCACATTATTCATGCATAAATAAATATAGGTTGATATGAATTTAACCAATATGAAATAAATTAAAAATTCGAAGAAGAGAAAAAGGAAAATAAAAAAAAATACAATTAAATTCAAATCTTTGGCATCTCTTTTTATTTATTTTATTCTTTATGTCTTTTTTTTTATTTTTTTTTTCTTCCACACAGTTAATTATGCTTTTTTCCTAATTAGAACTATTATTCTCTATTTGGACCCTAAATTTTCTAAAAAATCACAAGTCATTTTTTTTCTTTTTCTCCACGTAATATTTCAAAAATATCTCAATTGTTTTTCATTTTTTAGTTACATCTCTTATCATTTATTTAATTAGGATGACTAATAGGAAACAAAATAAATGAATATTAGTTGTAAATTTATAAATTTTAGTTTTAACAATGCTTTTCACTTTATTTTCTCTTTATTTCATGTAAAATCCTCCAATATTAAACTCCAATATTAAAATTTTTCTAAAATATTCTCATCTTTTTCTCATACAAATTTAAAGTATTTTAACAAAAATTGATAGAAATGTGAGAAAAGAAACTTTTCTATATCAAATTACTGGTAAATTTAAACTAAAACTTCACTCTCTTTGATTTTTTTCTTTCATTTTCTTATTAATTAATTTATCTTTCTCTTTCTCACACGTTAATTATGTGTTTTTCCTACTTTTTATTACCCTAAATGTCCTCTCAAATCAGAATTAAAATTCTTTCCCATTTTGCTCGTAATATTTTAAGAATATTTCAACTTTCTTGCCTTTTTATTTATCAAAAGACTTCTATAAAAAAAAATCTTTAAAAAGAATATGAAAGAAATACCATAATGGTATTGTATATATAATTAACAAAAAATTACTAAAATTGACCTACAAAAGCCTTGGATAATTAAGGAAAGACCAATACATATGGTGATCCAATTCAAAATTCAAGTGGGGCTTATATGAATATAATATACCTTGCTAAAGAAATTGCCACAGTGCTTCTCATGCAGCCAATCGACTTCGTGTATTCTCACATGCAAAGTACCATGAAATAAAATTGAAGCTATTTTTTCACCTTCAAACAACGAATTACAATATAATTAGCAGCAAATTAAAACACAAAATCCATATATTAACTAGTGTTGCTACAAATACAAAATCATTGTATAAGTTGAACTCACGTCAAAAGGGAAAACCAATTTCATCCTGCAATAATATCAAAAGCATACTCTATATTGAAATACAATTCAATTGCACTGAAGCCAAAAGCACCAAACATCATCTGTGTAATCCATTGATAAAGAATTCACTCAAACTGCATTGCACGAATCACCCTTACCCCAATTGATAAGCATCATAACACCCTAGCAAATGATAATAAGGCTAGTATCAGAGCCTAGGAACTTTCATGGTCATTATGTAATAGATCTGAACTATTCGGCATAAATACGAAGTTTTTCTGTTCATAGAAATGGGAGATATGAGTACTAAGAGTACTCGACTTGAAGAGGTAGATATACCTCAAAATCTTGACTTGTTAAACAAGTGGACTATTCCAAAGGTTGATATTAAACCATTTATGATTATGGTTGATTTAATAAAGTTCTTTCTAAACAAATAATAAAGACGACTGAACAGTCTTTGGCATTAAATTCATCAGAAGAGATGATTCGTTTATTAAATAAACACGATATTGATTTATATAAAAATCATTATAACTTTATACACATTGAAATGGTTCAAATTATTTTTAAACCATTAACTCTTAAAGGGTTACCAGAGACATTCTTAGCAGCTCTCAGGAATGCTAGAAATCTGAATTTCAGACAGTGTTTAAAGGGTTTGATTGAATTCATTGTGGCCTATAGTCCAGTTTATTTCAATACACAACCAAAGTTACAATTATTTTTGACTGATGCAAATATACTTGATGCTTTGACATTAAATGTGAAAACGCATGGTTATAATTATGCGCCTGAATCTGAACTTATTTGTCGTCATACAGAATTATTACATATTATTAACTACTTTAAATCCTCGATGTAGATTATAAGATACATCGGATCAGACTATATAAGTCAAGACTAATTTTACAAGGTCTAAGGTCACTACAAAGAGACCTATTAAATGGGATGAGATTGATTTTTCCAGTACTTGGACCTTAAATTCAGTTCTCTCTCTGAATCAAGTCACTGATGATTTAACTAATAGTGAATTATCGCATGTGACCCAAAATCCGTATGGTAGGATTTGTATTCAATTCGATGAAAGATCTACTGTTTATAACAGACATCCATTTTTCATGCTTAAATTATTGCCTGCTATGCACCATATTTCTCATGTAGAACCATCATATGGTACAGCTAGAAGTTGAAAAGCTTCTTTGCATACAATTAACTCTGCTTCTACAAGATTTGTAGAGAAAGTTAAAGTCAATCCTCGAACAAATATTGTTCAAGACAATGACAATATCTCTGATAAAGATATTCCTACTGCTTCTGAAATAAACTTTGATCCTAATGATATTTAATGATTCCACACCAAATTAATTTTAGTCCTGGATCCCAGACAAGAAATTATATTAAAAAAGAATATTTTAATAAGAAATGGAACCAGTTTAGAACTTGGTTTTTTTAGACTTATAGTCCTGATGAGATGAATAATATTTCTCAAGAATTCTATAAAATATGTGCATTGCATAATTAAATTATGTATTTTGTGCCTTGGTTTATAATTACATACTTGCTATTGTATGTTAAGGTGCTTGAAAGATCATATCAAGATAATAGTGGTAACATTGTTACAACTGTTTACCCTCCCCAAGCCCCTTTTATTTTGCCAAATAATACTAGTATTACCTTTTTTATTTTTCAAAAATTCATTGATAATGAAGTCGCTAAGGTAACTGTTGTAGAAATTAATAATTTGATTTCCCAAAATAATTATTTGAGCTTATATGTGAAAGTTTTAAGAGAACATATTTCTTCTCTTGATAAAAAGCTCGATGAGTTAATAGATCAGATAAAAAAATGAGTATTAGTCCAAACTCTACTGATATTGCTTCTTCTCTAGAAAGTAAGACAGAAGATTAGACGACTAAAACTAGTATTCAAAGGCCCCCTGATATTGAAAGATTTCAACTTAAATCGCCTTTGCATGATTTAGAACAACTTCTTGATAAAAATCTTTCTGGTTTAAATATTAGACCTATTGATTTGTCTAATGCCTTTGCTGATAGCCTAGAATCCACTCCTGATTTGAAAAATCAGACCAAATCACAGCTTAATAAGCTCAGAGGAATGATTAGAAAACAACCGGGTAAGAATCCCAGATATACCGATTTACCCCACATGCAAACTTATTACTATTCGCGACCCACTCCTCAATATGTTTGATAGAGGAAAGGGATTGGGATCAGACCAATACGTCTTATAACAGAGATGATATTTATGAATGGAATCTTGATGGCTTAACTGAGAGGCAATTAACAATCCTCATACACCGCATTATGATGTATTCAACAGTGTGCAAAGCCACTGGTATTACAAATAATAGAACAGATAAAGTTATCTGTAAAATGATAGTTGCTGGTTTTACTGGCCAACCTTGCGGCTGGTGGGATAATTTTCTGACTCATGAACAAAGAGAGTCAATTTTTAATGCCATAACTACTACACTAGGGAAGGATAACCTAGGAAGAGCCCTAGCTTCAAATAGGGAAGATGTTGTTTATACACTTGTTCTTACAATTTTAGAATATTTTAATGGTAGATTTACCAATCAATATGAAAATATTTGAACTCTCTTAAATGGGATTAGATGTAAGACCATAAGAGAATTTAGGTGGTATAAAGATACCTTTCTAAGCCGGGTCATGGAATTACCCAAAAATCGGTATGACCACTGGAAGACTAAGTTTATAGATAGGCTTCCTCCGCTTTTTGTTGAAAGAGTGCGAAAAGCTCTTAGAGGTTCCTCTGGTGAAATTACTTGGGGAAATTACACCTTTTTCATTTGATAGCAGCTTGTACGTAACAAGGATTAAACTTGTGTAATGAGTTAAAATTGTCTAGACAACTTAAGCTTGATAAGCTTAGAGATAAATCTCAGATAGGAGATTCTGTACATAGTTTGGTATACCTGAACCAGCTTCCACTTCTAGGAAGAAAGGACATAGATATTCCAAAAATGAGCAGCCTTATAGAAAAAGAAGATCTAGATATAGGTCCAAAGAAGAACGTGAAACTAGAAAAGCCTATAGAAAATCTACTAGATTTGCCAAAAATAGGTCTAAGCGAGATCTTGCTAAGATTAAGTGTTACAGATGTGGTAACTTTAGACATATTTCTCCAAATTGTAAGCTTCAAAAACTTAAATATTTAGGTCTTGCTGATGATATGCATGATCAAGTTTATGGTTTGTTATACACCTCAGGTTCAGAATCTGATTATAATGCTGAATCTGAATCAGAAAATGATATTGAGTTGCCTGATTTATCTGATAGTGATAATGCTAATGCTTGTTCTGATTGCCAAGGTGATACCTGCACTTGTAATGATGCATTTTATAATTTGCAATCCCAGTTTGAAGATTTAAATATTCAAACTATTACTTCTGATAATGTGTTAGAACTTTTGAAAGAAGATTCAGATGAGAAACTACGGGGAAAGATTATTAATTTGTCTACTTATTCAAAACCCAGTACTTCTAAAACTGCTGATAATCATACCTTTACTACTAAAACTGCTGATAGCAATTATTTTATGCCTTATTCTATATCAGAGGTTAATAGACGTCTTGCTATGAGTTATGCTCCTGGTAAAGATACTTCTTTTGATGATTTAAAAATTGAAGTTGAAAACTTGAAAATGGAGATTAAATCTCTTAAAAAACTCAAATGATTTGTGATCATAGAATTTCACAAATTGAGAAAGATATTTCTCCCACACAGCTTTCCAAAGGAAAAGAAAAAATTTCAGAAGAAAGTGATACGGATGATATTCAAAATTCCCTTGATTCAAAAAATGATTATTTTTTGGGAATGATGCAAATTGTTAATGCTCATAAATGGTATATTAAATGTAATCTTTTGATTGATAATCATTTTTCAGTAACTAATATTGATATGATTGATCTTAGAGCAGATGTTAGCTGCATACAAGAAGGGTTAGTCCCTACAAAATACTTTCATAAAACCACTTATGTAGTTAAATCTGCATCTGGACATGCTCTTGATATAGAGTATAAATTGTCAAACACTCAAAATTTCCAGAATAAAATATGCATACCGCATTTCTTTTTTTGGTAAAACATTAGTTATACCCTCCAATTATACTTGGAACTCCTTTTATAAATGCTATTTATCCTTATACTCATATTGATGCAAAAGGATTTACGGCTACTTACAAAAATAAAGAGATATCTTATTCTTTTGTTACAGACCCTGTAACTAGAGATATTAATGCTTTAATTGATATGAAGAAAAAATATGTTAATTTTTTACAGCTTGAATTACTTAACATGAATATTTGTGATACAATAAAATCTTCTAAGGTACAGGAAAAAATTAAGTTAATTTTCGAACCACTGGTTGTTGATATTTGTGCTGATCACCCAATGTTTTTTGGAATCGCAAAAGGAATATTGTTACTCTTCCTTATGAAGATAATTTCTGTAAGGATGATATCCCTACGAAATCACGACCTTGTCAAAGCAATGATGAATTAGTTGAATTTTGCAAAAAAAAAGATTGATAATCTGTTACAAAAGGGTTTGATAAAGTCTTCAAAATCTCCTTGGTCATGTACTACTTTTTATGTTAATAACGCAGTAGAAAAGGAACGTGGTGTTCCCAGGTTGGTGATAAATTATAAATCTTTGAATAAATATTTAAAATGGATTAGGTATCCCATTCCAAATAAAAAGGATTTATTATCTCGTTTATACGACGCCAATATATTTTCAAAATTTAATCTAAAATCGGGATATTAGCAGATTCAAATATTTAAAGAGCATACTTATAGAACTTCTTTTAATGTTCCTTTTGGGAAATATAAATGCAATGTCCTGCCGTTTAGTTTGAAAAATGCCCTATCAGAATTTCAGAAAATAATGAATGATATATTTAATCCTTATATAGATTTCATCATCATTTATATTGATGACGTTCTTATGTTTTGTAAAACATTTGAATTGCATATCATGCAACTTGATAGTTTAAAAAAAAATTATGATACAGAATGGTTTGGTGATATCCAAGCCAAAAATGAGTTTATTTCAAACAGATATAGATTCTTAGGACATAATAGTTGTCCAGGGAAGATTACTCCCATTCAGAGATCCACTGATTTTGCTACTAAATTAACTGATGGTATAACTGACAGGACTCAATTGCAGAGATTTTTGGGAAGTTTGAATTATATTTCTCCTTTCTATGAGAATTTATCTCGTGAGTTAGCCCTATTATACGATAGGCTAAAAAAGGATTATAAAGGATCTTGGATGGATAGTCATACAAATCTTGTTAAACGTATTAAATAGAGTGTTAAAACTTTACCTTGTTTAAATTTAGCCAATCCTGCTTAGCAAAAAATCATTAAAATAGATGCATCTAATATTGATTATGGTGGAATATTGAAATAAGTTAATCCCCATAATCAAACTGAATATTTGATAAGATTTCATTCAGGTATATGGACTGATAGTCAGAGAAAATATGCTACGGAAGCTCATGAAATACTAACCATTGTTAAATGTGTTCTAAAATTTCAGGATGATTTTTGTAATCAGAAGTTTTTGATAAAAAATGATGCTCAATCTATGAAGTATATGTTTGATAAAGATTTTGCACATGATGTTTCAAAGTTAATATTTGCAAGGTGGCAAGCCCAATTAGCCCCTTTTGATTTTGAGATTTAGTATAAAAAGAAAATTGATAATTTCCTCCCTGATTTCTTATCTAGGGAATATCTCAGTTAAAATGAATTTTTATACATCGTTTCTTACTGAAAAAACTTTGGTTACCATAATAAAGGTAATTCCGTTATACAGAGACATTCAAGATCTTATAATTGATAAAGTCATCCATGATATGGTTGAAGAAGAATTTTCTGTCTTTAATTATGAAGAAATTAGAGATATTGACTGGTACGATTTGGAAATATTTGATTGATTATGCTATTTGAAGTATGGCTACTGACCCTCCATGGCAGATGGCAAGAGAAAATGGACAGGACAGATTCGGAGGAAGATCAACCTCCAGTGGAAGGGAAAGATCATCCCCAAATAGATCATATTCGCAGGGATCGTCATACGGATCCTCATCTAATTCCCCAGTTATACAAATGGGAAATAGAAGTTTGATAAACTCCAAGGTATCACAGAAAGGCGAATCCTCTACTTCTATCCATCCGGATGATATCCCGAAAGATAGTCCGTTATACGGACAATTACAAGCTTATTTGGCAGCTCAAAAGCAAAGTGATACATTTGCTTCAATTACCAAAGATAATGATGACACCAAGACTTATGAAAGGCTAGAAAACAAAGAAATGATATTTCTTATTGAGAATTCTAAGATTCAGAGGTGAAATGAACCGTGGAAGATACTCCACAAATATTTGATAAATAATTTATATTTTCTGGGTGAGTCATACAAAACCTGCACTTATTATGAAACCATTCTCAGTACCAGTGGGAGTACAAAATGCGAATATTTATCTGGTTATAACAATGAAGAAAACTTTTATGACTTCTCTAAAATTATTATTAAACGGATTATATCCATAGAAGATTGGGTAATCACCACTATGACAGAAAAAGCAGATACTGCTCAAAGGTTTCAAAATAAATTTCACTTAGTAGGACTACATTCAAACCTTTGATAAAGTCCTTTATTATAATAATGATAGACATAAGCATACTTGATTTATAAAGGTATGTGCAAAGACCTATGCAGAACCAATACCAAATTGATTTTTAAATTGGTGGTCCTATCATGGTCCAACCATTCAGATATTGCCAGATCCATTTTTAAAGTTATACAAAGAATGGGACAAAGTCTCTCCTGAGTTAAACGAATTATATCATGCAGATCATGTCTGCAACTTGGATAAAATCGATCAAATGTATTTCTTCCTGGAATTCTCTATTCCCTGGATTCATAAATGGGTTCCAGAATTTGGATTCACAGGAGAACAAATCCCATGTTTATATAGGGTATTTTATAATAATTTTTGGGACAAATTAATGAGAAAGGATCCCAAAATAAAAATATTGCATGGACAGGAACTCTTAGACTCCATTTAAAATAAAGTTCAAGAATATTCAGTAGCCCCTCGACAAAATATTATCGAGGAAAATTCACTAAAACACATTACAAGGAGAATCGTTGTACATGACGACGACAAAATTGAAATAATAGAAAACTATTTGAAAGAATTTTGAAAAAATCTGATGAAATCAGTTGATAGTCATGACAACATCTTCAGATACGTCTGATTTGTGACTATCAACTGATTTCATCAGATTTTTTTGGACTTCTTCCAAATACTTATTTAGAATTTCAATTTTGTCACCGTCATGTTCAAAGATTCTCCTTGCAATGTGTTTTAGTGAATTTTCCTCGATAATATTTTTTTGAGGGGCAACTGAATATTCTTGAACTTTATTTTGAATAGAGTCCAAGCGTTCCTGTCCATGCAATATTTTTGTTTTGGGATCCTTTCTCATTAATTTATCCCAAAAATTATTATAAAATACCCTATATAAACATGGGATTTGTTCTCCTGTGAAATCGAATTCCGGAACCCATTAATCCAAGGAATAGAGAATTCTAGGAAGAAATACATTTGATCAATTTTATCCAAGTTGCAGACATGATCTGCATGATATAATTCATTTAACTGAGGAGAGACTTTGGCCCATTCTTTTTATAACTTTAAAAATGGATCTGGAAATATCTGAATGGTTGGACCATGATAGGACCACCAATTTGGTATTGGTTCTGCATAGGTCTTTGCACATAACTTTATAAACAAAGTATGCTTATGTCTATCATTATTATTATAAAAGAGTTTATCAAATTCCTGAATGTAGTCCCAATAAGTGAAATTTATATTAGAACCTTTGAGCAGTATCTGCTTTTCTGTCATAGTGGTCATTCCCCAATCTTCTACGGATATAATCCATTTAAAAATAATTTTAGAGAAGTTATAAACGTTCTCTTCACTGTTATAACTAGAGAAATGTTCGCATTCTGCACTACCAGTGGTACTGAGAATGGTTTCATAATAAGTGCGGGTTTTGTATGACTCACCCGGAAAATATAAATATTTATCAAATATTTATAAAGTATCTTCCACGGTTCATTTCACCTCTGTATCTCAGAATTCTCAATAAGAAATATCATTTCTTTGTTTTCTAGCCTTTCATAAGTCTTGGTGTCATCATTATCTTTTGTAATTGAAGCAAATGTATCACTTTGCTTTTGAGCTGCTAAATAAGCTTGCAATTGTCCGTATAGCGGTCTATCTTCTGGGATATCATCCAGATGGATAGAAGTAGAGGATTTGCCTTTCTACGATATCTTGGAGTTTATCAAACTTCTATTTTTCATTTGTATAACTGGGGAATTAGATGAGGATCCGTATGACGATCCCTGCGAATATGATCTATTTGGGGATGATCATCCCCTTCCACCGGAGGCTGATCTTCCTCCTGATCTACCCTGTCCTTTTCCTCTGGCCATCTTCCATAGAGGGTCAGTAGCCATACTGCAAATAGCACAATCAATCAAATATTTCCAAATCATACCAGTCAATATCTCTAATTTCTTCATAATGAAAGACAGAAAAAAAAATTCAACCATATCATAGATGACTTTATCAATTATGAGATTTTGAATGTCTCTGTATAACAGAATTACCTTTAATATGGTAACCAAAATTTTTCAGTAAGAAATGAGGTATAAAAATTCATTTTAACTGATATATTCCTTAGATAAGAAATCATGAAGGGAATTATCAATTCTTTTTTTATACTGAATCTCAAAATCAAAAGGGGCTAATTGGGCTTGCCACCTTGCAAATATTAACTTTGAAGCATCATGTTTAAAATCTCTATCAAACATATACTTCACAGATTGAGCATCAATTTTCATCAAAAACTTTTGATTATAAGGATCATCCTGAAATTTTAGAACACATTTAACAATGGTTATCATTTCATGAGCTACCATAGCATATTTTCTCTGACTATCAGTCCATTTACCTAAATAAAATTTTATCAAGTATTCAGTTTGATTATGAGGATTAACTTGTTTCAATATTCCACCATAACCAATATTAGATGCATCTGTCTCAATGATTTTTTGCCAAGCAGGATTGACTAAAGTTGAACAGGGTAAAGTTTTAACACTCTATTTAATACGTTTAACAAGATTTGTATGACTATCCGTCCAAGATCCATTATAATCCTTTTTTTAGCCTATCGTATAATGGGGCTAACTCACGAGATAAATTCTCATAAAAAGGGGAAATATAATTCAAGCTTCCCAAAAATCTCTGCAATTGATTCCTGTCAGTTATAACATTAGGAAATTTAAAAGAAAAATTAATTGATCTCTGAATGGGAGTAATCTTCCCTTGCCAGATATTATGTCCTAAGAATCTATATCTATTTGAAATAAACTCATTTTGGATTGGTGTAAGACCCCGCAAAATCTTGTGTTTAAATTCAGCTCGCTTAGCTCCTTGAAGCTCTCTAAAAGATCCAACACTTAGAAAATTTTGATAAGTGTTCAACACTTAGTCTCATTTTAAGTCTCCAAACTTCGGGGAATTATTTGACAACCTTCCCGAAATCTATTTTACCATTTTTAAGTTTTGTTGCGATGGGGAAAGGCAAGAGTACATTCTGGGTGAGTTTCAGAATTTTTGGAATCCGTTTAGGGATCGTTTAGATTTCGAACCAATAGTTAAAGGTTATGAAGGGGCGCCACCCATGGTATAGCCTTTGTGGGAAATTCAACACCAAAGGCGCCGCCCAGGTTCCACAAGGCGCTACCAAAGGCGCTGCCCAGGGTACAAAAGGCTCTAACAAAGGCATCGCTTTTTGTGTTGCCTTTGTACCCAGTTTTCAGCATTACACTTCCGTGTCTTGAGGGCAATTTGTTCAATTTTCCCACCCTATATAAGCCTAATAACACGAGATTTGGCTATAATTCAGCAACTTATACTCAATTTCTCTCAAAAACTCTCAAGAACAAGCCCTAGGGTTTTCATAGAAGGTTCAATTCCAAGGGAATTCACCGTCGAATTTCAAAAATCTCTCCGACAATCTTCGTAGAATCACAAGATAAGGTATGCATAGTGTTCATTCATGGATCCCTTTCATCCATGAAGCCCAAGAATCTTCTTTTAAATTTTAGATCATCATATTTATGTGGTGAATTGATTTTGTTCATGTTGTTATGGTTGTATGACTACCAAGATTGAATCTTTACCATGTTTTCATGAAACCATGTTAGTATAGGGTTGAAATCCATGCAATGGAGTTAAATGGTGGAATCATAGTGTATTTAATTGATGATCATACTTATGCCCTAAATTGTGCATGCAAGGTGTTTGATGAAATGCCTAGTATAGTAGAAATCATGAATAATGACTCAATTGTGGTTTACATGATAAATGCATGCCAATTACTCATTTTCAATATGACTCCCCTATAATTGATTATGCATTATGCTTGCTTGATAAAGTGTTCATGATGTTAGAAGTATGTAATTAAGCCATGATTATTTGTTCCCTATCCATGTATAAGATTATGACAATCAAGTGCCTCATGAAATAATCCCAACTATTGTATTATTAATTGTTGAGATTGTTCATGTGTTCAAGAAGTGTCCTGTCTTGTCAGTTTCATTCTACCGAGTCCTGAGGGTACATGTACCCAACAATTTAGCTGTGTTCCTAGAGCCATATCATGTTTTCATGATACTCCCAGTCAAGCCATGATCAATAGAACTCAGTCAGTCATGTGACTTAGGAAAATCCAAAAATCTCAGAATTCTCAGTAATCTCAATAATCTCAGTACTCATAATCTCGAAAACTTCAGCATTTTCAATAATCTCAGTAACTTTAGTACTCTCAGTCAGTCCTCAGATCTCAGTGGTATTTCGTCAGTCAATGGAACTCAGCGAACTCAGCTAAGCAATACCATCAGTATCAGTTCAGTTCAGTTAATTGGTTTAGTTAATCAGTTTAGTGTCTATTCAGTTGGGAGTAGGATTCAACACCGAGTAAACCTAGGGATGAGGATATACACTGTCAGCTAGTAGAGGGTGCGATCCTTAGTAGTAATCCCTGCATTCCAGAACTACGTAGCCAGCATAGGTAGAGATACACCCTACGTGTTTAGGGATCTATACATCTCATTTGAGTTTCCTATCAGGAGAGGTTGAAGGAAGAACTCCCTGTCAGCGAGGGTATACTCACAGCTTGTCTTTACCCGTGGCACGGTACTAACACCCTTCCAGTTGGGGTTACAGATTGGACCCTACTAGTTTAGTTCCGAGGCATGTCGGTTAGATGATTACTTCCCACAGTCTCAGTTTCAGTATCAGTCCCAGTCTTAGTAATAGAACTCAGATAGTTCATCAGAATATAGACTGTCAGATACAATCAACTCAGATACAATATGGATCTCAGTTAGTTCCATCAGATTCAGGAATGTCAGATACAGTCACTTATGTTATCAGTTATATCAGTTATCAGAACTCATGTTATCAGTATTCAGCTTCAGGACTGTCAGATACAGTCAACCAGACCAGTTCTTCATAAATCAGAACTATAAAAAACAGTTACTCATATATCAGTAACATATTATCAGTACCTCAGTATTCAATAATACAGTATCAGTTTCTCACTTATTAGTGACCCAGATATCTATATAAATATACTCAGTTATTCAGTATCCCACTATTCCCGTACTCAGATATCAGTAAATCTATGTTATCAGTAGACTCAGTAGTCAGAACCTAGATTCCGCCACATCACGATCTCAGTTTCAGTTACGTATTCATGCATGTATTCTCACGTTCATATTATTTAGTCAGTTAGTATTGTTCATGCATATGAATCATTTGCATTCAGCCTGCCTCACTTGCATACTAGTACATTCTAATGTACTGACGCATTTGCGCTATGGTGTTTTATTTTACGCCATAGGTTTAGGAGAATGAGATCCAGAACATCAGTAGCATTCCAGATTTTAGCAGACAGAGTTAGCAGTGAGTCCTCATCATTCGAGGATGATATTATTTGATTATGTCATTCTTTCATTACTTATCTATTTTAGTAGATGGAGTTAGTTGGGGACATGTCTCATCAACTCCTTATTCAGACAGTTTAGAGGCTTTCAGACTATAGGATGTCAGACAGTTACTTCGGATTCATTTTGGTATTGATTGTACCATTTTTTCAGACATTATTTTATCAGCTGTTTTATTTAGTTTTGAACCTTATGGCCTTTCAGTATATGTTTCCGCATCTAGATGGTATATTATGCAGTGTACAGGTACAAATATCATTCATGGGTTAGCATGTGGTCCTGCAGGGTCATGAGCACCGTGTAGCGTTCCGGGTACCAGATTCGGGGCATTACACTTGGATATCACCAAACCGTTTTGTATCATAATTTTCTTACAAATATCAAGGTGTTTGATATACAATTCAAATGTTTTAGAAAACACAAGAATGTCACCAATATAAACGATGATGAAATCCATATAAAGATCAAATATATCATTCATTATTTTCTGAAATTCTGATGGGGCATTTTTCAAACCAAACGGCATGACATTCCATTCATATTGCCCAAAAGGAACATTAAAAGCAGTTCTATAAGTATGCTCTTTAAATATTTGAATCTTCCAATATCCCGATTTTAAATCGAATTTTGAAAATATATTGGCATCGTATAAACGAGATAATAAATTCTTTTTATTTGGAATATGATACCTAATCCATTTTAAATGTTTATTCAAAGGTTTATAATTTATCACCAACCTTGGAACACCACATTCTTTTTCTACTGTGTTATTAACATAAAAAGTAGTACATGACCAATGAGATCTTGAAGGCTTTATCAAACCCTTTTTTAACAGATTATCAATCTCTTTCTTGCAAAATTCAACTAATTCAGCATTCATTTGACAAGGCCATGATTTCATTGGGATATCATCCTTACAGAAATAATCTTCATAAGGAAGAGTAACAATAAGTTTTTGGCGATTCCAAAAAGCATTGGGGTGATCAACACAAATATCAGCAACCAGTTGTTCGAAAATTAACTTAATTTTTTCTTGTACCTTAGCAGATTTTATTGTATCACAAATATTCATGCTATGTAATTCGAGCTGTAAAAAATTAACATGTTTTTTCTTCATATCAATTAAAGCATTAATATCTCTAGTTACGGGGTCTGTAACAAAAGAATAAGATATCTCTTTATTTTTGTAAGTAGCCGTAAATCCTTTTGCATCAATATGAGTATAAGGATAAATAACATTTATGAAAGGAGTTCCAAGTATAATTGGAGGGTATAACTGATTTTTTTACCAAAAAAAAGAAATGCGGTATGCATATTTTATTTTGGCAAATATGAGTGTTTGGCAATTTAGGTAAATATGAGTGTTTGGCAATTTATACTCTATATCAAGAGCATGTCCAAATGAAGATTTAACTACAAGAATGGTTTTATGAAAGTATTTTGTAGGGACTAACCATTCTTGTAAGCAGCTAACATCTGCTCCACTATCAATCATAGCAATATTAGTTACTAAAAAATGATTATCAATCAAAAGAGTACATTTAATATACCATTTATAAGCAGTAACAATTTGCATCACTCCCAAAAAATAATCATTTTTTGAATCAAGGGAACTTTGAATATCATCCGTATTACTTTCTTCTAAAAAATTTTCTTTTCCTTTGGATATATGTGTGGGAGAAATATCTTTCTCAATTTGCAAAATTTTGGAATCACAAATCATTTGATTTTGTTTAAGAGATTTAATCTCCTTTTTCAAGTTTTCAACTTCAATTTTTAAATCATTAAAAGAAGTATCTTTACCAGGAGCATAACTTATAGCAAGACGTCTATTAACCTCTGATATAGAATAAGGCATAAAATAATTGCTATCAGTAGTTTTAGGAGTAAAGGTATGGTTATCAGCAGTTTTAGAAGTACTAGGTTTTGAACTAGTAGACAAATTAATAATCTTTCCCCGTAGTTTTTCACCTGAAACTTCTTTCAAAAGTTCTAACACATTATTAGAAGTAATGGTTTGAACATTTAAATCTTCAAACTAGGATTGAAAATTATAAAATGCATCATCACAAATGCAGGTTTCACCTTGGCAATCAAAACAAGCATTAGCATTATCCCTATTAGATAAACCAGGCAACTCAATATCATTTTCTGATTCAGATTCAACATTATAATCAGATTCCGAACCTGAGGTGTATAACAAACCATAAACTTGTTCATGCACATCATTAACAAGACCTAAAGATTTAAGCTTTTAAAGCTTACAATTTGGAGCAATATGTCCATAGTTACTAGATCAGTAACACTTAATCTTAGTAAGATCTCACTTAGACTTATTTTTGGCAAATCTAGTAGATTTCCTATTGGCTTTTCTAGTTTCGCGTTCTTATTTGGGCCTATATCTTGATCTCCTTTTTCTATAAGGATGCTTACTTTTGGAATATCTATGTTCTTTCTTCCTAGAAGTTGAAGCTGGTTCAGGTATACCAAACTATGTACAAAAATCTCCTATCTGAGATTTCTCTCTAAGCTTATCAAGCTTAAGTTGTCTAGACAATTTTAACTCATTACACAAGTTTAGTACTTCTTGCGTACAAGATGCTATAAAATGACCATAGGTGTAATTTCCCCTAGTAATATCACTAGAGGAACAACTACTTTTCGTACTCTTTCAGCAAAAAGTGGAGGAAGCCCATCTATAAACTTAGTCTTCCAGTGGTCATACCAATTTTTGGGTAATTTCATGACCCGACTTAGAAAGGTATCTTTATACCACCTAAATTCTCTTAGGGTCTTACATCTAAGCCCATTTAAGAGAGTTTGAATATTTTCATACTGATGTGAAAATCTACCATTAAAATATTCTAAAATTGTAAGAACAGGTGTATAAACAATATCTTCCCTATTTGCAACTAGGGCTCTTCCTAGGTTATCCTGCCCTGGTGCTGTAGCTATAGCAATAAAAATTGTCTCTCTTTGTTCATGAGTCAGAAAATTGTCCCACCAGCCACGAAGTTGGCCAGTAAAACCAACAACTATCATTTTACAAATAACTTTATCTGTTCTATTATTTGTATTACCAGCGACTTTACACAACGTTGAATGCATCATAATGCGGTGTATGAGGATTGTTAATTACCGCTCAGTTAAGCCATCAAGATTCCATTCATAAATATTATCTCCACTATAAGACGTATTGGTCTGATTCCAATCCCTTTACTCTATCAGAACATATTGAGGAGTGGGTTGCAGATAGTAATAAGTTTGCATGCGGGGTAAATCGGCATATCTGGGATTCTTACCCGGCTGTTTTCTAATCATTCCTCTGAGTTTATTAAGCTCTAATTTGGTCTAATTTTTCAAATTAAGAGTGGATTCTAGGCTATCAGCAAAGGCATTAGACAAATCAATTGGTCTAATATTTAAACCTGAAAGATTTTTATCAAGAAGCTGTTCTAAATCACGCAAAGGCGATTTAAGTTGAAATCCTTAAATATAGGGGGCCTTGGAATACTGGTTTTAGTCATCTAATCTTCTGTCTTACTTTCTGAAGGACAAGCAATATCAAAAGAGTTTAGAATAATACTCAGTTTTTTTATCAAATCAGTTAACTCATTGAGCTTTTTATCAAGAGAAGAAATATGTTCTCCTAAAACTTTAACATATAAGCTCAAATAATTATTTTGGAAAATCAAATTATTAATTTCTGCAACAGTTACCTTAGCGACTTCATTATTAATGAATTTTTAAAAAACAAAAAAGGTAATACTAGTATTATTTGAATAAATAAAAGGAGCTTGGGGAGGGTAAACAATTCTAACAATGTTACCACTATTATCATGATATGGTCGTTCAAGCACCTTAACATACAATGGAAAGTATGTGGTTATAAACCAAGGCACAAAATACATAATTTGATTATGCAATGTACACGTTTCATAGAATTCTTGAGAAATATTATTTATCTCATCAGGACTATAAGTCTCAAAAACCAAGTTCTAAATTGGTTCCATTTCTTATGAAAAAATTCTTTTTAATAATTTTTTGCTTGGGATCCAGGACTAAATTTAATTTGGTGTCGAATCATTAAATATCATTAGGATCAAAGTTTCTTTTAGAAGCAGTAGGAATATCTCTATCAGAGGTATTGTCATTATCTTGAACAATATTTGTTCGAGGATTGACTTTAACTTTCTCTACAAATCTTGTAAAAGCTGAGTCAATTGTATGCAAAGAAGCTGCGCGACTTCTAGCTGGGCCATATGATGGTTCTACAGGAGAAATATGGTACATAGTTGGCAATAATTTAGGAATGGAAAATAAATGTCAGTTATAAACAGTAGATCTTTCATCGAATTGAATACAAATCCTACCATTCGGTTTTTGGGTTACATGCGATAATTCACTATTATTTAAATCATCAGTGACTTTATTCGAAGAGATAACCGAATTTAAGGTCCAAGTAGTGGAAAAATCAATCTCATCCCATTTAATAGGTCTCCTTGTGGTGACCTTAGACCTTGCAAAATTAGTCTCGACTAATATAGTCTGATCTGATGTATTATATGATCTATATCAAGGATTTAAAGTAGTTAATAATCCATAATAAATTTTGTATGACAGATAAATGTTCAAACCATTACCTCTGATAATGTGTTAGAACTTTTGAAAGAAGTTTTGGATGAGAAACTACGAGAAAAGATTATTAATTTGTGTACTAGTTCAAAACCCAGTACTTCTAAAACTGTTGATAACCATACCTTTACTCCTAAAACTGTTGATAGAAATTATTTTATGCCTTAATCTATATCAGAGGTTAATAGACGTTTTGCTATGAGTTATGCTCCTAGTAAAGATACTTCTTTTGAAGATTTAAAAATTGAAGTTGAAAACTTAAAAAGGGAGATTAAATCTCTTTAACAAAATTAAATGATTTGTGATCACAAAATTTCGCAAATTGAGAAAGATATTCTCCCACACAGATTTCCAAAGGAAAAGAAAAATTTCAGAAGAATGTGATACGAATGATATTCAAAATTCCCTTGATTCAAAAAATGATTAGTTTTTGTGAATAATGAAAATTGTTACTGCTCTTAAATGGTATATTAAATGTACTCTTTTGATTGATAATCATTTTTCAGTAACTAATATTGATATGATTGATCGTGGAGCAGATGTTAGCTGCATACAAAAAGAGTTAGTCCCTACAAAGTACTTTCATAAAACCACTCATGTAGTTAAATATGCATCTGGACATGCTTTTGATATAGAGTATAAATTGTCAAACACTCATATTTGCAAGATTAAAATATGCATACCGCATGTCTTCTTTTTAGTAAAAAAATCAGTTATACCCTCCAATTATACTTGAAACTCCTTTTATAAATGTTTTTTATCCTTATACTCATATTGATGCAAAAGGACTTGCGGCTACTTACAAAATTAAAGAGATATCTCATTCTTTTATTACAGACTCTGTAACTTGAGATATTATTGCTTTAATTGATATGACGAAAAAATATGTTAATTTTTTACAGCTTGAATTACTTAGCATGAATATTTGTAATACAATGAAATCTGCTAAGGTACAGGAAAAAATTAAATTAATTTCCGAACAACTGGCTATTGATATTTGTGCTGATCACCCAGTGCTTTTTGAAATCACAAAAGACATATTGTTACTCTTCCTTATGAAGATAATTTCTCTGTGGATGATATCCCAATGAAATCATGACCTTGTCAAATGAATGCTAAATTAGTTGAATTCGGCAAAAAAGAGATTGATAATCTATTACAAAAGGGTTTGATCAAGCCTTCAAAATATCCTTGGTCATGTACTACTTTTTATGTTAATAACATAGAAGAAAAGGAACGTGGTGTTCCCAGGTTGGTGATAAATTATAACCCTTTGTATAAACATTTAAAATGGATTAGGTATTCTATTACAAATAGAAAGGATTTATTATCTCGTTTATACGACACCAATATATTTTCAAAATTTGATTTAAAATTGAGATATTAGCAGATTCAAATATTTAAAGAGCTCACTTATAGAACTACTTTTAATGTTCTTTTTGGGCAATATGAATGGAATGTCATGCCGTTTGGTTTGAAAAATGCCCCATCAGAATTTCAGAAAATAATGAATGATATATTTAACCCTTATGTGAATTTCATCATCATTTATATTGATGACAATCTTGTGTTTACTAAAACATTTGAATTGCATATCAAGCATCTTGATATTTGTAAGAAAATTGTGATACAGAACGGTTTGGTGATATCCAAGCCAAAAATGAGTTTATTTCAGACAGGTGTTAGATTCTTAGGACATAATATCTGTCAGGGGAAGATTACTCCTATTCAGAAATCCATTGATTTTACTTCTATATTTCCTAATGTTATAACTGGCAGGACTCAATTGCAGAGATTTTTGGGAAGCTTGAATTATATTTCCCCTTTTTATGAGAATTTATCTTATGAGTAAGCCCCGTTATACGATAGGCTGAAAAGGATTATAAAGGATCTGGGACCATACAAATCTTGTTAAACATATTAAACAGAGTGTTAAAACTTTACCCTGTTTAACTTTAGCCAATCCTGCTTGGCAAAAAATTATTAAGACAGATGCATCTAATATTGGTTATGGTGGAATATTCAAACAAGTTAATCCCTATAAACAAACTGAATACTTGATAAGATTTAATTTAGGTAAATGGACTAATAGTCAGAGAAAATATGCTACGGTAGCTCATGAAATGCTAACCATTGTTAAATGTGTTCTAAAATTTCAGGATGATCTTTATAATCAAAAGTTTTTAATTAAAACTGATGCTCAATCTGTGAAGTATATGTTTGACAATGATTTTAAACATGGTGATTCAAAGTTAATATTTGCAAGGTGGCAAGCCCAATTAGCCCCTTTAGATTATGAGATTATGTATAAAAAGGATTTGATAATTCCCTCCCTAATTTCTTATCTTGGGAATATCTCAGTTAAAATGAATTTTTATACATCATTTCTTACTGAAAAAAATTTGGTTACAATATTAAAGGTAATTCCGTTATACAGAGACATTCAAAATCTCATAATTCATAAAGTTATCCATGATATAGTTGAAGAAGAATTTTCTATCTTTAATTATGAAGAAATTAGAGATATTGACTGGTATGATTTGGAAATATCTGGTTGATTGTGCTATTATTGGTATGGAAACTGACCTTCCATGGCAGATGGCCAGAGGAATAGGACTGGGCAGTCAGGAGGAAAATCAGTCGTCGATGGAAGGGAGAGATCATCCCCAAACAGATCATATTCGCAGGGATCATCATACGGATCCTCATTTAATTCCCCAGTTATACAAATGGGAAATAGAAGTTTGATAAACTCCAAGGTAGCGCAAAAAGGAAAACTCTCTAATTCTATCCATATGGATGTTATCCCGGAAGATAGTCCGCTATACAGATAATTACAAGCTTATTTATCAGCTCAAAAGAAAAGTGATACATTGCTTCAATTACAAAAGATAATAATGACACCAAGCCTTATGAAAGGCTAGAAAACAAAGAAATGATATTTCTTATTGAGAATTCTGAGATTCAGAGGCGAAATGAATCGTGGTAGATACTCCACAAATATATGATAAATAATTTATATTTTTCGGGTGAGTCATTCAAAACCTGCACTTATTATGAAACCATTCTCAGTACCACTGGGAGTGCAGAATGCAAACATTTCTCTGGTTATAACAGTGAAGAGAATGTTTATAACTTCTCTAAAGTTGTTATTAAACGGATTATATTCGTAGAAAATTGGGGAATGACCACTATGACAAAAAAGTAGATACTGCACAAAGGTTCCAAAATAAATTTCACTTATTGGGACTACATTAGGCCTTTGATAAAGTCCTTTATTATAATAATGATAGACATATGCATACTTGGTTTATAAAGGTATGTGCAACGACCTATCCAACACCAATACCAAATTGGTTTTTAAATTGGTGGTCCTATCATGGTCCAACCATTCAGATATTACCAGATCCATTTTTAAAGTTATTCAAAGAATGGGCCAAAGTCACTCCTCAGTTAAACGAATTATATCATGCAGATCATGTCTGCAACTTAGATAAAATTGATCAAAAGTATTTCTTCCTATAATTCTCTATTCCTTGGATTCATAAATGGGCTCCGAAATCGGATTCACAGGAGAACAAATCCCATGTTTATATAGGGTATTTTATAATAATTTTTAGGAAAAATTAATGTGAAAGGATCCCAAAACAAAAATATTGTATGGATAGGAACTCTTGGACTCTATTCAACATAAAGTTCAAGAATATTCAGTAGCCCCTCGAAAAAATATTATCAAGGAAAAGTCACTAAAACACATTGCAAAGAGAATCACTGTACATGACAACGACATAATTGAAATCTTAGAAAACTATTTGGAAGAAGTCCAATAAAATCTGATGAAATCAGTTGATAGTCGTGACAAATCAGACACTTCAATGAAGAGTACAACCAGCGATGATATCGCCGAACAAGATGTTGATGTGTCATAACCTATCCCTTTAGATAGACCTCTGTTAGAAGATGCCATTGCAAGAACGGAGGAATTTCTTTAAAAATTAAAAAGGAAGAATAAAGTATGTTATACTATTCCCAGATGCCTGCATAGTAAATTCACTGTGCATGGGACCAGGATATGGAACCCTTACTACTATTGGCAGATTCCTACACAGTAGATCAACTCTGCATGGGACCTGAATGTGGGACTCATTTTACTATTCCTAGATTCTTTTCTTTCCTATAAATAGGTGCCTTCATTTGTTAAGAAAGGTAGAAGCTTTCAATTTTTTTACTTTCTCTAAAGGCTCTATCTATCTAGTTCTTCATCTCTCTTGTATAATATTCTCAAGTTTGGAATAAAAGTCTACCATTAATTACTATTTAGGATATGTATCCAGCCAATTAAGGTAGTTATTTCTTCTTTTATTTAAGTTTTATATTACTCTCTCTCCCTCTCTAGCCATGACTATGTCCTACTAAGAAATTTAATATCTATGCAGAAGACCTAACTTCTCTTATATAATAGCCATGAAAGATCCAGACTCTATCAAAATATAAAAAACATTCTCTATAGTTATTTTGACTTGGTTCCAAAATGGTGGTATAGTCGAAGTTGGTACTAATTTTGTTGGCTTTGTCTTATTGACTACGTCTAGCAAGCCGTGAATCTTTAAGCCCATAAAAATGAAGAAAAGGGTGTCCTTCTTTACGGTTATAAATGCTCGACACAAGGGCTCAACTCGAGTATGTATTAAATTCTGACAGGGCCTTTGTTTGGGTAAAATAAATAACCTCCATATAGTCAATAAGCTATATGAAATTTTTATATATTTCGGTTGTTTTTTCGATATTAACTTATAGGTCTGGATGACTGTGTGGATTACCGACATCCCTCAGATCCTGTATCCTAGTATTAGAGCCTAGGAGATTTAATGGTCATTAGGTAATGGATCTGAACTATTTGGCATAGATATGAAGTTTTTCTAATCATGGAAATAGGAGATGTGAGTACTAAGAGTACTCGACTTGAAGAGGTAGATATACCTCAAAATCTTGATTTGTTAAACAAGTCGACTATTCCAAAGGTTGATATTAAAAATATTTACGATTATGGTTGGTTTGATAAAATTCTTTATTAACAAATAATAAAGACGACTGAAAAATCTTTGTCATTAATTTGTTAGAACAAACGATTCGTTTATTAAATAAACAAATAATGAGATTGATTTTCCCACTGCTTGGACCATAAATTCGATTATTTCTCTAAATCAAGTCACTGTTGATTTAACTAATAGTGAAAAATCGCATGTGACCCAAAATCCGGATGGTAGGATTTGTATTCAATTCGATGAAAGATCTACCGTTTATAACAGACATTCATTTTCCATGCCTAAATTATTGCCTGCTATGCACCATATTTCTACTGTAGAACCATCGTATGGTCCAGCTAGAAGTCGTGCAGCTTCTTTGCATACAATTGACTCAGC
Source organism: Capsicum pubescens (assembly GCA_030864215.1). Taxonomy (NCBI): domain Eukaryota; kingdom Viridiplantae; phylum Streptophyta; class Magnoliopsida; order Solanales; family Solanaceae; genus Capsicum; species Capsicum pubescens. Next base: position 243,489,004 of record CM061546.1, on the reverse strand, counting down.
TTCTACAAGATTTGTAGAGAAAGTTAAAGTCAATCCTCGAACAAATATTGTTCAAGATTATGACAATATCTCTGATAGAGATATTTCTCGTGCTTTTGAAATAAAATTTGATCCTAATGATATTTAATGATTCCACACCAAATTAATTTTAGTCCTGGATCCCAGGAAAGAAATTATATTAAAAAAAAAATAATAATAAATGGAACCAGTTTAGAACTTATTTTTTTTTAGACATATAGTCCTGATGAGATGAATAATATTTCTCAAGAATTCTATGAAACGTGTGCATTGCATAATCAAATTATGTATTTTGTGCCTTGGTTTATAACCACATACTTTCCATTGTATGTTAAGGTGCATGAAAGATCATATCAAGATAATAGTGGTAACATTGTTAGAACTATTTACCCTCCCCAAGCTCCTTTTATTTTGCCAAATAATACTGGTATTACCTTTTTTGTTTTTCAAAAATTCATTGATAATGAAGTTGCTAAGGTAACTGTTGCAGAAATTAATAATTTGATTTCCCAAAATAATTATTTGAGCTTATATGTGAAAGTTTTAGGAGAATATATTTCTTCTCTTGATAAAAAGCTCGATGAGTTAATAGATTTGATAAAAAAATTGAGTATTGGTCCAAACTCTACTGATGTTGCTTCTTCTTCAGAAAGTCAAACATAAGATTAAATAACTAAAACCAGTATTCAAAGGCCCCCTGATATTAAAGGATTTGAACTTAAATCGCCTTTGCATGATTTAGAACAACTTCTTGACAAAAAGCTTACTGGTTTAAATATTAGACCTATTGATTTGTCTAATGCCTTTGCTGATTGCCTAGAATCCACTCCAGATTTGAAAAAATAGACCAAATCAGATCTTAATAAGCTAAGAGGAATGATTAGAAAATAGTGGGTAAGAATCCTAGATATACCGATTTACTCCGCATACAAACTTATTACTATCCGTGACTCACTCTTCAAGATGTTCTGATAGAGGAAAGGGATTGGAATCAAACCAATATGCCTTATAGCGGAGATGATATTTATGAATAGAATCTTGATGGCTTAACTGAGAGGCAATTAACAATACTCGTACACCGCATTATGATGTATTCAACGGTGTGCAAAGCCACTGGTAATACAAATAATAGAACAAATAAAGTTATCTAGAAAGTGATAGTTGCTGGTTTTACTGGCCAACTTCGCGGCTGGTGGGAAAATTTTCTAACTCATGAACAAAGATATTTAATTTTTAATTCTATAGCTACTGCACTAAGGCAGGATAACCTAGGAAGATCCCTAGTTGCAAATAGGGAACTTGTTCTTACAATTTTAGAATATTTTAATGGTAGATTTACCAATCAGTATGAAAATATTTGAACTCTCTTAAATGGGCTTAAATGTATGACCCTAGGAGAATTTAGGTGGTATAAAGACACCTTTCTAAGTCGGGTCATGGAATTACCCAAAAATCGGTATAGCCACTAGAAGACTAAGTTTATAGATGGGCTTCCTCCGTTTTTTCCTGAAAAAGTGCGAAAAGCTCTTAGAGGTTCCTCTAGTGAAATTACTTGGGGAAATTACACCTATGGTCACTTGATAGAAGCTTGTACACAAGAAGGATTAAACTTGTTTAATGAGTTAAAATTGTCTAGACAACTTAAGCTTGATAAGCTTAGAGAGAAATCTCAGATAGGAGATTTCTGTACATAGTTTGGTATACTTGAACCAACTTCTACTTCTAGGAATAAAGGACATAGATATTCCAGAAGTTAGCAGCCTTATAGAAAAAAGATATTTAGATATTGGTCCAAAGAATAACGTGAAAGTAGAAAAGCCTGTAGGAAATCTACTAGATTTGCCAAAAATAGGTCTAAGCGAGATCTTGCTATGATTAAGTGTCACTGATGTGGAAACTTTAGACATATTGCTCCAAATTGTAAGCTTCAAAATCTTAAATCTTTAGGTTTTGCTGATGATATGCATGATCGAGTTTATGGTTTGTTATACACCTCAGGTTCGGAATCTGATTATAATGCTGAATCTGAATCAGAAAATGATATTGAGTTGCCTCATTTATCTAATAGTGATAATTCTAATGTTTGTTCTTATTGCCTAGGTGATACCTGCACTTGTGATGATGCATTTAATAATTTGCAATCCCAGTTTGAAAATTTAAATGTTCAAACCATTACTTCTGATAATGTGTTAGAACTTTTGAATGAGGTTTCGAATGAGAAACTACTGGAAAAGATTATTAATTTGTCTACTAGTTCAAAACCCAGTACTTCTAAAACTGCTGATAACCATACCTTTACTCCTAAAACTGGTGATAGCAATTATTTTATGCCTTATTCTATATCAGAGGTTAATAGACGTCTTTCTACGAGTTATGCTCCTGATAAAGATACTTCTTTTGATGATTTAAAAATTAAAGTTGAAAACTTAAAAAAGGAGATTAAATCTCAAACAAAATCAAATGATTGATCAAAGAATTTCGCAAATTGAGAAAGAATTTCTCCCACACAGATTTCCAAAGGAAAATAAAAAAATTCAAAAGAAAGTGATACGGATTATATTCAAAATTCCCTTGATTCAAAAAATGATTATTTTTTGAGAATGATGCAAATTATTACTGCTCATAAATGGTATATTAAATGTACTCTTTTGATTGATAATCATTTTTCAGTAACTAATATTGCTATGATTGATAGTGGAGCAGATGTTAGCTGCATACAAGAAGGGTTAGTCCCAACAAAATACTTTCATAAAACAACTCATGTAGTTAAATCTGCATCTGGACATGCTCTTGATATAGAGTATAAATTACCAAACACTCATATTTTCCAGAATAAAATATGCAAACCGCAGTTATTCTTTTAGGTAAAATATCAGTTATACCCTCCAATTATACTCTGAACTCCTTTTATATATTCTATTTATCCTTATACTCATATTGGTGCAAAAGGATTTACGGCTACCTACAAAAATAATGAAATATCTTATTCTTTTGTTGCAGACCCCATAACTAGAGATATTAATGCTTTAATTGATATGAAGCAAAAACTTTTTAATTTTTTACAGCTTGAATTACTTAGCATGAATATTTGTGATAAAATGAAATCTACTAAGATACAGGAAAAAATTAAGTTAATTTTTTATCAACTGGCTGTTGATATTTGTGTTGATTACCCCAGTGTTTTTTGGAATCGCAAAGGGCATATTGTTACTCATCCTTATGAAGATAATTTCTGGGAGGATGATATCCCAACGAAATCATGACCTTGTCAAATGAATGTTGAATTAGTTGAATTCTACAAAAAAGACATTGTTAATATGTTACAAAAGGGTTTGAGAAAGCCTTCAAAATCTCCTTGGTTATGTACTGCTTTTATGTTAATAACGCAGAAGAAAAGGAACGTGGTGTTTCCAGGTTGGTGATAAATTATAAACCTTTGAATATACATTTAAAATGGATTAGGTATCCTATTCCAAAACAAAAGGATTTATTATCTCATTTATACGATGCCCACATATTTTCAAAATTCAATTTAAAATCGGGATATTGTCAGATTCAAATATTTATAGAGCATACTTATGGAACTGCTTTTAATGTTCCTTTTGGGCAATATGAAAGAAATGTCATTCCGTTTGGATTGAAAATGCCCCATCAGAATTTCAGAAAATAATGAATGATATATTTAATCCTTATATGGATTTCATTATCGTTTATATTGATGACATTCTTATTTTTTCTAAAACATTTGAATTGCATAACAAGCATCTTGATATTTTTAAGAAAATTGTGATACAGAACGGTTTGGTGATATCCAAGCCAAAAATGAGTTTATTTCAAACAGATGTTAGATTCTTAGGACATAATATCTTTCAAGGGAAGATTACTCCCATTCAGAGATTCATTGATTTTGCATCTAAATTTCCTTATGTTATAACTTACAGGACTCATTTTCAGAGATTTTTGGGAAGCTTGAATTATATTTCTCCTTTTTATGAGAATTTATCTCGTGAGTTAGCCCCGTTATACGATAGACTATAAACAGATTATGAAGGATTTTGGATAGATAGTCATACAAATCTTATTAAACGTATTAAACAGAGTGTTAAAACTTTACCCAGTTTAACTTTTGCCAATCCTGCTTGGCAAAAAATCATTGAGATAGATGCATCTAATATTGGTTATGGTGGAATATTGAAACAATTTAATCCCCATAATCAAACTGAATACTTGATTAGATTTCATTCAGGTAAATGGACTGATAGTCAGAGAAAATATGCTACGGTAGCTCATGAAATGATAACCATTGTTAAATGTGTTCTAAAATTTCAGGTTGATCTTTATATTCAAAAGTTTTTGATAAAAATTGATGCTCAATCTATGAAGTTTATGTTTGATAAAGATTTTAAACATGATGCTTCAAAGTTAATATTTGTAAGGTTGCAAGCCCAATTAGCCCCTTTTAATTTTGAGATTCAGTATAAAAAAAGAATTGATAATTCCCTCCCTGATTTCTCATCTAGGGAATATCTCAGTTAAAATGAATTTTATACCTCATTTCTTACTGAAAAACTTTGGTTACCATATGAATGGTAATTCTATTATACAGAGACATTCAAAATCTCATAATTGATAAAGTCATCCATGATATGGTTGAAGAAAATTTTTTTGTCTTTAATTATGAAGAAATTAGAGATATTGACTGTATGATTTGGAAATATCTGATTGATTATGCTATTTGCAGTATGGCTACTGACCCTCCAGGGCAGACGGCTAGAGGAAAAGGACAGGGTAGATCAGGAGGAAGATCAGCCTCCGGTGGAAAGGGAAGATCATCCCCAAATAGATCATATTCGCAGATATCATCATACGGATCCTCATCTAATTCCCAAGTTATACAAATGGGAAATATATGTTTGATAAACTCCAAGATATCGCAGAAAGGCGAATCCTCTACTTCTATCCATCTGGATGATATCCCGAAAGATAGTCCGCTATACGAATAATTGCAAGCTTAATTAGCTGCTCAAAACCAAAGTGATACATTTTCTTCAATTACAAAAGATAATGATGACACCAAGCCTTATGAAAGGCTATCAAACAAAGACATGATATTTTTTATTGAGAATTCTGAGTTTCAGAGGTGAAATGAATCGTGAAAGATACTCCACAAATATTTGATAAATAATTTATATTTTCCGGGTGAGTCATACAAAACCCTTACTTATTATGAAACCATTCTCAGTACCACTGGGAGTGCAGAATGCGAACATTTCTCTAGTTATAATAGTGAAGAAAACATTTATAACTTCTCTAAAATTGTTTTTAAATGGATTATATCCGTAGAAGATTGGGGAATGACCACTAGGACAGAAAATTAGATACTGCTCAAAGGTTCCAAAATAAATTTCACTTATAACCTATGCAGAACCAATACCAAATTTATTTTTAAATTGGTGGTCCTATCATGGTCCAACCATTCAGATATTGCCAGATCCATTTTTAAAGTAATACAAAGAATGGGACAAAGTCTCTCCTCAGTTAAATGAATTATATCATGCAGATCATGTCTGCAACTTGGATAAAATTGGTAAAATGTATTTCTTCCTAGAATTCTCTATTCCTTGGATTCATAAATGGGCTCCGAAATTCGGATTCACAGGAGAACAAATCCCATGTTTATATAGGGTATTTTATAATTTTTTGGGGACAAATTAATGAGAAAGGATACCAAAACAAAAATATTGCATGGACAGGAACTCTTGGACTCTATTCAATATAAAGTTCAAGAATATTCAGTAGCCCCTCGACAAAATATTATGTAAGAAAATTTACTAAAACTCATTGCAAGGAGAATCGTTGTAAATGATGACAACAGAATTGAAATGATAGAAAACTATTTGAAAGAATTCCAAAAAAATCTGATGAAATCAGTTGATAGTCGTGACAACATCTTCAGATAGGTATGATTTGTGACTATCAACTGATTTTATCAGATTTTTTTGGAATTCTTCCAAATAGTTTTCTATCATTTCAATTTTGTCGCCGTCATGTACAACGATTCTCCTTGCAATGTGTTTTAGTGAATTTTCCTCGATAATATTTTGTCGAGGGGTGACTGAATATTCTTGAACTTTATTTTGAATAGGCTTTTCAAGTTTCACGTTCTCCTTTTCTTCCTAGAAGTAAAAGCTGGTACAGGTATTCCAAACTGTGTACATAAATCTCCTATCTAAGATTTCTCTCTAAGCTTATCAAGCTTAAGTTGTCTTGACAATTTTAACTCATTGCACAAGTTTAATCCTTCTTGCGTACAATCTGCTATCAAATGACCATAGGTGTAATTTCCCCAAGTAATTTCTCCCGAGGAACCTCTAAGAGCTTTTCGCACTCTTTCAACAAAAAGCAGAGAAAGCCCATCTATAAACTTAGTCTTCCAATGGTCATACCAGTTTTTGGGTAATTTCATGACCTGACTTAGAAAGGTGTCTTTGTACCACCTAAATTCTACTAGGGTCTTACATCTAAGCCCATTTAAGAGAGTTTGAATATTTTTATACTGATTGGTAAATCTACCATTAAAATGTTTTAAAGTAAGAACAAGTGTATAAACAACATCTTCCTATTTGCAACTAGGGCTCTTCCTAGGTTATCCTGCCCTGGTGCAGTAGCTATAGCATTAAAAATTGACTCTCTTTGTTCATGAGTCAGAAAATTGTCCCACCAGCCGCGAAGTTGGCCAGTAAAACCAGCAACTATCATTTTATAGATAACTTTATCTGTTCTATTATTTGTATTACCAGTGGCTTTACACACCGTTGAATACATCATAATGTGGTGTACGAGGATTTTTAATTGCCTCTCAGTTAAGCCATCAAGATTTCATTCTTAAATATCATCTCCGTTATAAGACGTATTGGTCTGATTCCAATCCCTTTCCTCTATCAGAACATCTTAAGGAGTGGGTCGCGGATTGTAATAAGTTTGCATGCGGGGTAAATCGGTATATCTGGGATTCTTATCCGGCTGTTTTCTAATCATTCCTCTGAGCTTATTAAGCTCTGATTTGGTCAAATTTTTCAAATCAGGAGTGGATTCTAGGCTATCAGTCAAGACATTAGACAAATCAATAGGTCTAATATTTAAACCAGAAAGCTTTTTGTCATGAAGCTGTTCTAAATCATGCAAAGGCTATTTAAGTTGAAATTCTTCAATATCGGGGGGCCTTTGAATACTGGTTTTAGTCATCTAATCTTCTGTCTTACTTTCTGAAGAAGAAGAAGAAGAAGAAGCAATATCAGTAGAGTTTGGACCAATACTCAATTTTTTTATCAAATCTATTAACTCATCGAGCTTTTTATCAAGAGAAGAAATATATTCTCCTAAAACTTTCACATATAAGCTCAAATAATTATTTTGGGAAATAAAATTATTAACTTCTACAACAGTTACCTTAGCGACTTCATTATCAATGAATTTTTGAAAAATAGAAAAGGTAATACCAGTATTATTTGGCAAAATAAAAGGAGCTTGGAGAGGGCAAACAGTTCTAACAATGTTACCACTATTATCTTGATATGATCTTTCAAGCACCTTAACATACAATGGCAATTATGTTGTTATAAACCAAGGCACAAAATACATAATTTGATCATGCAATGCACACGTTTCATAGAATTCTTGCGAAATATTATTCATCTCATCAGGATTATGAGTCTAAAAAAAACAAGTTCTAAATTGATTCCATTTCTTATTAAAAAAATTCTTTTTTAATATAATTTCTTGCCTGGGATCAAGGACTAAAATTAATTTGGTGTGGAATCATTAAATATCATTAGGATCAAAGTTCATTTCAGAAGCAGTAGGAATATCTTTATAAAAGATATTGTCATTATCTTGAACAATAGTTGTTCGAGGATTGACTTTAATTTTCTCTACAAATCTTGTAGAAACTGAGTCAATTGTATGTAAAAAAAGATGCACGACTTCTAGATGGACCATATGATGGTTCTACAGGAGAAATATGGTGCATAGCAGGCAATAATTTTGGCCTGGAAAATGAATGTCTGTTATAAACAGTAGATCTTTCATCGAATTGAATACAAATCCTACCATCCGGATTTTAGGTCACATACGATAATTCACTATTAGTTAAATAATCAGTGACTTGATTCGGAGAGATTATCGAATTTAAGGTCCAAGTAGTGGGAAAATTAATCTCATCCCATTTAGTAGGTCTCCTTGTGGTGACCTTAGACCTTGCAAAATTAGTCTCGACTAATATAGTCTGATCCGATGTATCATATAATCTACATCAAGAATTTAAAGTAGTTAATAATCTGTAATAAATTCTGTATGACAAACAAATAAGTTCAGATCCAGGCGCATAATTATAACCATGCGTTTTCACATTTAATGTCAAAGCATCAAGTATATTCGCATCAGTCAAAGATAATTGTAATTTTGGCTTAGTATTGAAATAAACTAGACTATAGGCCACAGTGGATTCAATCGAACCCATTAAAGACTGTCTGAAATTCAGATTTTTAGCATCCTTGAGAGCTGCTAAGAATGTCTCTGGTAACCCTTTAAGAGATAATGGTTTAAAAGCAATTTGAACCATTCCAATATGCATAAAGTTATAATGATTTTTATATAAATCAATATCGCGTTTATTTAATAAACAAATTGTCTGTTCTGACGAATTTAATCCTAAAGACTGTTCAGACATCTTTATTATTTATTTAGAAAGAACTTTATCAAATCAACCATAATCATAAATGGTTTTAATATCAACCTTTGGAATAGTCCACTTGTTTAACAAGTGAAAATTTTCAGGTATATCTACCTTTTCAAGTCGAGTACTTTTAGTACTCACATCTCCCATTTCCATGAACAGAAAAACTTTATATCTATGCCAAATAGTTCAGATCTATTACCTAATGACCATGAAAGTTCCTAGGCTCTGATACCAGGATACAGGATCTGAGGGCTGGCGGTAATCCACACGGCCATCTAGACCTATAAGTTAATATCGGAAAACCAACCAAAATATATAAGAATTTCATATAGCTTATTGACTATATGAAGGTTATTTATTTTACCCGAACAAAGGACCTGTTAGATTTTAATACATACTCTAGTTGAGCCCATGTGTCTAGAAGTTCTAACCGTGAAAAAGGACGCCATTTTCTTCATTTTTAATGGGCTTAAAGATTCACGGCTTGCTAGACGTAGTCACTAAGACAAACCCAACAAAAGTTATACCAACTTCGACTGTACCACCATTTTGGAACCAAGTCAAAATAACTATAGAGAAATTCCTTTATATTTTGATAGAGTCTAGATCTTTTGATACAAGTGCGATCGCGCAAATGGACTTATATGGGTGTGTATTAAATTTGGCCAAGTATGTGAGAAAGAGAAGTGTAATTAAGGGCCCTAACACACCAAAATCAGCCACTACATTGCACTAGAGGGGTGCCACTCACTTGAGGGACATTTTGGACATTTTGACTCCTATTTGTAATACACTATATAAGGAACAACTTAGGATTTTTGTAACTTAGTTGATTATTTTTAAGACTTGAAACTTGTAACACTTAAATTTCTCTCTCTAGTCTTGTGAGAGTGAGTTCCAACCAAAACTAGGGTAGATACAAGTGTGGATTCACATGTGTTTGCACATTGGCTTGAAATGTTGGTATTTAGAGGAGGTAAAGGCCCTCTTGTGTCAACGTAGAGTTAGGTATTTGTTGAGGATAGTGTTAAGGGTCTAAGATTTTAACAATTTTTGGGTTCTTAAGATTGTCCCTTCATTTGGTCTAACTATTTATCTTGTATCTTGTTGAATCCGTTGGTTTCTTCTTGTTGTTAATGAACCCGTAGCTTTCTTCTTGTTGTTACATTGTTGTTCTTGTCTTGTGTTGTTAATTTAGTCTGGATGTTGGCTGGAAATTGGTGTTAAACACCACATTACATTGAGTTCCTATTGTTGATCTTGAATCCGAGAGGGGTCACTCAAAGGGTCCTTAGTTCTCTTAAACTTGTGGACTATTTTGAGTGTGTGTTTTGTGTGTTCTTGGCTGATCTGGTATCATTTGGTATCAAATCTTGTGGTTTATTTTGTTCCAACAAAATCAATCTTGGTCTTGCTAGAAAAAAAAAATTGTTAAAATCTGAAAATTCCAGAAAATTTGCAATCTGTCCATTGTTGTGTTCTTGGCCGAAAATTGTGTTCTTATTGTCTTGGCTGAGATTTGTGTTTGTGTGTCTAGATTTGGTAGTATTTTTGCTTGTTTAGATTTTTTTAAGTGTTGATTTATTTCTCACCAACACTACAAATGTCTAGATCTAAAGTTTGAGCTTAAAAGAAGACATTGTTGTTGTGAACTTAAAGGAAAAATCGTGAGTTGTGGATTTGTTGTGGAAGTTGGAGTGGGCGTTGAAGGTGTTGTTATTGTTTTTCTTGAAAGTTGTTAAGTGTTCTTGTTGTTCTTCATCACATTCTTGTCTTGACCAACTTGAAATGTTTCTAATAGATCTTGAAAAGGTGAAGATAAAGTTACAAGACTTGTTGGTGAGGGGACTTGACAACATCACCTTGACTTGACAATAACTTTTCCTTAAATCAAGGGTCTTGTTTTGTGGAATAGTACAAGTCAAAATCACACCTTTTGAGTCTTGAAGTTGAAAAAGGTTACAAGACTTACACTTTTTCACCAAAAGCAAGTTCATCGATTCCAAATTAAAAAGTGACCAAGTCATCAACTTGTTAATTAGGATTAGTAAAAGTTGCGGCCAATTGGAGGGTGACACATCACCCAATTACTGTTCACACACTTATTTAAGCTCAAACTTGGATTGTAGTTTCTTAATTATTGATTCTTAGTTTCCTTTAATTGATCTGAGAACTAATTAACAAGCTAGTATATTCCTACTAGGTTGTCAATTAGTCCTTTGAAATCGTTGTTTCATGTCATCGTTTACTTGAGTGCTTTATTCATTTTTAATTCGCAGTACTTTTGGTTCAAGTTCGAACATTACTTCCTTGAGTCACCAAAACAAAAATCCATTCCGACTAAGGGGTAGACTTACTCTTCAACTCACCATAAGTTACAAGCTGATTTGCAAACATTTGTGACGGCAAGTGTGAGACCACAAAGTGTGTGAGAGAATAGTGAGGATTGTTTGAACTAACGTGTGATTATTTTGTAGGTTTGAATTGTATTGTTGTGTGTGACATTGTGGACAAATTTGGTGACTTATTGAACCGGAACTTGAAGGGATTGTTTTGGTATGGAATCAATGGAACCCGAGGCCTTAAATGCTCACACAATGGACAATAATTCCATCAATCTCATTTTGGCTCGCCTTGAAACTGTGTGCCAAGATGTGGCTGGGTTGAATGTGGGTCTTGAGAAATTAGATACGGATGTGGCATCAATGAGTGAGATATTAGAACGTGTGGAAAGCCAAAGGAGTCGACCTTCCACCCCTCAAAATATTTCCCCAATTAATACTCTCGGGACCTCGCACCAAATGCTATATCCACTAATTGCCACAAATCAAACCAATTTTTACTCCCGAAGACGAGAACAAGATAGACCAATATATCCTCCACTCCACCAAGTCCAACAAGAAGGGCTTGGAACCCAAATACCACCACCAAACCCAAACCCTCCCATCCAAACTCCACTTGACCAAAGACCTCACTATCCAAATCCAATCCCACCACTACAAGCTCCACTTAACCCAAATAGACCTATCTATGTTGAGGGTTATGGTAGAGGAGAACAACCTGATGGTTATGGTCCATATGATAATTAAATTATAGGAGAAGAGATAAGGGGAAGGCATGGTGAATCGAGAGGAGCCTACGGTCGAGAAGGAGGAGTTGGTCCTTGGAACCAACAAGGCAACCAAAACTCAGAAGTTGGACTAAATACCATCAAGATGGGGATTCCAATATTCAAGGGTGAGAGTGATCCCGAGGAGTTTCTTGCATGGGAATCCGCTTGTGAGAGGGTATTCCAAGTCAATGATCTCATCGAGGAAAAAAAGAGTTGCTACGCGATTGCTCATTTTGAGGGTTATGCTACTACTTGGTGGGAATATGTTAAATGTTTTGGCAATGTTTTGGTAGAGGGAAATCACCTTCCTTGGTTTCGGTTAAGGTAACTCATGAGACAAAAGTACTTTCCCGAAAGTTACCAACAAGAGCTCCTCACCAAGTTGTATAACTTGAGGCAAGGAAACAAGAGCGTCGTGGCTTACTACGATGAGTTCCAACAACTTATTTTAAAACTTGATCACCGAGGGGAGTAAGTAAGCCATGAGATTTTTAGATTCAAGGTTGGATTGAATAGGGATATCTCTTCACGATTGACACTTCACAAATTCGATACCATTGATGGCATCTTTCAAGACGCTTTGGAAGTTGAAAGAGAGCTAAAGGAGACATTGGGGTACAAGTACAGGGGACAATCCCCCTTGGATTAGTACAAGCACAAGGAGCACTTATTCAATGCTGAAAAACATGATGCCAAGTCTGTCAAAGATGAGAACAATACCTCCCAAAGGTACCCTCCAAGAAACGAAGGTAAACCGAATTCTACTTCTCGTCCTAAGGGATTTCAATGTTTTAAATGTCAAGGGTAGGGGCACAAGGCTATTGAATGCCCAAACTAGAGAAATGTAATCCTTAGGGAGGGAAAATTGTAGTACCTTGGTAAGGAGGTGGGACTTAAATCGAATAAGGTTGATGAAAACCCTCAAGATGGAGAGTAAGAAGCCGAGGTGGAAATAGACAAAAGCGGGGAAGATATTTGGCCGATTGATGGAGAGTGTGTATTACCTTTGTTTATGGCAAGGAGAGTCATGCTTAGTGATAGTTTAGAGGAGGAAACCTAGAGTGAGGAGGATCCAAGAGTCAAGGTTGTGGGATTTGCCCACAAAGGCCCTTTATTGCTTACTAACCAAGATGCTAGCACTTTGCCTGACATCCATTCTTCTTATGTGCAGGTTGTAGAACATGTAAGTCCAAGGAACATGCTTGATGATCTCATGGAAACCTTTGTTGAACATCCTAACCTTGGGAGGAGCCTTGAAAAAATGATTCAAAGAGGAGAGCTTGCGGGTGATGATTACTTGAATTTGTGGACAAATTCCTCTCAAGATGGAGAGGATGATACAAGTGCGATTGTACAAATGGACTTATATGGGTGTGTATTAAATTCGTCCAAGTGTGTGAGCAAGAGAAGTGTAATTAAGGGCCCTAACACACCAAAATCAGCCACTACATTGCACTAGAGGGGTGCCACTCACTTGAGGGACATTTTGGACATTTTGACTCCTATTTGTAATACACTATATAAGGAACAACTTAGGGTTTTTGTAACTTCGTTGATTATTTTTAAGACTTGAAACTTGTAACACTTAAATCTCTCTCTCTAGTCTTATGAGAGTGTGTTCCAATCGAAACTAGGGTAGATACAATTGTGGATTCACTTGTGTTTGCACATTGTCTTGAAACATTGGTATTTAGAGGGGTAAAGGCCCTCTTGTGTCAATGTAGAGTTAGGTATTTGTTGCGGATAGTGTTAAGGGTCTAAGATTGTAACAATTCTTGGGTTCTTAAGATTGTCCCTTCATTTGGTCTAACCATTTATCTTGTATCTTGTTGAATCCGTTGGTTTCTTGTTGTTGTTAATGAACCTGTAGCTTTGTTCTTGTTGTTACATTGTTGTTCTTTTCTTGTGTTGTTAATTTAGTTTGGATGTTGTCTGGAAATTGGTGTTAAACACCACATTACATTGAGTTTCTGTTGTTGATCTTGAATCCGAGAGGGGTCACTCAAAGGGTCCTCGGTTCTCTTGAACTTGTGGACTATTTTGAGTGTGTGTTTAGTGTGTTCTTGGCTGATCTGGTATCATCTTTCATGGCTATTAAATAAGAGAAGTTAGATCTTCAGCATAGATACAAAATTGCTTATCTGGACATAGTCACAGCTAGAGAGGGAAAGAGAGTAATATAAAACTTAAATAAAAGAAGAAATAACTACCTTAATTGGCCGGATGCAAAGCCTGAATAGTAATTAATGATGACAGACTTTTATTCCAAACTTGAGAATATTATACAAGAGAGATGAAGAACTAGATAGATTGAGCTTTTAGAGAAAGTAAAAAAATTGAAAGCTTCTATCTTCCTTAACAAATGAAGGCACCTATTTATAGAAAAGAAAAAAATCTAGGAATAGTAAAATGGGTCCCACATCTGGGTTCCATGCACAGTGGATCTACTGTGTAGAAATCTGCCAATAGTACTAAGGGTCCCATATCCGAGGCCCATGTACAGTGAATTTACTATGCAGGCATCTGGGAATGGTATATCATACTTTATACTTTCCTTTTAATTTTTTAAGAAATTACTCCGTTCTTGCAATGGCATCTTCTGACAGAGGTCTATCTGAAGGGATAAGTTGTGAGTCTCAATATCTTCTTCGGTGATATCATCGCTGGTTATACTCTTTATTGAAGTGTATGATTTGTCACGATTATCAACTAATTTTATTATATTTTTTTGGACTTCTTCCAAATAGTTTTCTATCATTTCAATTTTGTCACCGTCATGTACAACGATTCTCCTTGCAATGTGTTTTAGTGAATTTTTCTCGATAATATTTTGTTGAGGGGCTACTGAATATTCATGAACTTTATTTTGAATAGAGTCCAAGAGTTCCTGTCCATGCAATATCTCTAATTTCTTCATAATTAAAGACAAAAAATTCTTCTTCAACCATATCATGGATGACTTTATCAATTATGAGATTTTGAATGTCTCTGTATAACATAATTACCTTTAATATGGTAACCAAAGTTTTTTCAGAAAGAAAGGATGTATAAAAATTCATTTCATCTGAGATATTCCTTAACTAAGAAATCAGGGAGGGAATTATCAATTCTTTTTTTATATTGAATCTCAAAATCAAAAGGGGCTATTGGGCTTGCCACTTTGCAAAAATTAACTTTGAAGCATCATGTTTAAAATCTTTATCAAACATATACTTCACAGATTGAGCATAAGTTTTTATCAAAAACTTTTGATTCTAAAGATCATCCTGAAATTTTAGAACACGTTTAACAATGGTTAGCATTTCATGAGCCACCGTAACATATTTTCTCTGACTATCAGTCCATTTACCTGAATGAAATCTTATCAAGTATTTAGTTTGATTATGGGGATTAACTTGTTTCAATATTCCACTATAACCAATATTAGATGCATCTTTCTCAATGATTTTTCACCAAGCAGGATTAGCTAAAGTTAAATATGGTAAAGTTTTAACACTCTATTTAATACGTTTAACAAGATTTGTATGACTATCCGTCCAAGATCCTTTATTATCCTTTTTAGCCTATCGTATAACGAGGCTAACTCACGAGATAAATTCTCATAAAAAGGGAAAATATAATTCAAGTTTCCCAAAAATCTCTGCAATTGAGTCATGTCAGTTATAACATCAGGAAACTTAGAAGCAAAATCAATGGATCTCTGAATGGGAGTAATCTTCCCTTGACAGATATTATGTCCTAAGAATATAACATCTGTTTGAAATAAACTCATTTTTGGCTTGGATATCACCAAACCATTCTGTATCATAATTTTTTTTAAAATATCAAGATGCTTGATATACAATTCAAATGTTTTAGAAAACACAAGAATGTCATCAATATAAATGATGATGAAATCCATATAATGATTAAATATATCATTCATTATTTTTTGAAATTCTGATGGGGTATTTTTCAAACCAAACGGCAAGACATTTCATTCATATTGCCCAAAAGGAACATTAAAAGTAGTTCTATAAGTATGCTCTTTAAATATTTGAATCTGTCAATATCCCGATTTTAAATCAAATTTTGAAAATATATTGGCGTCGTAAAAATGAGATAATAAATCCTTTTTATTTGGAATAGGATACCTAATCCATTTTAAATGTTTATTCAAAGGTTTATAATTTATCACCAACCTGGGAACACCACGTTCCTTTTCTGCTGCGTTATTAACATAAAAAGCAGTACATGACAAAGGAGATTTTGAAGGCTTTATCAAACCCTTTTGTAACAGATTAACAATCTCTTTTTTACAGAATTCAACTAATTCAGCATTCCTTGACGAGGTCGTGATTTTGTTGGGATATCATCCTCACAGAAATTATCTTCATAAGGAAGAGTAACAATATGCCTTTTGCGATTCCAAAAAGCACTGGGGTGATCTGCACAAATATCAACAGCCAGTTGTTCGAAAATTAACTTAATTTTTTCCTGTACCTTAGCAGATTTCATTGTATCACAAATATTCATGCTAAGTAATTCAAGCTGTAAAAAATTAACTTGTTTTTGCTTCATATCAATTAAAGCATTAATATCTCTAGTTACGGGGTCTGTAACAAAAGAATAAGATATCTCTTTATTTTTGTAAGTAGCCGTAAATCCTTTTGCATCAATATGAGTATAAGGATAAATAACATTTATAAAAGGAGTTCCAAGTATAATTGGAGGGTATAACTGATTGTTTACCAAAAAGAAGAAATGTGGTATGCATATTTTATTCTGAGAAATATGAGTGTTTGACAATTTATACTCTATATCAAGAGCATGTCCAGATGCAGATTTAACTATATGAGTGGTTTTATGAAAGTATTTTGTAGGGACTAACCCTTCTTGTATGTAGTTAATATTTGCTCCACTATCAATCATAGCAATATTAGTTACCGAAAAATGATTATCAATCAAAAGAGTACATTTAATATACCATTTATGAGCAGTAACAATTTGCATCATTCCCAAAAAATAATCATTTTTTGAATCTAGAAAATTTTGAATATCATCCGTATCACTTTCATCTAAAAAAAATTCTTTTCCTTTGGAAATCTGTGCGGGAGAAATATCTTTCAATTTGCAAAATTCTGTGATCAGAAATCATTTGATTTTGTTTAAGAGATTTAATCTCCTTTTTCATGTTTTCAACTTCAATTTTTAAATCTTCAAAAGAAGTATCTTTACCAGGAGCATAACTCATAGCAAGACGTCTATTAACCTTTGATATATAATAAGACACAAAATAATTGCTATCAACAGTTTTAGGAGTAAAGGTATGGTTATCAGCAGTTTTTGAAATACTTATAATTATCAATTACAAAATTAAATCTTCAAAAATAACAAATACCTCATCATTATAGATAAAATTAATTACATAACAATCTCTCCTATACTAAAAACAATAAGAATATATGAATGCTAAAATTAAAAATTTATTACAAGTTAGGATTCTAATATATATGTTTATTTAATGTTTTGAAAAAAGAATTTGAGTGTAGAAAGATAGAAAAACAAAGAACTATTAGAAGATAATATTTGTTTAAAGGGAGGTAAAGAAAATGGAGGAGGAAGCAGAGGAAAAACAATCGGTTATTTATCTTTACAAGCAAATGAAAGTTGCTAGATAGAATTCTATACATCACTACTCTAAGCCTAGAAGATAGACCAAAAAGTTTTAGCAGATAATGAAAGACAAACATTTCAGAGAGTATTTACATCTCAATAGACCTCAGTAAAAACACAACTATATTGCCTATAATACAAATAGGAAAAACTAAGGTAGAAACTAATGCGTGCTAAAGGTAAAATCATCTCAAAATATTTGTAATTGACTACAAAAGCAAATTTTTCGCATAGACAATTACCTAAATATGATGAATTTCTTTACTCATCGCAACCAAATTCTGAAAAATCATCGAGAATTCTCTTACCTAAGCACAATTTTACTCTACTTTATAGCATTTTCAATCTTTTCTCAAATGTCAATACTCCAACATGCATAGTTCTAACATCAACTTGTGCAACCTTAGCACAAGATCTAAGTAATATGTAATAATCAACATGCATAGTGTAGTGATAAGCCCCGTCTTTCTTTCTAGCATACCTGATGTAATAGTCTTTCTTCTTCACATTTTTCCTCGGTGTTATATAAACAAATCGATTCTCTTCCATATCTACTTTTAACTCTCTCAATGTTTCAATTAAGCATATACTTGAGGTCTATTTATATTAGAGGTTAATGAACAAAAGATGATACAAATTTCAGCATTAATGGCCTTTGATAAATGAGGGGAAACCATAGGATTAAAAACGGCTAAAACTGAAGCCATAATACTAATAACTTTTTGTAGGCATTGATTAATAGTATTATTCATTGCAATTGATTAATAGTATTTTATGATTTATAAATGAGAAAAAACTAAAAAAAAAAGTTCCAAAAAAAACACAAAATAAATAAATAGCTTTTCTTGATTCGTAGGCATGCCACATAGGATCAACTAATAGTCTCTTTTATATATAGAGAGAGAGATATTGATTACTACTTTTTCTAATTAAGAGAAATCTCCTTGTTTTCATTTTCTACCTTCAATTTTTTTCTTCTTTCCAATAACTATAAATATTTTAGTCTTCTCCTCTCTTGTAATTATTATCTATTATTTTGTATAATAAATGCGTATTTACACTACATATTACTCCTACCATTCCTGCAATTCATCCCAATAATCACTTTATTTTTTTCATATTTCCCTTAATTACTCTTGCACTCTTTATTTACCTCATTTCTTTTAATTCCAATGAATATTAAATGTCGTATTCAGCAGAATAAAAAGCTTAATTTTTTTGGTATGTATAAATCAAACAAGACAATAAGAGTTGGGCATTTGTATAGGGGCGGATCTAGGGCCCAGGTGGGGGTTATGGGAACCTAGTAATTTTTGTGAGGATTTAGTATTTATATAGAGAAATCTAATAAATATATAAGAATTATAAGTTGGAAACCCATAAATAAAGTGTGTTGTTGGTCAAGTGGAGAAAAGGAACTTATTTAAGTTTTATTGATCTCTTGGTTGAGGGTTCAAATCCCTTTAATTACTAGTTGATTTTATTCTTATCTAACATGGGAACCCACAAACTTTAAATCTTGAATCCGCCTTACGTTTGTACTATTTTGTTGAAGTTTTGTTTAACTTTTGATAATATTTGGCCTTTGTTATAAAACAATAAAGAACAAGAAAAAGAGTAGAGAGAATAGAGAGAGTAATTCTTATTTCTTCTCTTGAGGGATGAGAGATCATATATAATTGAGAATACAATGAACAAAACCCCTTTATTTATAGGGAAAAACTAACCTTGAGGTTTGTAACTTTTCCATAAGTAGACATACACAATATATGGTAAAATAGGTATTCACTATATATTGTAAAGTAGACATTCACTATATATGGTATATTTATAACACTCCCCCTTGAATGTCTAATTGATAGATAATGTGTCTCGTTAAAACCTTACTAGAAAAAATCCAGTGGAAAAAAAATCTAGTAAAGCAAAAAGAGTACACATCTCTAACAATACGCATATAAGCCGCCTCATTAAAAACCTTACAAGAAAAACCTAGTGGGACAAAACCTCATAAGGGGAAAAGAGTATAGTGCGTATTAACTCCCCCTAATGAGAACATTCTTGAACCTTTGCATTCCGATCTTGTGCACCATCTTCTTGAAAGTTGCAATTGGAGGAGACTTGGTGAATAAATCAGTCGCATTGTCACTTGAACGAATTTGTTGGACGTTAATATCACCATTCTTTTGTAGCTCATGTGTATAGAAAAACTTTGATGAAGTTTACTTCGTTCCATCTCCTTTTTTGAATCTTCCCTTAAGATGTGTTATGCATGCTGCATTATATCTATATAAAATTGTGAGTACATTGCCACATTTCAAACCATATTTTTCTTGAATGAGATGTATCATGGAACTCAACCACACACATTCTCGTTTCACTTCATGAATAACTATTATCTCAGCATGGTTTCATGAAGTGGCTACGATAGACTGCTTTTTATATCTCCAAGATATTGCAGTACCACTACCTATGAACACAGCCTATTTGAGACCGAGCTTTATGCAGGTTAGATAAGTACCCAACATCAACATGACCAATAAGATCGAGACTGCAAACTTTCTAACAAATTAACTGAAAAGGGCTATATCAGGCCTTATAGTACTTGCAAGATACATTAGTGCATCAATTGCAATAAGATATGGTACTTCATAACCAAGGAGTTCCTCATTCTTTTCTTGAGGTCGGAATGGATCCTTATTCAATTTTGCATGTTTCTCATTTAAGCAAAAATTCTATTGCTTTTGAAAACTCTCCAAGAGTTCCAATGATACTCAAATCATCAAATTATCTCTTATGAGGATAATAAAAAGTTTCCCAAAAACTTTATATGATTCAGGCATTTGAATCTTTTAGAGATTTTCATATTGATTTTTGTCAAGTGACAATATCCAATATGTCAAGTGCGACATCTTCAAGTGTCTGGACTGCAAATCAAATAAGTTTTATACTTACCAAAATGCATCCTTTCGTGTCACTTGATAAATGTTTCTACGTCAGCATGCTTAAATTAACGTAGAATTCAGATCCTCGTAATCTTTTACAATATTGCGTCAATATTGTATCTAAGATATTACTGATGATATATTATTTTGTATCGGTTCATAGTGTGACATAACATTTTGAGATCTCATCACTTCATTATTTTCAGGTATATGAACCTCTCATAAGGTTTTTCATGAAGTGTTATGTCGTAGGCTCTTCAAGAGCTCATTGCCTTCTTATTATGATTATTTGCTCCTTATTTTTCAAGGACTTTCATTTGTAACTGATTAGTCTACCACGTTTGACGCATGCATAGACTTTGTCCTTTAGGAACACAAAATAAGAGCACTTGCACTTAATTTGAGATGTTTTTGGCATTTGACTTGAATTATCTTTTGGGTGAGGATCTGGTGATAATTCCTAACATATTTTATAGCGCTTATAATCTCCCCCTTATGTTAGAAAAACTAGCATACATCCTCTACTTCTTTGAGGAATCCATCTTTGCATATCATGGTATATTCATTAGTCGTATACCGCACATCAAAACTATTAGATGAAATAGTTGGTTCATGAACTTGAACCAATTAAGGGGGAAGAAATAATCATAATTTATTGGTCTAATGCATACAAGTGTTATTGTATGCAACATATCATATTTCAGACCAACACATGAAGCTTTGTTCTCATTAGTGATGGTTTAGTTATTTATCGAAGGCATTCAATGCCAAACCATCATTATCAAGATAACTTTCTTGGTTGCACAATCTAAAAATTATGTTCTTAACTCAATTTTATTGAGCAAGCAACTTTATGAATGTCAAACTGCAGGTTGACAATGAATGTACATGTGATCATCTTATTGATGCATCTTTTTAACATATCACATGATAGGTGAACGGGCCTATATTCACCTTTTATATTTTCCAGATTTAAGGAATTCAATCCCAACATTAGTTGGTCCAACCACCTTATCATGAGAACAAGCGACATAAATAATTCTCGAAGAATCTTCTAGTTTTTCAATACATGTCTAATATTCAATATGCACATCTTCGAGATGTCACACTCGTTCATATCAATTTATGAACTTTTATTCTAGTAAACTCCAAGTTTACCATGACATGTACTTTTTTCTTTAGTAAATTTTAGATTTACTATTACATGAATAAATTTTAGATTTACTGCTTTAGAAGTAGATTTCGAAATAACTCTTCTCAGTTATTCTGCCTCATTCGGATGTTAGTTGTAATACCATCACAATCAAGTGCAAGTTTGCATTAATAAGCTTCTCATTCCCCAGGAATAAAATATAATCATGCCTTAAGCGTATCAAATTATGATAGCTACTACAAAAGCAAATTGAGGCATACATATGATTTATTACTACCACATTCAATTCAGGGAATAGAGCATATCAATGGGATATATTTCATGACTTTTCATCAAATACCCACTATTTTGCCTTAGCCATTATAATATCATCAAAACATGCATTGAGATCCAATCTCAACGTCTTATCCATATAAAAGCGTCTTAGGCATAAATTGATGGGACTTGAACCCAACATATTATCATCCCTTTTGATAATATTGTTCTTGAGGAATAAATTTAAAACATAAATGGTTCCAAACCAATTATTTTTCCTCAAATCCAACAATAATTATATTATTAGTAGCAAAACATAAATAACATAAGAAATTACTAACCTTGAAATCCTTAGGATTTATAATTTCACCTTGTTTGGCATAATCTCACCTTGTTTGAAAGAGTCTCGTGCTAATAACGTGTTATAAAACAATAAAGAACAAGAAAAAGAGTAGAGAGAATAGAGAGAGTAATTCTTATTTCTTCTCTTGAGAGATGAGAGATCATATATAATTGAGAATACAATGAACAAAACCCCTTTATTTATAGGAAAAAACTAACCTTGAGGTTTGTAACTTTTCCATAAATAGACATACACAATATATGGTAAAGTAGGTATTCACTATATATGGTAAAGTAGACATTCACTATATATGGTATATTTATAACAGCCTTTCAATTTTGTTTTTTTTATATATTTTATTCTTGACTAAAATTCTTTATATTTTTAAACTTATACCACCTTACAGTTTGATTTCTCATGTCAGCATAGTCATAATATTATTTCTTATGTAGGTAATGTTGAAGAAAATATCAATTGAGATGATGTAAAATATGATAAACGCTTTAAGTTTTGATATAAAATTGTTATCTGAAAGGTAATTAAGCTACATAATATAGAATTTATTATGAAATATAAAAGCAAGAACAAGAAAATATAAAGCAAGAACAAGAATAAATAGAGAGAGAAGACGGAGTAATTCTTTATTTCTCTTTAGGATGAGATATCTTCAGATTAAGAATATAATGAATAAAACCCCTCTATTTATAGGGAAAAATACTCATAGTTTCTGACTAAAAGATAGATACTTTAAATCCTGATAGATATCAACTATATCTTATTAGATCTTGATAGACATTCACTATAATGTAAATACATTTATAACACTCCCCCTTGAATGTCTAGATAGAAAATGTGCCTCGTTAAAACCTTACTAGAAAAAATCCAGTGGCAAAAAATGTAGTGAAGGAAAAAGAGTACACATCTCTAACAATACGCATATAGGTTGCCTTATTAAAAACCTTACAAAGAAAACCTAGTGGGACAAAATCTCATAAGGGAAAAAGAGTACAACGCATATCAACTCCCTCTAATGAGAACATCCTTGAACCTTTGCATCCTAATCTTGTGCAGCATCTTCTTGAAAGTTGTAGTTGGAGAATATTTGGTGAATAAATCAGCCATATTGTCACTTGAACGAATCTGTTTCACGTTACTATCATTATTCTTTTGTAGCTCATGTATGTAGAAAAGTTTTGGCAAAATGTGTTTCGTTCTATATCCTTTATGAATCCTCCCTTAAGATGTGCTATGTATACTGCATTATCTCTGTATAAAATTATGGGTACATTGTCACATTTCAAACCACAGTTTTCTCGAATGAGATGTGTTGTGAACCTCAACCATACACATTCTCAGCTAGCTTCATGAATAGCTATTATCTCATCATGGTTCAATGAAGTGGCTAGATAGACTATTTTGTATATCTCCAAGGTGTGACAGTATCCCCATATATGAACACACTGCATGTTTGAGACCAAAATTTATGTGGGTTAAATAAATACCCAGCATCAGCATAATCAATAAGATCGAAACTAAAATCTTTAGAATAATATAACATCATGTGTTTGATCCCATTTTGATGTCTCCTAGTAGGAGTAAAACTATGCCTTGCTAACAAATTAATCGAAAAGGATATATCAGGCCTCGTAGTATTTGCAAGATATATTTTGTCAAGTGGAAATATCCAACATTTCATGTGTGACATCTTCAAGTGTGTGGAGTGTAAATCAAATAAGTTTTCACTTACCAAGATGCATCCTTTCATGTCACTTAATAAATATTTCTACGTCAGCATGCTTAAATTAACGTAGAATTCAGATCCTCGTAATCTTTCACAATATTGCGTCAATATTGTATCAAATATATTAATGATATTTCATTTTGTATCGATTCACAATGCGACATAACATTTTGAGATCTCATCACTTCATTATTTTTAGGTACCTGAACCTCTCATAAGGTTTCATGAAGTGTTATGTCGTGGGTTCTAAGAGCACATTGCCTTCTTAGTATGATTATTTACTCCTTATCCTTTTCAAGGATTATTTCATTTAGAACCGATTGATCTACCACGCTTCACGCATGCATAGATTTTGTCCTTTAGGAAAACAAAATAGGAGCACTTGCAGCTTAAATATGAGATGCTTTCGGCATCTGACTTGAATTATCTTTTGAATGAGGATCTGATGATAATTCCTAACATATTTTTTTAGCTGCTTGTAATCTCCCCCTTATGTTAGGAAAACTAACATACATCCTCTTTTTCTTTGAGAAATCCATCTTTGTGCTTCATGGTATATTCATTAATCGTATACCGCACATTAACTATTACATGGACAACGTGTGATTCTTGACTTAGAACCAACTTTGAGGGGAAATTAATCATAATTTATTGGTTTGATGCATACAAGTAATTTTATATATAATATTTCAAACCAACATATAAAGTTTTTGTTCTCAATGGTTTAACTATTTATTAAAGGCATTCAATGCTAAACCATGATCATCAAGATGATTTGTCTTGATTGCACAATCTGAAAGTTATGTTCTTGACTCAATTTTATTAAGCAAACAACTTTATGAATGTAAAACTGTTGGTTGACAATAAACGCACATGTGATCATCTTATATTGATGCATCTTAATAGATCACATGATTGGTCAACGGACCCATATTCACCTTTTATACTTTTCAGATTTTAAGGGATCCAATCTCAATATTAGTTGGTCCAACCAACTTATTATGAGAACAAGCAGCATTAAAAGTAATGGAAGAATTTTTTAATTCTTCAATATATGTTACATACTCAGTATGCACATCTTTGGGATGTTGCAATCGTTCATATCAATTTATGAACTTTTATACTAGTAAACTCCAAGTTTACCATGACATGCACCTTTATTCTTTAGTAAATTTCAGATTTACTATTACACGAATAAATTTCAGATTTACTACCTCAGAAGTAGATATCAAAATAACTTTTCTCAATTATTCAGCCTCTTTCGGAGGTGAGTTGTGATACCATCACAATCAAGTGCACGTTTGCATTAATAAGCTTCTCATTCCCCAGGAATGGAATATAATTATGCTTTAAGCGTATCAAATTCTGATAGCTACTACAAAAGCAAATTGAGGCATACATTTGATTTATTGCTACCATATTTAATTCAAGGAATGGAGCATATTTAATGGGACATGTTTCACCAAGTACTCATTATTTTGCCTTAGCCATCATAATATCATCAATATGGTGCATTGAGATTCAAACTCAACATCTTATCCATATAAAGACGTCTTAGGCATAAATCGATGGGACTTGAACCCAATATATTATCATCTCTTTTGATAATATTGTTCTTGAGGAATGAATTTAAAACATAAATTGTTTCAAACCAATTATTTTTCCCCAAATCCAACAATAATTATATCATTAATAGAAAAATATAAATAACATAAGGAATTACTAATCTTGACCTTTAGATTTATAATCTCACCTTATTTGGCAGAGTCTCGTACTGGTAACGTGTTATGAAATATAAAAGTAAGAACAAGAAAATATAAAGTAAGAACAAGAATAAATAGAGAGAGAAGAGGGAGTAATTCTTTATTTCTCTTTAGGATGAGATATCATCATATTAAGAATATAAAATGAATAAAACTCCTCTATTTATAGGAAAAAAATACTCCTAGTTTCTGACTAAAAGACAGATACTTCAAATCCTGATAGATATCAACTAGATCTTATTAGATCTTGATAGACATTCACTATAATATAAATACATTTATAACAATTTTTATTTTTATTTTTGCATATTTTTATCCTATGTGTAATATTTACCCGTGTAGCAAATCCCGTGATTAATCCTTTCTGGAGCTCGCTCCTTTTGAAAAAATTTCTCTGACACTCTTTCTATATATCTTTGATACCATTTTAAGTAGTGAATGAGTTGATGTTTGTAGAGTGAGTACATTAAAATATTTGATAGCGTAGTAACAATTACAATCGACTCTATATCAGAAAGTGACTATTTTTTTAATGAAAAAAATACATAAAGTAGCATACTTGAATATTAAATTACAAAAAATAGCAACACTTTTATTAAATTACATTTTGTAGCATATGTATTTGTATGTATTTGTATTTTTGTAGCAACAGTTTG
The DNA here is from genome assembly GCA_030864215.1 of Capsicum pubescens. NCBI lineage: Eukaryota > Viridiplantae > Streptophyta > Magnoliopsida > Solanales > Solanaceae > Capsicum > Capsicum pubescens. The sequence continues at coordinate 243,462,629 of CM061546.1, read as the reverse complement.
CAAAAATACAAAATACATATCGATCATAAGGACAGTAAAAATCATATGTATTTGTATGTATTTATATTTTTGTAGCAACAGTTTACAAAAATACAAAATACAACTTGTTATATTATGTAATTATGAAACCGTTGTTATTAAACTCATAATTAAGGAGATAAATATGCTATTTCTGAATTTTGCCCTTTTTAAATTTTGTAATGGATCCAAAATATGCGTTGAGATTTTATTTTGATGACCCAAGAGATTTGGGTTATATCTAATATGTATGTACATGAAGGCCATCAAACAACAAAATAACAGTGTTTGTCTGGTATTCCTCATGCTAATGGAACACAAACTCGATGACTAATCTAAGTGATGTTGCTCACTTGGCTTTTCTAGAGATTTATTATCCAGTTAATCAATTTTCAAAATTTTTATGACAGAAAAAGTATGTTGATGCCAATTCAAAGAATGACAATAATGATATATTCAGTGTAATTTCATGAATGATAAATTTTAATTATAAATTTTAATTTTCTTGATGGAATACCGTTGATGTTAACAAAAGCAACTGTTTTATTCTCTGTTCTTATTGAATTTTTTTTAAAAAAATAGTTTTATCAAATTGGCATATTATCACAACAAAGATTTTAAACTAATGTCATCTGCACACAAAAAAAAATATATCCTTAAGCCCTTTTAATGTATTAAAAAATATATTAGTAAAAAAATGTGTAATTTACATGAATTTAGAGCTTTTAAAATGTACTCTGTGTGAAACGTTTCATTTTAATCTCACACTTTGTTAAATTGCTCGTATTTTGTATTGCCAAAGCTAACTATTCCCTATTGAAGATAAATTAATCAATTCATTTTTATGTATCACGTTGTTTTACAGTTTTAAATACTCTTTCTGACTTTTTCAAATTTAAATAAACGTTTTTCTATTGAATCAACTATTCTTTCTGAGTTTCTTATATTTAAAGTTCTCTATATGTCTCAAATATTTTCAAAACAACACACTCAATAACACTTTAAGATTTTCATGAAATTTTTCATCATTGAATAAAATATTTTTGACAATTTAGTGTCAGCATTAAAAGACAAACTCTCTAGCCTTTAATAACCCTTTTCATTCCCTTTAATTTTCCTTATAATGTTGCTAAAATAATTTTAACTAATTGGATAAATATCCAAAAACTCATGATAACAAAGTTTTATTGGTGTATAAAATCAACAAGGAAAACAGATATTATCAAATAATCAATACTATCAATATATATATATATATATATATATATATATATAAATCACCAGAGTTGGCATAGTGGTTCAGCACTATGTCCCTTAAGCAAGAGGTCGGGGGTTCGATCCCCGCCTCTGGCGAATAGAGCAAACTTTGTGGCCAGTTCCTTACCGCAAAATGTGCTGACCGAGGAACGGATGATTAGTCTCACGGCTGCCGGCTGTGGAGATACTTTGGAAAACCAAAAAAAAAAATAAAAAAATAAAAAAATAAAAAAAATATATATGAGATCAACAGTCAATCCTATGTGGCGCCTTAGAGACCTCTAATGACATTTATCTATTTTGTGGTTTTTTTGAATTATTTTCTCCTATTTTTAGCTTAATAAATTATTTAAAATTAATAAAAATCATCCATTAATGTCTATATTATTAGAAATTAAATACAATGTGTTTAATATACAACATGATTATTATCCCATGCTATTAAACTCTTTCACTTCCTCACCTTATTTATCACCCTTTTTATTAATTAATTTATTTATTCTTCCTCTTGAAAAAAAATAATTCATCCCACTTTTCGGATTTAAAAATACTTTTATGACAATTTATATCTATCTATCTATCTATCTATCTATCTATCTATCTATCTATCTATCTATCTATCTCTCTCTCTCTCTCTCTCTCTCTCTCTCTATATATATATATATATATATATATATATATGTTTCTAAAACTTTTGAGTTTTTTCTTATTCTTTTTAATTTATATAATATGTTAAAAACTCAAAAATCATCTAAAAGTTGAAACTCCCATTTTAACTAAATTTTTAAGAGAATTAAACATGACAATTATGGCTTACTATTATTATTATTATCCATTCATATCCTTAATGTTACTCTATCTTCTCATGCCTTTTGATATTCCAAATATAAGTTCTATAAATTTAAACATTTGAATAAACATTTCTCAATTCACTTTTCAGAATTAAGCATTGGGTCAATATTGGTTGTAATTTTCTTCTAATATTATTTTTTTGTTTACAGATTTATGCTTCTTCATCACTCTAAAAGCAATTATCAATGTAAACAAATATACTTTATTTTTCTTGTGTGTTAGTAGCTGAAAGTTTGTAAGAATGCATCATAAAATTTTAAATACTTGTTTTTTTATCATTTAAATTTTTTTTAGTGATGATATTTTATAAACTGAAAAAAATATTCATATCGATCAAATATTAATTATGAATATTAGACCCTTCTTCTAATTTTTGAATGTTTGATTCTAATAGCCAATTTAGTTTTTATTTGTAGAATTAAGCTTGATTCTTGAGGAATATTAATTTATCATAAATTTCGTGAATAATGTTTCTGTTTACCTTTTCTATTAATTTGTTCTTTATACATGTTTCGTTTACTTTCTTATGTTAATTTGCTCTTTATGATGGATAATTAAGACATGTTCTATTGTTTCTGCGGTTTGAATTCAAGGAGTAACTCTTTCATTATTATTATTTTTGAAAAAAAAACTACTAAATTCAAATGTTAATATATTATAAAAATACATTTACCATTTTTATTGTTATGTTTTCGGTGCTTATTATATTTTCATATTTTTAATGATTAAGTTCGTAAGAATGATGTTGTATCTTTTTGTTTTGCATGTTCTCTATATGATTGCTCTTTATTTTGTATTTTATATGCATTTCTGATTATTGTAGTTTTATAATTATTTTGGTTCAAAATAATAACGTATGATTTTGATAGAAATCTACTATAACCGCGCGAAGCGCGGATAAATTCACTAGTATAATAATAAAGGAGAATGTAAAAGAGGCGATGTGGCATCTTCCAATGACCTCTATTTGTAATTTTCTTTTTTCTCCTTTTTTGAGTCTTTTTTTTTTCTATTTTTCCATTTATATATTTTCTGCAAAAAAAAAAAACTCAAAAAACACTCACTTAGTTCTCTTATTTAACATAAAATTAAATATGATGGTTATGGTGCAGCCTTTCAAGTCCTTCTTTATGGAGAAAACTTGCACGATCATATTTTTCTTTTTTTATTTAGTGACTTCAATAAAAATAACTACATAACTCATACCTCTTCAATTTATACAATTAATAATATTTATAACTTCCATTTTTAATCTTCATAACCTCTCAAAATTAAATTTGTTATTTTATGAGAACCTTATGTAATTTTTCCACTTTGCCTATATAAATTCATGTTCTGTTTCATGAAAATTCTCATTTCAAGGTTATCCTTTCTCCTCTCCATTATTGTACCATGCAAAAGGATAACGAATATAGACACGTGATTTTGTCCCTTTCCAAACTTTAATATATATTTTGGCATTAAATATTTATTTACGTCATCATATTTTTTTTCTTTTTGTAGGTTTCATTTTAAATATTGTGAAAAATAAATCAAAAAATAAAGTTACATTTTAGGATATGTCTTATTTTTAATTTTTTGAAATGGTAATGGCACCCACACTAATTATTTCCCCCCTTCCCGTGGTATTCATCAAGGCGATTTCATGTCACCGTATATTTTATATTATGTATGGACCTCCTTTCCAATTATATTACTCATCAAGCTGATACCCTTCGCAGGGAGCCACTCCCTCTCAGTATGAATGGTCTCCAATTATCCATCTATTCTTTGTCGAAGACTTAACCCTTTTTCCAAGTCCACTACTAAGTCTATTCATAATATTCATGATTGTATGATTCGCTTTAGTATACCTTCGGGTCAAAAAATAAATGCAGTCAAATCAAAGGCTACCTTTCCATCTCTTTGCTCTGAAAGTGTTAGAAAGTTAATTAAGGATCTTTTAACATCTTGGGTTTTGATCCTTAGAAAATTTTCTGAATTCTGGTCTCTGGATCCAATACGACTCATGGGTACGAGTCATATGTTGGGGTACGGATGGTAAGGTCCAGTCGTATGCTTACCAGTGTTGGATGGTGGGATGGATTTTGGTTACTGGAATGCATACGACTGTCACACCCCTTTTCCGCCCGAATGTTGAGACGAAGGGTTTTTTCCAATTAAAGTGGCGATATTGAATAAGGATTATTTAATTATAGAGTCGCCACTTGGAATTGAGTTATGGTGTTCCAAGTCACCTTTTTGAATCTCTAGTCAAAAGGAAATGACTCTTTTATTTTGGTCTGCGAAAACAGAAGACTGGATAAGAAATTTTGTTGACCAAGGGGAAGGTGTGAAGCACCCCTCGAGTCCCCTGGCTCTAGCAAAGTCCCTTTTATTGACTTATCTTGACTTAAACTCTTTTGATAATTATGTTTGATCCTAGGTTCGGTCATTTTTAATATCTGAAATCTGTCTATATATTTTATATTAAATTAGTGAAAAATTAATTTTAGAAAATATTTGTCAAGGTGCATTATTGCATGCTTGAATTATTTTTAAATATCTCAAAAAAATACGTACACCGCATTTTTAATTGAGATAAATATTTTAAATGTGTCCAAAACTTGCCTAGCGTTAAAGGCATTGGTTCGACACTCGTAAATTCATAACTATTTTATCTTTGGACTTCAATGGTAACAAACATGAATAAATTAATTATTATTACTTAAAATTCAAATTAATAGAATTACTTAACATAACGAAGTTACATCTAACAAAATTAACATAACAAAGTTAAGTTAACAATAAATTTTTATAATCATGTAACAAAGTTAATAAAGTTACACAATCATTTAGAAGAAAATATTTAATTGAATCACATCTGGAATATAGAGAAAGCATCCAGTATGGTATCAATATTTTAGGAGTTTTGCTCAACAATGACTTAAACTCTTAACTATTTCCAGCAACGATAACTTTTCTCCTTTGCTTTTATATTAACAAAATTAGACCATTTTCATTATGTCACGAAATAAAATAGATTTAAAAAAAATTGTTAAATACTGTATAGCATACATAAAATATGGACTTACAGTCTCACATAATATATAATACACACACATGAACAGACAAGAAAAACTTAAAAAGAAATAAGACATAAACAAGGCAGACAAAAATCAATTCCGCCGACGGCATCAACCAGAACTCCCTGGTCATTAATTTCGGAGAAATGGCAATGTGAGAGAGAAGCGAAGGGAGGCTGACAGAGGGACGAAGGGCTTTGCTGGCCGGTGGGAGGGATCTGCCGGCAATCCCAGCTGAGGTTTACCTCACTGGTTTGCCCGTTCCCAGTGGGTATCCACCGTTTTCCAGCGACGGTGGTTACCGACAGGTTTGGGAGGGTTTTTACGGTGGGATCTGGCCGGTTTATGGTGATTTTTCGATGGATTTTGAGCCAAGTATGGTCAGTGATGGTAGCATCAGCGTGCGTGTAGTATGCTTGTGTGGGTCGGCGGAGTTGGTTAATTCCGGCGGATTTTGGTCAGAAAAAGATGGGACAAAGAAGTTGGAAGTAATTTTGGATTTTTAAGGTGGTTTCGCCGGTTTTGGGTTGGACTTTGGAAACGGGGTCAGATCTGATGATGAAGTCGCGATTCCGGCAAAGACTTCACCAAAAAAAATCTATTTCTCCCTATTCCATTCAACCCCTCGATTTTCTGTTTAGTTTTTACTGGTTTTTCATTTACAGTTTCAACAATTTTTGCTCCTATTTCTCATCTGCTTCTTTTCATCTCTTTCTGTGAGGGGAATGTGTGAATACGAAACTTTTCTGTGTACAAATATACAAATTAACAGTAATTTAACTGCACAACATGTAACAGCAGAATTTCACATAATTAATCAATTACAGATACTAAATAATGCAATGAAATCACTTATGTATTTCATTCATGCTTTTCACAATAAAATCTACAAAATAAATGATACATGATTAAATAAGAACCTGTTAATGAACTAAAGCAGAAGTTTGAATGTCGTAACTAAAAACTTCAAGCGAAACTCTAAATTTAAAACTCAAGTCGTCCTTTTTTTCCTTTATTGTTCTCCTTCTTACTGCTATTACTCTTTCTCTGTGTTCTTTTTATCTGTCTCCCTTTTTTAGTATTCTTCCCTATCTGATTTACTTCTCTTGTCTGATTTTTTTTTTATCAAATGTACGTAGAATCTGGGGGGTTGAGGGAGTTACCCCTTAAAAAAAAGGGGATGTGGGAGGAAAAAGTTGTGGAAAGTGGGGATGCGAATAGGGTGGGGTGGTTGGATTATGATAATTATCCTATTTTCTTTTAAAAAAATAAAAAAAAAATAATAATAATACTAATAAAAGAATATTAATCAATTATTTTATATTTAAGAAAATATAATAAAAAATTCTTAATAATCTAAATAAATATAATAAAGAGAATAATAAAACAACTAGCCTATTTATTAAAAAAAAAAATTAAAAAAAAAAAAAATATATATATATATATATATATATATATAATTTTTTTAAAAATTATATTATTTTTTAGAAAAATTAAAATTAAAAATAAAAATATTCCAAAGAGTAATTTTATTTATTATTATTATTATTTAATTTATTTTCAACTAAAACTTATTTAAAATGAAATAAAAGCTAAAATAAATATTGGATAAAATAAAAATATTTGATAGGTATTGGTAGGTACGGATCGCTTGGTTCCTTAACTTAATCTTAGACTTGGTTATTTAGAGTGGATCTGAGTATGAATGGCTCACCATGAGCCGTAAGTCATGGTATGAGTTGTACCCAGGACTCGTATGGTGGACATTGTCTAACCTACTTGGGAGGTTATTTACCGTATTATTCGATTCACTAATACTTAGAAACTCTTCTAAAACACTTCATAATTCTCTCAAAAGCTTTTGGGCAATGGAAGCTAGGTTTCCACTAGAGGATCACTTTGGGGTTTGTCTTGGTGATTCCTTTCCATCATTATCTTGGTTTAAGGAATGTTATCTTCCCTCGTTGTTAATTCTAACTAAAGACATGTTTTTATGAATGTTTTCATGATTTTATTAGTTGTATGATTTTGGCTTTCAAATATGATTGGGGGTTTTGATATTAAATGGTTGGTTTTGATTTTTCATGATTTTAATTATGCTTTATGTGCATTAATGGTGGTTTTGGATAATTGGATTGCATGTTAATGGTTTAATGATAATTGGAATTGGTTTTGGTTATATTATGCCCCCAATATGTTTGACAAAATGCCTATAATAATATTTTTATTGCATTTAGTACTTTTAATGAAACTCTTGCTTGTTTAAAACTTGATAAAGGAATTATGCATGATTTAAATAGCTTGGAAAGGTAAATGGCTAAATGGTTAAGCTTGTGGGGAACATGGAATCCCCCAAGTGGTTTAATATGGTAAATGGAATGACACTTGGAAGTCCTCTTAAACCTATATATGGTTGGCTATGGATAATACTTGCAAGTATGGTTGGTATGACAATACCACCACTAAATGGACTTGGTTAGTAAATGGTAAATGGATTGGTTAGTTGCTTGGTAATGGTTTTAATTAGAAAATAATGACGGGATGTGTAGCAAAGCCGTGGAAGGTAGAGGTCCTAGCGGGACCAAAATTGAAAACTCATATTTACTGATGTGAGGTTGGTCTTGATGAGTACATGATGTCACACTATATTTTGTGGGATATACTAGTCATCCCTAGTTTACTTCCCTGGACATGTGGCTACACGCACTGGGACTGTTTCAGCAGGGGGAGCTGAACCATATAGCCCATAGGTGGATTAGGACAGCAAAGCTACATAGCCCAGGTAAAGGTTTTAAATGCATGTTAAACCCGATCCCCTTCCCGACATGGTTATATATATGTGTGTGTGTGTATGGTTGTGTGTATATGGATGATTTTACTTGGCTTTATAAATAACATTATTTTATTCGTATCCTGTGATCATGCTAGCGTTTACCCGCTAACCCGTCTATTGGTCGTTGTATACCCACGCTATGTAGGAACTGGCCGTTCTACTCTTCCTACATAGTGATTGAATTAGGGATCAACATTTGGACTAAAGTGGTGAGCTTCCATCCTTTTGGAAGGCTTCATTTCATGTTATGGATATTTCTAGACACTTTGATTTTATTTTGGATATTGATTTTGACCATGGTTGGGGGCATGTCTCAATTGGATTTTATTACTCTTCTGATTAGAGGCTTTGTGGTACTGATATGGGTTGGAATGAGGGGGATCAGTATTGGTGTCAGCCTTGAAATTGGAATAAGCTGGTGGGCTGACATCATTTGACATAATTTCTCACTGTTCCATCGTCTTTTAATTTGAGATTAATTATATTATGTTTTGAAATTTATTTGGTTATGGTCTGGTTTATGGCCTTTGGAATGGTTTGGTACGGTTGGGCAATTGGTGTGGGGTGGTTGGACTCGGTTGGGCCAGTCGCGATTGTGATCCTATCCCAAAGTTCTCATGTGAGCTGTTACACTATCTTGTTATATGCTCGAAATTCATTCAACTTAGGACAGGCGACTGGAGGTTGGGTTGGGTAACTGGGACGGTCTCCCCAGTCGAACTTGGGATGCCCATTACGACAAAACCCCTGGGCGGGTCGTGTCACTTTCTACCTACGAATTTAATAATTAGGTTTCTCCATCCTAAATCAAAAATAAAAAAATGTCAACTTTCAATTTGTTATTGATAATTTGAAAACAAAGCTTGCTTCTAGGAAAACCAACTTTCTTTCCCAAGCCAACAGACTTGTTCTTATCAAATCTACTCTTACTACGATTTTTGCTTATATGATGCAATATCATAAATTTTCCAAAATAATTTGTAATAGTATTGATAAAAATTCAGCGTGAGTTTCTTTGGGGCTCTACGAATCAAAAATAAAAACTTCATTATATCAACTGGGATAAAGTTAATTGCTTCTCCGAAAAATTATGGGGGACTGAACCTTCAAAGGGGTAAGATAAAAAAATCAAACTATCCTCTCTAGTCTTTCTTGGAGACTTTTACAAATCCCAAAGCCCTCTGGGCGCAAACTCTTCTCCAAAAATATAATCACAAGCAGCAACGAATATTCAACACCTTTATTTGGACTAATATTCTTTACGGGAGTTCAATTTGTCATGCAAACACAGTTTGGGTCCCGACCTTGGGTACATCTACCAATCTTTGGAACCATTTCTGGGCCCCCGATTTTTCGCCTCTCTGATATTTCCTCAAAGTCCCGTTGAACCTTGAAGAAAAAAATTTAAGTCTCTGATATTTGGTCCGACCAGTGCTGGGAATGGGGAAAACTTTTTTTTGAACTTCCCTGTTTCTTCACTTAAAAAGATGATATCATTCGGCCGAACCCAAGTATTGGTAGATGGGATAAACCATATTGGGCTTATAATCAAAATGGTCTATTCTCTACTAAGTCGGTTTATAAGGTTCTCACTAGTCACTTAATCTACTACGTATAAGTTCCGATGGATATGGAACCTGTAACCTATGGAAAAAATCAAACATTTTCTTTGGCTTTGCTCTCACGGTAATTTTTCGACACAAACTTACTTGTATTTCATAAAGTTCTCCCTGGACCCTAGATGTCCATTCTGTCTTCTAGAACCTGAGACTTCTGCCCATATTTTTAACCGTTGCTTTGTGGCTACATCATTCTGGATGGACTTAGGCCTGCGCATTTTACAGGTTGATACTTCTAACCAACATTGGCAGACTGCTCTCAAATCTCTATCTCCTCCTTTTCAAGATTCCTTTTTGAACTGGAAGATATTTTTACCCCTTGCTCGTTGGCACATCTGGACCACTCGTAACAATAATGTACTCAACAAAAAATCTGTCTTTCCTAATATTGCGTTAATGAGGGGAAAAATTCACGAATATACCACCCTTACTCTATCCCCTAGTAACCATATTGGGTCTTTTGTTGTTAATGTTACATGGTATCCACCAAAACAATGAATCTTTCAATTAAACGGTGATGGGACTTTTTCTACTGACAAGGCTTCTTGTGGTACTGGAGGGGTTGTTCGCAATCATTTGGGTGAATGGATAGTTGGCTACTATGCTAAAACTAATAGTCTCTATCATACCATGCATGGTTGAGCTGGAAGCCCTTCAACAGGATTTGGGAATAGCCAGTATATATAAATTATTTCCTATTATTATAGAAACAGACTCAGTGGAAGTCATCCACCTTCTCCACCACCGTACAAATCCATATACTGACATTATAAGCAATTGTAGGCAAATGTTGAAGAACATGCGGAATCCAGCAGTGCAACATAATTTCCGTGAAGCAAATGCAGTAGCTGACTGCTTGTCAAGATTGGGAGCAAGTTTAACTCAACCTGGAAATCATTGGTTGTAATTCTACTGGTACTAGGACTACTGCAAGCAGTATATCTCCTTTTTGTAATGCTACTTAAGTTCTATATATAAATATCTCCATTTTACCATATATATATATATGTATATATATATATAACAAAATTTTTCAAAAGAAAAATCTATTCAAACTCCAAGTCCCCGTCCTTCCACATTATCTCCCACCTACCACGTTCCCCCACTAACACACACACCATGCACAATACACTAACATAATATGTAAAGGAGAACATCTGCACATTTTCGAGAGGAGGAGAAGATACATAAAAACACAAAGAAAAAAAAGGAGACAGACAGAAAAAAAAAAAAACTGGACAAGAAGAGAAACAAAAACAGAGGAGAAAAAGGGAAGAAAATGGAGGAGAATAATAAAAGAAAGAGTGGAATCGAGTTTCGGGTATCGTTCGAGCTTCCGGTGATAGGGTTCTTGTTTCTATATTCAATTTAGTTCGTCGCACAGATTCTTATTCAGTACTCTTTTATTTATTTTCATAAGTTTCTTTGTGAATTGAAACATGAATAAAGTTAGTTAGATGGCGTCATGCATTATTCAGTTCGTATGATAGATTCGTTGTGTAGGTTTTAAGATTACTTTGAGTTGTACGATTAAGTTACCGAGTACTTATATAGTTGTATGTGGGTTTGGAGTTTAACGTATTCTTTTGTCGAGTCCACATCGCTAGTTTTTTTCCTTAGATTCTATTCGATTACATTGCTTTGCCAACTAATTTTATAAAGTCTAGGATCGTTACATGGTGTGGAATTATATGCATGTTAAACTTATTAAAAGATAACGTCCAGTGGGTATTTTTTTGTGTACGATATCACTGAGTGTTGGAATAAGGAGAGTTTGTTTATCTGGTAATATGTGGAGTCAGACTCGACGTGGATCTTATTAGTGCATTCAACTGATAGCGATTGCTAGTTTTGTTTCTTCGATCTTATTAAGTTAATGCTAAGAATGTGAGATTTGAGTACACTACGTTTCAGGTTATTCGCCGGTCACAGATTGTCTGTTTTTCCTTTCAAAAATTTGAGACAAGATTAGACAATTTGGGTTTTAAGATTAAAAATTAGTAATGTGAGTTAGCTTTCCTCAAAAAATAAAATTACTTTCAAATACGTTACCTTTTCAGGTTTCACTTGACCTTTTATATTATTTAGTGTGAGTAGTTTGTTATTTTTATATCGTTCACGTTCTACGTCTTTGTTTATAATTCATTTATCGGTTTGAATTAATGTTAATTAGGTTGGTTTTGAATTTTAAATGAGATGGATTTTCTTAAAAGTTAATAATGTTAAAAGATACAAAGTTACGTTTAGTTTATATCTAATTAAGGCGTAGTTATAATAAAGAGTTAATACATAAAAATGACCCTAAACTTGATAACAAATTATAACTTTGACCTTAAACTTTGACAGTGCACAAATATGACCTTTAACAATTCAAAATTGCACAAATATGACCTCCAATCCTACGTGGCAAAACGCGTGTTCAACACGCAAAACTGGGCGCGTCCAGCTTAAAATCTAAGGGCATAATACATAAATATGACCTTACACTTTGACAGTGCACAAATATGACCTTTAACTATTCAAAACTGCACAAATATGACCTTTAAATGACTCTTCACTATTATTTTTTCATTATTTTCGGCTCAAAGATGAAAATGACATCTAATTTCTTTTGTCATTGCAGAAAAAGAGCAATATTGAAGATTTATTAATTAGGCGGGTCAGCTTCATATGAAAAAATCGAGCAGGTATGTATATATATTATAAAGCAAGGGACGAATTTAAGTTATATAATATATCTAAATATTATTTATTTAAATATTAAATTAAAGATGAAACTATACTAATAATAAAATTATAATTTTAATAAAAAATTATTAAATTAATGTTATTAAGGATAGTAGTAGTAGTATATTAAATTAACGTAATTAAAATGTTATTAAATTAACGTTATTAAAATGTTATTAAATTAACGAGGGGTGGACCTACGTGGTTGCCATGGGGTTCACCCGAACCCCCTCGGTAAAAAAATTACGTTGTATATATATAAGATAGAAAATGTATATTTATGTACGTATATTAATGTTGAACCACATGAAACAAGACACTTAGATAGCCCAGTGGTGTTATTTGCTCTTCTTGGGCGCTTCCTTCAGCCTACTGTGCAGGTTCGATCCCTGCTAGTGACTGTTTTTTTTTTTAATTAAAAAAAATTAGGTGTTGCTGCTATAGAAATAAATAAAAAAATAATAATAATGATAATTTTTTAAATTAAAAAAAAAAAGTTAAGTGTTGCTACTATAGAAATAAATAATAAAATTATTATTATAATAATAATAATAATAATAACAATAACAATAATAATAATAATAATAATAATAATAATAATAATAATAATAATAATAATAATAAAAACGACGTCGTTTTAACACAAAAAGCAAAACTTTGATAGTGCACAAATATGACCTTTAAAGATTCAAAACTGCACAAATATGACCTCTCTCCAAGTCATCCCTTTTAACGACGTGGTGTCGTGTGATTGAATTACCTTTCCATGTAGGCGCGAGTGAGACTCACGCATGAGGTTGCAAAATCGGAGGTCATATTTGTTCATGTTTTGAATAGTTAAAGGTCTTATTTGTGCACTATTAAAGTTTAAGATCAAAGTTATAATTTGATATCAAGTTTAGAATTATTTTTTATGTATTAACTTCATAATAAATCATAATATGTGATCCATGCATGAGAGAAAAACACACACATGCACACATTTATATATTACACACAAAACATTCCTATTACAAAACATCTCACGGACAAAAAAAGAGAAGGGAGAAGATTTGAAAGAAAAGTAAGAGAGAGAAAAACACGCGTAGCAAGAGAAAAAGGAAGAAAAGAGGTTAGAAGCCAAACGATAGAAAGCATGTACGTGGTCCCTACATTCATTTTCTTGAGGAAATTTTCAGAATATGGCATGCAAAACCATTTTCTTGTTGCTCTTTTAAACATTAGTGTGCTATCTAACTTTCCAACTTAATTGTATGTGATCTTGGACTTGCAGAATATTTAGTTACTTTTGTTGCTTTACTTTATGTACTTGAATTCAAGGTTGATGAAAATAGAACTTAATTAAGCATAGCTAGAATCTTAATTTTAATATTAAAGGTTGGGAATTAGAGGAAAATAAATAATCTCTTGCGATTAGTGTCTTTAGTTGCTATTTACATATTAAAAAATGAGAATTACATATTTCGGTGATTAAGAAATGTCTCAACATGATATTCCCTCCTTTTCCAAATGATTAAATTGTTGTGATATGACCCATCTCTTGAGAAAAATCATAGGATATAAATTGTAGGTTACTTTTCACTATATCCTTTTAATTGTTCTACCTAATAAGTATTTATTATCTAGTAAAGTTATCGTGCCTAAATCCGCACCCTCCTACAATTGGTATCAAAGCCTATGTTCTTTAAAGTTACGAAAGTGGTATATATTTGTATTTATTTGATAAATTTATTAATTATGATTTATTTGATAAAACTAGATTTAGATATTCCCCAAAATATTATTTAGATGAATAACGTACAAAAATTACCAAAATATAAAGAATTAAAGCAAATAATATCTGAAAAACGTAAAGAATTAAAAATAAGGATAGAAAGATTACAATATAACATAATTGCCGGAGTTAGTAAAAACTCAATAAATGCACAAAAAGAAGAAATATCAAATTTAGAATCAACAATAGATAGTCTAGAATATACATACCAACATGATTTATTAACAATTAAATAAAAATGAACAAAGAAGAATTTATAATAGATGAAAAAATATATGAAAAACATGAAGGATTAAAAATAAAAATAGTATTTTCTAATCTAGGAAGAAGGTATAAGAAAATAGGTGAACATTTATATTTAATGTTAGAAAAAGAAGAATTAAAATTAGAAGATAAGTTAGCAGTTATGGTAAGGATAGAAAGAGAAAACGAAGAAATAGATAGAAAAAAGGAAATAGAAAAAATAAAATAAAAAACTACAGAAGAAATAAGAAAAATAGAAGAAACTAAAAATAGTAGGATTGCTGAATTAGAAAAAGAACTACAAATGCTAAAAGATTTGTATGAAAAAAGACAGAAAGAAAAAGAAGAAAAAAATAAAGAACAAAAATTATTAAACAAGATAAATCAATTTAAAGAAAAATTAGAAATAAATACAATAGATGTTGAAGAAACAAATAATTATGATTCTGAAGATAGTGAAACATATACAGAAATCTTAACAAATACAAAAAATTTAGAAATCAATGAAAAACAAGAAGTAATTAATGAAGAAAACTTAGAAAATAGAAACACAGAAATAAATACTCTTGATAAAAAAGAAGATGAAAATATAATACCTAGAACATCAAAAATAAGAAAACCTACATATTATAAGAATAAGTTTAAAAGATATAATCTAAAGGATGAATATGACAAATGGACACCAAAACAAATAGTTAATAAAAATTATAACTTTTTAGACTTAGATTGTGTAATATATACAGAAAAAACAATACAATTATGGATAGGATATATGACAAAATAATTATTAGATAATAATATAAATGTAACAGATGCACCAGAATATATAGAAAGAACACTAATAGGAACAGTGAAATTATGGTTTTCAAATCTAACTGAAAATAGTAAAAGGGTATTAAGACCTGACAAACCTACAGAAGAAACATCATCAACAGCTACAACTAAATTAACACCTATAGAATTATTAAAAAAATATGAAATAACTATAAAAGACGAATTTAGCAACATGAAAACAACAGAAGAAGAACAAAATGAAGAGAAAGATACAAATAGAAATTTAATGTTAAAATTAGCAATATGTAATATGTGTTACATAGATGAATATACTTGCGCATTTAAAGAATATTATTATAAAGGAACATATAATACAGAAGAAAGTAAAGAAATAAGAAAATTATATTTTAGTAAATTACCTAAACCATTTAGTGCAAAAATAATAAAGAGTTGGGATGAAGCAAAAATAGTAGATACTCTAGGAGCAAGAATAATTTTTTTACAACAATGGTATAGAAACCTATGTGAAAAATATAGAGAAGAAATAAAAATGAAAAAAATATTAATAAGAAATTTAGCATGTTGCAATGATAAAATAGCACCTCAATTTGGATGCGAAGAAAGATATTATAAGAAAAGAAAAAGACATAAGAAATATAAGAAATACAAAAAATCAAAATATAAATATAAAAAACCAAGAAAAAGATATTATGTAAAAAATTATAAACATAAAAGACCATATAGGAAAAAGAAATCTATAAAAGAATGTACTTGTTATAATTGCGGAAAATTAGAACATTTAGCTACAGATTGTAAATTACCTAAAAACCTAATAAATAAATAAATATCAGAAATAAAAATAGAGAATACAGAATATATGAAGATAAATTATATAGATTACGAATTAGAAAGTGAAGACAGTATATATGAAATTTCAGAGAATGAAACAGATAATGAAATAGAAGATAATGAAATAAATAATGAATTAGACGAATTAAATGACTGAAAAAGATATACAAATAAATCAAATAATTGAAGAAGATATAAAAATAATAACAAAAGAAGAATATTTAAATGACGAAGGAACAAATCAAAAAATAATATTTGATAATAATATATTTGATGAAATAAAAGGAAAAGAGTTAGACTTAAGTGTAGAAAAAATATTTAAAATACCAACAATAAAAAATATATTTACTAGGAAAAAGGAAGAATATTATGTAGTAAGCCAAAAAGAACATGTAATAGACTGCAGATATGCAAAAGGTAAAGCTAGTATACCACTAGTAACAAAAAGGATAATAAATAAAGAAATAAACGATATAAAAAGTAGAGACCCAATAAATTATGTACACCTTGGAGGAACAGAGATATTGATAAAAGCATGTTTTAGAGAAGGAATAGATATACCAATAGAATTATATTTAGTGGATGATAGAATTATAAAACCTATAGAAAAAAGTATAATAACTGCCATAAAAGGAAATTTAATATACCAAAAATTTAAATTTATAATAAGTGCGAGTTATTCAGTAGCAATAACAGATAAAAATATAGATAAATCATTAGTATTATATTGGAAAATATCAGGAATAGAACTAACCCCAAGAAGTAAAATATTTACAACAAGATGTAAAAATCTATATGTATTAAATACAAGACACAAAATAATAGGAAAAAATAAAATTAATAAAATACAAATAGAAAGTCCTTTTGAACAATTTGTAAAAATAATTGATAATAATGATTATAGTTACAAAAATATAGACATAGAAGAAGATTTAAAAATAATAAATGATAGAATAAGTACAACAAAAAGAATCGCTTATGAAAAACCAGAATCATCAAGTTCATCAAAAAGAACAAGTTATGAAACAAGTCCAATAGTTAATTTAAACCAATATTACATAACAGGAACAATAAATGAAAAAGAATATTTAATACTCTTAAATACAAGACAAGAAGAAAATTATATAGCAAAATATCTAGTAAAAAATGAGGAAATAAAATCTGATAATAATATATGCCCAGATCTACCAAGAAGCTTAATAAACACTAAAAATATAGCAGAAAAAAAATAACAATAGGAGTTAGAAAAATGAAAATAGAATTTGAAATAAAGGAATAAATGCAAAGAGCAGACATAATATTAGGAATTAAATGGCTAGAACAAGTAAAACCATACAATATAGAACATACACAATTATCTATAACATATAATAGAGAAAAATTATTCCTAAGAAGAGCTTTAACATGATATGAAAATATATGTATTAATGAAGATAGTAGTAGAAGGATATTACAATAGATATTATACGCCTATGATAGATACAGGAGCAGAAGCTAATTTATGTAGATATAATTGTTTACCAGAAAGTAAATGGGATAAATTAAAAACACCAATAATAGTTAAAGGATTTAATAATGAAGGAAGCTTAATTACTTATAAAGCTAAGAATGTAAAAACACAAGTATGGGATAAAATATTAACAATAGAAGAAATCTATAATTATGAGCTAACATCAAAAGATATACTCTTAGGAATGCCGTTTTTAGATAAATTATACCCACATATAATAACTAGAACAAATTGGTGGTTTACAACACCATGTAAACAAAAAGTAAGAGCAAAAAGAGTTACTAATAAAATAAGAAAGAAAACTGATTGGATAGAAGGAAGTGAAAAAATTACACAAAAATTAAAAAATATAAAAAATACTGAAGATACAATAGAACTGGTCATATTTTCAATAAATAAAAAGGAAATAACTATATTTTCCATCAATAAGATAGAAATAATTAAGAAAAAATTAGAACAATTATATAGTGAAGATCCATTAAAAGGATGAGAAAAACATAAAACCACTATAAAAATTGAATTAATAGATAAAAATAGCATAATAACCCAGAAACCATTAACATATAATTTTGATGATTTAAAAGAATTTAAAATGCATATAGAAGAATTATTAAAAAAATAATATATACAAAAAAGTAATAGTAAACATAATAGCCCAGCATTTATAATAAATAAACATAGTGAACAAAAAAGAGGAAAAAGTAGGATGGTTATTGATTATAGAAATTTAAATGCAAAAACTATGACTTATAATTACCCAATACCAAACAAGATATTAAAAATAAGACAAATACAAGGATATAATTATTTTAGTAAATTTGATTGTAAATCAAGATTTTATCATTTAAAGTTAGAAGAAGAATCTAAGGAATTAACCGCATTTACGGTACCACAAGGATTTTATGAATGGAATATACTACCATTTGGATATAAAAATGCACCAGGTAGATATCAACATTTTATGGATAGTTATTTTAAACAATTACCTAATTGTATAGTATACATAGATGATATACTATTATATACAAAAACTAAAGAAAAATATTTAAAATTATTAGAACAATTTACAGATATAATTAAAAAATCAGGAATAAGTTTAAGTGAGAAGAAAGCAGAAATTATGAAAAATCAGATAGAATTTTTAGGAATACAAATAGATAAAAGTGGAGTCACAATGCAACAATATATAGTCCAAAAAATAATAAATTCAGAAGAAGAATTAGATACAAAAAAAGAAATTACAATCATTTTTTAGGATTAGTAAACCAAGTAAGAGAATATATTCCAAAATTAGCAGAAAACTTAAAACCATTACAGAAAAAATTTAAAAAAAATGTAGAATATAGTTATAATGAAGAAGACAAAAAACAGGTACAAAAAATAAAATTACTTTGTAAAGAATTACCAAAATTATAATATCCAGATGAAAATAAAAAATTTACATATATAGTATAAGCTGATGTAAGTGAATATAGTTATGGGGGAGTACTCAAATATAGGTATGAAGAAGAAAAATTAGAACATCATTGTAGATATTATTCAGGAACGTTTAATGAAACAGAAATAAAATGGGAAATAAATAGAAAAGAATTATGTTCTTTATATAAATGTTTAATAGCATTTGAACCATATATCGTGTATAACAAGTTTATTGTTAGAACAGATAATACACAGGTACGATGGTGGCTAACAAGAAAAATACAAAATTCAGTTACGACAAAGGAAATTCGGAGACTAGTATTAAATATATTGAATTTTACATTTACAATTGAAGTAATCAATACTAACAAAAATATCATTGCAGATTACTTATCAAGACAAAGCTACTCAAACTGATTTACCAATGGCAGTGGCTGATGCCAAAGATACCCAGACTAACTTATTGCTCCAAATGTTTAAACAAATGGAGTTATTACAAGAACGAGTTATTACACTAACTACTGAAGTTACAAATGTAAAAGTGCAAGTCGAGCACTATAAAAAACAAGATACTGTGCAGGAAGAGCACATTAAAAAACTAGACCTAGAAGGTGACGATAAGAAATACCTTAAAACTCAAATCACTGACGTAACTTCTATTACAGCTGCAGGCACATCTAAAGGGAAAAATATAGTCACTCAAAATAGACATGGAATACCAAAGAAAAAGAATTATAACCTCAGCCAAATATTTTCAAAATCATATACACCAAATATACAAAATTTAGAAGCATTTGCACCTCCTCAGATACATATTCTGAATCACTTAACCAAGAAAAAAAGATATACAATTATTCTTCTCGTAAATACATTGACAACATACACACCTTACAAACCTTATTAAATACCAAACCTATTCAAAGTGAAGAGCTAGCCGCACAACAAAAAGGATATATTACCCAGAAATGCCAAAATTACAATAAACTTATTGCCTTACCAGGTACAAGCCCAAATTTTATTAAATCATGTTACTATTATGGATTATTATCTACGGTTTACACAACCGATGAAGAAGAGTTAGCAGGAATCCTAGAAATTCACAAAGAATTTATGACTTACAAGAGAATTACCAACAAACAATTATTCTATGTTCGATTTTATTTCGTACCATCAGAAATATTATTTGACGAAATTAAACAGACTATTAATATGGTCAAAATGGGTATGACCAGAGATTATATTATTCTAGAAGAAATATGTGAACAGACCGAGATACCAAAAACACAGATACCAGTATTTTACCGCAACAAAAGAGTTATTGGAATAAACAATTATATTATCAGAGTTACTTAATAATTATTCAAATAAAAAGCCAGTTTGGATATATAATTCAAGGAATCAAGCATTGATTTATTCAACTTGCAAAGAAGTTAGAGACCATGACATGGAAGAACTTAGAAAATGGGGATTAACACTCCTCAGACCAGAAAAACAACCATTAACGATATCTATCAGTAAGGGAATTATTTCAGAAGAAGCTATGGATCAATTTTGTGAAAAAGTTGGCCAAAAATACAAAGATCACATATGCAGCAGATGTAGTGGCAAGCACAATTTTATTCCAGATGTGATGCTACACTGATAAGAAGATAGAAAAACAGCAGATACAACAAAAAAGAGATAGCTACGGAGCAAAATAATGGAGATAAAAAGACAAGCTATTAAATTGTGAAAGTGACATATAGATAACTTTCACAATTTCTTTTACGTAAATTGTAAAAATTTGTATAGAAAAAGTCTTAGGTATTAACAATTTTTTGTTTTTTAGTAGTTTAAGATAAAGACTTTTTGTTAGGATAGCTATAGCCAATAGCCTAGCCTTTTTGACATTTTTGTTAAAGTTTTTTAGTCTTTTAGAAATAAACACGTGCATGTAAAGTTTACAACTTCAGCCTATAAATAAACGAGCATTTCCTCAGATGAAGGGTAAGCTTTCATGCGTTGAAGCAAAAAACTCTCTCTTGTCTACAACAAATATCTTGCTTATTTATTAAAAAACAGGTATATTTCAATGGAAAAATCTAAGGAGGAACAAAACTTAGAATTATCAAACCTACCAGAACAGGTATATTCATTTACAGTTATGAATAGCTAAATTCATAAATTCCTAACAATCATGATATGATAAAATAAGTTCATGTTAGTTACTTTATAGTAGAATTATTCGAAGAATAGCATGTTAAGAAGTTTATTAGCAAAGTGGAAACGGAGAAAAATCCCTAAGAACTATGTCATCCTAAAGGTGAAACCAATGAGGCAAGAAGCCATGGTGGGGAGTAGCCAGAGTAGAGGCGTTGTTTAAGGGAAAAGTATCTGGATTACCATGCTAATAGTGACCGACGAACATGGTATTTAAGAATAATCTAGTATATAGTAATCTAAAATGATCATATTTTGTTATGTATATGATTGGAAGGAATATTTTGATAATAACATTTTATGAAAAATGAATAATTATTTATCTGACGAAATGGTAGATAAATTTAAAATACTTATTTTGTATGTGCTTAAGGATATAGAAATAACAGATATAAGAAAAATCATATTAGAAGAAATATTTGGTAAAGATTATATGACTAGAGTAAATTACATACCATACCTACCTAACTACTTTTACAAATACTTACGTACACACCAACCATGATAAATTACATATATTTAGAATTTTGGGAAAAAGATATGAGAAACATACAACTAGTAGAAAAACAAATAAAAACAAATTTAGAAAAATATATGAAAACTAAAGATATAAAATATATAGAATTTCTTAATGAAAATATGCAAGAATCTGTATATAATATAAAGGAGGTCATAGACAAAATGATGTGGCATCTCTCTATGGCCTCCAATTGCATTTATCTTTTTTCTCATTTTTTTGCCTTTTCTTGTTCTATTTCACTATATAATAATAACACTAATAATTTACTTTAAGATATCTTATATATATAAAAATTAACCCACGTAATAGTAATTATCATGCTCTTAATGTTAAACTTAAATTGTTCAATTAAACTGGATATAAATGCATATTGAATGCTTAGCTTTCTTCATCTTTCCCCTGCCTATAACCCCCATACAACAAGAGTTACGTATTAGAAGAAAAAACTAATTACTTTGGCATTTACTCTTTACATTAAGACATGGATGCAGTCATTTATCAATTATTTTTGTTGCATATATATATGCTTTTCATTCCTTCTCAACAGCAAAGCATGCCATGCTGATACCAACAACAACCAAAAGAAAAAGTAATGCAAAAAGAGAGCCGAATTCATATAGATAATTCTTTTGTCCTTTTTTTATTTATTTATTTTTAAGAGAGGAGGATTCTTTTACGATTATGGAGAATCTGATTGTTATTTATATGATACATTTTTCTTTTGATATGTTGTGAATATTACCATACATGTATAAACGAGCATATAGTCGTTGAAATGTTGAATAGTGTGACTTGTTAATGATTATGATGATGAGTTTTGAGTTTTTTCTAAATTTTTCATGTGTTCTTTATTTTTGTTATGGTGAGTTTTGAGTGATTTCAAGTAGAGTATACTTTTATAATATTTAAACCGAGGATTTCTTATGTTTTCCTATGGTCTTCTTTATTGTTATATTATTTTTTGGTTTTAAACAGGAAAAGATGCAAGTTGAGAGTGTAGAAGCTAAGAATATTCGCTAAAATGACAATGTGACATGCTACAATGTTTTAATTTTAGAACTTACATTTTATCAATTGTTTGCTTGCTTTTTTTTATTAACATATTTTTAATTGTGAAATTATTTTATGGATAGTGAATTACATTAGTTGATGTTTGTACGTAGAAATGTATAAAATAATCTGATAATTAATTCTTTATCTTATGTTTTCACTGGTATTTAATTGACAATGAACTTGAATGGCTTTTTTAGGGCCAGTTCCATCAATTTTAGAAACAATAGAAAATCGAAGCTTTTATTTTTTTTGATATTTTTAAACTTTTGTGTATTCACGTGGATAAATTCAATAGCGAATCTAATAAGCTAAGCAAATTGAGAATAGTTTCCCACAAAGTAGACAGTGATGTCTTTAACTTTCTATTGTTACATTTAGCCATCTCAGTGTCCTTTCCAAATTGTCGCTTAGCAGCAATAACTTATCTTAGATGGTTAAATTTTTTGATCTCTCTCTCTCTCCTCTCCCTCTCTCTCTCTCTCTCTATATATATATATATATATAAATATATATAAATATATATAAAAGAGAGTTTTAGTCCATCCTATGTGTGGCATGCTTAAAGGCTTTCAATGTCATTTATTTTTTTAGTGTTTTTTTGAGATATTAATTGAGTTTTATCCTTATTAGAAATGTGTATGTGTCACGCCTCAATCCTATTGGGGTGGACAGGAACCCGTAGCCATAAAGGCCCAAGAGAATCAATTCATAACCTTGTACTTTCCATGCATGTAACTATGACAACCAAATGTTCTGAAAAACATGATATTATGATCGATGAAAATAATTACACATTCAAGCACAAACTGATATATACAACACTTGGCCGTTGGGGACACCATGTCTAAAAACAAGACACTACCATAACTTTATATTAGTCTACAAAGCCTCTAAAAGATACATAGACTTAGTTAGGGTCGGGACAAACCCCCCCGCGCTACTCTTAACCTACTGCACAATACCAAAACATATGGAACAGACTCGAAAAGCCCCGAATCAACCCGGAGCTCACCAATATGCACGGAATAGCCTGAGCTCCTACGAGTGGGGTGTATGAGCTAAAGTACTTGTGCCTGCAGCATGAAATGCAGGTCCCCGTGAGGGACGTCAGTACGAAAATATGTACTGAATATGTAAGGCTGAAGGTAACAACACACGATACAAGAGCTTAATAGAAATCAGATACAAGTGTATAAGTAGTACTAGTAGACCACCTTTATATACATATTTGTGGGACTACATACATTACGTTCCTTTCTTCATTTTTACCTTTCTTACTTCATAATCTTTGTAAGCCATATGTAATGCAAATGACCAGATAATCATTGGTAAATAGATAAATTAGGATCGGCCCATGCTAAGCTTATTCCCCTGAGCTGCCACTTATATATAAAGATTGGGATCCGCCCATGCTAGGCTTATGCCCCTGAGCTGACACCCACATATCAAGGTATCGAGATTATCCCATGCTAGGCTTATGACCCTGAGCTACCACTCCTTTTATAGATTTACGTTACTTAGTTTATTTAGCCTTTGAGATTATTACTTTGGTGGTCATAACATTATGGTACCTTGAAATAATAACCTGCCACTAAGAGACATGTAAATAGGCACTTAATGCAACATAAATGAAGTAGAGAGCTGTTGGCACACCAATGAAGTGTTTAGGAGTTTAAAATAACACATGGGTCTTAATTAAGTAAATGGAGAACTTCTAAAATTTTCAAATGAAGATAGATGTGCAGGTTTAATAACAAACACGTATTGAGGTGTTTTGATATGTTAAAGAGTGGGAACAAGGTCGTTGGATTTTTGGTATATAATACGCTGCTATTATGTGTCACTTGTTACAGGACAACCTTGGAAACTTATTTGGTGGAACAAATGTTCGATTTCATGCCAAAGAGTACAAAATTGAGTATGCCTTACATACCTGGTTATATAGCTCCGAAACTAACCCGACTTGACTTCTCGCCTTTTATATTACTTATCTACAATAGAATATATGGTAAACTATTATTAGAAACCAACTAACACATTTAGACTACTTAACTTCACCAAAATAGTAACCGGGTAGTAAACACGTAATCTGTCAATCAAGGGCATTATCTTAACCCTTTTCTCCTCCAACTTCACCCTTTTAAACTTCAGTTTTCTCTCTTTCTTAACAAAGGTTAAGAACAGTAGCCCTAAAACTCCTTTTAGGGTTCTTGAAGAAACCCTCACTTTTGCAGCCCAAGGTAAGTGAAAACCCTTTAGTTTTTGTTTAATTATCTCATGGAAGATTATGAAAATATGTTATAAGTTCTTAATTATAAATATATGGTAGAATATATAACAATCAATCTGCTCACTTTTCTTTGGTATTACTTCTCTTTTCTTCTTTGGTTTAAAGTATGAAGGAAAAGTCAAGTTCTTAAAGATTTCAATTAAAGGAATAAGTTGCAGAATTAAGGTAAGGTGACTTCTCCATTTTATTCTCCTTGTATATGAATTTAAAAGAGAGTTATGGATGTGTTGTTATTGAGAACTCAAGAGATGATGATTTCAATAATGGGTTGCTACAATAAGAGTGATTTAGGACTGTTTTGTGGATTGTTTTGTATGTTCATGTTATGGGATGCCATGTTGATGTTGGAGAAGGGTGTGATTAGTTTGTAATGAAATATAGAATAAATATGTGGTGGTACACCACCGAACTAATTGTTGCCCTTGCTTATTGCCCAATCTGTTTTTGTGTGTTGTTTGGAGGGTGTAATGAAGCTGAGGTGGTTCCGGTGATCTTATAAGGACGTGTATGGTATATGGGTGTAATTGGAGGACAAAAGGGTTAAGATAACGCCATTGATTGACAGATTACGTGTTTACTACCCGGTTACTATTTTGGTGAAGTTAAGTAGCCTAAATGTGTTGGTTGGTTTCTAATACTAGTTTACCATATATTATATTGTAGATAAGTAATATAAAAGGCGAGAAGTCAAGTCGGGTTAGTTTCGAAGCTATATAACCAGGTATGTAAGGCATACTCCATTTTGTACTCTTTGGCATGAAATCGAACATTTGTTCCACCAAATAAGTTTCCAAGGTTGTCCTGTAACAAGTGACACATAATAGCAACGTATTATATACCAAGCAGCCAACGACCTTGTTCCCACTCTTTAACATATCAAAATACCTCAATACATGTTTATTATTAAACCTGCACATCTATCTTCATTTGAAAATTTCAGAAGTTCTCCATTCACTTAATTAAGACCCATGTGTTATTTTAAGCTCCTAAACACTTCATTGGTGTGCCAACAGATCTCTACTTCATTTATGTTGCATTAAGTGCCTATTTACATGTCTCTTAGTGGCAGGTTATTATTTCAAGGTACCATAATGTTATGACCACCAAAGTAATAATCTCAAAGGCTAAATAAACTAAGTAACGTAAATCTGTAAAAGAAGTGGTATCTCAGGGGCATAAGCCTAGAATGGGCCGATCTCGATACCTTTATATGTGGGTGGCAGCTCAGGGGCATAAGCCTAGCATGGGCCTATCCCAATCATTATATGTAGGTGGCAGCTCAGGGGCATAAGCCTAGCATGGGCCGATCTCGATACCTTTATATGTGGGTGGTAGCTCAGGGGCATAAGCCTAGCATGGGCCGATCCCAATCATTATATGTAGGTGGCAGCTCAGGGGCATAAGCCTAGCATGGGCCGATCCTAATTTATATATTTACTACTGATCAGCTGGTCATTTGCATTATATATGGCTTACAAAGATTATGAAGTAAGAAGGGTAAAAATAATGAAAGGAACGTAATGTATGTAGTCCCACAAATATGTATATAAAGGTGGTCTACTAGTACTACTTATACACTTGTATCTGATTTCTATTGAGCTCATGTATCGTGTGTTGTTACCTTCAGCCTTACATATTCAGTACATATTTTCGTACTGACGTCCCTCACGGGGACCTACATTTCATGCTGCAAGCACAGGTACTTCAGCTCATACACCCCACTCGTAAGAGCGCAGGCTATTCCGTTCATATTGGTGAGCTCCAGGTTGATTCGGGGATTTTCGAGTCTGTTCCATATGTTTTGGTATTGTGCAGTAGGTTAAGAGTAGGGCGGGGGGGTTTGTCCTGACCCTAACTAAGTCTATGTATCTTTTAGAGGCTTTGTAGACTAATATAAAGTTATGGTAGTGTCTTGTTTTTAGACATGGTGGCCCCAACGGCCAAGTGTTGTATATATCAGTTTGTGCTTAAATGTGTAATTATTTTCATCGATACATAATATCATGTTTGTCAGAACATTTGGTTGTCATAGTTACATGCATGGGAAGTACAAGGTTATGAATTTGTTCTCTCGGGCCTTTATGGCTACGGGTGCCTGTCCTCCCCAATAGAATTGAGGCGTGACAGTATGTGTCCCATTTTTTTGTCCCATTAAACTCAATTTAATACGTAGAATTTTAAAAGCCACCATTAATTAAAAACACACAGGCTCTTAATTGTCATTTTGCTTTATTATTTTGATGATTCGATTCAACTTAATGGAATATTTAGAAAGTCTAAAACCACCACTAATTAAAAATTAACGGTTGTATGTCCCAACTAAAAGATCAAAAGCCTTATTAGTTTTGTAATAATGAGACCTTTAAAATACAACCATTTATAACCCATGGAAACAAATTTGTCTTTTAATTTGAATTGCATCCAAGTCAGCAAGAAAAAATTGAAGGAGAAATCATCAATCATGGTGAGAAATTCAAACGGTATGAAACTTCAAGCTTAATTTTTCTTTTTTCTTTTTCCTTTTCACTTGATTTTGAGATTTGAAGGGCATTTGTCCATTATTGTTGTATTGGTTGAAAAATTATGGCAGTTTTACTTGGTTTCATCACTTGCAAAAAAATATCAGCAAGTTACAGATTCTTTTCTTCTGTGAATAACTTTTCTTTTCGACTTATAAGAAAAAGATGAAGATTTTTTAAAATTTTTCTTTGAGATTTAATCCGCAAGTTGCATGACACTAAAGTATAACTTTATGTTTAATCTCTAAATACATATATAAATTAAATTACTTCTAAGACATTTTAATAATAGAGCTTAATCTCACGGATCGTCAGATACTTAAATCAACTAACAATGATATCCATTTTCGTAGAATGAGAATCTTAAATGAGACTATAAATCTCAGACATTATTGAATCTATGGCTCAATGGCTGTACTTCCTCTCATGAATTTTAATTTACAATAAATTCTACTTATATGTGATAATTAAATAGAGTACGGTTTTATTCATAATTTGTTGTTTGTATACGTGTGAAATTAAGCTAAAATCTAATACACATTGTCTATTTGGTTCTCCAATAAATTTTGGATAATAATGAATTTACTACATGAATGAATGTTGTATCTATATGAGTTGATGCTAATATCTCTACTGATTGCAGTTGATATCATGAAACAATTATAATCTATCATTGTTATGTCATGAGATCTAAAAAGCACAATTAAAAAATAATATTAAATATTTTTTCTTACAAAATTAATAAATTGTGTAAAAATATAAAATTCTTCCTTTTTGTTTTTTCTATTTCTTTACTTCCCCCTCCCCCCTCCCCCGCTCTCTCTCTCTCGCTCGCTCGATGCATGTTTTTATTTGTAAAATTATGCAAATATTGGAGCAACAATAATTTTAAAGATGTTAAAAAGTGAAAAATAAAAAATAAAGATTTGTAAGATTACATTTTTTAGAGAAAAGGTGCAATATATATATAGAGGAAGGGAAATAAAAAATAATAAAGAAATATTATAATAGAGAATAGAGAAAAAATTAGCAATAGAAAATTATTTAGATGATGATAAAAAATAAAAAGAAAAAAGATAAATATGAACTATGAAAGGATAAAATATCAAAATAGATATAGAATTGAAGAAGAATTATCCAAATAAAAATTTACCGTTTGATGAAAGCAAGAAGAAAATTAAATTCTTAAATACATATATTTTTAATATATTAAATTAAAAATTGTGTATTAACCTCTTAATGTAAGAAACTTTTTTTGACTAATTTTTATTTTCTTAAAAATATAAAAATCATAAAATTTAAAAACTAATAATAAATTAGATCAAGAGCTTTTTAGAATATTGAGCACTTTATGTTTTTAAAAAATATTTTGTTAATAGATATTTTATGGTTGCGCGAAGCGCAGTCAAGTTCTCTAGTTATTTAGACTAAAACAAACAACTAGTAAGTAATATGAAATAGTATTTAATCAAGCCTAAATGACAGATGATATTAAAATGTTTGTTTTATATATACTTAGAGATATAGAAATCATAGACTTAAAGAAAATAATATGGGAAAAATTACAAGATTATGAAGAGGAAGAATTATTAAATAGTATAGAAAACTTACGCATATATTATGAACATCAATATTATTTAGATTCAGATGGATATTATACAGACAAAAAATGTCAGAATATATTAAGAAAATTAGAGAAAACCAAGAAGACCTACATAAAGAAATTAATTATAGAAAATTAATTAGAGAAATAATAGAAAATCTAATAGAAAAATTAAAATGGATAGACGAAACCTTGAAAAATTTAGAAAAAAGCAAAGATAAAAGTTTAGATAGTTTAAAAAATTCATTAAGAAGAGAACAAAAAAAATAGTTAGTAGTATTAATAACCTCAAACAAGATATTAAATATAGTACAAATAGAATAAATTATTATACATTTACTTTAGAAGATAAAATGATAAACTACGAATATCTAAAATATTGGAGACAAGAAATGGAAGAAATAAGATTAACAGAAAACCTTATAAAAATAAATTTAATTGAATATTTTAAAACAAAAGATATAGAATATTTAGAATATCTTAAAAATAATATAGAAGACTTACAAAAACTAAGAGAAAAAGGTAAATAATATTATAGCAAAACATTTAATCAACTGTCATTTAATCAGCCCCCAAAATATGAATATCAGTAAAATTGAATGTGTTAATAAGATATATGGAAATAAAAGATACAAGAACAAAGAAAAACAGTAAATGAATATTACTACAAAGTATTTAACAATTACATAAATTAATGGATACATCTTACGATAAAAATAAATCATTAAAAGAAATTGAAAATAAACTATATAGTTTATACCTAGACTACAAAAGATTACATAATACCAACGAGGATCCTAGAGCACTAGATAATTTAATTACGATAATATCTAATTTAGAATATGAATTAATAAAACATCTTAAGTCAAGAAGATAAAAATGAAAATTAATCCAATCAATAATATTCACAAAATACATTATATAAAAATAAATACTTATTACCTAATAACTATTTATTAACTAGTAAAGTTACCGCGCCTAAATTCGCACCCCCCTACAATTGGTATCAGAGCCTATGTTCTTTAAAGTTACGGAAGTGGTATATATTTGTCTCTTAAAGAATGAACAATTCATTTATTTTGAATTCCAACATGTCTCTTGAAGAATGAACAATTCATTTATTTTGGAATGGAGGGAGTATGAGTCATTGGTATGTTATTATTTTGAGTGCTTATAATTAGTAGTGGACTAAATGTTTTGGCAGTATTAACGTTGCTAGCTTTATTTTTATAATCAGTTGTTTTACGTAGTGTTAAACTTATTATGGTTGCTTTTTCAGTTTGATAATCTTGAACATTTTGAACAACTTTTTTTTTTATTGTAGTACATTTATCAGCCTACTCGATAGTCAAGCCTCACGTAATTGATTAGCTAGAGTGAGGTTGAGTCAAGCCTCGAGTAATTGATTAAGCTAGAGTACGTGAGGTTGAGTGAGATGGGTTACAAATTTATTCAAGATCCATTGCAATAAGAAAAGAAAAGAGAGGAGAAATAATCGGGAGAAGTGAGCAAGATAAGTCATAATTTGTAAAAGAATGAGTTTAGGTTCTTAACCTTTAGAAGAAAATTTAACACGGGTGAAAGTTAATGGTAAAATTGGAAAGCACTACTACCGATAATTCGTTATAATAAAATGGGAAAAGGATACTCTATGACCTTTTTAAAAAATAATAGCCCAATTATAGCCCAAGTTTGGCATTTGGACAAATAATGTCCAGTCGGTTAAACAAATGTCATTTTATGGCCATTTCCTAATCTTTCCCAATTTGGGTCATTTTGATCCATGTAGTCCATATACAGTCCATATACGATACCGATACAATCTATAAACAATACTAATACAATATTCAACTTGGGCAATTCGGCCCTTTTAAAAATATTTCAATTTTTTTTTTACTATAAATTTTTAAATTGATCAAATATTCTGCTTTTTTTATTGTTTATAAATAATAATTAAATTATATAAATACGATATAATTATTAAATAGAATATGAATCTATATAAGATATATGTATAGAAATTGTATAGTTCTATCAGATATGTATATGTACAATATATAGAAAGTGTATACAAATTATATAATTGTTGTATAAAACGTGTAAAAATAAGTACCGTTATTATATAAATTATGTATCAAAACTGTATAATTTTCGTATAGAATATTTATGTATACTATTTGTATAAAACCTATATAAAAGTTGTGTAAAAATGGTATAGAACCAGTCAGTAAATTAAAATGGCTAGAAAGTGGAATTTAAATTCCATGGCCATTTTCAAGGAAATAGTTTAATTTGAAGTGCAAATGTACAGTTATTATATAAATTATGTATCAAAACTGTTTTATTTTCGTATAGAATATTTATGTATAAAATTTGTATAAAACCTGTATAAAAGTTGTGTAAAAACAGTATAGAACCAGTCAGTAAATTAAAATGGCTAGAAAGTGAAATTTAAATTCCATGGGCATTTTCAAGGAAATAGTTTAATTTGAAGTGCAAATGTACAGTTATTATATAAATTATGTATCAAAACTGTTTTATTTTCGTATAGAATATTTATGTATAAAATTTGTATAAAACCTGTATAAAAATTGTGTAAAAACAGTATAGAACCAGTCAGTAAATTAAAATGGCTAGAAAGTGGAATTTAAATTCCATGGCCATTTTCAAGGGAATAGTTTAATTTGAAGTGTCGTTTCTGTCCTTTCCCCTAATAAAATTACCATACTATTCTAAAGCAGATCTAATTGGGTTGGGTAGATTTTAAACATGTTAGATGCTTATTTACTTGAAAAGACGGGGACGACCCATAAATACTTCA
Source organism: Capsicum pubescens (assembly GCA_030864215.1). Lineage (NCBI taxonomy): Eukaryota > Viridiplantae > Streptophyta > Magnoliopsida > Solanales > Solanaceae > Capsicum > Capsicum pubescens. Next base: position 243,430,684 of record CM061546.1, on the reverse strand, counting down.
AAGGAGCGAGAAATATATCAAAACTCATGGTAAGGCCAAAAAGTACTGCTACCCATAAGCCACACACTAATATAATAAGACAATTTTTAATATATTTAAAATAAAAAAAAAAGAGATACAAATCACTTCTAAACTAATAAATGTTATATATCCAAAAAATTAATTTAAGTCAGACATAAGTCATTAAGGGATCGTGCTAGATCCACGAGACACGAGGGATGCCTTACACCTTTCCCTCGGTCAACAGAATTTTCTATTCGAATTTCTAGTTCGCAGACCCAAAAATTCATTTTCTTTTGATCAGGGATTCAATAAGATTACTTAGAACACCATAGCTCAATTTCAAGTGGCGAATTTGTACATAAAATAATTTCTATTTAAAAACATCACTTCAATTAGAAAAATTCTTCGACCCTGGACGAAAAAGGAGTGTGACAAGGAAGAACATGAAAAAAATGTTAATCACCACACCATATGATTGGTTTCACACGAAGAACCATGGTTGGTAAAGCCTTACAAAGAATTTATGGGTTGGAATATTTCTTTTAGTTTTTTTAAATTGTACTCCTCTCATTTTAATTTATACAATATTTCTTTAGAGCTAATTTATTTGACTAATTTTTCAAACTAAATTGCATTAGATGAACTCAAGAACAACCAAATTAAAGTGCTATAATACCAATCAAGTTACGAGTTCTTAAGTGAAAAAAATATTCTTTTAATTTTTTATTTTTTTTAATTTTGATCACGTAAAAATTATAAATTTTAATTTTAGGTATTTAAGATTGAAAAAATTCATTTAAGTTTTTTAGAGTAACTAATAATATCATATAAGTATATTCTTAATTTCTTCTTGTATGATGAAGAAGAAAGATGAACAAGATAAAAAAAAAACTGAGAAAATTGAGAAGCCTATGAAGTTATGGTGGTTATAGAGATAAAATAATGCAATATTATTATCATCTTCGAGAAAAATGCAATAACATCACCAACGACAAAAGAGTGCCCCTTAAAATTTTCATGTTGATGCTTGGCCCGTATTTTCACAAACATATATAAATATTATTCAAAGAAAGTAATAGTTATTCCAACTTTATTGATAAATTGATATAAGTTTCTTTTACTCAAAATGAGATTTATTTTATTATAATGTTCTTTGTCGCTTGAAATTAATTAAGTTCAAGAATATTATTTACAAAGACTTATGATTATTTGTTCTTATTATGAAGTCTTTCTGTTATTATAAAATATTCTCTTTTATTGATTTCTTATATATTTTGAGAGACTTATCATAATTATGTGACTTTTTAAAAGTTAAATTACATGCATGATTGAATAAACATTTGTAGTGTGTGAATTCTTATGATATGTCTACATCATCCAAGATAACAAATTTAAAGCGTTAAATTTAATTTAATTGCATTTGACCCTTTTTTTTTTTTTTTTTTTAAAAAAATAAAAAATCTTAAAATGCATTATTTACACTTAGATTTTTTTTTTTTACATATTTAATAAAATATTTTACTACCGCGTGAAGTGCGGCTGATGATTTCACTAGTCTCTTTATATGCTAAACAATTTTGAAAAAGACCCAAAATTACTGGCTTGTTTAAAAACAATTGGTTTTGGGGGACATTTTGTTAAAAGTGACAAAAGAGTTTCAAAATGAGGTGTAGTTGACTCAAGTCTTAATAATTGAGTGTGGGTGACAATTACTTTATTATGGATTAAGAAAGTTGGGAAAGTTTGATCCAAATGTTAACCTAATATAACAGGAGATGGAGGAAAAAGACGTATTTCTCTCTCTTCTCATTTATTATTTTTTTCTCTCTCTTTGTGAATTTTTGTTGTTAATTGTTGTTGCTACTTTATTCATCATCTTCTACTTCATTATCATCTTCATCTTCTTCTTGTTGACCATTGTTGTTGTTGTTATTACCACTACTGCTGCTACTTGACCAATTTCATAGGTCAAATTTTATTTTATATATCACTTTCCACTTTGACATTATTTCATAGGAGACTTTGGTAAGTCAAATTATGATTTTTATTTGAATTTATCATCTGGGTAACTGCAATTGTGTTGTTTTTTCAACAATAGATAGCACACGAACATGAATGCAACATAAGAGCCATCTGTTTAAACAAATCACTCATCTGTTGCGACAGATGGCCATCTGTTGCAACGATAGAGGCATATGTTGGATTCATATTTATGGTTCTATAGTGTCGTAATATGAATCGAACAGATGGGTCATCTATTGCAATCTATGACTTCTCTGTTGCAACAGAGTAAATATCTGTTGCAACAGATTAAAAACCTGTTGCAATAGAAGATGAACTCAATTCCAATAGACGCGTCGTCTGTTGCAATAGGTTAGTCATCTGTTGCAAAAGGTTAGTTATCTGTTGTAATATGTCACTCATCTGTTAGAATCAACTTCAAAGGTTCTTTAGTACTGTAACATCTATTCCAATAGGTGATTTATATGTTACAACAGATGTATAGTCTGTTGCAACATATGATTCACCTATTACAACAGATGACTCATCTGTTAAAATTAGCTTCAAGAGTGTAACATGAATTCCAACAGGCAAGTAATCTGTTGCAACTGATCACTTACCTGTTGCAACATATTTTTTACCTATTGCAACATATAAAATATATGTTGGGATTCATGTTACGACACTATGAAATCACTATTATTTTTTTTATGATATCATTATTAACTTTTTTAAACAAATGACTTTATTTATGTACCACTAATGGATGGATCAATAACAATAGAGGTGGACTGTCTTGATCAATGGATCGAGAAGCGTAATCAATATATATGGCATTGGAAGGAGGGTGAAATGCAAGAGACGATAGCTATGACAGTCCAAAGTGATATTTCGTAAGATAATTTTGTGAACTTAATCACAGCTATTGTGGACCGAATTGTCAATCGGAAGAACTCGTCATCAGCTACATGCATATCTCCATTGAAAATTAGAGGGCACTATATTTCAGGATAACCGATTATGTTCGATTGCGTTCTTATCTTTATGATTCAGCTAGGCTGGTGTTTAGGGTGTACGTGGTTGAAAAACCGAGAGAGAATGAGAATTAGAATGTAGAAGAAGAATAACAAGAAGACATATTTGATGATAAGTTGGATGATCTGGACATAAATATTTCAGATAATGATCAAACACCTACGCCCATTGCTGCGAACAATACGGTGGGCCGTTCTTCTCAATCGACAAAGACTGGAAATCATCAAGACGATGAGACCAGATTTTATTAGGAAATGTCATTCAAGGATAAGGACAAACTATCTACTGCTTTGTTTATTGATTTCTTGAAAAAAGATTTCAGAATAATGAAGGTGATTAATTCAAGCAAAGTCTTTTACTTCATATTTGCTAATCCGAACTGCAAGTAGTGGTTGAGAGCGGTGAAGTACTTAAGTTCTAACAGATTCATCATTCATAAATATGAAAAGTATCACACATTTGGTTCAAAGCACATTTCTGGCCAAAATCCTCATGCCACAACAAAGGTCCTTGGGCAATATTTCAAGAATAGATTCTCCAAGGCAGAGGCCCTTCTACAAGGGATATGGCCAATCAAATCCTTAAAGAATTGGGTGTCATGGTCAGTTATTGGAAGATATATGTGACCATGGGGATTGCCAAAGACTTGGTTAGGTGGACATATGAGCACGGGTATGCAGTCCTCGATGCCTACCGTTACATGCTTGAGTCCACAAATCCCAGAAGTAAGACAGCATTGCATGTTGATGAAAACGGAAGGTTCAAGTACTTTTTTGTATCCTATGGTGCTTGGATTCAAGGTTTTCAATATTTGAGAAAAGCGATAGTCGTCGATGGGACCTTCTTGAGGAGCAGGTATAATGGAGTTTTGCTAGCGGCGGTGGCGCAGGATGGGGAGAATCACATCTTTTCTGTCACTTTTTGCATAGAGGACAAGAAATGTGATGCCTCTTATGGATATTTTCTTGAACAGTTGCGAAGCCACACCGAAGATACAGAAGAGTTGTGTTTTGTTTCGGATAAGCATCCAAGTATTCCAAAGATAGGTTTAATTTTCTACACTTCAGCTTACTTTGGTTGTTGCAAAAGACATCTTGGAGATAATATTCGGAACAACTTTCACAACGAAAGGGTCGTGACCCTTTTTATAGAGCATATAATAGAGAGGAGTTTGTAGACCATTTTAATTAAATATTAGATATACATCCCAAGGAAGCAAAACATCTCGTACGTGTCGGTTTCGAGTGATGGAGTCGGGAATTTTGTCTGGCAAATAGGTCTATTCTTATGAATTTAATGTCTTGTTTGAGTTACAAGTTTTGTATGATGCCGTACTAAGTGATTCTTTTGTATAGGTACAATATTATGACGTCAAACATAGTTGAATTGGTGAATTAATTGTCTAGTGATGAAAGAGAATTTCCCATCGTGGATCTATTTCATATAATAAACTAGAAGTATGGCAAATTTTTTCACGAAAGGCATGTGAAGTTCGAGAACGCAGGAACCAAATTTGTTCTAGAAGCAGAAAAAATAATAGCAACGAATATCAGTCTAGGGAATAGGTTATTTGCTCATCAAATAGAAGATTACAAGTTCAGTATCGACGGCCATGGTGATGTTGCCACAGTCAATCATCAAACAAGATCTTGTACTGCAGAGTTTATGACTTGGACAAAATACCCTATCCACATGCTATGACAATGTTTTGAGCTCAACGATGGACAATATGAAACTAAAATTTATGAGTGCTCCTCTCCATTATTCAATGGAAAAATATATAATGGCATATAGTAAGAATATTAATTCGGTGCCTCCCGAAGAATCTTGGGTTGTTCTTGTATAGGTTTTGAGGGGATTAATACCTCCTCCATATATTGACCCAAGTACTATCAAACCAGGAAGAAAGCCATATAAGAGGAAGCGTGGAGTCAGAGAATCATTTCCATCAAGAAAAAATAAGTACTCCGTATGTAAGAATGCTGACCACAAAAGAACTACATGACCAGATCGTAATCCACCATGATCGTTGTAATAGCAAAAATTTGTGTTGCTATTTGTTATGGACTTTTATATATTTAACTCATTGTTGTGAACGTAGATGTTATCATTTATTATATAAAATATCCTTTTTAATAACTTGTGCATCAATAAAAAGAGGCAAAACAGGAACTAAATACAATAGACCATAAAATTATTTTCAAAAGATTACCCATTTGTTGCAACAGATGGACATTAGCTGGAAAAACTCAATACAGTTCATCAAACTGGAATGTGTTCCTCCAACAGATGACAAATCTGTTGGAACAGATGAATAATTTGCTGAGAAACGCAACTGATGACCAATCTAATTCAACAGATGGTCCATCTGTTGAAGAACTCAAAACTCTTGCTATTTCTACTGGATGCAAATTGCTCTTTACATCCAACCGTTGACATGTTTGTTGAGAAGAACAAATAGACAGAATGAAAATTAAATAAGAATTAAAAAGCCAAAGTCAACCAAAAATAGTTTTTTCATTACACAAAAATAAAATACATTAGGTATAAATCCGATATAGATAAATTAAAATACATACGCTAAAAGAAAAAAGTCACCTAAATATAATAATAATAATAATAATAATAATTATTATTATTATTGTCAGCCCGCCAATTGTCAACCGGCAACAGCAGAGTCCTCCTCAATCTGCACATCTCTCCAAACATCCTTACTCTCACGGTGACCAACTCCCATTGCAGGTCATTAAACTGCCTATGAAGTTCTCGCACGGTGTCGCATAGAATAACAATGTCCCAAACAGGATCAGCCATCTCTAGAACACACATAAATTGACAAAAAACAAAAATACAAAAGTAAAGAAAAGAGTCTGAATATAATATAATGTACACTACCAACTGGTAGATTTATACATAAAAAAGAACTTACCTTAATGAGAAAGGAATATTTTCTTTGAATAGAAGTGGTTGAATATGTAATGCGAAAAGACAAAATGCAAGAAATAAATAAAATGAAGTAGAATGAAGATTAAGAAGGAACGTATTTATAGAGGTTTGAATCTGAATGTGTTAGGCAAAAAGGCACGACTGTTCAGCTCCATTGTATTAATTACATTCAAACTACTGATTTTTAATTTTCTGTGGAAAGTCATGACTTTTTCTTTTAGATTCAAACTTCTCACCTTTTCAAAATGGTTTCTCTCTTAATAAAAACTGTTATTATTGAGCTATTGCAATAGATGTCCATCTGTTGCAAAAAATAACCCATCTATCACAATAGATTTACCATCTGTTGCAACAGATTGTCTACGTGTGCAACAGATGAGACATCTGTTGTAATATATGGATTATCTGTTGCGAAAGATGTACCATTTATTAGAGGACATGTTTTTATTTCTTTTAACAGCCGATTCATCAGTTGCAACAGATGGGGAATTTGATTCATCAGCTGTTTTGAATATGTTAGACAAAAAGTTACGACTGTTCACCTCTTTTTTAATAGTCACCGCATACCTTAATTAATCCAAATTGGTGACTATTTTATTAAATAAAATAAAAATATATATTTAAAAATAAAAAGGTAAAAAATCATTACTTGTAGCACTTGTTTTTTCTTGATGGGTATGTAGCCCTCTGACATTGAAGATGGTTACCATTTCAGCCTCTGTAGTCTTGTACACTACTTAACGAAGGAAAGTGAAGAATGAACACTGTCCAACATTGATGGGGTAGGAAGAATAAGGTGCGTGCAGAATGATGAATCCATTTTCATGCGTGGGAGTTATGTATTATTGATCAGGCTTTCGTGACAAACACACATAAAGTACAATTATTTTGTGAATGCAGTTTTTTATCGATTAGACATTGATCTTTCAAATATGATCCTGAATTTTATAGTTTGGTTGATAGGTGAGAACTGATAAGGCCAAAGGGTTCCAAAAAGGTGGTGTCGATACCCTATTATAATTTAATAATGATTTTGCTCATGTTTATGCATCAAGTTCTGAGAAGGGATCAATATTTGATGGCATTGTAGATATTTAATAGTGATTGGACTGTTTTTAATGATGCAATGGACTTTGAGATGGCCTTCGAAGCCTTTTACTACAACAAACAAGAATGGAAAACCAATAGAAATTCCCCTGGTCCAATTTTATATGTATGGGTTGCTCGAGGAGATATTATACAACAGAAGGTTCTAGGGAGATTACCTGTGTGGGAAAGGGGGGTGGAGAAGACCATATATCATCTCAGACCTTGTTTAAGAGGAAACACATGAAAACAAGTAAGGAAATTCTAGCCAATCTGGCCAATGAAATTGACTAGAAAGATGAAAAAACTGAATGAGCTGCAAATGTAAAAGTGTATCCAACTATTAAAATTCATCAGTCACTCTTGAAAAAGAAAAATTCTAAAGAGGACTGGAGCTGGATACTTTGCTAGGGACTGCGACTAGCTAGTGTGTCCTAAATAAAAACCCACAAAATGTAGGACTAGAACTCTAAAGAAGCAGCTTGGCAAGCATAGAGGATTAGTAAGATTTTCAATCAAGAATGAAACCTAAACCAAGAACTCTAGAAGTAAAAATAAGGGTAGCCAAGGAGTCAATTTATGAAATCCAACTTGCATCCCATGTTTTCTGTTTGGGGTTCAGACCCGGTCAATGGCAATAGAAACAAAAAGGTCTAAAGTTGGGAAGAAATCCCATGCCTTATTACTTCCACTGCCTTTGACCAGACCAGAACCATAAGCAGAAGGCCCAGGATGCAAGTTTAACTTCAGAAATTGCCACCTTGGCTTGATCCTTTATTTTTACATCAGGAGTTATTGGTTTAGGTTTCGTTCCTGACTGACAATCTTACCATCATCGGTGATTGCAAAACTGCAACCTTAGAGTTCCGATCCTGTATTTTATGGGTCTTCATTCAGGTCATCATAGCTAGTTGCAGTCCACTAACAAAGTGTACATCTCCAGACCACTTCAACATTTTTCTTTTCAAAATGGACTGATGATTTTTTATTTTTGGATACACTTTCACATTTGCAGCTCATTCAATTTTTTCATTTTTTGTGTTAATTTCATCAGCCAGATTCGCTACATGTTCCTTCCTACCCTGTGTTTCTTCTTTAGCAAGGTCTAAGTTGATATATGGTTTTCTCTACCTCCCTCTTCCCGTACAGGTATTCTCTCAAGAACCTCATGCTATATAATAGTCTCCTCGAGCAACCCATCTATATAAATTTGAACCAGGACAATAACTATATTCATTTTCATTCTTGGTTGCAGCAGTGTGAGGCTTTAGAGGCCTTTTAAAAGTCCATTTAACCCTTAAAATCAGTCCAATCAATATTGAATACTTATACTTCCCTCAAAAACTTGAATCCTTCTCCAAACTTGACACATAAACATTAGCAAAGTCTTCATTAAACCATAATAGGGTATCAACACCCCCAATTTGTTCCCTCAGCCTTATCAGTTCGGACCTAATAATCTAAAATGTAAAATACAATATCTTGTTTGAATGATTAATGCCTAATATAGGTAAAGAACCAACATTCATAAAATCAATGTATTCTGTATGTGTTTTCACGATAGGTTGATCAATAATACATACCTCCCACATATGACGTGGTTCTATCTGCAAGCAGCTTATTCCTCCGAACCTATCTTTACTCTAGCCTTTAATGCTGGTCGAGCAAACATTGATCCACTTTTATTTCCTTTTATCTGCAAACAAGAGAAAAATATTTGATGTCAAACATGAGAAAAGCAAAAAGAACATTAGAAAAGGATAACACAAAATTAAATGAATATAACACATTACAATAAGAGTTCCAACAGATGACCCATCTGTTGCAACAGATTCCCCATCAGTTCAATAGATGAGTCATCTATTGCAACAGGCGATGCATCTGTGAAAACAAATGGCTGACATGTTATAACAAATGGGTTATCTGTTAGAATAAATTAAACCAGTATTGCTACTGGTTTGATTTCTTCCAACAGTTGCTCCGTTCGTTCCAACAGCTGATTCATCAGTTGGAATAGTTAAGAAAACTATTGCAGCACCACCAACACCACCAATAACATCAACAACAACATAATAATAAAGAAACAACACCATGTAATGATTCATATTAGCTTATTATTTGAAATACCTAAATTTATTTAGCTACAACTAGGGATGAATTGATAAGGTCAACTATATTGCATGATGTTGGTATTGTGCTTCTCCTGACCCGAGTCGTCAATCGACTAATCTGAGTTGAAATAATTCATATTAACTTATTATTTGAAATACTTAAAATTATATAGCTACAACTAGGGATGAGTTGATAGGGTCAACTATATTACATGATGTTGGTATTGCATTCCTGACCCGAGTCATCAATCGACCAATCTGAGTTGAAATAATTCATATTAGTTTATTATTTGAAGTACCTAAATTGATTTAGCTATAACTAGGGATGAGTTAATAGGGTCAACTATATTGCATAATGTTGGTATTGCGCTCCTCCTGACTCGAGTCATCAATCAACCAAACTGAGTTGAAATAATTTATATTAGCTTATTATTTGAAATATCTAAATTGATTTAGATATAACTAGCGATAAGTTGATAGGGTCAACTATTTTGCATATTGTTGGTACTGTGCTCCTCCTGACCCGAGTCGTCAATCGATCAATCTGAGTTAAAACGATTCATATTAGCTTATTATTTAAAATACCTAAATTGATTTAACTACAACTAGGGATGAGTTGATAAGGTCAACTATATTGCATGATGTTGGTATTACGCTCCTCCTGACCCGAGTCATCAATCGATCAATTTGGGTTGAAACGATTCATATTAGCTTATTATTTAAAATACCTAAATTGATTTAGCTACAACTAGGGATGGGTTGATAGGTTCAACTATATTGCATTCCTCCTGACCCGAGTCGTCAATCGACCAAACTAAATTGAAATAATTCATATTAGCTTATTATTTAAACTATCTAAATTGATTTCGCTACAACTAGGGATGAGGTGATAGGGTTAACTATATTGCATGATGTTAGTATTGTGTTCCTCCTGACCCTAGTTATCAATTGATCAGTCTAAGTTGAAACGATTCATATTAGCTTATTATTAGAAATACCTAAATTGATTTAGCTACAACTAGAAATGAGCTGATGGGGTCGACTATATTGCATGATGTTGGTATTGCGTTCCTTCTAACCCATGTCGTTAATCGACCAAACTGAGTTAAAATAATTCATATTAGCTTATTATTTGAAATACATAAATTTATTTAGCTACAACTAAGGATAAGTTGATAGGGTCAACTATATTGCATGATGTTGGTATTGCACTCCTTCTGACCCGAGTCATCAATTAATTAATCTGAGTTGAAAATATTTATGTTAGCTTATTATTTAAAATACCTAAATGGATATAGCTACAACTATGGATAAGTTGATAGTGTCAACTATATTGCATGATGTTGGTATTATGCTCCTTCTGACCTGAGTCGTCAATCGGCCAATCTGAGTTGAAATGATTCATGTTAGCTTATTATTTGAAATATCTAAATTTATTTAGCCATAACTAAGGATGAGTTTATAGGGTTAACTATATTGCATGATGTTGGTATTGCTTTTCTCCTAACCCGAGTTGTCAATAAACTAATCTGAGTTAAAACGTTTCATATTACCTTATTATTTGAAATACCTAAATTGATTTAGCTACAACTAGGGATGAGTTGATAGGGTTAACTATATTGCATGATGTTGGTATTGCGCTCCTCCTGATCCGAGTCGTCAGTCGATCAAACTGAGTTGAAATGATTTATATTATCTTATTATTTGAAATACATATATTGATTTAGCTATAACTAGGAATGAGTTGATAGGGTCAACTATATTACATGATGTTAAGATTGCGCTTCTCCTGAACCGAGTCGTCAATCGATCAATCTGAGTTGAAATGATTCATATAAGCTTATTATTTAAAATACCTAAATTGATTTAGCTACAACTAGGGATGAGTTGATAGGGTCAACTATATTGCATGATATTGGTATTGCATTCCTCCTGACCTGAGTCGTCAATTGACCAAACTAAATTGAAACGATTCATATTAGCTTATTATTTGAAATATCTAAATTGATTTAGCTATAACTAGGGATGAGTTGATAGGATCAACTATATTGCATGATGTTAGTATTGTATTCCGCCTGGTCCTAGTCGTCAGTCGATCAATCTGAGTTGAAATGATTCAGATTAGCTTATTATTAGAAATACCTAAATTGATTTAGCTACAACTAGGGATGAGTTGATAGGGTCAGCTATATCGCATGATGTTGGTATTGCGTTCCTCCTAATCTGAGTCGTCAATCGACCAATTGAGTTGAAGCGAATCATATTAGCTTATTATTTGAAATACCTAAAGTGGTTTAGCCACATCTAGGGATGAGCAAATTATTTGGACCAAATTAACATTTTCAAATTTTTTCATTCTTTTCCAAAATACTAATCATCCATTTGCAGAAAAAATATTTCATCATTTCAAATATCGAGTTCTCGCTTTTTTCTTTCTCTTTCAATAATATAGACAACAACTACTCAACATATTGCTCAACCCTTCAGAACAAATTTATTTTTCTCATTTTCGACCACATGGTTGCTATTTTAACTATATTCTTTCTTGTATCCATCGTTTTCTTTATCTTTGTAGCTAACAAAGCTTGAGAAGAGTTCTACATTTGTTCTTTTTTCTAAAAATTAGGGCATTTTAGTTAATGATGAAAAAAAGGACTTTTAATTGTATTATGTTTATCAATGGGTTAACAATATTGAGTTTTGATGCTAAAATCATAGGAAGAACCTGAGAAAATCCTAGTTTTTATCACAATATTCCGTTGACTGTCGTGGTATTGTTGGATGGTGTTTTTGGTATTGTTAGTGGCTATTGGTGGTTGTGTTAGTATAGGTGGCATTGGAGGTAGTGTTGGTATTGGTGGTGGTGACATTAGTGGTGGTATTGATGGTCTTGGTGGTGGTGGTGGTTGATGTTGGTGGTGGAGTTGGTGGTGGTGGTATCAGTGGTGTTGGTGATCTTGGTGTTAGTATTGGTGGCATTGGTGGTTGTGTTGGTGGTTTGGTGGTAGTGGTGGTGGTGGAATTGGTGGTGTTTGTGGTAGATGTTTGTGGTGGTGTTGGTGGCATTAGTTGGTGGTATTGGTGGTGTTTATGGTGGTTGTTGTAGGTGGTGGTGGTGGCATTGGTTGGTGGTGTTGCTATAGGTGGTGCTTGTGGTGGTGGTGGTGGTCCATCTATTACAACAAGCGAAACAATTATTGGGAGATATTAAAATAGGTCTTCAAACAGATTTCCTATCTATTACAACAAATATTTCATCAGTAGCAAGACTGTTTTGATCTCATCCATCAGGTTGTTCATCAGTTGCAACAGGTTATTCATCTTTCGTAACAGATTATTCATCTGTTCCAACTGATTAGTTGTCTATTGGAATATTTTTTTGTAATGTGGCACATAATTTTTTTTTAAAATTTGTCTTATCCTTTTTTAAAATTTATGGATACATCAATTGTGATGTATTTTTTGTGTTGTTTGTAGGTAAAACATATCTCCTAAAAGAAAAGAAAATGAAACTGGATCAAATTCTGACTACCTAACAAAAAAGGCTAGTGTACAAATGGATTCAAAGGAGTGTCTTGAACAATCTCAGTCAGTTAAAAGTGAAGCTGAGGAAAGATATGAAAATGATATTGAGGGAGGTGGACAATGGTCTATAGATGATGATAATGAAAATGAAAGCGGACTAAGAAGAAAAAGATAAACAAGAAAAGAAAGAAGAAGAAAATGATAAAGAGGATGATGATCAACATGATGATAATGAATCATCAATGGGGTGTGAATTAATATTAAAATCTGACCATGAGGCTGTCAAAACTATTAGTATTAACAAGTTTCAAGTTGCGATGTCGATAGATGACCCTGCAGAACTAACTGGTGATCTTGTACTTAAATGTCAGTTGGGGAAACCTTATGATGAATTTAGGAATACTATGAAGAATGGAAACATAGACGAACTTTTTAAGAAGAGCTTCTTTGGAAACTTTCTTGAGCTGCCTGAGGACCACACTGCCTATTTCCAAATGAGTATAGTATATGGTCTTCTCAATCGCAGGATCAAGTACGTGGGGGATGATTCAAAGGATAGGGAAAAAAGATGGATGAAATCTGGATCAACTACTATGGCATGCTGATTTGTTTTGTCTTGAAAGCATTTGCCATAGTGACAGGCTTGAGATACGATCGTCCATAAGGACCTCTCATCAAGTAAACAACCCATAAAAGGTTTAAGGCAACCAAGACAATAAAACCAACACCATCAAATAGAGGGAAGGCATTGTCCAAGCGACCACCAACCGAAACCAACAAACGCAAGGAAAAAACAGATGGGTTGTTGGACATTACTGGATGTGGCTACAGAGCCATGAAGTTGATAGAAAATCTCAAGGATGAAACCATAGAAAGGAAGTACAAGGAGTAATTATGCTTAGTTTGGTTTGCCCATTCTGTTATATTGGCAAGAGACGTTAATAATATCATAGAAGATGATTTTTGAAGCTTGCTGAGGATTTTGAGAAATTCAACAATTATCCCTGGGGATATGACAGCTACAACTTGACTGTCAAATATTTACTGTCAAAGTTATTCCCAAAGAAGATCACATTATACGGCTTTCTCTGGGCTTTCATGGTAAATTTAAGCACTATTTGCTTACTCTTCCATTAATTTATATTGAATAAATATTATGAATTTTTTTTGCTTGCTTCCTGTTTATATTTTTTAGGCTTGGGCATTTGAAGCCATTCCTCCCTTCTGAAAGAAGGTCAAGGATTATCCGAATAAGGTTTCTTATCCAAGGATACTTAGGTGGTTAGTTACAAAGAGCAGCACAAGACTTAAAGAGGCTGATCTCTTTAACCCTCCGTATGATGCAGTAAGTCTTCTAAAATAATTTGACTCAAAAAAAGATATTGAAACAGATGTATCATCTGTTGCGACAGATGGTTCATCTGTTGCAACTGATTACCCATCTGCTGTAACTGGTGCAACATATGGGTAATCTGTTTCAGTAGACGATTCATATTTTGCAATAGATTACCCATCTGTTGCTTTGGTTTTCTAAACCCGACTCAATAGATTACCCATCTACTACAAATTATACAATATATGGGTAATATGATGCAACATATATTTAATCAGTTGACACATATGAATCATCTATTGCAATAGAAAGATCATCTATTATATAAGTTGTCTATATTAACATGTAACCCAATAAATTATTATATGATTTAAATGTATCTGTCTTTTTTTATAGGTTGTGCATCTATGGATCTTGCCTACTGAGTAGGAGTTAAGGATGACTTCTTTTAATACTTTAGGTCTTGTTGACACAATAGCAAACCCAATGGTGGAGTTAATAAAGAAGGAATTGGCTGGAGCAACAGTCATAAGAAGAGCAGTTAGGCAAGGTCAACCTAATGTTGAGGCTCTTCATGACCAACCTGCTGTAACAATGTTAGGTGCTGCTTCTGGGAGTATTGTTGATGGAGTTGTTGATGTTGGTGGCAGCCATGCTTCTGCTGCTACTTCTGCCGGTTGTGATGACGAGTATGTTGATGCTCAAGAAAAATAAATATGTTTGAAAACACCCCTTTCACAGGTCCTTCTCACCCATACACCAGTCCCTCCCACCCTTACAATGGTCTCTCTCACCCCTCTTGAACCTTATGTTCTCATTGCAAATGCAAAGAGTGCAAGGAAAGACAGGATATACTCTTTGAAAAAGTAGAGGCTATTGCTAAAGCTGTCAAGGAATTGTAATCCACGAGGGGTGTCATACCATCCAAGAAGGTCAGGAGCCATACACTCCTACAGTGGCGGTTAGGAGGAATAAAAGAGCAGTTAGACAAATACTCTCTAATTAGAAATAAAAAAATTTACAACTCCTCCCTCTCTAAAAGTTGTTAAAGTTCAGGGGCCATTGAAGAAGGTGGAGATATACATAGAACTTGGCGCCAAAAAGAAGAGGGATCTGCGATGGGCCATGAATGCCAAGCAACGCGCCAAGATTACCCCAAGCATACCTTTTCCACCTAAGACTTCAAGAATATGACAGATATCCGTAACTGGTATATGGACAAGGTAAGTTTACTTTTCCTAACCTAGCCTTCTAATCTACTCCGTAAAGAAGAAGCTACACAATAGATGTGTCATCTGTTGCAATAGATGGGTATTCCGGTGCAACTGGTGGTGGTTCTGTTGCAACAGATTACCCATTTGTTGCATAAGTTTCATTAGATGGGTAATCTGTGGACAGATTCAGAAAATCCTTTGCAACAGATGGACCATCCGTTGCATCTTTCCTCTATGTTTTCCTTCATTACAATTACTAATCTATTTAAAAATTGTCTTCTTATATCACAGTATGTTAAATAAATTCTCTGCCTCATGAGGGGCAGACAATTAGCGTACCCAGAAGCTTATGATATTGCCGATAGGATAATAAACCTCAACTTCTACAATAATTTCAAGGATAGGTACGATGAGCTCATTAAGCTAGCATCAACTCCCGGTGGCTCAGGATTTGATTCATTAGTTTCTGGGTTCCAATGGGATGAAAACATAATTAAATTTATTAGAGGGGAGAGGTCATATCCACATGGCAAGAGCTGGACCAAGGCAAAGAGAATTCTTGCAGTCATGAACGTGGACGTCATATATTTTCTAGCTATTGAGATACTACTTGAGGAGGGAAAAATAAAGGTTTATGATTGCAACTTACCTGTCTTTGACGAGGCTTTTTTATACCCACATGCAACCACTATTAGAGTAGTTCCCTAACTTATTGAGGCAGCGTAAACTAATGGATCATTTGCCAATGGAAGTGTTGATAAAGCAAACATGGGATTTTGAAGGTCAAAACAAGGACATGGACCTTCCAAAAATGAAATCGTTGTCCCGTGCGGGTCGTACGCGCCTGCGCACATCAAATATTTGCTGACCAGCATAGAAATGACCGATCCAATGACCTTTCTGTGCAACAACATTGTGGCAAACATGCAAGAGGTCTGGGCTTATGAGGTACTAACTGGACGCTTGGAGCCTATGTATAAAGAATAAGATGTAGAAACACAAACACCATAATAATTTTTTATTTCAAGTCACTTCACTTTACATGTAGTGGTAATTTTTTTTGTCTGATGATAGTTGAATTTTTAATAATGCAACATATTGTCTATCTGTTGTAACTTCTATCTATTATAATAGATAGTTTATCTGTTGTAATAGGTTAGTCATCTATTGCATTATGCCAATGTTTCTATCTAAGTCTATTTGTTGCAATAATGGAATTACACCAGTAGCAATTATACCATGAAAAGTTTAGCAATTATGCTTGAATATCCATGTGCTCAACAACAACAAATCAGTAGCAAATACACCACCATGAAAATTTCATCAATTAGGTTTGAATATCCATGTGCCCAACAACACCAAACCAGTAGTAATAACGCCAATAATGTAGTATCTTCTTTCTCAATTTTACTTGTCTTCAAAAGCTTTGACTTTCTTAAATAAACCCCATATTGCACAATTCGCTTGTGAAGGGTATCGTTCTTCATAACAATCAAAGTAATCACATCCACCCTATTTCTATAAAAACAAGACCACAATTACAAAATAATTACAAGTTAATAATTAATCAACTAATTAAATAAAAAATATTATCTTTGAAATCTTACAATAAAAATCTATGACCTGGATTTTGTTGAGTCCAAGAAGTCTTCAATAGATCTTCATAACCACATGTACAATATCAAAAATCTTTATCACAAAAAATAGTGGAAGATGAGCTCGACATTATCAAGATCAGTTGGAAAAAATAAAAAAAATGAAGAAATATCAAATACAAATAATTTTAAAAAATTGGATAGAGAAAAAAATATGATAAAGAAGAAGATTTGGGAATTTAAGGTTAAATTTTAGGAAGAAGATAAATATATAAGATAATGGGGGAAAAATAACCGTTGGGGGCCAAATTAGACTCTAAGTCAGCAAAAAAATGGTGCAATGTGCCTTGGCTGAGTGAATTACACGCGAGCTGCCAAAAGGGAAAAAAGTGCCCAATTGACACATTTGATGCCCATGTTAGGTTTTTAAAATGAACACTATCTACTTGAGGTGCCAAACTGAAAGATCTCAGCAACTTTAGGTGCCTGTCGATTGGTTCCGCTTTTTTTATTTCAAGTCACTTACTTCACATTTAGTGATAATTTTTTATGTCTAATGAAAGTTGAATTTTTTTAATGCAACAGATTGTCTATCTGTTGTAATAGATATTCTATCTGTGTTGATAGATAGTTTATTTGTTGCAATAGGTTGGTCATCTATTGTATTATGTTGATGTTTCTATCTAGGTCTATCTGTTGCAATAGTGGAAAGACTTGTTTGATAATTTCCAATAGATGACCTACATGTTGCAACATATGTCTAAATTTGTTTGATATTCTCCAACAAATATGTCGTCTGTTGCAATAAATATCTTATCTGTTACAATATTTGAATCTAGTATTCCATTTCAATTAATAAGTTCAAATCTAAGGATAAAATAAAATTCATAGACAACACAAAATAAATCAATGCCTTCAGAAATTACATGAAATAAATCAACAAATAAATAAAATATAAAAAAACTGTTATGGGTACATATCTCAATAAGTAAATCAACAATTTAAGTTTTGATGCCAATAATTCCTAAGGAAGGGTGAGGTTATTACTTTGACAGACTCAAGCTATAAAGATCTACTCAATATGAACAAGTTATTCTTCATCCGATGTTGTGGATTTCAGTTTTGGTCGTTGTAGATCTTTAATGTTGCTTGTGTACAGTTTTTGCGCTTTCGTTTCTCCGTATTTCTATAAAAAGAGTGACATATTGTCAATGATGTTCAGCAGTAGCTTCTACTGTGACATCCACCTGAAAAGCCAGAATTATCACTGCTAATCACAAAGATGCAAAAAAATGGAAAAAGGATAATTTATATGTTTTAGCAAACAGATTATCTTTCTATTGTAACATATGGATCATCTGTTGAGAAAAATTAAAATATGAGGAAGACTTGTATTATAATTTCCAACGGATGAATCAGCTATTGCAACATATGACTCATCTGTTTGGAAAAACTGAAATAGTAGGAAGTCTTGATTTAATTTGTCCCAACATATGACCCATCTGTTGCAACAGATAGGTCATCTGTTGGTACAAATAAAAATGGTATGTAGAGTTGTTTGATTTTCTAAAACAGATGAGACATATGTTGTAATATATACTGCATCTGATGCAACAGGTTAGTCAACTGTTGTAACAAATGTATATATGTGTTTGATAATTTTTAGTAGATGTGTCATCTGTTGAAATAGATATGCTTCTGTTTGTTAGTAGGAATAGATGTTATATATTCACCATCTTCAGCTCATGTTGCTCTCATGTGGCCCTTGGACATTGCTTAATAGTACAACACAAAGACAACGGATTTGCAATTTCACTTTTTTGGATGCTTGATAATGCCTTAGAAATTACTTTCTTTCTCTTCTTAGCCTTAATCTCTAATGGAGTGGATGGATATGAAATCCTCTTTGATGGAATGACACCCTCTTAGATGTCAAATCTTTTATAGAAATAGTTAATGCATTAATAATATCATTAATCACTACATCATGTTCGCCTTGCAGTCTTGACATTTGCATGTAGAACATTCGCTATGAGGGAAAAATCTGTATTACCAGTATGATCATACTCATAATGGTTTGTTTTAAAACTTTATGAGGGGCATAATTAGCCCCAACAGCAGCACCACTACCACCACCAATAGCTCCATCACCACTAACACCATCAACAATAATATGCCCACCCTCTAAAATTATTTTTTTTTGTGATAATTGTTGCTCCAAATAATTCTATTTTTATTTTATCAATAACCTTAGGGCCCGATAAAGTTTGCACAGCCGTAACGTAAGAAAAAATGACATCTTCAACTTTCGATTGGTCGGAACAAGTGAAGGATGCACAATCTAACATAAATCAGTACATATATTAGAATGATGATTAGATCATTCAAAAAAATCATTAATTAAAATAAAAACTTAATTAGAATTAGGCTTATTGCATCCATCGGGAGGTTGAAGTGATCAAGAAATTTTGTATTTTTATCATTTTTGGACGACAACCATCTCAGGATTCTTGGACAGGAAACTTTTTTCTGGTATTTCACTTGTTGTCTCAAATAAGGAATGACTTCAAACGCACAAGCCTATAAAATAACGCCAATAAATCTAAAGCATTATCGAATAAAAAAAATAAATCATATCATAATAAAAGAAATATTTACCATGAAATCCCATGGAAAGACATATAAGTTGACTATCTTTGGCACCAACGGAGTCAACAAATATTTTACAGTCATTTTGATGATTTCATGACCCTAAGGATAGCTGTTAAATGCCTCAAGATTCTCATAGAGCTTTATTAAATCAAGTGGTATGTTGTTTTTAATGTCTCTTGCCCAAAGAATATTATGTACAAACCAAAAGCAAACACAATGATTGTTTGTGCTTCTTTGAAAGTCTTTTGCCTTTCAACGATTCTATCAAATTTTTGTTTATAAAGCTTGGACCAACAAGGGACACCAAGTCTTCACGATCACTTGACTTGCACTTGCCTTTTTTAAGTGTACGAGGTGCTTTTTTGGGTTAGAATAGGTATAACTTGAGAAGGAGGATAATATTTTAGTCTAGTAACTATGGCAAACTCCTTCCAACCAAAATAAACAGGCATTCCACAGTAATTTATCCACACCTCATCCATTTTATCTTTGTTTTCATACACACACCTACGCTTGAGAAGATCATATACCATTTTTATTTGGAAACGAGCATTGTTGTCCTATGGAAAATCAAGATATTGCCCAAAACAGTTGTCCCTAAAAAAACATTCAAATTTTATTCTCGAAGTATTTTTCTGAAGGTGTTGAAAGATCTTCCCATGGCCGACTTAACCACAAAATCACTTGTTAAATCTATGGAACCATCGCACTGCATTCTCACAGAATAACTATCAATGCTGGAGATTTTGACCAACTCTTCGGTGGAAGAGCTATTAACATTTGGATCATCTCTTTTGAAACGTTCCTCCTTCCCATGTTCATTATCTTCTGCTTCTGATTGAGATAACGCTTGTAAAGCAAGCTCATAGAGTGGTGGATGTAACCTAGCTGCTTTATTTGTTCCTTTACTTGGACTTGATTCAATTTCTATTTTTTTGGGAGCCATATAATTTAA
Organism: Capsicum pubescens; assembly: GCA_030864215.1. Lineage (NCBI taxonomy): Eukaryota > Viridiplantae > Streptophyta > Magnoliopsida > Solanales > Solanaceae > Capsicum > Capsicum pubescens. Next base: position 243,410,228 of record CM061546.1, on the reverse strand, counting down.
AAATAACAGAAATATAAATAGCTTATAATTGATTAATACATTGGTAAAAAAGAATAATAGTATATCTAACATGTAAAATAGTAAAATAATAGTTCCAACAGATCACACATTTATTGCACCAGGTAGGTTATCTGTTGCAACATATACCTAACCTGTTGCAACGGATAAGTAATCTGTTGCAATAATAAAAATAGATTACTCGTCTGTTGAAATAGATGACTAGTCTGTGCAATAAATCACATTTCTGTTGTAACATATGAGTGATCTGTTAGAACTGTTATCAACACTCAATATTGTTTAGATTTCTTCCAACAGAAGGGGCGTCTATCACAACAAATGAATAATCAGTTGGAAAAATTAGGTCTTGGACATGTCCTATTGGAATAGTTGAGAGGATTTTATCCAACAGAAGGTTCCTCTGTTGTATCAGATGATTAATCTGTTGAATTAGATTTTTAATTTAATGGTAAATTGTTGCATCAGATGGTTTCTATGTTGCATTCGATGGTTAATCTGCTGCATCAGATGGTTAATCTGTTGCATCATATGGTTAATCTATTGCATTAAATTTTTAATTCAATAGTAAATCTGTTGCATCGAATTTTTAATTCGATGATAAATATGCTGCATTAGATGGTTAATCTGTTGCATCAGATGACAAATCTGTTACATCAGATGGTAAATCGATTGCATCAGATAGTAAATCTGTTGCATCAGTTGGTTAATCTATTGCATTAAATTTTTAATCCGATGGTTTCTTTGTTGCATCAAATTATAAATTCATTGCATCAAATGGTAAATCGATTGCATCAGATAGTAAATCTGTTTCATCAGATTGTTAATCTGTTGCATCAGAAGGTTAATCTTTTGCATAAAAAATAGTAGCATGATTTTGTTCAATAGAACAATTGCAATATCCCCATTTTTACCGAGAACAATAACAAATCAACCCAGCAATGGGCGCAACTCAAAAAACACCAACATTGTTGTTTTGTTTGTACACACAAACAACAAAAATCAAACTTCAAAGAATGCAACAAACAACAAAATATAATATTTCACTCCAAAAAGAGAAGAAAAGAAATACCAAAAATTAGGATTTTATTCAGACTGCATTTCAAATTAAAGCAACAAATATTGAAATTGTTAACCAATACTAGAAGAGAAGTTGACTCAAGTTCCTTTTCTTCGTTAAAACTAAAAGGCCATAATTTTTTACTTGTGAAAGAAGAAAAGGGACGATGAAGAACTCGAAGTCGTTGTGGCGGGAGTGGAAGGCTGTCACGTCGATTGACGGTTGAAAGCCGAAAAGGAACTCGAAGTCCAACTATTTTTCACCGGAGGTTGAAGTCGTCGGGGATTGAAAGGAGAAATTTACAGAATTGTTGGTTGGGAGAAACTGCCAAGAGAGAGTGGAGATAGATGGTTGATTTGGAGAGGAGAGGAGTGTGAGTTGATTTGTATTTTTGAAAAGATTAAAAGTTTTGAAAATATTAATCAACTCCACAATTAACTTAATCAAGTCCACAATTAACTTAATCAAGTTTCCTAATTATGTTTGACCCTTTAAGTTGGTCAATCTCACCAATCCTTCAAGACTTAAATGACACCTTTCCTTCAATTTTCTCTGTTTTTTTTTTGTCATTTAAACTCATTTCGCTGCCCCTCATTTCTGAATATAATTGCTAATATAAAAAATATACTAATTTAATCCACTCATGGCCTTAGCATCTGCAAGCTATCAAGAACCTTTGTAGGTCGACAATTCAGGAGAAATAAATGAAATAGCAGCAGAAGAGGGCATCCAAGAAGTGGGGAGATATACGGCTGCAATCACAGACTCTGATCAGGTTCTAGATCAGGCATTGTCTCCTGATAAAGGAATTGTTGTAGCACCAGAGACAGTTGCACCCAATAAAATGAAATCATCATTGAAGATTCTTCATGACCTAGTTTCAAAGTAGGGGAAGAGTACAAAGATATGGAGAATATTAAAAATGATGTTGCAGATGAAGAAGGGGAAAATCAACAAATTGTTATACATGTATTGAAAGAAGCACGATTATTAGTTTTTGTTTACCAATTTTCTTCCTTTTGATGTGATTGTTTAGACAGTTTTCAGGTACGTTTTTTTTCTTAATAAGGTTTTGTTTTGTAAACTTAGTATTTTATAGGATCCTAATAATGACATTTTGTATCATAATTCCATCATTATCATTTTAGATGACTATTTTTACGATTGTTTTGCTATTTTATGAATTCTTGAATCGTGTGGATTAAGTTATTACAGTTTTATTTTGTCATGTATCATATTGCTTCATATTTGCATTTATTTCTCCTGTAATGTCATTTTTTTATTTGAATTTTGATTTATCGATCAATGAACTAAATTTCTTCTTGAGTATTTTTACATCAGTTTATGGAATAACATTTTTCCTTGTCGACCCTATATCCTATTGTGAATTATCACAATGTATGTTATTCTACACTTCTTAATTCTATTAATGTGATGTTTAGGGGTAAGTACTAAAGATAGATCACGTTGAGGGATTAACAACCCATTTTTTTTTTTGGAAATAACTGTGAACTATTACGTACCATACCAACGAAGCAATGGGTTGTTTGGTATAGTATACTGGAAAAAATAATACATACATTAACTAATGTGTATATATAATACCTTGTTTGGTACGTTTTTAGTCTATGTATAACAAGTGTTTGTATTAGTTATACACTCTATTGTGAATTGACCTATGCATTACTAATACATACCATTTTTTGTGTATTAGTAATACAAAGGATGTCAACACATGCATTAACTTGATTAATGACAAACTTACCCTTCATATCCCTCAAACATTTTTCAAGTCTTTTTCCAGTTACTTTGCCTCTTTAATCTGTAAGCTAAAGTAAATTAATTGGACAAAAAAATTAATATGTAGATTCACAATAAATAAATTACTGTAGGTTTCCAATAGAATAGATTAATATGCAAAATAATTGGAGTAAAAACAAATTCTGAATTTTTATATATTAAAAATGGAATAATGAAATTTTAAGTTTGGGTTTTGTGTTTTAGGGTAAAAATAGAAAAGGACGTTCTACTTGAGAAGAAGAAGAAGATCGGTTTAGAATTAAAAATAAAAAGAATTTACGTTAAAAAAAGAACACAATATTTTAGCATTAAAAATGAAAAAAGAAATTGTAGCCTTTAAAAAACCTGTCCATTATACATCTGAAAATGGAATAGAATTCTACTTCGTTTTCTTTGCTGAAACTAATAGAATGAAAAATGGAATTTTACTTTTGTTTCGTTTTATAACTTAAAATGAAAGTATTCGTTTACATTTTTTTTATCTTACATGGTAAAAGAAACTCTTTTGCTAATTTTTCCTCAAGAATATTATGTAGCAATGTTAACAATTATTTATGTTCAGTTTGAGAAGAGAAAATGAACCAATGAAGTTTAAGGAAAATAGAAAGGAAGATGGTATTTTATAAAAGAAATATATACAAAATTAAAGAGTGTGAAAGGTATTTTTGTAAATAAATATTTTTTTATAAAAATTATACAAGACATATTATTTCTAATACAACAAAATCAAATAATGTATAAGAAATAATACCAACATAACTAATGCAAGCATAACTAACATCAACATTACTAATACAAGCATTACTAATACACTCTATTCAACATTATTCTTATACACTCTACCAAACGATCCCTAAGGAGCACCCATTATCTTGGAACCACAATATTGCAGGGGTGAAGCCAGCCTTTTATAGCTCACTACTAAAAAAAAGGCAAAAACCGACCTAAGAAAATCGACCACAAATTGTGGTCGGATTTTAATTTCTTTTAAAAAAGCGACTACAAGTGGTAGTTTTTTTATTTTAAAAAATCAAAATAATTATTAAAATAATTTTAGTATTAATTATTATTTATTTTGCAAATGAAAAAAAATAAAAAAACCGACCACTTTTTTTAAAAAAGAAAATTAAAAAATATTTTAAAAACCAACTACTTGTGGTTGGTTTTTGAATAATTTTTAATTTTTATTTTTTTAAAATCGATTACTAGTGGACGGTTTTCGGAAAAAAAATAATTAAAAAATATATAAAAAACGACCACTTGTGGTAGGTTTTTGATTATTTTTAATTTTTTTTTAAAAGCGACCACTTGTGGTCGGTTTTTTTATTTTTTTTAAAAAAAGTGACCACAAGTGTTCGCTTTTATATTTTAAAAGATTATAATAATTAATTAAATAATTTTATTATTAATTATTATTTATTTTTCAAATAAAAATTTAAAAAGTAATACAAAACCGACCACTTGTGGTCGGTTTTTTTTTTTTTTAAAAGCGACCACAAGTGGTCTCTTTTATATTTTAAACTAGTGAGAAGAAGGCACGGGCCCAACATCTATTCTAAATTAATATTATAATAATAATCATATCAATTATTGTGACATTTTTTGAATTTTAAAAATTAAATAAATTTATTTTTTAAAGTAATTTTTGCATATATTCTTAAAATATATTAAATTATAAATTATTATGATTTATTATTTAAATATATAATTTTATTTCAAAAATTTAATTCACGATCAAAATTAAACTCTACAAATGTATAAATTAATAAAGAGTCTGAAAAATCAAATTCGATGGGCCTATATTACTGTTTTTCAGATAACACGGGCCCAGTATATGTTATTTTTTTATCTCAAATAATGTGATCCAAATAGAATTTAGATAATCAATCTTACTTTTAATACGTTTTTAGATATTTTAAGTTGTTAACTATTGTAGTTTATAATATTTTTTTTGTTTTTAAATAATATATGTTACTCTCTTTGTCCAAACTTTTGTAGCGTTGATAGTCAATTATATTTTAAAAATAATTTAAGTTTTTAATTATTGTGATTTATTATACTATTCTTCTATTCCAATTTAAATGCCATTGATATAATTTTGAGAGTCAATCAAATATTTTATATCTTTTAAAAATTTTCAAGTTGTTAATTATTGTGATTTATAATATTTTTTACGTACTTTTTGAAATATTTTACACATTATTTTTTCTTTTAGATATTTTAAATTGTTAACTATTGTAATTTATAATACTTTTTTATGTAATTTTCAAATAATATATGTTACTTCCCTTGTCCAAAATTTTGTGGCATTGATAGTCTATTGCATATTTTAAATAATCTAAGTTTTTAATTATTGTGGTTTATAAAACTTTTTCTTATATTTTAATTTAAGTGGCACAATGCTTAGACTATAATAATTAATTAGAGGCGATATAGTAAAATTACGATTGAAGCAAAGAAACAAACATGTCTTAAATTATTCACAATAACTAATAAGAAGTGATATAACAAAATTACTACAAAAAGTACATGTGATTTTTTTTTAAAATTGGCCTCATATAAGACGTGAAGTTAATTTAAAACATCAAAAGTTAACTTATCATTTTATATCTATTTTATTTTATTATTAAATATATATTTTTGTAATATTTAGATGACTTATAATAATTAATTAGGATGATATTTAGTAAAATTATGATTGAAACAGTTGAAGCAGACATGTCATATATGTGTGTGTATGTATAGGTATATATATATATATAGTATAAACATATAATATAGTGAACGTATATTAATGACATAAGATAAACCAACCGATAATTCAACTGAGTATTTGTGAATTACGTTGTTGTATATTATTATGGGGTAGTAAAATCGGGTATGTAATGTATATAGTATGGATTTGAATACGGAGAGCCAATTGAATATATATATAGATATAGATATAGATATAGATATATATACGTATATCTCGTGTAGTGATGAAATAGATATACTATTTTGTGTCAATACAATATTGAGACACGTATATTATTGAAGTTGTAATAATATAAGACTAGTATTACAAGGTATATATACATATATCTCGTATAGTTGCATATTCAGTAATCGAAAACTCGAAAATTGAATCTATATATCAAAATATTTTGAATAATGCACTGATATCATACTATTGAGGAAATAGATATACTATTTTGTGTGAATGTAGATACGCGTATATTGTTGAAGTTGTAATAACGTAAGACAAGTAATCGATAATTTATTTGATTAACACGTTGTATTACGAGGTATATATAGATCTAATTAAAATCGATAATTTATCTGATTAACACATTGTATTATGAGGTATAATATCGTAATTAAAATTTAATTAACCAAAAATTTATCGTAATTTGTAAAATTCATTGATATTATCATTCGATTGAGGAAATATACTACTCATGTTAATGTGATGATAAAATAACTAAATATCTGATTTATATATATATATATATATATATATATATATATATTTATATATGCATTGTATTAAATTAATTGGATATTGTTATAAATATTATAAAATTTATTAAAAAAATAATTTTTATTTCCGTAATCTATTTTAATATCCACATTTTTATTACGTTTCCTAAAATAGCAGCCTTAATTCAATTCAATTTTCTGAATTCATTTACTTTGTAGCCACATTTTATATATGTCTATGTCAATTTTAGCCTAAATTCATTTTCAATTTGATCTCAAATTAAAATCTCCAATTTCAATTTCATTTGACTCCTCTCAATTTTAATCATAGCCATTGATCTCATCCGATCAATGGCTGAGATTAAATCCACCATTTATCACACTTTTAAATAAAATAACTCAAACCCTAATTTATTTTTCATAAAAATAGCCACACCCTCATCTCCCCCTTTCTCTCTCTCTATCAACGACGACGGAACTAACGTTAAGCCGCCAGCCATCAACGGAATCCCAGCGCCGCCAGTCGTCACTGCTACAGCTTTCTCCGTTAAGCCGCCGCCAGCCTTCGCTGCTCCAGCCGCCAGCCATCTCCACCAACACCAGCAGCACCACCAGCTGGTGAAGCAGTCGTCCACCAGCCAGCCGGCAGCCTCTGTTTAGAGGTAAACTCCGTTAACTCCATTATGATTAACATAAAACTTTGAGGGTTTGTATAGCAACACTATTATTATAGCAACAAAAGCATCCAAGAGGGTTACTACATAGGAGAAAGGAAAAAAAATATTCTTATAAATACCATTAATCGTGGTAAAGTCTACAAATATCTACATGAATAAGATAAAAAGTGCCAATCAAAAGAGTTAAAGCAAAGCTCTTTAATCCCATAGATTGAACTAATGTTCTAAAAGATAGGGTCTCTAGGTAAGTTTACTTGTCTTTGAAAGTTTCGAGATATGATCCATAAGTCCCACAGATTTTTAGTCTTCAATGTTTGAAAGATTCCACGTTTTCAAGATAATCATTAAGAACGTGCATAGTATATTTAGTTATGATTTCATAATAATAAAGATTTTCAATATTACGCAATTTTCTTATTTGGTAAAACTCCAATACAAGGAGTCACATAATATATTTTATTAATATTTCATTTAGAGTTCTCCAATACTGTCTATATTCCTTGTGCTGTATCTTTCTAAATTATGGCATCAAGACCAGAATTTAGTTTCTTTACTTTTCTAAAAGATAAGGTTGATCTTGCTTAAGGGTTTTAGAATATCTATACCTTGAGTATACATAAACTTGTACAATGTGCTCAAAGTTCAGTCATGTTGTAGACATGTAGTAACTTAAAAATGGAGTTGCGTATCTTTTAATTTGCTAAGCTCATTATTTACGATATTGCAGTTTTCCGTGAGAGAATCTATAAGCAGATTGAAGCTGCCATTTTGAAATATCAAGAAATTAAGAAAAATATCAAAGGTATGTGGACATAGTGAGGCCGTGTGGGGACTTGTGCGATTCACTATTGTTGTTATCATTCTTTGGTTGTTTATATTGAAGTCTAGTGAAGCCGTGTGTGGCCTTGAGCGATTCACTAGCATTGTTCTTGACATCTTGTTGGTTTTGTTGTTGCTTGAAAATTGTATTGTGAACTTGATCTTGAATGTTTAGGGACTTGATAGGTGTTTTTCTGTTTTGAATGTGATTATATTTGGTGAGTTGGTAGGTTAAAAATAATTAAGTGTAGGGACTTTAAGGGTGACACGGTAGGTTGAAAGTGGTTAAGAGCAGGAACTTTGAAGGGGATTTTGTGTTTTAAATGTGACTTGTTTGACGACTTAGTAACTTGAAAATGGTTAAGTCTAGGGACTTTGAAGGGGATTTTTTTTTATTTTGAATGTGGTTTGTTAGGTCACTTAGTTGCTCGAAAATGGTTGAGTCTAGGGACTTTGAAGGGTATTTTTTTGTTTTGAATGTGTTTTTGTTTTGATACTTAGTTGCTTGAAAATGGTTTAGTTGGTGACTTTATTTGTTGAAAATGCTTAAGTTTTGGTGACTTTAATAGTGAATTAGTGTTTAGGAGGTGATGTGGTTGGTGACTTTATTAGTTGAAAATGCTTAAGTTTTGGTGACTTTAAAAGTGAACTTTTATTTAGAAGGTGATGTTGTTGGTTACTTTATTTGTTGAAAATGCTTAAGTGCCGGTGACTTTAATAGTGAATTAGTGTTTAGAAGGTGATGTTGTTGGTGACTTTATTTGTTGAAAATGCTTAAGTTTTGGTGATTTTAATAGTGGATTAGTGTTTAGGAGGTGATGTGGTTGGTGACTTTATTAGTTGAAAATGCTTAAGTTTTGATGACTTTAAAAGTGAACTTTTGTTTAGAAGGTGATGTTGTTGGTTACTTTATTTGTTGAAAATGCTTAAGTGCTGGTGACTTTAATAGTGAATTAGTGTTTAGAAGGTGATGTTGTTGGTGATTTTATTTGTTGAAAATGCTTAAATTTTGGTGACTCTAATAGTGGATTAGTGTTTAGGAGGTGATGTGGTTGGTGACTTTATTAGTTGAAAATGCTTAAGTTTTGGTGACTTTAAAAATGAATTTTTGTTTAGAAGGTGATGTTGTTGGTGACTTTATATGTTGAAAATGCTTAAGTTTTGGTGACTTTAATAGTGAATTAGTGTTTATGAGGTGATGTGGTTGGTGACTTTATTAGTTGAAAATGCTTAAGTTTTGGTGACTTTAAAAGTGAACTTTTATTTAGAAGGTGATGTTGTTGGTTACTTTATTTGTTGAAAATGCTTAAGCGCCGGTGACTTTAATAGTGAATTAGTTTTTAGAAGGTGATGTTGTTGGTCACTTTATTTGTTGAAAATGCTTAAGTTTTGGTGACTTTAATAGTGAATTAGTGTTTAGGAGGTGATGTAGTTGGTGACTTTATTAGTTGAAAATGCTTAAGTTTTGGTGACTTTAAAAGTGAACTTTTGTTTAGAAGGTGATGTTGTTGGTGACTTTATTTGTTGAAAATGCTTAAGTTTTAGTGACTTTAATAGTGAATTAGTGTTTAGGCGGTGATGTGGTTGGTGACTTTATTAGTTGAAAATGCTTAAGTTTTGGTGACTTTAAAAGTGAACTTTTGTTTAGAAGGTGATGTTGTTGGTTACTTTATTTGTTGAAAATGCTTAACTGCCAGTGACTTTAATAATGAATTAGTGTTTAGAATGTGATGTTGTTGGTGACTTTATTTGTTGAAAATGCTTAAGTTTTGGTGACTTTAATAGTGGATTAGTGTTTAGGAGGTGATGTGGTTGGTGACTTTATTAGTTGAAAATGCTTAAGTTTTGATGAATATAAAAGTGAATTTTTGTTTAGAAGGTGATGTTTTTGGTTACTTTATTTGTTGAAAATGCTTAAGTGCTGGTGACTTTAATAGTGAGTTAGTTTTTAGAAGGTGATGTTGTTGGTGACTTTATTTGTTGAAAATGCTTAAGTTTTGGTGACTCTAATAGTGGATTAGTGTTTAGGAGGTGATGTGGTTGGTGACTTTATTAGTTGAAAATGCTTAAGTTTTGGTGACTTTAAAAGTGAACTTTTGTTTCGAAGGTGATGTTGTTGGTGACTTTATTTGTTGAAAATGCTTAAGTTTTGGTGACTTTAATAGTGAATTAGTGTTTAGGAGGTGATGTGGTTGGTGACTTTATTAGTTGAAAATGCTTAAGTTTTGGTGACTTCAATAGTGAACTTTTGTTTAGAAGGTGATATTGTTGGTTACTTTATTTATTGAAAATGCTTAAGTGCCGGTGACTTTAATAGTGAATTAGTGTTTAGAAGTTAGTTTCGTTGGTGCCTTTGTTAGTTGAAAAAGCTTAAGTATTGGTGACTTTAAAAGTGAATTATTGTTTAGAAGGTGATGTTGTTGGTGACTTTATTTGTTGAAAATGCTTTATCTAATTAGTTGAATCTGATTGATTGCGTAGATGGAACATGATTATAGCTGGATATATCACCGGAACAATGATAATAGAATGGGTATTAGGGAGGAATTTGTTGAGGGTGTCAAAAGATTTGTTGTACATGCTAAGACACTTTGATCTTTGAACATGTTTTTGGGAAATTCGTTGTCCTTGTGTTAGATGTGATGGTATAAATCTTGTAAGTAAAGAAGATGTAAAGGAGCATCTTTATAGAAAGGGGTTTCACGAGGACTTTTTAAGAATGGTTGGTATTCATGGTGATGTTGTGCAAAATAACTCTGTTGTTTGAGAAAGTAGTAGGTCTACAGGGCATAATGAATATCAAGATACTAGGATGACAGAAATGGTGCACGATGCTATTGGGATGCAACACGGGGTTGACTTTAGGGAAAATGTTGAAGATGTTCCTAATAGCGAAGCCGGCAATTTCTACGAAGAATTACATGTTGCTAGTCATTTTTTTTATGGGTGTTCGCACTCTCGTTTGTCTGTTTCTGTTAGATTATTAAGTATTAAATCTGACTAAAATATTGCGGAAGGCGGAATGGACTCAATTATAGACTTTATTGAAGAGTTAGTTGACCTCGACTTGGAAGTTCCTGATTCTTTCTATAGGGCAACAAGATTGGTGTCAAAGTTAGGTCTCTCCTCGGTTAGAATTGATTGTTGTAAAAATGGTTGCATGTTATACTTTAAGGGAGATGCTAACCTAGAGTTCTGTAAGTTTTGTTAGCACCCTCGATATAAGCGTGGTTCTACTGAAAATCAAATTGCTATTAAGGCGATGCATTATTTACCTCTTATACTAAGGTTGAAGAGGTTGTATGCTTCAAACAGCTCAGCTCTTCATATGAGATGTCATAGTGAAAATAGTAGGTCCACTGGTGTTATGTGTCATCCATCTGATGGAGAAGCTTAGAAGCATTTTAATGCAACTTATCCAGATTTTGCAACTGAGCCACGAAACATTCGATTGGGATTATGTGCAGATGGGTTCTCCCCTAGGTCATCTGAGGAGTCGATACCTACTCCTACGTATGTGGGGTCACTACATGGGTCTACACCGACCCATTCTGCTCTTATCCCAGTGCCACCGCCAGCACAGTACTATTGGACGACAGCTGGCCCCTCCAGACATCTACCATCATTGATACCCTCCTGTAGCAGTCATGCAGCTTCGCACAGTGATTCTGCTGGATCTATTGGGTTGTCAGATCTTCAGCTTGGAGACACTCCATCTGGTGCTTCAGATCCGCCCACACCAGTGCATCCACCATCACTTAATAGACAGCTAGGAGACAAAGATGATTCTAGGAGGATTTATGTTGTTCCAGTTGCGAGAGAGTAAGATTTCTACATATAATAACGTTACTCATTTTTTTATTACTATTTTATTGTTCTCGATGAAATTACTGTTTGATCTTGTGTTGTAGGTTTAGGCCGGATGCTGGAGTTGGACAAACGACGTGAATTTGCATTAGTCGGCACTTCAATGACTACTGGATCAGCTGGTAAATGGTTCCAGAACTTGACAGAGCGAGAATGTTTGAAGAATTTAAGGTAAGGATTTAACTTATCGACTACTTATTAATAATTTGTTAGAACACAAGATTGAATATTATATTTTGGTTGTAGAAATTTTACTGGTGGGATGATGCAAATCAATTTCTTATAAAGAAGAACTTTTTCATAACATGTAGAGCCAGATTTAAGGATCTCTTGGAATATGCCTGAAGGAAATCGGTAAAACCTAAGTGGATTCTTGAACTCTTATGGCCACTGTATCAGCGCTACTGGAATAGCCCCGAATACCAATTATTGACGAAAAAAGGAAAAAGATCCCGAGCATCATCCAAGGGTGGCTCCCTACATACTGTTGGTGCTAGAAGTACTCTTGTTGTGAAGGAAAAATTGGTATGTAACTTTTACAGTTTAAATTCTTTGTTTCTATTTAAATTTTTTAATTATTTGAACATTGATAATTTTTTCATATGCAGGAAAAAGAAAAGGGTAGGGAACTACTAAATGTTGAGATTTTCGAGGAGACTCATCTGAGAAAAAAAAAGAACCCGACTGATGAAGATGTCTGGGTTGAACCTCGTGCAAAAGTTGTCCACGTAAGAAACAAATTTTGAATTTATAAATCTTTTTCTCAAAGTTGATATTATTCAATTATAACTACTTTTGTATTTTTTTACTGTTAGTATTAACTTTACTTTGAATATAGGACGAATTTATGCGTCTTGTTGGTGAGTATCGTAGTAGTCAGCCTCCTAAAAGTCAGGGTGACCCAATACCCCCGCATGTATGGAATGAGTTATGGAAAAAGGCTTCGGGTCCTGCAAATAGAGGCCATTTCTACAAATGTCACACTGAATTTTTGGTGATAATATTAGGTGTTCGTCCGGCCCTACATACTCTAGATCTTTGGTTGATACAGAAACCATTGTAAGACTACAAAATATGGTTTCTCAACTCACTGAAGAGCTTGCTGAACAGAGAGAGAGGGGTATGCTGAACAGAGTGCGAGGCAAAAGAAGACGGAGGAGGCAACAACATCACAAATCAGGATACTGCAGCAGCAGTTCAGTTCTTTCATTCAGACTGGGGGGTTATTCCTCCGTGTCCTGGTGATGCAGTTCGGACTGCAAAAGGTCTAGGCCCCCTGGATGATTTCAGCATGGATGATGATATGGAAGACGAGGACGAATTCGATGATGATGACAGTTAGTTTTTTTATTTTTGTATGTCTTGTACTTTAAATTTAGACATTTTGTTGTTTGAAACTATTGTTGTAGTTTTTTCGTACTCACCTTTGTTGGACATTTTGTATGTGTTGTGCATTTATGAAAATTTCCATTTGGTTTTTTCTTCTTCTTGTTGTTGTTGTATTTTCATTTTGGATACTGCTGTATATTGTTGTTATTGCATGTTGTATTTGGGTTTTGCAAAATTTTTTTAAATTCTCAGAAAAACCGACTACATGTGGTCGGTTTTTCAATAAATTTATTTATTAATTATATAAAAACCGACCACATGTGGTAGTTTTTTAATTTAATTAATTTAATAAAAAAACCGACTACATGTGGTCGGTTTTAAATTAAATTAATAAATTAATTTTATAAAAAACCGACCACATGTGAGGAGGAGTGTTATAAATTAATAAATCCATCCTTGTGTTAATTACATCCATAATAAGTTTAGTACATATGTCTTCTATGCACCAACTTGAGGGGGAGTGTTAGAATATGAGGAGAAATAGGAATAGCGTATAAAATCCTACTTGAAAAAGGATTGTAACATAGTATTAGGAAAAAGATTGTAACGTAGTATCCTATTAGGAAAAGGATTGGAATGTAGTGTCTACAAATAGAGCCTCAATGTAATAATATAGTTACAACAATTCAATAATATTTTTCTCTTATATTTTCTCACACAACCCTTTTAAGATAGGCTCCAATCTCATTAACTTGGAAATGACTTGATACATAACATGCCCCTTTATCTGATTTTTTTCAAACATTTGAGACACTCTTTAAAAAATGGATGTTGACTCCACATATTACTGTACTTAAAAGCTATTTTTCTCCTTGGTTGAATTCCACTCAACTTGACATGACTAGAACTGCGAGATCACTCACTCCCTCATTCAGAAAATGGGTACTACACCCTAGCACGCAACTCATATAACCATTCTCCATTAATGACGGACCAGTCAATCTTTGAGAAAATCTTGTTTGTTTCCCCCTTGTTATTCCAAGTAAATATGCAACTTATGCTATCCATTTCCTCTAGATTACATGTGTTAATACACTCCTAAAAATCAAAAACTTTAGCCACAAACATTAGATTTTCACCAACTTTGTCCCTTTGATGCAGAATAGAATTACAATCCCCAAGTACCAACCAAGGCATGTGAATACCAAAACTTAGTTGTGCTAAATATCTCCATAGACCCTTTCTTTCCTCTCTATCATTAATTGCATACACAAAGGTAATGTGAAATTTCTTTTGTAGTTGTAGATCTTTGATCAAACAAGTTACTGCCTGGTCATTCTATGAACATAGATGAAACTCACATTTGTCTTCTCTATACCCCACACAAATTCTACCGTTATAATAGAAATTATGACTGGAACGATACCTCCAACCTCCAAACAAACTACCTTCTATTCTACTAATAGCATATTGCTTTATTATAGTTTCCAAAAGACCAAACAAATATATATATATATGTATAGGGGCAGAGCTACCATTTGCCGAGGGGGTTCGGATGAACCCTCTTCGGTGAAAAATTATACTATATATGCATGGTTAAAATTATTTTTTATGAATATATATATTAGATGTTGAACCCCTAAAGTTAGTTCGTATGTTCATTTATGAACCCCTTAGTGAATATCCTGGTTCCGCTACTATATATATATATATATATATATATATATATAACTGATTATAGAGAAGTTGTACCTCATTTTGCTTCATGAGGCCATTAAGGCCTCTAATATTCCAAACGAGCAAGTTAAGCATTCCCCAAAGGGACTGGTTGTAGCGCTCCATTTTTCTTGAGAAAAGTAAAATTTAATGTGACGACTCTTACAGCTACATTCTTCATAGCCCGAGGTTGCTTTGCTTCTACTTTTTGCATGGGATGCAATTTTCTGTATTCCTTTTTCTTTTGTCCATACTTCTGACAGTGTGCACATAATGAGGGCTTTCAATCATATGTCACCTTTTGACTGATGACTACTCCTTTTTCATCCCTAAACATTACCTCCTCCAGCAAGATCCTATCCACCTTTACCTCAACTACAAGCCTTGCAAAACTCAATCTCAATTTCTGTTTAGTATGCTTATCAACCATTAAAGGTTTCCCCACAAGGCTACCAATCTTACTCAAACCCTTAGCACTCCAATATTTGAAGTCTAGGTCAGGTAACTTGATCTATATTGGAATCGTCATTAGTTCTTCCTTAGAGAATTCCATCTCTGATGTCCATGCTTTGATAATTAAAGGCTTGTTGTCAAAGTGGAAAATACCCCCTCCCAGTAGCACCTCATGTTTTCCCTCATCAGTATCAAATCGAACCAAAACTATTTCGTTCTTCATCATTGCTACCTTGTTTATACCATAGTTTACCCAAATTCATTGGATGTAACCATTCAAAACAGCAAATGTTAGGTGAGCACTAAAAATGTAGCAAACAACAACACTCTGCCAATAGTCCACTTCAGAGCTAATATCATCCAAATCAATTTCACCAATAGTTGTTCACCCACAATCGTAGGATTTACATATTCTAATGTGAACCCTGCATTAGCAATTTTAGATATATCAAAGTTCTCCCAAATTGAGCTGATCTTTGTTGATTGCAACTCACTTTGGTCAACTTCATCAGCACAGTATAACCACTTACTAGCTGATGCACTGTTCTCTGTCAATTCCTTCACACGCTCTTTTACCGAAGTAGTTACCTTTAATTGGTGTAGTTTTGAAATCGCAGTCGAATTTACCTGAGACGAAGCTCCTAGAGCATCCAATTGCTTCGTCCACATTACTGTTGCATTGGATTTCCCCGAATGTATCTAAAAAATTTGTGATCGTTCGGGCAGGTTTGACTTCGTATTCTTTACTTGTAAACATGGTGTTGAATTTTTCTGCAGGATCATTTTCTTAGGCCTCCTACCCATGGTAGGTGCATGTTATCTTAACGTGCACGGGGAGAGCTCAGAACCTCGCACAACCCATTTTTACTATTGCTATTTTCGTAGCTTTAGTTAATGATTATAGGCCATGTATAATTTTGCTTGATGTCTTATTTATCTACAATTTATGTTTGTTGGGTTCAATTGGTGTGAATGGAAAATGAAAAGTTGCTTGGAAGGGACACAATTCTTCGAGTAAAAGACACACTATTTCGGGAAAAAGGTATGACTGTTTGGATGGTTGTGGCTGTTCGAAAAAAATACACTTTTTCGAATGGACAGACATGACTGTTCAGAAAGGATACACCTTTCCAGTGAATCATTGCCACCTTTCGGAAGGGGCACTTAATGACTATATAAACCTACATTTTTCCACAGGTTTAGTATGAATTTTTCTGCACTTGAAAACATTTCTTGTCTTTTAAATACTCCGTGTGATCATCTAACTGTTGTGTGAGTTCGAAGAGAATTCAATAGTTTGAGGTACCACTACAATTGGATTATTAAGCCATTTTATCTTGGAAGAAAAATTTTGCAACCTCGGGTACTTGAAGGGAATTATTTCCATAAGGACACTCTGTGAATTTGGAGGACTTGACTTTTTCTGCTTCATCTAATTTTCTTTAAAATACTGAAAACACACTTCTTTGAAAGGTTGTTTTTGATCTTGTGTTGAAGGTGTTGGAAACTTCATAAGTGTTCTTGATTTATTCTTGAACTTGTGTTGAAGTTGTTTTGCCAAAATACAAATTTTTGTGTACCCGAAAACAACAATCTTAAAGAAATAATTGAAAAAAAAATTATATTTTTTTTGCTTGTTTGGTGAAATTGTCTTTTCGCTAAAGTTTTTTTTTTTTCATAATATGTATTTTTTGGTTTCTGGAGATTAAAGTTTTCAGCTTTCTACTTCGTTTGAACTTAATAAGTGATTTGAAGAAATTAAATTTTCATCATAAGTTAGAGATTATTCGGTTGATGATTGGAAGTCATAAAAACTTCATCGTTAAACTAGAAACAAGGGGTGTTTAAAGTTGCTACAACTTTATAAGTAGTATTTCGATATACTAAAAATTTACTGTCTTGTTGTGACAGGAAAATGACTACTGACAGTCATGTGCATGATACTAGAACGACTGTGGCAGCAACTACTGTTGCTACAACGAGTCGTACGAGTGCTCCGCAGGCAATGGCACTAGCGGAGAAATTCGAAAAATTCAAGGGTGTTGATTTTAAAAGGTGGCCGCAGAAGATGTTCTTCTACCTTACAACTTTATGTCTTCAAAGATTCACATTTGAAGAAGCTCCAGAGGTGCCCAAGGGAACTTCAGAACAGGAGAAATTTGTCACTATGGAGGCGTGAAAATACTCCGATTTCCTATGCAGGAATTACATTCTAAATGGCCTCCAAGATGAACTATATAATGTGTATAGTGGAATGAAGACGACAAAAAATTTGTGGGGGCGCTAGAAAGAAAATACAAAACTGAGGATGCTGGAACCAAAAAGTTCTTTGTTGCAAAATTCCTTGAGTTTAATAATGACTGACAGCAAGTTTGTTGTATCTCAAGTCCAGGAACAACAAATTATCATCCACGATCTCCTCGCGGAAGGTATGAGTTTGATGAATACCTTTGTTGAACATATTAAAAATGTTCTTAATGTTCACATGAACTTAATTGTAGGTATGATTGTGAACGAGGCATTTCAAGTCGCGACAATAATAGAGAAGTTACCTCCTATGTAGAAGGACTTCAAGAACTACTTAAAACATAAGCGAAAGGAGATGAGAGTCGAAGATCTTATAGTAAGACTGCGCATTAAAGAAGACAACAAAGCCGTGGAAAGAAGGTCGAAAGGAATCTGCAATAAGTGGAGCAAATATTGTAGAAGATGACCATAACAACTTCAAAAAGTGAAAGAAAGCTGGACATGAAAACAATCAACCTAAGAAGAAATTCAAGGAAAAATGCTTTAAATATGACAAGATTGACCACAAGTCAACGGATTGTGGTGTCCAAAAGAAAGGTAAAAAGAAGGATCAAGCAAATATGGCTGAATCCAAGAAAGAAAGAAACGATTTATATGCCATGTTGTCTGAATGCAACTTGGTGGGAAATCCTCGAGAATGGTAGATGTATTCCGGTGCCATCGGCCACATTTGTGCAAATAAGGAGTTGTTTTCTGCTTTTTCTCCAGCTCAAGGCGAAGAGAAGATATATATGGCCAATTTTGCAACTGTCACACCCCTTTTTTTTTTAACTCCAAAAAGGATTCATTTTAAGGTTTCTAAAGGGTTTTATTATCAAAGTGATAAAAAATAAAAAATTGTTTCGAAAAAGGATTATTTTTACATTCAAAACTCAACATTCAAAACTCAGAGTCGCACTTGGCATAATCTGGTGTGCCAAGTCACCTTTGGAAATCCTTTTCAAAACGGTTTTGACTCTAGAACTGATCCGCGAACAGAGATTCCGACTAAGGAATTCTGTTGACCGAGAGAAAGGTGTTAGGTACCCCTCGGTCCCGTGGTTTGACCAAGATTTCTTGGTGAAGCGTATTGGCTATTTTGGCACTAAGGACATATAAATTACATAAACACATAAACAAGCATCCAAACACACGAAAACAAAAATAATCCAAAATATAGTGTTCAGTCCAATTATACAGTCCAAAATAAATAAAAATACGAAAGTAAATCCTATCTAACCTACACTATTCCTAAACTACACTCCAACGCTTTACCCGATGCCTTGGGCCTTCATCACGGATGTCCTCCAAATACAAAATGCTTCGGGGCATTTCCTGGCGAATAAATACAAGTAATCACGGGGCATTCCCCGACTAAAATAATACATTTCCAATTGCAAGAACTAAAACCAAACCATTCAACTCAAATTCCACATTCAAACATTCAATAAGAAAAACACTTATTCCTAAATTTTTGCCTACCCGGACCTACTTTTGCCTATCTATTTCAACATATTATGATACTATCGAGGAGTTGACAATTAGACGCAAAGTAACAATAACAATGAATCAAAACAACTAAGTTACTCATCTTTTATCAAATTTCGATCCCCCCGAATCCATTAACCAATGATTAACACATGCTTCGATTGTCAATTCAAGTTTTCATAATCTGAATTCAACATCAACAAATATTCATGATTCAAACATCATGAAATCAAACAATGACAGATTCACGCATTATCAATTCGCCACACAAAACGTCAAAACTTAAAATTACCCAAAGAAAGGAGATGAGAAATGGACCTCAATTCAGAACTTTCGAAGAATATTTCTTGATAGAATAAAGAAATCCACTCCCGATAGCCTCGAACCGTACCTCAATCACAACAAAGATCCAACTCGATATCGCAAATTCTCTGAACAAATTTGAATCCAGAATCGACTCCAAGCAGAATTGAATTGATCCCAAACAGAATTGAAGAAGAATATTCACTCAATCGAGAAAGAAATTATAAAAAGAACTAAGAAAAGAACTGTATCAAAATCCCATCAAAGTCAACTAGAATCTCAACGGAAAATCAAACCAAATGTCAATTTCAGCTAATTTTAGTTACTGGTTCTGACTTTTAATGGCGAGAAGGATGATTTTTGGGTCAGTGATGGTTTAACCGACGTATGGTAACGGATTTCGGAGACATCATCGCCGGAAAGCTTCTATGCTGGTCGGATCTTGCACACCTTCCTCAATTTCTCACTGTTTCTATTTTTGAACCTCATAATTTTACTCTCTCTCTCGTGTTGCTGCGTCAATCCCTCTCTGCGTGTAGTGGTGTATGAGAATTTCCCCATGAGGTCCTGTACGTATATGACGAAGGTGGTACGAGTATGAGGGTAGTTGTGTGAAGGGTCTAAAAATGATGAAGGATCTGTGCGTATGGTGTATATGGCGCGAATCCCCCTTTTTTTCTGTATGTGTGTGTTGGTTGTTGCGTGCTTGCGTATGTTCTGGGAGGAGAGTGTGGACGATGGTCTGTGTATGAATTGTGTATGCTCTATATATTTTGTAAAGGAGAATTGGCGGCCCTGATAAAGAAGGAGGAGTGTCTATTTTCTATGGCGAGAGAATGTGATCATAATGATAATGTAGGTCCCACCTTATATTGTTATGGGGTATTGTTGCTGTGAGTAAAAACATATGTTTCTCCTCACATGTCGTGTATGATGTGTACATATTCCTTTTGGTGAGGTGTCCTTTGTTTTTTTTGTGTGAGTTTGTTAGGAAAAGATAAAATTAGTTAGGAGTTGTTATTTTTTTGTCATTTTTGTGGAGTATAATTATACGGGTGAGGGTGCGTAATAACAAGAGGTAAAATGGTAAAACTAAGTTGTGAAGGGACGAAATTACGTGTCTACATCATGTCCCCTTTGAATGTAAATACGAAGTATTTTCAGACAAAGAAGTAGACAACGAGATAGAATTTTTTTCTGACCATTATTCAAAGAGAATGAAACAGAAGGAAGGAGTGAAACCGAGTCTACATCAGGACATCCTAACTACCCAAGTTATGAAGAAATTAAGTCCCAGGTATCTCAAAGAATTAGAATAAGAGGGACTATACCAAGTTGGAGAGTCGACTGAGGTTCCATCAAGGTTCCAATCGCGGCTCTGTCATTACATCAAAAGAACGAAAATTACAATAGTTAAAAAGATAAATAAAATTACAAAAGTCCTATCTATGCAGCTTTTTTTGAACTCTTGACTTGAGTTTCATCACCCTATTCTTCAGGCTGACTCCTGACTTTCAATTTTTTAATTTGTTGCTTGGCTTTTAGTTGTTTCACCTTGTTTCTTGACTTTTCATTTATTCGTCTTGTGCTTCGGGCGGGCTCCAATGTTGCTTGAGTTATCAAAATAAGAAAGTGCGCCTCCTTACAAATATCGCTTGAATTACCCAAATAAGGAAGTGTGTATCCTTACAGATGTTGCTTGAATTACCCAAACAAAGAAGTGCGTCTCCTTACAGATGTTGCTTGAATTACCCAAAACAAGGAAGTGCATCTCCTTACAAATGCCGGTTGAATTACCCAAACAAGGAAGTGCATCTCCTTACAAATGCCGCTTGATTACCCAAACAAAGAAATGTGTCTCCTTACAAATGTTGCTAGAAATACCCAAACAGGAAAGTGCGTCTCCTTATCAATGACTCTTGAATTACCAAAATAAGGAAGTGCGTCTCTTTACCAATGCCACTTAAATTACCAAACCAAGGAAGTGTGTCTTCTTACCAATGCTGCTTGAATTACACAAACAAGGAAGTGCGTCTCTTTACAAATGTTGCTAGAAATACCTAAACAGAAAAGTGTGTCTCCTTACCAATGCCTCTTAAATTACCAAAACAAGAAAGTGTGCCTCCTTACCAATGCCTCTTAAATTACCAAAACAAGAAAGTGTGTCTCCTTACCAATGCTGCTTGAATTACCCAAGCAAGGAAGTGCATCTCCTTACAAATGTCGCTTGAATTACCCAAACAAAGAAATGTGTCTCCTTATCAATGCCGCTTGAATTAAACAAACAAGAAAGTGCGTCTTCTCATAAATGCCCTTGAATTATCCAAACAAGGAAGTGTGTCTCCTCACCAATGTTTCTTGAATTACCCAAACAAGAAAGTGCGTCTCCTCACAAATGTCACTTAAATTTCCCAAATAAGGAAGTGTGTCTCCTCACAAATACTGCTTGAATTGCCCAAATAGGAAAGTGCATCTCCTTACAAATATCTCTTGAATTACTCAAATAAGAAAGTGCATCTCCTTACAAATGTCGCTTGAATTACCAAAATAAGGAAGTGCATCTCCTTACAAATGTTTCTTACATTGTCCAAACAAGGAAGTGTGTACCCTTACAAATGTTTCTTGAATTACCCAAACAAGGAAGTTCGTCTCCTTATGAATATTGCTTGAATTACCCAAATAAGGAAGTGTGTCTCCTAGAGATATTAGATTATGAGTTTTACCATGGCTTTGAATAGCAAATCTGTGTAGCAACATTGTCTCTTGCATTTGTAAAAGTGAGAATATTACGGCCTTTGATGTTTAGGCTTTGAAATTCTTGATTCGAAGGTAGCATACATTCCTGTTTCATACAAAGAAAAATTGTTAGTTTAAAACATGATGGCTGGTTTGTGGCTTTGGCTTTTGGCAATTGTTCTTGCCCCCATCACATTTAACCTTTCTTCCAACCGTTACATATATTATTGACTCGATGCATCATTGACCCAAACTCAGATTATTAAGAATGACTTTGAAACAAACACTGTATCTTTGCTTTGTCATGATCTTCAGATAAACCCTTTGACCTTTGGTATTTCCATAAGTTCCCATACTTGTCTATTGACAGAACTTTCGGTATGCCTTATTTCGGATCACAATCATGTCTCTTTCATATGTTGGCCTTTTGTCTCGCTTTTTGCAATTGAAGAAGCTGGTAGCTAGTTTTGAAATCTTTTCTCACTTGTTTTGATATGGACTTAACTCAAAGACAAGAGAAAATGACAATAATTTTTATTTTATTTGGGTAACTGAATCAAGAAAATAAAAATAAAAATATAACTAAAGAGAAGAAAAAAAAACAATGAATGTCCCCATTGAAAAAGATGAAAGAAAAATTTATCTGAAAATGACAGTCAACTCTAATGATTATGACATGCATTTTGGATTAAGCTTCCTGATCTTTCCATCTAAACTTTTTACCAATTGTTGTTGAGTTAATAGCCTTGAAACCGAGTTGTTTCCTTAGGTCAATTGCATTTAAGACCTCATTCGGCTAGTGACACCTTGAAGGGTTTTCGCCAACAAGCCTCTCTCATTTTCTTTTTCTCAGTTCACCATTATCTTATGGTGTCTATGAGAGTTTTTCACCATTGAGACTCTCTCATTTTTGTTCTCTCAGCTCACCATTTTCCCATGGTGTTCGTGAGGGTTTTTCACAAATGAGACTCTTATTTTCATTTTTCTCAACTCTCAGAAGTCTTACAGTGCACGTGAGGGTTTTCACCGATAAGACTCTCTCATTTTTATGTCTCTCGACTTACCATCGCTTTATGGTGTCCGTGAGAGTTTTCACCAATAAGACTCTCTCATTTTTATTTCTCTCCTGATTCCTTATGCTGAGGAAGACAAGTAGTTCCCAAAATACGTCATCATATCCCTTGCATGCTTAGCCTTAACATTCTCAAAGATTGATCTGAAGGTTTTTCTTTGGTTGTAACTTGGCTTTTGGATAGGGTTAGAAAGAAAGGATGGCATGAGGCTCAAACGACACTTAAAGTAGGGTAGGACTTACAACTTTTGGAATCGACTCAAACAATGAGGATTAACTCATTCCCCAGTTTCTTTTGACTGGGCAATTCTAAATTATTTATTTGGTTGGACCGAACCCCGGGTAGGGAAGCCTACGTATCTCACCCTCGAAAGAGGAGAATCAGGTCACACGTAGTTCTGGCAGCTTATTTTGCTTTATTGTAATTTCTTTTTCTTCTATATTTCTTTTATTGACTTTTTCTCTTTAGGAATTTTCTGACTCTATTTATCTTGACACTCTTTTTTTTTCTTTTCGGACATATTTTTCTCTTTTTTTTTTTTTTGAAAACTTTTCTGATTCTAGTCTTTTACTCGACACTTTTTTTTTACTCTATCTTGATTCCAAAAGAGGGGTATGAAAGAAAATAACACTAAAGCTCAAATGGAGTACACAAAGGATGACACAATGTATGGATAGTAGAATGAAATACCTTCGTCATATCAATCCGTGAAAATGTTAGTACGCATCATGCAATATGAAAGTGAAAGATGAAGATCATTTGTGACACTTTCACAATACTAACTTTAACTGAGCATGTGTGCCACTACTTCTTCTGGGCTTGTCAAATATACAACTCTACCTGTGTTATAGATCCCTCACATCGACTAACCCATGCTTTCGTGGAGCTGATTTTTCTGTTCCTCGGGATCACACATCTGCTATTTAACCTAATTGAGCTATGTTTTTCAATTGATGACTAATTTATTCTTGTGATTCTCAAAATAATTGCTTTAATTTTCAAAAAAGGCTTGAACTTGTCACCAAATATCTCAGCACTCTACCTATTTTCTCAGATGCTCTCTTTTTCTAACTTTAACCCTATGATTCAATGTTCATGCTTAAACTGAATTTTAAGATCTGGCTGAAAATTTCACTAGCATGTCATATCACTAGAGTCAACATAAAATGTACTATGTAAAAAAAACAAAAAAACAACACATATTTAAAACACAAAGAAAAATGGGACACTTCATTTAGTTAAAACAAAAGATAGAAGGGTTTGAACATAAACGATAAAAGGGAAAAACAAGATAGATCCTGAACTACAACCTTGAAATAATTCGGACAACAGAAAATAAAACAAAACAAGCTAACAGACCTCTTCCTAGTAGGGAAAGGGGTGACTTCTCAATTTCTTAGCCTGACATCTTAGCCACTGGTTTGCATATCAGCATGACTAGAGCTTTTCTCACTGTCAATGTTCTGCACCATGATTGATTTATCTTGAATTATATTTTCAATTTCTCTTTTCAAAGAACGACAAACTTTAATAATGTGACCCTGAACATCAAAATGATATGCACATCGTATATTAGGATCAAAACTTCTTGAATGTGGTCAGGAGTATACCCAAGGAGAGGAGTGATCATGCCTTGCTGTACCAATCTCTGGAATAAACTTGCATACGACTCTCCAATTGGTGTGAAGCTATCCCTCGACTTCTACCTCATTTCATTGTTTGGCTTGGACAAAAAATCTAGCCTAGAAGGGCTTTGGTATGTTTGTGGAGTTTGAGGATGACTCTGAAGAGTTGGTACACACCATTATGGGTAAGAAGAGAATTGACCAGAGGGTTATGCATTGTATATTAGATGTGGAGGTGGGGGAATAGAGTATAATGGATTTCGGGAAAGATTCTATGGAGCTTGGGCATAAACTTGGGTTTGAGCCTGTGAGTAACGATAGTGTGGTCCTCTTGCCCATGCCTGATGTCCAACTACAATGGCAGATGCATCTTCCTCATTCTTCTTTCCTCCCATACTTCCCGAACCTTTTTGAATTTCTTGAGCAGTCGCTTTCAATATTGCAAAACTCACAATACGACCAATATTAATTCCATCATCTATCATCTCCCCCATTTTGAGGACCTCAATAAATGGCTTGCCTAATACAGGTAAAAAGTGTTGATAATATGTTTCATCCTGTGCTTGAATAAACGCTTCCACTATCTTACTTTCTTTTATTGGCGATTTCACACTAGCAGCTTTTTCATGCCATCTAGTCGCATACTCTCTGAAAGTTTCAGTACTCTTTTTCTTCATATTAGTTAGGGATTTATTATCAGGAATCAACTCCATATTGTATTGAATTTTTTGCACGAATTCATGAGACAGGTCATCCCAGCTATTTCACTTGTCGATGTCTTGGTCAACAAACCATTCTGAAGCTAGACCTGAAAGACTCTCACCGAAATATGCCATGAGTAATTCTTTCTTCCCTCCAGCGCCCCTTAGCTGGTTGCAATAGCATCTCAAATGTGCTATAGGATCGCCATGTCCATAATACTTCTCAAACTTTGGCATTTTAAAACCAAGAGGAATATATACACCTGGAAACATGTACAGATCTTTATATGAGACACTTTTGTACCCCCCAAGTCCTTGCAATTTTTTCATAGTCAGTTCCAAACTTCTCAATTTTCTAGAAATTTCCTCTTGTTCTTCTGTCATAATAGGCTTCTCAGTGCTAGGAGGAAATTCAGGCGGTTGAGGACAGTCGTAAGGACCAGTCGTCTTAAATGTGGGCTCAGGAGCATAATGCTGATCATTAAAGATATTTAATACAGGGTCGCTTGTAGAGTGAGGAATCACAACCGTTGTATTGACATTAAAAGCAAGAGCTTCAGACGGGAGTGGGGCTGCAAAAGCATGAATAACAGGCGGAGCCGAGCATGTGGTAATTTTTTATTGAGGAGTGAGAAAATAAATATTGGAAGTGTTTGGATACTGTTGACCCGGAGTAGGTCCTGATGCATGATGGTGCGTGTAGACCAAAATAGGGAATTGTACATGTGACACTGGAGGCAAACTAGAAAGATGTTTAAATGGATGAGGTGGCAACCCATTAGCCCAAGCTCGATGCATTTCTATCATTTGCTGCCTTAATTTTCGAATCTCTTCATTAGCTCCTACATTCTCATTCCCCGAACTCCCTATCTGATTAGTGACAACAAACCCGGTATCCTTTTTGGCCATAACTTTCTCTGTGACTTGGAGCGATATGGAGGACCAGCCAAAATACCACAAACCAACCACCTTAAACTAACTAGACAAGAGATAGCAAATGTGTTAGAGTTTAACAGTTTTTCAAAACCTCTTTTTTTTTATCTTGAAAAGATCACCAAACCCTAAAAGGGGAGCCTACGTATCTCACTCCCGAGAGAAGAGAATCAGGTGTGCGTAGTTCGTGAAGTCTTGCCAAAATGGCCAATTAATTCTTTTTCCTTTCTTTTTTCTTTTTCTTGAAACTTTAAAAAGAAAATAAAATAACAAATTGTCAAAAGAATTGATGAAATTTATTTTTTTTGCATTTTTCAAGTTTAAACTCCCTATACAAAATGAAACCTATGATTACCAAAGAAAAATCTTTTTGGGTTTTCGATTTTGAATTTCATATGAACATGAAACTTGAACCTATTAAAGGAATTTTTTTTTTGTAGTTTTCTTTTAAAGATATATATGAAACACCAACTCTAATAAAGAGTGAAGAAAATCTTTTTCTTTTGAATTTTTCAAATAAGATCCCCGAACCAACAATAGGCTGCCTACGTATCTCACTCCCGAAAGAGGAGAATCAGGGGTGCGTAGTTCGTCCAGATAGGACAATTAAGGATTAAATAACCGACTGAACCCTGACTTAAGAGACGTGACCACAAACAAAAGATGAAAAAAATAAAATCTTTTTGAGTTTTTAGTTTGACACTTCACATAAGACTGACACCGACAACTATGAAAGAGAAAATCTTTTTGGTATTTTCATTATATGAAATGTACAAAACTTCTGCCATCTTTTTTGAATTTTTCTTTTATAAAAAGCTCCTAAAAATATTTTTGAAAAATTTAAATTATGAATGCATGCTAAAGGAGATAAAGGGAAAATCTTTTTGAGGATTTTTTTGTTTTGAAATAAATGAGTGAAAAAGGTAAGAAAATCTTTTTGAATTTTTGAATTGTAAAAAAAATAAAAGTCATAAAGTAACTCTAAGAAACTACGAAACTCTTTTTTTTCACTCTTTGTTTTTTCAACAATTTCTTGCCTACATACTTTACTTCTAACACATGCTTTTGACCAAATCAGTCTGTCAAATGACCTTATTACCCTCAAAGATGTAACATTTAGCACGTAGGGATGCTTTAGAGGTGAGTCTCCTACAAAGGACCAAGTGAGCCCCGGTAGGTCTCAATATGATGTACATAAGCATGACCTAAAGGTTGACCTACGCTGGAGTTCACTAACAAGGCTGTTCGAGGGAGCGTATGGTCGATAGTGGCTGTTTTGCTTTCCACCTACTCCATACCAGCCAACGGCTCCCCCTCCTAAAATAAAGGTGACTCAACTATAGGTCGTGTACATAACATGTACTACAAAACTTATTGCAGAAAGAATTGACTCAGGTTATGCACATGATGCCAAATATAAAGCGGTAACACATAAGAGAAAAACTGTAAACAAAGAGCACGTAGGCACTTAAAAACAATAACACAAACGATAACACAAACAATGTTTATACAACCATGATGTCAAACTAAGCCGATACAATTCCAAAAATAAGCTCAAATTCTGAAAAATCCCCAGCAGAGTCGCCAGAGCTGTCACACCTTTTTTTTAACTCTAAAAAGGATTCATTTTAAGGTTTCGAAAGGGTTTTATTATCAAAGTGATAAAAAATAAAAATTTGTTTCGAAAAAGGATTATTTTTACATTCAAAACTCAGAGTCGCCACTTGGCATAAGCCGGTGTGCCAAGTCACCTTTGAAAATCTTTTTCGAAACGGTTTTGACTCTAAAACTGATCCGTGAATAGAGATTCTGACTAAGGAATTCTATTGACCGAGAGGAAGGTGTTAGGCACCCCTCGGTCTCATGGTTTGACCACGGTCTCTTGGTGAAGCGTATCGGCTAATTTTGGCACTAAGGACGTATAAACCACATAAACACATAAACAAGCATCCAAACACACGAAAATAAAAATAATCCAAAATATAGTGTTCAGTCCAATTATACAGTCCAAAATAAATAAAAATGCGAAAGTAAATCCTATCTAGCCTACACTATTCCTAAACTACGCTCCAACGCTTTACCCGATGCCTTGGGCCTTCATCACAGATATCCTCCAAATACAAAATGATTCGGGGCATTCCTTGGTGAATAAATACAAGTGATCACGGGGTATTCCCCGACTAAAAGAATACATTTCCAAATGCAAGAACTAAAACCAAACCATTCTACTCAAAGTCCACATTCAAACATTCAATAAGAAAAACACTTATTCCTAAATTTTTGCTTACCCGGACCTATTTTTGCCTATCCATTTCAACATATTATGATACTATCAAGGAGTTGACAATTAGACGCAAAGTAACAATAAAAATGAATCACAATAACTAATTTACTCATCTTTTATCAAATTTCGATCCCCTCGAATCCATTAACCAATGATTAACACATGCTTCAATTGTCAATTCAAGTTTTCATAATCCGAATTCAACATCAACCAATATTCATGATTCCAACATCATGAAATCAAATAATGACAGATTCACATATTATCAATTCGCCACACAAAACGTCAAAATTTAAAATTACCTAAAGAAAGGAGATGAGAAATGGACCTCAATTCAGAACTTTCAAAGAATATTGCTTGATAGAATAAAGAAATCCACTCCCGATAGCCTTGAACTGTACCTTAATCATGACAAAGATCCAACTCGATATCGCAAATTCTCTGAACAAATTTGAATCCAGAATCGACCCCAAACAGAATTGAATTGACCCCAAACAGAATTGAAGAAGAATATTAACACAACCGAAACAGAAATTATAAAAAGAACTGAGAAAAGAACTGTATCAAAATCCCACCAAAGTCAACCCGATCCTCAACAGAAAATCAAACCAAATGTCGATTTCAGCTAATTTCAGTTACTGGTTCTGACTTTTTATGGTGAGAAGGATGATTTTTGGGTCAGAGATGGTTTAACTGACATGAAGCAATGGATTTCGGTGACATCATCACCAAAAATCTTCGATGTTGGACGGATCTTGCACACCTTCCTTAATTTCTCATAATTTCTATTTTTGAACCTCACGATTTTACTCTCTCTCTCGTGTTGCTGCGTGAATCCCTCTCTGCGTGTAGTGGTGTATAAGAATTTCCTCATGAGGTCTTGTGCGTATATGATGAAGGTGGTACGGGTGTGAGGGTAGTTATGTGAAGGGTCTAAAAATGATGAAGGATCTGTGCGTATGGTGTATATGGCGTGAATCCCCTTTTTTTCTGTATGTGTGTGCTGGTTGCTGCGTGTGTGCGTATGTTCTGGTGAGAAGAGTGTGGATGATGGTCCGTGTATGAATTATGTGTGCTCTGCATTTTTTGTAGAGGAGAATCGACACTGATGAAGAAGGAGGGGTGTCTATTTTCTATGGTGAGAGAATCTGATCATAATAATGATGTGGGTCCCACCTTATATTGTTATGGGGTATTGTTGTTGTGAGTAAAAAAAATGCTCCTCCTCACGTGTTGTGTATGATGTGTACATATTCCTTTTGTCGAGGTGTCCTTATTTTTGTGAGTTTGTTAGGAAAAGATAAAATTAGTTAGGAGTTGTTATTTTTTTATCATTTTTGTGGAGTATAATTATACGGGTGAGGGTGCGTAGTAACAAGAGGTAAAATGGTAAAACTAAGTACTGAAGGGACAAAATTACGTGTCTACAGCAACTGCCAAAGTTGAAGGAACAAGAAAAGACTGCCTGAAAATGACACCAGGCAAAGTATTAACTTTAAACAATGTCCTGTATGTATCGGAGTTACGGAAGAACTTGATTTTTGTATCACTTCTTGTAAAAAATGGATTCAAATGTGTATTTGTTTCTGGAAAAATTGTACTTAGTAAAGAAGAACTGTACGTTGGAAAAGGCTACCTCACAGAGGGCCTATTAAAAATGAATGCAATGAATGTTGAAATCAATAGAAGTTCAGTTTCTTCTTACTTTCTTGAGTCTTATGATTTGTGGCATGAACGATTAGGACATGTCAATTATAAAATATTGTCAAACTTTGAGTATAATAAATTAAAATGTCAAACGTGTACGGAATCAAAGTATGCTAAGCATCCGTATAAGTCCATTGAATGGAATACCAATCCCTTAGACTTAAACATACTGATATTTGTGATATGAAGTCAACACCATCTCGTTGTGGAAAAAGTATTTTATAACTTTTATAGATGATTGCACTAGATACTACTATGTCTATTTGCTAAATAGTAAGGGTGAAGCAATAGATGCGTTTAGGCAATACAAAACAGAAGCTGATAATCAGTTAGAGAAAAAGATCAAAACTAAGAAGAGATAGGGGTAGAGAATATGAATCTCCCTTTGCAGAAATATATGTAGAGAATGTAATTATCCATCAAACTATAGCCTTGTATTCACCTCAATCTAATAGAATTGCAGAAATAAAAACCAAACTTTGAAGGAAATGATGAATGTCTTACTTATAAGTTTAGGTTTACAGCAAAACTTATGGGGGAAAGTTATCCTTACAGCTAACTAAATACTCAATAGAGTGACCCATAGTAAGATACAATAAATTCTATATGGAAAATAGAAAGGAAGGAAACCCAACTTGAAATATTTTAAAGTGTGGATATGTCTAGCGAAGGTCCAAGTTCCTATTCCTAAATGGGTAAAGATAAGACCTAAGACGGTGGACTGGGTGTTCATAGGATATGCTAAAAGTAGCAAAGCATGTCGGTTTTTGGTTCCCAAATCCAAACACCCGAATATCAATAAAAATACGGTAATTGAATCAGATAATACTGATTTCTTTGAACACATCCATCAAAATAAAATTAGACATGAAAAGTCTAGTGAGGGGTCTAAATAACCTTGATACGAACCAACTGAGGATGTACATAATGATGAGAATCCAAGATGTAGTACACGTAAAAGAATGTCAACTTCGTTTGGATCGGATTTTGTAACATTTCTCTCAGAAAATGAGCCTCAAATATTAAAAAAAGCGATGTCGTTGTCAGACTTATCCTTTTGAAAAGAGACAGTTAATAGTGAGATTGATTCAATCTTAAGCAACCATACATGGGAACTGGTTGATCTTCCTTCAGAAAATAAACTTGTAGGTTCTAAATGGATCTTCAAAAGAAAAATGAAAGTGAATGGGACTATTGAAAAATACAAGGCAAGACTTGTAGTAAAAGGCTTTAAACAAAAGGAAGGCCTTGATTACTTTGATACATACTCATTTGTAATGAGGATAACATCAATTCGGATGTTAATTGCTTTGGCAACGGTATATGGTCTTGAAATTCATCAAATAGATGTGAAAACAGCATTCCTAAATGGATAATTGGAGGAAGAAATTTACATGGAACAGCTTGAGGATTTTGTGATTCCAGAAAAAGAAAATAAGGTGTGTAAACTTGTTAAGTCACTTTATGGACTAAAACAAGAACCTAAACAGTGGCATGCGAAATTTGAGCAAACCATGTTGGCAAATGGGTTCAAGATAAATGAATATGATAAATGTGTTTACATTAAAGACACTCCAAATCACCAAGTCATTATTTATTTGTATGTGAATGGTATGTTGATCAACAGTAGAGACATTTCTGACATAAATGCTACGAAACGAATGCTC
Source organism: Capsicum pubescens (assembly GCA_030864215.1). Classification (NCBI taxonomy): domain Eukaryota; kingdom Viridiplantae; phylum Streptophyta; class Magnoliopsida; order Solanales; family Solanaceae; genus Capsicum; species Capsicum pubescens. The sequence continues at coordinate 243,378,227 of CM061546.1, read as the reverse complement.
GAGAGAAAGTTTGATATGAAGGACCTTGGAGTTGTGAATTTTATCTTGGGAATAACAAGCCATAGAACTCCACAAGGGTTGGCACTATCACATTCTTATTACATCGAAAAGGTACTTGACAAATTCAAGTATCTGGAATTTGTTATCGCTAAGACTCCATTAAACGTGAACTTTGCACTTCAAAAGAATGAAGGTGAAAGTGACTCACAATTAGAGTATGCAAGAGTGTTGGAATGTTTAATGTATATAATAAATTGTACACGACCATACATAGCATGTACTATTAGTAAGTTGAGTCAGTACACGAGTAATTCCAACAAAACTCAGTGGATGGCAATGAAAAGAGTTTTGGGGTATCTTAAATACACTTAAGACTATGCTTTGCATTATAATAAATATCACGTAGTACTTGAAGGATATAGTGATGCAAATTGGATCACCGAATCAAATGATGTAAAATTCATGAGTGGATAAGTTTTAACAATAGGTGGAGGAGCAGTCTCTTGAAAATCATCAAAATAGACATGTATTGATCGCTCTACGATGAAAATAGAATTTATCGCATTAGATAAAATCGGTAAAAAAATAGAATGGCTCCAAAATTTCTTGGAAGATATTCCCTATTATCCCAAATCATTGGCACCAGTATGCATACACTGTGATAGTCAATCGACAATAGGTACGGCAGGGAGCATGATGTATAATGGTAAATCTCGTCACATAAAACGGAGACATAATCCTGTTAGAGGACTTCTCTCTAGTTGAATTATCATTGTTGACTATGTGAAGTCAAAGGATAATGTGTCAAATCCACTTACAAAAGGCCTAACTAGAGAAGGAGTTGAGAGGACATCCAAGGGAATGGGTTTACGACCTAGGACAAGTCAGCATGGTGGTAACTCTACCTAGTAGACTGGAGATTCCAAGAGCTAGGTTCAAGGACATCAAACAAAGTTATGTCAGACAGGTTCAACATTATCAATATACCCAACTCATTTTCATGATGTAGGCAATGTTTAGTAAACAAGGACAAGACTTATGGTGTAAAGTCTTTTAATGATTATCTAAATTTGGAAGATTTGACCAAATAGTTTAATTTATAGGATTGAATGTTTAGAAATCACCTATGTGAGGGCGAAGTGGAAGCCGCTTTAAGGAGAATGTTAGTAAAATCCTATTCTCTAAGCTCTCATGAAACCGAAACGTGTTCATGGCTAAAACGAACAAAACCGTGAGAACCATAAATGGTACAAGGTTGGTTGTGTGACATGTGTTGTCTAGGTGTACATTAAATCTCAACGGTTCAAAGATATCAAATCTACCGATTGACCGAGTGCATCCGATGCATGTTCACTACGAAAAGTTCAAAGGAAAACTCACTTATTCAGATACAATCAGTTTTTGCTTGATGATCACATACTTGTCCATAAAGTTTTACAAAGAATAGTCATTCCCCATTCATGTGGGGGGTTGTTGGGTCCAATTAGTGTGAATGGAAAATGAAAAGTTGCTTGGAAGGGATACAACTCTTCACACACTATCTCGGGAAAAGGTATGACTGTTTGGATGGTTGTGACTGTTCGAAAAAGACACTCTTTCGAATGGACAGATATGACTGTTCAGAAAGGATACACCTTTCCGGTGAACCATTGCCACCTTTCTGAAGGGGCACTTAATGGCTATATAAACCTGCATTTTTTCACAGGTTTAGTATGAATTTTTCTGCACTTGAAAATATTTTTTGTCTTCTAAAATACTCTGTGTGATCATCTAACTGTTGAGTGAGTTCGAAGAGAATTCGATCATTTGAGGTACCACTACAGTCGGATTGTTAAGCCATTTCATCCTGGGAGGGAAATTCTGCAACCTCAGGTACTTGAGGGAAATTATTTCCTTAAGGACACTCCGTGAATTCGGAGGACTTCGCTTTTTCTGCTTCATCTAATTTTCTTTAAAATACCGAAAACACGCTTCTTTGAAAGGTCGTTTTTTATCTTGTGTTGACGGTGTTGGAAACTTCATAAATGTTCTTGATTTATTCTTGAACTTGTGTTGAAGTTATTTTACCAAAATACAAAATTTTTGTGTACCCAAAAACAACAATGTTTACTTCTCTTTTAATGTCATTTTTTTTTGTTTATACTTTAATTTCTCAATACAAGCTGATTAATTTTCTTCTCGGGTTATTTTAGATCAGTATATAGTAGAATGGTTTTCCTTTTCTAATTTATATATCCTGGATGTGAATTTGTCAAATATGTGCTATTCAACTTCCAGTATTAATGTGAATTTTGGGGTAAGGCATCAGTACAAAAACGAAACATTTATCCTCTAATATAAGTTATATAACCATAAGAAGCACAACTTTATTTTATGTTTTCATTTATTTGCTATGTTAAAAAATAATAATAATAAATTACTCCTTACACTCTTAATTACCTCTTACTTATGTTAATTGTTCAACATTAATTCTCTCTATACTATGTGTTTTATCATTTTATTTAAAAGTCCAAAAGGTCAATTAACCAACTTCTTGTCTTCCCTCATAATTTTTCATTTACTAAATACTTTCAACCTATTTATATGTTTACTAGTGTTCAATAGCCCGTGCCTAAGAACACTAGTATTAAATATTAGAGTATAGGGAAAATTCCTATAATTACTTTAGAAGAAAATTGGGAGAACGCTATTGGATCAATGTGGCAGATTCGTTTCGCCATTAGAATTTTGCATTGTTTATGAAGTTTGTGATGGAGAGCTGTGTGGTTATTTTTCATTATTAGAAAGTAATTAGCATTGAGACATGAAAATTCTGAATATAATTTGAATTTGAAATTTAAAAAATATTCAAAATCTAATTCTCATTTCTTTCACTTCCAGTGAATTTCTTTTTTTCAAATTTTACGGTAATTCTTTTATAGTTATAAAAATGACTCTTAAATTATATTGAGAATTTTGATTTTCCAATAGAAAGAAAGAAACATGTTATTATGAGAGGATGGAATTAAAAAGGATAAAAGGCAGGGGAAATAATATTAATTTGGTTGGTGTTGTGGGCCCAGAATATGTCAGCAACCTTTTTCGCAATTATTACTAACGGAAAAAGAAAAGTTGCTGGGAAGGATCGATCCATAAACCACTCACATGAAAACTTAACCTTTAGCCACCAAGTCAAGCACCATTGTGGGTTGTGGAAGCACACAGATGAAGCACACATGTTGACGCTCAACTGTGTGCTAATTCCCTCTAACTTCAGATTTGATTGATCTAGTGAAGGAATGTCGAAGAAATCATTATTATCATTTATGTGAACAATAAACACTGACAGATAAAATAAAATTAGATAAAAACAATCAAGTGAATAAAAAAAATGAGTGGAAGAACACAATCAAACTAAGATTGAAAGAGAAGAATATGAAAAGAAGTGGAAAGACCATGGATGAAAGAAGACGAGCTTTGCCTGGAAACATTTGAAGATCCGTCTCCCTTCGTAACCATTCTACCAAGGACCCTTTCAGGTACGGGTTGAGTGGGTCGCAAAGCTTTTGTTGATGCGTGATGTCACCTAAATTACACCTCCTAGAAAGTATAAAGCAGTCACTGAATTAAATATAGAACCCAACAAGGTTGGGGTCGAACCCACAAGGAAATGACAAAATCTGATCACATATTTGTCCAGATAATTAACAATTAAGTAAAAGAATGGGGGGATTTTTTTTTAAAAAAAAATAGTAGCACTACCAGTTGTTGGTTTTTGAATTGTAATCAATATGAGATGAGTATTAGGATTGTGATCCCCATGCTGTCATAACTCCACAGGTTTCTCGTGCTAGCAAACTACTCTGATATGGTGTATGCAAATCTAACAAGATATGTTCATCTAAACGTCTTTCGACCTTGGTGAGTTGCGCACTATCTCTAACTACATACAATCCCTAGACCAAAAAACCCTAAAAACCTCATCGTTGTAATTTCGGTCATCATGGCCACCACTTCCTCCGGTGGGATTAAACCATCGAAAGAAAAGCTTCTTACACATGCAGATACCATTAATAATCCTTCTATTATATCTAATAATATGAATTATGCTGAGAAATTAAAACCTGAAATATTTTTTAATAATACAACTAGGGTTCACCAAAGCCAGTCATCAGGGGAACCTAGTATTACGTGAAAATCTCCAGAGATTCAGAAGTTGATTATTCAAGAAAATCTATAATATGTTGTAGTTAGTAAATTCTCTTATGGAAAACGAGATGTTAAAGAGCTCAGAAGAGTGATTCCTGGTCAATGTGGTATAAAAGGTCATTATACTATAGGTGTACTGGATACTAGGCATATCTTAATTCGATTGGAAGTTCTTGAAGATTATGTCACTTTTTTGCCAACAACAGCATATTATATCAAGGCCAAGGACAAGTATTGGAAGATGAGAACCTTGAAGTGGGATCCTTGATTTGAGCCGATGTCGAAACCTCCATTAGAGTGACATGAATTTCAATGCCAGATCTTCCTCCCAATTTTTTTACAAAAGAGGTGATTTTCTCTATTGCATCGGTTGTTGGGAAACCTTTAACAGTAGATATGGTAACTAGGAATCAAACAAGGTCTAGTTGTGCCAAAGTGAAGGTAGAGGTGGACTTGGTAGCCAAATTACCACAACGGGTGAGAATTAATGAAGAAAATGATGTGATAGGTAAAATTAAGTCAAAATGGATATCAATTCAGTATGATTACATGCCTAAATATTGTAAAGAGTGTAGTTTATAAGGTCATGATAAGAATAGTTGTTGGAACGTACATCCTGAATTATATGAATCTACAAGAGAAGAAAATGATCCAAAAGAGGATAAGGGTAATAATAATATAGAGGAAAGCAAGGTAGATCAAGGGAATAATAAGAATAGAAAGAGAATGAACAACAAGCAACAATGACTTACAAGGAGGAATAAATACAAAAGGAAAAAATATGGGCATATTGTTGGGGAGGTGGAGGAAAATAAGTTGAAGAGTTTCATATCTCCAATGCTTTTGCAGCATTAGAAAATGATGGAGGTGAAGGAGATGGTGGAGAATCACAAGGAAAGAAGGACATGTAGAAAGATACCAGTTAAAAAAACAACAACAAAGATTGGGTAAACAGTGCATTTGGTAAAAGTCAGGGGAAAGAAAAAACAAATATTGCAAACAAAGAGCAAGGAAAACAAAGAGTAGACAACATCAGTAAGGTCTAAAACCAGCAAAAGCATGCATATCAAAAAGAAGGAGATCAAAAGACAGAATCAACAGAATTGGCACTGGTAACCCACAATAATGATAATGTTTCAGATAAAGTCATGGAAGGAGTTTTACCACTGGCAATTCAAGCAGACCAGCAGATGGAACTTTTTAACAGGAACAAAGAAGAGTTGGATGATGAAGATTTAGAGAAAAATATTGAAAAAGTAGCTATTGAAGGAGGTTTATCCCCTAAACAAATTGACACAATAAAAGCAGAACAAAGAAGAAAGTATAAAAAGAATAAAAATGCAGGTGCTACTATCATGTAGACAAGGAGCCACTCTAAACATAAGCCAGGATGAAGGCATTGATTTGGAATATAAGATCAGTAAATACTATAAAGGCATTTACCAGACTGATCACTTTATAGAAAAGACATTATTTTTATTTCATTGGAATTCTGGAACCTTTTCAAGATACTAGTAATATAGAGGAGTACAAAATTATATTAGGGATGCAACATGTAGTGGCAAATTCATCAAAAAAAATTTGGGCATTTTGTGATAGTGTAGTCCAGTGTACAATTATGAGGGATGAGGAGTAGCAACTGACATTAAAGTTGTACAATCAAGAAGTAGGAATGAGTGTGCTGATAACATTAGTATATGCTAAGTGTAATCAACAAGAAAGAGGTGTTATGGGAATCTTTAATTGATATTTCTCAGAAAATAAATGAGTCATGGATTCTAGAGGAGATTTTAATGTTGTCACTAGCAATGAAGAAAAATTGGGCGGTTTATGTGTTACTATGGCAGATACAACTGATTTCAAACATTGTATCAGTTTGTGTGATTTAGAAGACTCGGGATTCAAAGGTAGTATGTTCACTTGGTGGAATGGAAGAACTGATGAAGATTGTATATTTGAAAGACTGAATAACATTTGAATAGAAGTGGGTCAGATCATACTGCATTACTATTACAGTTTACTAATTCTCAAGAGAAGATCATCAAACTATTTAGATTTTTGAATTTCTGGTTGAAGGAGGAAACTTGTTTGGAGATGATTAAACAGAACTGGAACACTAATATAAAAGGAAATTCTTTTATTATGTTTCAACATAATTTGAACTAGACCAAACATGCACTGACCCAATGGAGTAAAGAGAAATTTGGTAACATCTTTCAGGAGATTGCAACTTTAGAAGATATTATTAAAGTAATGGAAGTACAATTTGAGAAGAATCCTTCAGGTGAAAATAGAGATAAATTGTTTAAAGCACAGGCAGACTTTAATATGCAGTTAAGAAGAGAAGATGAATTCTGGAAATAAAAAGCAAGGTTTGACAGGTTTAAAGATGGTGAGAGTAACACGGAAATTTTTCATACTATTGTAAGGGGAAGAAGAAACAGATTGAAGTTCAGCAGAATTCAAAATGAGGAAAGAATTTGGCTGGAAAATCAGAATGATATTTCAGATGTTGCAATAAGTTTTTTACAGAAGTAATTCACTAAAGAGCAATAGTGTGAAGATTTTTTAATTCTTGATGAAATACCAAAGTTGATTAATTCTCAGCAGAATGAAGAGTTGATTAAATTTCCAACTATGCAAGAAGTGAGAGATGCAGTCATGGGATTAAACAGAAACAATACTGGAGGTCCAGATGGTATGATAGGGGCTTTTTATCAAGATGCATGGGAAATAATTGGTCAAGATATATATGAAATGGTAAATGCCTTTTTTGTGGACATGAACTACCCAAGTTTATTAGTCATACAAATCTTGTGATGCTGCCTAAAAAGTTAGTTCTTAATACTTTCTCTGACTTTAGGCCAATATCTCTAAGTAATTTTTTTAACAAGATTTTTTCAAGAAGAATTCATGAAAAAATTAAGAGTTTGTTACCAGAAATTATTTCAGAGAAACAAGCAGGATTTGTGCAAGGTAGGACAATAGCTAAAAATATTTTGGTGGTTCAAGAAATTATGTTAGAAATAAGGAAAAGAGGTAAACCACCTAACATGGTTTTGAAATTGAATATGATGAAAACATATGATAGGGTAGAGTGGTTTTTTTTAACAAAAGTGATGAGAAAGATGGGATTTGGTGAAGTTATCATTGACTTGGTGTATAGACTGGTGAGCAATAACTGGTATTCAATCCTCTTAAATGGTCAACTAAAAGGCTTTTTTAGATCATCAAGAGGATTGAACAGGGAGATCTTTTATCTCCAATATTGTTTATTCTTGCTGCTGAGGTAATGTCCAGATCATTAAAAGCACTACTGCTAAAAAAGAGTTTAAAACTTTTGAAATGCCTAAAGAATGTCCGAAAATAAATCATCTAGCATTTACTGATGATATGATTATTTTATGCGAGGTAGAATTGAATACTTTGAAGATACTGCCAGAGACTCTAGAGAAATATAAAAATACATCCGGTCAGAGGATTAATAAAGAAAAAAGTGTTATTTATTTACATAAAGGAGTGTCTTATGGGGTGGTGGTCATGGCTGAGGTGGCAACAGGTATTTTAAGGAAAGATTTTCCTTTTATATATCTAGGTTGTCCTATTTTCCACATGCAAAAAAAGAAAGACTATTATCAGAGTATAATGAACCGAATTAGTGGTAAGTTATAGAGTTGGGAGGGTAAACTACTATCCTATGGAGAAAGAGTTATCCTTATTAAACATGTTCTTCACAGTATTCCAGTTTATTATATTTCAGTGATGAATCCTCCTATGAATGTTCTTAATACTATTCATAAGATGCTTGCCCAATTCTTTTGGTGTATCTACATAGGAGGTAAAAACAAACACTGGGTAAGATTGTAGTCTATATGTTTACCAGCAGAAGGAGATCTGGGGTTCAGGATGTTAAAGGATGTTTCTATGGCCTTGTTTTGTAAGTTGTGGTAGAACTTCAGAGCTAAAAAATCTATATGGACTGAGTATATGCATAACAAATATTGTAAGAAGGAGCACCCAAACTTGATTTTGTGGAGGAGGGGATCAGGAGGCTCACAAGTGTAGAAGAAAATGCTGCAAGCTAGAGATCTGATTGAACGTCAAATTTTGGCAAAATCAGGAAGGGTAACTCTAGCATCTAGTGTGCTAATTGGACATCTCTTGGCAGCTTATATATTATTACAGAAGTGAATAGAGAATAGAATGAGAGGTATTAAAAAGTAAGGGATTTAGTAAGTTAGGGAAGTTGGAATGGTAATATGATGAAATATCTGGTGACAAAAGAGATTGCTACTCATGTAATTCTCAAAATAAAGGCTCCTAAGATGAATATAGAAGAAGGCAAACCCATATGGATGTTAGAATCTAATGGGAAATTCACTGTGAAGTCAGCATGGCAGTATATAAGGCAAAAGAATAAAAGGAGCAATATCTTTAAGGAGATTTAGATAAAAGGTTTACCTTTTAAAATGTCTTTCTTAATATGGAGAATATGGAAAGGGAAAATACTAGTGGATGGTGCTATCAGAAGATGGGGAGTGGAAGGACCTACTAGATGTTGGTGTTGTAGTAATCTTGCTCAAGAAACCACTTCACATGTGTTTCTTAGAGCACCCATTTCTAACAGGACCTGGTTCTATTTTTCTCCTTTTACAGGTATAAATATACATGGATTAAGTTTTAGAGAAACAATTATGGCATGGTGGATTTTAAATATCAGACTCAGGGATAGAAGTTATTATTTAGCCCTTCCTAGCATTATTGTGTAAGAATTATGGAAGAAAAGAAATGGAGGAAAGCATAAAGGAAAGCAGGTTACTGAGCAAAGTGTGCAACATAATATCGTAAGAAATATAAGAATGTTGCTTAAGGTAAGAAAGCCCTACCAAGATTTTCCATATACAATGCCAGATATTTTGCAAGGATTAGCAAGTCATAAAACTAGAGTGAAAGTAACAAAAGTCAAATGGGAATTTCCTCAATAGAGATGGGTAAAGTACAACACAGATGGGCCTCTAGAGGGAATTTGGGGATAAGTTCTTATGCCTTATGTTTGAGAGATGAGTTAGGGAATTTAATATATGCAAAAGAAGCAGTTATAGAGGATACTACAAATTTATATGCAGAGGCAGAAGCTATTCTAAGGCAGTAGTTCATTGGAATCAGGCTCATCTAAATAGAGTAATAATACAGACAGACTTTTTAAGCGTGCAGAAGATTCTAATTAAAGAGTAGGAATGCTCATGAAGGATAGCAGATAATGTGGAACAAATATGAAGGTTATTAAAATACACAATAGTGTAATATCAATATATCTTGAGGGAAAGGAACAGGTTAGTAGACTATTTAGCAAACTATGCATTTGAGGAAGAAAAGTTCATATTCACAAACTTCCAGCAGTTACAACAAACAGGAAAGAAGATACTTAATAGTGACAAATCACAAGTTCCATATTTAAGATTGTCACCAAAGAGAAGGTGAGGATCTGAAGAGGCTAATGCTTATATAAGTCATAATCAGCTATGTACAAGTCATGCAAGGCCACAAAAACAAAGCAGTGTTATTTAGCCTATTCTATAGCAGCCTACAAATTGGACTCGAAGAAAAAGGGAGGGGTGTCTATGTCATATCAGATTTGGATAACCTGAAATATGGTTATTTTCTGAACACTTGTGGTTCCAAGAATCCCAGTATCTTCATACCGGCTGCATCTGTCATTTTGGGAGATATTAGCACAGGCAGGAGAAATATACAATTATTCCATAGGGTAAATTACTTACTCAGAAAGGGAAACTATATCCAGGCTTTTAGACCCTTTAACAAAGCACAAAAAGATGTTTTTCTTTCTATCCACCAGAGAACTCAGCTGAGAAACATCAAAGCAAAAGACAATCAGATGAAAAAGAAGTAAAAAGGTAAAAATATAACATGGGACAAGATCTTACTTCTGCAAGATGATAAAAAAGTATACATGCAGCTGCCAAGGCACCGTGTTTATCACCTAGAGAAGAAGAAGGAGGAATTGGCGGCTGAACAAGGAAGACGGTGACATCAGAGGCTAGATAGAGTGAAAGTGAAAGGGGGAAATGAATTAGAAAACCCTAAACATTTGCTATATGTAATGATTTCTAATTGGGTTGGGCTGGGTTGGAATTTTTTTTTTTTCAGCATTTTATTTCTGACTGGGATGACCCAATTTGTAAAGACTATGTTTTTCTTGATCTTTTAATAATAAAATCCAAAAATTAAACCAAAAGAAAGAGCTTGGTTAGATGAATTTCACTTATCTCCTTCCAGACTCAGAGTGTCGCATTACCCATGTTCTCTAATCTCGAATTAACTATCCCTGTCAAGACTCAAGTTAATTTAATGAAGGTTGGTAGCTTCAAATTTTTATTGCCATCTTTTTTTACTAATATATACCTCTTTTCCTAAGCAAGTCTAGAATACAGGCGAGTTTATAATGTGTTGACCCATTAGATTTTGCAATCACAATGAAGGAAATACCAATACATGTAAGCATACTGGTCTAGAGTGACTTCACACTTAACTCATTTTGTTAATTGATCATGGTTCCCACGACCCTAGTTGTGGCGTTTAGCTATTCATGATCGCAAGCACATAAGAAAATTTCATAGATGAAAACATAATGATGAACTTACAACGAGAATTAAACTCTAAAATCTCAACTTTAATTAAAATCCTAGAAACGATAGTTGTAAAATTCCAAGAATATGACTTAGAATCTTACAATATAATATTGTGAATATAAAAAGGGTGTTGACTCGTACAAATAACCCTATAAGAGTACTTATAGACAAAATAAATCCTATTCTAAACAAAATTAAAAAAAATAATGTTGGATGTCTCAGACGAGAAGAAGGCATGATCATGATTAGAACCCACGATCGTCCTTTGACTGTCGTGGTTTGTACTTGAACTAGTCAAAATTTAGGTCTTCAATCAGATGACCCAAGGTACGAGCTCATGGTTTCAGCACACGACCGTGGAATGTTGTCGTTTGATTGTTCATGTACTGAAATTCCTACAATATGCAAAACTAGATCTTCTTCCTACGGCACCTAGTGGCGGACCAAAATTTTCACTAAGGAGGTTTGAAATCAAAAGGAGCAAGCACACGAACTAGCCAGGAATTTCAATATCAACTATGTATACATAAAAATAATTTTAACCATATATAAATAGTAAAAAATTTCATCGAAGGGGTTCGGATGAACACCCTAGCCATAAGGTGGCTCCGTCCTTGACGACACCATTGTACGATCGTTCCTTCAAAGCATGATCATGAGAAGCTATTGTTTGATCAACTTGTCTCTTGACTCCTGTAGATTATATTTTCTAATTGTTTCTCATGATTACATGGTACAAACGTGCCATTGGCTCACAATCGTGGTTCCTTCCTTCTGAGAGACCTCTAATTGTAGCATCTTTGATTTAAGGTATGAAATCCTAGGCACGATCGTAGTTAGATTCCATGACCGTGGTAAGGCTCATCTGATGTCTTTTTTGTCCAATCTTTAGTAATTTTCTTCTCTAAGTCCATAAGGCCTGTGAACACTCGAAATAAATCAAATCCACAAAAACGGTCCGTTATACTTACAAATATTCCTCATTTTAAGCATATTAAGTGTCGTAAGTTCACAAAACATCAATACGGTAGCTAATTTTGTGATTAACATGTTATTTCCCTAGCATTGTCAAAGTCTAAAACATCCCTAAGTATAAATTTAATATCTTTAAGCAGTTATGTTGATACGAACAATTGTTGACTCTTTTACTGTAGAAGACAACTAAACTAGACAAGATATCTAATGCCCATGCGCCCAACATGCATGTGACATAACTTTTTTGTTTTATGTTTGGATAAAAATTACAAAGATGAAAGGAAATTATGAACTTATTGATTGGATGGATGAAAAATAAGTTACGAATTAACAAATCTTCAATGATGTTATAGTCAAACATAATCAAGTTAAAATTAAATTTCATGTAGGAACATTGAAGAGGAACCTAATAAAAAAAAACTATAACTATACTTCTTAAGAGCTATATTGCAGTGCAGAATGTATTTCACAACCTCATTAGATGAAACCAAAATTTAGTAAGTGTCTTTGTCCACCATCACAGACATTACTCCACCAAACATATCCTAGGCCCAACGTCTCTGCATCCTGTAGCTTTTTTTTGTATCTGAAACAGAAAGGTTTACAACATTGAGTGCATAGTGTCCATATAAATGATTGACGAATATCATTTTACCAATTTCTATCGAAACTAACAATTTAATGTGAAAATGACATTTGACAATTACAGATATTCTTCCCCACAAGTTTCAAAGAGTACAACAACTTACTTATTTGGCATTTCCATTTTAATAAGTTCATGTAAAATCTGAATTTCTACTAACACAATGGAGATTATTTTTCCTATCTTCTAAATGATGTAAAAAAAAGAGGATAATTAAAAGAAAAATAAGAATTATAGCTTCAACGCATTTTAAAATAACATATGTATAGAACCTTGACATTAGCATAATATATATACACATGAATGTAAAATAAGATTTTATAATATCAGGTGATGTGAAGGAATTATATAAGCTCTCCTATAAACCTTTTAAGTGTGTATGTGGAGGGGGAGAGGGAAAGAGATTTACTTAAACCTATTATTATGCTCTGGAAAATTAGGATATCTTCAAGAGCCATCGAATTAAAGGGGGAGAAGAAGAAGAGATTTACTTACACCTATATTATGCTCCAGAAAGTTGGGATATCTCCCGAAGACATAGAATTAATTAAGTACACATTTGTCACAACGACCCCAATAGCAAAAGGAAAGACCCTTTCATGAACATTTTCAATCAACTTATCAACGTTATATCCCAACACAGGAACTAAGCTGATATAAGAATAAACATTGTGGAATCATAGTCAAATTACACTTTAATGTTAAATGTGTAAATCTCGAAAAGGTTGTTCCAGCCGCTACCAAAAAGATATGTATAAAATATTTGAGTCCATCTATAGCCATTTTAGCAATCCAAAATGTAACTTTTGAATCCTTTCTACAATGTAATGTTGTAATAAAATAGGTACAACTCAATATCTGTCATTATGCCATAATTAAGTTAACCAAACCTTCACAATTTGTGAAAGGTTCTTAATATCCGTAGGACGAAAATTCCATTTCCAAACTCCACCATAATGTCATGGTGGAGGGACTCAAATACTCCATGTTTTACAGCATATTCCATGAAAGAAGCAGCAACAACTTTTGAGCCAACAATGCTCACAACATTAGACAATACATGAACATAATTCATAGTTGTGAGTTATATTTAGTAATCAGTTATGTTCTTGAAATTTTAACCCCCTTGTCTGCATTGTTAGTCTCTCTAATAGTAGCATACTACTCACTTCCACTCGAAAAAGTTCCTTATCACGAGCATAACAAACACCTTAAGAAAAATATTACTTAATACCATAGATCAATGGCTCTGTTAGCATCAATGGCTTTGTTAGCATCTGTTGTTTACCTTTGTTGATGATGTTATGGTTCCTTACATGTATGCTCCACATTCTTTCTTAGTAGTTGTTGTTCGCAACAAATTTTTGTGGTGCTGAAAATTAACTGCAAGCAAAAATAAAATTAACAAAAAGAGTAATTTTATTTAAATGAATCTTGTGAGTACAATTTCGTAACTCTCTTGATTCTTCTCTCCTAATCTTAGAAATGATCCGAGGGCCTTCCGTAGCATGTTTCTCAAATCGTTGGATAATTTGGACTCCTAGAGATGTATTTCAATCACCGGAAATGTCGAAAAATATTTTATCGCTTTGGAATAATCTCCAGAAAGAACTCTGTTGATTTCTCCTTGCAAGAACTTGATAGTCAATGTCGATGTTGCCAATTCATGTCAAAGTCCTCTTGCCTAATGTCCTTTAGAATGTTATGTTACCCCCTATTTATAGTTGTAGGGAGTAGGCCTAGTTGCTTGTGACTGGCCGAAATATGTCACTTTGACACATGACGACTTTTGAATGGTTCTTGAATTTGAATGAAATTTCCACATCATTTGGACACGTGGTGTCACCTTTTTGGTCTTTAATTTGACGGGGATGCCAAGTCACCTTGACACGTGGCATGGGTCTGGGCTCCAAAGTGTAATGGACCTTGGTCTTGAATTTAATAAAATAGACTAATTAATTTGTACGGCCCAAATTAATTAATCAACCCAAATGATAATGAATTAAACTCAAATTTTGTATAAATTTAACCCGTTGAATTTTATATGTCTACAAATGTCCCTTGCTTCGAGACTTGACGACGTGTAGGCTTGCCGAAACTTGGCGATGAGACTTGAAGTACCTATGAATGTGTTCTCATTTTTTTAACTTCAAAGGTACTTGTTCTTGTCAGTGCCTTCAAGATAGACTGTCGCTTGCAAATGGTCTAAAATTTCTGCCACATATTTTCACATAGCGAAAGTTCTTCTCTTGGTTAAGCATGAAATAAATTACCCTTAATATTTGTTTAAGTCATTACACACTAGACAATATTGAGTCCCCCTCCATATGAATTTGAAATAGGACCATATTGAGTAAATTCTTAACTTACTGCCCCTTGCACGTTAGTAAAGACTCTTGAATTGAACTTTTGAACCAAGCAAATATTAACTTTCCTTTGGTGTTCAAGAAGAATCAAATTTTTTCAACGAAATCTTTCAAACATGGTAATTTTCTTTTAGCTACTTGGAAATTTGAAATTCCTAGAGATTCTCTTCTTCCAATGTTATTATAACCTTCCTTATATACGAAATTGAGGTTTTCACCAGAACTTCTATATAAGATTTTCCCCTTGTACCAAAAATTCATCAAAGCACCCGTCAACCACAAAAAAAAATGTTCGGTTGTGTTTGATTGCCAGGCTGCGTAGCTGTGACCTTGCCCGATATGATTGAATCCACAAACTGTTTATCAGGTAACTATAACTTTCATAACAACCTGCTACCTTTTACTTGCTTAAATTTGCATGATTGCACTATGAAATACGTAACTACATTCACAAGTTACTCATTTTTTTAATAAGTAACAACAAGGAGTTGTGACTTAACCAAGTTTTGCGATTATGCTTATTGTAACCAAAAACAAGGAATAGTAACTAACAAAAATTTGCGGCCAAGTTTAACCTGTGTTGCTATAGTTAATTTTTTTTTTAACACTCAACTTCAAGTTCTCTTATTTTACCCAACTTGTTTGTACATAATGATTAATCTCTATTCCTTTCTTAATCATCAGGACCGGTGTAGGGTGTTCTTGGTCTCCAATAATGACCTGTTTCAATGACCGTGAAACTCCATACCCTTGCCTTGAGATCGTGGAAAGCAAACCAGATTCGCATGCGAAAACCCTCACTTTGAAAATTCATCATCCGCTGATTGGCACCTTTTCGCTTGTTAGAAAGCCGATGAAAACTTTTCTCCATCTCACAGAATAGTTAACGACAGAAACTAAGGTTGTCCTGGACAACTTGTCAGGTAAAATTATGACTGAAAAAATTCTCCTTTTGAAGTCTTCTACCCATCAAAATGTTGATGTTGCGGGCTATCATATCCGTAATAGGAGCCTTAGCAGTTGGCGTGTTTCTCCCTCCAGATTTGGTGAGGTTCGATATACATCTGGCTACTGGAAGTGGATAGAAGACGTTCTTGCCCATAATAAGGATACCCTGGAGTGCAACAAGACTTATGATGTCGTCTTTGTTTCATTGTTCACGTATGACCATAATGAGAAAGTGTTCCAGGCCTTCCGTGAGAATTGGCGTCCATCCACCAACACAGTTTCTACTTTTATTGGAGAGTTGTCCATATCTTTATGGGACTTGAGAAACATCGGAGGCCTTCGTGTTCATGGGTCATTTTACGACGAAGTTATTCCCTCGGCTAAGGGGTTGACATATATGGATGACAAAAGAAAGCCTTTTCTCCCTAGAAGCTGCTCACACTTATTATCGGCATTCTACTGGCTTATAAAAGATGTCATCGATGACGTCTCTTTTCTTGATTAGACTAATTTTTGGTTTTGAGGACCAAGAAAATATGTTAAGCCTTCACCAAAGATGTCAAAAAACTAGACAAAGCCGAGGATGAGTCATGACCCATTGGGGAATATTAACATGAATTTTTTACCATGAACCGAAGAAGAGAATTCCTATTTTATCGAGTTAGACGTGGAAAAATCACTCAGAGATGAAACTTATTTGGAGACTTTCCTTATATGTTGGATTTGTAAATTTTTGCTCCCCAACAAGAAGACTGGTTTTATTCGTGCTAGCGTCTTCAAATTTGCAAGCTTGATGGCTTATGGTGAAAAGTTTTCTATGGCGGTCTCAGGTCTTGCAAGCATCTATCACGGCGTTAGGGAGATCTCTACTTCTTCAAACTTGGGGTCCTGCTATGCACTCTTTTTTGTCCATTATGTTTATGGATGTATAGGTGAGTATTTTGAAACTTATTACCATATAAACCGTCCACAACAAGGGGTACAAACATGGCTAATTTCAGGAGAAAAGATTTCAAAATAATTTGATCTTGTTGATGCTTGCAAGTTATTTAAACAAGTCAATGTAAAGAAGCTTCCTCATTTGGCCTTGATACAGGGAAAAGATGTACAAATTGATGAAAGTGGAAAACTATCCAATTCTTGGAGTGACTTCTTTATAGGCCTTCGTTCAAGTTTTTTCACTTTGAGGCATGATAATGATTTGATCATGGAGCCTTATAGTGCTTATCGATTTAGTTGCCAATTTGGATTTTGTAGAGACGTTCTCGGCATCTTGATAGAGCATCATTTTGATGGTTCCTGCTAGCTTTGGTTCAGCTTTGGGATTTTTGGGTTCGTTTTGGAAGTTTATCAAAACTTAACATACCAATGCGTCCATTGGACAATGGAACTTTTATGACTCATGAGTACTCGGATTGGTGGCCAGCCCATCGAGAGACGGTGTTGAGATGAAGTACCCACATTATTTTAAAAGTTTCGAAGAAAAATAATGCCCCCTCATCAACCAAAGGAAACCAACTTCATCTGGATGGTCGAGGCAAGATTTCTCACTCTCCGAAGTCCAAGGCGGTAATGAGTAATCCTGCTGAATCTGTCCAAGTTATTTCTAAACCTAAAAATTCGAAGGGAAAGGATACACATATGGATAAAAGATTAAAAATACCCTCATCGTCCCCCAAGGTAGTAGCCATCTCCACTTCTGAAGTGATCAACGTTGTCCACAAAAGAAAGAAATCTTCCATCCCATTGGATAAAGGCATTGAAAAGTCACTAGACATTGTGCTATTTTGTAGTGACGTATCCAAACCACCTGTTTCACTCAATAGGGTTTCTATTTATAGTGTCGCCTCTAGCTCAAATGAAAGCAATGCTAGCCAAGAACCACACTAGAAGCATTTGAAGAAAAAACATAAGGACTTAAGCAATCAACATTGTGATTTTGCTGATTTGGATTCCATAAGTATTGACACCGATATCTTTGAAGATGGTGTCACTGGTTTAACAATGCCCTTGGATGATTTGTCATATCAGTTAATAATTATTTCTTTAATATCCCAACTTGCCTCTTTACTTGCTAGTAACTTTACTTTTTTTCAGTTGGGTCTTGTGGACGTTTTCAGTAACATATTTGGTGATAATGTATTTGGTGAGGATTGTCACAAGCCCGAATCCTTCAAGTATGCTGAAGAATCCCAATCTTTCTCTTGATAACGCCAAGACTCAAGCTACAAATAAGGGCCTGTCGACAAAGTTGTCAAAAAATATTGAATCTTTTCAACATGTTTCAACTATTGACACAGTGGTTGGAGCAAATGATAATAGACCTTCAAACGTCCCTAAGGATTTGGCTCGGTTATTACAACTGATTTCCCCAAACTTTGGACCACAAAAAGCTATTGCAACTTTTAAATTGCCCTATGTTTCCTGGATTATGGAGTACCTTGTGTAAATGTATTACACAATTCTCTGCCGAATCCTCAGAAAACCTCAAAGAGTTAGAGAAAGGTATTTCTCTAATTCTTAAAGGTCTTTGAGAGGTCAACGTCGTCAACCTTTCTTCTTTGGAGGTTCTACTTGTAGACTTTTTTAAGAAGCGTGGAGATTATAATATTGCAAAAGTGTCTAGTTCCCAAAAGATAACTAGAGATGCTCATTAGGAGTTGTTTTATGTTGCGCAACAACGTCTTCATGCTGCAAATGAAGACAAAGTCAAGATGGACAAGCATCTAGGAGGGCTTCAAAAAGTCCTTGAGAGAGCTGAAAAAGAGTTAGAAGCTTGGACATTAAAAAAAAGACCATTTTTCTTATTGAAGAGCATCAAAAAAAAATTGTACAAGAATAAAGAAGTGTCACCAATATTGAAGACGAGATTCATGCCCTTGAGAAAATTGTCCAAGAATCAAGAAAGTGTCACCAATATTGAAGAGATTCTTGCCCTTGAGAAAATCAGCCCTCTGTCGAAAACAGAAACAAGAGAACTTGCTAAGCTAAAGGAAATCGTTGAGACAAGTCACCTTCAGATCCTTGTCCATAAGTTTTTCCCTTAATTTTTTTGCAAGAATGTTCTGTTTCCCTTTTGAGTTTTATTTTGGCTCTTATCATGATGTGTTAGCAGTCTTTCTTGGAGCAATAAAAGTGAAATTTTTCTTTTAATTCCTCTCATGCTATGTAGTTTATTTTTAAAACTTGACATGCGGACAAGTTCTTTTATTTGCCTTCCCGATCCATACGCTTTGACATTTGTGACATGAGATAAATAATACAAAATTATGAGCTAGTTGTGTCGTTGGAACGGGAATTCTCAATACTACAATGCGCATGAAAGTTATGACCAAAAGATTTTTACACTTGTGCAAATCCTTTATAAAAGTCTTCGCTCGAACTACGTGTCGCCCAAATTTTTCTCTATCTTTGAGCGGCTATAGTAAAAAAAATTCATAACTCGAGCTAGCAGTGTTTAAATCATGGAATTTTAATTCTGTTGGCAAGCTAACTCATGTAACTATAATTTATGTAAGAAATCATGGCCAGAAGTTCTCCGGATTTGCCCAGGTACCCTTCCGAAATCAGTCTTTCAGTTCTGCTTTGTCACTTTTTGTTCGTTTTGTGCAGCCTCACAAAAATTCTCATATCTTGACTTAGGAACATCAAAATCAGAAGTCGTTTATTGTTTTGGAAACTAGACTAGTAGAGATACGTCTCACGTGGGAATCACAATCAGATTACCTCCGAATCTTCCCAGATATTGCCCCAAAATTGATCTTCTAATCTTGTTGCGCTAGTTGTATCAGCTTTACACAGTGTCACGATAAATTTCGTATCTCAACATAGGAGTATCGAAATCAGGTGCCATTTTTTTTGGAAAGTAGATTTGTAGATCTATAACATACATAAAAACCACACTCAACGTCTTTATCTATCTATACAGATATATCATCAAATTCAACTTAGTTCAGAATTTGATGGCCTATTTTTCAACTTTGAGCGGTTATGATAGAAAATTCATAACTTGGCGTATGAGCCTTTAAATCATGAGCCGTCTTTTTCATTGTGGAGAAATCTCTAAGATATACCATAAATCTTATAGAAATATAACATAGCTTCATCACAAGATTTCTTAGATTCTAGTCTGCTTCCATAGAGGTGTGAGATAAAGACCAGCAGTTCGAGGAGTTGGCCAGGTACAGGTCGAAGCCCCGCCTGAAAAAAGTCAGGACTTTTGGGAAGATTCTAGTATCTGACCCATCTCTTTCTACCAATTCTCAGGGTTGTCGGAATCTCTGGTTCGATCAGGACCAGGAGTCCAATTCATTCATTTATGGGAGCGACTCTCTGTTCTCATTCTCCACTGGGTCAACATACATAAAAATAATAGTGAGCACCTATACGAATTCATATAGATATATTATCAAAATCCTTTTTGCTTTGCTGGTCTCTTCACCTTTGCACGTCTGCGGTAAACATAGCGAAAGAATGTCTATCATCATGTGATATCTATGTTAATTCAAAGTTTTATTGTCGTTCTTAAATAATGACACACGTTTTTCCTTTTTTTTTTATTTTTTAACTCATATGACTGAACTTAAAATAAAAATACCCTAAGATGCCTACTTACCTTGGGAGGATCAAGTCATAACGTAGTTCAAGAATGATGAGTTAATTTATTTATCATTTTTTTATTTCTTCTTTTTTTCTTTTTTTAGAGATTCGTTTACAGTTTAGACTCATGCGGGCTAAGAGTGACATGTAGTTTAAGCTTGTGCCTTAAGGAGCATTCTGGAGAAGAAGTCTTGTAATGTAACTTTCCTCCCAACCCTTTGTATTGAAGTATTGTCACACTTCAGTTTGGTATTTATTTCCCCCATTGGTTGAAGCAGGTTTGCACTTGATCTTGTATCGACTTTTAGAAGTTGGAGTTTAGAAATTCTTTGACATTTTTTTCTTTTGCGAGCGATCAATGTCCAAGTGTTATCCCTCTTGCTATTGAAGAAGTCATTTTACATGGTCTTGTTTTCTGTTTTCTTTAGGGTGGGAACCTCAATTAGGTCAAAGCTCCCAAATTGTAGCATGATAATTCCCTCACCTTTTGATGATGCCACAGAGCACATGGGTTGTAGAACTTTTGAAATTAAAACTTTTTTATGGTCCAGTTCATTGCTAACATGATTTTTATCAACTATATCGCTATTATCAATGATGATCTTTCCTTCTTTCATTAACGTCTTGATCTTTTCCTTTAGTATGAAGCATTTTATAGAGTGATGACTAACAATGCGGTAAAATTTGTAGTACTTAGGATCGTCGACTTTGTTTGATTATTCAGGTCGCTTTGACTTAGGAAGTTCAATGACTTCTTTGGCTAGCAACTCTTCAAGAATTTCTGGAACATAAGAGTCAGGAAAAGGATATATACTTAATTGTAACTCCTTCAAGGTTTGTTGATTTTTCACCTCTCACATTTGTTTCTTTGGAGCTTCCTCTTTTAAGTTTTATCTTGTGGAGGCCTTCGTAAAACTCACATTTGTCATCATAGATTCCCCAATTTGGTCTTCTGATGAGTCTTTGAATTTTGTGACTTCTTTCCTAGGATAAAAAATAGGTGACTCCATTTTATGACTTGCAATACTTAGCTCCATATCATGAGAGAGCGTAGCTAGTTCTTCAAAAGTTTGAGGCTTAATTCCTTGGAGGATATACACAAGGCCCCAATGCATCCCTTGAATGCAAACTTCAATCGCGACAATTTCAGAAAGTTGATCCTTGCAGTCAAAGATCAATGTTCACTAGCGATTTATGTAGTCCACTACAGGCTCATCTTTACTTTGTTTTGTGTTTGTCAACTCTATTATGTTGACCGTACGACGAGTGCTGTAGAAATGATTTAGGAAATGACTTTATAGTTGCTCCCAACAGTCAATTGATTCAGACTCCAAGTTCGTATATAAATCAAAGGTGTTGCCTTTCAAAGAGCGAACAAACTGTTTGACAAGAAGAACACCATGTGTGCCAGCACTGCTACAAGTTTCTACAAAATGAGTAATGTGTTGCCTTTGATTTCCCTATCCATCGGATTATTGAAACTTTGGCGGGTGATATCCAATTGGCATCGGTAAGCCCTCGATTCGTTTATAATACGACTTTGAGTATCTTACGAAACTTTGTGATAGACCACTATATTATGCCTTGATTGTGTTTGCAATCATATCTTGTAGTTGCTGAACTGTTAGAGTGGCTACTGAAGCGGATCGATCAGCACATTGATTGTCACTTCACTTGATGAGAGATTCACTATCAACTTTTTCTTACAATGTTGGATTATAATTTGACTCTACAGGATTGTAGAGATTTAACTTTCTCATAAGTCAGGTGATTTGATGAACTTTCTCATCAACAGGCTTCTTCAAGGCTTCAATGGTTTGCTCCATCATTACAAACTTCTCATCCATGTCAACCGCATCAACCATGAAGGTGTTGACTTTCATTGAAGTTGGAGAATTTGTTAAGTCCTCAGATTCTCCAAAGTTGCAGACAGCTCATCTGATAACATAGATGCAAAGTTTCCCCCAAGGGTTGTAGTTACAGTTGAAATTTGAGATGTTCTTCTTTTCGTCGTCTCCAAAAAGTTGAAGTATTAAGATCCATACAAAGCACAAGTATTGAGATTGCGCCAATTGATGGGGCCAACAAGTTTGATTTCAGTAAATGTGGCAGTAGTAGACTTCTTGCACAAAATTTCATTAATTTTTCAAAAGTCCATTGCAGTAGTTGAATTTATGATTTTTTAATTTGTAGAAGGAAGAGATGAAGAGAAAAACTGGTCCCACTGGGCGTGCCAAAATTTTTTCACGATAAATTTTCAATGCGTCAAAAATTAACTGCAACCAAAGATAAATAAAAGAAAAAACAGTAATTTTTATTGATGAATATTGTGAGTACAATTTCATAACTCTCTTGATTCTTCTCTCCTAAACTTAGAAATGATCTGAGGGCCTTCAGTAGCGTGTTTCTCGAATCGTTAGATGATTTGAACTCCTAGAGATGTATTTCAATCGTTAGGAATGTCGAAAAATATTTTGTCGCTTTGGAATAATCTCCGGGAAGAACTCCGTTGATTTCTCCTTGCAAGAACTTGATAGTCAATGTCGATGTTGCTAATGCTTGTCAAAGTCGTCTTTTCGAATATCCTTTAGAATGTTATGTTACCCCTATTTATAGTTGTAGGGGGTAGGTCTAGTTGCTTGTGATTGGCTGGAATATGTCACTTTGACACTTGGCGACTTTTGACTGATTCTTGAATTTGAATGAGATTTCCACATCATTTGGACACGTGTCATCACCTTGTTGGTTTTTAATTTGACGGGGATGTCAACTCACCCTGACACGTGGCATGGGTCTGGGCTCCAAAGTGTAATAGACCTTGGGCTTGAATTTAATAAAATGGACTAATTAATTTGTAGGACCCAAATTAATTAATCAACCCAAATGATCATGAATTAAACTCAAATTTTGTATGAATATAACCCGTTGAATTTTATATGTCTACAGTTGTCATGTTTTTCTTCATTGTTATTTTTTCTTCCCATTACTACTTTGATTTGCTTCACTTTAACCAAGGGTCTTTCGAAAACAGTCTCTTTATAAGGTTGAATATGCTCATCCTTCCCCAGAAGCCACTTTATTGGACTACACTAGATATGGTATTCTCAGATCAATATCTCAAATAGATCAAGTAAGAGCAACAAAATTTAGCACATTGTTAGCATTGTTAAATTTCAGGATGCCAATGTGTAAACTCTTGTCATTTTTTTGTTCACTTTTTACTCTTCATCAAAGAGTTCTATTTGTTAAAATAGAAAATGTAATGTGTCTATTTATATCCCAACTCCCAACACCGGTATGTTGTTGTACTGCACTTCGGCTTCCTTATCTAATTTCTCAATAGCTGCAAAGTAAAAGACAAATAGCTTTAGCATTGATACACATTTTTAACCCGTCAAAATAGACACACACAAAGACAGTAAAAACAGAACGAAGAAAACGTTGCAAACTGAAAAGGAAAAGCCAGTATGTCAATATTATGACTAAATGAGTAAGCCCCCCAACCTATGGAAAACAATTAAGGACATGTTATACAAACTTCTACAGACAAATTACTCAAGTTTAACCTTGTAGTGACATTTCTGGAGGCTTCTTCACCATAATATTATCAACAAATGGTTTATTGATGTTATAAGATACGCCACTTTATCCAAGCATAAATGATGACAGTTGCGATGATATTGTTATTTCTAGTTTCACAGCTTCAACTAGTTACACGTGGCCTGTGCTAAGCCCCCGTCCAAATTTTAAATATAAAAATAATAATATTTTAAATTAAAAGATCTAATTTATATTATATTTTTTTACTGCATAATTAATAAAATCTAATGGCACGTTAAATATGAATTGTTGTAGGCGAAAAAAATATGAATTGTTGATAAATTTTCATTATTGCTAAATTTTGCCAAAAAGTTATTACGACAAAAAATGTAAAGAGTAGTTTAATTAACTTTCTATCCATAGTTATGGTATTTTTAATTTTGACACACTACTTAAGAAATCATGTTCCTCTATAAAAAAAATAATAATAATAATAATAATCTTCACTATATTGTCTTAATTAAATAGTTCCAATTTAATATGATTTTTTGGTTATGTAAGAATTCAGTTATCTTAAATTTGATATAGAAAAACTATTAATAGCATAATAATTATATAAAACATATTTATACAAACTAAATATAAAAGATAAAAATAAAATAAAAAATATAAATCGGAGAAAGTAAAGATCTAAAAAATACATAAAAATTTGTTACTCCTTCATCCAGTTTAATAGCCTGTTTGGGATATCTTTTTTCTCAAAAAAGGTATTTTGTTTAAAAAAAAAACACTTTTTTGAAAGAATGATGTTTGGTAAACTTGCAAAAGTGATTTTAAAAAAAGGCAGTTGCAAAAAAATTCTGCTTTTCAAAAAAAATACAAGCAGAAAATTATTTCTTTTCATTATAAAAATATCCTTATCACTTACACACACACATATATACATATATACACACACGCACACACTAGTTCAGTGTACGTGCGTTGCACGTGAATATTACATCGAGCAATAAAAAAAGTATTAACATTAAAATAAATATAATATTTTAACTAAAATTGAAAGTGAAAATTCTTTTTGCTAATTGAACACAAGTTCACATTTCAAGTACCTACACTAAACCTTTCCAAGCCACTAATTCACTTCACAGGTGACCAAACTTAACTAAATTCAAAACACAAGTTTACATTCCAAGTACCTACACTTAAAACATTTTCAAGTCACTAATTCATTTCACTGGTGACCAAACTTAACTAAATTTAAAACACAAGTTCACATTCCAAGTACCTACACTTAAACATTTCAAGTCACTAATTCACTTCACAAGTGACCAAACTTAACTAAATTCAAAACACAAGTTCACATTTCAAGTACCTACACTTAAACATTTTCATGTCACTAATTCACTTCACAGGTGACCAAATTTAACTAAATTCAAAACACAAGTTCACATTTCAACTACCTACATTTAAACATTTTCAAGTCACCAATTCACTTCACAAGTGACCAAACTTAACTAAATTCAAAACACAAGTTCACATTTCAAGTACTACACTTAAACATTTTTAAGTTCCCATTCCCAATCACATTCCAAGAAATCTTGACCATTAGCTACAATCAGAATTGTACATGATTATTAAATGCCCAACAAAAGAAAGCAAGCTCTCACTCTAAAATTATGGGGGGAAAGAAGAAAAAAATGAATCCACACATTAAAATCAAGAAACTTGGCTAACAACCAACACTTTACAAACTAAGAAACAAGTTAACTCCAAGTGTGAACAAGAACTTGATTAAAAAAAAATGGAAGAGTTCTTAACATCAAGATCCTTCTTTTCTCACATTCTTAGCTTAAAATCACCATAAATAATCCACCAAAATACTAAAACTATAATGGAGTATCAAGAAAAGTAAACTCTAACACCTAGTTTTCCTCAAAATTTCTTATCTTTGTTCTATAGTGCTACTAAAGATCTTTCTTCCACTGTCGGTGAAGTGACATATATGCTACAAACTCCAACTTTTTTTTACATTTACTTGGAAAAACAAGGAAAGTAGATATATACCCACAATGGAATGTTGAAAATCTTGTTTCTAATAATTTCCAAGAAAGTGATTTGGTTAAGATTAGGAAAAATTATGAGGACTTTTCTAGTATAAGTAGTTAGTTGGCCAACAAAATGTGTCAATTTTATGTTTTGCTGTTTCCAAAAGTAAAGAGAATGAACAGTGGGTTCCTGGGCAAAAATGTAAGTTATGGAAGAGTTGCTACTTTGGCACCGCAAGAACAAAGAGCGGTGGAAGGTGGGAGCTCGACAGAAGCTCGGGGACGAAAGTTGGGTCGGTGAAAACTCGACGGCAGCAGTGATGAGTTTCTTCTTTGTCGATGGTTGTTGGGGATTGGTTGTTACGGATCCCTAATTAGAAAGGAAAAAATTAAAGGGGTAAACAAAATGGTTGAGTCCAGTCAAGGTTTGAATTGGGTTACATATTATAAAATTTTTGGAAAACCCGATCATGCGTAGTTAATTTATTTTTTAAAAAAACTAATTATTCAAAAAATGACCATTTGTGATTGATTTTTATTAAAAATTAATAAATTATATAATTTTTATTATAACATCCAAATAATTTAATGTAATGTACATTTAAATCGAATAATTAGTTATTTATCACATTAACATGAATAGTATATTTCTTAAATCGTATAATAATATCACTGCATTTCTTAAATTAGGATGATTCTTTAGTTAATTATCTTTTAAATACGATATTATATACCATATAATACAGCGTATTAGTCGGGTTAATTATCGATTAACTAATTAGCTTACGTTTTTACAATTTCAACAGTATATACCCTTGTCTACATTGACACAAGTAGTATATTTTCTCAATAGTTTGATATCAACATATTATTTAAAATATTTTGATATATAGATTGAGTTATCTAGCTTTTCTTACTGCATACGTCACTACACGAGATATACGTATATATACATCTATTTGATTGGCTATAAGCTTCCAAATACGTATTATATACATCACATACACGATTTTACTACCCCATAATAATATACAACGTATTTCACATATACTCAGATGAATTATCGATTAGTTTATCTTATGTTATTATACCTTCAGTACATAATATATATATATATATATATATATATCGGTTAGTTTTTTACTACATCGTTCATCAGTCACTACATCATACATATATGTATATACATATACATATACATATATATATATATATATACATACATACATACACATATCAACTCTTCAATACGTACTATATACATCACATCCACAAGTATATTACCTCATAATACAACACATTTATTATATTCTGATGAATTATCGGTTATATATAAACATTACGTTATTATTACTCCAATAGTAGCATAATATTATTACCTCAACTGTATGATATAGACATATTCATTATATAAAGATTATGTTTAATGTAATTTAACATATATACAACGAAAAATATTTATTTTATATATTGAAACATAAGTAAAAGATAAAGATTATATCTTCAACAGTATATTATTATCTTGATCAATCGATCGTATGATATCAATGTATGCAATATATAATTGAATACATTTACTTTTTAAAAAATATAAAAATTATTTATTTAATAGTAAATTAAAAAAATCTAATATCGACAGACAGTGTCGTTTTCATAAAGTTAATTTTTATTTATTTTTAACAAAAGCGACACTATCCATTGTTTTTTGTAAAAAAATATGAAAAAATAAAAATAATTAATAGTTGCGACGAATAGCGCCGCTTTTCTATAATTAATATTTTAAAAATAAAAAATTATAGCGATGTTGTCCGTCGATTTTAATAAAAATAAAAAGTAAATTTAAAAACTGATGGACAACATCACTTTGTATCATAAAGTTATTTTTTATTTATTTTTAACCAAAGCGACACTGTTTGTTGCTTTTTGTAAAAAATACAGAAAAATTAAAAAAATAAAAATTGCAAAGGATAGAGTCGCTTTTCTAAAATTAATATTTTAAAAAACAAAATTATAGTGACATTGCTCGTCGATTTTAATAAAAATAAACAAAAATAATAATCAAATTTAAAAATCAACGGACTACGTTGTTTTCAAAAAATATATGTAACACCCCACATTTTTGGGCTAGAATTTAAATTGTTGTTCCTATGCTTACAGACTTGAACCCAATTATTCTATGTATATACATGTGTGATTAGCAAGTATGTGATGTGGGAATATCTTTGTATAGTGATCGAAGTCACAATACCCTCCTAACTCAAAGATGAGTTGAGGACTTTTCTATCGATAGAGTTTTCAAACATGCTCCAGCTAGGGTCAACTTTAAATGAGTGTATTTCCCAGTATATATTAATTCAGGTGTCTCACTTTATATCAAATGAAAGGTCTTTGATTCTTCTTTCCAACGCATTTGGTTTCACCTTAATCCGGTATCGGAGTGGAAAGTTATACCCACTTTATCTTACCTCAGCATGTCCGCCTGCCAACTAAGTGATGACTTGAGATTATAAGCCGTCAACTAAGTGACGACTTATCGGCCAAGTTGTCAGCCAAAACCAGAAAGTCATCAACTTCATCTTTAAAATGACGACTTGAGGTGATAAGTCATCAACTAAGTGACGACTTATCAACCAAGTCGTCACCTATAACCATCTCCGCTACAAAAGTGAGGACTTGAGTTGATAAGCCATCAACTAGTTGATAAGTTATCAACTCAATTCATCAACTAAAATTTCAGCAACTCTTATTTAGCTTTAGAGGGGTATTTTGATCTTTTGCTCACCTCAAACCTAACCCCTTCAACGACTTATAACCCTCAAGGGACTTTATTTTTCTCCTATTTTATCAGTTAAGCATCTTAAAATCCTCTCATACACTCTCAATAACAAGATTAGGGTTTCCGCTCAAGATCATCTCCCAAGAATAAGATTCAAGCCCTTCTTCAAGAAAACCAAGAAATTGTGTTTCCCAATCCAAGAACGTTCAAGAAAAGATAATTCTCTTTCAAGATTAAAGCTTTAAGGTATGTTTTATGTTCATCCATGGGCCCTTTTCACCCATGGAGTCCAAGAATCCATTTTCAAGTTTAAAAGTATGATCTTTACATATTTTATGAATTATGTCCATGAATTTACATGAACTTCGATTTTATATCATGCTTACACGAAATTGTTGTTGTTATTAAACCTTACATATTTAAATGGTGATATTCGCATGTTAAATCCTTAACCCATGATTTTCATATTGAAATTATGTTATTATCACATGATTTAACTATTCTCATGCTTTAACTCATGACCCCCATGTGTTTGATGAAATACTTAAGTGAATAATTGTGAACAATGATTTCCTTCCATGGTTTCAAAGCTTTTATGTGTCCCTGTTATTATTATTATCGAGTCCTAGAGGTTATGAATACCCAAAATTTAGCTGTTTACTTAGTCTCGGTATATTCAGAATGGTTCAGATATGTATGAGCATTATCAGTTCAGTCAGTTATCATGTCAGTCAAACTTAGATCAGTTCAGTAATCCGAGTCAGCTCCTTCTTCAGTTAAACTTAGTTCAGTCCCGTAATTAGTGTCATCTCAGTTGGGAGTAGGATTCAGCACCGAGCGAACCCAGGGATGGGGGCATTCCAGTTAGTATAGGGTTTGACCCTTAGTAGCAATCCCTGAGTTACAAAACTATGAGCCAGCATAGGTTGGAGATATCTTCCTGTTAGTTTAGGGTTGGCAGTCTTTCTGTTAGTTTAGGGTTGGAAAGATGTCTTCCTGCTAGTTTAGGGTTGACACAACCATTGTTAGTACCCGTGGCATGGTACTAGTACCTTTCCAACTGGGGTCACAGGTTGGACGACCTCGATCAACTCAGCTTTAGGGCATGTCGGTTAGATAATACCTCCCACAGTTTTAATTTTAGTATTCAGTACAGAATTCAGTTTGGTTTTGCTTGACCATAGCATACAGTTTATCAGTATTCAGTTACCAGATTTCAGTATTTCAGTTTACAAACTATTTCAGAATTATGTTAGATGCTTGGTCATGCATTCTCAGATTTTACAGCATTCACGCATTTATATCTATTATTC
This sequence comes from Capsicum pubescens, assembly GCA_030864215.1. Lineage (NCBI taxonomy): Eukaryota > Viridiplantae > Streptophyta > Magnoliopsida > Solanales > Solanaceae > Capsicum > Capsicum pubescens. The sequence continues at coordinate 243,348,184 of CM061546.1, read as the reverse complement.
AATCACCTCATGCTACTCATTCAGTCAGTTATTACTCATGTACATAACCCATGCATAACAGCCTAACCTCATCTAGCATACCATTGCATTCAAAGTACTGATCGCATACTCGTTTCTTGCGTTATAATATCCCATATCATAGGTTCGGACGCTCAGGTTCCCGACCGTACTTAGCCATTCCAGTACATCAGCAGCAGCAGTCGTGGTGAGTCCTCATACATCGAGGACAAGTTTATCATATATTCAGTTATGTCAGCAGTTCAGTTATTTAGTCAGTCGGAGTTAGTTGGGGATTTGTCCCATCAGTTCCACTGTCAGTCAGTTAGAGACCTTTTAGACACTTTCAGACAGTCAATTTGATCATCATTTTTTATCAATTTTCAGATAGTTGTTTTCAGACCTACGATTCAGTAATGTTTTCAGTATTTAAAACACTGTGGCATTTTTTAGTTAAATTTTGCAAATACTCTTTTGTTAGAAGTTTTATTCAGTACTCACAGCAGGTACCAGTATCGTAGGTTAGCTTGTGGTCACTTGTGTCCGTAAGCACTGTGCAGCGCCCAGGGTGTACTCTCAGGGCGTTACAATTAATTATTATTTTTAAATAAATTACAACGCTATCCATTGCATTTATTAAAAGAAATATAAATTATTTGTTAATTAGTTGGCACAATAATTCGTGAAAAAAAAGGCGAATATTAAGACGTTGGTCGTCGATTTTAATAAAAATTAAACTAAAAAAGCAACGAAAAGTGTCGCTTTTCTCGTTGTTTTTTAAAGCGACATAGTTCGTCCCTTTTTTGTGTCGCTTTTTGGCCTTTTTTTAGTAGTGACCATGTGCTTCTGCTAAAATTCATTATTTCAAACCATCAACACACGAAACACATAACCTGCCCTGAAAACGAAGCACGCCATCTCTCCCTTGGGAGAAAACCTCCACCTTCTGATCTCCAACCATCTCCTTCAACTAAACCAAACTAGAATCCCTGTCTTGCTTTTCTTTTACTTCGGCAACCAACGAAGATTCCAAACCATTCAGAACCCATGTACTACCTTCAACTGAATCAATCAATCGAATGCCTAATATAATATGCTAATGAACCTCACGGACTAACTTCTTCTTATATTTCTCAACATGAGCAACACTACCCATAGACAATCTACTAAGGGTATTTGCCACTATATTGGCCTTGCCCGGATGATACAACACACTCATATCATAATCTTTTAACAACGCAAGCCACTTTTTCTAACGAAGATTCAGGTCTTTCTGCATGAACAAGTATTGTAAACTTTTGTGATCAGTGAATACATCAACATGAACTCTATAAAGATAGTACCTCCAAATCTTTAAGGTGAAGACAACAGCTGTCAACTCAAGATCATGGGTCGGATAATTCTTTTTATGGGGTTTAAGCTGTCTATAGGCATAGGTTATGACCATACCTTTTTGCATCAAAACACAACCAAGACCAACTCTAGAAGCATCACAGTAAATTACAAATCCATTTAAACCATCTGGCAAAGGCAAAATTAGGGCAGAGGTGAGTCGAGTCTTCAACTCCTAAAAACTCTTCTTGCAGGAATCTGACCACTAAAATTTGACCTTCCTATGAGTCAATCGAGATATGGGAGGATACAATAGAAGAAAACCGTTCAACAAACCATCTATAATAGCTAGCCAAACCCAAAAAACTTCTGATATCTGATGGAGAGATGGGTCTAGGCCAGTTTCTCACTATCTAGTCTTTTGAGGGTCAACTCGGATGCCATCACTGGAAACTATATGGTCAAGAAAAGCTACTGATCTTAGCCAAAATTTGTACTTACTGAACTTAGCGAATAACTAATGATCTCTAAAGGTTTGTAATATAATTTTCAGATGGTTTGCATGATCATCCTCACTACGGGAATAGACAAGGATATCATCAATAAAGACTATGAAGAACATGTCTAAGTACTGCTTGAATACCCTGTTCATCAAGTCCATGAAAGCTGCAGGGGCATTCGTTAGTCCAAAGGACATAACTAGGAATTTAAAGTGACTATATCGAGTTCTGAAAGTTGTCTTCGGAATGTCACATTCTCTGAATCTAAGCTGATGATCGCCGGATTTGCACCCTGAAGTTGGTCGAACAAATCATCAATTCTGGGGAGTGGATACTTATTCTTGATTGTGACTTTATTCAACTTACGGTAATCGATACACATTCTGAGAGAACTGTCTTTCTTATTCATGAATAGGACTGGAGCGCCCCATGAAGAAACACTAGGCCTGATGAAACCCTTATCTAAGAGATTTTTAAACATTTTCTTCAATTTCTTAAGCTCGGCTGGATCCATTCTGTAGGGTGAAATATAAATAGGTTGGGTATCTGGAAGGAGGTCTATTCTGAAGTCTATTTCCCTCTAGAGGAACTCCGATAATATATTCAAGGAACACATCTAGAAATTCCCTTACTACTAAAACTGACTCAAGACTTGGAGTCTCAAAATTTGAGTTTTTGACTTAGACAAGATGGTAAACATACCCCTTAGATATTATCTTTCTTGCTTTAAGATATTAAATAATCTGACCGCTAAGCACTAAAGTACTACCCCTCCATTTGATAACTGGTTAATTGGGAACTGAAATTGGACAATTCTATTTTTTCAATCAACTAAGGCATAACATGAGTGGAGCCAATCCATGTCGAGAATGACATCAAAATCAGTCATCTCTAACTCCATAATATCAACTGAGGTAATTCTCTGAGATACTGTGACTGGGCAATTTTTTTATACCCGTTTAGCTATAATAGATTTACCCATTGGGGTAGACACTGAGAAAGGCTCTGCTAATGTTTCTAGACTGACATCAAAATTGATGGCTATATAAAAAGTCATAAAAGAAAGTGAAGATACAGGATCTAAAATGCATAAACATAAAGATGAAAGACCTATAACATACCCGTAACCATATTAGGAGAACTTTCTTGATCATGCCAAGTAGGGAGCGCATACAACCTGTTCCGGCACTTCCCACTTATGGCACTAGGCATGGCACCCTGCTGAGTTGGGCGACCTACTGGTGCTGCTGAAGGATTAGTCTACCCCTACTAACGATCATTTTTGCCCCTCTGAGCAACCACCGAACACTCCGGATCCTATAGCCTGCTTGTCAAATCCAAAACACACATCACTAACCGCTCTGCACTCACTTTGATGGTTTCTACCATATTTTCTGCAGAGCGGATTTGTACGACCATTGTTCATACTAGCCTAGGACTTAGAGCCTAGCGCTCTATCCCGACTGTCTTGCCTGAACTTAGGCACTGGCTCACTAGCTGAAGATGGATCTGGGGCTAAAAAATTCTGCCAGAACTAAGAACGATTATCACCTTCTGACCTTGGCTAAAAAAAATTAAAACTACCTGTTATGTCCCTCTTATTCTTTCTCTCTTTTTCCTTAAGCTTCTCTTCCTCAATCTCCTGAGCGTGAAGCATAAGTCTAGATAAGTCCATATTTTTAATCAACATGACGGTCCTACACTCCTTAACCACACTATCTGTTACACCAGATACAAACTTACTCATTCTAGACCTATTATCTGTCACCATAGTAAGAGCATACCTCGCCAACTGAGTAAACTTGTACGAGTATTCCTTCACGCTCATATTGCCTTGCTTCAAGTTTATGAACTCCTGAACCTTAGCTTCCTTCAACTCCTGAAGAAAGAATCTGTCTAAGAAATCTGTAGCAAACTTTTCCCACTCTATAGGCCCTGCATCAACACCTCAGTCCTTCTTCCACTGCTTAAACCAAGTGTGAGTTACATCCTACAACTGATATGTAGCCAACTTTGCATTCTCACTCGAAGTGACTCCCATGATATCTTTCACTTTTTGCACCATGTACAGAAATTTCTGTGGATCCTCCTCAGACTTAGATCCCAAAACAAAGGGGGATTAATCTGAGTAAAATCTCAAATTCTAACTGCAACTATATTTGCCATAAGATTGGATGAAGTAATAGTTTATTGGGTTTTCTAAGCATCTACAAAATGGGATAAGGTCATGAAAGCGGCCCTGAATTCGGCGTGAGATACATGCTCATTCAGGGAATCTTCCTGAACAGGTGGTGCGGGTTGATCCCTATTTTTTCTTTCGTTATTTCTTATGGGAGGCATTATCTTTAAATGAAATAAAGTATGAGTTAGAAAGAGGAATTACATTGAGTTCATGCCCTTTCGCACAACATGAACACTGAAATAAGGGAAACTTTCCTAAGAATGTTTTGTAGCCTCTCGTCCATAAGTGTGGCGTGCTTCACACCCATGCACAAGACTCTACTCAACGCGGCTTTCAGACTCCCTAGGACACTTTAAAACCTTTGGCTCTGATACTAAGTTTTGTCACGACTCGAGGCTACCCCCTAGTCGCGACAACGGTGCTTACAATTACAAGTGACCACAAGTTAACCCATAAGACGGTACCTACTGTGAGAACTAAATAAAAGAGTAATTAAAGAACATGTGTGAAAGATAATCTGATAAGATACTGTAAATTGGAAATACCAAAATACGTAAGACTGGCATGTCTGAAACAACTGATAAAACTAAAAGAACTGACTGACTGTCTATCTAATTGTCTGAAAGCCTCTAAGCATCATGAGGAGTTGATGGGACAAACCCCTACTAACTTCGGCTAACTAAACATAACAAAATACTGAAATAACTGAGAAAAACATATCATATCCTCGATGGATGAGGACTCACCACTGCTGTTGCTAGGTAACGTTGAGCTATCTAAGAACGATCGGAAAACTGAGCGTCCAAACCTATGTTATAAGACAACATAGCGCAAAAAAAAAGTATGTGATCAGTACTTTGAATGTACTGGTATGTAAGATAAGGATTGATTGAAATATATCAGATAACTGAGCATGAATGCGTAAACATGTAATAACTGATAATGCTAGACCAAACAAAAGCATGTTACTGAGATAATTTGAAATCTGTAAGACTAAAATTTGTATAACTGAATAACTGATAAATCTGTACACTTGGTCAAGAAAACATGAGTTGAGATACGCTGACATGCTGACTGAAACTGTGGGAGGTATCATGTAACTGACATGCCCCAATCTGAGCTAATCGAGGTTCAACCTGTAACTCCAGTTGGAAGGGTGTCATTACAGTATCACAGGTATTAACACTGGCTGCGTGGATTCATTAAACTGGTGTCCCGAAGGATCAGGGTGCCAAGCCTAAACTGACGGGTGACCTCTAAGAGTAAGTCAAGCTTAAATTGATGGATGACCCTTCAAATCCTATGTTGGCTACGTAGTTTTGGAACTTAGGGACTAGTACTAACAACTCTGCCTATACTGACGGGGGGACCATCATCCCTGCATTCGCTTAGTGTTAAATCCTACTCCCAACTGAATTGACACTAGTACTGAACTGGACTAAGTTTAACTTAACATTATTTCTGATGGTGTTCATCATGATTTTATCAATTGAGTAAGATAATAATATCTATGGTTTAACTCAATCATTAATTAAAGATCTAAAATCATGTAAAACACATAGGTATCGGGCGTTCATAACCCGTCAGCACTGAATGACCATAAAATATGATAACAAAGCTTTAAAAATATAGTATGGGATCATGGTTCAAAGACCCAAAACATAGATATTTCATCAAACATGTGAGAATAATGAACTTGAACATGGGAATGTGTAAAGTATAAGGAATACAACATGCTTCTATGACTAAATTTATAATTTAGGGATTTAACATAAATTCACTTGAATATGACATGGGAAACTGAAATTTAAAGCATGAAGCAACCTAACTTTTTGTAGGATCATACATGGACATGAATTGAGTTTAAATTACTAGGGAATGCATGAATTTAACCCATCTTAAACATATGAAATTTCATAGTAAAGGAAAAACTCCATATTTTAATTAAAAGGAAGTTTTTTAGGCTCACTGGGTGAAAGAGACCCATTGATGAATATCCGCATACCTTAATAGATAGTTTCTTGAGGGTTTCTTAAATTGAGAAGCTTGAACTGTTGATTTCTTGAGAAAGAGCTTGGGTTTTGTTCTTGGAAAAAAAGAAGGGTTTCTTGATAGCAATTTGGAGTGAAAGGGGCGAATGATGCCCTTTTGGAAGTCCCAAATCATGTTAAGGACGAATTGGGTTGAGGGGAATGACTCAAATATCCCTTGGGTACCTAAATCACATAACAGTATGGGAAAAAGCCATACGACGTGTCTCTCTCTCCGTGGGAGAAAGCAACGCGCTGCGCCGCTTGCTTCGAGGGAGAAAGCAACGCGTTGTGGACCTTCTCACTATGGGAGAGACCAATGTGTCGCGGCTTTATTGTGTTGGCTCTCTATTTCATCCACACAAACAAGTCTCAAACCTCGTTCGAAAGTTTTGTGACTCTCCTAAGATATGATTTTAACCTCCCTAAACATGAATCAATTCGAAAACCAACATTTCGGGGTCGAGAAGACCAAAATAAAAATCTGGAAAGTTTAGGGGTCTTGAAAATGACTAAGTCCTCAACACTTAGTGAGATTTTCAAGACTTGGACCCCTTAAGCATTCAACTAAAGAATATTATGGGGTATTACAATATGAAACAAATATAAAAAATATATAAAAATTGTTGGAAGAAAATCTTCTCCTAAACATCACTCTGTGATGACTACATTGTGAATATTATTATATTTTTGGTATGAGAAAATGGGTATTCTATTTATAAAGTTCCAAAATCTTTCGTCCAAGAAAGAGGTTAACCAAATATGAAAAAGAATTATATTTTCCTTGTAAGAAAAATAAAGTTTAAATATGGTAAGAAAATCGGGGCAGAAACTCTAACAATTCACCCCTTTTTGGCTTGATTTTCTGGCGAAATAATCATCTTCCTTCTTCACACGATCTTCATATATCGCTACTGCTTACCATGATTAAAAGTTGATATGAGTTAAAAATTGAAGCCCTATGCGTTAAAAATAAAAGGATGGGTTAATATTATTAGAGCTCTATTTTATGAGTAAACAGGGTTGAAAGTGAAACTTTGTGCATTGAAAATGAACACATGTTAAAAGTGGATCGTATGTGTTAAACGTATATGCACAAGTTGAAAGGAGCTCAAGTGTTAAAAGTAAGCAGGAGTTGAAAATTGTATCCCATAAGCATGGGTTGAAAATTTATTTTAAAGATAGAGCAGCAGGATTATTGGATATATGATTGAAAGATATCTCCACATGTAGTATTTAGACCTTTTTATATATATATAAAAAAATCTTTACTATTTCCAAGTTGGTTGCAACTTGGATTTTGACATGTCTTCGATCTGAACCATCGGATTATTGAACCATAGGCTCTGATACCACTTGTTGGGTTCGAAATCAAGAGAACGTAATGCGGAAGCTTAAAGTTGAAAATCAAAGCGATGATAATTCAAATGATACAATATAAAATATTAAAAATATAATATTATTATATGATTTGGACATTGACCTACATATGAAACTAATATAAAGAAAACATAAAAATTGTTGGGAGAAAATTTCCCCTTAAACAAGACTCTTTGATGACTACATTATGGATGTTATTGTATTTTTGTTATGAGAAGAGGGATTTTCTATTTATAGAGTTTTAAAACATTTCCTCAAAGAAAGACGTTAGCCAAATATGGAAAAGAATTATATTTTCCTTTCAGTAAAAGTAAATATGATATTACTTTTAATTTTCTTGTAAAAAAAATAAAACTTAAATTTGATTTTAAAAAATCGGAGCAAAACTCCAACAGAAAAGTAGGGAGCATTATAAAATTTATGAGTACGAATAAATTGTTGATCCAAAATGTAAATTTAATTTTTTGAGATATTTGATTCCCTAAAACGACAAGCTTTAGTGGTCGAAAGCTAAGATTGTTACGCACAGCATAACCGTGGACATATAAAGTTGATTCCCTAAATCGAATACTTCTCTTTTTTCCTTTTTTGCTAATACAAAGCACAAATAGTTTAGCGATAAAATATATGGCTTTTAAGATAAATTATTTCTTTAAATAAATTACTTTTAATATTCGATTCGACCTCGAACACGAATAACTTTTCATATAAAGCTAAAAAATATATGATGATATAACTGGTGAAAATCTGAAACTCTTTCAACCTTGCCATGTGTTGTTGCGTATGTACTGTAATTCACCTACAGAAGAAAAACCTCATCATTTAGAGAAGCTAGTTACTTCCACAACTTTGATCATTTTATTTTTTTGTTACTTACTTTGTTGTCTAAATTTTGGGCTCGTTTGGTTGAAGGTATTAGTTAGTTAAAAAATTATTATGGGGAAATTTTAGAAATAGCAACTATAGAGCCTTAATTGTAACTTTTATAGCAACAATTTCATAATTACAAAAAATAAAAAATTGTAATTTGTATTTAAGTAAGCTATTGCTATACAAATACATATACAACAAGATTTACTGCCCTTGAAAAATATGAAGATTATTATTTTCATGATCTTCAAAATTTTAAAATATCATTCTCTTATATCTCTAACTATTTTTTCTTTTTAGTTTTTTCATTTTTTTAATCTTTTTTTATTTTACTTTCTTTTTCTTTTTCATTTTTTCCTTTCCACTTTATTTTCTCTCTTCTACTTCTCTTCTTTTTTTTTTCCTTTTACATTTTTTTTTTGTTTTCTTTTTTTTTTCTTTTCTCATATTTTTTCGTTTTCTTCTTCTTCTTTTTAATTTTATTTCGCTTTTATTTTTACACTTCTATTTCTAGTTTCTATTTCTCTTTCTTCTTTTTTTTTCTTTTTCACTTCTCCTTTTTTTGAATTTTTATTTTTTGTTTTTTTTCTATTTTTTTTGTTTTTTTTTACTTTTCTATCTTTATCTTTTATTTTTAAAAGACAAATATTTATATCATATATATATATATATAAATTTAAAAAATATAAAAAATAAATAGACATACAGATCTGCATATGTATTTACAGTAAAAAATATACATATATATCTGCATATGTATTTACAGAAATATATATCTGACTCACATGTATATATAAACATATAGGACACAAAATCTTTACAACAAAAATGACAATTATATACATATACATATAGGTATAAAAAAATACATGATGCATATCTTAAACAGTAAAAGAAAACAAATAAGTACATATGTTACCCTCTAAAATGACATAGTATGTACAGTTCAAAGACAAATCCAACACCGTATAAAATACATATAGCTCTGCATATATATTTACAGAATACATACCTGATCCACATGTATATTCTTAATTTATATGAGTCACCTTTGGATTTCGCAAATACATATGAAGATATATAGTATAGTTATGTTTGTTATTGTTTAATATGAATATGATATGTATTTCATAAATACATATGTATGTTTTGTACTGTAAATACATATCCATATTTGTATGACTATATATTTTGTATGTTTTTTGTATATGTGTATGTGATATACATATTTGTCTTTTCAAAATAAAAGTTGAAGATAGAATAGTAAAAAAACGAAAAAAGAGAAGTGAAAAAGGAAGAAAGAGAAATAGAAGTGTAAAAATAAAAGAAAAAAAGAAACAAAATAAAATAGAAAAAAAGAAGAAGAAAACGAAAAAAGAAAAAGAAAAAAAATATGAGAAAGGAAAAAAAATGAAAAATGAAAAAAAAAAAAAAAAATAAAGTGGAAAGAAAAAAATAAAAAATAAAAATCAATCAAAATAAAAAAATAAAATGATGAAAAAAAACTGACAAGAAAAAAAAAGGTAGAGATATAAGAGAGTGAAAGACAGTAATGATGTTTTATTTTGAAATCTTGAAGATCATGGAGATAATTATCTTCAAATATGAAAAAGAGGGGAAAATAGAAAACAAAAAATAAAAAAATAAATAAAAAGAAGAGAAATAGAAGAGAAAAAAAAATTAAAATGATAAAAAAAATTAGATGAAAAAAAAATTAAAATGATAAAAAAATTAGATGAAAAAAAAGGATAAAAGATATGACTTTATAACTCTAATGGATCTATTTTTATTTGTGTGTGGATGTTTCTTAACTTTTCTAGACATATTTATTTTTAATTTATTTATTTTAGTTTTATTGATGTCCATATGTTGGAGGGTGATTAAATGACATTTGATTAAATGTTTTACTGTAATATTCTTTAGTTTTTTCTCTTAGTCTTTGTAATTCTTGTATATTATTTTGAAGGTATTCTAAATATTTTATATCTTTTGTTCTAAAATATTCAATTAAATTCTCTTTCATAAGTATTTCTGTTAATCTTATTTCTTTCATATCTTGTCTCCAATATTTTAAATATTCATAGTTTATCATTTTATCCTAAAGTAGTGGTAATACTGCAAATTTCTTTGTAATAATTTATTCTAATTGTACTATATCTGATATTAAATTCTAGGTTATCTATTTCGTTAATTATCCTGTCTTTTTCGTCTATGAATAATTCTATGTCTAAATCATATTCTAAACTATCTTTTGATTCTAGTTGTTTCATTGTTTTATTTATCCAAATTAATCTTTCTTTTAATTGTTCTCTTCCTCTTCTAAGTTGGTTTCTATATTAATTTCTTCGTATAGCCAACTTTGTTTTTCTCTAACTCTTTTTATATATTCTAACATTTTTAATCTGTATAATATCCATCTGAATAATAACTATTATTATCTGAGTAATAACTATATGAATAATATAAGCTAAGATCATGCATTTCTTCTAACCATTCTAGACTTAATGATTCTTCATAAAATATTTTTTTCTTTATGTCTTCTATTTCTAAGTCTTTTATGATATATAAAACAAGTATCTTAATTTTTATGATATATAAAACAAGTATCTTAATTTTTATGATATATAAAACAAGTATCTTAATTTCATCAGATATATAGTTTGTCATATTGTCCATATGATGCTTAGGTTTCTACGAATAACTTGGATAACTTGGAATTGGATTTTAGTAATTTATGGTTTATTGAATATTTTATCATAATATTTACTGGTTGTTTATTTTAATCTTAATAATTCTTGTATATTTTCATTAAGGAATTCCATATATTTTGTATCTTTAGTTCTCATATATTTTTCTAGATTTGTTTTCATTAGTCTTTCTATTAATTGTATATTTTTCATGTCCATTTTTCAATATTCTAAATATACGTAATTTATCATGGTTGATGTGTAGGTTTGGCATATAGATATTTGTAAGAGTAGGTAGGTAGGTGTAGTATGTAATTTATTCTAGTCATAAAATATTTATCAAATATTTTTGCCAATATGATTTTTCTTATATCTACAATTTCTATATCCCTAAGTACATACAAAACAAGTATTTTAAATTTATCTATCATTTCGTCAGATAAATAAGTATTCATTTTTCATATGATGCTTTTTTCAAAATATTCTCTTCAATCATACACATAACAAAATATGATCATTTTAGATTACTATATACTAGATTATTCTTAAATAACATGTTCTTCGGTCACTATTAGCATGGTAATCTGGATACTTTTCCCTTAAAAAACACCTCTACTCTGGCTACTCCCCTATCACAGCTTTCTTGCCTCACCGATTTCACCTTTTGGATGGCATAGTTTTTAGGGATTTTTCTCCTTTTTCACTTTGCTAATAAACTTCTTAACATGCTATTCTTCGAATAATTCTACTATAAAGTAACTAACATGAACTTATTTTATCATATCATGATTGTCAGGAATTTAGAAATTTAGCTATTCATAATCGTAAATAAATATACATGTTCTGGTAGGTTTGATAATTCTGGGCTTTGTTTATCCATAGCTTTTCCTTAGAAATATATCTGTTTTTTTACTAAATATTCAAAAAGTTTTTTGTGTACAAGAGGGAAGACTTGCTTTCAACACATGAAAGTCTTGCCTTTAACTTGCCAAAGGCTTACATATTTATAGCCTAAAAGAAAACGTGTAAACTACTTTATACTATTCCTACTTTACATCTGTCAAGAAAATAAAAGATTAATAATGGTCCTAAAAAAGTAAAATGGCAAGTGCCAAAAAAAAAACAAGAAAGGTCAAAAAGGCTATAGGCTAGTCTAGCCTAAGAATAGTAAATATTTACATAATTTACGTATTTCTCATTTCTCAAAGTCATATGTCATTTTCATATTTCAATGCTTTGTCTTCTTATCTTTCTATTATTGCTCCGTGTCTTTCTATCTTTTGTCGTGTATCTTTCAGTTGTCGCCCTTATCTTCTTCTTCTATTCCAGTTGAACTTCTGGGATAATATTATCTTCTTCATTACATCTCGAACATTGATGGTCTGGATATTTGTGTCCAATTATCTTGGAATATCTTGTTAATAATTCTTCTGAAATAAATCCCTTCTTAATTGCTCTTGCAGTTGGTTGTTTCTCTGGGTTTAGTAATGTCAGAATCCATTGTCTAGCATCTTCCATATCTGTTTGTCGTAGCTCTCTTGAATTTGAATAAATCATTTGATGATCTCTTGAATAATAGCTCCATATTGGGTTTCCATTGATATAATTATTTGCTAATTCTTGAACAATCGTAGCTATTCCAATAAGTCGTTTATTTGCATAAAAATCAGGTATCTCGATTTTAGGTATCTCTGGCTGCTGAACAATATCTTTCGATATAACCATATCTCTGGTTAATTCTATTTTTATAATTTGTATAACTGGTTTGATCTCGTCATATAATATCTCTGCTGGTGCAGTATAAAACTTTATAAAAAATAAATTTCCTTTGGTTATTCTTTTGTAAGTGGTGAATGCTCTATATAATTCTGATATATATGTTAGTTCATTTCCTTCATGGGTATATACGGTATTTAATAATCCATAACTGAAATAAGTTTTAACTAAGCTTGGGTTGGTTTTCGGTAGTGCGATTAACTTGTTGTAACCTTGTAATTTTTGGGTTATATAGTTTGTGTTTGGTTCTTGGATATCTGTGGCTCTGGGTTTAAGGTTTAGATATGTCTGTATTTTATGAATATTTTCTATGTATGCTCGGGTTATGTGGTTATAGGCTTTTTTATCTTGGTTCAAACTTTCTCGATATGTGGTAATTTGTGGGGGTTTGTACAAGGGGTCTTTTTGTGTTTTTGGTATAAATGGTTTTTCAAATATCTTATTCATGTTCATGTTCTGATATCTTTGTCCACTAACTCATTTGTTTGTACCTGCAATTATAGATTGATAAACGTTATGGGTTTTATGGAGTGTCCCGACGTCTCCTTTTAGCTCTGGAATTTTGATGTCTTCCGATCGACATAGCTTTGCACACTGCTGAGTTAGCTGATTTATAGCTTTAGACTTCAGTTTAACTTCATTAGTCTGTAGCTTTTCTATTTCATTACCCATACTGTCCACTTTCATTGAAAGCGTAGTTAGGGTTTTGAGTATTTTTTCTAAAGCATCATCTTCTATTATATCAGTGTGTGTAGCTTTGTCTTGATATGTAATTGCAATAACATTTTTGTTAGTACTAATTACTTCAATTGTAAATGTAAAATTTAATATATTTAATACTAGTCTCCGAATCTCTTTCGTTGTAACTGAATTTTGTATTTCTTTGTTAACCACCAGCATACCTGTGTATTATTTGTTCGTACAATAAACTTGTTATATACAATATATGGCTCAATTGCTAATAAACATTTATATAATGAACATAATTCTTTTTTATTTATTTCCCATTTTATTTCTGTTTCATTAAACGTACCTGAGTAGTATCTACAATGATGTTCTATTTTTTCTTCTTCATATCTATATTTAAGTACTCCTCCATAACTATATTCATTAGCATCTACTTCTACTATATATATAAATTTTTTATTTTCGTCTGGGAATTGTAATTTTGGTAACTCTTTACAAAGTATTTTTATTTTCTGAACTTGTTTTTTATCTTCTTCGTTGTAATTATATTCTATATCCTTTTTAAATTTTTTCTGTAATGTCTTTAGGTTTTCTGCTAATTTTGGTATATATTCTCTTACTTGGTTTACTAATCCTAAAAATGATTGTAAATTCTTTTTTGTATCTAATTCTTCTTTTGAATTTATTATTTTTTGTACTATATGTTGTTGCATTTTTACTCCACTTTTATCTATTTGTATTCCTAAAAACTCTATCTGGTTCTTCATAATTTCGGCTTTCTTTTCACTTAAACTTATTTCCGATTTTTCTGTTATATCTGTAAATTGTTCTAATAATTTAAATGTTCCTCTTTAGTTTGTGTATATAGTAGTATATTATCTATGTATACTATACAATTAGGTAATTGTTTAAAATAACTATCCATAAAGTGTTGGCATCTACCTGGTGCATTTTTATATCCAAATGGTAATACGTTCCATTCATAAAATCCTTGTGGTACCGTAAATGCGGTTAATTTCTTAGAATTTTCATCTAACTTTAAGTGATAAAATCCTGATTTACAATCAAATTTACTAAAGTAGTTATATCCTTGTATTTGTCTTATTTTTAATATCTTATTTGATATTGGATAATTGTATGTCATAGTTTTTGCATTTAAATTTCTATAGTCAATCACCATTCTACTTTTTCCTCTTTTTTGTTCACTATGTGTATTTACTATAAACACGGGGCTATTATGTTTACTATTGCTTCTTTGTATATATTGTTTTTCTAATAATTCATCTATATGCATTTTAAATTCTTTTAAATCGACAAAATTATACGTTAATGGTTTTTGAGTTATTATGCTATTTTTATCTATTAATTAAATTTTTATAGTAGTTTTATGTTTTTTCCATCCTTTTAGTGGATCTTCACTGTATAATTGTCTTAATTTTTTCTTTATTATTTCTACCTTATCTATTGAAAATATTGTTATTTCTTTTTTGTTTATCGAAAATACAACTAGTTCTACTGTGTCTTCTATATTTTTTATATTTTCTAACTTTTGTGTAATTTTTTCACTTCCTTTTATCCAATCAGTTTTCTTTCTTATTTTATTAATAACTCTTTTTGCTCTTACTTTTTGTTTACATGGTGTTGTAAACCATCAATCTGTTTTAGTTATTATATGTGGGTATAATTTATCTAAAAATGACATTCCTAAAAGCATATCTTTTGATGTTAGTTCATAATTATAGATTTCTTCTATCATTATTATTTCATCCCATATCTGTATTTTTACATTTTTAGCTTTATATGTAATTAAACTTCCTTCATTATTAAATCCTTTGACTACTATTGGTGTTTTTAGTTTATTTCATTTACTTTCTGGTAAGCAGTTGTATCTACATAAGTTTGTTTCTGCTCCTGTATCTATCATAGGTGTATACTACCTATTATAATATCCTTCTACTATTATTTTTACAAGTACATATATTTTCATATCATGTCAAAGCACTTTTTATTAATAATTTTTCTTTATTATATGTTATAGATAATTGTGTATGTTCTATATTGTATGATTTTACTTGTTCTAACCATTTTATTCCTAATATTATGTCTGATTTTTGCATTTCTTCCTTTATTTCAAATTCTATTTTTATTTTTCTTACTCCTATTATTATTTCTTTTTCTGTCGTATCCTTAATGTTTATTAGACTCCTTGGTAGATCTGGGCATATATTACTATTAGATTTTATTTCTTCACTTTTTACTAGATATTTTGCTATATAATTTTCTTCTTGTCCTGTGTTTAAGAGTATTAAATATTCTTTTTCATTTATTATTCCTGTTATGTAATATTGATTTAAATTAACTGTTGAAGTTGTTTCATAACTTGTTCTTTTTTATGAGCTTGTTGATTCTGGTTTTTCATGAGCTATTCTTTTTTGTTGTACTTATTCTATAATTTATTATTTCTAAATCTTCTTCTATATCTATGTCTTTGTAACTATAATCATTATTATCAATTATTTTTACAAATTGTTCAAAAAGACTTTCTATTTGTATTTTATTAATTTTATTTTTTCTGTTATTTTATGTTTTGTTGTTAATACATATAGATTTTTACATCTTGCTGTAAATATTTTACTTCCTGGGGTTAGTTCTATTCCTGATATTTTCCAATGTAATACTAATGATTTATCTATATTTTTATCTGTTATTGCTACTGAATAATTCACATTTATTATAAATTTAAATTTTTGGTATATTAAATTTCCTTTTATGGCAGTTATTATACTTTTTTCTATAGGTTTTATAATTCTATCATCTGCTAAATATAATTCTATTTGTGTATCTATTCCTTCTCTAAAACATGTTTTTATCAATATCTTTGTTTCTCCAATGTGTACATATTTTATTGGGTCTTTACTTTTTATATCGTTTATTTCTTTATTAATTATTTTCTTTGTTACTAGTGGTATACTAGCTCTACCTTTTGCATATCTACAGTCTATTACATGTTCCTTTTGGCTTACTACGTAGTATTCTTCCTTTTTTCTACTAAATATATTTTTTATTGTTGGTATTTTAAATATTTTTCTACACTTAGGTCTAACTCTTTTCCTTTTATTTCGTCAAATATATTGTTATCAAATATTATTTTTTGATCTGTTCCTTCTTCATTTAAATATTCTTCCTTTGTTATTATTTTTATATCTTCTTCAGTTATTTGGTTCATTTTTATATCTTCTTCGGTCATTTGATTCATCTAAATCACTATCTATTTCGTTATCTGTTTCATTCTCCGAAATTTCATATATACTATCTTCACTTTCTAATTAGTAATCTATATAATCTATCTGCATATATTCTGTATTTTCTATCTTTATTTCTGATATTTGTTTC
The DNA here is from genome assembly GCA_030864215.1 of Capsicum pubescens. Classification (NCBI taxonomy): domain Eukaryota; kingdom Viridiplantae; phylum Streptophyta; class Magnoliopsida; order Solanales; family Solanaceae; genus Capsicum; species Capsicum pubescens. Next base: position 243,331,350 of record CM061546.1, on the reverse strand, counting down.
GTTTTTGAATTTTTAGGCATTTTATAATCTCTAGCTAAATGTCTTATTTTCCCACAATTATAACAAGTACATTCTTTTATAGATTTCTTTTTCCTATATGGTCTTTTATGTTTATAATTTTTTACATAATATCTTTTTCTTGGTTTCTTATATTTATATTTTGATTTTTTGTATTTCTTATATTTCTTATATCTTTTTCTTTTCTTATAATATCTTTCTTCACATCCAAATTGAGGTATTATTTTATCTTTGCAACATGCTAAATTTCTTAGTAATGTTTTTTCCATTTTTATTTCTTCTCTATAGTTTTCACATAGATTTCTATACTATTGTTGTAAAAATTTTATTCTTGCTCCTAGGGTATCTACTATTTTTTATTCATCCCAACTTTTTATTATCTTTGAACCAAATGGTTCAAGTAATTTATTAAAATATAATTTCCTTATCTCCTTACTTTCCTCTGTATTATATGTTCCCTTATAGTAGTATTCTTTAAATGCGCACGTATATTCATCTATATAGCACATATTACACATTTCTAATTTTAACATTAAATTCCTATTCGTATCTTTTTCTTTATTTTGCTCTTCTTCTTCTGTTGTTATACTGCTAAATTAGAAATAGGAAAATGTAAAGTAGTGAGAGTAAAACATGTACTTGCCTAGTTAATGAGTAAAATAATGTTACTCTTGCTATAAACTGTAATTTTATAAAAGTGTTGCTATTTATTGTAATTATAGTCTTAAGTATGCTACTTCCTGTATTTTTTCCAATTATTTATCTCGTTATTTATGTTTTTGTGATGGGATAAGTTATTTCATATATATGATGGGATAACTAATCTCAAAATTAATTATTTTGGGACTACTTATTCCCAACCAAACGACCCCTATATATCTTCTAACACTCGGGTGGAGTTAGGTAGGACCAAAGAGTTCATTTAAATTCCGTTCGATGAGAACTTACATTATTTATATATATGGCTAGGATTATTTTTTATGTATATAATATATTATGAATCCCTTTAACTTCTGAGAATTTGAATCCCTTCAAAAATCCTGGCTCCACTACTATACTCAATATCTGAATACAGTTTTTTCACGTAGTATTACCACCAACCATCACAAAATACAGCTTCCATACCCTAAGGCCTCAGCTCTCTCCAACTATTAGTACTTATACTATGTTTCACCTTATATCATAGGATTTATTTTTTTGCAAATTATTTTTTGTTCATAAAATCTTATATTTTCTCCGGTTAAAAAAGATGAATATGTTTTGACTTAACATGCAGTTTAAGAAAAAAAAAATTGAATCTTGCGATCTTAAATCAAAATTATATTAAAAGTATTAAAATATCGTTTAATGTTGTTGTCTTAAACATGTCATGTGAAAAATTAAAATTAAAATATTGCCAAAAAAATCCTTTTTAAAATGAACTAAAAAAAAAAACACTACTTTTTAAACTTAGAGAATATACCGTCATTAAATGTAACTCAACTAACAAATGGCGAAAGAAGAAAGCAAAGCACATTATCATCGGTCTCCAAGTCCCCCACCAGGCACAACACGTTTATGAGATGATATAGTGAAGGGACACCGAAAAATAGAAAGGAAAAAGTAAGAAGAAAAGCAAAGAATCATTTACGCTATTCAATTATTGAAAATGGTATTTGATTATCAACTATTGATGAAAGGCTCAAAAACATCATCAAATTATTAAAAATGATTTATTTATGTCATTCATTATAAGTTTGGTTCATCTATGTCATTGTCTTTAAAAATTTAACTCATCTATATTACTGTCGTTACAAAAAGTTCATTATGATATTATTTTACAACGGTGATTTTGTAAAATTATTTTTGTCACATGACCTTTTATTAGAAGTCCACCCATCAAATCTAAATCAATCAATATTAGTTTAATCAAAATATAAAACTATACTCATTAAAATAAACTGCAACACAATTTATTTTTAATTAGTTTGATTTGTATTTTTAATAAGTTAAATTTTTGTTTTAACTGTGTAGATCAAATTTATTTTAATGGGTCTGATTTTTAATTTTTTTATTCTAAGTAATATTAGTTGATCGATTTGGATTTGATAATGTGGACCCCTAATAAGAGGCCATGTGGCAAAAATTATTTTGTAAAAATCACTATTACAAATAATGGCACGAACAAACATTTCTATAACGTGTAACATAGAAGAGTCAAACTTATAATGAATGATATAGATAAATCACTTCTAATAATTCAGTGACATATTTGAGTCTTTTCTATTATATTTGTCACCACGTTCATATATCATGTTAATCTACGACAACGAAAAAATTCCTTCTATCTCATGTTTAATGGAGTTTTTTTTTAGTCCAAAAAAGAATTTTCAAAATAATTAAAGTTTTAGAAAATTAATATAAACTTTATTGCTACTTCTAGTTTTACCTTTGTTGAATTAATAGGTTGAAAAGTAATTAATGTTATGAAATATAAAGTAAGAACGAAAAGAATGAAGAGACAAGAGAGAATAATTTGTATTTTTCTTGAGGAATTCTTGGTGGGTGAATAACAATGAAGGAAAATTTCTTTATTTATAGAGAAAAACTATCTTTGTCCCAAAATTAGGATTTCTAACTTTTCTAAAAATATACACACTATATATGATAATACATTTATAACAATTTATAATAAGTAGTACTCATTTTTTAATAGCAGTACTTCCAATAAAAAAAAATAATTCCTGGATTTCAGTTTATTTGTCTAGATTTTTCTTTTTAATCTGCAAGGCGTGTTTAATTTTTTAGTTCTAACTTTATACATAACTTTTTTTTTTGGCCAAGAAGAAGTTGATGTTATAACATGTTTAATGGGGGTGGGGGGTGGGGGGGGATTTGCACTCATTTCATCAGAAGGAGTCAAAATAGAGTTAGTCAGGGCCACATCCCGGCCCTGTGATCTTGAAAATGAGTCTTCATTGGTTGTATAGTGACCCAAAATATGATGTTTGAATGCACATCTAAATGTTTTACCAGTGCTATCATCTAGAACATAACTTAATACAAAAGAAGGTGGCGATGAAGTAGTGATCGGCTTTTCTGTGAATTGTATGGCTGAGCCTTCCTTAGCTAATCGATCCGCCACTGCATTTTGTTCTCTAAACACCTGTGTTGGGGTTGCTGCTCCTAGGTCTATCATCAATGTCCTGCACTCAGCAACAAGGTTATGATATAATAGATAATCCCTATGAAGAATTTCAAGAGATGTCATTGAGTCAAATTCAATGTCAAGGTTATGAATGTTATTTTCCTTAGCAAGCCGAAGTCCACAGATGATGGCTTGGAGTTCAACCATTACTGGGTTTGTGTGTGGAAGATGTTGGTAAAAGCCCATAACCCATCCTCTATCTTGGTTTCTAAAAACACAACCCAATTCTCCTAGCCCAAGGTTATGGCTGCCATTAGCAGAACCATCAGTGTTCAACTTTATGGTTCCTTATTGTGGGGGGTTCCACCTAAGGCTGATAATGTATTGAGAGGTAGTGGGGTTCGAGGTGGATTTAGCAAGAAGGGCATATTTTATGACATTGGCAATGGCAGTCTCACTATTAGTGGGTCAGCATCTCTCCCAAAGGTCCTAAGCTGTCCCACCTTTTCTTTGCAGATAATCTCACCTTTCTAGCAAGAGCAGACCCCAATAACTGTCAAACTATTGCTAGAATTTTGCAAACCTTCTCAATTCTTTTTGTCCAAACCATTAATAATCAGAAATCCAAGGTAATCTACTCTGCCAACTGCACTCCTCAGGTGATAAATCAATGTACTCATACCCTTAACATCCAATCCAGCCAAAACTTTGGCAAGTATCTTGGGTATCCTATCTTCTCCAGCAAGCCTAAGAATAGTGACTTTCAGTTCATCATTGATAACATAAATGCTAAGCTAGCAGGCTGAAAAACCAAATTCTTGAACATGGCTGGCAGGTCTGTCTTAGCCAAATCTACTCTTAGTGCCATGCCCACCCACCTCATGCATTATATTAGGATCCCCAGTAAAATTACTGAGATGATTACCAAGATCCAAAGGAATTTTGTTTGGGGTAGCAGCCATGAAAAAAAGAAGCTTCACCTTCTCAATTGGGAGGTCCTGACTACTGACAAGAATCGTGGGGGGCTGGGGCTTTATAAGAGTGAGCTTAGAAATAGATCCCTTCATGTTAATCTGGCATGAAGGCTGTTTCATCAGCCTACAAGTCTTTGGGGTCAGACTCTCCTTACCAAATACTACAATCCCAATAGACAGACCTCCAGTAAATCTCCTACCTCTAGAACTTGGAAGAACATTAGAAGGGGTTGGAAAGACTGTTGTTTGGGTATTAGATAGAGAATAGGTAAAGGGGACAGGGTAAATTTTTTTCAGGACTCCTGGATCCCTCATCTTAACAGCCTTGAAAGCATCATTCATGGTCCTTTGAACAAGCAGGACCAGAATACTAGGGTCAAAGATGTCCTGGTAGGGGGAAATTGAATTTCAATAACCTCTCCATTGAAATTCCTAGGGTTATTCAAGATATTATCCTTAGCCACAATGTTACTCTTAAGGACCACATTGAGGACAAAGTCCTTTGGAATTGCAGATCTACTGGCACCTTCACCACTAGCACAATGTATTCTTGTCTAAACAATCTAAGTGCCAACACTACTACAGACAAAAAAATTTCCATTGTCTGGAAAGCTGAAGCCCCTAACAAAATCAAGATCTTCCTTTGGTTACTCATGCATAGGAGACTCCCAACTAGCAGCTATCTGAATCACATTGGTGTTAATGTACCTCCCCATTGCCACTTCTGCAACCACAACAAGGAGGATATTAACCATATCTTTTTCCAATGCCGCAATGCCAAGCAATTCTAGACTAACATTGTTCTAAGAAGCAGATACAACCCCCCCCCCCCCCCATACCTGGGAATACCATTGATGATACAAATTGGCACTCATGGTGGGAAAAAACTTTATACATAACTTATTTTAACACTACAAAATTAAGATCACAATATTTTTTTTTTTAAAACTCCATACGACAATCAAATTAAAATAAAGAGAGTAATAGTTAATTTAGAGTTTGTTTGAATTGATTTATTTTAAGTATTTTAAGTTAAAATAGTTTTTAAAACTTTTTCTATAACATTTGTACAAAATAAAAAAGTTCTTCTAAGTACTTGCATTTAAGTTAACAAAAAAAAATAAGTCAATAATTATGCATTGCCACTAAAACAATCACTTTGAACCTAACTTTTTGGGGTCTCTCAATTTTTTCTTGAAGTGTGTTCTATATGTGTTTTTCATGAAAAAAAAATCCTATTTACTGTTAGATTTGAAGATAAAATTTTAGGCAAAAAGTAAAATAACAATTTATCTTTTAATATGATACTTTTTAATAATTGGAAATGGAATAGTATTTTTTTCTCTGTGTACCTTTTTGGGGCCTCACTTATATATTAATTAATAACAACTGATGTGAGCCTATATTTTCCTAAAATTTACTTTTCCTAGTTCTCTCTTTCACTAGTTTTATTCTCTATAAATATTTTGAAGTCTAATTAAATCTTCTATATCTTGTAAACCTATTGTTGTCTGCTTACAAAAAGTCAAAACAATTTTTTGGTGTTCTCTTCAAATTTTAAGCATTGCAACAATCAAGTCATTGTATTGAAGTAATGCAACACTATTTGATATCATGATACTCCTATCAAGTAAACTACATAAATGGTCCTCCTAGTGGGTTGCTTTGCTTTTTTATCTTTCATTAGAAAAGTCTTACAAAACTAACCTCACTTCTTTTTTATATATAGAACAATTACCTATTTGTCCCTCTATATCTTAAATATTTCTAAAAAACTTCATACTTATTAATCTTTCAACTTCTATTTTTTTTCACTTTTTTTTTACTTTTATTTTTATTTTTTATTTTTCCTCTTTTTCCTTTTTCTTAAAGTTTTTCTCAACCTTTACTCTTTTTTTTTTCCTTTTCTCCTCTGAACTATTTTTTTTTTTTACTTTGATTTTTATTTTTTTTTAGTTTTGCTCAACTTGTACTCGTTTTTCTTTCCTCCTCTCAACATCTATTTTTCCAAAAAAGTTATTTTTTAAATTTTTTTCTTTTTAAATTTTTCCCAACCATTATTTTTGTTTTCTCTTCTTTTTTTTTCTCAACCTTTATTTTTTTCGTTTATCCTCTCAACTTTTATATTTTTTTATTTGATTTTTATTTTTTCATTTTAAATATCTTTCTTCATTTTTTTTCTTTTTTGCAATTTTTATTAATTTTTTTTTTTCGATTCCTTCCGAACAGCAAGTTACGTCCTATGGGCAAGAGTCGACACTACCACATTGTATCTTGATTTATGATTTGTTTTATAAATCTTGCCTTAGACTTAGGACTTTCAAACAACAAGTTACGTTTCATGAACAAGAGTTAACACTATCACATTGTGTTTCGATCTATGAGATGTTCTATAACTCTTATCTTAGAGGCAAGACTTAACTCAATGACTTTCAAACAACAAATTATGTTCCACGGGCAAGAGTTGACACTACTACATTATATCTTGATTTATGAGAAGTTGTACAACTCTTGCCTCATGGGAACGACTTATTCCAAGGATTTTCAAACAAGAAGTTATGTACATTAGGCAAGAGTCAACACTGCCACATTGTATTTTTTATTTATGCAATCTTCTGTAACTCTTATGGAGGACAGTGTTCAATCCTCTTAGGATTTGATTATGCCTGGGACACGGGTGAAGGTTACGGATCATATATTCGAATACGACTTAAGTTGGATGAGTCATACCTTGGATAGTGTTGGGTCCAAGGGGGAGGCCAAGGGTACAAGTGGTGGGTACCACTCATACAGGAAGGATACAACTCGTAAGGGTCAGTCGTATTCCTGTGACGGGATTTTATACAACTTAAGTGGAGGCAATCTGGATATTTTTTCACTTATCCTAATAAGGTCCCACGACTTATATTTCTATTGGGAGGTTATTTACCCTATTATTCTATTCACTAACACTTAGAAAGAATTAGAAATTCTTTCTAAGCACTCTATAATTCTCTCAAGAGCTTTTGGGCAAGAAAGCTAGGGTTTCAACTAGAGGACTAATTTGGGGATCTTGTTGGTGATTTTTCTTCGTTTATTTTGTCAATTAAGGTATATTCTCTTCCATTATTGTTAGTTCCAACTAAAGGCATGGTTTTATACAATATTTTCATGATTTTAGGCTTTCCAATATGATTTGAGGATTTTGGTTATAAATGCTTGGTTATGGTTTTCTCATGTTTTAATTTTATTTTTATATGCATTAATGGTGATTTTTGATAATTGATTGCATGGGAATGATTCTTTGGTTTTGAAAATACTATGCCCCCAATGTATTTGATAAAATGCCTTTAACAATGTTTTTATTATAATATTGGTTTTTCAATGGAACTTATGCATGGTTTAAACTTGGTAATGGAACCCTAAATGGTATGAATTGTTTAAATGGTTTTAAATGGATTGAAAGGCTTTGGTGGCCATGGTTTTTGTTAATTGGAAATCTTGTGGGGTACATGAAATCCCCTAAGGTTTGGCTAAAGATAATACTTGCAAGTTATTGTTGGTATGACGATACCACTACTAATAGCCTCGGTTAATAATAATGGAATAATGATTTGGATGAAAAATGGTTTTAATTGAGCTTAAAGGAGGGAGGTGTAGCAAATTCGTGGAAGGTGGTGGTCCCGGGGGATCTAAACAAGAAACTCATATTTGCCGATGTGAGGTTTGGTCTAAGTTACCGTGTGCATAATGTCACACTATATTTTGGGGGATGTACTAGTCATCCCAGGTTTTCTTCCCTGATCATGCGGCTTCACGCACTGGGGCTCTTTCAGCAGGGGAAGCTGAACCCATATAACCCATGGGTGGTTTAGGACGGCACAACTACACAGTCTAGATAAAAATTTTAATGGCATCTAAATTTGGTCCCCTTTCTGGCATGGTTATATCTATATATATATTTATGGTCGTGTTCATATGGATGGTTTTACTTGGTTTTATAAATGACATTATTTTATCCTTATCATGAGTTTATGCTAGTGATCACTTGCTAACCCATCTTCGGGCGACTGTATACCCACGCTGTGCAAAAATCGACTGTTCTACTCCTCTTACATAGTGATTGACTCCAGGACAGTTGTTGTATTGAAGTGATGAGCTTCCATCTTTTCGGAAGGCTCCATTTTATGTTATGAATATTTTTAGACATTCTGATTTATTTACGGATATTGGTTTTGGCTATGGTTGGGGGCATGTCCCAACCGAATATTCTTACTCTTTTGGTTAGAGGCTTTGTGGTACTTCTATGGGTAGACATGGGCGGGATCGATATTAGAGTCAGCCTTAGCATTAGCATTGGTATTGGGGTTGATACCGGTTGACGATATTGTTGGTTATTCCATCGTATTTCATTTTGGAATTAATCATATTATGTTTTGGAACTTATTTGGTTATGGAGTGGTTTATGGCCCTTGTTTCAGTATTGGTTTGGTTTGGTATGGTTGGACGATTGATATGGGATGGTTGGACTTAGTTGGGTCGGTCACGGTTGTGATCCTATCCCAGAGTCTTCATGTGAGCTGTTACACTATCTTGATATATGTTCGAAATTCAGCCAACTCAGGGCAGGCGGCTGGAGGTTGGGTTGGGTAACGGGGGTGGTCCCCAGTCCTGCTCGAACTTAGGACGCCCATTACGACAAGGCCCTAGCTAGGTTGTGTCACTTGTCTTAGAGGTAACAGATAGCTCAAGGACCATCAAACAATAAGCTATACCCCATGGGCAAGAATTGACACTACCATAGTGTATTGATTTATGAGATGCTCTATAACGCTTCTCGCAAGACTTAGACCAAGGGATTTCAAGCAATAAGTTACGCCTCATGGCAAGAGTTGACACTACCATATTGTGTTTTAATTTATGAGATATTCTATAACTCTTGCCTTAGAGGCAAGACTTAACCCAAGGACTTTCGAATAACAAGTAACACCTAATGGGTAAGAGTTGATACTACCACACTATATTTTCATTTATGAGATGCTCTATAACTCTTGCCTTGGAAGCAAGACTTAGCCTAGGGACTTTTAAAAAATAAGTTACTCTCCATAGTAAAGAGTTGACACTGCCACATTGTGTCTTGATTTATGAGATGTTTTATAAATCAAGGACTTTCAAACAACAAGTTATGCCCCAAAATAAGAGTTAATCCTGTCACATTATGTCTTGATTTATGAGATGTTCTATAATTATTGTCTTAGAGGCGCGACTCAGTCCAAGAAATTTCAAACAACAAGTTACACTCGATGGGCAAGAGTTGACACTACCACATCGTGTCTTAATTTATGAGATGTTGTATAACTTTTGCCTCAGAGGCAAGACTTAGCCCACAAGTTACGCACCATGGACAAGAGTTAACATTACCATATTGTGTCTTGATTTATGTGATGCTCTATTAAGTCTTGCCTCTAAGACAAGACTTAGCTCAAGAACCTCTCCAAAAAATAAGTTACGCTCAATGGGCAAGTGTTACACTACCGCATTGTATCTTGATTTATGAGATGTTCTATAACTTTTGCCTTAGAGGCAGGACTTAACTTAAAGATTTTCAAACAACAAGTTATGCCCTACGAGCAAGACTTGACACTACCACATTGTGTCTAATTTATGGAATGTTCTATAACTTTTGCTCTAGAGGCAAGACTTATTCCAAAGAACTTTCAAACAATAAACAATAAGTCATGCCCTTAAATTTACTTTGATGTCAAAAAAAGAAGATCCTTTTGCGGATTATCCAACTTTCCATTTATTAGCAAAATATAATAGAAGCTGAGAAAAGGAATAAAGAGGAAAAACAAAATAGAGAAGAGAAAAAAAATTGAGGAAAAAAATAAGATAAAGGTTAAGAAAAAAGAGAAGAATAAAAAATCAAACAAAAAAAAAAGAAAAAATTAAAGATAGAAAAAAATAAAAATGAGAAAAAAAAGTTTGAGAAAAATGAAAAAAAAAAGAGAAATAATAATAAAAAAAATAAAGGTTGAGACAAGAAAAAAAGAGAAATTAAGAAATAGATAATGTTTGAGAAAAAAAAAAGTAAAAGAAAAATAAAGGTTGAGACAATTGAATTAAAGCAAAAAAAAATTAAGAAAAAATAAAAATAGAAGTTGAGAGACAAAAGAGGATGTAAAATTTAAAAACATTTGAGGTGTAGAAGGACAAAAATGTATTTATCTATACATAAAAAAAAGACTACTCTTTAAAAACTTTTCTGTAATAAAAATTTCAAAGTCACTCATCCCACGTAATTTCCTCCCTATCAACTTACAAAAATTTTGAGTCAGATTTTATCATTTTAATTTTATACTAATCTTTTTCATTATTGGTATTTTGAGTTATTATTACAATTCATTCAATTTAAATATATCAAGTAGAAAATATGATTTTATATCTAAAAAGGTTTATAAATTTTATATTTAAAATATTTTTAGGATATTTTATGAAGTTTGGCTTTAGACCCTAATTTTATCGAGTCGGCCCACTTTTAGCTTACTAGTTTAACAGCACGTGCCATGCACGTGTAACGTCTGATTATTTAAAATTAAATAATTTTGTCTATTGCGGAAATTTTTAATAAAGTGTAAAAAGGTCAAATCATTTTTCAAAGATCCTTCACACTTTAATATAATAATGTAAATGTAAACATATATTTTAGTGTAAGCATATTTTATATTTTACCACTAGAAGTTTTAAGTGGTTGATGGATCGTCACTTTTGCGTTTATCATGCAGTATCTCTTTCCCTTGCTGCTAGAGGCTAAGAGAGACGCATCAATCTGAACCATACCATTTGTAGGGGGGTGCGGATTAGGTGCGTAGTTTCAACTAGAGTGCGTAGATTCAACTAGATAATAAATACGTATGTATTTATTTTTATAATGATTATTATTGATTGGAATAATTTTCATTTTTATCTTCTTGACTTAAGATGTTTTATTAATTCATATTCTAAATTAGATATTATCGTGATTAAATTATCTAGTGTTTTAGGATCCTCGTTAGTAATATGTAATCTTTTGTATTCTAGGTATAAACTATATAGTTGAGTTTCTATTTCTTTTAATGATTTATTCTTTTCGTAAGATGTATCCATTAATTTATTTTATCCTATTGAAATTTTAGCAATTTCTGTGTAGTATTTTATTCTAACTTTGCTATATTCAATGCGTAGGTTTATATTTTTTATCTGACTAATTAGTATTTGTTGTTCATGTATAACTAATTTTCCATCTGTATTAAATAATTTTTCGTATGTATTAAATAAATTATTACTTGTATTTTCCTTTTCTAAGGTTAAATTTATTTTAAGTAATTTTTCTTCTAGTTGTTTTTTCTCTATTTCAAGTTGATTTCTGTAATTAACTTCTTCATATATCCAATTTTGTCTTTCTCTAATTTTCTTTATATATTCTAGCATCTTTTAATCTGAATAATATCCATCTGGGTAATTATCTAGGTATAACTGTGCTATCCAATTTATAATTTCAATTTCATAGTTTAATACCTTTTCTAATATTATTCTCTTAATATCTATAATTTCTATATTTCTTAGTATATATAAGATTAAGACTTTAAGATTATCTATCATTTAAGATTGACTAAATATTTTATTATAATATTTTGTAGTTGTTTGTTTTAGCCTTAGTAGTTCTTGCATATTTTTATTAAGGGATTCTATATATTTTATATCTTTAAGTGCATACAAAATAAGTATTTTGAATTTATCTACCATCACATCAGATAAATAATTATTATTCATTTTCATAAAATTGTTTTTTTCAAAATATTCCCTTCAACCATGTTCATAACAAAATATGGTCATCTTAGATTACTATATACTAGATTATTCTTAAATAACATGTTTTTCGGTCACTATTAGCATGGTAATCTGGATACTTTTCCCTTAAACAGCGTCTCTACTCTGGTTACTCCCCACCACGGCTTCTTGCCTTATTGGTTTCACCTTTAGGATGGCATAGTTCTTAGGGATCTTTCTCCGTTTCCACTTTGCTAATAAACTTCTTAACATATTATTCTTCGAATAATTCTACTATAAAGTAACTAACATGAATTTATTTTATCATATCATGATTGTTGGGAATTATGAATTTAGCTATTCATAATCATAAATAAATATACCTGTTCTGGTAGGTTTGATATTTCTGAGTTTTGTTCCTCCATAGATTTTTCCATTGATATATACCTGTCTTTTAATTAACTAAAAAATATTTATTGTGGACTTTGAGAGAATGTTTGCTTCAACGCATGAAGGCTTGCTTTGCAATGCCTTCTGCTTTCTCTATTTATAGAATGAAAAATGTACAAAAGTTTTTACATCCGTATTCAATAAAATATTAAAAAACTAAAAAGCTAAAAAAAAAAACTTAAAAGTCTTCACCTAACCTATAAGACTTTGAATTTTCCTACTTTACATTAACTTCTCAATAAATGCTACTAACTAATGTTACTAACTAATGTTAACTTTTACGTAACAACTTTGTACAAATAAGTCTTCTGTCTATTTTGTCATATCTGCTGTATCTCCATTATTGCTCTGGTCTTATCTTTCCAGCTGTCGTCCTTATCTTCTCATTCTAACTGTACTGCTGGGACATCATTATCTCCTCCATTACATTTTGAACATCTGTGGTCTGGATATTTGTGTCCAATAGTCTTGCAGTATCTGGTCAATAATTCTTCTGAAATAAATTTTTCTTTAATAGCTCTGGCGATAGGTTCTGTCTCTGGTTTAAGCAACGTGATAATCCATTGCCTAATAGTTTCCATATCTGTTTCTCGTAACTCTTTTGAATTCGAATATATTAATACATGATCTCTTGAATAGTAGTTCCATATGGGATTTTGTTTGCAATATGTATTTGCTAGCTCTTGTAAAATTGTAGATAATCCGATAATCCTCTTGTTTGCATAAAATTTTGGTATCTCGATTCTGGGTATCTCTGGTTGTGAAATAATATCTTGTGGTATAATCATATCTCGTGTCATTCCTATCTTTACAACTTGTATAAGTTTTTTAACTTCATCAAATAATATCTCTGCCGGTGCCGCGTAAATTTTTATAAAGAACAAGGTACCTTTGGTTATTCTTTTAAAAATGATAAATGCTTCATATATTTCTGGTATAGTGGATATCTCAGTTCCGTCCGTGGTATATACAGTACTAAGTAGTCCATATTCGTAGCAAGTTTTAACTATATTTGGTTTGGTTTTAGGTAAGGCAATTAGTTTATTATATCCGGTCAATCTCTGGGTTATATAGTTTGTATCTGGTTCTTGGACATTTGTAGCTTTGGGGTTGCTATTTAAAAAGGTTTGTATATTGTAGATATTTTCTATGTATTTTTGGGATGTGTAGTTATAAACTTTTTTATCTTGGTTCAGACTATCTCGGTATGTGGTAATTTGTGGGGGTATAAACATGGGATTTTTTGGTGTATTTGGGGTATATGGTTTTTCAAATATTTTATTCATATTCATGTTCTGGTATCTTGGTCGACTAGCTCCTTTGCTTGTACCTGCGGAAGTAGATAGATAAACGTTATGGGTTTTATGGAGTATCCCAACGTCTCCTTCTAGCTCTGGAATTTTAATGTCTTCCGATCGACATAGCTCTGCACACTGCTGAGTTAGCTGATTTGTAGCTATAGACTTCAGTTTACCTTCATTAGTCTTTAGCTTTTCTATCTCATTACCCATACTGTCCACTTTTATTGAAAGCGTAGTTAGGGTGTTGAGTATCTTTTCTAGAGTATCTTCTTCTATAATATCAGTCTGTGTAGCTTTGTCTTGATATGTAATCTGCAATAACATTCTTGTTAGTACTGATTACTTCTATTGTAAATGTAAAATTTAATATATTCAATACTAGTCTCCGAATTTCTTTTGTTGTAACTGAATTTTGTATTTTCTTTGTTAGCCACCAGCGTACTTGTGTATTATCTGTTCGCACAATAAATTTGTTATATACAATATATGGCTCAAATGCTAACAAACATTTATATAATGAACATAATTCTTTTCTATTTATTTCCCATTTTATTTATGTCTCGTTGAACGTACCTGAGTAATATCTACAATGGTGTTCTATTTTTTCTGCTTCATATTTATATTTGAGTACTCCTCCGTAACTATATTCACTGGCATCTGCTTCTACTATATATATAAATTTTCTATTTTCATCTGGAAATTGTAATTTTGGTAATTCTTTACAAAGTATTTTTATTTTTTGAACTTGTTTTTTATCTTCTTCATTATAGTTATATTCTATATCCTTTTTTAATTTTTTCTGTAGTGGTTTTAAGTTTTCTGCTAATTTTGGAATATATTCTCTTACTTGGTTTACTAATCCTAAAAATGATTGTAATTTCTTTTTCGTATCTAATTCTTCTTTCGAATTTACTATTTTTTGTACTATATGTTGTTGCATTTTTACTCCACTTTTATCTATTTGTATTCCTAAAAATTCTATTTGATTTTTCATAATTTCAGATTTCTTTTTACTTAAACTTATTCCCGAATTTTCTATTATATCCGTAAATTGTTCTAATAATTTTAAATGTTCTTCTTTGGTCTTTGTATATAATAGTATATCGTCTATATATACTATACAATTAGGTAGTTGTTTAAAATAACTATCCATAAAATGTTGATATCTACCTGGTGCATTTTTATATCCAAATGGTAGTACATTCCATTCATAAAATCCTTGTGGTACCGTAAATGCGGTTAATTCCTTAGATTCTTCTTCTAACTTTAGATGGTAAAATCCTGATTTGCAATCAAATTTACTAAAATAATTATATCCTTGTATTTGTCTTATTTTTAATATCTTATTCGGTATTGGGTAATTATAAGTTATTGTTTTTGCATTTAAATTTCTATAATCAATAACCATTCTACTTTTTCCTCTTTTTTGTTCACTATGTTTATTTACTATAAATGTTGGGCTATTATGTTTGCTATTACTTTTTTGTATATATTGCTTTTCTAATAATTCATCTATATGCATTTTAAATTCTTTTAAATCATCAAAATTATATGTTAATGGTTTCTGGGTTATTATGCTATTTTTATCAATTAATTCAATTTTTATAGTAGTTTTATGTTTTTCCCATCCTTTTAATGGATCTTCACTATATAATTGTTCTAATTTTTTCTTAATTATTTCTATCTTATTTATTGAAAATATAGTTATTTCTGTTTTATTTATCGAAAATACAACTAATTCTATTGTATCTTCAGTATTTTTTATATTTTCTAACTTTTGTGTAATTTTTTCACTTCCTTTTATCCAATCAGTTTTCTTTCTTATTTTATTATTAACTCTTTTTGCTCTTACTTTTTGTTTGCATGGTGTTGTAAACCACCAGTCTGTTCTAGTTATTATATGTGGGTATAATTTATCTAGAAACGGCATTCCTAAAAGTATATCTTTTGATGTTAGATCATAATTATAAATTTCTTCTATTGTTAATATTTTATCCCATACTTGTGTTTTTACATTCTTAGCTTTATAAGTAATTAAGCTTCCTTCGTTATTAAATCCTTTAACTATTATTGGTGTTTTCAATTTATCCCATTTACTTTCTGGTAAACAATTATATCTACATAAATTAGCTTCTGCTCCTGTATCTATCATAGGCGTGTAATATCTACTGTAATATCCTTCTACTACTATCTTCATTAATACATATATTTTCATTTTATGTTAATGCTCTTCTTAAGAATAATTTCTCTCTGTTATATGTTATAGTTAATTGTGTATGTTCTATATTATATGGTTTTACTTGTTCTAGCCATTTTATTCCTAATATTATGTCTGTTTTTTGCATTTCTTCTTTTACTTCAAATTCTATTTTTATTTTTCTTATTCCTATTATTATTTCTTTTTCTGCTATATTTTTAGTATTTATTAAGCTTCTTGGTAGATCTGGGCATATATTATTGTCGGTTTTTATTTCTTCATTTTTTACTAGATATTTTGCTATATAATTTTCTTCTTGTCCTGTATTTAATAGTATTAAATATTCTTTTTCATTTACCTTTCCTGTTATGTAATAATGGTTTGAATTATCCATTGAACTTGTTTCATAACTTATTCTTTTTGATGAGCTTGATGATTCTGGTTTATCATAAGCTGTTCTTTTTGTTGTACTTATTCTATCATTTATTATTTCTAGATTTTCTTCTACATCTATGTCTCTATAGCTATAATCATTATAGTCTATCGTTTTTACAAATTGTTCAAATGGGCTATCTATTTGTATCTTATTAATCTTATTTTTTCCCGTTATTTTATGTTTTGTTGTTAATACATATAAATTTTTGCATCTTGCTGTAAATATTTTACTTCCTGGAGTTAATTCTATTCCTGATATCTTCCAATATAATACTAGTGATTTATCTATATTTCTATCCGTTACTGCTACTGAATAGTTCGCACTTATTATGAATTTAAATTTTTGGTATAGTAAATTTCCTTTTATGGCAGTTATTATGCTTTTTTCTATAGGTTTTATAATTCTATCATCTGCTAAATATAATTCTATTGGTGTATCTATTCCTTCTCTAAAACATGCTTTTATTAATATTTCTGTACCTCCAAGGTGTACATATTTTATTGGGTCTCTACTTTTTATATCGTTTATTTCTTTATTAATTATTTTTTTTGTTACTAGTGGTATACTGGCTTTACCTTTTGCATATCTACAGTCTATTATGTGCTCTTTTTGACTTACTACATAATATTCTTCCTTTTTTCTTGTAAATATATTTTTTATTGTTGGTATTTTAAATATTTTTTCTACACTTAAGTCTAACTCTTTTCCTTTTATTTCATCAAATACATTGTTATCAAATATTATTTTTTGATCTGTTCCTTCTTCATTTAAATATTCTTCTTTTGTTAATATTTTTATATCTTCTTCAGTCATTTAATTCATCTAATTCACTATCTATTTCATTATCTGTTTCATTCTCTGAAATTTCATATATACTGTCTTCGCTTTCTAATTCGTAATCTATATAATCTATTTGCATATATTCTGTATTTTCTATTTTTATTTCTGATATTTGTTTATTTTTTGGGTTTTTAGGTAATTTACAATCTCTAGCTAAGTGTCCTAACTTTCCACAATTATAACAAGTACATTCTTTTATAGATTTTTTCTTTCTATATGGTCTCTTGTTTTTATAATTTTTTACATAATATCTTTTTCTTGGTTTTTTGTATTTATATTTTGATTTTTTGTATTTCTTATATTTCTTATGCCTTTTTCTTTTCTTATAATATCTTTCTTCGCATCCAAATTGAGGTGCTATTTTATCTTTGCAACATGCTAAATTTCTTATTAATGTTTTTTCCATTTTTATTTCTTCTCTGTATTTTTCACATAAGTTTCTATACCATTATTGTAAAAATTTTATTCTTGCTCCTAAAGTATCTACTATTTTTGTTTCATCCCAACTTTTTATTATTTTTGAACTAAATGGTTCAGGTAATTTATTAAAATATAATTTTCTTATTTCTTTACTTTCTTCTATATTATATGCTCCTTTATAATAATATTCTTTAAATGCGCAAGTATATTCATCTATGTAACACATATTACATATTGCTAATTTTAACATTAAATTTCTATTTATGTCTTTCTCTTCATTTTGTTCTTCTTCTGTTGTTGTCATGCTACTGAATTCGTCTTTTATAGCTGTTTCATATTTTTTTAATAATTCTATAGGTGTTAATTTCATTATTCCTTCTGTGGGTTTGTCAGTTCTTAATATTTTTTTACTATTTTCAGTTAGATTTAAAAACCATAATTTTACTGTTCCTATTAGTGTTCTTTCTATATATTCTGGTGCATCTGTTACACTTATATTATTATCTAATAATTGTTTTGTCATATATCCTATCCATAATTGTATCGTTTTTTCTGTATCTATTACACAATCTAAGTCTAAAAAGTTATAATTTTTATTAACTATTTGTTTTGGTGTCCATTTGTCATATTCATTTTTTAGATTATATCTTTTAAACTTATTTTTATAATATGTAGGTTTCCTTATTTCTGATGTACTGGGTATTATATTTTGATCTTCTTTTTTATCAAGAGTATTTATTTCTGTGTTGATGTTTTCTAAATTTTCTTCATTAATTGCTTCTTGTTTTTCATTGATTTCTAAATTTTTTGTATTTGTTAATATTTCTGTATATGTTTCACTATCTTCTAAATCATAATTGTCTGTCTCTTCAACATCTATATTATTTATTTCTAATTCCTTGTTTTTTATTTCTTTATTGTCTATTTCTAATTTTTCTTTAAATTGATTTATCTCGTTTAATAATTTTTGTTCTTCTTCTTTTTCTTCTTTTTCTTTCTGTCTTTTTTCATACAGATCTTTTAACATTTGTAATTCTTTTTCTAATTCAGCAATCCTACTATTTTTAGTTTCTTCTATTTTTCGTATTTCTTCTGTAGTTTGTTGTTTTATTTTTTCTATTTCCTTTTTTCTATCTATTTCTTCGTTTTCTCTTTCTATTCTAACCATAGCTGTCAATTTATCTTCTAATTTTAATTCTTCTTTTTCTAACATTAAATATAAATGTTCACCTATTTTCTTATATCTTCTTCCTAAATTAGAAAATACTATTCTTATTTTTAATCCTTCGTGATTTTCATATATTTTTTCGTCTATTATAAATTCTTCTTTGTTCATTTTATTGTAAATAGTTCATGTTGATATATATATTCTAAACTATCTATTTGTGATTCTAAATTTGATATTTCATCTTTTTGTGCATTTATTGAGTTTTTACTAACTCCGGCAAATATATTATAATTTAATCTTTTTGTTCTTATTTTTAATTCTTTACGTTTTTCAGATATAGTCTGTTTTAGTTCTTTGTATTTTTGTATTTTATTCATCCAAACAGTATTTATAGTATTTTGGTGGATATCTAAATCTAATTTTATCATAATTAGATGGTATATGTCTCATTCTTCTAGATTTTAAATGGGTTATTAATTTTGCTTCAATACTAGATATTAAGGTAATTAGGTAAGCTAATCTTTGTGGGTTTTCTTTTGTTTTATTTAGTCTTATATATTCTGAATAATTACTAATTAAAAATTCTTTAATTTTTCTAAAAGCTTCTCTGTTTTTAAATGGTCTTCTCATAATTAATTAATTAATTGATTGTTTATTGTAATTTTTTCATAAACTCTAAATCCAAACATATATATTACTTCTGTATTTCATAAACTCTAAATCCAAACATATATATTGTTTATATATTTGTGGTACTATTTTGTTTTCTATATTTAAAATCTTTCTTCGTTTTTAAAGTCAAATATTTACAAAATCATTGATTACATTTTTATTACGTACTTAAAACTTTTAAAAATTTGATACTTCTTAAATTTTTCTTTTCAAATATAATTAAAATCAAATTTAATTGATTTAAAATTTTTGAACTAATGAAAAAAATATTAGTTGTCATGAATTCTGATGACTTCTAATAAAGAAAGGTTTTATCCTAAATATATTTGATTAATTTTCAATTCTTAAATATTAAAAAAATAGTGAAAAATTAATTTTATCGTAAAGATTTTTAATGAAGGACAAAAGGTTCAAACAACATTTCGAATGACTTTCACACTTCTAATATATTATAGATTATAGACATAAATAGATATAGATATAAAATATAGAATATAGATATAGATTATAGATATAAATAGAGATATAAATTATAAATTATTGATATAAATATAGATTATAGATATAGGTAAGTGAAAAACAATAAGTCGGAACAAGATCTTAATAGAGTATAACGGAAGAAACATGTTTTTACATGTAAATTAAAATCTCTAGATAAGGACCATTCAGATTTGATAAGGGCCATTCATATTTGACTTTTTATACCGTTCATACTATATATGGTTCTACTATAATTTAACTTGTAAGACCAGATCAAGTAAGCTATTATTATACAACTTGTAAGACAACTCAACAATCTTTTACATGCAAATTAAAATCTCTAGATAACTTATTTACTTTAGTGATATTATTTTCTTTAAATAATAACTGATCTTTGTAAGAAATTATATATAAAAACCTGAATGCTCATCTCAAAAAATAGTATAAGAATTTCTTCTTAATATATTAATATATTTTTTTAAAAAAATAAAATTA
This sequence comes from Capsicum pubescens, assembly GCA_030864215.1. NCBI lineage: Eukaryota > Viridiplantae > Streptophyta > Magnoliopsida > Solanales > Solanaceae > Capsicum > Capsicum pubescens. The sequence goes on along the minus strand of CM061546.1, from coordinate 243,310,984 downwards.
TTTATTTTGATTAAATGAGTTTGCGGAGCTAATATATTTATTATTTTTAAAAAATGATGTTTTACTGATATAACATGCTACTTAGAAGAGGAGGGAACTTTTGAGGTATTTAGTGATTTTTTGAGAAAAATATTAACAACTGAGTGACATTATTATCTTAGCAGAAATGAAAGGTGATTTTTATAAGCGACTCTAGAAACATTGATAACAATCCAAGAAAACGACTTTAGAAAAAACTAAAAATTTAAGTAATGATAAAAGATTTCTAAGCATGAAAATTTCTTCATAATAAATTAATATATTTTTTAAAATAAAAGAATAAGAATATAATTTTGACTGAATAAGCTTGATGATTTAAATAGATCTACTATTAAAAAAATAATTTAATAACATGATCTACCAATTCAAATTCATGATCCTTAATTTTAACTTCATTGTTCATTCTCATGCATTGGGATTGTTTTCAATGTATTGAAAAATGATTATTAAATAAAGTAATATTAGAAATTCAAAAGATGAAAAGGGGCAAAAATGTCTAAAAACTAACTAGTTTATAGTGTGAATAAGACTTTTTACTATTGTGCCAAATTGTGGCCAAAAAGTTTTTTCTGTTATAAATATACCATATATAGTGAATGTCTACTTTACCATATATAGTGAATACCTATTTTATCATATATTGTGTATGTCTATTTATGGAAAAGTTACAAACCCCTAGGTTAGTTTTCCCCTATAAATAAAGGGGTTTTGCTTCATTGTAATTCATCCCTCAAGAGAAGAAATAAGAATTACTCTTTATTCTCTCTACTCTTCTTCTTTGTTCATTCTTGTTTTATAACACGTTATCAGTACGAGACTCTGCCAAACAAGGTGATAGTATAAATCCGAAGGATTTCAAGATTAGTAATTCTTTATGTTATCTTTCTTTTGCTACTACTAATATAATTATTATTGGATTTGAGAAAAAATAATTGGCCCATTGTATATGCTCCATTCCATGAAGTAAATGTGGTAGCAATATATGATAAGTCTGAAATATGACAACTTACTTCATTCTTGAGGTGTATGTGGTAGCAGTGCATAATATGTCTGAAAGAAGACAAGTGATTGAATGCATGAATATACGCATGGAGGGACAATATGATAATGATCATCAAAAGTGATGATATTTTCACACGCTTATGTGATTATAATATATACTAGAGAAAAAAAATTCTCTACATCATATGTATGCCTCGATTTGCTTCTGAAGCAGCAAAATCTTGAAAGAGGTTATAAGCTATCATAATTTGATAGGCTTAAGGCACGATTATATTCCATTCTTGGGGAATGAGAAACTTATTAATGCAAACGTGCACTTGATTGTGATTGTATCACAACTCACCTCCAAAAGAGGTTGAACAATTTTGAAATCTACTTCTGAAGTAGTAAATCTGAAATTTATTCATGTTATAGTAAATCTGAAATTTACTAAACAAAAAGTACATGTCATGGTAAACTTGGAGTTTACTAGAATAAAAGTTCATAAATTGATATGAACGATTGTGACATCTTGAAGATGTGCATGTATTGAAGAACTAGAAGATTCTTCAAGAATTGTTTATGTCATTTATTCTCATGATAAGTTGGTTGGACCAACTAATATTGGGATTGGATCCCTTCAAATCTGAAAATTATAAAAGGTGAATAAGGGCCCGTTCATCTATCATGTGATATGTTAAAATAATGCATCAATAAGATGATCACATGTACATTTATTGTCAACTTGCAGTTTGACATTCATAAAGTTGCTTGCTCAATAAAATTGAGTTAAGCATGACTTTCAGATTGTGTAATCAAGATAATTCATCTTGATGATGATAGTTTAGCATTGAATGCCTTCGATAAATATCTAAACCATTGTTAATGAGGACAAAACTTTATGTATTGGTCTAAAATATGATATATTGCAATAACACTTGTATGAATTAGACCAATAAATTATAATTATTTATTTCCTCTCAATTGGTTCAAGGTCGGGAGCCAATTATTCCATCTAATAATTTTGATGTGCGATATACAATTAATAAATATACCACAATGCACATGGATTCCACAAAGAAGTAGAGGATGTATGTTAGTTTTTGTAACATAAGGGGGAGATTATAAGCGCTATGAAATATGTTAGGAATTATCATCAGATCCTCATCCAAAAGATAATTCAAGTCAAATGCCGAAAGCATTTCATATTAAGCGCAAGTGCTCTTATTTTGTGTTCCTAAAGGACAAAATCTACGCATGCATGAAACGTGGTAGACTAATCGGTTCCAAATGAAATAATTCTTGAAAAGGATAAGGAGCAAATAATCATAATAAGAGGGCAATGTACTTTTGAAGAGCCTACGACATAACACTTCATAAAACCTATGAGAGGTTCAGGTACCTGAAATAATGAATGATGAGATCTCAAAATGTTATGTCACATTGTGAATCGATACAAAATTATATATCATCGATAATATCATTGATATAATATTGGCGCAATATTGTAAAAGATTATGAGGATTCGAATTCTACGTTTATTTAAGCATGCTGACGTAGAAACATTTATCAAGTGACCTGAAAGGATGCATTTTGGTAAGCATAAAACTTATTTGATTTGCAGTCCAGACACTTGAAGATGTTACACTTGACATGTTGGATATTGTTACTTGACAAACATCCATATGAAAATCCCTAAAGGATTCAAAATGGCTGAAGCATATAAAGTTTCTGGAAATTTTTTTATTATCCTCATAAGATATAATTTGATGATTTGAGTATCATTGAAACTCTTGGAGAGTTTTCAAAAGCAATAGAGTATTTTCTTAAATGAGAAACATGCAAAAATTGAATAAGGATCTATTCCGACCTTAAGAAAAGAATAAGGAACTCCTTGGTTATGAAATACCATATCTTAGTGCAATTGATGCACTAACGTATCCTGCAAATACTACAAGGCCTGATATAGCCTTTTTTTAGTTAGTTTATTAGCAAGTTTGTAGTCCCGATCTTATTGGTCATGATAATTTTGGGTACTTATCTGACCTATATAAAGCTCGGTCTCAAATAAGCTATGTGTTCATATGTGGTGGTACTGCAATATCTTGGAGATATACAAGCAGTCTATCGTAGCCACTTCATCGAATAATGCTGAGATTATAGCTATTCATGAAGCAAGCCGAGAATGTATATGGTTGAAGTCTATGATACATCTCATTCAAGAAAAATATGATGTGAAATATGACAATCTACCCATAATTTTATATGGAGATAATACATCATGCGTAGCACATCTTAATGGAGGATTCATCAAAGGAGATATAACGAAGCACACTTCATCAAAGCTTTTCTATACACATGAGCTACAAAAAGAATGGTGATATTAACATGCAACAGATTCGTTCAAGTGACAATGTGGCTAATTTATTCACCAAGTCTCCGTCAATTGCAACTTTCAAGAAGATGGTGCATAAGATCGGAATGCAAAGGTTCAAGGATGTTCTCATTAGGGGGAGTTAATATGTGTTGTACTCTTTTTCCCTTACGAGGTTTTGTCTCACTGGGTTTTCCTTGTAAGGTTTTTAATGAGGCAGCCTATATGCGCATTGTTAAAAATGTGTACTCTTTTTCCTTCACCAGATTTTTTTCCCACTAAGTTTTTTCTAATAAGGTTTTAATGAGGCACATTATCTATCAATTAAACATTCAAGGGGGAGTGTTATAAATATACAATACATAGTGAATGTCTACTTTACCATATATATAGTGAATATCTACTTTACCATATATTGTGTATGTCTATTTATAGAAAAGTTACAAACCCCTAGGTTAGTTTTCCCTATAAATAATGGGATTTGCTTCATTGTAATTCATCCCTCAAGATAAGAAATAAGAATTAATCTATCTATTCTCTCTAGTCTTCTTCTTTATTCTTTCTTGTTTTGTAACATTTTCCTTATTTTATATATACATTGACTTGGTTATTTCCCATAAATCGTTTTTCATTTTCATTTTTGTTTCATAAACAAACCAAAGCAATCAAGCAACTAACAACCATGGCTGAAGTGCTTGTCTCCATTGTGCTTGATCAATTGGGCACTTTCATTGTGGAGAAAGTTAAGGGGCAAGTACAAGAGCTTAAAATGGCTATTGGGATCAAGAAAGAGATCCGAAGTCTTTCCTTGGTTGAAAATGATAAGAGAAGCATTGGATGATGCTGAGAGAAAAAGAGTTAAAGGCAAAAATGTTAAAGCATTGGCTAGAAGTTCTTGAAGCTTTCTCCTATGATGCAGACAATGTCTTAGATGAATGGCGCACAAGAATACTCCTGCAAGAATTTGAAAGAAATGAGGCTGCTGCTGCTGCTGGTGGTGCTTCAATTCCTAGGAAGAAAGTAAGTTGCTTTATTCTACCTTCTTGTTTTACTTTCAAGAAATTTGAGGTCGATCGTGATATTGTTCGTAAAATAAAGGAATTGGATGTGAAGTTAGAAGAGATTGTGAGAGAAAAAGATCAGTTCAATTTGTAGTTAGTGCAACTGGTGATGGTGGTATTTATGATCAAGATATGTTTAGGAGAGTTATGACTACAGGTATTGTGGATGAATCAGAAGTACATGGTAGGGATTCTGATAAAGATGTTGTAATACGGAAGTTGCTTGAGAATAGTGATCAAGAAAATGCCCCCCTTGTTGTTTCTATTGTGGGTACAGGTGGGATTGGAAATACAACTCTTGCACAACTAGCTTATGGTGATAAGAAGTTAAAGGGTCATTTTGATGAAAGAATTTGGATTTGTGTATCGGACCCTTTCGATGAAGTCAAAATTGCAAAAGCTATTCTTGAAGCACTAACTAAAAGCACTCCGAATCTGTCTCACTTTCATATGTTGTTAGAAAGAATTCAAGAATGTGTTTCTAAGAAAAGGTTCTTTCTTGTGCTAGACGATGTATGGCCCTGAAGATTATTCTAAATGGGAACCGTTGAAAAACTCCCTCAAGAATGGAGCTCCTGGAAGTAGAATCTTGGTTACATCTAGGAGTGAGAGGGTTGTGGGAATGATGGGCAGTTCTTACATGCATAGGCTGGGACAGATATCAGATTCAGATTGCTGGACATTCTTTAGTCGGATAGCATTCTCAGGAAGGACTAATGAGGATAGTGAGAATTTAGAAGATATAGGAAGGAGAATTGTTTGAAAGTGCAAAGGATTGCCACTTGCTGCAAAGACTATGGGAAGTCTCCTACGGTTTAAGGTTACAGAACAAGAGTGGCAAACTGTTTTGGACAATCAAATATGGGAACTAGAGGAAGTAGCAATAGACCTTTTTCCTCATTTGTACTTGAGCTACGATGATTTGTCTCCCATCTTGAAGCGTTGTTTCTCATATTGTGCCATTTTCCCTAAAGATACTGTCATAAATGTAAATAGGCTGATTAGAATTTGGATGGCACAAGGTTATCTCAACACGGTTGAAAATAACCAACATGAAGCAAAAGGACGTGAGTATTTCATGAACTTAGCTATGCGCTCTTTCTTTCATGAGTTGGAGACAAATGATAAAAATACAAGTGTGATAATATCTTGCAAAATGCATGATGTGGTGCATGATTTTTCTCAATTTCTTTCAAGAAATGACTGCTATAGCATCACAGGGACCGAAGCAACCAAAAACATGGAAAATGTTCTTAGTATTTATCATTTATGCTGGGAGAGAACTGATAGTACAGTAACTCCTGTTTCTGTCTGTGATGTTGGAAAGCTCCGCAGTCTTTTTGCTGAACACTTGCTCTCAAAAGATCTTACTCTCGATCTATTCAAAGGTCTTAAATGCCTAAGGGTTCTAGATTTACAAGGTTGTGGAATGCAAGAACTCCCTGAAGAAATCGGTAATCTATTTCATCTGAGGTACATTGATTTAAGCAGCAGTCGAGTGAAGAACTTGCCTGAAGCCATTTGCCGGTTGTGTAATCTACAAACCTTAGATCTTCAAGGATGTAAGCTTATTTCAAGACTTAACATATAGGAAAACTGATAAATTTGAGACACCTCATTACCACTGACACACCCAAGTTGGAATCTTTTCCTCAAGGAATTGGAAATCTAACTCAACTCATGACTTTGAGTGACTTCGTAGTTGGAAAAGGATCGAGCAAGCTGGGATACATCGCAAAATTGAACCAGCTTCAAGGATATGTATCTATCCATGTGATCGACAATTTGAACGATGCAGAAGACGTAGTAGAAGCACAAAATGCAGCATTAAGAAGGAAGCCATACATTAACGAACTACGTTTGAACTTCTATTGGGCAACTGAGGTAAGAATGGATGTGATGAAATCTCTAATACCACCTCCAAACCTTAGATTGTTGACAATCAACGGATACAGCGGCTCTCAATTCCCAACATGGATTAGACAGTCCCTTAACAATCTTAGAGTTCTTACACTAAGTGAGTGTTTTAACTGCACCTTTTTGCCACCTTTAGGTAAGTTGACATTTCTTGAAATTCTTTGGATAAGGCTTATGGATGAATTGAAACATGTGGGAAATGAATTCTTGGGCTTGCCAGGAACCATGGAAGTATTTTCAAAGTTGAAGAAATTGAGATGTTCATATTGTTCAGAGTGGAAAGAATGGACAGACTTAAAATTAGAAGTTGGTATTTCAATAATGCCTAGTCTTAAGGAGTTGGAATTAAATTGTTGTGAAAAGCTTAAGAGCCTTCCATATAGTTTCCTGCAAAGAGTGTCATCACTAGAGTCTCTGAAGATCAAGATGTGCCCTTGTCTTGAACTTGATTTGGCTGAGATAACTCATATTCAAAATATAGAAACTGATAATGGGATGTGAGGAATGTTGAATTCTTTTGTGAGATACCTGAAGCCGGAATCACAGGTAATCGTCCATCAGCCATATGGTGGAGAATTCGTTCCCAGCCCTTGTACAGATCCTCCGTTACACTATGGGATTTGGCCGAAGTCGTTACTTTATCCTATATGAGCAAAATATGTATGATAATAAACTTTTCATTTTTCTTTATTTTTTTGTTTTATGTTCTTATCTTCTAATCTACATCCACAATATACTGAAAGTATGAAAACCTTTAGAAAAAGTGATTCAAACTTTTTAACGAAGACTCTGCAATAAATAGAATCGTATTTTTATTGAATAACAGTCAGTTACATGTTTTCCTTCTAAGATTCTATTGGCCGCCCTTACGGAAGTTGGTTGACCATCTTATCTTATCTTATCTTATATATATATATATATAGCCTTCAGTTAGACGGTCTCTCCATCCCTTCTAGCCTTCTCATCTCTGGAAAGCTTTGCTCAAATGGCTAGGGTGCATATTAATTTAAATTCTTTGCTTCGTTGGTTGGATTTCCCCATTGTTATTAGAAGTTTGTGAAGATTATTCAGAAGCGTGGAGAGCAATAGTTGTAGTAATTTGGTGTTGTATGAAGATGTAATAGATGTCCTTAAATTAATGATCCATCCTCAGATCAGCAATCTTTCAACGATATCCTTAATTGGCCACTTATATCAATCACAGAGGTTTGTACAGTTAAGTGCTATAGAAGAAGATGACGAATGTGATCTTAATTAGGTTCGCAATTGTACTTTCCTTAGATTCACTAAAATACAGCGCACCTATGCATCATAGGCTGGTGGTAATTATTACGCTTAATAACTAAATGCATGTGCAAACAAAAATGCTGAACCATATTGCGGCCTTGTACTTAGCTATAGTTTTGGTAGTTTTTGTAAGTTTAGTTTAAAGTTGTTTTTAATGCTTTTATATAAATTTTGTATGAATATATTAATTCTTTGTTCCATTTTTTCTTTTGAATTTGATAAAATTATTAATTTATTTTCAATTTAAATATATATATTTTTTTATTATATCGAAATAATTTTATAACTTAAACTCACTGAAGTGAGGTATACGCACGAATCGTGTACTATAAGACTAGTTTCCTACAAGTAGATAAAGAGTTTCTTATAGACTATTGAAATATCCGTTTAAATCCGACCCAACATTAACTTGTACCTATGTTTTGATGACATGCACATCAAGCATTTTAATAATTTAGATGTTGAATTTAATTTACTTTCAGAATTAGAGTTTCAAAAGGTTGAGTTAACATGGTTTGACACCAAATCAAACAATTTGCTTCAGAAGTCACAAGTAAAATTATGTGTTACTATAATACTGTTATAAAATAAAATAACGGAAGAAACAAATTGCAGGAAGTGTATTATATATTGTTCTGTCTTCTCTCAAATGAATGAACATCATGCCATTTTATAGGCAAGCAAGTATTGGCAACTTGCAGTAATTGTTTACAAAGGGGAGGGGGAAGGTCCACATTGGTGTTTTGACTACTACATACACTGACACATATACGACTACATGGTCCATTGATGTGTAAAACTAATAGGGTAGTTAGTCAGTTAGTTAGTTAGCTGATAGATTAGTCAACTGTATAGGTTGTTAGAGGTTGTTAGATAATGATTAGTTAGTTACAATGAGCTGTCAATGAGCTGGATACATGATTCACTTCTTAGCTCATTCTTAGCTCATCTTAACTCAAGTCTATAAATAGACTCATAACTGTAAAGCTTCTAGAGAGAATAATGAAAATTTAGCTTCCGTTTATTTTCTTCTTCTCCTTGTTTGCAAGCTATCAAGCTACAATCCTTCTATTTCACATGGTATCAGAGCCACGAGATCAACACTAAGTGTATTTTTTTTATCTCAGTTCATTAAATTCTCTGCGCAATTTGAAATCGTTGTTTCAGTACATCTTCGATCTCTGTTTTTCCAGTTTCTTCTTCTTCGCAATTTCGATCTACATTGCAGTTACATCCTATCAATCACGGTGCCTAAAATTGATCAAAGTGATTCACTTTTCATTGGTGCATCTGATAGTTCCAGTGCTGTACTCGTTCCAATCAAGTTAACTGGTTCAGAAAATTATAGTTTATGGAGTCGATCAATGTGTATTGCTCTCTTAGGGAAGAGAAAGTTTGAATTTGTCATTGGAACCTGCAACAAGAAATCGTAGAGAGAAGAGCTTCATCAGTAGTGGGAAATATGTAATGCAATTATGATTTCCTGGATCATGAACACTGTGAGTGAAAGTCTGTTATCTAGAATTGTTTATGCCACGAATGCTTATGCAGTTTGGGAAGACTTGAAGGAGAGATATGATAAGGTGAATCGTATGCATATATATTAATTGCATCGTGAAATTAATATGCACTCTCAAGGTACAAACTCAATCTCAACTTATTTTACCAAATTGAAGAGTTTATGGAGTGAGTATGATGTACTAGTGCCAAATCCTAGTTGTGATTGCCCTAAGTCTAGAGAGTACTCAGATCATATGTGTCAACTTAGACTTTTACAGTTTTTAAGTGGCTTAAATGAGTCCTATGATCAAGCTAGAAGACAGATATTGCTTAAGGGAGTGACTCCTACTCTTAACCAAGCTTATGGTATGCTTATAGAGGATGAAATCCAACATTCAGCTTGTATGATGACTGTAAATGACATATCAGAACCACTTGCTATGCAAGTGAATCAAAATTATGGTTTTGGGAAAAGCAACACTAACTATAAAGACAAAAAGTTTGATTACTGCCATCTCTTGGGTCATACCAAGGAAACTTGTTATAAGTTAGTAGGGTATCCAAATGACTGGAAAAATAAGAAGAAACAAGGCTACAACTCTAACTTAATACTAGAAGTAACAGCTTCTCCACACACAATGGTGGTAACAACTTTGTCAACACTGGTAACAAGGCTTCTCAGGATCTAACCATGGTAGCTGGTCAGGTTGATGCTGCTAGTTCTAGTCCTAAAGTGACTCGGGCACCACTGGCCAAGCCTCACACATTCACTGAGGAGGAGTACACTCAGATTATGACCATGTTGAGCAAAGATACAAAAGCTATGAAGTAAGTAAATATGACAGGTATTACTACTTATTTCTTGTCCAAAGCATGTCCTGATAGTTGGATTGTAGACTCAGGTGCTACACATCATGTGTCTTTACATAGACACTTATTCAAAGAAAATGTCGGATTAGACTCTAAATATTTGGATAATTTGCACCACCCAACAGGTGATGAAGTGACAATCTCACACACTGAAGAAGCTTACATTTTTGCAGATGATGTGATCAAAGATGTTCTACTTGTTCCAAACTTCAAACTCAATTTGTTGTCTGTTGCTAAGATAACTAAGGAGCTTTCATGCTTTGTATCATTTTATCCTAATTTTTGTATCTTTCAGGACCTCTTCAATGGCAAAACGAGGGGGATTGGTAAACAAGAGGGTGGACTGTATGTTCTTAAAGGTGGTTGGACAGAAGATACTAATCAATACAGATAAAAAACCTACAGATTCATTGTAGAAGTCTCAACTTCCAGTTGTATCTTATGGCACCAAAGACTTGGACACCCTGCTGCTCAAGATCTCAAGTGTTTGGATATTCTGAAGAATCCTAGTGATGTAAATATGTTGAATAAATGTACTGTGTGTCTACTAGCTAAACAAACAAGATTTTCATTTCCTACAAGTACTACTAGATGCTCTACTTATTTTGAACTTGTCCACATGGATTTATGGGTTCCATATAAAACTTTTACTTTTGACAACAAATGTTATTTCTTGACTATGATAAATGACCATATTAGGTACACTTGGGTGCACCTGTTGCAGTTAAAGTCTGAGGCCACAGTGGTCATTAAAACATTCATTTCCATGATTAGAACTCAGTTTGGAATAGTGGTGAAAACCATTAGACCTGATAATGGAACTGAATTTATTAACTCTTAATGTAAGACATTGTTCCAGTCCCTGGGCATTCTGCATCAGACCAGCTGTCCTCACACTCCTCAACAAAATGGAGTTGTGGAGAGGAAGCACATACACATATTAAACATATCCAGAGCACTCAAGTTTCAGTCTCACTTGCCTATTAAGTATTGGGGACTATGTATAAAGGTTGCAGTATATCTAATGAATAGGTTACCATCTTCTGTTTTGAGTGGAAGAGCCCATTTCAGTTGATGTTTTCCAAGGATCCCAAGATGTCTCATCTAACGGTATTTGGTTGCTTATGCTATGTCACTATCCTACTAAGAGGTAATAAATTCACAGAAAGAGCCAAACCTGCAGTATTGGTGGGATATTCAGAGTCTTAGAAGGGATATTTGCTGCTTGATTTCACCTCAAAAAGACTATTAGTTAGTAGAGATGTTGTGTTTCATGAAGATGCATTTCCTTTTGCTTTATCACCAGTACAAAATACACAAGCTTTCTCATCTGAAGAAGATATCACTGACTTCTTGATCCCCACATAAGATGAAATATTTCCTGAGACAACTACTGATAGTATTACTGAAGAAGCTCCAATTGAAGAGGAAAGCATTTCTGATACTGCAGTACCTGGTCTAGCTTCACCTGGCACCACTCATGAAGAAACATGTCAAGATGATTGTTCCCTGCCTCAACCCTCTTCTAGTAGACCAACAAGAACAAGAAGACCACCAGTGTGGATGCATGATTATGTTGACACTTCCAGAAACCAGAGATGCAAATATCCATTAGTCAACAGCCTGTCTTACAAAAATTTGAGTCCTACTTATCAGTACTATTTAACAAAATTCTGCACTTTGACTGAGCCTCATCACTCTAAACAAGCTATAAAAGATGCAAGGTGGGTGAAAGCTATGAAGTCAGAGATTCAGGCCTTGGAAGCTAACAACATATAGATCATTGTTGATCTACCTAAAGGGAAGAATACTGTTGGTTCCAAATAGATATACAAAATAAAATATCTTTCAAATGGTAAAGTGGAGAGGTTCAAAGCAATATTAGTGTCCAAAGGATATAGCCAACAAGAAAGGTTAGATTATCATGAAACCTTCTCACCAGTAGATAAGATGGTTACAATCAGATGTGTTATTGCAGTAGATGCATCTAAAGGTTGGAATCTTTATCAAATAGATGTGCATAATGCACTCCTCCAAGGGGATCTTGAGGAGAAAGTCTACATGGAAATGCCATAAGGATTTAGAAGACAGGGGGAGCACAAGGTGTGTAAGTTGATCAAATCCTTGTATAGTCTTAAGCAGGCCTCCAAGAAGTAGAATCTGAAGCTCACTCATGCTTTACTTGATGTTGGTTTTACCCAGAGTGTACATGACTATTCCCTATTCACTTTGCATCAAGGTAATGATACTGTCATAATGCTTGTATATGTTGATGATTTTCTGATTACTGGGAGCAGTGCATCATTGATCAATGCCACTAAAATCAAGTTGCATCAGCAGTTTAAAATGAAAGACTTGGGGGATCTCAAGTATTTTTTAGGCATTGAAGTTTTAAGATCAGCATCAGGGATCATATTGAACCAAATGAAGTACATTTTTGAGTTGATTACTGACACAGGGCTTAGTGGTTCTAAACCGGCTATCACCCCTCTAGAATCTAATCCCAAGTTAACCAGAATTGAGTATAATCATGCCACAAGTGCACAAGATGATGAGTTACTGCCTGACATTTCATCTTACCAAAGACTTGTTGGTAAACTTATGTAAGCCACTATTACAAGGCCAGACATTAACTTTGTTATTCAAACTCTCACCCAATTCATGCAACACCCCAAGAAATCTCACTGGGAAGCAGATACTAGGGTGGATAGATACTTTAAAGGTTCTGTTGGTCAAGGTGTCTGGTTCAAGGCTGAGCCTGCTACTACTCTAACTTACTGGTGTGACTCAGATTGGGCTGCTTGCCCCAACACCAGATAATCAATTACTGGTTATGTCATTCCCTTTGGTGAATCACTAATATCATGGAAATAAAAAAAACAACACACTATTTCCAGGAGTTCTGCTGAAGCTGAGTAAAGAAGCATGGCTTTAGCAGTTGCAGAGCTCACTTGGCTGGTTGGTTTATTTCAGGAACTTAGGGTTCATGTCACCCTTCCTGTTTTAGTCTTTAGTGACAGTAATTTAACCATTCAGTTGGCCAAAGACCCTGTGTTTTATGAGAGAACCAAACACATTGAGATTGATTGTCACTTCATCAGGGACAAGATTAAAGATGGATTGGTTAAGGCTCTAGATGTTCAATCTAGTGATCAACTTACTGACCTGCTTACCAAAGGCCTGAGCCTTGCTCAACATACTCATTTACTCAGCAAGCTTGGTGTACTAAACATTTTCCACCCTATAGCTTAAGAGGGAGTGTTTTGACTACTATATACACTGACACATATACGACTACATGTTCCATTAATGTGTAAAACTGATAGGGTAGTTAGTCAGTTAGTTAGTTAGCCGATAGATGAGTCAACTGTATAGGTTGTTAGAGGTTGTTAGATAATAATTAGTTAGTTACAATGAGCTGTCAATGAGCTGGATACATAATTCATTTCTTAGCTCATCTTAACTCAAGTCTATAAATAGACTCATAACTGTAAAGCTTCTAGAGAGAATAATGAAAATTCAGCTTCCGTTTATCTTCTTCTCCTTGATTGCAAGCTATCAAGATGCAATCCTTCTATTTCACATGATACCATGATAAAGAAATGGACCCTGGGCATAACTTAACCTCAGAAGCTAGCTCATGAGGGAAGGATTATCCATGACTATATAAGGAGACCAAGGACCCTTTAACACACAGATGTGGGACTCCAACACCCCCCTCCCCGCACGCCCAGGGCTGGACATCTAGAGCGTGGATAATATAAGACGGGGGGGACAACATCAGAAATAATGAATTGGGTGGTCCTGGCTCTGATACCATGAGAAATATAAGGATTGCATCTTGATAGCTTGTAATCAAGGAGAAGTAGAAGATAAAAGAAAGCTGAATTTTCATTATTCTCTTAAAAGCTTTATAGTTATGAGTCTATTTATAGACTTGAGTTAAGATGAGCTAAGAATGAGCTAAGTAGTGAATCATGTATCCAACTCATTGATAGCTCATTGTAACTAACTAATCATTATCTAACAACCTTTAACAACCTATACAGTTGACTCATCTATCAGCTAACTAACTAACTGACTAACTACCCTATCAGTTTTACACATCAATGGAACAGGTAGTTGTATATGTGTCAGTTTATGTTGTAGTCAAAACACTCCCCCTCAAGCAGCAGGTTGCAGAATATTTAGCACACCAAGATTGTTGAGTAAATGAGTATGTTGAGCAAGGCTCAGGCCCTTTGTAAGCAGGTCAGCAAGTTGATCACTAGATTGAATATATAGAGCCTTAATCAAGCCATTTTTAATCTTGTCCCTGATGAAGTGACAGTCAATCTCAATGTGTTTAGTTCTCTCATGAAACACAGGGTCTTTGGCCAATTGAATGACTGAATTACTGTCACTAAAGACTGAAATAGGAAGGATGACATGAACCCTGAGTTCCTGAAATAAACCAACCACCAAGTGAGTAGTTTCAGCAGAACTCCTGGAAATAGTATGTTGTTTTTTTATTTCCATGATATTGGTGATTCACCAAAGTGAATGGAATAACCAATAACTGATTTTCTGGTGTTGGGTTAAGCAGTCCAATCTGAGTCATATTAGCAAGTTAGAGTAGTAGCAGGCTCAGCCTTGAACCAGGCACCTTGACCAATAGAACCTTTAAGGTAACTGAACACCCTAGTAGCTGTTTCTCAGTGAGATTTCTTACGGTGTTGCATGAATTGGCTGAGAGTTTGAACAACAAAGCTAATGTCCGGCCTTGTAATAGTGGCATACACAAGTTTGCCAATAAGTCTTTGGTAAGATAGAATGTCAGGAAGCAACTCATCATCTTGTGCATCTGTGGAATGATCATACTCAATTGAGGTTAACTTGGCATTAGATTCTAGAGGGGTAATAGCCAGTTTGGAACCACTAAGCCTTGTGTCAGCAATCAACTCAAGAATGTAGTTTCTTTGGTTCAATATGATCCCTGATGCTGATCTTAAAACTTCAATGCCTAAAAAATACTTGAGATCCTCCAGGTCTTTCATTTTAAACTACTAATGCAACTTGATTTTAGTGGCATTGATCAATGATGCACTGCTCCCCGTAATCAGCAAATCATCAACATATACAAGCACTATAATAGCATCATTACCTTGATGCAAAGTGAATAGGGAATAGTCATGTACACTCTGGGTAAAACCGGCATCAAGTAAAGCATGAGTGAGCTTCAGATTCCACTGCCTGTAGGCCTTCTTAAGACCATACAAGGATTGGATCAACTTACATACCTTGTGCTCCCCTTGTCTTCTAAATCCTTCTGGTATTTCCATGTAGACTTCCTCCTCAAGATCCCCTTGGAGGAATGCATTATGTACATCCATTTGA
Organism: Capsicum pubescens; assembly: GCA_030864215.1. NCBI lineage: Eukaryota > Viridiplantae > Streptophyta > Magnoliopsida > Solanales > Solanaceae > Capsicum > Capsicum pubescens. Next base: position 243,295,579 of record CM061546.1, on the reverse strand, counting down.
TGAAGATTCTAACCTTTAGATAGAGCTACTGCAATCATACATCTGACTATAACCATATTAGCCACTGGTGAGAAGGTTTCATGATAATCTAACCCCTCCTATTGGCTATATTCTTTGGCCTCTAATCTTGCTTTGAATCTCTCCACTTCACCATTTGCAAGATATTTGGTTTTGTATATCCATTTGGAACCAACAATATTCTTTCCTTTAGGTAGATCAACAATGATCCATGTGTTGTTAGCTTCCAAGGCCTGAATGTCTGACTTCATAGCTTCCACCCACCTTACATCTTTTATAGCTTGTTTATTGTGCTGACGCTCAGTCAAAGTGGAGAATTTTGTTAAATAGTACTGATAAGTAGGACTCAAATTTTTGTAAGATAGGTTGTCGGCTAATGGATGTTTGTATCTCTAGTTTCTGGAAGTGTTAACATAATCATGTATCCACACTGGTGGTCTGCTTGTTTTTGTTGGTCTACTAGAAGAGGGTTGAGGCAGGGAACAGTCATCTTGACATGTTTCTTCATGAGTGGTGCCAGGTGAAGCTGCACCAGGTACTGCAGTATCAGAAATGCTTTCCTCCTCAATTGGAGCTTCTTCAGTAATACTATCAGTATTTGCCACGGGAAATATTTCATTATCTGTGGGGATCAAGAAGTCAGTGATATCTTCTTCAGATGAGAAAGCTTGTGTATTTTGTACTGGTGATGAAGTAAAGGAAAATACATCTTCATGAAACACAACATCACTACTGACTAATAGTCTCTTTGAGGTGAAATCCAGCAACAAATATCCTTTCTGAGATTCTGAATATCCCTCCAATACTGTAGGTTTGGCTTTTTCTGTGAATTTATCACCTCTTGGTAGGATAGTGACATAGCATAAGCAACTAAATACCCTGAGATGAGACAGCTTGGGATCCTTTGAAAACATCAACTGAATTGGGCTCTTACACTCTTTCACAGTTCTAATAGTAGCTTCTATTACACTTAGTTGACTGAGAGTCAGTCATCAAGTCGGTGAATATTTGACTGGGAAATAGAAATGAAGAATCTGATATCATTAGTTTACAGATTACAAAGAGCTTGTACTGCACTTGGAGATCACGACGAGGAGAGTTCCTTGCATACTCCTTGGGATGCTTTACCTACTATCGCCATCATCGGTGGACAGAGTTTTGGGAAATCTTCAGTGCTTGAGAGCATTGTTGGAAAAGATTTCTTGCCTCGTGGATCAGGAATTGTCACCCATCGTCCCTTGTCCTACAGCTTCATCAGATAGATGAAGGTAGAGAATATTCAGAATTTGGACTCTACTCTTTGTATCCCCGGCGATTGGAAAATCACAATTCTAATATCTTCATCCAAAGATGAGTTCTTGCAAATGGGTTGGGAGTCCTTCTAATTCATCAGCAAAGCAGAAAGCTACCTCTACACCAATAGTTGATGAGATAAATCTAGGTGTTGAAGATATGGGCTTGAACTCTGAACAAAATGATGGATGGAAAGTATATGCTAGGAATCCCAAGAACAAGGGAAGCAGTGCTGGGAAGCAATGGTCTCCTCAGAATCCCAATCCAAGAACTTGGGAAAACCAGAATACTAAAGATTGGGGTCATCCAGATGTTGTTCCGAAATTGGGAATGCGCTATAATTTTGGATCAGGAAGGGGTTCTAGATATAACTGGTCTGCACCTAATGATCCTCGAAAACATACAAGGCCGCAGCTATCGTCTCTCCTGCTCTGAAGAATGGTTGGGATTGGTCTGCTAAAGCTGCCTCGGCTCATCCCAAGGATACTTCGCCGGTTGCTGATGATGATAAGGATATTGAACATGATGGTAAGGATAAGTGATAATGACCTTCATAGTGATGACTTTGATTCAGATGTGGCCGAAATAAGTTATGAGATGCACAAGAAAAATCGGTGGTTCAAACAACTTTTTTAATCTCTTGACAGTTTGATTGTTATTGAGATTAATGATCTCGAAAGACAGTGGCACTGCCCTGCATGCAAAGATGGTCCAGGCACAATTGAATGGTTTACAAGGTTGCAATCATTGATGACCCATGCAAAAACAAAAGGATTAAGGGTTAAAATACATAGAGAACTTGCTGAACTTTTGGAGGAAGAGCTGCGTCAGAGAGGTACTTATGTTATACCTTCAGGTGAAGTGTATGAAAGATGGGATGGCATCAAATTTAAAGATAAAGAGATAGTGTGGCCACCAATGGTGATTATCATGAACACGAAGCTTGATAAAGATGAAAATGACGAGTGGATTGGAATGGGAAATCAGGAGCTAGCTTTTGAGGTTGAGTTAGGCCCAAGGTCCATTTCTTTATCCAATTTGTTTTCGATCAAAATTTTGACCTTTTTGATTGACGGAAATATTGATTCTATTTAACCAAACACTTACACTTTTTTATCACAAGCTACTTATCAGTGTTATTTAATCAAATTCTCCACTTTGATGAGCCCCAACACTATAAATAAGTTATAAAAGACGCAAGGTGGGTGGAAGCTATGAAGTCAGAGATTCAGGCCTTGGAAGCTAACAACACATGGATCATTGTTGATATGCCTAAAGGGAAGAATACTGTTGGTTCCAAATTAATATACAAAATCAAATATCTTGCAAATGGTGAAGTGGAGAGGTTCAAAGCAAGATTAGTGGCCAAAGGATATAGCCAACAGAAGGGGTTATATTATCATGAAACCTTCTCACCAATGGCTAAGATGATTATAGTCAGATGTGTGATTGCAATAGTTGTATCTAAAGGTTGGAATCTTTATCAAATAGATGTGCATAATGCATTCCTCCAAGGGGATATTGAGGAGAAAGTCTACATGGAAATGCCAGAAGAATTTAGAAGATAGGGAGAGCACAAGGTGTGTAAGTTGATCAAATCCTTGTATGGTCTTAAACAGGCCTCCAGGCAATGGAATCTGAAGCTCACTCATACTTTAATTGATGCTGGTTTTACCCAGAGTGTACATGACTATTCCCTATTCACTTTGCATCAAGGTAATGATACTGTTATAGTGTTTGTATATGTTGATGATTTTCTGATTACTGGGAGCAGTGCATCATTGATCAATGCCACTAAAATCAAGTTGCATCAGCAGTTTAAAATGAAAGAGTTGGGGGATCTCAAGTATTTTTTAGGCATTGATGTTTTAAGATCAGCATCAGGGATCATATTGAACCAAATGAAGTACATTCTTGAGTTGATTGCTGACACAAGGCTTAGTGGTTCTAAACCGGCTATCACCTCTCTAGAATCTATTGCCAAGTTAACCTCAATTGAGTATGATCATGCCACAGGTGCACAAGATGATGAGTTGTTGCATGACATTTCATCTAACCAAAGACTTATTGGCAAACTTATGTATGCCACTATTACAAGGCCAGACATTTACTTTGTTGTTCAAACTCTCAGCCAATTCATGCAACACCCCAAGAAATCTCACTGGGAAATAGCTACTAGGGTGGTCAGATACCTTAAAGTTTATGTCGGTCAAGGTGTTAGGTTCAAGGCTGAGCCTGCTACTACTCTAATTTGTTGGTGTGACTCGGATTGGGTTGCTTGCCCCAACACCAGAAAATCAGTTACTAGTTATTTCATTCACTTTGGTGAATCACTAATATCATTGAAATTAAAAAAAATAGCACACTATTTCAAAGAGTTTTACTGAAGATGTGTACAGAAGCATGGCTTCAGCAGTTGCAGAGCTCACTTGGCTGGTTGGTTTATTTCAGGAACTCAGGGTTCATGTCACCCTTCCTGTTTCAATCTTCAATAACAGTAATTTAGCCATTCAGTTGGCCAACAACCCTATGTTTCATGAGAGAACCAAACACATTGAGATTGACTGTCACTTCATCAGGGATAAAATTAATGATGACTTGATTAAGGTTATATATGTTCAATCTAGTGATCAACTTGCTGACCTGCTTATCAAGGGTCTGAGCCTTACTCAACATGCTCATTTACTTAGATAGCTTGGTGTGCTAAACATCTTACACCCTGCAGCTTGAGGGGGAGTGTTTTGACTACTACATACACTGACACATATACGACTACCTATTCCATTGATGTGTAAAACTGATAGGGTAGTTAGTCAGTTAGTTAGTTAGCCGATAGATATGTCAACTGTATAGGTTGTTAGAGGTTGTTAGATAATGATTAGTTAGTTACAACGAGCTGTCAATGAGTTGGATACATGATTCTCTTCTTATCTCATTTTTAGCTCATCTTAACTCAAGTCTATAAATAGACTTATAATTGTAAAATTTCTAGAGAGAATAATGAAAATTCAGCTTCCGTTTATCTTCTTCTTCTCCTTGATTGCAAGCTATCAAGCTGCAATTCTTCTATTTCATATGGTATCAAAGCCATGAGCTAACACTAAGTGTATTTTCGATCGCATTTCACTAAATTCTCTACTTAATTTAAAATTGTTGTTTCAGTACATCTTTGATCTCTGTTTTTCCAGTTTCTTCTTCATCATAATTTTGATCTACATTGCAGTTGCATCCTATTAATAATGGAGCCTAAAATTGATCAAAGTAATCCACTTTTCATTGGTGCATCAAATAGTTCCAGTGCTATACTTGTTCCAATCAAGTTAACTAGTTCAGAAAATTATAGTTTATGGAGTCGATCAATGCGTATTGCTCTCTTAGGAAAGAGAAAGTTTAGATTTGTCACTAGAACCTACAACAAGGAATCTTATAGAGAAAATCTTCATGAGCAGTGGGAAATATGTAATGCAATTGTGCTTTCCTGGATCATGAAAACTGTGAGTGAAAGTTTGTTATCTGGAATTATTTATGCCACGAATGCTTGTGCAGTTTGGGAAGACTTGAAGGAGAGATATGACAAGGTGAATCGTATGCGTATATATCAATTGCATTGTGAAATTAATATGTACTCTAAAGGAACATACTCAATCTCAACTTATTTTACCAAATTGAAGTGTTTATGGAGCAAGTATGATGTAGTAGTGCCAAATCCTAGTTGTGTTTGCCCTAAGTCTAGAGAGTACTCAGATCATATGTGTCAACTTAGACTTTTACAGTTTTTAAGTGGCCTTAATGAGTCCTATGATCAAGCTAGAAGACAGATATTGCTCAAGGGAGTGACTTCTACTCTTAACCAAGCCTATGTTATGCCTATAGAGGATGAAATCCAACATTCAGCTTGTATGATGACTGTAAATGACATATCAAAACCACTTGTTATGCAAGTGAATCAAAATTATGGTATTAGAGCTAGGCCCGCCCAGATCATTGTTTCCGATGTTGGGCCCCCTGTCTTATATTGTCCACGCTCCAGATGTTCGTCCCTGAGCGTGCGGGGGGTGTTGGAGTCCCATAACAGTGGGTTAAAGGGTCCTTGCTCTCCTTATATGGTCTTGGAAAATCCTCCACTCATGAGATAGCTTTTGAGTTTGAGTTAGGCCCTAGGTCCAATCCGTCTTTGGTTTGAAACTATAAACACACTTTCTTGTTTATAGTGCTGATACTCTGATACCTACCATGTGAAATAGAAGAATTGTATCTTGATATCTTGCAATCAAGGAGAAGATGAAGATAAACGGAAGCTGAATTTTTATTATTCTCTCTAGAAGCTTCACAGTTATAAGTCTATTTATAGACTTGAGTTAAGATGAGCTAACAATGAGCTAAGAAGTGAATTATGTATCCATCTCATTGATAGCTCATTGTAACTAACTAATCATTATCTAACAACCTATACAATTGACTCATCTATCGGCTAACTAACTAACTGACTAACTACCTTATCAGTTTTACACATCAATGGAACAAGTAGTCGTATATGTGTCAGTGTATGTAGTAGTCAAAACACTCCCCCTTAAGATACAGGGTGCAAAATGTTTAGCACACCAAGCTTCTTGAGTAAATGAGTATGTTGAGCAAGGCTCAGGCCCTTAGTAAGCAGGTTAGCAAGTTGATCACTAGATTGAACATATAGAGCCTTAATCAAGCCATCTTTAATCTTGTCCCTAATGAAGTGACAGTCAATCTCAATATGTTTGGTTCTCTCATGAAACACAGGGTCTTTGGCCAACTGAATGGTTGAATTACTGTCACTAAAGACTGAAATAGGAAGGTTGACATGAACCCTGAGTTCCTGAAATAAACCAACCAGCCAAGTGAGCTCTGCAACTGCTGAATCTCTGACTTCATAGCTTCCACCCACCTTGCATCTTTTATAGCTTGTTTATAGTGTTGAGGCTCAGCCAAAGTAGAGAATTTGATTAAATAGCACTGATAAGTAGGACTCAGATTTTTGCAAGACAGACTATTGGCTAATGGATGTTTGCATCTCTGGTTTCTGGAAGTGTCAACATAATCATGCATCCACAATGGTGGTCTGCTTGTTCTTGTTGGTCTACTGGAATAGGGTTGAGCCAGGGAACAGTCATGTTAACATGTTTCTTCATGAGTGGTGCCAGATGAAGCTGCACCAGGTACTGCAGTATCAGAAATGCTTTCCTCCTCAATTGGAGCTTCTTTAGTAAGACTATCAGTAGTTATCTCAGGAAATATTTTATCATCTGTGGGGATCAAGAAGTCAGTGATATCATTTTCAGATAAAGAAATTTGTGTATTTTGTACTGGTGATGAAGCAAAGGGAAATGCATATTCATAAAACACAACATCTCTACTGACTAATAGTCTCTTTGAGGTGAAATCCAGCAGCAAATATCCTTTATGAGACTCTGAATATCCCATCAATACTGCAGGTTTGGCTCTTTCTGTGAATTTATCACCTCTTAGTAGGATAGTGACATAGCACAAGCAACCAAATACCCTGAGATAAAACAACTTGGGATCCTTGGAAAACATCAACTGAAATAGTCTCTTACCACTTAGAACAGAAGATGGTAACCTGTTTATTAGATATACTGTAGCCTTTACACATAGTCCCCAATACTTAATGGGCAAATGAGACTGAAACTTTAGTGTTCTGGTTATGTTTAATATGTGTCTGTGTTTTCTCCCCACTACTCCATTTTGTTGAGGAGTATGAGGATAGCTAGTCTGATGCAGAATGCCCAGGGACTGGAACAATGTCTTACATTGAGAGTTAATAAATTAAGTTTCATTATCAGATCTAATGGTTTTCACCACTATTCCAAACTAAGTTCTAATCATGGAAATGAATGTATTAATGGCTACTATAGCCTCAGACTTTAACTGCAACAGGTGCACCCAAGTATACCTACTATGGTCATCTACCATAGTCAAGAAATAACATTTGTTGTCTAAAGTAAAAGTTTTATATGGAACCCATAAATCCATGTGGACAAGTTCAAAACAAGTAGAGCATCTAGTAGTACTTGTAGGAAATGACAATCTTGTTTGTTTAGATAGTGGACACACAGTACATTTATTCAATATATTTACATCACTAGGATTCTTCAGAATATCCAAACACTTGAGATCTTGAGCAGCAGGGTATCCAAGTCTTTGGTGCCATAAGCTGGAACTGGAAGTTGAGACTTCTGCAATGAATCTATAGGTTTTTTATCTGGACTGATTAGTATCTTCTGTCCAACCACCTTTAAGAACATACAGTCCACCCTCTTGTTTGCCAATCCCCTTCGTCTTTCCATTGAAGAGGTCCTAAAAGATACAAAAATCAGGATAAAAGGATACAAAGCATGAAAGCTCCTTGGTTATCTTAGCAACAGACAACAAATTGAGTTTAAAGTCTTGAACAAGTAGAACATCTTTGATCGCATCATCTGCAAAAATGTAAGCTTCTCCAGTGTGTGAGATTGTCACTTCATCACCTGTTGGGAGGTGCATCTTATCCAAATGTTTAGAGTTTAATCTGGTACTTTCTTTGAATAAGTGTCTATGTGAAGACACATGATGTGTAGCACCTGAGTCTACAATCCAACTGTCAGGACATGCTTTGGACAAGAAACAAGTAGTAATACCTGTCATATTTACTTGCTTCATATCTTTTGTATCTTTGCTCAACATGGTCATAATCTGAGTGTACTCCTCCTCAGTGAATGTGTGAGGCTTGTCCAGTGGTGCCAGAGTCACTTCATGACTAGAACTAGCAGCATCAACCTGACCAGCTACCATGGTTGAAGCCTGAGAACCCTTGTTACCAGTGTTGACAAAGTTGTTACCACCATTGTGTGTGGAGAAGTTGTTACTTCCAGTATTCTGTGATCTGAATTTAGAGTTTTAGCCTTGTTTTTTCTTATTTTTCCAGTCATTTGGATACCCTACCAAATTATAACAAGTTTTCTTGGTATGACCCAAGAGATGGCAGTAATCACACTTTCTTTCTTTATAGTTAGTGTTGCTTTGCCCAAAAGCATAATTTCAATTCACTTGCCTAGCAAGTGGTTCTGATATGTCATTTACAGTCATCATACAAGCTGAATGTTGGATTTCATCCTCTATAAGCATAATATAGGCTTAGTTAAGAGTATGAGTCACTCCCTTGAGCAATATCTGTCTTATAGCTTGATCCTAGGACTCATTAAGGCCACTTAAAAACTGTAAAAGTCTAAGTTGACCCATATGATCTGAGTACTCTCTAGACTTAGGGAAATCATAACTAGGATTTGGCAGTAGTACATCATACTCACTCCATAAACTCTTCAATTTGGTAAAATAAGTTGAGATTGAGTCTGTACCTTGAGAGTGCATATTAATTTCACGATGCAATTGATATATACGCATACGATTAACCTTGTAATATCTCTCCTTCAAGTCTTCCCAAACTGCACAAGCATTCGTGGCATAAACAATTCCAGATAACAGACTTTCACTCACAGTGTTCATGATCCAGGAAAGCACAATTGCATTACATGTTTCCCACTGCTCATAAAGCTCTTATCTCTAGGATTCCTTGCTGCAGTTTCCTGTGACAAATCCAAACTTTCTCTTCTCTAAGAGAGCAATACGCATCGATCGACTCCATAAACTATAATTTTCTTAACCAGTTAACTTGTTTGGAACAATTACAACACTGGAACTATCAGATGAACCAATGAAAAGTGGATCACTTTGATCAATTTTAGGCACCATGATTGATAGGATGTAACTGCAATGTAGATCAAAATTGCGAAGAAGAAGAAACAAGAAAAACAGAGATCGAAGATGTACTGAAACAACGATCTCAAATTGCGTAGAGAATTTAGTGAAATGCGATCGAAAACACACTTAGTGTTGAGCTCGTGGATCCGATACCATGTGAAATAGAAGGATTGCAGCTTGATAGCTTGCAATTAAGGAGAAGAAGAAAATAAACGGTAGCTGAATTTTCATTATTCTCTCTAGAAGCTTTACAGTTATGAGTCTATTTATAGATTTGAGTTTAGATGAGCTACGAATAAGATAAGAAGTGAATCATGTATCTAACTCATTGACAGCTCGTTGTAACTAACTAATCATTATCTAACAACCTCTAACAACCTATACAGTTGACATATCTATCGGCTAACTGACTAACTACCCTATCAGTTTTACACATCAATGAAATAGGTAGTCGTATATATGTCAGTGTATGTAGTATTCAAAACATGATAAATAAATGAACCTTGGGCCTAACTCAACCTCAAAACCTAGCTCATGAGGGGAGGATTTCCCAAGACCATATAAGGAGACCAAGGACCCTTTAACCCACCCTTTAACCCACCGATGTGGGACTCCAACACCCCTCGTACGCCTAGGGCTGGACATCTGGAGCGTGAACAATATAAAATGGAGGCCCAACATCGGAAACAATGAACTGGTTGTGTCACGCCCCAAATCCTATTAAGGCGGACTGGCACCCGTTGCCGGTAAGGCTCGGGAGAACCAACCTGTAGCAATACATTACCTATGAACATTATAAGTTACTTTTATACTAACATGCCCTCAAAAGATAAATGGGACTAGCAAGCCAAAAGATGTTGTATGACCAGGCCGTTGGAGCCACAATGTCTACGATACGATACATGACCATACTATACTTTACATAGTCTACAAAGCCTCTAGACAAGAAACATTATCTTATAAGGGTCGGGACAGGCCCCGCCTCATGATAAGATACTATACAATGCAAGAAGATATGATAAGACTCAAAGCCCCGAAGCAACCTGGAGCTCAGTGACTGCAGTTGATATCCTGTACTCTTACTGGGGAGGTTTAGTAGCTTCTGCACCTGCAGCATGGAATGCAGGTCCCCCAACAGGGACGTCAGTACGAAATAATGTACTGAATATGTAAGGCAACATGTACTATGTATGAGATAAAAGCTCAAATGAAACCATACACTGCTGTAGGGTAAAGGACCACCTTTATGAATGTTGTGGAGTCATGCATCGTATAACAATTATGTTACTTTACTCTTATCACTTGTATAATCTGTGCACAGCATGTAATACAGATGACCAGCTGATCAGTGGTAAATCTATATCAGGATCGACCCATGCTAGGCTTTCCTTTCACCCCTGGGATACCCCCTGTAATACTGGGATTGACCCATGCTAGGTGATCCTTTCACCCCTGGGATACCACCCAACAGAAGCAACTGTATACATATATCTTCTTATTACTTTTGAGATGAATCTTTGGTGGTCGTAACATTTGAGCTATAAGACTATAAGCATGACAAATGACAAGTATGTGACCATGTAACATCATATCACAATGAAAAGAGTGGGTTATACAATTAGTGAAACATGTAGGACATAAACAACGTATGAACTTTATTTAGCTAAAAAGAAGACTCATATGTCATGGTATCCACTGTATGTATGCAGCAGTGACAATGCTCGAATCTGGACACACAAATACATGTGAAAGAGTGGAGTGGTTATATCGAAGTTTGTAAAGATCTCTATGTGCCAATAAAGACTTTGGATTCCATGCCAAATAATAAGAGATCGAATAGCCTTACATACCTCGACATATCAACTTGTTTTTACCTCGAAATGACTTCTTTTCTTCCAACTATTTATCTACAATATCATGTTTTAAATCGGGTATTAGCAGCTAATCAATGCATCTGGACAGCCCAATCTCACAAGACACAACACTTTGGCAACAAACGTATAACCATCGACTCAATGGTGTTATTCCGACTTTCTCAATTCTAACTGTCTTCAACCAGTACACGTTATCATATACATGATGTATACAGCCTATATTATCTCTATAACATGCTGGCAACAGTCCATAACTACAACATAGAACCATTTTACAAAACGCTCAACTAAGAAGCACAACATCTCGTCGTCTCCCTACATTTCGTCGTTAACAATTCATACTTGTCTCAACTTTGAACCAGATGCTCCCAACATATATATCCATCAAATAAACCTTAACATAGTCACAAAATAGCTCAAAACACAGGGGGAAACGTGAAACATCGCCCCCCCTCATCAAACAGTCCAATACCATTTTGGAAGCACATAAGATCATATAAGGATACTTGTTTCCAAAGAACTAGCAAAACAGTCCAGCAACCTTGGCAACCATATACACACTATAACATATTAATAACCTCAACTTATACCATATTAAAGTCAAAAATCAGGGTAAAAATCGTTCCAAAGCCAAGAAAACCAAACAACAACTTTCAGGACACAAGCTGTCCAGAAATTCCTGCACAGTGCACCAGCCGACTTATCTTGTTTTCCATGGAAAATTCATATCAAGTATATGGTCATTTTTACATACCTTAACTCCCAAGGTGTAGGTATAATTCAAGAACTCAAAAAGTAGCCTTTGGTTGCCTTCCAAGGTGAAGAAATGCCAAGAGAAACTTAGAGAGAAAAGCTGAAATTTTTGGTCTTTTATTAGTTAACCTAAGGAGCTCGGTTTTGGTCCCTTTTTAAGGAGACCTTAGACCGACTTTCTCCTGATATTTGCATCTGATTAACTCAAGTTGGTCAATGACTAATTTTCCCCTTTCACTTGGGCCTTTTGGATCTCTAAATCAATGGGCTTTAGCGGCCCATTTTCCTTAATCTTTCTTGCACTTTGTTTGGGCCCAATTTTGTTAGTAGTGAATGAATGTAGTTGGGCATATTATATAAAAATCTTGGGATGAACATCTTGGCCCAATATAATGCTAAACCATTGGTTTTAATAGCCTCCCTAACTTGGGCTTCGTTTGTCACAAGACTTGGAAAGTTTCGGCGTTAAGCCTTGTCTTCGTTCCCCTTTCTTTTTACTAACATCTAGACTTCAAGAGAGTTCACTTATGAATGAATTATTCTCCCTCATGTATATATATATATATTTTTAAGCCAACCACACAGGTGACTCACCTGCTAGCTTCCTAAGTTCCATAAGCACGTCAATGATTTTCTCCGTTTAAGGCCACAGTCTCTAAATAGACTTCCATATAGTGCCCCAATCTAACACTTGAACACTTGAAAAAAAAAATTGGTAGTAATTAAATCAAGTCGTATGTCATTTTATGTGAACATTACTAGTACATGTAAAATGTGGGGTGTTACAGGTTGGGCCTGTCTCTAATACCATGATAAAAAAATAGACCTTGGGCTCATACTTCGACTACTTCGACAGCTGGGTCTTGGTTGTCCCTTAGGACTTGGTGTCATCTTCCTAGATCTGCTGGAATTATCAGATTGATCATTTATGGCAAGAGTCCGTCAGCTTGTACATCTCTATCATGACCATTAATTGGAAGCTTATCATTCTTAGGTATTTCAGCCTCTTTAAGATTCTGTTACAACTTCAAAACAGCTGGTATCAAAGCCAACAACCTGTCTTACAAAAATATGAGCCCTACTTATCAGTTCTATTTAACCAAATTCTCCACTTTGATTGAGCCTCAGCACTATAAACAAGCTATAAAAGATTCAAGGTGGGTGGAAGCTGTGAAGTCAGAGATTCAGGCCTTAGAAGCTAACAACACATGGATCATTGTTGATCTACCTATAGGGAAGAATACTATTGATTCCAAATGGATATACAAAATCAAATATCTTACAAATGGTGAAGTGGAGAGGTTCAAAGAAAGATTAGTGGCCAAAGGATATAGCCAACAGGAGAGGTTAGATTATCATGAAACCTTCTCACCAGTGGCTAAGATGGTTACAGTTAGATGTGTGATTGTCGTAGCTGCATCTAAAGGTTGGAATCTTCATCAAATAGATGTGCATAATACATTCCTCCAAGGGGATCTTAAGGAGAAAGTCTACATGGAAATGCCAGAAGGATTTTGAAGACAGGGGGAGCACAAGGTGTGTAAGTTGATCAAATCCTTGTATGGTATTAAGCAGGCCTCCAGGCAGTGGAATCTGAAGCCCACTCATGCTTTACTTGATGTTGTCTTTACCCAGAGTGTACATTACTATTCCCTATTCACTTTGCATCAAGGTAATGATACTGTTATAGTGTTTGTATATATTGATGATTTGCTTATTACTGGGAGAAGTGCATTATTGATCAATGCCACTAAAATCAAGTTGCATCAGCAGTTTAAAATGAAAGACTTGGGGGATCTCAATTATTTTTTAGGCATTGAAGTTTTAAGATTAGCATCAGGGATCATATTAAACCAAATGAAGTACATTCTTGAGTTGATTGCTGACACAGGGCTTAGTGGTTCTAAACCGGCTATCACCCCTCTCGAATCTAATGCCAAGTTAACCTCAATTGAGTATGATCATGCCACAGGTGCACAAGATAATGAGTTGTTGCCTGACATTTCATCTTACCAAAGACTTGTTGGCAAACTTATGTATGCCATTATTACAAGGCCAGACATTAACTTTGTTGTTCAAACTCTCAGCCAATTCATGCAACACCCCAAGAAATCTCACTGGGAAGTAGCTACTAGGGTGGTCAGATACCTTAAAGGTTCTGTTGGTCAAGGTGTTAGGTTCAAGGTTGAGCCCGTTACTACTCTAACTTGCTAGTGTGACTCAGATTGGGCTGCTTTCCCCAATACCAGAAGATCAATTACTGGTTATGCCATTCACTTTAGTGAATCACTAATATCATGGAAATACAAAAGATAGCACACTGTTTCTAGGAGTTCTGCTAAAGCTGAGTATAGAAGCATGGCTTCAGCAGTTGCAAAGCTCACTTGGCTGGTTTGTTTATTTTAGGAACTCAGGGTTCATGTCACCCTTCCTGTTTCAGTCTTCAGTGACTGTAATTCAACCATTCAGTTGGCCAACAACCCTATTTTTCATGAGAGAACCAAACACATTGAGATTGACTGTCACTTCATCAGGGACAAGATTAAAGATGGCTTGATTAAGGCTCTATATGTTCAATCTAGTGATCAACTTGCTGACCTGCTTACCAAGGGCCTGATCCTTGCTCAACATACTCATTTACTCTGCAAGCTTGGTGTGTTAAACATTCTGCACCCTGCAGCTTGAGGGGGAGTGTTTTGACTACTACATACACTGACACATATACGACTACCTGTTCTATTGATGTGTAAAACTGATAGGGTAGTTAGTCAGTTAGTTAGTTAGCCGATAGATGAGTCAATTGTATAGTTTATTAGAGGTTGTTAGATAATGATTAGTTAGTTACAATGAGATGTCAATGAGCTGGATATATGATTAACTTCTTAGATCATCTTAACTCAAGTCTATAAATAGACTCATAACTGTAAAGCTTCTAGAGAGAATAATGAAAATTCAGCTTTCGTTTATCTTCTTCTTCTCCTTGATTACAGGCTATCAAGCTGCAATCCTTCTAATTCACAATTGGCAACCAAGTTGTATTAATTATTGACAAAAGGAAAGACATCCATATTTCTTAACACCCCCTCTTGGATGTCTAACAAAATAAAAGAAACTCTAATAATTCATATCTTGTAATATATATTTTATTTTTCAACTGCCTCATTAAAAACCTTATCAAGGAAAACCCAATGGGACAAAACCTTGACTAAGGGAAAAAGAGTGCAGTGCGTATTTACTCCCCCTGATTAAAACATCACTTAACATCTCAAAGATGTCACATCCCAATCTTGTATATCATCTTCTCAAATATTGAGTTCGGCAATCCTTTGGTGAATAAGTTTGTTAAATTATCACTGAAACGGACCTGTCGTACATCGATATCACCATTCTTTTGGAGTTCATGTGTGTAGAAAATTTTTGGAGAGAGGTGCTTCATTTTATCTTCTTTTATGAATCTACCCTTTAATTGTGCTATGCATGTTGCATTGTCTTCATATAAAACAGTAGGTACTTTGTTGCATTCCAGACCACATTTTTCTCGAATGAGATGTATCATGAATCTCAACTACACATATTCTCGGCTTGCTTCATGAATAGCTATTATATCCGTATGATTTGATGAAGTGGCCATGATAGACTACTTTATAGATCTCCAAGATATGACAATACCCCCACATATAAATACATATCCTGTTTGAGATCGAGCTTTGTGTGGATCGGATAAATACCCTGCATCAGCATAACCAACAAGATCGGGACTGCAATCTTTAGCATAAAATAAGCCCATATCGGTAGTTCCCTTTAGATACCGCAATATGTGTTTGATTCCATTCCAGTGCCTCCGAGTAGGAGCAGAACTATACCTTGCTAACAAATTAATAGAAAAGGTTATATCAGGCCTCGTAGAGTTAGCAAGATACATTAGTGCATCGATTGCACTAAGATACGGTACTTTAGGACCAAGAATTTCCTCGTTCTTTTCTTGAGGTCGGAATGGATCCTTAGTCACATCAAGTGATCGAACAACCATTGGAGTACTTAATGGGTGTGCTCCATCCATATAAAATCTTTTCAAGACCTTTTCTATATAGGTAGATTAATGGACAAAGATACCATTAGTCAAATGCTCAATTTGCAAACCAAGACATAATCTTGTTCTTCCAAGATCTTTCATCTCAAATTCCTTCTTGAAATAATCAATTACCTTTTGAAGCTTTATTGGAGTTCCAATAAGATTTATGTCATCAACATAAACGACAAGAACAACAAACTTCGATGTTGTTTTCTTTATAAAAACACATGGGCAAATTTCATTATTTATATATCCTTCTTTAGATAAATACTTACTAAGACAGTTATACCACATGCATCCAGATTGCTTCAAACCATATAATGATCTCTGTGATTTAATTGAATACATTTCCCGAGGTGCCTTGTGCATTTTATATCCTTCAGGAATTTTCATGTATATCTCATTATCAAGTGATCCATAAAGATAGGTTGTAACCACATCCATTAAATGCATTTCAAGCCTCTTATGAACAGTGAAACTAATGAGATAACACAATGTTATTCCATCCATAACTGGTGAGTATGTCTCTTCATAATCGACACCAGGTCTTTGTGAAAATCCTTGTGCAACGAGGCGTGCCTTATATCTTTGTACTTCGGTTTTTGCATTTCTTTTAAGCACTAATACCCATTTATAGCCAACAGGTTTAATACCATTTGATTTTTGAACAATGGGTCCAAAAACTTCACGGTTGATAAGTGAATTCAACTCAGATTGAATTGCTTCTTGCCATTTTGACCAGTCATTTCTTTGTCGATATTCTGTGACTGACTGAGGTTCGAGATCCTCACTATCTTGTATGATTTTTGTTGCAACATTATATGCAAAGACATAGTCCACCATTATTTTTTATCGATTCAAATTATTCTCACCATCACTTGTATTTATGGATAATTCCTTATTTCCTTGAGGTTCAGGCTCATTGATTCCTTCAGGGGTATGAAAATTGTTCAAGTCTTGAACTTTCATATGAGATTCTTTCGTAGTGTCATCTTGACCATTTATTTTTATTTTTCTAGGATTTCGATCCTTTGAACCCAATAGTCTACCACGCTTCAGGCGTGCTTTAGACTCATTAGCCACAACACTAGTAGATGGTCCTACAGGGACCTCAATTCGTATTGGGACATTAACTGCAGGAATGTATGATTTTGTAATTCTTTTTAAATCTGTAAATGCGTCCGGCATTTGATTTGTAATTTTTTGCAAGTGAATAATCTTTTGTACTTCTTTCTCACAAATAGAAGAACGTGGATCAAGATGAGATACTGATGGATTTTTTCACAAAATTTCTCTTTTGATTTTATTTTCTTCTCCCCCTAATTTTGGGAAAACAGTCTCATCAAATCGACAATCTGCAAATCTAGTAGTAAACATATCTCCAGTCAATGGTTCAAGGTAGCGAATAATAGAAGATGATTCAAACTCAACATATATTCCTAACCTTCTTTGGGGGTCATCTTAGTGCGTTGTGGTGGTGCCACAGGCACATACACAGCACATCCAAAAATTCTCAAATGAGATATATTAGGCTCTTGACCCAAAATCAGCTGTAACGGAGAAAATTTATGGTAATTTATCGGTCTGAGATGAACAAGTGTCGCAGCATGCAAAATAGCATGACCCCAAACAGAGGTGGGCAACTTAGTTTTCATAAGCAATGATCTTGCTATCAATTGCAAACGTTTAATTAATGATTCGGCAAGGCCATTCTGAGTGTGAACATGAGCTACAGGATGTTCAACTTTTATCCCAATTGATAAGCAATAATCATTAAATGCTTAGGATGAAAATTCTGCAGCATTATCAAGACGAATAGACTTGATCTGATTATCGGGAAACTGTGACCGCAATCTTATTATTTGTGCCAATAATTTTGTAAATGCCAAGTTGCGAGATGACAATAGGCACACGTGAAACCATCTAGAAGAAGCATCTATTAAGACCATAAAATATCGAAACGACCCACTAGGTGGGTGAATAGGTCCACAAATATCCCCTTGTATATGTTCTAAGAACGCAGGGGACTCAATCTCAACCTTAGTTGGTGATGGCCTCACAATTAACTTACCTTGATAACAGGTAGTACAAGAAAATTCATTATTTGAAAGAACCTTCATGTTTTTTAATGGATGCCCATTTGAATTTTTTATAATTCATCACATCATTATGGATCCAGGATGTCCCAACCGATCGTGCCAGAGTTCAAAAATATTGGAATCAGTAAACTTTTGACTTACTATAGAATGTGCCTCAATTGCACTAATTTTTGTCCAATACAAGCCAGAAGATAAAGCAGGAAACTTTTCTATAAGACATGTCTGCCCAGAGACATTCTTGGTAATACCAAGATATTCATGATTCAACTCATCCATTGTCTTGATATGATAACCATTTTCACAGATATTTTTAAAACTCAAGAAGTTTCTCCGAGACTTAGGAGAAAACATAGTATTATTTATAATGAGTTTAGTTCCCTTAGGAAAAATTATAATAGCTCTTTCGAAGCCTTCAATCAAATTAGTACTACCAGAAATTGTAGTAACATTTATTTTGCCCATATTTAAATGAGAGAAATATTTCTCATTTTTAAATATTGTGTGCGTTGTAACAGAATGAATTAAGCAAATGTCTTCATAATTGCACAACTTGCTTTGAAAATTGTTCATATCTTATCCTTCAAATTTTGAAATGGTTAGAATTTCGTGCTGATAACGTTTTATAAAATAAAATAACGAAAGAAAGAAATTGCAAGAAGTGTATTATATATTGTTCTATCTTCTCTCAAATGAATGAAGTTCATGCCATTTTATAGGCAAGCAAGTATTGGCAACTTGCAGTAACTGTTTACAAAGGGGAGGGCGAAGGTCAACATTAGCAACCAAGTTGCAGTAATTATTGACAAAAGGGAACACATCCATATTTCTTAACAAATACAAGTTTTTATACACAACGCATATTTTGGTTGATTAATTTGATACGAACCCAGAGTATAGATTAAATTTTCCAAGTCCCACAAATTGTATGCAAGTGTGCACGACGTTTGTTTCAAGAAGAAATTGTTTATTCGTCAAAAGAGGGGAAAAGACAGTTGTTACTTAATTTAATGAAATAAAATTATTGTCGTTAAAATTATTGTCGTATCAGTACCATGTCATTGTCACATAAGAACTTATATTTTTTAAAAAAAAAAAATTCCACACACATACTATTTTTATATATTTTTTCTAAAAGGTAAAAAATATATATGTACTATTTATATATATATATATATATATAATAGTAAATAAAAAATATATATATTCAAATAATTTATATTATATATATATATATATATATATATATATATATATATATATATATATATATATATATATTAAATAAAAAATGCCCCCAACCTCCCCCACCTTAATTTTCCTTCAGACCCTCCCCCTCCCCCCCTCCCCCCCTTATATATATATATATATAAATACCCCCCAACCTCCCCCACCTTAATTTTCCTTCAGACCCTCCCCCTCCCCCTTCTCCTCTTTCATCCCCCACCCCTGCAAACACGAACCTTCAGATCATCCATCTCCCCTCTCCCCTCTTCCAACGCTCCCCCGCCCCAGCAAACACGTCCCCCCATTTCCCCCCCCCCCCCCCCAAACTCAATTTCTTTCTTCTTCAAACACGAAAATATCCCCACCAAGTCAAAAATAATTTTTTCATTTATTTTACTACTCAATCTTATTAACAAAAAAATTCAAAAGTAAAAATCAAAAGAAATCTCATTGATGATAGGTGGTTTAAAGATAAAATCATCAATTTAATTCATTTTTTGTTTAGATTTTGAGGGAGTTGGATTGAAGGTTGAGATGGTGTTTAATGGAGGAAAAAATTTAATTTAGTAGTGTCTTCGTAATTGTTCTTTGGTGGTGTTAATGGAAGAAAATGGAAAAAATTGAAAGAGAGTGTTGGTGGAGAATGTATTTGAGGTTGTTAATGGAGGAATTTATGGTTGGAGAAAATGAGTCTTGTAGTTGTTGATGTTTTGGAGGAGAAAAGAAGAAAAAGGTCTTCGGATTTTTGTTTTTTTAAAAAAAAAAATCTATTGTATTTAAAATATAATACTAGTGAAATTATTTGTTTTTACAAAATATACGCACCTTTTTTTTTGGGAAAATGCCACATCAGCATTAGAGATGAAACTAATACACTTTAAAAATGTTAAGGGAGGTAAATAAATGAAAATTTAGTTTAAATGCTAAAATAAGTTGAGTGGACAAATTCAGTGGGGGTAATGATGTCTTTTTTTCTTAATTTAAATCTTCTAAAGCTAAAAAAATAAATCAAAAAGAGTGAGAGAAGTGTATACAATCAAGGACGGATGGTCATGAATCATGATACAACTTACAGTGATTAATTCCCTTACAATTGGCCCGTCCTAACTCCTAATGATATCTTGAATATTCTTTGAAGTAAGGAAGTTATCTATAACACTCGGATAGTTGTCCACTTTCCTATCCTTCTCGTCTTTGATATATAAATTTTATACTGTTCAAAGTAAATTAGTGAGTCAAATATCAGTAGGTTCTAATTGGAGCTGTTGATACAAGTACCTTAAAATGGAATACCAGACGAGCTACTCCCAAATTTTTAATGACAACATAAGCAATCAAACATATATTTGATCTTTACCTCAGGCATTCAGTTGTCTTAGATATCTGAAAAGCATAATACATAAACATGCCCTTTAACTTCACATCTATGACCTTCAACTTTGGATGTGCACAAGTAGGTACTTAAACTTGTATAAAGTTGAACAAATAGATACATAAGTCCTATGTGGTCAATTCTTGTCCTACATGGCGTCCTACGTATATTATGTCATATAAGACGTGTGTCTACTTGTGCGACTTTATACAAGTTTAAATGCCTACTTGTGCACATCCAAAATTGGGATCATAGATGTGATTTGAGATCAAGTTAAAGGGCATATTTATGTATTATGACTATCTGAAGCATTTTTATTTGATATTCCAGAATTTCTTTTGGCTATTTTCTCTCTTTCAACTTATAATAATGGTACAGAAACCTACATGGTGAGTTGCAAGTAAACAAGCATTGCACTGATCACTTGTATTATTAGAATCAGCCACATCTGCCCACATCAACTGAAAACAAGCCAGTTTCTTCCAATTATGCTGCCTGACATTTTATGATGGAGTATTATAGCAAGTTGAAGTTGTAACAAATGATTAGGCAAAAACTAGTCTTTATTCTGCAAAACTGATTAGCAGCTCGATTACTCGACTTAAAGTCGATTACTCGACTTAAAGGGGCACATTGTGTTGGCTGTTCCTCTTCCCTTCAGATACTTCCTCATGTGCCATAACAGTCTTTTCAGTTTCAAAGGTTGGAGCAAAGTACTACACTGCACCATTAACATTCTCGATATCGTCTTTCGTCAATTGCATCTTGCCTTTGTCTCGTCTAGGATTTCTTCGTGTTTGATCTGGTTGCCCCCTCTGCAAAATAAACAAGAT
The DNA here is from genome assembly GCA_030864215.1 of Capsicum pubescens. Taxonomy (NCBI): domain Eukaryota; kingdom Viridiplantae; phylum Streptophyta; class Magnoliopsida; order Solanales; family Solanaceae; genus Capsicum; species Capsicum pubescens. Next base: position 243,274,253 of record CM061546.1, on the reverse strand, counting down.
TTTACCAAGATCACGATCACAAGAATCAACGCCATTGTCCATGCAAAGGCTTCCTTTAGAGGCGAGATTCACGTAGGAAATAATTAATTTTATTGTGGTTGTTGTGTTTACATATATTGTTGTCTAAGATGATACCTAGACTGTGACAACTCACAAGGTTAAGGGATAGGCGTTCAATCAACTTGACTAATGTTTACGACACAATGGTAATATTAAACATGAGTTAGGTATGTTCGTACCTTCCTCAGAACAAATGCCAAATAAAGGTAGGCTACCTCCCATTCGTCTGGTGATAGAGTACCTGTTATTAGCAAAACATGTCATAAACACGAGTTTTGGGTAGGAATATGAAACAAGCATCAAATATCAAAAATACTTGGATAAAAGAGCATAACACTAATATTCAGCATCTAAGGTAACTAAAACTTACTTTGGTCTTGGTTCCCATCACCTAATGCACCGAGCCTCCTCATTAGATCAATGAACTCTGGTTTCTTCATGTATTCATCCACAAATTCATGGTTGTTCTTCACAAAAACTAGCTCGAAGTCATACTGCAGTAAAAATTAAAAAGAAATAACTGTCGGAACAAACGAGAAGGCAAGAAAAAAAAAAGGGCAGCCCGGTGCACTAAAGCTCCCGCTATGCGCAGGGTCCGGGGAAGGGCCCCACCGCAAGGGTATATTGTACGAAGCCTTACCTTGCAGATTTCTGCCAGAGGCTATTTCCAAAGCTTGAACCCGTGACCTCCTGGTCACATAGCAGCAAATTTACCAGTTACTCCAAGAAACAACTGCATTATATTCGTGAATGCTAATTATTATGCCTTCGGTAGTGCAATCCTTTAAATATCAATAATTATGCCTCGTATACCATAGGCAACTCATCTCTGGCTAACTATTAAGGATCTTATGCAATGTGTAATATACTCCCTCATTTTGTCTCATAACATGCATTAGGGAGCACTCTCAATCAAGAAACCACCTTCTCAATATAAAAGAGAACATACCATGGTCTTGATTTAAAATAAAAAGGAATAGGAGATTAAAAAAGGGCAAATATACGCCTACAATTTCTCGTATTCATATAAAAGGGATATATAAAGTCAAAAAACAAATGACCAGTAGTGCAGAACATATCCAACAACTAAAAGTGGGAGGGGAAAACACGCTAATACCTCTTCTGCCATTGCCTTGAAGACAGGGAAAGGAACTATCCACTCAGGACAGTCAACAGCATCCTACAATCCAAATATTGACTGTTTACTTGTTGATAAGCAGATAAATCACACATATTCACACATATATGCAATCAAAGGATTTTCAATATCAGAACCATAACTTGGTTTTCAGGATTTCATAAAAAGATATCCTATGTTGGTTTTCAGAATTTAATGAGAGGATGATAACATCCCAAACATATAATGCATATAATCTTTTGAAGTCGTGTTAAGATGGGATTCTCCACCGGTTGATATATGTACACAAACTACTGTCTGATCCCCAAAATAGTGTTTGGTTTCATTCATAACACATGCAAATCCATAAATAATAGAGTAAGAACAGTTATTTAATATGTTAGAACTTGCAAATCATGGAGGCTAAATCAAAAACACAAATAAAATCCTTCAATGTGCATGATTCTAAACACCTAAAGCAAAAACTAAAATAAATAAAAAGCACAAATTTGATTCAAATGGAAGCTGAGATTTGTGCTTTGTAACAAAAATTGACAAAGGAACGTGGAAACACTGAAATCAATAGCAATAAGCTTAGAGGACAGAGCTAAGATATATAGAAAGGCATAAAGGGGTATGCACCTCCAGATGGAATTTGTATTTAATGCCGAAAGGATTTGAAGATTTAAATTTCTGCAATAATAGAAGATCTTAACATATGAATACTTAAGAGTAGGGAAAAAACATAAGTTAGAAAATTACTAGAAAATGATAACACAATTTACCTTCTCCGAAAATTCTTCATCAAAACATATCCAATAGACACTATTACCAAAGGCTAACCCCTCAGCTGCATTTCCAAAGACGAACAAGAACCATATATCAACAGATCTTTAATCTGGACTTGTATAAAAAGTGACCACATAACACATTTCAAAAATTTGCAATGACACCATTACTCCACTCCTGAGTGATGGATATATGGTCATAAAAAATTGGACAATATCAGAAATAATCAGAGGCTTTAAATAAAACACATAGATGATGATACGATCCAAATTGCCTCAAGACTGTTCACTAGAAGCCAAGTGCGGGAATTGCAAGTTGTTCAAGGATTATTCATGAAGACGCAAGTACTTGAGCATGTTTTGAGCCCCTCCAAAGGATTTCACATCATACTGAAGAGATTGGGAACAAAAGGAGGAGCAAATGCCTTTCTGCCCAGGGGTGATGACTTGGTTGATAAGCCATCACCTTGTTGACTGATTACTTATCAAGTTGCACTGCCTAGAGGTGACGACTAGGTTGATAAGCCATCACCTTGTTGACGACTTCATTGATGACTTATCAAGTTGCACTGCCTAGAGGTGATGACTTGGTTGATAAGTTATCACCTTGTTGACGACTAACGTGATGACTAAGACAAGTTGTCGGCTAAAAATTTATCACTTAAAGTTGTTTTGGTAAATTCACTCATGGGTCACTTTTGGGCCTTGTAATAGACTATAAATAGTTACTTTTAGGGTTATTTCCATAGACTTTGATGAATTATGAATGTAAACACTTGTGAGAGTTTGAGGCAAGCGTGGAATCGCTTGTGTTGATACTTTGCTTAGAAACGAGGGTTGTTGGATAATCGATTCCCTTGAGGTCTACATAAGATTTAGGTGCTTTGTTTGGTTTAATTGATAAGGGTTTAGGGTTTGATATACCTTTTACTTGCTTTCAATTCCTTTCATTGTGTCTATCTTATTGTTTCTCTATCTATCTTAATCGCTTGTTTTTCTTCGTTTTTTAGTTTAGCTTGAATCGTATCATTTGGTATCAGAGCCGAGCTTAGGATTGTTCCCATGATTCTAGTCTTGGGTTTGTTATCTTGAAAATCATAAAAAAAAAAGTATTGTTCACGTTTTGGTTATTTTTGGAATTTTGAGTTTTTTACTTTTGAGTCTTTTTGAGTTTCTAGTACCAGATTCTTGTTCCCTAGTACTATTTGAGTCATTAACTAAAATTTGAGCTTAATCGGAGTTGATTTGAAGGTACTACTATTGATGAGTTGAGCTTGATGAAATTTTGAAATGGGTCTTCAAATCTGAGAATTTTGGGGTGAAATTGAAGGTTGAAAGGAATTGGGGATTGTTGCCCATACAAAAAGGAGCTTAGACTTAAATTGGGTGCAATTCTGAGTTGAAATGAGTGAGTTGGTTTTTTGAAATCTCCATCCTTGTTCTTGAAGTTCTTAGTGAAGAAGAAGCAAGAAAGTACAATTTGATCCAAAAACCTTGGTGCAAATTTTGAGAAAAGTGTTTTTCGATCCATAAAGGGTAAATACGAGGTGAAGTGGGCCCCAAGAAGTCACGGCATCAAAGAAATCAGTCTTGGGACGTGGAGCCCAAATTGCAGCAAATTGTGGTTGACGAGGAGGTTATAAGTCATCAACCTAGTCGTCAACTAGGTGACAAGCTATCACCTTAGTCGTCAGCTAAAGGCAGCCCTAAACCAGGTACTCTGCTTAGAGTTGACGACAAGTGACGGCTACCAACTAAGTCATCAACCTAGTCGTCGTCATCAAACTAGTCGTCACCTAAGATAGCCTTCAAATCCTATTCTACCTTGGGTTGACGACAACATTGATAAGGTGTCAACTAAGTGACAACCTATTAGCCTAGTCATCAACTTGGACTAAATTTTAGTAAGCTCATTTTTAGATTCTTAGTTTCTTTTCTTTGATTCTTAGACTTCTTTTCTTGATTTTAAACGCTAATTAACAATTAGTAATCATCCTACTTAGTTGTAATTAGTTCTTGAGTCCTTTTTTTTCATTTTCATCGTCCTATTTCTTTCTAGCTTTTCTCTTTTTCAATTCATTGTTAGTTCTTGATTCAAGTTCGTACGCAAATTTTATTTGAGTCTTTCAAACAAAAATCCATTCCGACCTCAAGCCACAATTGGTACCAAGCATTCTCATTGGAGTACAAACAATCTATCAACTCTTGCGACGCCAATTGAGTGACAAACAAAGGTGTGAACCTGGAGAGCTTGTGAGGTTGATTTCTTAACTTTAACTTGTTTGTTGTTTTTGTTTTTGTTTAATATTTCTTAATAGGTGCAATGACTCAGGAAGGCGAAACATCACACACCATGAATAATAACACCACAAATGCTATGTCAGCTTCCATCTTGGAGAAGCTTAACGCTATGGATAATCGATTAGGATCTCTCGAAGGGAGTGTGACTAATATGTGTGGAAGGATGGATAACATGATAGATAATCCAAGCCTCCCTAACTCCGCCCTTCCTAATACACCAAACTTTCAAGCTTCCTTGAGTGGACATGCTCAAAATATCTTCCCTAAACTACCCCAAACTCCACTAAACCAAGATCAACCTAATCAAGTTGAGAATGAAGGAGAAGAGGAAGCTAAGAATGGGGAGAAGAACTTGGCTCAAGAAGGAGAGTTGTGTGAGAATGTTGAGCCAAGGGTTGAATTGAATAAGGGAGACAAGGAACACTTAGTTGTGGAACTTGTCAAACCTAAGCCTTTGTTACATGCTAATCATGGAACTAGCATTTTGCCTAGTACCAATACTTCTCTCTTGCAGGTTCATGAGCTAATGCTTCTGAAGGAGGACTCAAAGAAAACCTCTCATGAGCATAAGTTTGAAGGCCTAGATGAGTTCTTATCCAAGGACTCCAAGGTTGATGAAGACTTAACTCAAAGGAGGAACCTAATCAAACTCCTATGGGTCGATGGAAACTTTATGACAAGGAGTAAAGCATCTAACTGATGTAGCACAATGTTTAGAGGAACTCTCTAATGTGCTAAATAAAGTAAACCACACAATTTGTTGAAGGAACAACTTCAACGTGTTGTAAGATAACATTTTAAAGACAATCCGAATCCATGGATAACAAGAGCTTATCCAAAGCCCTTAAAATACAAGATCCAATCCAAGAACTTAAAAGAAAACACAGTTTCATTAATAGAAGAGTTGAACTAAAAACTACATAGCTAGAAGTCATTGTCTCTATTTATAGGCTTCAAAAGCCTTTGTACAACTCATACACAACTCATTGACAACTCATTTTCTTAATAGCTAAGTATTCTAGAATTATGTAAAAGATAAACTTGACAACTAGTAGCAAAATTCAAATTGACTTTCTCTTTCTATAAGTAGCAAAATTGATTTTTGATTCATGAAGGTTCTGGACTAAGTTTAGAATTTTAATGTTCCTCATCATTCTCCTCTACTTCTTTGAGACTCGACCTCGAGTTTTCTTCGTAAAGTGTTTACTCTACATGATAGAGTGATAGGTTAGCCACATTAAAAGTATTTGAAATATTCATCTCACTTGGCAAATCTACCACATAGGCATTGTCGTTGAACTTCTTTAGAATAGTGTATGGGCCATATTTCTTTTGCCTTAATTTTCCGTGAACACCAGTAGGCAATCTCTCCTTTCTAAGGTATACCATTACTTGGTCACCAACTTGGAATGACATTAGCCTCCTATTCTTATCTGCCAACTACTTGTATTTCCTGTTTGATGCTTCTAATACATCTTAAACCTCTTTAAATAATTCCGAATAGTTGTCACCAAAGGTCATAGCTGATCTTGAATTCTCCCTTGTTGGTAGCTTCACTAAATCAGCCACATGTCTTGGAACTCTAGTGTACACAATGGAGAAAGGGCTACGACCCGTAGACCTATGCTTAGAATTATTGTAGGCAAACTCTGCAAGGGATAAAGCTAAATCCCATTGTCCTTTCTTATCTCCACAGATGCATCAAATTAAATTTCCTAGAAATTTATTCACCACTTCTATTTGGCCATCTATTTGTGGATGGGCAGTGCTCGAAAACTTCAATTCTGTGTTGAATTGCTTCCATAAAGTAAGCCAAAATGCAGCAAGAAATTTGCTATCTCGATCTAAAACAATTGATCTTGGAACACATGTAGTCTGACTACTTCTCTGAAGAAAAGATTAGCTACATAATGGGCATCCGTTGTCTTACGGCAAGGGATAAAAATGAGTCATTTTAGAAATCTATCTACTATCACGTAAACAGCATCATGTCCTTGCCTTGTCCTTGGTAAGCCAAGTACAAAATCCATTGATAGGTCTTCCCAAGGTGCACTTGGAACGGGTAATGGCATATAGAGTCCGGTGTTTTAAACCTGACCTTTGTATGTTTGGCAAACGGGACACCTTTGCATAAATTTGCCGGCATCTCTCTTAAGTTGTGGCCAATAGTAGCGTGCTTCCAAATTAGAAATAGTTTTATCACGTCCAACATGGCTGCTAAGATTACATGAATGCATTTCTCGAATCAACTTGTCTCGTAGAGAACCTCTGGGAATACATAAGCGGTTTCCATTAAGGAGATATCCATCTTGTACCACAAAATTCTCTTCTAATGGTAAACCTTTCGTTTGTTCACCCAGATTTGCCCGAAGTCTTCATCATTCTTATATAGTTCTTTTATTTGGTCTACTCCTGGTAACTCAGCTTCAAAAGAAACCATGAGACTTGCACGTCGGCTTAAAGCATCTGCCACTCGATTAGTTACTCCGGACTTGTGGACAATAAGATAATTGAATCTCTCCAGGTATGCTGCCCACCTTGCTAACATGCGATCCACATGCTCTTGACTTCTAAAATGTTTCAAGGATTGATGATCAGTGTAGACAATGAATTCTTTAGGCATTAAATAGACCTCATATGTCTTCAATGCTCTATAAACAGAATACAGCTCTTGCTGGTAAGTACTCCACTTTTGACTTGATTCACTTAGCTTCTCACTGAAGAAAGCAACAGGTTTCATTTCTTGTTATAAAACAGCCCCAATGCCTACTCCACTAGCATCACATTCCAACGCAAAGGTCTTGTTGAAATCTGGTAACACTAATACAGGAGTTTGTGACAGCTTTTCCTTAATCTCCATAAAACTAGCTTCAGCTTTTTCATCTCATTTGAACTTCCCTTTCTTTAAACATCCAGTGATTGGTGCCATGATAGTACTAAAGTTGTTCACAAATCTTCTATAGAAAGTGGCTAAACCATGGAAGCTCCTTACTTCAGGGATAGTTTTTGGAGTTGGCCATCCCTTTATTGCATCTATTTTAGACTCATCAACTTGAATCCCCTCACTTGAGATAATAAAGCCTAAGAAAACTAGTTTTGTTTCAAGGAATACACACTTCTTCAAGTTACCATAGAGCTCATTCTCCTTCAATACATCCATCATCTTTTTGACATGTTCAAAATGTTCCTCCATATTTTTGCTATAGATCAATACGTCGTCAAAATAGACAACTACAAACTGTGACAAGAATGGACGAAGAACCTGATTCATTAGGCGCATGAAGGTACTAGGAGCATTAGAAAGTCTAAATGGCATAACTAGCCATTTATACAACCCTTCTTTTGTCTTAAATGCAGTCTTCCATTCATCAACGGGTCTAATTCGTATTTGGTGATATCCGCTTCTTAGATCAAGCTTCGAAAACACCTTTGCTCCATTGAGTTGGTCAAGCATGTCATCCATTCATGGGATAGGAAATCTGTACCTTGTAGTGATTTTATTGATAGCCCTACTATCCACGCACATCCGCCAAGATCCATTTTTCTTTGGCGTGAGTAGTGCTGGTATAGCGCATGGACTTATGCTTTCTCTAACGTGTCCCTTACGCAATAACTCTTCTACATTCTCCCTTAGAATTGCATGCTCTTTTTGGCGCATCCTATAGTGTGGTAGGTTGGGAAGACTAGCATCTGGAACAAAATTTATTTGACGTTGGATATCCCTCATAGGAGGTAGATGTTGAGGCTCTCCAGGTATGCTTTGGTATTCAGATAACAGACTGCATCTCCACTGGAATTTCTTTTGTTAGTTGCTCATCTCCTTTGACGACTAATGCGACACATAATTTTGATTTCTTCAAGTCTTGAGCAAATTCTTTTGGATTTTAAGTGATGGTTAACATACTCTTCTCCTCTACTTCAGAGGCATTATTAGTAGTCTTGTTTGGAAGTATAATGATTTTTCGTTTGTTCCAAATGAAAGAATACCAATTGTCTTTTCCTTCATGTGTGGTGTTCACATCATATTGCCAGGGTCTTCCAAGAAGAACATGACATACATCCATATCAACCACATCACATAGAACATTTGATCGATAATACTTACCCAAAGAAAGTGGTAACCAACATTGTTTGGTGATCCTGATCTTCACTCCTTTCTTGAGCCATCCGATAGTATATGGATTCGGGTGATCATGTGTCTCAAGATTTAAGTGTTTAACCATGTTTTCAAAAACTAAATTCTCACAGCTACAACTATCAATTACAAATTTGCTTACCTTTCCATTCATAGTGCATTTGCTTTCAAATATCCTCTTTCATTGTGTCTCTTCAGGTTGCATGGTTGAGCATAGAAGGCGTTTGACCGCACATACTATTTCTTCTCCCTCTTCACATAGTTCGGGTTCACCTTCACTTTCATAGTTGTCCACCTCTCATCACTTTCATCACGACGAGTGGTGTTGACAAAATTCCTTCTTGGACAGTTGTTTGATATGTGTCCCTCTTCGCGGCACTTGTAACACTTGATCGTATTAGATGGTTGTTTATCATTATTTTTGCTAGAAGATGGTGCCTTTTCATTTTTCTTTGCTTTAGATGGAATAAACTTCCTCTCCTCTTGGCGTGGAGAACTTTTTGATATACTTTCAGGGCGAGAATAAGACGCGGCTTTATAAGACTTCTTGGTCTCTATATATCTCTCAACTTTTAAGGCAAGAGTTTGAGCTTGATCTATTGACCAAATTTGTTGTATGCCAAGACGTTCTTGGATAGAATCATTGAGACCATTGATATACCTTGCGACTTGTTGGTCTTTATTTTCAGAAAGATTGCACCTTACTTGTAATCTTAAGAATTCCTCTGTATAATCAGAAACAGATGTATTACTTTGAACACAGATATGGAATTATAGGTACAAGAGTTGTTCATAATCTGCAGGCAAGAACCTAGCCTTTAGAAGCGCTTTCATTTGTGGCCAATATCTTACACGATTTTCACCCCTCAAACGAAGCTCTTCTTGATGACGATTCCACCAAGCTCCAGCACCTCATTTCAATTTATATGCCAACCCTTCAATGTTTACATTACCATTGAAAGTTGGGATTTCAGCCTTAATCTTGTACATATCTCCATCATTTGCATGACCTCTTCTTGGTTGTGCATAAAGATCATGTTCCTCCATATCATCTTCCTCTTCCACATATTGAGCTCGATGTTGTCTCCGGTTTCTGGCAACACCTCCTAGATTGTTTCTCACTAATACAACAAGTTCTTCAAACCTCCTAGTGAGTTCTTCACGAAGAGTAGCGATTTGTTGATCCAATCTTTCTTCTACGTTATTCACCCTCATTGTAAGATCCTCCATTGCTCTGATACCAAACTGATGTAGCACAATGTTTAGAGGAACTCTCTAATGTGCTAAATAAAGTAAACCACACAATTTGTTGAAGGAACAACTTCAACGTGTTGTAAGATAACGCTTTAAAGACAATCCGAATCCACAGATAACAAGAGCTTAATCCAAAACCCTTAAAACACAAGATCTAATCCAAGATCTTAAAAGAAAACACAAAGTTTCATTAATAGAAGAGTTGAACTAAAAACTACATAGCTAGAGGTCATTGCCTCTATTTATAGGCTTCAAGCCTTTGTACAACTCATACACAACTCATTTTCTTAATAACTAAGTATTGTAGAATTATGTAAAAGATAAACTTGACAACTAGTAGCAAAATTCAAATTGACTTTCTCTTTTTATAAGCAGCAAAATTGATTTTTGATTCATAAAGGTTCTGGACTAGGTTTAGAATTTTAATGTTCCTCGTCCTAACCCCATGGTTCGAAAGAAGGAGTTAGCTACCAAGGGTATTCCTACAGAGAGGCAAAAGGATCAAGCCTATTGGTCCAAGTTGATGCATGGAAGGGAAGGACCTTGTAAAGCACCTATGGAGGACAAAAGAACAAATTCAAGGCGTTGCTTCCAAGGTATGTACCAACCCCTCCTATTCCTAGTGATCCTTGGAGACATGATGATATTTTCCTTACATGGAATAGACCATTAAAATTGATTGCAATCATGTCACACCATGAGAATATTAGTGTCTTCACGATTCCTTTATGGTGTTTGCCTTTGGTGCTTGAATTGTGTGGGCCTTACAATCTTAATGCCCAATCTATTTGTTGCTTAGGCGAGAGTCCTTAGTGTGTACTTGATGTACAACTTTGGTTTCCTAATCCTCATCACACTTGTGTGGTTGGGCAAGTTGAACTAATAGGAAGGACTCTTACGAGCATGCTAAGTGCAATGAAAAGAAGTCACCCAACTTCTTAGGTATACCCATTGGCTGGGAGTGAATTGGTTTCTCATAGATTCTCTAATTCCTCTAATAGCATGATTTCATTGGTGAATGCACTTCTTGAGGGAAGTTGCTTGAAGAGAGAAGATTTAATGTGCTTCAAATGTCTTGTCACATCTTATTGTAACCTCATGTTTGAGGGTGATTTTGATGAGAATGGTGTCCTTAACTCTTTTCTTTTCTATCTTTTTGCTTATGATGATAGATCATGTTTATGTTGAAAATGCATTTTGTGTGAATATGGGTTGTCTTGGAAGGAAAGGTGACCTGCATCCTAATGAATTGACTCATTCCTTGGTTATTCTAACTTTTAGTGACTTGATTACTAGCTTTCTTAAGTACATTGCTACTCTTAAGTATGGAAACACCTTGGACAGGACTCATCTTCTTCGTACCTTTCTTTACTACCTTTTTGCATTTGATGACATCCATGTTAATGTTGGATTTATTTTAGATAGAGGTGGGAGTTCTTGGATATGGTCTTATGGTGAAATAATGAAACACTTGTGTCTTACGCCATTGGTAGTTTCCTTGTTTCATAAGGCTTTTCATAGCCAACTCTTTTGCACTTTAAATGTTGACTCCTCTTCTATTGTCTTGAAGGATGTTTGGTTATAAGTGAAATGGGTATCTCCTTGTCACGGATGTTTTGATTTTAACCCGTGTGCGAACCCTCGTGTCTCGAGGAAATATTGGTTGTGTGTTTTTCTCTTGTGTTTAAAGGTTGTAGATTCGAGGACGAATCTTCTTCAAGAAGGAAAGGATGATGCGATCCAAATTGCCTCAAGACTATTCACTAGAAGTCAAGTGCGGGAATTGCAAGTCGTTCAAGGATTATTCATGAAGACGAATATACTTGAGCATGTTTTGAGCCCCTCCAAAGGATTTCACATCATAATAAAGAGATTGGGAACAAAAGGAGGAGCAAATGCATTTCTGCCCAGGGGTGACGACTTGGTTGATAAGCCATCACCTTGTTGACGACTTCACTGATGACTTATCAAGTTGCACTGCCTAGAGGTGACGACTTGGTTGATAAGCCATCACCTTTTTTTTTATAACCGTGGTGTCCGGGCCAGCTTGCGCACACCTCGACTAAATCCACGGGATGCCTGCCACCTCCCACCAGCAACAGGTACCAGGTAACTCTGTCCACCAAGGCTAGAACAAATGGGAAGAAAACACCTAGTGTTTGTCTCTGCTAGGAATTGAACCTGAGACCTCACGGTGCTCATCCCAACTTCATTGAACCACTAGGACACACCCTTGGGTGCAATCACCTTGTTGACGACTTCATTCATGCCTTATCAAGTTGCACTGCCTAGAGGTGACGACTTGGTTGATAAGTCATCACCTTGTTGATGACTAAGGTGACAACTAAGACAAGTTTTCAGCTGAAAATTTATCACTTAAGGTTATTTTGGTAAATTCACTCATGGGTCACTTTTGGGCCTTGCAATAGACTATAAATAGTTATTTTTAAGGTTATTTCCATAGACTTTGATGAATTATGAATGTAAACACTTGTGAGAGTGTGAGGCAAGCGTGGAATCGCTTATGTTGATACTTTGATTAGAAACGTGAGTTGCTTGGAATCGATTCTCTTGAGGTCTACGTAAGATTTAAGTGCTTTGTTTGGTTTAATTGATTGAGGGTTTAGGATTTGATATACCTTTTACTTGCTTTCAATTCTTTTCATCGTGTCTACCTTATAGCTTCTCTATCTATCTTTATTGCTTGTTTTTCTTCGTTTCTTAGTTTAGCTTTCACTCGTAGATTGAATCGTATCAGATGATAAAATGAGAAAGGTCGCCTAAGATGGTTTGGCCATATCCTACATAGATCTCAAATGCACAATGCCTGTAGGTGTAATATTTTTATGATGATTAAGGGTAGTAAAAAGGAATGATGTAGATCTAATAGCCTAATAACAAATGGAGGAAAATTGTTTCAAATGACTTAAATCTCAAAACCGGTGCATGCTTAACAAAGTGAAGAATGCAATAAAAGCAAAGTAACCATATGCACCACCAAGTTAAACTTTTGTTGCAGATGTGGCCTGTTATACTTGCATTAGGTCTAATGTTTGGTAGAAGTCCTTTTGTCTAGTTTGATACTCGTATGTAAGGGTACAAAAAAAGTTAGATGTAGATAACTTCTACTTCTGAAGGAATCTTTATGGGCCTTACAAGCAATTATTTGTCAATACTGAAAGGAAATAGACCCAAGAAGAGGATATAAAGGATACATAGACTTGATGCATAATTGAATGATTGATTAAATCAGGCACCAATCAAAACATTTGAGCAACTCCCCTCCCCACCCCCCAAATAGAGAAGGAGAAAAAAAAATTAAGAACGATTTTCTAGTTGCAAAGCTAGTGATGAGAGCAAAGATATATCACAAAGACATCAGATTATCACATTTATAGATTCAACAGTAGGGATAAGCAGTGCAGAATTGAGCAAAAGTTAAACCTTCTCTATACTTCTTGATAATGACATTGGCATCTGGCATTGTTCCAATAAATATTCCTCCAGGCCGGAGTAAAGCTGAGACATTGGCCAGTGTACGCCGTGCACGTGCCTCAGTAGACCACGAATAGTGCATAGCAAACTGCAATTTTCCAGTTTTCTCTGCTTAGAATTTGTAAAAGGCCACCAAGACATTCATAATTTTTGGATAAAGGGTTGTCGCATCACCAGATACTAGGCAGAGGCATCCAGTTCAGAGGACACTGTACAGCCATCTTTCCTCATCCTCTACTACACCAAAGTTTTTTCCTTTTCAAATTTAAGAAAGATGTAGATAGTACTCCTTTTTCAGTGAGCTAGTTTCGAAAAGCTTCTGAACACACTAATGAATTTTCAAATTTCATTGGCAAAATAGCAATTAAAGACAGACAAAAACCAAAAGAGAACAAAGGAAACATTTAAAATAGTCTGGAACCAAAACATGAAGGATTGAGAAAGATCAATACGAGAGCATCAACATATTCAAAACACCTCACTATGCTCGTAACAAGAGAAGTAGTTTTATGAATTAATTCAGTTCATAGAAGCATGTGCCTCTAATGGCTAAGGGATAGCAGAAAAGTACTTCAATTAGGTCATAAAATAACTAATCCTAATTGGTACGAAGTACTTTTAAGGGAAAATGATAAAATGTTCACTAAGAAAAAAGTCTCAGACTATATTTTTTTACTTAACTCCCTAAAGAACGATGCTAGCTATATTATAGGAAATGCAGGAACTGACATACCTGACAGCTACAAACATCAAAAGGTGCATCATCTGCTAAAACCCTATCCAAACGAACCTGGAATTCACCACACAGGATATCAGTTGAGTTATTCGCCTCGATGTCTCAATAAAAGCACGAAGCTGTTCTGAATCTCAGTGGTTTTGAGCAAATATTAATCATCACTACATATCCAGCTAATGACATTCCTAATAATCTATACAACAAGAAAGAAAGCAACAAAAAGATGTGAATTTTCAGTTCTATCTGAAAGAACGAGAAAAGTTGATCATGTAATCAGCTGATTTACCTCATAACAATCTCCACACAGAAGTCTAGCAGGAAATGAGAACTTTTTGCGTCGCTGATGGTGATCTGCCTCACCATTGTAACGGGTCCGGCAGTCTTCTATCTTTACATAATTCAAGAATAAAATCAAAGTCAGGGTGGCACTGAAATACAATAGAAAATAAAAACATAGACCTTAACATAAATATATAGAGGAATATAATTACTTTACTTGGTCAAAAGAAATATAGAGGAATATAATTACTTTACTTGATTATCTAGTATTGGGGATTGTGCAAGCAAAAAGTACAGGATAACATTTTGATCAGATGTATGGCACCCTCACGAATTTCAACCTTTGCGGTTGGTCCTAAGGGTTGGCTACAGCCAGATTTCTCGGTCCAACAAAAAAAGAAATAGAAAAATGCATGGCACCTTCACCCTAAGCAAAAGCTGTCTAAGATAACCCTTTATTTTTGGTAAAGTAAGGTACTAATCTGTCTCCAATAATTTAAAGGACGACATAGAGATCCCCCGTGTTTTCGCCACTTCTTACCACAAACTTGAGTTGTCACAACACTGTTATGCAAAGAATGTTTCAGAATTGGATTGGATTAAACAGATGATGACGAGCACAGCGGAAGACATCTCACATAGTTGGGCCTTTAAAAGAAGGAAGAGAAGACTGAGTACGGGATGCTGCTCCATCAGCCATTATGCGAGTTCTATGGAAAGAGAAACATGAGAGCTTTTGAAGGTGTTGATATTGATTTTATGACGCTGCAAAACAGTCTCTTGTTTCTAGTTTCTTTTTGGTGTACCTATGAGCACGAAATTTCTGTGTATAGATGAATAAGATGATTGGGTTTCTTTCATAAGGAATTAACTTTGGTGTAGGTTCTCTATCTATTGGTATACAACTTCTATACAGGGGTTTCCCCATCACTAGTAACATTAATTACCTCATAAAAGAGAAGAATATTTCAAAAGTTTAACCAAATCAAAGTGTTATTCCTATATAGCAGACCAACGTGTGTAACTAATTTTAAGAAAAAAACAGAGACTTTTTGGTACTTAAGCAATTAGGCTGCACGCTAAAAAGTTTAGGAAATGCTGGATCATAAAAAAGTGATATGAAGTGTGCTACCGATGATAAACAGTGTTTGTTTTCATACTTTTAAATAACGTAGCAAGGAGAGATAAGAACTTAGCGGCTGAAAACAGAGATGAGTTAGAGAAAAAGAGAGTCAGAGAAGTTTTTTTTCTATTCTGATAAAGCACCGAATTTTTTTTAATTATCATCTCCTAACTTTAATAGTGTTATTACAACTGAAAGTAGGTCAAAATTACCATAATAAATTCTAAAAATAGAAAACGACAAACAGTTTTCTACCAAAATTAGGAATCCCAATTTGACAAGGAGTCCTATGTAAAAAGACGGAAGAAAAACAAAAAACAAGTCACGTGCATTATTCCTTAAAGCAACTTTTAACACTCCTCCTTGCTTTAGAAACTGCAAAATTTTGGTATTCTGTCTTGGGATCTCCACACTTGATAACCGAAAGTGACCTTGTGAATAAATCTGTAGATTCATCTTTGGGCTTGTAGTGAACTAAATTCACTTCTCGTCTTGAATGCAACCCTTGACTATTAAAATCCTTTGGGCATTTCTTCCTGCTTCATTTGCATCTTGAATTTAAACTTGCCCATTTTATTTTTCTGAAACATAGATAACTCCTCCATTGCTTCAATTCCTTTAGGAACATTGAAAGCTCCTTTAAACCTAGCAGGTTCACATATTGCTTGTACTTTTACAATTAGAAGATCATCTTCTAATTTTTCCAGCCTATGATATTTTTCATGTTTTACAAAAACATCTTCCATTGGATCAAATGAGAAATGTTTACCTCTCATCGTAATGTTTAGAACTTTTTTTCCAGCACCATCATTAATGAAGCAATGCTTATCCTCAAAGGATACTTTGTATCCTTTTTCTACCAACTGACAAAAACTCAACAAGCTTTGATCGATATCAGGTACATAAAGAACATCTGAAATTGTTTTATTACCTGAACTTGTTTTGATGAAAACAATTCCTTTTCCTTCAACAAAAATCTGGTCACCATTTCCAATCCTAACTTTGGATATTTCAGTAGGCTTTAATTCTTAAAACAAACTCTTGTTAAGAAAACATGTGGTTGGTGCAACCGCTATCAATCAACCAAAAATTTATTGAAACCTTACTTGAGAAACATGTTGCAACAAAAAGTTGGTCTTCTTCTTCTTCATTGACCACGCGTGCACCTGCTTCATGGTTCTCAAATTTGTTTTTGCAAATCACCGCTTCATGGCCAAAATGATTGCACTTGCTGCACTTCACGTCTAGCCTTTTCCAACATCTGTATGGTGGATGACCCATTTTTCCACAGTGCTCACAAGGTGGGCAATTTTTAAAATTTTTACTCCTACTTTGAGTTTTGTGGCTGGCTACTAAGGCTCCTTCAACCATACCATCTTGCCTCATAAGTCTCCTTTGTTCCTGTGCCTGAAAAGAATTTAACAACTCTGTCAAAGTAATCTTAGACAGATCTTGTATATTTTCCAAGGTAGTTATACATGTTTCATATCTTTCGGACACTATAACAAGAATTTTTTCAACAATTCTTAAATTTTTAAATTTAGTTCCTAGTAATCTTACCTTGTTAACAATGTCAATTAATCTGTCAGAGTACTCTTTGACTGTCCCAGAGTCTTTCATTCTCTGCAACTCGAACCCTCTTATTAAATTCAATACTTGCATTCCTCGGATTCTTTCATCTCCAGCATATTCTTTCTTCAGATAATCCCAAATTTCTTTTGGTGATGTGAAAGACATAATTCTTGTAAAAATAGTTGTTGAAACAGAAGCAAACAGAGTTGCCTTCACCTTAGACTTCGTGGTTTTCTTTTCTTTGTGACTCTTGATTTGGGCTATGGTGAGATTATTTGGCAGCGGATTAATTTCATAATCCTTCTATAGCTTCCCAAAAATCAAGAGCCTCCAAGTAAGTTTCCATTCTCACAACCCATAATTAATAATTTTCACCATAAAAAACGGGTGAAGCCATTCGTGAAAAACTATTTTCAGAATCCATCTCTTCACTTACAGGTCCCTCAAGAAAAATAGCTCTAGATACCAATTGTTGGTTTTAATACTGTTAAAATAACGTAGCAAGGAGAGGCAAGAACTTAGCGGCTGAAAACAGAGATGAGTTAGAGAAGAAGAGAATCAGAGATTTTTTTTTTTCTTTTTTGATAAAGCACCATAATTTTTTTTTTATATCAATTCCTAACTTAAATAGTGCTATTACAACTGAAAGTAGGTCAAAATTACCATAATAAAGCAGTCCTATTTGATATTATAAAAATAGAAAACAAAAAACAATTTTCTACCAAAATTAGGAATTCCAATTTGACTAGGAGTCCTATGTAAAAAGACTGAAGAAAAACAAAAACAAGTCATGTGCATTATTACTTAAAGCAACTTTTAACAAACAGAAACATGAACCTATATAATGAGTGAATTCTAACTGAATACAGGCCAATTTTCTTTTTGTGATAACTCTGAGTACATGTCAATTTAGTGGCACCAAATCATTATGGAACCGCAAATTGGAATGAGGATATGTCTTTCTCCTTTATTTCTCTTTATTGAACCGCTTTATGAACTAAAGAGACCCTGGCGACCAGGTGGGATGTAAAGTCCCACCGTATGGCTTAGAATATCCTTGGTGTACCGTGTACTATACTTCACTTAAAGCACCACTCCAACTGCTAATAGCATAGCAACCTTCAGAAGTTCAATGAATAATATTTAACAAGGCTGAACTGCAAAACATCTAAGTACTGGTAAAAAGCATCTTTCCACCTGTATAAGCCATCAAATAATGGCGTCTTCTAGAAAGTCATATAAATGTTAAACGAGTAGATTGCTTGCTGAAAGGGAACTCTGACAGTATGACTTGCAGCGGCAAGCACAGAAAAACATAAAAAGTATTCATCCGGTAGGAACTTACTGAACCATTGGCAATATCAATACCAACGTAATATCCAATCTTTGCTTTATCCCATTTGATGAGATCACCACCCTGGTTTAAACAAAACGTCAAAATAAGATGCATGACTACTTGATAATTACCACCTAGAAATTTAACAGGTCTTTGCTGCCAGATAATTCAGGTGACAATACAGAAAAAGTACCTTCCCACAAGCAAGATCAAGAACTGCATCTCCTCTTTTAGTGTAAAGTTGAATCAAGACACTCTTGATCTAACATGCCAGAAAAACTCATTAGCAATGAACTATACAGAATAATACTGCCTACGTAAAAACAAGACATACCCAATTGTTAAGTTTCTTTAAATGGATGATAGGACTTGCTTCGCGCTCTTCAAGAGTTTGGTTGGTCCTCGCACTGTAATGATCAGCAACCTTCCTGGCAAAGATTTTTGTACTCTCATCTTCCAGAAAATGAGAGTCGCCTGACACCAGTTCAAACTTTAAATCAAACCACAATAGAAAACGAACTTCTGCCTTCTTTATCCAAAAGGTTACAACTTCCTAAAATTTAGCATCAGAAGTTCAAATTTTTAGGGCATAATACAGCCCCCCCCCCCCCCCCCCTCCCTAGCTAATGTCTTTTGTCTTGAGCCTGGGGTCTATCGGAAACAGCCTCTCTACCTCCCTAGAGGTAGTGGTATGGACTGCGTACATTCTACCCTCCCCAGACCCCACTATGTGGGAATATACTGGGTTTGTTGTTGTTGTTGTAATACAACCCCCCTAGCAGTTAAACAACTACCCTGAATAGTAAATAAAATTCAGACATTACAATTGTTAGAATATGAGTAGGAATAGGAATAGTATACAAAATCCTACTCTGAAAAGGATAGTGACGTAGTGTCTATAAATTGGATCTCAATGTAATAATTTATATACAATTCAAATAATATTTTTCTCCATTATTACTCACATTATTGGGTATGTTGTTGTATTACTCACATGGTATCAAAGAAGGTTTGGTGAGAAATTTACTAGGAAGAAAACTCAATAAGACAGTCCCCGTGCTTCGATTTCCGGCGATTGTCAAGTCTAGTTTGAGCCCTCGTCTATTTTACAATTGTTGTGTGCGAAAACCAACACTACCACGAGGTGCGAAACGCTCAGGCGAGCAAACCTCAGTGACTGCATCTCATCTCCGGCAAGCCACGTGCCGCCGGAAGCTTCAGATCTGCGCGTCACCCGCTGGCGCATGATGTTTATTCTGGCCAGGTTTCTTTTTCAGTGAGGTCGCATATTCATTCCAAGGCAGTACCGATAGCTATTTCTTGATTTCGAAATCAAATTCAATATTTTCCGGCGACTAACCAATTTTTCGGTGACTAACCCAATTATTTTTGGGTGACTAACTTTTTTTGCTCAATTTAATCCTATGATTAAATCTAAACCCTTAATGAGGAGATCAGAAAATCAAACATCACAGTCCATGAAGAATCGACGAGGGGGAGGTCGATTTGAAAGATCTCAACCTAGGTGTAGTTATTGTAAAAGGCTTAGGCATACTCGGGATGTAAGCTATTCTCGACCTAAATGTAGTTATTGTAATAAACTTGGACATACTCGTGTAATATGCTATTCTTTGCATGGTCTACCACCTAAAAATGTTCATGTTGCTCAGTCTAACACCGCAGGTGATCAACGGGTGTATTTATCTGACAAGGAATATCATGAGTATCTTCAGTATCAAGCAAGTAAGCATACATCTCGATCAATAGTCTCAACAGCACAATCTCCTACCTTTGGATCATGGGTTGTGGACTCAGGTGCTTCTGATCATATTTCTGGTAACAAGTCGCTTCTGTCTGATAAAGTTTATTCACAGTCTCTTCCATCTATTACTTTAGCCAATGGGATCCGAACAAAACCAGAAAGAGTTGGACAAGTCAAACCCCTATCTTCTGTCACTCTAAACTCTATTTTTTATGTCCCTGGTTGTCCTTTTAATCTTGCATTTGTCAGTCGTTTGACACGTGCCCTTAATTGTAGTATAACTTTTTTTTATGATTCTTTTCTAATGCAGGACCGCAGTATGGGACAGACATTGGCACAGGGCATGAATCATAAGACCTTTACCATCTTACCTATTCAAATTCCTTCACATCATGCTCCGTTACAGACCCTCCAGACCTTATTCACAAACGTTAAGGACATCCGAGTCTATCCAAGCTATAAAAGATGTGCCTAGTTTGTCTAGTTTATCCACATTAAATTGTGAGTCATGTCAACTTGAGAAACACACCCATGCTACATTTTCACGTAGTGTTGAGAATCGTTCAGTCTATTTTCTCCTTAGTTCACTCTAATATTTGGGGTCCTAGTAGAGTCAATTCACCCTTAGGATTTCGTTACTTTATTAGTTTTATTGATGATTTTTCACGAAGCACTTGGGTTTTCCTAATGAAAGATCGTTCTGAGTTATTTTCTATATTCAAAAGTTTTTGTGTTGAAATACAAAATCAATTTAGTGTCTCTATTCGTACTTTTCATAATGATAATGCCTTAGAATACGTATCCTCCCAATTTCAGGAGTTTATGACTCACCAAGGAATTATCCACCAAACATCATATCTATACACCCCTCAGCAGAACACTATAGCAAAAAGGAAAAATAGGCATCTCATTGAGACTGCTCGCACTCTTCTCATTGAATCTCGTGTTCCGCTGCGTTTTTTGAGCGATGCAGTCCTCGCATCTTGCTATCTCATTAATAGAATGTCATCATCTTCGATTCAGAATCAGGTCCCCATTGCATACTATTTCCTCAGTCACATCTCTATTCCATCCCCCCTCGTGTTTTTAGGAGCACATATTTTGTTCATAAAGCCCCAAGAAAAGATAAATTAGCCCTTCGTGCTCTCAAATATGTCTTCCTTGGTTACTCTCGAATTCAAAAAGGGTATCGATACTATTCACCGGATCTGGGTCGCTCCCTTATGTCCGACGATGTCACATTCTTTGAAACTCAACTTTACTATACATCTTCTGATCATCTTGATATCTCTGCGGTCTTACCCGTACATCCAGTCTTACCCACACCAACCTTTGAGGAATCTACAGTTACTTCAACATCTCCAGCTGTAGTGCCACCAACTTTGACTTATCATCACTGCTCGCGTCCATCATTAGTTCTAGATGATTCATGTCATACGTCTGAAGCTTCCCCTACTGCGGACTTGTCTCCTCCTAGCCAATTAGTTGCACTTGAAAAAGGTATAAGATCTACTCATAATGCTAACCCACATTATACTTTCTTAAGTTATCACCATCTACCATCACCCCATTATGCTTTTGTATCATCTTTGTCCTCTATTTCCATCCCTAAGACTACAGGTGGAGCACTTTTCCATTCAGGTTGGAAACAGGCTATGATTGATGAGATGTCTGCTTTATATGCGAGTGGTACTTGGGAGCTTGTTTCCCTTCCTGCAGGTAAATCTACTAAATCTATTGTTGGTTGCCGTTGGGTTTATGCACTCAAAGTTGGTCCATATGGTCAAGTTGATCGGCTTAAGGCTCTTCTTGTTGCCAAAGGATATACACAAATATTTGGGCTTGATCAGTGTTTTGGACGGCGAAAGGTGACAAGGCCCTGCCTCGCCACACGGCGAGGCGAGCGCCTTTTGAATGTACGGCGACAATTAATATAAAAAATTAAAATAATATATAAATGATCAAAATTTCAATAACACTAATATATTAGGAAATATTTCAAGTCAAGAATTAAAAATATATAGTAGATAAATACTAAAAGTCTAGAACTTAAATGACTCAACAATTCAATATTCATAAAAAAAGTCTATTCTTCTTCAAGGTTTGCATAATCTTCAATTCCGACATGCAGTTCATTATATTGTCCCTCATCTTCTTCCTCTTCGGATTCTTCATCAACTAGGGCCCGAGTCTGACTTGAACTTGTCGTTTTTCCCTTGTCAAGTGACCTTGACCTTGACTTTCTCCCTAAGACCATAGACAATATCATCATCAGCCCCAGCTGTCATAGCAACAGTACCCCAATTAAGATCACCTTCCTCAAACACTAGTTCATCTTCTTGATCTTCGGGGCCAACAAGTAACCATTCATTCGCATCTTCAATATTTTCCAACATAATAGGATCGATGGTATCGCGAATATCATAGCGACGTGCCAATGTTCTATTGTACTTAACGTACACTAGATCATTGAGACGCGATAACTCAAGCCTATTTTTCTTCTTGGAATGAATCTGTACATAATAAAGTAGTTACTACTTAGTAATTAGATTCGAAGAATAATTGCTTTAATATAGACAGTTAAATATAATAACTCATTCTCACATGTTCGAAGACACTCCAGTTCTGTTCGCATCCAGATGCACTACAAGTTAAACTCAGAACTCTCATGGCAAATCTTTGCAATTTGGAGTTCCGCTCCCAAATAGGGACCACCACTCAACTATAGAAAAAAATTGAACGTTAATAAGTATAAAAAAGTCAATAACTTACGGTGCTTTAAAATAAAGATAACTAAACCAATTCACTAACCCGGTGACCTCGTGTCTCTGGCTCTAACAGCTTGACTAGAACCAAACAATCCATCCGCACTCTTGTACTTAGCAAGCTCAACAAGTAGTAAATCTTGTGTGGAAAGATCGGGGACCATCGTCTCAACACAAGTGCAGTAACTCTCCCACACTTTAGCAGTTTTCTCCTCACTCATCGTTGATTTAAAGTACAATCCCGGATTCAAAATATACTCGGCGGAGTGCAATGGTCGCTTGAGTTGGTCAGTCCACCTTGAATCAATTATTTCGAGAACTTTCTCATAATGCCTCGAAACTCCATCAAACCCCCGTTGAATAGTTTCCTTCGCTTTATCCATTGCTTCAAGCATATAGCCTATTGGGGGTCTTTTTTCCCCATCCACCAAGTGAAGGAACGAGACCAAAGGACCACAAACTTTAAGAGCCTTGACTACATCATTCCAAAAGTATGTATAATAAAGAATGGCGAAAACTTTTTTCCCCAAAACTTCCTTTGCAAACTTACTAATACTCCATTCATTGGAGATGATCAAGGTTCTCAAATTCTTCCTTTGTTTGTACATCACCTCCGAAGTCAAAAAGGTCGTTGCGAATCTTATCTTGGCCGATTTCACCAAATTTTTCTCATTGGTGAATTTTCTCATCAAGTTCAACAACAACGGCCTTTGACTTATGTAAGAAACCACCTTTGTGGCCTTCTTAAAAACTTTAAAAGACATTATATCAACTATTAGCTTAAAAAATATTTAGACTTTAGTAATAAGTAAATAAAAGAGGTGTTGATTATTACCTGAGGCATATGGATTAATCTTGAATATGTCTTGCAACATCAAATTGATGCAATGGGCAGCACATAGAGTCCAATATATATGTGGGTACACAGCCCTCATAAGATCCCCCGCTTTTACATTCTCGCTAGCATTATCCGTTACAACTTGTACAACATTTTCCGGTCCAATATCCTCAATTGTCTTCTCAAACAAGCTGTACATCTTAGTGCCAATGGTGGACTCATTGCTAGCATCAACAGAACCAAGAAAGATGCTCCCTATCGGACAATTGACCAAAATACTAATGATCATTTTTCCATTACGAGCTGTCCATTTATCCATCATGATGGAACAACCATACTTTTGCCATTGCACCTTGTGCTTCTCAACAAGTTCATCAACTTTCTTTACTTCCTTCTTTAATTGAGAAACTCTAACTTCATGATAGGTAGGTGGCTCCATTCCCGGGCCATGTTGTCCTACCGCTTCTATGAAGTTAGTAAATGAATCATAATTAACACAATTAAATGGGAGGCCCGCATCATACATCCATTCCGCGAAAGCATTTACCGCCCGCTCCCTTAAGATTTTTTTTGTGTCATTAATTCCTCGTCCTCCTCCTACTCCCGCCTTTTCAAAGCCGGTGTTATGTTGTGGCTTTTGTGGATAAAACTTATCTAGAGGACCTTTCGTCACACATGCCGAGGATGATACACTACCACCACTTGAAGACATTTTTTGATATTTGGAGGGAGGCATCATTTCCTTAAGTTCATTCATATCATCATCATCATCAACGATATTATATGATGGCATATATCGTTGATTCTTTGGATTTGTTGCGGTTTTGCTATCAACAAATGCCTTTACTTCATCCCTAATGTTTGCCGGACAAGATTGACATATCCTCACATTTTTGTCTCCACCTATCAAGTGTTGTTTGAATCGAGTAATGCCGCCATTTATGGTACGTCGACAAAAATTACAAATCACCGCATCTTTTGTCGGTCCTTATGTACCATAATTTCATCCTATATCCTTTTGTTTGCTACTAGTAGATTGAGAGAGAGACGCCATTGAAATTGAAAGTTGTTAATGATCAAATCATTTAATTAGTATATAACCATCATGCTATTTTAATTCTACATAAGTTATTAAAAAAATACATAAAACAGTGGCCACTGGTTGACTGGTTATTACTGTAACAGTAAGATCACTGTTACAGTCACTGATACAGTGACAGCCGACTGGAATAGAAGAAGAAGAAGAAGAAGAAGATAAAAAGAGGAAGAAAAAAAAAAGTAGCACCAAAATACCAAGTCCAATCCAGCGATTAAGAAGAAAAAGAAAGAAGAAGAAAAAAATAGAAATCAATGATTACCGGGGTAGCGGAGGTCGCCGGAGTATGTCGCCGGTCGCCGAAATCAAAGTTGTAAGTTGAAGGATAGCAGCGACAAGTACCAGTGAGTAAGTTGGTAGTGTTAAAATGTGTAAATAAACCCTAAAAATAGCTTATATACCTAAAACCCTAATTTTTTAAAAAACAATTAAAACGCGTCGCCTTTCTCGCCGCCGTGCCTTTCTCGCAAAGGCGTCGCCTTTTCATTTTCTCCACGCCATGGACTGAAGAGGCGACATAGGCTCGCCTCGCCTCGCCATTCGCCATTGGCGACGAGGCGCTCGCCTTTTACAACACTGGGCTTGATTATAGTGACACTTTCTCTCCTGTGGCTAAAGTAGCATTTGTCCGTCTTTTTCTATGGCTGCCATTCGTCATTGGCCCCTTTATCAGTTAGACATTAAGAATGATTTTTTGCACGGTGATCTTGAGAAGGAAGTCTATATGGAGCAACCACTTGGTTTTGTTGCTCAGGGGGAGTCTAGTAACCTTTTATGTCGATTGCACAGGTCACTTTATGGTTTGAAACAGTCCCCTCGAGCCTGGTTTGAGAAGTTTAGCACGGTAATTCAGGGGTTTGGCATGATTCGTAGTGAAGCTGATCATTCAGTATTTTGTCGCCATTCTAAATCAAATTTGTGTATTTATTTAGTCGTTTATGTTGACGATATCGTTATCACCAGCAATGATCAAAATGGTATCACTAATTTGAAGCATCATCTCTTACAACATTTCCAGACTAAAGACCTCGGCAAACTGAAATACTTTCTAGGTATTGAGGTTGCTCAGTCCAGATCAGGTATCGTTATTTCTCAACGTAAGTATGCCTTAAACATTCTTGAGGAGACGGGAATGATGGGATGTAGACCCATTGACACTCCCTTGGATCCAAATGTTAAACTTCTATTGGGACAGGGAGCCACTCAGTGATCCTGGAAGGTGTAAGTGGTTGGTTGGAAAGTTGAATTATCTCACATTGACTAGACCTGACATCTCTTTTCCTGTGAGCATTGTAAGTCAGTTTATGACTTCCCTCTGTGATAGTCATTGGGACGCAGTTGTTCGTATTTTACGATATATAAAGTCATCTCCAGGTAAAGGACTACTCTTCGAGGATCGATGCTATGAGCATATATTGGATATACAAATGTTGATTGGGCAAGATCACCCTCTGATAGACGTTCTACATCCGGATATTGTGTTTTAGTAGGAAGTAATTTGGTGTCCTGGAATAGTAAGAAACAGAGTGTGGCTGCTCGATCTAGTGCCGAAGCAGAATATCGAGCAATGGCTGCAACAACTTGTGAGCTAGTTTGGATCAAACAGTTGCTAAGAGAACTAAAATTTAGAGAAACCGGTAAGATGGAACTCGTATGTGATAATCAAGCAGCACTTCATATTGCATCTAATCCAGTGTTTCATGAGAGAACTAAGCACATAGAGATCAATTATCACTTTGACAGAGAAAAGATACTCTCCGGAGATATTGTTACAAAATTTGTGAAGTCAAGTGATCAACTTGCAGATATCTTCACCAAGTCGCTAACTAGTCCTTGTATTAATTACATTTGTAACAAGCTAGGTACATATGACTTGTATGTACCATCTTGAGAGGGAGTGTTAGAATATGAGTAGGAATAGGAATAGTATACAAAACCATACTTTGAAAAGGATAGTGTCTATAAATAGGATCTCAATGTAATAATTTACATACAATTCAAATAATATTTTTCTCCATTATTACTCACAACAATAATTGTAGCAAAATGCTTAAGCAGCTAAAATAAAAGTATCCTTCTTATTACTAATGCAACAATTAATAAATTAATAAATATGTTATATCTATGTCTATACAGCGACGTGATAAAATTAAATGTGGTTTCTGTTAAAGAAAAAAATGAGAAATTTCTCTTCTAGGTTATGCTTTAAGAGCTCATTTGGTTGGGAAACAAGTTATCCAGGAATTCCATGATTGTTACCCCACCCTCAATGTGGGATAAAAATTAACACTACAATCTCGGGATAAGTTATCCCACGATTTCATCCTAAACAACATGGGGTAAACTCATCCTAAAATTAATCCCAAGATGAGTTATCCCTCATCACTCATAGAAAACGAGCCCCAGAAATAACATTAATCTCTGACTTTAACATTATGGGTACTAATACAACAAAGAACAAATATGTCATATCCATATCTAAACAAAGAAATATCAATAATCAATAGAAATTTTTCTTAAAAGAAAATGTGAGGAAACTAAATTCTGGGTAGTGCTTGTGCTTATACAAAAAGTAAAGTTTGCAACTTTATGGGTGCTAAATGCAACAAACAAACAACTATGCTCTATCCATAGATACCAAGATGGGTAAAATAAGAGTAAAGTATCTGATTTCATTAATATTTCTTTTACAATGAATCAAGAAAAGTTTATAAAAGAGCAAGAAGATTGATAAAATACCTTGTGGGTTGTGCTTAAATTTGGATTGAGGAGGTCCATAAGAACTGGAAGACGGAGATTCTAAGTAACCTCTCTTCATAACAACACTATGGATGAAAACTTGAGACAAATCTGGAAACTAATTTATGAACACTGACAGAAGGACAAGGGGAACTAATGAATGACGGGAAACAAGCGGAAAAGTATTTTATTTGTCAGTGTTCCATCGGTTTTTAGCCCTTTTGGATTTGTTTTCAGGAATTTGCCCATTAATTGGTCGCTTTGCTTTGGGCCTTCTTCCAACCATACATGGGATAAATAATCCCTCAACTCACACCAAATGAGTGATATAAATAATTTATCATAATTTATATTTAGATAAAGTCATAAAATAATAAAATTATCATTCAAATTTTTTAATTATCATTTTTCATGTATAATATTACTTTACTACTATATATGAGTTTAATTATCACTTTTCATGTCTAATATTACTTTACTGCTATATATGAGAGAGAACATGAGATTTTAATAGTTCTTATATCAATTATTTTTTATCAAATTTATTTCTAATTTAAATTTTAATTACTCTACAAATGTTTATCTATTTTAATATATTTGAACAATTATATGGGCTTATTAAATGTTGTAAAAGTGACTAGTCATGAAAAATAATAATGACACCATAAAAATTATAACAATCAAATCCAAAATTGATCCAAAGATTTATTGTCTGTCTATTTTGTAAATTATTAATATTACTTCAATTTTTTATTTTTCCTAACAAATTTATCATGGACAAGTAATTAAAGTATCTTCGCATTTCCTTTCTAACTTAGTACTGCTTAATTATTAAATAAAAAATTATTTTTTATATATAGTTAAACATGTTTGAAAATTTAATTCTTTAAAAAATATACAATTCAACTTTTCAAATATTAATGATACTAAGGTTGCATTTGTTTTTTTTAAGATTCAGACATCTGAATCTGAATGCACGTCTGAATAATTAAAATGTTGTCTCTAGATCTGAAAACTGAACGATTAAGACTATTTATTTTTTCAATATCTGAACGTGCAAAAAAAATTATTTGTATATATAATAAAATAAAAAATACAATTCAAATAAAAAACTAATTATATATCAGAAAAATATGTAATTTAATACAACAAAATTATATTATTTGATTGAAAAAAAATATTTATGTTTGTTAGTGTAATACCCCGTATTTTCCTAGCCTAGATTAACCCTCAATACATGGGTTATCCTAGATAAACAATTTGAAATACTCAGTAATTTTCATATTAGAGTCTGCCATTGCGTAGAAAATTCAATTAGTTTTCCAACGATATAAAATTCTCCTAAATCCGACAACAGGGTAAGAAGTTATGACGATTTTAAGTTTCAGTCGTTAAACATCGTCATTCAGGTCAGTAGCGCGTCGCAGAGTGTGTTAAAATAGTAATTGTCAATTTCCAGTGTTTCTCCGCGATATTGGCGCATCGCGTCATAGACCCAGTTCACAATTGTCAATTTTCAGTGTACCAACGCGATTCCACCGCATCGCAGTGCACTTCCAGTTCACAAACAAAGTGGCAACGCGATACCACTGCGTCGCGATACCATGCAATTTCTCAGTTGTCATTTTCCAGTGACACGACGCGATAGCGCCGCGTCGCGCCAGGGGTCCAGATTGGGAAAATTTCACAAAAAAATAATGTTGCGCCCAGGGTTCAACCAATCTTTTCCATGATTTTATTCCTCTCAGATGTGGGATTTAAGTCCTAAAAACGTGTAAAACCCTTTATTATTCACTTTTCCCCAAAATCAAAAGGTATTTCTCTCTCAAGAAAGCAAACCCTAACTTTCAAGAATCAAGGTCAATCCCAAGAGTTTCTCCAAGAACTCATCAAATTAAGGTATGTTAGATGTTGATACGAGCCCAAGTTCACAACACAAGAAACAAACAACAACAAGAACAACAAGATGAACAGCAAGTGCTAGTGAATCGAAATAGGCCACACACGACTTCACTAGTCTTCAAGAGTTACATTTTTAGAATAAGAAGATGATATTAACAACAAGAACAAGCAAGTCAATAATAATTCTAGTGAATCGAAAGAGCCTCACACGGCTTCACTAGACTTCAAGATTCCAACAACACAAGATTAACAAGATTACAAGAGGGATAGTAACTTGACACACAATATTCAATGATTTAAGAACCCTAATAAGAGAAAGGACCCTAAGATTAATGAATATTAATACCAATCTCTTACTTAGACCAAGGGAACTCAAAGAACCCCAAGACCCTAGTTTTTAGCCAAGAGACAACACTAGTATCACTCTATTAATGAGTTTTCAGAATTGGGGCTTCTCCAATGGAAGAGAGAAGTTTCAAAATATTACAAAGTGTTTGTTTTCTTCCAAAATATGAATAAACTAACTCAAAAATAACCCTAACACTATCTATTTATATTAGTCCACAAAGTGAGATAACAAATGACTATCCTACCCTTGCCAAGGGGTGGCCTTGGAGTGTAAGTTTATTACACTTCAAGGCTCCTCTTCACACTTAAAAATATTTAATCCATTAGAAGGCTCAAGTACCAACTCATACACGACCATTTGAATGAACATAGCTTAAAGTTTTTGTAACTCCCGAGCTTGGCTACGTATGAATGGTCGTGAACTTGTTGGACAGCTTGTAGAACTTGTTGGACAACTTGGTACACCCGTATCATCTTTTCCATCTTGAGAGAAATTTGACCTCAAATTCGACATTTGGTCATCCTCAACTGCATCTACTAGAGAAAGATCACACACGTTGAAAGTGTTGTACACTTGGTATTTCGGGGGAAGGTCAATCTTGTAGGCATTATCATTGATTCTTTCAAGTACTTGGAATGGACCATCACCCCTTGGCATCAATTTAGTTTTCCTTTGAGATGGAAACCGATCCTTCCTAAGGTGCACCCACACCCAATCTCCCGATTCAAGAATGAGTTTCTTTCTTCCTTTGTTTGCCCACTTTGCAATCTCTTAATTTTTCTTCTCAAGTCAAAGTCGCACCTTGTCATGCAACTTTTTCATAAAATCTGCCCGCTTTCTTCCATCTAGGCTAATCATAAGATCACTTGGCAAATGAGTTAAATCCAAAGAGGTAGGGGGTTGAGGCTGTATACACACTCAAAGGGAGTTATTCCCGTACTTAAGTATATGACACGATTATAGGAAAACTCAATCAATGGTAGGTGTTCCTCCCAAGAAGTCAATTTTCCCTTAATCATGGAACGTAGCATAGAACCCATAGTCCTATTTATTACTTCCGTTTAGCCATCGGTTTGTGGGTGGCAAAAAGTGGAGAACAACAACTTGGTACTAAGCCTACCCCACATAGACTTCCAAAAGTGACTTAGGAACTTAGAGTCCCTATCACTCACAATGGTCCTCAGAACACCATGCAACTTGACAACATTATCAACAAACAAAGAGGCCACACTAGGTGCATCATCACATTTAGAGCATGGAATAAAGCGTGCCATCTTTGAAAACCGATCAACCACAACAAAGATACTATCCCGACCTCTTCTAGTCCTTGGCAACCCTAACATAAAATCCATAAATATATCAAGCCAAGGATGTAAAAGGGTGGGTAGCGGGGTGTACAACCCATGAGGTTGGAGCTGAGATTTGGCTCCTTTGCAATCTACACATTGGCCGCAAATCCTAGACACATCCTTGTGCATTTTTGCCCTTAGAATTGCTCCTCCAATATTCTGAGGGTCTTTTCGACCCCAAAGTGACCCATTAGACCGCCATTGTGTGCTTCCCTCACAAACAACTCTCTCTAAGAGCTAGAGGGTACACACAATCGCCTACCTTTAAACAAGTAACCATCAAACTTGGCATAGGGATTTGAACCCCTAGCCGAATCCTACTTGTCCCTACCCCATTCTTCGCATTCCCTATAGATATGAGCAAAGTAAGGCTCCTTGGGATACAATTCCTTTAAGATCTCAAAACCCATCAATTTTGAAGATAAATTAGACACAAGAACGTGTTTTCGAGACAAAGCATCGGCAACCACATTGTCCTTACCCTTCTTGTAATGAATAACATAAGAAAAAGTTTCAAGAAACTCAATCCACTTGGCATACCGTTTGTTAAGCTTATCTTGTGCCCGAAGATGATTCAAGGACTCATAGTCCATTCGGATCACGAATTCTTTAGGCCATAAATAATGTTGTCAGTGGCCAAGGCTCTAATCAAGGCATACAACTCTAAATCGTACGTAGAGTAGTTTAGAGTTGCTCCTTTGAGATTTTCGCTAAAGTAGGCAATAGGCTTCAATTTTTGCATTAAAACCGCTCCTATAATAACTTTGAGCATCACATTCAACCTCAAAAGTCTTGTGAAAATTCGGCAATTGTAACAAAGGGGCCGAGATGAGCATAGCTTTCAAGTCCTTGAAGGCCTTAGCTTGTTCATCTCCCCACTTGAAAGGCTAATCCTTTTTAATCACTTCGGTCAAGGGAGCGGCAATGGTGTTAAATCCTTTGACAAAACGTATATAAAAACTAGCCAACCCATGGAAGCTTCTCACTTCACCTATGGTTTCGGGAGTTGGCCAATGTAACGCCCCAATAACCTATCCCGAGACATCACATGGTGCTCAAGGCCATACGTGGCCTTAAGCTAACCCTCTAAGCCTGTCATCACTTTCAGAACTCATTATAGC
Organism: Capsicum pubescens; assembly: GCA_030864215.1. Classification (NCBI taxonomy): domain Eukaryota; kingdom Viridiplantae; phylum Streptophyta; class Magnoliopsida; order Solanales; family Solanaceae; genus Capsicum; species Capsicum pubescens. Next base: position 243,242,136 of record CM061546.1, on the reverse strand, counting down.
GCAAATCATGCTAAGATAAAGAGGAATAACCATGTCATGAACATACTCAAACACAAAGTAATACTGCCCTGTACAAACAAAATATTGAAATCTTTATACATGCTGGTATACTAGTCTGACAAAGCCTCTACTACATAGGACTGAGGAGCCATTGGGACAGATCCCCAACTGACTCGTACTGAACTGAAAGAATAACCATCTATTAACAAGACAAAGTCAGAGACACAGATACTCGAACCATGATGACTCACCAACTGCAGAAATATAGATAAAGGTACTCAAAGATCACTGTCGCTGCTGAGACTGAACACCTGAACCTATATCATGAGGAAATATAGAATACAAAAGAGTATGAGAGTCATTACTTGGGAATGTACTGAGTATGTGGGGGTGGATGCAACATTTTTAAATAATATCATAAATGTATAAGAAAATCATGCATGCTGACAATAATAACTCTCTTCGCTTGAATTATCTAAAACATCATTTCCGTAAGTCATTAGTAATAACATATGCTTCATAAATCTCATAAATCATTTAACTCAACTCAAACTCTTTGACTCATGACTTAGAGTGACTCGGTAACTCATGGTACTTAGATCATTATAGACGTGGGAGTTTCTTATAACCGACATAACTACACCATGTGAGCCGCATAGAGTCCAACGTTTTGCCCTCCTAAGGAGAGAACCCCACATTGGCGGGGGTGTCGTACTCTTGCCAGGGAGTACAACCTCAATCTTATTATCACAATCCCATACTCGACCTCTGGCCCACAATTATCAACATCAATCCTACGGTGGCACGTAGTTTCGGAGAAATACCACATTTCCCGCTTGGTGCTAAATACTCCTCCCAGACTCAGCTCAGAATGCGTTAGGAAATCCACCTTAATCAATATCAACTCATGGGTCCATTTTAAAGACCAAAACATAAATATATATCTCATCTGCAAATCATAAACATCTTGTGGATTCCTAACCTGACTCAACTCACCACATTCTTTCTCAACATCAAGTACATTTGTTTTTCGAATTATTTTCAAATATCAAAGCTTCAAGGAAACATCATAGGACTCATTCTTGACTTTCAATCTCAAATATCGATATATATTCAATAGTCAAATTTCTCATAGAAAGGCATAACTCATGACACTTGTCTCAAATAGCTTAGAAAATCATCAATACGTAATGACAATATACAACTCATGGAATAAATTCTCAATTTAAGAAACATGATGGTGAAATAATCATAAATATCCAACTTATTCAACTCAAATCTCATAAATCATAAATAAAAAAATTTGGGTGTAAACCCACTTGAAAAATCATGTAAATCAATAATAGAAAGTAAATCTTTAGGTACAAAAACGAAAGGAGTGTTCTTGTTTAAGCCCCATATACCTTAGATTATAATTTTTTTGAAGATGTAGAAACTTGTTTGAAACTTTTTCCTTACATTTTTGAGCTAATATCCTTGATGCCTTTGACTAGGGGAGCTTAATTCTTGGACAACTTGGAGAAATCTATGGAAGATCCTTGAATTTCTTGGAAAGAGTTTTGATTTTTGGGTTGAGAGAAAACTCTAGTTTTCTAGCAAATTCTTTGGAGAAATTGGAGACAAATAGGAGAAAATGATATTCTCTTTACTACTTTGATGTATATATAAGACAACAAGGATCGTAAATGACCAAAATGCCCTTTTTAAAAAGCTGAAATTCACTGATCGGGGCCTGTGACGGTTAATCTGACGGTCCGTCAAGTCTCCTGACGGTCCACCAGATCATCCGTCACTCACGTACCAAAACTGGAACGTTGTGCCTCGATGTGACGGTCGAAGTGACGGTCCGTCAGGAAACTGACGGTCCACTAAGTCGTCCGTCACTCGAGGGCCAGAAATGAGACATTCTGTCTCGACCTGACGGACCCCTTGACGGTCCGTTAACTTTTTGACGGCCCACCATCTTGGCCGTCACACGGTGACCAGGAAGAAGGGTCAATGCCTTGGCTTGACGGGACACTTGACATTCCACCAAGGACCTGACGGTCCGCCAGGTCGACCGTCAGACCTGGGCGATCCGATATCGCTGAGTAAAACGGCTATAACTCCCTCGTTCGAAGTCGGATTTCAATGAAATTGGTATCGATGGAAAGATTATTCAATGCTCTACATGAAAAAAAGTAGAAATTAGAGAAATACAATATGTTTTAAACATCAATAACTTTGGAAGTCATACATATCCACTCAAAAGACGGATTTAGGCTTAAAAAACGATCGGGGTATTACAACCAATTTTTGATAGCGTCAATATTAGATTCATCCACTTAGACCCCTCTTGAACTCACCATAAAACCAAGAAATACAACTTCTTGGACACCAAAAGAACACTTTTCTAAATTAGCATATAATTTCTCATTTCGGAGGACATCAAACACACATTGTAAATGTTTTACATGCTCATCTAAGGACCTACTATACACCAACACATCATCAAAGTAGACAACAACAAACCTTCCGATAAAAGGCTTCATCACATGATTCATTAGCCTTATGAAAGTACTTGGAGCGTTTGTTAGGCCGAATGGCATAACCATCCATTCATAGGGACCGAATTTGGTCTTGAAGGTGGTTTTTCATTCATCGCCCGGTTGCATACAGATTTCGTGATAGCCACTCCTCAAATCAATTTTAGAAAACAAACACGAACCATTCAATTCATCAAAAATATCATCTAACCTAGGAATAGGGTGACGATATTTTATCGTTATCTTATTGATGGCTCGACAATCAACGCACATACGCCAAGTACCGTCTTTCTTGGGAACTAGTAGCACCGGGACCGCGCAAGGGATCATACTCTACTTGATATACCCTTTGTTGAAGAGTTACTCAACCATGCGTTGCAATTTCTTGGTATCCGTCGGGTTGCTTCTATAAGCCGATTTGTTGGGCAATTATGATCCCGGCACAAAATCTATTTGGTGCTCAATTCCCCGAAGCGGGGGCATCCCTTGTGGAAGTTATTTGGGAAAAACATTTTCATAATCCTGAAACACACAAGAAATAAAAGGATAAATAGAAGAATTAGTGGGGTTAGTGTTAAAACAATGTGCCAAAATAAGCATGGGTGTCTCCTCATCATGATCCACGAAGAGCTCCTTATTTCTAACCAACATCACTATGTTTTCTTTTCCCTTTGATATTGAGACAGCCCCGGATATCCCCACTACCCCACCTACGGGTTCCCCCTCTTTTTCTTTATTTTTGGATTTCTTCCTCTTTTCTTTCAATTCTCTCATTCTTTGATACAACTCGTTCACTTATAAAGGCAAAAGTGGATGAAGTGTGACCTTTCGGCCATCCTTATCAAGTGTATATCGATTATACCTCCCATCATTTTTGGTAGACCTATCATATTTTCAAGGTCTACCTAACAACAAGTGACATGTTTGTGTTGGTATTACATCACAAAGCACTTCGTCGTGGTAGTTTCCTACCTTAAACCATATCACACATTGCCTTATGACTTTTAATTCACCATATTCATTCAACCATTGCAACTTGTAAGGGATAGTATAAAATGTAGTTGGAAATTTTAAGAAGTTCGCCATAGCAACACTAACAACATTTGCACAACTACCACTATTTATCACTAAAGTGCATACACTTCCCTCCATAAGGCATTTAGTATGGAATAGATTCTCCTGTTGGCTAGGATTATCTATCGCCTTACTAATCATGGCACGCCTCACTACAAAGTTTGGAACCATGCACTCCTCTCCTTGTGGATAAACATCCTCACAATCATCATCATCATCATTATGTGGCTCATTTTCAGGTTCCTCTCCATCTCGAGGCTCGACCTCATTCTCTTTTTTTTCAAGACCCACTTTCTCACCAAGGTAATACAATATCCCTTCCCTTAGGATCACATTGCGTCGGTTTGGACATTTATTGGCTTTATGTCCCTAACCTTGGCACTTGAAACATTGGAACCCTTTAAGATTATGATACTTGCGAGCTTCTTGCTAAGGCAGCCTTATAGTGGTGGGTTGGTCCTTGTTTTTGGGCCAACTCGAAAATGGTTTAACCATATCTTTGCTCCTCGTCCAACCCGAGGTTGATGGTCCCTTTGCCTTGAACGACGACCTCTCTTTAAGCTCCCTTTCAATCTCAAGAGCCGCTTAGACAATTCCTTCAACGGTATCAAACTTGTGAAGCGTCAAATGAGTGGAGATCTCTTTGTTCAACCCACACTTGAACCGAATGATGTCATGGCCAATTTGTTCTCCACGATGATCAAGCTTCAACATGAGTTGTTGAAACTCATCATAATATGCCATCACACTTCGATTGCCTTGTCGCAAATCGTACAACTTAGCAAGCAACTCATGACGATAACTTTCAAGAAAATACCATTGCCTTATTAGATACCTCAACCCAAACCATGGTGGTGGTTTTCCATCAATCAACTCATTACCAAACCATTTGACATATTCCCACCATGTATTAGTATAGCCTTCAAAGTGAGCTATGGCATAACAACTTTTCTTCTCCTCTGATATATCATTCACTTGAAACACTTTATCACATGCCGACTCCCAAGCAAGATACACCTCGGGGTCACTTTCACCCTTAAATATAGGTAGGCTCAATTTGATGGTATTGATGCCTACGTTTCTCTCTTGGTATCTGTCCCCCCTTTTTCCATACCCTCGGTATCTTCTTGGATTTACACGTCCCCGTCTCATCTCTTCTTCCCTTATGTAAGCATCGTCAAAGGCTCCATACCCTTCATAATACTCTCTACCATATTTCTCAAAGTGGACGGGACGGTTTTAGACATTTGGAACTTGATTTGGAGGGATTGGATTTTGTAGAGGTGGTGGTCTTTGGTTTAGTGGAGCTTGGAAGGGAGGGTTCGGATTTTGTGGAGGCATTTGACGTCCGAGTCCCTCTTATGGAACTTGAAGAGTTTGGGAATGGGTTGGTCTATTGGAGTCTCGGTTTAGGGGGTTATGAGTGGTTTGGCTTGAGGCATTTAGTGGAGCTAGTAAAGGGTTTGGCAATTGTGGCCATGCTTCGGGAGTAACGGTGACGGAGGAATTTCTATCATGTCCATTTGACGAAACATGTCGAGGAGTAGAAGAACGAGAGTTCCTTTGACTCTCCACTTGTTCTAACCTTCCACTAATAGTCGTCACTTCTCCTTTTATGGCTCCCACTTCCATACTCAACCTTTCAAGAGCTCGGGTCATAGCCTCAAGAGTAACCCTCATATTCTTCATTTCATTAAAATCCACGGTTTGAGACGTATTTCCCTTCATTTTCAAGGTATCACCTACAAAAGTAACAAACAAGTTAGTTTAAAACCTCTCCTTACTCACACACTCTCAGATCACTCACACTCGAGCTCTACAAGTGTTGCAGATTGGCTAGTAACCCATGAATCCTTAAGGTTTGAGTATGCTCTTGTCCGGAGTAGATTCTTGTTTGAAACTCAAAGAATTCTTGTCGGACTAGATTCAAGGAGTTACAACGTATTCAAATGACAAAAACACACAAACAAACGATGACACTAATACAAGGCTTCAAAGGACTAATTGACAACCTAGTAGGAATGTACTAGCTTGCTAATTAGTTCTCAAGTCAATTAGAAGAAACTAAGAATCAATAATTAGAAACTAGAATATCTAAATTAAGCTTAATTAATGACGTGAACAGTGATTAAGGTGATGTGGTTGCATGGAATTGGTCACGGGTCTATACATTTTGTTCAACAACTTGAAGCCTTAATCTTCACAATTTTATAATGGATGACTTTGCTTTTGGAGGGAAAGTAAAGTCTTGTAACTTTTCAACTTTTTCCAACTAAAAAAGACGAGGCTTGACTTTACTAGTTCCATAAGACAATGCTCCTTGTTTTAAGAGAAAGTGGTTGTTAAGTCAAGAAAGTGATGTTGGCAAGTCTTTTCACAAACAACTTTACAACTTTGTCTTACAACCCTTTTGGATCTATTTTAGTCTTTATAGTGGTCAAGATATGAGATGATGAGAAGATCAAGATGATCACCACAACAATACTTCAAGAGCACAACCATAATTAAACAACAATAGCCCACTTTAAAGTCAAGCAACAACACACAAACTCAGCCTACTTCAAGTTCATCATACTACCACTCTAAGTCCACAATAGCAATGTCAATATGTTAAGCTCAACTTAGATTTAGACACCTTTTATGTTGATGAGAAAGAAATCAATACAAGAAACAAACTAGACAAACAAAAGAACATCTAGATCTAAACACACAAACACCAATCTCGGCCAAGAAAACAACACAATTTTCTCGGTCAAGAACAAGATGGACAAATTTCTCTTTTTTTTCTGGGATTTTTAGATTTCAGCAACTTTATTTATTTTTTGGTATTTTTCAACTACCAAACCCAAGATTGATTTTTTTGGAACAAAATCAAACACAAGCATTGATACCAAATGATACGAGCCCAAGTTCACAACACAAGAAACAAACAACAACAAGAACAACAAGATGAACAACAAGTGCTAGTGAATCAAAATAGGCCACACACGGCTTCACTAGTCTTCAAGAGTTACGTTATTAGAATAAGAAGATGATACTAACAACAAGAACAAGCAAGTCAATAATAATGCTAGTGAATCGAAAGAGCCTCACACGGCTTCACTAGACTTCAAGATTCTAACAACACAAGATTAACAAGATTATAAGAGGGATAGTAACTTGACACACAATATTCAATGATCTAAGAACCATAACAAGATAAAGGACCCTAAGATTAATGAATATTAATACCAAGCTCTTACTTGGACCAAGAGGAACTCAAAGAACCCCAAGACCCTAGTTTCTAGCCAATAGACAATACTAGTATCACTCTACTAATGAGTTTTCGGAATTGAGGATTCTCCAATGGAAGAGAGAAGTTCCAAAATATTACAAAGTGTTTGTAGTCTTCCAAAATATGAATGAACTAATTCAAAAATCACCCTAATACTATCTATTTATATTAGTCCACAAAGTGAGATAACAAATGACTATCCTACCCTTGCCAAGGGGTGGCCTTGGAGTGTAAGTTTGTTACACTTCAAGGCTTCTCTTCATACTTAAAAATATTTAATCCATTGGAAGGCTCAAGTACCAACTCACACACGGTCATTTGCATGAACATAGCTTGGAGTTTTTGTAACTCCCGATCTTGGCTACCTGTGAATGGTCGTGAACTTGTTGGACAACTTGTAGAATTTGTTGGACAGCTTGGTACACCCATATCAGATGTTCATCCATGGATCCTTACCTTTCATGGAGCCCAAGAATCCTTTTTAAATATACAAGATCTTAGATTTATGATTTACATGTTTGAATTAGATTGAATTCATGTTCATGATGTTGTTTGAGTTTTAATCCATGATTTAGATTACAATTTCTAAGAATTGATTCTAGTATGTGTTGAATTACATGATTTCATGATAAACTCTTCAATTTGCAAGTTGATTATTGTAACTATGTTAACCCTAAGTGTTTATGATTTAATGAACCAAGTATGCTTCTTATGTGTTTGATAAATTGTCTATGAAAATAAAATAATGCCATTATAGCATGCTAATATTTATTCCCCATCCATGTACAAGTTAATGCATTACAAGTGTTTGATGAAATGTCTCTGTGAATGAATTATGCCTAAGTGAACATTGTTATGTTATTCAAGATTATGCTTTGCTTTACTTTTCATGCTATCGAGTCCTGAGGGTATTTAATACCCAATAATTTAGTTGTTTACCTAGAGCCAGTATGAGTGATAGAATAGTATCAGTCATGTTATGATCAGTAGTATTCTCAGTCAGTTACAGAACTCAGTAGAATTTAGTCAGTTACAAAACTTAGAAAAACTCAGTAGTCTCAGTATCAGTCCAGTCCAGTTCAGTATACTCAGTTCAGTGTCTTTCAGTTGGGAGTAGGAACTAGCACCGAGCGAGTGTGAAGGTGACAACTTTTCCTGTCAGGCAAGTCGAGTTGTTAGTAGCAGTCTCACACTACAGAACTACGTAGCCAACATAGGATGTGTGGAGTCACCTATCAGATTAAGTCTTGGCTACCTCTCAGGGGTCACCCGTCAGATTAGGCTTGACTTCCTGTTCAGGGTCACCAGTCAGATAGGCTTGACCACAGTAGTGTCTTTACCCGTAGCTCGATACTGGCACCCTTCCAACTGGGGTTACAGGTTGGACCCCATTCAGCTTATTCAGGGGCATGTCGGTTAAGTGAGAACTCCCACAATTTTAGTTTCAGTCTCAGTCTTCAGAATAGAACTCAGTTTAGTTCTATAAAATTAGGACTGTCAGATACAGTCACTCAGTTATCATTAATTCAGATTATCAGTGATCTCAGATTATTAGTATATTCAGTTATCAGTTATCATATTCAGTTCTAGTATACTCAGTTACAGTATGCATAATATGTTTAGTAGTTACAAATCCTCCATGTATGCTATACAAATCTTGCATATCATTCAGTTAGTTATTGTTCATGCATATGAACCCATGCATTCAGCCTTACCTCATTTAGTATACAAGTACATTCCCACATACTGATCGCATACCCGTGTCTTGCGCTATGATGTTTCATATCATATGATCGGACGCTCAGGTTCCTGACTGCGCTTAGACAGATTCAGCCAGCAGTAGCAGATTTAACAGTGAGTCCTCATCTATCGAGGATATACTTTTATTTTAGTACTTCAGCTTAGCAGTATTTTAGTAGATGGAGTTAGTTGGGGGATTTTCCCATCAACTCCAATTTCAGACAGTTTCAATTAGAGGCTTTTCATACTAGATTTTCAGACAGTATTCAGTTTTATAGATGTTATGTTTAATCAGTATTTCAGATGTTTTGAACCGTATGGCATTTTAGCCCATCTTTTCACATAAATTACAGTATATTTATTCAGTGCTCACAGCGGATATCAGTCATAGGTTAGCTTATGGTCTCTCGGGGTCGTAAGCACCGTGTGATAACTGAGAGGTAGTCCCGGGGCATTACAAACTTTGTATTAGAGCCTAAGGTTCAATAGAGTCCTAGTGAGTCTGAAAGCCACATCACGTAGAGTCTTGTGCATGGGTGTGTAGCATGCCACACTTATGGACAGGAGGCTATGAGATGTTTTAGAAAAAAAATTCCTTCTTTTATTTCTCAGATCGTGCTATAAAAAGGTCCTCTAAGAAAGTTATACAGATTCTCAACTTGCTCTATTCTTGCCAGCCCTGCCTTATTTTCAAGGTGACAGAAACAATCAAGATCGATCAATCCTTACAGATAGAGATTTCTCAGGCAGTTCCTTACAGACAGTTATGGGACTTCATACGGGCTTGAAAGTATCCCATCAACGCCCTTATGAGTAAGAAAGATTTCATTCATGATTCATGAAAAATCATGCCTTTAGCCAAAGTTAGGTGTTTTTTTAGATCCCTCATCAGAATCCTATGATAGCATATGACCTAGAGTTAAAAGCAAGGACCCAGGGGTTTAGCAACAGTAAAATGGGAATAGTATTATCTGAATTTGAGCAGATTATATTTCATGGTGCTAGTTGTATGAAAGGTGAATTAGTAGGCTTGAAGTAGTGTATGCAAGGACTTAAGTTTATTGATTTGGAATATGTTGTGGATGTGATATTTTTAGGATATGATAAAAGTAGTATGGTTATTAAAGATTTGCGGATATCCATGTTATGTGTTAGAATCTAAGTTTGAATCTTTGAAGGTTGAGCTAATAGAAGGAAGAGTTGAAGATTCTAAGTTAGTCAGTGTTTAAGCTATTATATGATGAATATTTGGGCTATAGAAAGTTAAGAGTTCTATCTCAAAAGAAAGTACAAGCAACGGCTTTTACACTATCAGAGTAGTCCTTCAAGATAAGTTCAGTATTTATGAGTATTATTGTATCTCAGACTCTAGAAGTAAAATGGTGATAGTTTATTTTGGAGTTTATTAAGTGATCCGCAGATTTAGAATGATGACTTTAAGCTAAGGGGGAGATGGTAGTATAGAAGACCATGCATGCTTATAGTTCCTAGTATAAGGAGTTTCAGTTTACTCCATAGTACGAATCAGGTTCCATATGTTCAGAAATTCTAAAATCAGGTCATGCAGTTCATGACGCACGTATTCATGTTTCCCAGTATGCTTAGTTTCCATGACTCATGTTACACTCTTAATGGTCTGTAAAGTTCAGTTTATGTCATGTGTTCCTCAGGCCTCAGTAGCATGTCGAAGTCATTCAGTCGTATTTCAGTTAGATGGTGTCTCGTACATCATCAAAGTCTTTCTTAAACCTTCTCAGTCCCATATTCAGTGCCATTACAAACTTGTTATCAGTTACCATCTCATATTATTCTCGTGTCAGTCATGTATTTCATGAATCAGTTTTAGCCATGTAATCATACATTAGATATGTATGTTCAGTATGTAAGTTCAGTCTATCAGACCAGTCATGTAATCATGCTTCAGTTGTGCATGTCTAGTTCAGTATGTAAAAAAAATTTAGTCTGCCATTATTCTCTCAGCTTAACTAGCCATATTCGAGGACGAATATTCCCAATGAGGAGATATTGTAATACCCCATATTTTCCTAGCCTAGATTAACCCTCAGTACATGGGTTATCCTAGATAAAAATTTGGAAATACTCAGTAATTTTCATATTAGAGCCTGCTATTGCATAGGAAATTCAATTAGCTTTCTAACGATATAAAATTTGCCTAAATTCGACAACCGGATAAGAAGTTATGGCAATTTTAAGTTTCAGTCGTTAAACATCGTCATTCAGGAAAGTAGCGCATCACGGAGTGTGTTAAAATAGCAATTTTCAATTTTCAATATTGCTCCGCGATATTGGCGCGTCGCGCCATAGACCCAGTTCACAATTATCAATTTCCAGTGTACCAACGCGATTCCACCGCATTGCGGTGCACTTCCAGTTCTCAAATAAAGTGGCAACGCGATACCACCGCGTCGCGCCACCATACAATTTCCCTATTGTTATTTTCCAGTAACACGGCGTGATAGTGCCGCGTCGCGCCAGGGGTCCAGATCGAAAAAATTTCACAAAAAATTAAAGTTGCGCCCAGGGTTAAACCAGTCTTTTCCCATGATTTTATTTCGCCCAAATGTGGGATTTAAGCCCTAAAAATATGTAAAACCCCTCATTATTCACTTTTCCCCAAAATCAAAAGGTATTTCTCTCTCAAGAAAGCAAACCCTAGCTCTCAAGAATCAAGGCCAATCCCAAGAATTTCTCTAAGAACTCATCAAATTAAGGTATGTTATATGTTCATCCATGGATCCTTACCTTCCATGGAGCCCAAGAATCCTTTTTAAATATACAAGATCTCAGATTTATGATTTCCATGTTTGAATTAGATTGAATTCATGTTCATGATGTTGTTTGAGTTTTAATCCATGATTTAGATTACAAGTTCCAAGAATTGATTCTAGTATGTGTTGAATTACATGATATTCATGATAAACCCTTCAATTTGCAAGTTGATTATTGTAACCATGTTAACCCCAAGTGTTTATGATTTAATGAACCAAGTATGCTTTTTATGTGTTTGATAAATTGTCTATGAGAATGAAATAATGCCACTATAGCATGCTAACATGTATTCCCCATCCATGTACAAGTTAATGCATTACAAGTGTTTGATGAAATGTCTTTATGAATGAATTATGCCCAAGTGAACATTGTTATGTTATTCAAGATTATGCTTTGCTTTACTTTTCATGCTATCGAGTCCTGGGGGTATTTAATACCCAATAGTTTAGCTGTTTACCTAGAGCCAATGTGAGTGATAGAATAGTATCAGTCATCTCATGATCAGTAGTATCTCAGTCAGTTATAAAACTCAGTAGAATTCAGTCCGCTACAAAACTTAGAAAAACTCAGTAGTATCAGTATCAGTCCAGTCCAGTTCAGTATACTCAGTTCAGTGTCTTTCAGTCGGGAGTAAGAACTAGCACCGAGTGAGTGTGGAGGTGATAACTTCTCTCGTTAGGCAGGTAGAGTCGTTAGTAGGAATCTCATACTATAAAACTACGTAGCCAGCGTAGGATGTGAGGATTCACCCGTTATATTAAGGCTTGGCTACCTCCTAGAGGTCACCCATCATATTAGGCTTGACTTTTTGTTCAGGGTCACCCGTCAGATAGGCTTGACCACAACAGTGTTTTTACCCGTGGTATGGTACTGGCACCTTTCCAACTGAGTTTACAGGTTGGACCCCACTCAGCTTACTCAGGGGCATGTCGGTTAAGTGAGAACTCCTACAATTTTAGTTTTAGTCTCAGTCTTCAGAATAGAACTTAGTTCAGTTCTATAGAATTAGGACTGTCAGATATAGTCACTCATCTATTAGTAATTCAGATTATCAGTATATTTAGTTATCAGTTAGCTGATTTAGTTCCAGTATACTCAATTACAGTATGCACAGTATGTTCAGTAGTTACAAATCCTCCATGTATGCTATCTGGCTCTTGCATATCATCCAGTTAGTTACTGTTCATGCATATGAACCCATGCATTCATCCTTACCTCATTTATCATACCAGTACATTCCCACGTACTGATCGCATACCTATTTCTTGCGCTGGACGCTCAGGTTCCTGACTGCACTTAGCAAGATTCATCCAGCAGTAGCAGATTTAGCAGTGAGTCCTCATCTATCGAGGATATGCTTTTATTTCAGTACTTCAGCTTATAGTATTTTAGTAGATGGAGTTAGTTGGGGGATTGTCCCATAAACTCAACTTTCAGATAGTTTCAGTTAGAGGCTTTTCAGACTAGATTTTCAGACAGTATTTAGTTTTACAAATGTTATGTTTAATCAGTATTTTAGATATTTTGAATCTTATGGCATTTCAGCGTATCTTTCCGCATAAATTATAGTATATTTATTTAGTGCTCATAGCAGATATCAGTCATGGATTAGCTTGTGGTCCCTCAGGGTCGTAAGAACCGTGTGGCGACTAGGGGGTAGTCTCGGGTCATTACAGTTAGTGATAGTGGAGATAGTTTATAATGGTGGTTGTGGTGACAATAATTGACGTTAGTGATTAGTAATATTAATGATGATAGTTGTGATGGATGGTATTATAGTGGTGTTTTAATGGTGGCGATTGATGGTGGTGGTGGTGGTTCTGATGTGACGTTGCTTGATGTTAGTAGTTGGAGGTGTTGATTGTGATGGTAGAAAAATGAATACTTGGTGGTTGATGATGTGTTGGTGCTAATTGAAAATGTTATTAGTTCTGATGGTGGAAATGGTTGTTAGTAAAGATAAATTATAGCGATGATAGTGATTGAAGTGATTGTAAAGGTGGCATTACTAGTGGCAATGGTGGTGGCCGCAGAAGAATATGTGGAGGTTGTGATATATTAGTGGTCGCAATTAGCGGTGGTGCTAGTTGTGATAAATGAGTTGGTCGATAGTAGGGATTGACCAGTAGTGGTTGATGATAGTGGTGTTGTTGATGGTGGTGGTGGCGGTAAATATAATTAGAATAATAGAGGTAGTGGGTGTAGTAGAGTTTGACAATAATGATTGGTAGCGATATTTATTGTCGATGATGGTTGTGATAGTGGAGGTGGTTGGTGGTGGTGGGTGGTGGTTGACAATGATGGTGGTGGCAGAGGTGGTGACTGATGATTATGAAAAGAGTGGCGGTGAATGTTATCCAACACTAGAATACCTCTTCAGACCTATTAAGACTTGATTCTAGATCTGAATGATTAAGACCTATTCAGACCTATTAAGAGCTAAAATCTTAATAAAAAACAAATGCACTTAATGGTCTGAAGTTTAAACCATTTAGATTCAAACCTCCATTAAGTGCAAACATATGAGCCCTAAATAATGTAAAATAAGACGAATTCTTTTTTTACATTTTTTGATGATGAAATTTTTTTCAAAAAAAATGAGATTATCAACATTTTGTAGAATTTAGGACAAAATAAGTAATTTAACTTGAAATATTAAGCTAAATAAGGTGAGGGTATTTTTGTAAACAGACTATTTATTCTTAGAAAAAATGCAATGCATGTCATTTTTAGTACCACAAACCAAACAATCACTAAAAACTGATACCAGAATAACCAATCACAGGACAACTAATCACAACATAACTTATTTCCCAAAGGGGTCGTTTGGTAGAGTGTATAAGATGGTACTGAATAGAATGTTTTAGTAATGCTGGGATCGGTAGTGTTGAAATTAGTAATACTGGGATTATTTTATATGCAGTGTTTAGTTTGATGTATTGAATGTATTGTTATATTTTTAAAATAATATTGTTTGTTTACATAAATACCTTCGATATACTACAACTTTGTGTATTTTCTTTGCAAAATTTTATTATTCTTTTTAAAAATAAAAAAAGTCAACAATATAACTAATAACTTACTTCAAAATTTCAAGATTTAATCATTCAATTGCAGATATTTTTTTGTTATTTTTTTATTTGTTCATTATTTGTTTGTTGTTCCCAATTTGTGGTGTTTTAAAGTTGGAGGGAGGCACGTGTAACTTTTGAATGAGATAATAGAATCATTATTAACATAAAAGTGTGTTCCGTAGAGTGTTAAATTTAAGCAAAAAATTATTTTTATTTGTGATATATCCTATTTACAAAATTAAAACTTGTATGCAATTATGCAATTTGTTTTCGAATTTTGACCAATTTACTAAAACATACTTATTTTTTAAGCTAATGGAGTAGTTTTTTTATGACTAAAATTATTTGAAAAAAGATTATCATCTTGAAAAATTGAAAATAAATAACCCGCATTGAACAAATTGCAAAAGATTTAGAAAAGATTTAAAGAAATTTGAGGACATTTTTGTCTTTACTCAGATTTATTCCCATGCATTACAATCTATGGATTACTAATACCACCAATTGAGATGTATTAATTATACACCCTATAATACCATGTAGGGTGTATAACTAATACATGTATTAGTTATACATTGCTCCAAAATTGCTATCAAATAATGTATTAAATAATATCATAATTTAATACATGGATTATTTTTCTAATACACTCTACTAAACGGCTCCTTAGGGGTGTTTAGTAGGGTGTATTAACAGAAATAGTTCATGTATTATGTATGATATTATTTAGTATTATGTTTGATAGGATTTTGGATCTATATATAATTATTAATACATGTATTAGTTATAAACCCTACTTAGTATTACAGAGTATATAACTAATATCTTTCATCTGGTGGTATTAGTAATACATAAAATTTAATACCATGAGACTAATATATGTAAAGACAAAAATATTCCTCAAATTCTTTTAAGCATTTTTTTTTAATTTTCTTGGCTTTATTTGTTATATTTGTACTAATAAATTTATTTAAATAAATTAGGTCACAAATTTTATTATTTATAGAGAGTTGTCCGTTGCTAACTAAAATCCAATAGCAAACGATACAATATTTGAAATATGAGTTATTTATTTATCCTTTAAATAATTTAAATGAGGATATAAAAAATTATTTTTAAGAATAAATAATAGATTTTTGGAAAGAAAATACACAAAGGTACAGACTATGGACGGTATTTTTGTAAACAAACAATACTTTTAAAGAAATATAGCAATACGAATTATTTTTAATACATCAAACCGAACATTGGATAAGAAATAAGCTCAATACTACTAATCCCAGTATTACTAATCTCAACATTACTAATACGCCCTATTCAGTACTATTTGTATACACTCTACAAGCGACCCCTTAATTTAGTTAGTCTTTTATTCTTTTTATATGCGAATAAGTATATTTTTGTTCCTCTACACTTTATATATTTTTACTTATTTATCTATCAGCTTCTATCTTTATTTCTATTTATCTTGTTTTTTTAATATATTTTCCTAATTATTATTTTTTTCTTTTTTCTTTTCTTTTAATTTATTTGTCTCAACTGTTATTTATTTATTTTTATTCTTTTTTCATTTTTCTCAAATATAATTTATTTTTCATTTTTTAAATTTTTTTATCTCAGCCTTTATTTTTTATTTTTTGTTTTTATCTTTTCTCATTTTTCTCAAACTTTATTTTTATTTTTTCCTTCTCATTTTTCTTTTTCTCAATCTTCATTTTGTGTGTGTGTTTATTCTTCTCTTTTTTTCGTTTTTCTCAATCTTTATTTTTTTCTTCTCAACATCTATTATATTTTGATAATGAACAGAAAGTTGAATAATCTGAAAAAAAAATCTTCTTTCTTTGCAATAGAAGTAAAATTGAGGGTGTGACTTGTTGTTTGGAAGCCCTTTGGGATAAGTCTTATCTTTAAGACACGAGTTATAGATCATCTTATAAATCAAGACACAATGTGGTAGTGTCAACTCTTGCTCATGGGACATAAATTGATATTTGAAAGTTCTTAGGCTAACTCTTGCCTACGTCTCATAAATCATGACACAATGTGGTAGTGTCAACTCTTGTCCATGGGGTGTAACTTGATATTTGAAAGTCCTTGGAATAAGTCTTACCTCAAAGACAAGAGTTATAGAATATCTCATAAATCAATACATAATTTGGTAGTGTAAATTCTTACTCATGGGGCGTAACTTCTTTGTTTGAAAGTCTGTTGGCTAAGTCTTGCCTATGAGGTAAGAGTTCTAGATCATCTTATAAATCAAAACACAATGTGGCAGTGTCGACGCTTGCCCATAGGGCGTAAATTGTTATTTGAAAATCCTTGGTTAAGTCTTGCCTCTAAGGAAAGAGTTATAGAATATCTCATAAATCAAAAAACAATGTGGTAGTGTAACCTTTTGCCCATGGGGCATAACTTGTTATTTGAAAGTCCTTTGGCTAAGTCTTGCCTCTAAGGCAAGAGTTACATAATATTTCATAAATCAAGACACAATATAGTAGTGTCAACTCTTGCCCATGAGGCTAACTTATTATTTGAAAATTCTTGGACTAAGTCTTTCCTTTAAGGCCGCTTGTGCTAAGTCTTGCCTCTAAGGCAAGAGTTATAGGGCATCTCATAAGCACAATGTGATAGTAACAACTATTGTCCATTGTACGTAACTTGTTAGCTGAAAGTCCTTGAGCTAAGTCTTGCCTCTAAGACATGGTGACAGCGCCCAAGCGCACATGCAAGTGTACGTGGTCTACCAAGTAGTAAAGTAACCTTCAAGAAGCCAAGTATCGATCCCACAGGGACTTGTGTTAAACAACTATTTAATTCTAGTTTAACGATTGAGAAAAAGTAAACAAGAAGGTTTTAGAATTGAAAACTCCAAAAAAACTAAACTAATGCGGAAAAGTAATGACTTTGGACAATCAATGGATACAGACCCAGGGTTAAGGCTTATGAATAATCATACTACATTATTGAACTTCATTCATTAAATCACTTATCTTGGTTGTTGATTCGTAGGATTAATCGCATGATTATGGTATCCCGACCTCTAACCGTTTACTTAATTTGGATATTACAACTACATCGTTGAGCGGGGATATAATAATCCAACTAAGTGATTTAAAGCTATCATCCTACGTGTGAATCAAGTAAGGTTTTTATGTACATCCCTGTCTTAAATGCTAATTCGAAATTCTTATTTTATAAAAGACTACGAACTTTACCTTGCTTATCCCCATGTTCTATCTTCCTATTCCCCTTCCCGATATCACAAGGTCAACAATGAATATAATCTAAGGGTAGCTAATCCTTAAAATAGTTAAAACAAGGATTAACAAACAACCATAATGATAAGCGAATCAACAAACTTAATTCAAAACCAAAGTATTCATGATCTTGGCCTTAACCCCGAAAAAGAGAGTTTACCCTTTAATGGAAATATTCATTAACCAATCCCTTGGATGATACAAACCATAAAGAAACTAAATTAAAGAATGATAAAACCTAAAAAAGAAGTTGTGGTAGCCTCCAATATCTTCCAAGGACGTCCAAAAGTGAATAATAATATTTACGAAGATGTATTTATAGTATCCAAGTAGTCCCAAGAAAAATAGGAGTTGTAGTGAAACTTTTGGCCATGTTTGGAGGGGGGTCGCGATGCGGAATCTAGAAACGGAAGTGGAAGTCGTGCCGCACAAGCTAGAAATGGGAATGTAGGTCGCGTCGCGAGGCTTAAAAGGGTGTGTGGAGGTCGCGACGCGCCCTCATCATGAGGAATCAGTGTTTTAGGTTCCTTATGAAGATTTTGGTCCATAGCATATGCCATTTGTCCTTCCCTACAGCCCACACGTGCCCTGGACATTCCAGGACTCCAAATTGAGTCCAAGTTGCATATTGTACTTTCGTTGATCCATTTCGAGCCTTTTTGAGTTGTTTTCACTTGATTTGAAACTTGTATATCCTTCTATATCATCATAATCCATTCAATAAGCATCCTATAGCATTAAGCACAACAATTTAGAGCTCAAAACAACACAACATCCAAAATGGTGAACTAGAAACACGAGCTAAGCATAGGCTTCATTTACTTTGATTTCTAACTTATTGTTTTGACTGTTGTCTTGATCCAATTGACCCTTGAACATTACCAAAATGTTGTTTCACATATGAATACACAATAAAAACCTTAGGAACTCATTAGAAACGTTAGAACCCAATACGATAGACTAGACAAACACCTAGCTCAAGCTAGGCACACTAGTTTTCTCGGTTGAACTCTAAATGATCAATTTGAATCAAAACTTGCTTGGAAACTCCATTAAACATTGTAAACACATACATGGACACTTATATGCACATTTATCTCTTTATTAATACATTAAGCACATGAATCATCCTCAAAACAAGGCTAAATAGGCTAGAATAGTAATGCTAGAATGCATAAATATACCCAACATCTCCACTCCACACTTAAAGCCTTGTTCGTCTTCGAACAATTCTTAAATATAAGCATCATGAGCTGAAGAGACTCCACACTTCTACTACATGCAAGGCACTCAATATAGTACTAAAATGACTACACGAATGGAAGTTTCTACACTAAGCATGTTACAAGCATGATTGAAAGTTCATGAATACTACTCCAAAACATCCTAGCCTCAAGAATTGACTCACTTAGTTGGAAAACTCATGCGTATTTCTCAATCAAGAACATAATACAAATTACCTATATTCATCAAACATGTTCCCTCATAAAAGAGAGTTACCCATAATCACTCACAATAATGCAATTTACAATAATGGGTAGAAGAATCAAATTACACGCTCTCTCACAAAGAATTTACAAGTTACACACAATGAACCATAGGCTTTCCTTTAGTGCAGTGCTTCACTAATATCAGAATGATGAAGCTTAAGATCAAATAGGTCTTTTTCGGGTTGTAATGCAGGCTAATGAACGTGTAGGAACTATTTTGATAAGGAATAGTGACTATCTTCCCTAAGCTCTTTAATGCAACACATGATCAATTAAAACCATTCTCCAACAACCAATTTACACCACTTTTGTCTACCCTCATCTTTTGCTTTCACCCCATCTCATTTAAGCATTTTCATAAACACTATGGTGGGAGCATGCTAGCACAACTTATCCAATTTGTATAAATTTTATTCTTTTCATTATTCACTCCTAACCACAATACATCAATTTTAAATACCAATAACTATTTCTTTTGGGGCTTCAATTTCACCCTTTTCTCCTTCACTTTCTCAAACTCCTTACTTGATTAATTTTTTATTAAAGTGCCTAGGAGCTTTTTGGATCAAATTTTGGTATATAAAAGAAAGGATTAGGCTACATATGAGGTTGCCAAAGAAAAAGCTAAAGGCTCAATGGGGCTTACTAGGATTATGCACAAAAGGTAGGTCAAAAAGAAGGTATAAAACTAGGCTATCAAAGAAATGCCTAAATCATCTCCTAAACTCACATTCTTTATTTTGCTTCACATACACACTGGGAAAGTTCTGGACATCACATGCAATAAGGAATATATAAATACCTCACACGTACATGGCACATGCTCAACTCACATAGGATCATCATGGACTCCCAACGAAACAATAACACAAATTCAAATTTAAGACAACAAGTACAAGAGTCACAAACATGAGACTAAGAGTCTCATAAATAACAATTCACTCATTCAACATAATTTTATCAAACAAAACACTTGCACCATGTAATAAAAAATAGCACCAACAAGAATATCTTCTTTATTCCTAAACATTTTTTTTAAATTGAGCCAAAAATTGGAAATTTCCCCACCCCACACTTAAAAATCCACTTTGTCCCCAAAGTGAACTTTTAAAGTAAGAGATAGAAATACTCCCTGAGGCCTCTAGGACTAGCTAGTAGCATCTTTAAATATCAAGAAGGTTCGAGGGACCCCATACTCAGTCTTTGCCATGCTCCTTAGCTCAGGTTTTTGGTACTCAGACTTTCCATCAACCTGTGACTCAATCAAAAACAAAAAACTACGTGAACATAGAAAACTAAAAACTAAAAAAAACATACCTTAGCTTGGGTTGCCTCCCAAGAAACACCTAATTTAGTGTCGCAGCATGATCCAATAAACTTTTTCCTCCATCTTGAGGATATAAATTTCATCCCCAATATTGCATCCATCTTTTTGCCCTGATCATATGGAGGTGGTACAAAGTTTAAGGAATCGAGTAATAGAATGTGCATGGTAAACCACTCGCCCTTAAAGTGAGGTGTGTTTTTATGTTGCTTGTTTGGTGCAAAATCAAGAATATAGAATTCTTGTTCCTCATTTTCACACTCTTTCACTATTTTAAATAATTCCACAAACAAGATATCATCTAAACATAATGTAGAAAAGTGTTTTGAGTGAGGCCCAACCAATCCCATATCTAAATTTACACAATCAATAACACACTCACTCTCATTCACCTTCTCAATTTCAGTCTTAAAAGAAAGATGACAACTGAATGGCTGCGATTCATATGGTGATGGTAGTATCTCCTTAACTTGTTCAACAATTTTAGTTTTTGAGTACTTAGACTTTCTCGAATTGTCAACAACTTTGTCTTCAATAGGTTGGGAAGTCAACTCTGCATCTACCTCCTTAATTATCTTTGGAGGTTATTCATTGAGCTCTGTACAATTCCTCAAAGTGATTGCAATTACTTGTTCACTGTCACTTGGCAAATCACCTTGAGGTCTAGTATTATGTACGTGTTGCACTTGCCCTATCTGCATCACCAAGTTCCTCATGACAATTTGATGACGCTCTAAATTATCCCCATAACTCTTTATATCTGCTGATAACTGTGCTTGATTAGCTAAAATTTGTTTCAACATTTCTTCCAAATGGCTCATTTGAATCGGGGCCTGGTAATTCTGAACCTACGGCTGCTGAAACTGTTGTTGCTGATTATAGGTGTTCACATAGTATTACCTTTGATCATAGCCCACAAACATTACTAAATTGGGGTTGATAACACACATATCTTCAGAATGACCGCTATTGCCACAAACCATACACCATATAGAATCATCATCACTTACAAACCATCTATCCCAGGCTGCCATGACAAGAAGTGTGATAAAAAAAGAAATAAAAACAACTAAAAAAAAACTAAAAAACTAGAATATTTACAACTCAATGTAGCTAAACTAAAAATAAGATAGTAGCCAATCTACAAGTCCCCGGCAACGGTGCCAAAAACTTGACAGCGCCCAAGCGCACACGCAAGTGTACGTGGTCTACCAAGTAGTAAAGTGGCCTTCAAGAAGCCAAGTATCAATCCCATAGGGACTTGTGTTAAAAAACTATTTAATTCTAGTTTAACGATTGAGAAAAAGTAAACAAGAAGGTTTTAGAATTGAAAACTCAAAAGAAACTAAACTAATGTGGAAAAGTAATAACTTTGGACAATCAATGGATAGAGACCCAGGGTTAAGGCTTATGAACAATCATACTACATTATTGAACTTCATTCATTAAATCACTTATCTTGGTTGTTGATTCGTAGGCTTAATCGCATAATTATGGTCTCCCGACCTTTGGCCGTTTTTTTAATTTGGACATTACAACTACATCGTTGAGCGGTGATATAATAATCCAACTAAGTGATTTAAATATATCATCCTACGTATGAATCAAATAAGGCTTTTAGGTACATCCCTGTCCTAGATGCTAATTTAAAATCCTTATTTTATAAAAGACTACGAACTTTACCTTGCTTATCCCCATGTTCTATCTTCCTATTCCCTCTCCTAAGATCACAAGGTCAACAATGAATATATTCTAAGAATAGATAATCCTTAAAATAGTTAAAACAAGGATTAACAAACAACCATAATGATAAGAAAATCAACAAACTTAATTCAAAACAAAAATATTCATGATCTTGGCCTTAACCCCGAAAAGGGAGTTTAGCCTTTAATGGAAATATTCATCAACCAATCCCTTGGATTGATAATACAAACCATAAAAAAACTAAATTAAAGAATGATACAACCTAAAAAAGAAGTTGTGGTAGCCTCCAATATCTTCCAAGGACGTCCAAAAGTGAATAATAATGTTTACGAAGATGTATTTATAGTATCCAAGTAGTCCCAAGACAAATAGGAGTTGTAGTGAAACTTTTGTCCGTGTTTGGGGGGTCGCGATGCGAAATCTAGAAACGAGAGTGGAAGTTATGTCGCACAAGCTGGAAACGAGAATGTAGGTCGCATCGGGAGGCTTAAAAGGGTGTGTGGATGTCGTGACGCACACTCATCATGAGGGATCACTATTTTGGGTCCCTTTTGAAGATTTTGGTCCATATCACGCGCCAATTGTCCTTCCCTACAGCCCACATGCGCCCTAGACATTCCAGGACTCCAAATTACGTCCAAGTTGTGTATTGTGCTTTCATTGATCCATTCTGAGCCTTTTTGAGTTGGTTCCACTTGATTTGAAATGTGTATATCCTTTATATATCATCATAGTCCATTAAACAAGAATCCTATAGCATTAAACACAATAGTTTAGATCTCAAAACAACACAACATCCAACACGGTGAACTAGAAACACGAGCTAAGCATAGGCTTCATTCACTTTGATTTCTAACCTATTGTTTGACTCTTGTCTTGATCCAATTGACCCTTTAACATTACCAAAAATTTGTTTCACATATAAATATCAATAACAACCTTAGGAACTGATTAAACATGTTAGAACCCAACACGATAGACTAGACAAACCCTTAGCTCAAGCTAGTTACACTAGTTTTCTCGGTTGAACTCTAAATGATCAATTTGAATTAAAAATTGCTTGGAAACACCATTAAACATTGTAAACACATACAAGGAAACTTATATGCACATTTATCTCATTATTAACACATTAAGCACATGAATCATCCTCAAAACAAGGCTAAATAGTCTCGAATAGTAACGCTAGAATGCATAAATACACCCAACATCACATGGGTTATAAAACTTCTCATAAATCAAGACATAATATGGTAATTTCAACTTTTTTTCATGGGAAATAAATTATTGTGTAGTGGTATTTCTGGGGTATGGGGTGATTGCCATAGTTCTCGATGTATTTTGGTATCATTTATGCAATATTATGATTTTTGGTGTCTTTGAGAGCCTTATAATTGATTTAAGTTAATATATTTTGATTTGTGCAATGGATGTTAAAAAGGACTACCTCAATAGATCTAGGACGTCAATTTTAGGATGGTAATATGGTTGGTGTGGTTTTATGGCTTTTAAATCTCATTTCAATATTCGGTGTAGAAAATTGTGATTTTGGATTTCGGAGGTCAACTCTAGGAAAATGATATCTTTTCAAAATTTTAATATCTCTATTGAGTCTGAAGCATCAAATTTGAAAGGGTAGCATATTTTTTTTGCGTTCACGGGATTTTAGATGAATCCTGGGGGCTGCGGAGACTTGGAATGCACCAAGTCCCTAGCTGGTGCACCCATTTTCTGGTGCACCAGCGATCGTGAGATAGGTGCCGCGATCGGGATTGGACCAAAAGGGGTGATACTACAATTAAGACCTTTATTTTTCACCATTTTTTGAGATTTGGAGCTTAGGGTTTCATTGTTTTGTGAAACTTTCTCTATTTCTAAGATTGATTAAGCTCCATTACACTTATTTCAGCTAATTTTTTCCATCTTTAACATCAAATTCTTGTTTTAAACTTAGATTAAGTATGAAATTTGGGGATTTTGGCCCTTAAGCCTAAAATTGATATTTCTCCAATTTAAACCCTAATTTCACTCCTCTTTTACTTGAATGAGTTTCTAATCCTATAATTATCAGTTTTTCCTCAATTTCATCTTCAAAGCACTTCGATTCTTGATTTTAAATGGATTTCTAGGATTTTACCCAATAACATTTAAAAATATTTTTCTTTGTTTTGAACGTCGTTTTTGCTTGTTTTTTCAGTTGTAGACTTCTAAAAATATGGGGAGCATATATTTGAAACAAAGTTACAATTTTGCCCTACTTTTTTAAAAATCCATTTCAGAGGTCCGTTTTGACCCCTACTTGAAATTAGGCAATATGGGTATCGTTGACTTTCTTTTGGCATGTAGATTTCATATTTTGATGTTTTAGTTGATTTTGGAATCGTTCATGAGAAGTAAGGTTGTGGATTGAAGTGTTGCGGACTGATTTAGGCCTTTGAGGTAGGTTATGGCTTAACACTTTTAGATTGGTCTGGGCAGTTACTTTATATACAAAAACATGTTAAGGGTGTGGGAACTAATCATGAAATATGACCTTTTTGTGTTATGCCTATGTGGAGGCCTATATGTGATGTTTTTGGAACATTATGTGTTGTGTGTGACCGTGTGAGGTCTTTTGTGGTACTAATAACCTTGTATACATAATGATAATTGTATCTTATTTGATGAAAAAACATGTTGTGGTACCAATTGTGTGTTGTGATATATCATACTCTATTGGCATATGAATCATGTTAGACTTCATGAATGGTTTGAAATAATGAGGGGATACTTGGCTCACGTGATGGTTTATTAGTTGGTTGAAGAAATACTCATTGTGATTGGTTGCGGAAATACTCATTATGATAGGTTGTGGAAATACTCATTGCGGTTGGCTGTAAGCATTATATCATCATACTCATTCATGAAACAATGGTACCACCGTGAAAATACCGAGAAACACTGGCAATATTTTTTTATGACAGAAAATATAACGTCTTATAAAACTCTACTCAAGGGATGTGCCGGGGAGGAGATATGATATATGGATTGAATATGGGTTGATGAACATCCCATGGGTCCTACGTTGGGAAGCTTTAGCTTCGTAGGTGTATATGGAGACTGTGGGACAGTCTCGGAGGTTGTGCTCGTGCATCATCATCATCATTCTTATTGTATTTACTTTATTATACTTGTGATGTGATTGTATATTCTGTTTGACTCATTACCAATCCATTGTTTTATCTTTTCTTTCTTTACCTGATGTTCTCGTATATGTTGTTTCCCCTTTTCTTTGCTTATATGTGGTATAAATGTATACTTGTATCCTTTTTTGGTGCTTTGCTGTATTATGTATGGATATTATAGAACTGTTAGTACAAGTGGTGTGGGCTACCGTTGTGGGATATTTTTTGATTACAGGTGACGTGCCCTTAGTGTGTGTTTTGTATGCTTTATTTTCTACTTTGCTTGGTTAGTCTATTATACCTACTAAGTACAAGTGGACCATACTCATCTTTATTGTGCCCTTTCGGTGTAGATTCTGGTGCAGGGGCATCTCACGTGGCTTGATTTCGGGTGCTTTCTGAATTATTCAATGTAGTAGTTGGATGTTCATGCATCTGGAATCCACTCCTATCTTCTTGTATTAGTTTACGTTTTTCTAGTATTTGGAGACAGATATTGTTCCAGTTGGATATTTCTGATGTATTTGACTCATTGATTTGTATTACTAGTTCTTACACTATTAACACTAGGTTTTGGGAGTTGGTATATTATATTTGGTTGTATGATCCACTTTCATATTATATTTGTATGGTTCAACTTCATTCTAGAGGCCTTGCCTTGGGGTTATTTCTATCTTTTCCCCCTTTTGTATTAGTTTGCGAGATAGGCTTACTTGTCAAGGTTCACCGCGAAAAGCGCCATCATGACCCTTATTTTTGGGTCGTGACAATGTAGTAGTGTCAACTCTTGCCTATGAAATATAACTTCTTGTTAGAAAGTCCTTGGGCTAAGTCTTGCCTCTAAGGAAAGATTTATAGAACATCTCATAAATCAAGACACGACATGGTAGTGTCAACTCATGTCCATGGGGCGTAACTTGTTGTTTGGAAGTAACCGAAGACAAGAAAAAGAAAAGACAATTAATAAGAGTTGAGAAAAAAGAAAAAAATAAAGAAAAAATATTTAAAAATCAAAGAAAATACAAAAACAACAACATACCGAGTGTATTTCGACAAAGTGGGGTCTGAGAAGGGTAAAGTATACGTAGTCTATACCACTATTTCAAATGAAGTAGAGAGGTTATTTTTGATAGACCCCAGCTCATGACAAATAATAGTATAACAAGTAGAAAACATAAAAACAAACAACAAATGGAGTAACGCACCACTAGATAATAAAAGAAACAAGATACCTACAGAGTAATACTATGAACTATATATCTGAAATCACAAACATTCCCTAAACACCACAAATAAAAAACTACAAGACACATGCATAACATTATGACTATAGGTATATAGACAAATAAAGCACTCCCTCCTACTAGTAAGGACACACTCCTACCCCCTAACCGTCTAACCTAATCCGCATCCTCCACACCTTTCTATCAATGGTTATGTCCTCTGTAAGATCTAACTACTCTATGTCATTCCTAATCACGTCCCTCTAATATTTCTTTGGTCTATCTCTATCCCGTCTGAAACCATCTTCATCTATAGATACCCCCTCACACCTTCGTACTGGGGCATCTGTGCACTACCTCATCACATGCTCGAATCATCACAACCTCAGTTTTTGTATATTACTGAAGATACCCCTACCTTCTCTTGAGTAACCTTATTTCTAACCTTATCTCTCCTACTAAGTCCACATATCCATCTCAACATCCTTATCTCCACCACCTTTAACTTTTTCATGTGGGATTTCTTAATTAACCAATACTCCACTCCATACAACATAGTTGGTCGAACTATTACTCTGTAGAACTTACCTTTAATCTTAGAAGATACCATCTTGTCATATAAGACTCCCAAAGTGAGCCTCTACTTCAACCACCCTACATTAATACGGTGTGTGACATCTTCATCAATCTCTCCATTCCCCTGAATCATATACCCAAGATACTTTAAACTCCCCTTCTTTTGAATGGCCTGAGAATCTATCTCCACTATCACGTCAGCCTCATGCGTCAAATCACTGAACTTGCATTCCAGGTACTCCATCTTAGTCCTGCTCAACCTAAATCCTTTAGACTCTAAAGTTTGTCTCCAAACCTCCAACTTATCATTAACTCCTTCTTATGTCTCATCAATTAGTACATCATCATTATCAAATAACATACACCAAGTCACCTCTCCCTTGAATATGTCACATCAAAACATCCATTACCAAGATAAATTAAAAATGGGCTAAGAGACGATCCCTGGTGCAACCTTGTCAAAATAGGAAAATACTCTGAATCTCCTCCTACCATTCCCACACGAGTCTTCAATCCACTGTACATGTCCTAAATCGACCTAGTGTACACCACGGTCACACCTCTAGCCTCCAATCACCTCCACAAAATCTCCCTGGGACTTTGTCGTACACCTTCTTGAGATCGATGAACACCATGTGCAAGTTCGACCTCCTTTTCTTAAGTTGATCTACTAACCCCCTTATGAGGTGAATAGGCTCAATAGTTGAGTGACCTGGCATGAAATTAAATCAATTCTTGAAAAATGTCACGATCATCCTCACCTTCAACTCTACCGCCCGTTCCCAAACCTTTATAGTATGACTTAACAACTTGATACCCCTATTATTGTTTCAACTCTGAATATCCCCCTTGTTCTTATATAATGGGATTATCTACTTCATCTCCAAGCTTCAAGCATTTTCATCACACTAAAAATAATATTAAACAACCTTGTCAGTCACTTCATACCTGCCCCGTCAATGCTCTTCTAAAGATCCATCAAAATTTTGTTTGGCCAGTTTCCCGACCCTTACGCATCCTACGAATAGGACCCTTGACCTCCACAATCTTTATAAGCCTACAATACCCGTAATCATGACATTTCTTTGAGTGTTCTAAGTCCTCCAATACGAAACCTTTGTCCCCTTCAGCATTTAAAAGTCTATGAAAATAGGACTTCTATCTCCTTCTAATGAGGGGATCCTTCACCAATACTTTGTCATCCTCCTCATTGATGCACTTCACTTGTTAAAGGTCATGACCCCACTGCTCTCAAGCCTTGGAAAGCCTATACAACTTTTTATCTCCACCTTTCTCCTCTAAAGCCATATACAAGCTCTCGAAAGTTGTTGTCTTAACCACCATAACTGCTAACTTAGTCTCTTTCCTAGCTAATTTATACTCCTCTCTATTCGTCTGCTTTTCCTGGTCATCCTTTCTCTCAACCAACTTTGTATAGGCCACCTTCTTAGTCTTGAACTTCTTTTTAACTTCTTTATTTCATCACCAGTCCCCTCGGTGATTTCTGGATCGACCTCTAGAGACACCCAATATCTCTCTAGCTGTCTCCTTGATGTAACTAGTTATTGTCTTCTGTATTCCTCCACACCCCACTTAAAAAATAAAAAATAAAGGTTGAGAAAAGCAAATAAATGAAAAAAAAAACAAAATAAAAAATAAAAGAAAAATGAAAGCTGAGAAAAATAAAAAAGAGAAAAAAATAAAAATCAAAGTAAAAAAAAAGAGAACTTTTTTTTAAATAGAAGTTGAGAGGAGAAAAGAAAAAAAAGTAAAGGTTGAGAAAAATTAGAAAAATAAAAATAAAAATCAAAATTCAAGTAAAAGAAAAAAGAAAAAATAGAAGTTGAAAGATAAATAAGCATGGAGAGTTGTTTAAAATATTTGAAATATAGAGGGGCAAATAGGTATTTATTCTATACATAAAAAGACTAATTTTGTAGAACTTTTCTTATGGGGGACAAAAAAGTAAAGTCACCCCTATGGAAGTCATTTCTGTAGTTTACCCAATTGTTTTCCACTTTATTCTCCCTCCGTCCATCTTTATTTATTCATCTTTACTTATCCACTTTTCTGTTGACACAAGAATTAATAAACATTAAATGATAAAGATAATT
Organism: Capsicum pubescens; assembly: GCA_030864215.1. Taxonomy (NCBI): domain Eukaryota; kingdom Viridiplantae; phylum Streptophyta; class Magnoliopsida; order Solanales; family Solanaceae; genus Capsicum; species Capsicum pubescens. The sequence goes on along the minus strand of CM061546.1, from coordinate 243,212,807 downwards.
TTATCATATTATCTTTTGAATATAATAATTAATGCTTTGGAAAATGCACTAGATAATGAATCGTATTTAATGCAAAGGGTAAAATAGGTAAAGTATCCATTGATTTTATAAACTGGACAAGTACAGTTGGACATCCCAAAATAGAAAAGTGGACAAGTAAAGATGGATGGAGGAAGTAGTTAGGAGAAGCCATGCAATGCAAGGGCTCACATCTTCCCTAAATTAATATTATAATAAAAATAATTAAATATAATGGTTATTTATTATTTGAAGAAACTTTTGTTTTCATTCTATTTAAATAAAATATTTACTCTACTATATGTTGTTGATACCTCATCCAATCTTAATTGGTATTTTTAGTTGCTAATTTTACATGTTTAGTCTAACAAACAATTTTTCTCCATATTTTACCGTAGTGATTGGCTAGCTAAATTTTACTTTGGATTTATTTACAGTATTACATAAAGTTGGTTATTAGGTATTGTATAGTACTCTCCCAGACCCAATTTATGTGGTGCCTTTGGCATTTGGAAATTCAAACAAATCTATTTTTAAGAGTAATTTCTCATATATTTTTTAAAGGGAAAATGCTCTATTACCACCTTGAACTATATACGAAAAGGCTGAGACACACCCAAACTTTAGGAGAGTCCTATTACCCCCTGTACTAATTAAAATCCTATTTTGACAACCTTAGTGCATACGTGGCACATACGCGGCACACACGTTGTGCCTATGTAGACCCTTCAGTGTGTTGTGCCACGTAGGCACTAAGGTCGTCAAAAATACTATTTTAATTAGTCCAGGGGGGTAATAGGACCCTCCTAAATTTTGGGTGTGTCTCAGCCTTTTCGCGTATAGTTCAAGGTGAAAATAAAGCATTTTTTTTAAAAATATTTTGAATCGTAAATGTTTTTGACTCTAATATATAATTTTTCTTTAATTTTTTTTAATATTCTATGTCCGAGTCCATAATTAAAATTAAATGATTTGACTGTCAAAATCTGAACGATGTTACATAAATTGAGATGAAAAAAATATTTTTATGTTTTATTACTCTAAAAAGATTTACAATTACTTACAATTGGAAGAAATGTATAAATTACTGAAATTACTTACTAATATGAAAAGAAGTAAAAACAAAAGGTATATAACAGCCAACCCACATAATAAATGCAAAGCCTAACATTTAAATGCATTGATTTACGGGGCCAAAGTATGTACTAACAACAACAAATCCAATTATAAGACCTAAAAATAATATTGATATTGGGGTTCGTTCTGAGACCATTCACATGAAAGGTGAAGCTTCAAACATCAGACCAAGCGCCCAACACACTCATGAAGAACACAACTGAAGCAAACATATTGACGCTCAACTGTGTACATTCCTTCTTAATAGTAAGTAATAAATTATTAATTATTGTGATTTATAATACTTTTTTCATATTTATTTTTCAAATACATAATAGGTTGAAAAGAAGTAAGATAAATAAATTAAAATGGAGAAAGAATTAAAAAAAGACAAAGGACCAATAAAATTGTGTAAAAGCAATCATATTGACCTACTGCCTGCTTTGACACAAGTTTATTGGTCTCATTATCTCTTATAAGTATGTAGATACTTCTATTGTAACGACCTGAATTTTTGTTGAAATATGTGAAATGTGTGTTTTGTGTGATTTGACTATTTTATCCCTCCCCATAATTGTGTTGTGATATCTGTGGGATGTGAGAATGATTGACATTGATCCTGATGCATTTTGGTGCCATTTTATGCAATATTGTTATTTTTGATGGCTTCGAGAGTCTTATAGTTAACTTCAGTCGATATCTTTTGATCTGTGTGATGGATGACAAAATGGACTGCACCAGCATATCCAAACCATCAATTTTAGGATGGTATCATAGTTGATGTAGTTTTATGGCTTTTAAATCTCATTCCGACCCTCGATTTAGAAAGTTTTGATTTTGGGTTTCGGGGGTCAACTTTGTGAAACCAACATTTTTTTAAAATTCTTATATTTTTATTTATTCTGGAGCATCAAATTTGATATGGTCGCATATTTCGTTTACGTTCACGAGATTTTGGATGAATCCCGAGGGGCCCATAGAGACTTGGAAATTTACAAAGTCCCCAGCTGGTGCACCTGCGATCGTGTGTCTTATGCCGCAATTGCGATTGGGCAGCAGACCAGTATTGTAAAAGGTGCTCTCCACTTTGCCAAAGGCGAATGACGAGGCGAGGGGAGGCATAGTCGCCTCTTGTCGTCGTGGCAAGGCGAAATCCAAAAGGCGACGCCTTTTCGAGAAAGGCGACAAGGCGAGGCGACGATGGCGTCACCTTTTTATTTTTTCTTTAAATTTAAGGTTTTAGGGTTAAAAGTTAATTTTAGGGCTTATTTTCATATTTTGGCTATACCAACTTACTCATTGGCGACTGCGAATGCTACCTACTCACAACTCATAAGTTTGACTTCAACTCCGGCAATCGGCGACACTACTTCGGTAACTCCCTCTACTCCGGTAAGTCTTAATTTCTATTTTTTTCTTTTTCTTAATTTGGCGGCTGAAGTCTGAACATTGACATGGTGTTTTTTTCCTTCCACTTTTTCTTTTCTTCTATTTTATAACAATGATACAATGATACAATGTTACAACACACTGTCACTGACTCACTGTAACAGACTAACAGTAAACACTACATAAATGTATCGTGTAATTTCTTTTTAATAACTTATATAATATAGTATGATAGTAATATATTAATATACTAATTAAATGAGTGCTAATGTATTTCCTAATATATTAGTGCTATTGAAATTTTGATTATTTATATATTATTTTAATTTTTTTGTATTAATTATCACCGCTCATTCAAAAGGTGATCGCCTCGCCGCGTAGCGAGGCGGGGCCTTGTCGCCTTTCACCGTCCAAAACACTGTAGTAGACAAAGTGTCTCAATTGCGACACCCCTTTTGCGATCGCTATACCTCTGTTAGACAAGGTTCCGCGATCACGATCCCCTTCCGCGATCACGAGAGCTTAGTATATATATACCTAATTTTTGCCATTTTCCACTTTTTTTTTAGACTTGAAGCTTAACATTTTGTGATTTTGAGTGACTTTCTTCATTTCTAAGCTTGGGTAAGCTTCATTACACTTATTTCAACTAATTTGTTCCACCCTTAACATTAAATTTTGGTTTTAAACACGGATAAAAGCATGAATTTGAGAATTTTGGCATGCAATGCCTAAAAATGCCATTCCTCCAATTTAAACCCCAATTTCACTCCTTTTTTACTTGAATGAGTTTCTAATACTATAATTATATATTTTTCCCGATTCTATGTTCAAAACAACTTTGATCCTCAAATGGATTTCGAAGATTTTACCCGATAAAGTTTAAAATGGTTTTTTAATTTGAACCTCATTTTAATTCATTTTTGCTTGGATTTTCAGCCGCAGACTTCTAAAATATGTGGAACATATTTTTGAAACAACCTTATAATTTTGCCCTTCTTTTTTGAAAACTTATTTCGAGGATCCATTTTAACTTCGACTTGAAATCAAGCAATATGGGTATCATTGCCCTTCTTTTGATGCGTAGAATCTATATTTCATGTTTTAGTTGATTTCGGGATCATTAGTGAGAATTAAGATTGTGGATTAAAGTATTGCGGACTGATTTTGGCCTTCGTGGTAGGTTATCGCTTTACTTCTTTCAGACTAGGCTGAGTAGTCATACTGATACAAAATGCATAGTTAAGGGTGTGGGAACTAATCATGAAAAAATGACTATCTTATTGTGTTTTGCCCATGTGGTGGCCTATATATGATGGTTTAGGAATATTATATGCTGTGTGACCATGTGGCGTACTATTTGATATTGATAGCCTTGTATACATGATGATAATTGTATCTTATTTGATAAAAAAACATGTTGTGGTACCAATTGTGTGTTGTGATGTATTATACCCTATTATCATATGAATCATGTTGGATTTCATAGATGGTTGTAAATATTGAGTAGATAATTCGCTCACGTGATAGTATATTAGTTGGTTGTGAAAATACTCATTGTGGTTGGTTGTAAGCATTACATCATCATACTCATTCATGAAACAATGATACTACCATGGAAATACTGAGAAACACTGGCAACACCTTTTTATGAAAGAAAACATAACATCTTATAAAACCCTTCATGAGGGATGTGTTGGGGAGGAGATATGGATATATGGATTTTATATGGTCTGACAAATCCCCCATGGGTCCTATATCGAGAATCCTTAGCTCCGTAGGTGTTTACGGAGGTTGTGCGACAATCTCGTAGGTTGTGCGACAACTTGTGCATTACATCATCATCATCATCATCAGTATCATCATCATCATTCTTATTGTATTTACTTTATTATGCTTTTGATGTTATTGTATATTTTGTTTGACTTGTTACCTATCCATTGTTCTAGCTTCCCTTACTTGTATTTGATGTTTTTGTATATGTTGTTCTCCCTTCTTTCTTTGCTTATATGTGTTATAAATGTATACTTGTATCCCTTTTTGGTGTTATACTGTATTATATGTGGACATTATAGAACTGTTAGTGTAAACGATGTGGGCTACCATTATAAGGCATTTTTTAATTGCAGGTGATGTGCCCTTAGTGTGTATTTTGTATGCTTTATTTTCTACTTTGCTCGGTCGACCTATGATATCTACTGAGTACAAATGGACCGTACGCATACCTAATATGCCCTTTCGGTGCAGATTCTGGTGCGGGTGCATCTCACATGTCTTGATTTTGGGCGCCTCCAGAGTCATTCAAGGTAGCAGTTGGATGTTCATGTGTCTGGAATCCACTTTTATCTTTCTGTATTAGCTTATGTCTTTACTAGTATTTGGAGACAGATATTTTTCCTATTGGATATTTTTATGTATTTGACTTTTGGATTTGTATTAGTAGTTCTTACACTATTGACACCAGGTTTTGTGAGTTGGTCTAAAATCGTTGGTTGTATGTTTCAGCTTTTATATTACATTATATGGTTTGGCTTCGTCTAGAAGCCTTGCCTTGGGGTTATTTCTGGATTTTCCCCCTTTTGTATCATTTTGTGTGATAGGCTTACTTGTCAAGGTTTCCCGCGATAAGTGCTACCATGACCCTTATTTTTGGGTCGTGATAAATTGGTCTCAAAGTTAGGTTCATTGGTCTCAATAGTGTTAGAACGACATGTCTAATAGAGTCTCGTAGATTGGTATGTAGACGTATGTATCTATCTTCGAGGGGCTAAGGATGTCTTTAGGAAAATATCCCTCATTTTGTTCCTTATCGTGCGAATTACTTTCATACCTTGTGTTCTGAGTTATATTTCACTCTTTCTATATAGATGTTGTTGATTAGTTCCTACGAGGTCAGAGATGTGGAGTCTTCATCCAGAGGGTGAGACTCGAGTCGTAGTTGGGCTCGAGGCAGTGGACGGGTTTGTTGATCTTCCTCGTCCAGGAGTAGTTCTAGGGGACTCTCCCCTGAGCCTCGTGTTGAGCATATTGGAGGTGTGGGTACTTCAGTTCCACCGAGTTCTCTACCATAGTCTTGGAGAGGTTATGTTACGACCAGAACTAGGGCCTGGCCGTGAAGGGTATCTCAAGTCTAACGTGGGCTGGAGATCACCGCCTTCACCTTAACCTAATCAACCCAACAACCTTAAGTTCCAGATAAATTCCAAACATATAACAAGATAGAGAGAAACAAGACTAACAATAGCTCATGAAATGTCTATTCAATCTGTCAACACGACACACCCATGTCCACAGTAATCCAACAAAGCCTCTACAAATTTGAAGTTAATAAAATGTTGGGACATGCTCTCGGCGCTAGCCAAAACCAAGTCTAAGACATGAAATATATAGACCATGAAATGAAGCCTTCTGAAGTATGGAAGCTCACCACTTCAATGTCAACTCACGATCCACTTGAACACCTGATCACAGGAAAAATAGAAGAAGTTTCGGCCCCTGCATCATGTAGGAATACAATGTATGAAGACAGTTAGAGGTTGGAGCGCTAGCATGTAACTCAGGGATAGAGGAATAAAATAATGCCATCATTCAAAACCAAGTCAAATTGTCATACGTAATCACATGTATATATATATATATATATATATATATATAGTGCCGCGATAGGGAGCAAGGCTTAACATGAACTTTGAAAACCTTAACCTAGTTGTATAGCATAACCATCATAAAACAAGGCACCCACGGTCTATATGGGCCCAGCTCTCCCCTAGATGGAAGGGCCCTAGTGCTATAGCTGCACGAACTAAAGAATATCCATATCCGTATATGTCTTTATAGGGGACTGGAACCTCGAGGCATAATCAAGGTGACTTAAGCACTGATGTATATAATATGGGGGACTCGAACCTCCCATTCATATAGACACCCGCACTGGCTAGCGCGGTTTCTAGTGTTAGTCCTTCGAACTCCACTTTCATGGCCCGACTACACATACCGCTTTAAAGCCTAATTTAAAACATTTATTACAAATATACACAACTATTAATCTAATTACTTATCAAAGGAATCCTGTTGGTATCGTCATACCAACCCCACTTGCAAGCGTACAATATGCCATAACCATTATTAATCAACTTTGGGACTCACACCCATTGTCTAACCCAAGACATCAACTTAATTCATTATTTAGGGACTCAAACCCATTTTGCCAATTAAACCACCAAGGTTACAATTCAAATCAATTTATGGCCTATAGGGCCTTCATAAAACCATTTACCAATCATCAACATTCATAGGCCAATGCCTTAGTTCAAACACAATTCGTATGTGACAAGATTCTTCTCATTGACATTTTCACAAACAGGTTGAGGGAATACTATTAGCAAACCATTATTCAAAGCCAAAAACCATCAAATTTAGGGTTGACATGACCCATTCTTTAAACCACAATAGCCATGCTCCCACATGTGCAAAGCCATCATAAAAACATATATAATCATAATTTAAAAATGAGAAAACAATGCTCAACATTATGCATTCAAACCCCCAACCATGGTTTTCAAATCCTCCATCAATAAATCATGAACAATCTTTAAAACACATGATTTTTGTGAACTAACAATGAAGGAAGAGTCACATTCCTGTTTTACGAAGATTCACAGAGAGATTTTGATCGATAAGCCTCCGGATGATCACCTTGAAGAAACCCTAGCCCAATACTCTTGAGAAGCTTTTAGAGAGTCTTTAGAGAGTATTTGACCTTCTAAAGTGAAAAATGAAAAGCCATTAAGCCATTAAGTTTATAATGGGACAAGGCAATACAAACACGATTTAGAATCCACACACCTCTACTATTACCTTTAAAACAGAAAACAAAACACCATGGAATTCATTATCTACTTTTAACAAAGACATAAGGAAAAGATGTCAAGAACAACACATACCTCAAGCACGATTTTCTTAAATCGGGAATAGAAAGGGATACTTAGACTTCATCTCCTCCTTAGCCTCACAAGTAGTATCCTTGAACTTTTGGTTCGGCCAGAGAACCTTTACCAAAGCCAAGTCCTTTGTTTGCAATCGTTGAACTTGCCGATCCAAGATCCTCACCGAGACCTCCTTATAGGACAAGAAATGTAAATACCAATGTTCTCTAAGGGAACAACCAATGAAGGTCACCTATACATTTCCACAACATGGACACATGGAATAACAAATGAATAGAACTCATGCTAGAGGAAAAATCCAATTCTTATGCAACATTACCAACCCTTATCAAAACCACATATGGGCCAACATCCCAGGGATAGAGCTTTCCTTTCTTCCCAAACCGCATCACTCCCTTTATAGGAGATACTTTCTAGAACACCCAATCTCCAACCTTAACTCTAAGTCCTTTTCCCTCATATCTGCAAAGGACTTTTGGTGACTTTGGGCGGTCTTAAGCCTATCCCTAATTACCTTCACCTTTTCTATGGCTTAGTAAACCAAATTCGAGCATAAATTTCTACTTCACCAACCTCGAATCACCCAATAGGAGGTCTACACCCCCTGCCATACAATGCATCAAACGGGGCCATATCCATGTTAGAATGGTAACTATCATTATAAGAAAACTTAATTAGGGGTAGCTGGTTGAACCAACTACCACCATAATTAATGACACAGGATCGCAACATATCTTCCAAATTTTGAATGGTTCTTTTGGCTTGTCCATTCATCTGTGGGTGAAAAGACATACTAAGACTCACCTTAGTCCCCAAACCATACTGAAAAGGGCATAAAAAATTTAACGAGAACTGAGTAACGCAATCCAAAATAATCGAGACAGGTGCACCATGCAACTTTACTACTTTCGGAAAGAACAATTTTGCATAATCCTCTACAAATAAGTAGTCCTCACCGGCAAGAAGTAAGCTGACTTTATCATCCTATCCATGATAACCCAAATGGAGTCACACAAATTCCGCAATCATAGAAGGCTGGTAACGAAATCCATATTAATTATGTCCCATTTCCATACTGGCAATTCAATCTCTTAAAGTAGCCCACCTAGCCTCAGGTGCACCACCTTCACTTACTAATACACCATATACTTAGCCACAAAGTTAACTACATCCCGTTTTATGTTATTCCATTAATACATCTCCATAAAATCCTGATATATCTTTGTTGAACTAGGATAAACTATATACCGCGATTTATGGGCCTCAACCAAAATCCTGCTTCGCAACCCATCTATATCGGGAACACACAAACTCCCTTGGTACCTTAAGATACCATCTCCACCGATCTCAAATGCCATTACTTTTTGCTTACCACATCATACTTGATCTTCATTAAAAGAGGATCTAACACCTGCTTCTCCTTTATTTCTGAACCAAGAGATGATTGCACCACCTGTTGCATAAACACACCACCAGTGTCAGATTCTAAAAGGCGAACTCCAAGGTTAGCCAAACGGTGAGTATCTTTCACCAATTCCCACTTATCCTTATCATCATACGATAAGCTTTCCATGGACAACCTGCTAAGAGAATCTCTAACCACATTAGCTTTACCTAGATGGTAGTGAAGACTCATATCATAGTCCTTCAGTAACTCAAGCCACCTCCTTTGCTTGAGATTAAACTCTTTCAGAGTAAATATATACTGTAGGCCCTTATGATAAAAAAAGATATCAACATGGACCCCTGTAAGACCCCGTAAAATTTCTAAGCTTAATTTAGTCATTTAAGCTTATCAAGGGGTCCCAAACTTAGTTTATTTTTGGCCTTTGAAAGTTGGAAATCTTATTTTGCCACCTTAATGTCCTTTAATGGTTCATATATTTGTTATTTCATGATCAGAGAGGTCAATAGGTGTTCCCGGACAAGTTTTGGATTTTTTGAACCTCAATTAGACCATGTTTGGTGTCCCAAACCAGTGTCCCAACATGATCTTGGCGCGCCTTGTCGCCCATCACGTTGGTTAACATTGTTGTAGGGACTGCCAGTGAAACTACTGAGGCTTGGCGCCATCATGGCGCGACGCGTCGGGTATCACATCGATGCATCGCCATGCCACGTCGCTAATCACGTCGATGCCCCAATTTTAGTCATTAAATATTCGCATTTTAAGGGCAAAATGATCAATTTTTCACCCCTATATAAGCCCGAAAACACGAGATTCAACCCTTATTTCACTAAAATATTGTTGTTTCTCTCAAATACTCTCAAGAACAAGTGTAGGGTTTTTATAGGATCTTCAAATTCAAGAGATTCTATCATTAATTTTCAAGAATCTTCCATCCAAGGTATGTCAAGTGTTCCTTCGTGGATTCCTTTCGTCCATGAAGCCCAAGAATCCAATTTTAAATTATGAATTTTGATGTTTATGTGGTGGATTGATTATGTTCATGTAGTTATTGATGTATGATCCCCAAGTTGAAATCTTTATGTGTTGTTCATGCAACTACGGTAGTATGGGGTTAAAATTGATGAAATTGAATTGAATTATGGAATCATGTTGTATTAATTTGATATCATGCCTAAGCCCTAAGTTATGCATACTAGGTGTTTTATAAAATGCCTAAGAGAATAATACTTGTGCATTATGACTCAATAGAACCTAAATAATGAAATCATGTTACCCTTATGTTCAAATATGACCTCCATACGATTGTTGTGCATTATAGTTGCTTGATGGAATGTTCATGATATTTGGAGTTATGAAAGTATGGCATTTTTATATGCATTCCTATACATGTACAAGATTATTGTAAGATCCCGCAAAGTTTCCTTGTAGTTTGAGCCTTGAGCGTGTCAAGAAAAGTGTAATTTCAACCCTAAAAGATTGAATAGAGACTTTCCAAGTGATTAGTGTTTTAATATTATTGAATTTTCCTAAAAATGTCTTCTTATAGTGTAGAGAATTTAATTAGCTTTCCAACAATACCAATTTTGTCCAAATCCGGCATCGAGGTGGGAAGTTATGGCTATTTTACCAAGAGTTGTCGGAACCACCCAAATGCCACGGACAGGTTGAGGGACTGTCGAGTGTGTGACGAACCATCTCCCGGATAATCACAACCAAGGCAGTAACTCCTTTTTTTGGCCCAAGTACGACGTCCAGGACGACGGACCATCAAGACTACGACGGACCATCGCTAAGACCGTCTCCGCTGAGGCAGTATGGCCTCATCCTTGAAAATGTGTGACGGACGATCCAATGGACCATCAAGTTTGCGATGGACCGTCGCTGAGGTAGTGTGGCCTCATCCTGGCCAACGTGCGACAGACGATCCGACGGACCATCGAGTTTGTGACAGACCATCGCTGAGACCGTCACATCGAGGAAGTGTGTTCTTTTTTTGACCGACGTGCGGTAGAGGATCTAAAGGACCGTCAGGCTAGCGATGGACCGTCTCTTTAATCATCGCAGCCCCCGTTCAGTATTTTAAGTCATTTTTAAAAGGGACTTTTTGATCTTTTCCACTCTTTTATCAACCAGATATATTCCAAACTAAGCAAATGACTTCATTCATCATCCAAAACACAAGAGATCTAGGATTTCTCCCTCAATATCAAATCTAAAACCCTTCTCCAAGAAATCCAAGAACTCACCATAGATTCTACAAATTGAGTTGAGATTTAAGTTCCCCAAGTTCAAAGGATGCAAGAACCCTCTCTCAAGAGTAAGAAGTAGAGTTTGAAGCAAGCTTGTTCATCCAATTTCATAATCCAAGGTATGTGGGGTTTTGAACAAGGGTAATCCTTTCATCCTTGTGCCCAAAGGCTTATTTAAACTATAATTTTCTCCAATCTATGAGATTTTACATGATATTGAATTAGGGGTTTTCACCTGTTGTTATTGATTACAATATCTTGATGTTTCCCATGAACTGAAAGTCAAATAGCATGATTTTGCATGTTTTTTTAAGAAATTGAAGTATATGAGTCTGGTGATATTTTGAGACAAATTGTTGTAACTTCCAGATTTCTACACGAATTATGAATCTATATGCTATCTATTATGCATTATGATGAGTTTTAACTTGAGATTGAATTATGAGTCACTAATCCCTACTTGAGACTTGCAATTTTGTGAACTATTGTGCTATAAGCACCCATGATTTGAGTATTTTGAGATTATTAGAAAATGTTTTGATCTAATGGTCATAGAGTTTTGAAATCCACTCTACCACATAAGATTACAGATTTGATTATTGGGTTCTTATGAACCATGAGATTATTTTAAAAGTGGATTTCCATGAGATGAGTGAGATAAACTAAAGGGAGTAGTATTTAGCACCGAGTTAGGTAAGTTACCATGATTTCTTACCCCAGAACTATGTACCACCATAGGTTTGAGATTTTAGGCCTGAGACTGAGATGATTGGGCCTAAGGACGAGATAAGTGATCACTGAGTTGAGGTTATACTCCTTGGCAAGAGTATGGCGCCTCTCCCCAACATAAGGTTTCTTCCTTAGGAGGACAAGACCTTGGAATCCATGTAGCTCGCATGGTTTATGTCGGTTAAGAAAACCTCCCTAAACTAAAGTATTTTCCATTCAGATAGAATATTTTCCCTAAAGCTTTGAGATAAGATATTTTCTAAAGTGAACGAATTGCTTTTGAGTATTTTCCAAAGAAGGAAGTAGTTTTCTCTAGTAATAAGAGTTGATCATCAATTTTTAAACCAAAGTCATATGATTCCGAGTTCCAAGTGTAGTTCAAAAGAGTTATAAGTTCTTGAGCAATAAAGAAGTTTTACTCTCCATGAGATATATACATGAGTTGAAAGTATTGTTTAAATCTTCCATCATCCTATGAGTGATGATAATAAGTGGAGAGCATAGATTTTAAATCCAAAGTATAATGACTCACGAGATTTGTGTTACATGCTTCATTCTACATGATTTATGAGCTTTACATTTTAGACTTTTTCAAGCCATGTGAGTCATTCCTATTTATATGCATGATTTGATTAAAGAGTATTGATATTGTTTTATGTAAATGCATACACCCCCATATACTCATTACATTTCCAAGTGCTGATTCACATATACGTCTATGTGCTACATTGTCTTATAATGTAGGTTCAGGTTCTCAGTCTGAGCCTCATCAGTTATTCTCGAGTACCTTCGTCTACATTTCTACAGGATTGAGTCCTCATAGTTTGAGGACCTATCTTCAAACATTTTAGTTTTCGAGTGTTTATATTATTACTTTCAGTTCAGTTTGAGTCAGTTGGAGACCTGTCCCAATGGCTCTCGAGTTCATGGAGTAGTAGAGGCTTTGTCAAACTAGTTATCAAACTGTGGTTGTATTAAGATTTCCAGTATTTTGGTCGTTTGGACCGAGTATGACCTTTGTATTCCCTTTTATTTGATATGACAGTGCCAGTGTTTTAATTATTTCTTCTTAAATGAGTTATTATGAGAAGTGATAGGCTCAAAGGGTTAGATTGGGGCTACTTGTAGCCCTAAGCACCGTGTAACATCCAGAGAGGTGATTTTGGGTCGTTACAAACTTGGTATCAGAGCCTAAGGTTTTAAAGGAGTCCTAGGGAGTCTGACAAGCCGCGTTGAGTAGAGTCTTGATCATTGGTGTATAGCGCGCCACATCTATGAGCAACAGGCTATACGACGTTTTAGGAAAAAGTTGTTTCTTTCTTTCAGATTCTATCGTGCCTACAGTTGTCCCTCTAATCTAATAATTCGTGCTCTCCTATTTCAGAAAATGCCTTTCCAAAGAGTGAATGCCTACGGAAATGATGATGAGCAACCCTCACCTGTTGATCCATTAAATGAGACTGTGTCTCATGTTGAGTTTTGGGCGGCCTTTCAGGCATTAGCCCAAGCAGTCAACACTAATGTTTGGTCCAATAACTAGGCCACAGTTGTAAATTAGCAGGGAGGTGATGTAGTTGCTTCTAGTATCTGTGATTTTATGCGGATGAATCCGCCAGAGTTTTATGGGTCCAAGGCAGGTGAGGATCCATAGTTGTACCTTGAGGAGGTCAGAAAGATCACGGAGGTGATGCATATTTCTGAGGAATAAAGTATTGAGTTGGCATCTTACAGGTTGAAGGACATAGCTTATGACTGGTTTGTATCGTGGAGAAAGGGTAGAGATGAGGATGCTGCTCCTATGACTTGGCAGGTATTCCAAGATGCATTATTAGACAAATTCTTTCCGCTTGAGATAAGGGAAGCAAAGATTAAGGAGTTTATGAACTTGAGGTAGGGCTCCATGACTGTTAAGGAGTACTGCTTGAAGTTTAACCAGTTGGCCAAGTATGCTCCTGATTTGATTTCTGACACCTGAGCTAGTATGAGCAAGTTTGTGATAGGTGTTTCTGGTTTGGTGCTGAAAGAGTGTAGGACTGTGATACTACATAGACATATGGATCTGTCTAGGTTGATAATGTATACATAGTAGATAGAGACAGATAAGATTAGAGAGAGACAGAGTGAGGGGTAACAAGAGGGCTAGATCTAAGAAACATGAGTATAGTCAGCCAAGGTTCCATGGAGAAAATAGCCCTCAGTTTCAGAGATGTTCGTCTATTCCAGTGCCTTCATCAGCTATTGCTCCCGCGCCTAGAGGCAGAAAAGAGTAAGGGATCTGGTCTTTTATGTCTAGGTCGTAGAACAGTGTTGGTAATAGGCCCCATTATCCTTCTTGTGCTAAGTGTGGTAGGGATCATCCCGGTGAGTGTTTCACAGATTTTAGGGGTTGTTTTGGTTGTGAAAAGCAGGGCCACAGACTTAGAGATTGTCTGCATGCTAGGCAGGGGACCAGAGATGCCCGACCACAGTCTCAAACTACTAGTACACCAGCTCCTATCCCTTGTCCCGCCCCTATTCAGGGCGCTTCATCTAGCACTGCTGGCGATCAACGCTAGAACAGATTCTATGCCTTACCATCCCATTAGGAGCAAGAGGACTCTCCTGATGTTGTTACTGGTATGCTCCGCGTCTTTTGTTTTGATATTTATATGTTGTTGGACTCCGGGTCAAGTCTCTCCTATGTGACCCCACTTGTGGGTGCAAATTTCAAAATGAGTCCCGAAAAGATTCCTGAGCCTTTCCTAGTCTCCACACTAGTAGGGGAGTCAGTTGTTGCTAAAAAAGTGTAAAAAGATTCTTCATAGAGTCATACTTGCTGATTTGATAGAGTTAGACATGGTGGATTTTGACCTTATTCTGGTTATGGATTGGCTTCATTCTTGTTGTGCATCTATAGACTATTGTACACGTGTGGTCAAGTTTCAGTTCCTTGGTGAGCAAGTTTTTGAATGGTCCGAGAGTTTGGTATCTCCCAAGAGTCATTTTATCTCCTATCTCAAAGCTAGAAAGCTAATATCCAAAGGTTGCCTCTATCACCTAGTTAGAGTCAAAGACACTAAGTTCTAGGCTCCAACTATTCAGTCAGTTAATATTGTTAATGAGTTTCCTGATGTTTTTTTGGAAGATCTCCCAGGGGTACCTCCCGATAGAGAGATAGAATTTGGGATTGACCTTCTTCCCGACACTCATCCCATTTCTATTCTGCCATACCGTATGGCACCTGCTGAGCTTAAGGAGTTGAAAGAGAAACTCAATGATCTTTTAGAAAAAGGTTTCATAAGGCCCAGTATTTCTCTTTTGGGCGCACCTATTCTATTCGTCCAGAAGAAAGATGGTTCTTTGCGTATGAGCATTGACTATCGTCAGCTTAACAAGGTCACAGTAAAAAATAAGTATCCTCTTTTGAGAATTGATGACCTATTTGATCAGTTGCAAGGTGCAAGTTATTTCTCCAAGATAGACCTTAGATCTGGCTATCATCAACTTAAAGTGAGGGAATGTGATATTTCAAAGACAGCCTTCCGAACCCGCTATGGTCACTTTGAGTTTCTAGTCATGTCTTTCGGGTTAACCAATGCCCTAGAAGCTTTTATGGACCTCATGAATTGAGTGTTCAAGCAATATCTTGCTATGTTTGTCATAGTATTCATAGATGATATCCTTGTGTACTCCCGTACTGAAAATGACCATGTAGATCACTTTAGAATTGTCTTGCAAACTCTTAGAGGTCACCAGTTGTTCGCCAAATTCAGTAAGTGTGAATTTTGGCTAAGGTTTGTAGCCTTTCTGGGTCATATGATTTTAGCCAAAGGAATTAGAGTTGATCCCCAAAAGATAGAAGTTGTAAGAAATTGGCCTAGACCTATCTCTCCATCTGACATTAAAAGTTTCTTTGGTGTAGCGGGCTACTACCGCCGTTTTGTTGAAGGTTTCTCTTATATTGCATCTCCCATAAACCGGTTGACCTAAAAGAAAGTTAAGTTCTAGTGGTCAGATTCCTGTGAGAAGAGTTTTCAGGAGTTGAAGACTCGACTTACTTCAGCCCTTGTGTTGACTTTGCCTGATGGTACAGATGGTTTTATGGTGTATTGTGATGCCTTTAGAGTTGGTTTGGATTGTGTATTGATGCAAAGAGGTAAGGTTATAACCTATGCCTCTTGGCAGTTAAAGCCGCATGAGAAGAATTACCCAACCCATGATCTTGAGTTAGCTGCTGTGGACTTTGATTTAAAAATATGGAGACACTATCTTTATGGTGTTCATGTTGATGTGTTTACTGATCATAAGAGCCTGCAGTAGGTGTTTACTCAAAGGGAGTTGAATCTTAGGCAGATGAGGTGGTTAGAGTTGTTAAAAGACTATTATATGAGTGTTTTGTATCACCCGGGCAAGGCCAATGTAGTGGAGGATGCCCTTAGCAGATTGTCTATGGGTAGTGTTGCTCATGTAGAGGAAGGTAAGAAAGAGTTAACTCGTGATGTGCATTATCTGGCTAGATTGGGTGTTAGGTTTCTTGATTCAGCTGAGGGAAGTACTTTGGTGCAAAGTAGTTCCGAATCCTCTTTAGTTTCAGAAGTGAAGGAGAAGCAAGATAGATATCCTAGTTTGGTGGGACTGAAGGAGGCAATTAAGGACCAAATGGTAGAGATTTTCTCCCAAGGGGGAGATTGCGTGTTGAGATTGCAGGGTTGATTGTGCGTTCCGTGAGTTGATGATCTGAGGCAGAGGATTATGGCTGAAGTGCATGGCGCATGGGATTCTATTCATCTCGGCACTACCAAGATATTCCGCGACTTGTAGGAAATCTATTGGTGGAATGGTATCATGAAGGATATAGCTGAGTTTGTCGCAAAGTGTGCAACGTGACAATAGGTTAAGGTAGAGAACCAAGGACCTAATGTTGTGATGCAAGAGTTTGGTATACCCACTTGGAAGTGGGAGGTGGTGAATATGGACTTTGTGACTGGTTTACCTCTTTTGCGTCATCATCATAATTCTATTTGGGGTGTTGTATACCGGCTGACTAAGTCCACGCACTTCTTGCCCATGCATACATCTTATACAGTTGAGGATTATGCTAGATTGCATATCCGGGAGTTAGTCAGGCTGCACAGAGTTCCCTCGTCTATCATTTCAGATAGGGTTACTCAATTTACTTCTCAGTTTTGGAGGGCGTTTCAGTAGGGTTTTGGTACCTAAATTCTTTTGAGTTTCGCTTTTTATCCACAGAAAGATAGTCAGGCTGAGAGGACTATTCATACCCTAGAAGATATGTTGAAGGCGTGTGATCTTGATTTCAAAGGTATTTGGGATGAGCATTTGCCATTGATAATGTTTGCATATAATAATAGCTACCATGCTAGCATCGAGATGGCACCATTTGAGATCTTGTATGGTAGAAGATGTAGATCACCCATTGGTTGGTTTGAAGTGGGTGAAGCTGCCGTGATTGGGCCTGATGCAGTGTTTGAATCTATGGAGAAAGTTAAGTTGATTAGGGAGAGATTGAAGACAGTTCAGAGTCGTCAAAAGTCATATGCCGTTGTGAGGAGAAGAGATCTTGAGTTTGAAGTGGGTAATTTGGTGTACTTGTAGATTTCACCTATGAAAGAGGTTAAGAGGTTTGGTAAAAAGGGAAAGCTTAGTCCCCGTTATGTTGGCCCGTATAGAGTCTAGAGCCGTGTTGGTAAAGTATCCTATGAGGTTGAGTTGCCCACAGAGTTGTCAGCCGTTCATCCTATTTTTAATGTCTCCATGACAGGTGTTTATGGTTGGGTGCTAAAAGAGTGTAGGACTGCGATGCTACATAGGGATATGGATTTGTCTAGGTTGATGATGCGTGCACAATAGATAGAGATGGATTAGATTAGAGATAGAGATAGAGTAAGGGGTAACAAGAGGGCTAGATCTGAGCAGCATGAGTATAGTCAGCCTAGGTTCCATGGAGAGAACTGCCCTCAGTTTCAGAGGCGTCCTTCTATTCCTGTGCCTTCATCAGCTAGTGCTCCCGCGCCTAGAGGCAGGCAGGAGAAAAAGACCAGGTCTTTTATGTCTAGGTCATAGAACAGTGTTGGTAATAGGTCCCGTTATCCTCTTTGTGCTAAGTGTGGTAGGGATCATCTCGGTGAGTGTTTCGCAGATTTTAGGGGTTGTTTTGGTTGTGAAAAGTAGGGCCACAAACTTAGAGATTGTCTGTATGCTAGGCAGGGGGACCAGAGATGCCCGACTTCAGGAACAAACTACTAGTACACCAGCTCTTATCCCTCGTCTCGCCCCTGTTCAGGGCGCTTCTTCTAGCACTGCTGGCGATCAGCGCCAGAACAAATTCTATGCCTTACTATCCCATCAGGAGCAGGAGGACTCTCCCTATGTTGTTACTGGTATGCTCTGCGTCTTTTGTTTTAATGTTTATGTGTTGTTGGACTCCGGGTCAAGTCTCTCTTATGTGACCCCACTTGTGGCTGCGAATTTAAAAATGAGTCCCAAATAGACTCCTGAGCCTTTCCTAGTCTCCACACCAGTAGGGGAGTTAGTTGTTGCTAAATAAGTGTACAGAGATTGTCCTGTTACTGTTCTTCATAGATTCATACTTGCTGATTTGATAGAGTTAGACATGGTGGATTTTGACCTTATTCTGGGTATGGATTGACTTCATTCTTGTTATGCATCTATAGACTGTCGTACCCGTGTGGTCAAGTTTCAGTTCCCTGATGAGACAGTTTTTGAGTGGTCCAGGAGTTTGATATCTCCCAAGAGTTATTTTATCTCCTAACTCAAATCCAGAAAGCTAATATCTAAAGGTTGCCTCTATCACCTAGTTTGAGTCAAAGACACTAAGTTCGAGGCTCCAACTATTCAGTCAGTCAATATTGTTAATGAGTTTCCTAATTTTTTTTGGAAGATCTCCCAGGGGTACCTCCCAATAGAGAGATAAAATTGGGATTGACCTTCTTCCCGACACTTATCCCATTTTTATTCCGCCATACCGTATGGAACCTACTGAGCTTAAGGTGTTGAAAGAGCAACTCAAAGATCTTTTAGACAAAGGTTTCATAAGGCCCAGTATTTCTTCTTGGGGCGCACCTATTCTATTCGTGCGGAAGAAAGATGGTTCTTTGCATATGTGCATTGACTATCATCAGCTTAACAAAGTCACAGTAAAAAATTAGTATCCTATTCGGAGAATTGATGACCTATTTGATCAGTTGAAAGGTGCAAGTTATTTCTCCAAGATAAACCTTAGATCCAGTTATCATCAACTTAAAGTGAGGGAATGTGATATTCCAAAGACAGCCTTCCAAACCCGCTATGGTCACTTTGAGTTTCTAGTCATGTCTTTCGGACTAACCAATGCCCCAACAACTTTTATGGACCTCATGAATGGGTAATAATGGTTCACCAGAACTTCGAGTATTTGGCATGCACTGAACAAAACCTGCGGAAAACAAAAACAACAACCAAAAGTAAAGTACGAGAATCTTTGACCAAAGGGTCTAGTAACTATCACAAACTTAGTTGACAACCGTATTCCCCGGCAACGGCGCCAATTTTTGATAACGCTCAAACTACAGCTCTCGTAAGAGTGTAAGCGGTTGTTGTCAAATATATAACCCAACTGGGTTGGGTATCGATCCCACAGAGAATAGCCGGTCACTAAGTAAGCAAAGATTATTAGACTTTTGGTGCAAGTCTCGAAAAAGGGGGGATTTTGTAGCGTGCAATAATGTAACAAAATAGTAGAGTAAAAACGGAAAATAGCAAAGTAAAAAGAAAGAATGTTTAGTAAGATGTTTAACCAATGAGAATTGAGAGTTGGGGTTATATCCACCTTATGAGTTATACGTCTCTATTGGCTATGAGTTATGCGGAATTCAGACATACATGTGCTTATAGAGAATTGTATTCTATGGTAAATTCAGGCGTCTTTCGATCATCAAGGATTATTTCACTTTAACTCTTTCGAGCTTAAAGCGTATCTAACGGTACAAATTCTCCAAGAGGTTAATCCAGTTACGGCACTAACTTTTTAACAGGGCTTGGTACCCTATTACCTTGACATTATCTCTTTTCCAGACATATAACTTTTTTTTCGAACAAGTTAATGCTATACTGGCGTATTCTATGTGTTTGCAACCACAAGAATTTAGATTAAGATGAAGAGAGTAATGATATACGCAGCATACGTGTCAAGAATTCACAAAATCATAGCAATAGATAGTATCTCATAAGGCTTCCATAACCCTAATAGAGAAGTTTAGCTACACATGAGTGCAACGGAAAACACAATAGACATTATCATCATAAAAATCTCACGTGAATTCCTTGCAAATAGCTTTTCTCTTGTTGTAAAAATTAAAAGTCGAATATATGAAAAATAATGTCAACAATGAATTAATGAAGAAAAAGGGGAAGGATAGAATAGGGATGAGGGTGGTGGAGAATTGTTTTGATGGATGGATGGATGGTGGATGGATGGGAATAATAAAAATCTCCAGCAAAATAGGGTATTTATAACACCCATATCCTATTCCTACTAAGCTACTGCATTACTTATCCTAGTCCTACTAGGTTACTGCATCATTATCCTAATCCCACTAAGTTACTGCTGATCCCCAAAGTCTTTAGAAATGCTGTTTTTGCCCGGGACAGGTTTTCCATGCGTCACTTTTAGTCCCTAGGCGTCCAAGCTCTCCTTTCCTTCTTTCGTGAAGCTTCCTTGGGCGTCAAGTTATCCATAAAATGCTGAAATCTTCATCATTTATACCTGCAAACTTGCTAATCACGTTTGTTAGCTCACTTACAGGAAAAAGGACTAAAAGTGCATGAATTATATATTTTGTCCTCAAAACTTAGCTAAAATATGGGTAAATTATAGTACTTTAGGCGTGTAAATACGCCTATCATCAACACCCCACACTTAAAGCTTTGTTCGTCCTCGAAAAAAATATCATGTCCATCTAAACATCTACTTAGGGTTTCACAGTAACAGCATAAAATATTCATCAAGACAGGTACAACAATTATTAACAAAGAGTAGTTTTCTAATCACTTCTAGAAACAATTCAACCTCTAATATAGACTCGTGATGATGGTTAATTCGTATCCACAAGTTAAGCCACAAAGAATCATACAAGACTACCCAAAACTCATCAACCATGTGTGTCTCACATAAGATATTACCCATAATCACTCTCAAATATTGCATTTTTCAGAACATGGGTATAAGATTATCCTTGCTCTCACTCTCACAAAGAATTCATATGTTGCAACTGATGACCATAGGCTTGCCCTTAGTGTAATGCTATACTAATATCAGAATGCTAAGCTTAGGATCAAATAGGTCTTTTACAGGTTGTAATGTAGGCTAAGGGACGGGTAGGACTATTTTGGCCAGAAATAGTGACTATGTTCCTAAGCGCTTTAATACATCACATTATGCCATTAACACTCTCTTTTAATCAACCCTGCTACCTTTCTTTCATCTATCACCTCTTTTCACCTATTTTGTCATTCAAGCATAACTATCTTTTTATTTAATCATAAACATAATTTATCTTTTTGTTTTTCTATTTCTTTTTCTTTTCTTTTTTTTTTTTTTTTATAACACACCTCTATGATAGCCACTTTTTTTTTCTTTTCATAACAAATTCAAGTACCAATTCACTTTAAGGCATCACTCTCACCCAATTTCCTCTTATTTTGTCACATGACTTCACAACTTAAAGCACTTAGGAATTTGGATCAAATTATGGTCTTGAAAAAAAATGGATTCGGCTTACATATGAGGCTGTCAAAGAAAATGGCTAAAGGCTCAAAGGGGGTTAACTAAGATAATGTCCATGGGTAGGTAAAACGAAGGTAAACAATTACAGGTTGCCAAAGAAATGCCTAAATCATCTCCTAAACTCACACTCTTTATTTCGCTTTACACACACACCAGGCAAGTTCTAGCATCAGTCACAAACAGAGAATATACTATCATCTCACACACACAAGGCACATGGTCAACTTTATTGGGAGTATTATAGACTCTTGACCCTAACAGATGAATGAATTAAACCACACAATTATCACACAGTGAGTCACGCTTAGAGCCTAAATGTCTCAATAGTAATGATTTTAGCACAAACTCTTGTCATAACACCATGCCGCCTATCAGAACAATTTCATGCATCAAAATCTAATAAATTTAAAATTTAAACTAACTAATTACGACTAATTAAAACAAACGAGAACTAGAATAAATGCAAATGTAGACAAAGAAGTATAGCATACAAATACCAGCACCCCACACTTAGACGGGACACACTGCCCTCAGTGGAAAATAAATATGGAAAACCTGATTAGTCGGACTCCTCTTCTATGTCTGGGGTCATACCCCCTGTGTCGGAATCATCATCAGAGTCGTCATCCTCAGAGTTTCCTCAAATTGTACCCCACTTGATCCAAAAGTGCGTTGAGGTATTTGTAGCGAGGAGGATTCATCTTGCTCTTTTCTTCCCCTTTTCTGGCCTTTTTGTGAAGTGGTTGCTTTATCTTTGCCTTGTCTTGCTTTGGGTGCCATTGTACCTGAGATTAAAACAATAGTCATGTTAGCATCATATCGGTGGATACAATCAATAAACAAGCAGTAGTGGCACCACCCCACACTTATTTGTTGGCACAAACTAGTGGAGTGAAAGTTGTCGATTACTCAGACTTCATCGATATACGTTTTAGGCATTAAATTCCAACAATATAATCAGTGCAGTCATACTTCTTGAAATCTTGGCAATACTTTCATGTTTGATATATCAAGACTACTACATAGAGATTGAATCAAGGTATAGCATCTAGAAATAATCACAACCTCACAAGTTGGTAGTTTAACCATGATTCTCATCTCGATGAACAAGTCATTCCAACATGTAAGCTTTCTATTTAAAAGATTATGCAATTTTCGTGCCCATGTCAATTCCGCAAAAGTATGACAGTGTATGAAAATCAAAGACAAGTTGGAAACAAGTTAAAATTATCCTTACGTATTCTTTCACTCACTTAGTAGTATCACAACAAATCAACCATATTCAAATCACCAACACTACTTCAAGATCTAACAATTGTAGGCGTAGTATTGTAGTACTTACGGAATATAAAAGAAGAACAAAGAAGTACTTACTTGGTTGATGCCTTTGGAAGATGTTCTTGTGAAGTAAAAGAGCAAAAGGAAAATTTTTGAGAGAATTTGGAGAGGTAGGCGGCGCTTTTCTTAGGTTTACAATGTATTTTTGGTCTAAGACTAAGTTTCTTATTTATAGGGCAAGCTTGGGTCGGGTTTTGATCCATTTAAAATCGGATTTGGAGACCAAAAGTGACCATAGGCGGCGCCTTTTGCTTTGCCTATGCTTGGCATAGGCGGTGTCTTTTGCAAAGCATTGTTGAGCATAGGCGACGCCTATGCCATGACATTGGTAGGCATAGGAGGTGCCTATGCCATGGCACATGAGATTCAGAGGCAAAATGCTTTTGCATAGGCGGCGCCTATGCTATGGCACACTTAGGCATGGGCGGCGCCTATGCTATGGCACACTAGATTCCGAGAGCTTAGGCCATAGTATAGGCCTTGCCTTGTTCGTGGCCTAGATTTACATAGGCCTTGCCTTGTTCTTTGCCTATATTTTCATAGGCAATTCCCAACCCATAGCCTTTTGCTTTTTCAATCCTAACTTACCACCTTGAACATGCAATTCTTCCAAATCAAGATTTGAACTCAATCTCCTCCTTTATACCTCTTGCACCTACATTTACTAAAAAACAACAAAAACGATTAGAACGATGGGTTGCCTCCCATCAAGCGCCTTAGTTTTGGTCGTGGCTCGACAAAATCTTAAGAAAACAAAACAATTAAAAACGATGGGTTGCCTCCCACCAAGCGCTTGATTTATTGTCGCGGCACGACATAGCTATCTCGATTACTTAGACTTCATCGAGATAGATGGGGCATCGTTTTCTAAATGGATTCAGACGACGCTGATGCTTACTTGTAGGCATGCAATCTTCTTTGATATGACTCTTGTGCATACATATCCCAGGAGGGATACCAATTATATCATCAATAGTCCAACCCATAGCTCTCTTGTATCTCTTCAGAGCAGAGATGAGAGCCTCTACGTGCTGTTCACTTAAATCATCTGTCACACTCACCGGAAGTGTATTTCTACTTCCCAAGCATGCATACCTTAGATAATTGGGGAGCTTTTTCGATTCTATCACTGGGGGCTCTTCAATGGAAGTCTTCGCTGTTGGTGACGGTTGATTCTTAAGATCAAGGTCCGGCTGTTTAGGAGTATGAGAATAGGACCCTATTTCTGTTAGAGCACACATAGTTTCTTCATAATCTTCATCATTCTTATGCTCAACATTCAACAACGCAACAGACAATGGCTCAACAGTAAGCTGCTTCTCTACAGATAATGCTTTCTTATCCTCATAATGAACATCAGCTACGGAGAACACATTCATATCGCTGGGCTGCTTCATTGCTTTGCATATATCAAAGCGGACCACTTCGTCATTCAACCGAAATAAAAGCTCATTAGCTCTCATGTCAATAAGCACACTTCCAGTTGCAAGGAAAGGACGTCCCAAGATTATGGGAACTTCAAAATCCACCTCGCAATCCAAAATCACAAAGTCTGCAGGAAAAATGAAGGTAGACACCTTCACCAACACATCATTCAAGATACCCACAGGTCATTTTACCGACCTATCTGCCATCACGAGCCGCATATTGGTTGGTGTAGGGTCGCCCAACCCCAACTTTCTGTAGACAGATAGTGGCATCAAATTGATGCTAGCTCCCAAATCGCACAATGCCTTAGCAAAATTCATAGATCCAACCGTGCAAGGAATAGTGAAAGCACCAGGGTCTGCCTTCTTTTGTACTAAGGACCTTGTGGAAATTGCACTGCAATGATGAATATTATCTGCCGGCTCATAGCTTACTGCCCGCTTCTTTGTTAAAAGGTCCTTCATGAATTTAGCGTATCCGGGCATCTGCTCTAGCGCTTCCACCAAAGGAACATTAATAGTCAGCTGCTTCAACATAGTCATGAATTTACTGAACCTGGTATCATCAGCTTTCTTCTTCAGTCTCTGCGGAAAAGGTGGTGGTGGAAGGGGAATTGTTTTCTCCACCACTTCCTTTTTATCTTGCTTCTGATTATCAACCTTTTCAGGAGTGTCATCAGCCTTCTTCTTCAGTCTCTGAGGAAAAGGTGGTGGTGGAAGGGGAATATTTTTCTCCACCACTTTCTTTTTACCTTGCTTCCAACTATTAATCTTTTCAGGCTGCAGACGTCTAGGGGTGACGTCATGAACACTCTCTTCAGCTTCTTTGGCCTCTTCACATTCTGCATCAATAACATTATCCGCTATATCATCAACCACCTGCTTGTCCTTGGATGGATTTTCCAACACTTTACCACTCCGGGTAGTAATAGCCATGCATGATCCGTCGTTCCTTGGGTTTTGCACCGTATCGCTGGGTAGTGTTCCAGCCTTTCTTTGGTTGAATATCACAGATAATTGACTTAATTGTTGCTCCAGCTATTTTACTGAAGTGGAATGCGAGTCAACCAATTGCTTCATTGAGGACAGATCATTTATTACCTCAGTTACTCCTGTGCTGGTTGCCTCTACTCCTTTCAGCAGCTTAGCCATCATATCTTCCATGGACATATTTCCAGAACCAGATGCAGCGGCGTCACGTCTTCCAGGAGGAACATACAAACCACTCCTGTCGGTATTGTTTTTCCAACTACCTTGATCGCGGTCCTTGTATCCAGATTTATCATAATAGATCCGACCTTGGTTTCCTTGGGCATTGCCTCGGAAACCCCCCTAATTATTCAAGTAGTTGGCTTCTTCCTCGGAATCGGATTCGTCTCTTCTTTTTGACGCAACTGCTTTGACTTTTTCGATCTTCCCTGATAATAAATGCTTGGTAAGAAGATCCATCTGTGTTTTCATGAGCGCCATATCTTGATCATGTTCCTCTTGTCTACGCCTCTGCTCTGCAGTCATGCCAACAGATACGGTAGAACTTGCTACCTCAGAATCCCTGGTATGCCAAGCTCTACTCTGCTTTGTCATACGATCTAGCATATCACTTGCCTCAAGAAAAGTAAGGTCCATGAATGACCCACCTACAGCATTATCAACCACTGGCTTAGTCACTGAGTTCAAAGCCCTGTATAATATCTCCATCAAGTGGATGTTGGTCATCTGATGATTTGGGCACCGCATAAGCTTCTTCTTGAACCTCTCCCATGTTTCGTGAAGAGCTTCAGTTGGAAGCTGTTGAAAATTACTGATCTCATCTCTCAACTGTGCTCTCTTGGATGGCAAAAAGAATCTTTCTAGGAAAGCATCTTTTATTTGCCTCCAATTAGTAATAGAATCAGGAGTCAGCCCATTCAACCATAGAGTTGCCTCCCCAGATAGAGACAATGGAAATAAGCGCAGCCGAATTGCATTCTGTCCAACGCCTGGATTGTCGAATGACTTGCATGTTGTGATGAAGTTGATCAGATGCATATTCGGATCATCGCCTGCAAGTCCACCAAATAATCCCTTGAGCTGCAATAGTTGAATCATGGTGCTGGTGATATTGAACTTTGCTCCAGGTGCCAAGGGCGGAAGAATAATAGCTCCTGTAGCACCAGCTCCATCCAGCTCGTCATCATCATCATCAAAAGGAGCCTGCACAGCTCGGTGGTCAGGTCTCATTCTAGCTTGACGATCTCTCCTATGCATAGATGCCGCCACCTCATCAGTATGCCTAGGATTCAGTAGCTCCTCATCACCCAGGTCCTCATCATCAGGATTTGTTGCACGACCTGGGTTATCAATATTCTGTTGATGCACTTGAGCAGCTGCCAGTGCAGCTAGTCTAGCCTGCTCCTGTTGAGCCGCCCTTCTGTCAATGTCACATTGTGCATCCATTCTGCCAATAAGTTGCGGTTCAGGGTTTATGGGTAATAATGGTTGACCAGAACTTTGAGTATTTGGCATGCACTGAACAAAACCTGCAGAAAACAAAAACAACAACCAAAAGTAAAGTACGAGAATCTTTGACCAAAGGGTCTAGTAACTATCACAAACTTAGTTGACAACCGTATTCCCCGGCAACGACGCCAATTTTTGATAAGGCTCAAACTACAGATCTCATAAGAGTGTAAGCGGTCGTTGTCAAATATATAACCCAACTGGGTTGGGTATCGATCCCACAGAGAATAGCCGGTCACTAAGTAAGCAAAGATTATTAGACTTTTGGTGCAAGTCTCGAAAAAGGGGGGATTTTGTAGCGTGCAATAATGTAACAAAATAGTAGAGTAAAAACGGAAAATAGCAAAGTAAAAAGAAAGAATGTTTAGTAAGATGTTTAACCAATGAGAATTGAGAGTTGGGGTTATATCCACCTTATGAGTTATACGTCTCTATTGGCTATGAGTTATGCGGAATTCAGACATGCATGTGCTTATAGAGAATTGTATTCTATGGTAAATTCAGGCGTCTTTCAACCATCAAGGATTATTTCACTTTAACTCTTTCGAGCTTAAAGCGTATCTAACGGTACAAATTCTCCAAGAGGTTAATCCAGTTACGGCACTAACTTTTTAACAGGGCTTGGTGCCCTATTACCTTGACATTATCTCTTTTCCAGACATATAACTTTTTTTTCGAACAAGTTAATGCTATACTGGTGTATTCTATGTGTTTGCAACCACAAGAATTTAGATTAAGATGAAGAGAGTAATGATATAAGCAGCATACGTGTCAAGAATTCACAAAATCATAGCAATATATAGTATCTCATAAGGCTTCCATAACCCCAACAGAGAAGTTTAGCTACGCATGAGTGCAACGGAAAACACAATAGACATTATCATCATAAAAATCTCACGTGAATTCCTTGCAAATAGCTTTTCTCTTGTTGTAAAAATTAAAAGTCGAATATATGAAAAATAATGTCAACAATGAATTAATGAAGAAAAAGGGGAAGGATAGAATAGGGATGAGGGTGGTGGAGAATTGTTTTGATGGATGGATGGATGGTGGATGGATGGGAATAATAAAAATCTCCAGCAAAATAGGGTATTTATAACACCCATATCCTATTCCTACTAAGCTACTGCATTACTTATCCTAGTCCTACTAGGTTACTGCATCATTATCCTAATCCTACTAAGTTACTGCTGATCCCCAAAGTCTTTAGAAATGCTATTTTTGCCCGGGACAGGTTTTCCATGTGTCACTTTTAGTCCCTAGGCGTCCAAGCTCTCCTTTCCTTCTTTCGTGAAGCTTCCTTGGGCGTCAAGTTATCCATAAAATGCTGAAATCTTCATCATTTATACCTGAAAACTTGCTAATCATGTTTGTTAGCTCACTTACAGGAAAAAGGACTAAAAGTGCATGAATTATATATTTTGTCCTCAAAACTTAGCTAAAATATGGGTAAATTATAGTACTTTAGGCATGTAAATACGCCTATCATCAAGGGTAGATTGTGTGTTCCGTGTGTTGATGATCTGAGGCAGAGGATTATGGTTGAAGTGCATGGCGCACGGCGCACGGTATTCTATTCATCCCCGCACTACCAAGATGTACCGCTACATGTGGGAAATCTATTGGTGGAATGGTATGAAGAAGGATATAGCTGAGTTTGTAGCAAAGTGTGCAATGTGCCAACAGGTTAAGGTAGAGCACCAAAGACCTGGTGGTGTGATACAAGAGTTTGGTATACCCACTTGGAAGTGGGAGGTGGTGAATATGGACTTTATGAATGGGTTACCTCTTTCGCGTCTTCATCATAATTCTATTTGGGTTGTTGTAGACAGGCTAACTAAGTTCGCGCACTTCTTGCCCGTACATACATCTTATACAATTGAGGATTATGCTAGATTGTATGTTTGGGAGTTAGTCAGGCTGCACGGAGTTCCCTCATCTATCATTTCGGATAGGGGTACTCAATTTGCTTCTCAGTTTTGGAGGGCGTTTCAGCAGGGTCTTGGTACCCAAGTTCTTTTGAGTTCTTCTTTTCATCCGTAGAAAAATGGTCAGGCTGAGAGAACCATTCATACCCTAGAAGATATGTTGAGGACGTATGTTCTTGATTTCAAAGGTAGTTGGGATGCGCATTTGCCATTGATAGAGTTTGCATATAACAATAGTTACCATGATAGCATCGAGATGGCACCATTTGAGGCCTTGTATTGTAGAAGATGTAGATCACCCATAGGTTGGTTTGAAGTGGGTAAAGCTGTTACGATTGGGCCTGATGCAGTGTTTGAAGCTATGGAGAAAGTTAAGTTGATTAGGGAGAGATTGAAGACAGCTCAGAGTCGTTAAAAGTCATATGCCGATGTGAGGAGAAGAGATCTTGAGTTTGAAGTGGGTGATTTAGTGTACTTGAAGATTTCACCCATGAAAGAGGTGAAGAGGTTTGGTAAAACGGGAAAGCTTAGTCCCCGTTATGTTAGCCCGTATAGAGTCTACAGCCGTGCTGGTAAAGTAGCCTATGAGGTTGAGTTGCCTGCAAAGTTGTCAGTTGTTTATCCTATTTTTCATGTCTCAATGCTTAAGAAGCATTTTGGTGATTCCATTGTGGTAGATCCTTCAGAGAGTGCTGATATTCAAATCCCCAAGTTGGAATCTGTATCTGGTTTTCAAGCAACTACGCTAGTATGGGGTTGAAATTCATAAAATTGAATTGAATTATGGAATCATGTTGTATTAATTTGATATGATGCCTAAGCCCTAAGTTATGCATACTAGGTGTTTAATAAAATGCCTAAAAGAATAATACTTGTGCATTTTGAATCAATAGAACCTAAATGATGAATTCATGTTACCCTTATATTCAAATATGACCTCCATACGATTGTTGTGTATTGTAGTTGCTTGATGAAATGTTCATGATATTAGAAGCAGCCCTTGTACTCCAGAACTACGTAGCCAGCGTAGGTTGAGACATCAAACCTGCTAGATGAGGGTAGATAAGGTGGCTTAACCTGTTAGATAAGGGTCCCACCATTCTCTTTAGAGTACCTGTTAGATAAGGGTCACTCACAACTTGTCCTTACTAGTGGCATGGTATTGGCACCCTTCCAATTAGGGTTACAGATTGGACCCCGACCTAGCTCTAGTAGCTTATTAGGGGCATGTCGATTAGATAACTACTTCCCACAGTCTCAGTCTCAGTAAAAGAACTCAAATAGTTCTTCAGAATTAGGACTATCAGGCACAGAAACTCAGTTAATACGAAATTCATTTTATCAGTATTCAAATTTAGTAGTATCATGATTTCAGTTATAGTTACGTATTCACGCATGTATTCTCACATTCATGTTACTCAGTCAGTTAGTATAGTTCATGCATATGAACCTTTACATTCAGCTTACCTCACTTGCGTACCAGTACATTCTCACGTACTGATGCATACTTTTCTTTTGCGCTATGGTGTCTTATACCATAGGTTTAGAAGTATGAGCTCCAGAGCATCTTTAGTAGATTTGCCGTTCAGCAAATAGACTAGCAGTGAGTCCTCATCATTCGAGGATGTTATTAATTGATTATTTCATTCTATCAGTACTTAGTTATTTCAACAGTTGGAGTTAGTTGGGGGACATGTCCTATCAACTCCCTATTTAGATAGTTTGGAGGCTTTAAACTATCATGTACAGACAGTTATTTCAATTATTTTGGTATTAATATACCATATTTTCAGATGTTATATTTTATCAGATATTTGAACCTTATGGCCTTTTAGCCTTTTATTCTGCATTCATACAATATATTATGCAGTTCTTATGTACAGATATCAGTCATGGGTTAGCTTGTGGTTCTTCGAGGTCATGATCACCTTGTGGCATTCCTGGTGTCAGATTTGGGGCGTTACAAACTTAGTATCAGAGCCTAAGGTTCAATATAGTCCTAGGAAGTCTGAAAGCTACATCTAGTAGAGTCTTGTGCATAGGTGTGTTACACGCCACATTTATGTCCAAGAGGCTATGAGATATTTCAGGAACATTTTCCCTTCTTTCAGTATTCATGTCGTGCTAATGATCATGAGCTCAAATTTAACTCTCAGTCTAATCCTTTATCCTTCTTCATTTACAGAACATGCCTTCCAAATGAAGAAACAGAAATCAGTCAGCCCCTCAGCCCGTTCAGGCAGATCCCCTGGACGAACACGTTTCTCATGCAGAGTTCACAGCTGCATTCACCACTCTTGATAACTCAGTTGTTGCTCAGAACGAATGACCAGCTGTCGTTACAACCAATCCAGTGGCCAATTCAGCTGCAGCCAGGATTCGGGACTTCACCCGAATGAATCCTCCATCCTTTTTGGGTCTAAGATAGACGTGGACCCTCAGGAATTCCTTGATCAAGTTTAGAAGGTTACGAATATCATGGGAGTGTTAACTGTTGAGAGTGATGATATAGATGCATATCAGTTGCAAGATGTGGCTCACACATGGTTCAAATAGTGGAAAGCAGAGAGGGTTATAGATGCAGGGCCTATTGAGTGGGAGGAGTTTTCCACTGCCTTCTTAAATAGATTCTTCCCCTATTGCTGAGAGAAGCTAAGGTGTCAGAGTTTATCAACCTCAGGCAAGGCAATATGAAGGTGAAAGGGTATTCTCTTAAGTTTACTCAACTAGCTAGATACGCTCCTCATGTAGTGGAAGACAGCAAGACCAAGATGAGTAAGTTTGTTTTTGGGGTGAATGATAATGTGGTAAATGAGTGCAGATCTGCAATGCTGATTAGTGAGATGGACATAGCCAGGCTTATGATCTATGCTCAACTGATAGAAGAGCAAAATATTAAGATGAGAGAGAAGCAGAATAAGAGAGTAAGGACAGGTAGTTTCAACTTTGCTCAGCCTAAGTTGGAAGGAGGGAATCGTTCTCTGTTCTTTCCTAAGTTATCCGTTCCAGCTCCTTCCTCAGCCAATGCTCCAGCTCCTAAGTTCAGGGATGGTAATAGAGATAGGGCGCCAGGATCTAAGTCTCAGGGAAGTGTTAGCAGTGCCCACAACCATCCTCTTTATCAGATATACGGCAATCACCATCAGGGTACTTGCAGAGCTGGTAGTGATGTTTTTTTCGGATGTGGTAAGCCAGGCCACAGAGTTAGAGATTATCCCTAGCCATGTCCTTAGGGTCAGCATAACCGTTCCTCAACTCAGTCCGGTCTTCCGAATCAGTAGGGTGCCACCTCCAGTGCTACTAGTGGGCAACGCCCAAACAGACTTTATGCTCTTCAGTCCCGACAGGATCAGGAAAATTCTCCTGATGTGGTCATTGGTAAGTTATAGATCTTTCATGTACATGTTTATGATTTGCTAGATCCAGGAGCTTCCTTGTCATTTGTTACTCCTTACATAGCAGTTGATTTCGGAGTCAGTCCCGAAATTCTAGTAGAGCCCTTCTCAGTCTCTACCCCAGTGGGTAAAACCATCATAGCCTGACGGGTATACAGGAACTGTCCGATTATGATATTTCAGAAAGTCACTTCAGCAGACTTAGTCAAATTAGAGATGACTGATTTTGATGTCATTCTCGGCATGGATTGGCTTCATTCCTGCTATGCCATAGTTGACTGTAGAAACAGAGTTGTCCTGTTTTAGTTTCCAAATAAACCTGTCCTAGAGTGGAAGGGTAGTACTTCAGCTTTCAGAGGTCAGCTTGTTTCCTACCTTCGGGTACAAAAAATAATATCTAAGGGATGTGTCTATCATCTTGTTCGAGTTAAGGACACTAGTTCTGAAACTCCCAGTCTTAAATCAGTCCTAGTAGTGAATGAATATTTAGATGTCTTTCCCGAAGATCTTTCTAGAATTTCTCCCGAAAGGGAAATAGACTTTGGTATTGATCTTCTTCCAGATACTCAGCCTATATCTATTCCGCCATACAGAATGGCACCAGCAGAACTCAGAGAATTGAAAGAACAGTTGAAGGATCTCTTAGATAAGGGATTCATCAGACCCAGTGTGTCCCCGTGGGGTGCACCAGTCTAATTCGTGCGAAGGAAAGACGGTTCTCTCAGAATTTGTATCGATTACTGTCAACTAAATAAATTCACGATCAAGAACAACTATCCTCTTCCCATAATTGATGACTTATTTGACCAACTTTAGGGTGCCGGTTATTTCTCTATGATAGACCTCAGATCAAGCTACCATCAGCTCAAAGTCAAAGAATGTAACATTCTAAAAATAGCCTTCCGTACTCGGTATGGTCACTTTGAATTCTTAGTCATGTACTTTGGGATTACCAATGACCCAACAACCTTCATGGACTTGATGAACCGTGTGTTGAAGCAGTACTTGGACATGTTCGTCATAGTCTTCATAGATGATATTCTTGTCTATTCCCTTAGTGAGCAGGATCATGCAGAATATCACAGAGTAGTAGTGCAAACTCTCAGAAATCATCAGTCGTTCACCAAATTTAGTAAGTGCAAATTTTGGCTATGGTCAGTAGCATTCCTTGGTCATATCATTTTCGGTGATAGCATTAAAGTTGATCCTCAAAAGACTAAAGCGGTAAGAAACTGGCCTCGCCCTGTCTCTCCATCAGATATCAGGAGTTTCTTGGGTTTGGATGGCTATTACAGATGGATTGTTGATGAATTTTCATCTATTTCATCCCCTATGTCCAGATTAACTCAAAATAAAGTCAAGTTTCAGTGGTCAGATCCTTGCGAGAAGAGTTTTCAGGAGATGAAGACTCGACTCACCTCAGCTCCAGTTTTGGCTCTTCCAGACAATTTAGATGGGTTCGTAGTGTACTGTGATGCATCCATAGTAGGTTTGGATTTTGTACTCATGCAGCATGGTAAGGTCATAGCGTACGTCTCCAGACAACTTAAGCCACATGAGAAGAATTATCCGATTCATGATCTTAAGTTACCAGCCGTAGTTTTTACCTTAAAGATTTGTAGGTATTACTTGTATGGCGTTCATGTAGATGTGTTCACAGATCATAAAATCCTTTAGTAGATATTCTCTCAGAAAGATCTCAATCTTCGTTAGATAAGGTGGTTAGAGCTCTTGAAAGATTACTACATGAGTGTCCTTTATCATCCTGGCAAGGCCGATATAGTGGCCGACGCTCTCAGTAGACTGTCTATGGGTAGTTTTGCTCATGTTGAGGTCAGTAAGAAGAATCTAGCTTAGGAAGTCCATCAGCTTTCCAGACTAGATGTCTGCCTAGTTGATTTAAAAGAGGGTAATATATGGGTTCAGAGTAGTTCAGAATCATCTCTAGTTTCCGAGGTGAAAGAAAGCAAGATAGAGATCCAGTCTAGTCAAGTTGAAAGAGTCAGTCAAGGATCAGAAAGTAGAGGTTTTCTCCCAAGGTTGATATGGTGTATTGCGTTGTCAGGGTCATCTCTGTGTGCCAGGTGTAGATGACTTGAGGCAATGAATTCTTGCAGAAATGCATTATGCGCATTACTCTATTCATCCAGGGGCCACTAAGATGTACCATAATTTGCGGGAGATCTATTGGTGGAGTCGAATGAAGAGAGATATTGTAGAGTTTGTGGCTAAGTACTCTACATGTCAGCAGGTTAAGATAGAGCATCAGAAACCTAGTGGGTCCATGCAGGAGTTCAATGTTCCTACTTGGAAGTGGGAAGATGTGAACATGGATTTTATGACGGGTTTACCTCGTACTCATCATCAACATGATTCAGTATGGGTCATTGTAAACAGGATGACCAAATCAGCTCATTTTCTTCCAGTCTATACCTTCTATTCAGTCGAGGATTACGCCAAACTCTATATCAGGGAGTTGGTCAGATTGCACGGTGTTCCATTGTCCATTATCTCAGATAGAGGTACCAAGTTCACCTCTTATTTCTGGAAAGCATTCCAAAAGGGTCTTGGTACCCGAGTTTATCTCAGTACAACCTTTCATCCTCAGACAGATAATCAAGCAGAAAGGACCATTCATACCTTGGAAGATATGCTAAGGGCGTGTGCAATTTATTTCAAGGGTAGTTGGGATGACCATTTGTCTTTGATTGAGTTTGCATACAACAAAAACTATCATTCCAGTATTCAGATGGCTCCATTTGAAGCTCTCTATAGTAGGAGATGCAGGTCTCTAATCGGTTGGTTCGAAGTTAGTGAGTCCTAGGTTATAGGGCCTGACTTAGTATCGATGCCTTTGAAAAAGTCCAGTTGATCAGAGAAAGACTTCAGGCTGCTCAGAGCCGACAAAAGTCTTATGTAGATGTGCCTAAAAGGGATCTCGAGTTCTAGATTGGTGACTATGTTTATCTAAAGATCTCTCCCATAAAGAGAGTGAAGAGATTCCGCAAGAAAGGGAAGCTCAGTCCTCGATATGGTTGTCCCTTCAAAATTCTCAGTCGCTTCGGCAAGGTAGCTTATGAGCTCGAATTTCCTTTAGATCTAGCCTCAGTCCATCCAGTGTTCCATGTCTCCTTGCTAAAGAAGTGCATAGGTGAACCAACAGTTGCAGTCCCTATAGTGGGCATAGATATTCAGAACAATCTCTCTTTCGAAGAGATTCCAGTTGAAATCCTTGTCTACCAGACTCGCAGACTGAGGAACAAGGAAGTACCTCTAGTCAAAGTTCTCTGGTGGAATTAGTACATTGAGGGAGATACTTGGGAAGCAGAAGCATACATGCAGACCAAGTATCCTCACCTATTCTCCGCTAATGCAGACTCAACCCAAGGTAACAGTTTTTCTTAAAGCTTATTTATGTTTCATGTCCAAATTTCAGTTACAACTTGGCATTTATTTTCATGCTCAGATTCCCATTATAAACTCGGTATTAAATTACCATTGCATATCATATATTCATTTATTATGTTATCACGTATTCATGCATCAGATATGCATCTTCATTATGAGAAACTCAGCTTATCAGAAATCTCAACCATGCATTCATGAATGAGTTACGCATGCATCAGATATGCATGTTCAGTATGATACATTCAATTTATCAGTCATGTCAGTCATGTAATCATGTTACAGTTATTCATGTCCCCAATGTACTTAAGTTATTGTTTCTCCCTTTCAATCAGTTTCATCCAGGGATAAATGTTCCCAAGGGGGAGATATTATAAGACCCCGCAAAATTTCTAAGCTTAATTCAGTCCTTTAAACTTGTCAAGGGGTCCCAGACTTTAAAAACTCTAACTAAGTTCCCAGACTTAGTTTATTTTTGTCCTTCAAAAGTTGGCAATCTCATTTTGCCACCTTAATGTCCTTTAATGGTCTGTATATTTGTTAATTCATGATCAGAGAGGTTAATAGGTGTTTTCGAACAAGTTTTGGATTTTTTGAACCTCGATTAGACCATGTTTGGTGTCCCAAACCAGTTGACCAACACGATCTTGGCATGTCGCGTTGCCCATCGCGTTGGTTAACATTGTTGCAAGGACTGCCAGTGAAATTACTGAGGCTTGGAGCTATTATGGCGTGACACATCAGGTATCGCGTCGATGCATCACCGTGCTGCGTCACTAATCGCATTAATGCCCAGTTTTAGTCATTAAATGTACACATTTTTAAGGGTAAAAAGGTTAATTTCCCACCCCTATATAAGCCCAGAAACACGAGATTCAGCCCTTATTTCACCAAAATATTATTGTTTCTCTCAAATACTCTCAATAACAAGTCTAGGGTTTTCATAGGAGCTTTAAATTCAAGAGATTCTACCATTAGTTTTCAAGAATCTTCCATCCAAGGTATGTTAAGTGTTCATTCATGGATTCCATTCGTCCATGAAGCCCAAGAATCCAATTTTAAATTATGAATTTTGATGTTTATGTGGTGGATTGATTATGTTCATGTAGTTATTGATGTATGATCCCCAAGTTGGAATCTTTGTGTTGTTCATGCAACTACGCTAGTGTGGGGTTGAAATTCATGAAATTGAATTGAATTATGGAATCATGTTGTATTAATTTGATATTATGCCTAAGACCTAAGTTATGCATACTAGGTGTTTGATAAAATGCCTAAGAGAATAATACTTGTGCATTATGACTTAATAGAAACTAAATGATGAATTCATGTTACCCTTATGTTCACATATGACCTCCATACGATTGTTGTGCATTGTAGTTTCTTGATGGAATGTTCATGATATTAGGAGTTACGAAAGCATGGCATGTTTATACGCATTCTTATCCATGTATAAGATTATGAATGGTAAATACTTCATGAAATCCCTCAATGGTTGTATTGTGAAATGTTGACAACAGTCATGTGTTCAAAAAGTGTTATGTCTTGTCAGTTTCATGCTATTGAGTCCTGGGGGTACTTGTACCCGATAATTTAGCTATGTGCCTAGAGACAGAGTCAGTTTTCACGATACTCTCAGTCAATCCTTGATCACTAGAATTCAATCAGTTATAGAACTTAGGAAAAATCAGTAATCTCATGAACTCAGTCAGTTGATAGAAATCAGTAACTTCCGTCAGTCAATAGAATCCAGTGAACTCAGTCCAGTTTCTTCCAGTGTGATCAAGTTCAGTGTCTATTCAGATGGGAGTAGGATTCAGCATTAAGTGAGCGCAAGGATGGTAACCCACCTGTTAGTAGAGGGTGTGATTCTTAGAAGCAGCCCTTGCGCTCCAGAACTACGTAGCCAGTGTAGTTTGAGACATCAAACCTGCTAGATGGGGGTAGATGAAGGGGCTTAACCTGTTAGATGAGGGTACTACCGCTCTTTAGAGTACCTGTTAGATAAGGGTCACTCACAGTTTGTCCTTACCAATGGCGCGGCTATGACACTCTTCCAATTGGGGTTACAGATTGGAACCTGACCCAACTCTAGTAGCTTATTAGGGGCATGTCAGTTAGGTTACTACTTCCCACAGTCTCAGTCTCAGTCTCAGTAAAAGAACTCAGATAGTTCTTCAGAATTAGGACTGTCAGGCACAGTCACTCAGTTAATACAAAACTCATGTTATCAGTATTCAGATTTAGTAGTATCATGATTTCAGTTAAAGTTACGTATTCACGCATGTATTATCATGTTCATGTTACTCAATCCGTTAGTATAGTTCATGCATATAAACCCTTGCATTCATCTTACCTCACTTGCATACCACTACATTCTCACGTACTGACGTATACTTTTTTTTTGCGCTATGGTGTCTTATACCATAGGTTCAAAAGCACGAGCTCCAAAGCATCTTTAGTAGATCCTCCGTTCAGCAGACAAACTAGCAGTGAGTCCTCATCATTCGAGGATTTTATTAATTGATTATTTCATTCTTTTAGTACTTAGTTATTTCAGTAGTTGGAGTTAGTTGGGGGACATGTTCCATCAACTCCCTATTCAAACAGTTTAGAGGCTTTCAAACTATCATGTTCAGACAGTTATTTCAGTTGTTTTGGTATTGATATACCGTATTTTTAGATGTTATATTTTATCAGATATTTGAACCTTATGGCCTTTTAGCCTTTTATTCTGCATTCATATAGTATATATTGCAGTGCTCCGGTACAGATATCAGTCATGGGTTAGCTTATGGTCCTTCAGGGTCATGAGCACCGTGTGGCATTCCGAGTGTCAAATTTGGGGTGTTACAACCCCATACAGATAGTGACACTGAATTTTCAATGAGAATACCACAGCTAACAACTCTAAGTCATGAGTCGGATAGTTCTTCTCATGAACCTTCAACTGTCTAGATGCATAAGCAACCACCTTACCATGCTGCATCAATACATAACCCAAACCAACCTGGGCCACATCACAATAGACGACAAACCCTCGGTACCCTCGGGTAGAGTCAAAACCAGAGCTAAAGTCAACTTATTTTTTAGCTTCTCAAAGCTACCCTCGTAATAATCAAACCATAAGAACCTCACCTTCTTCTGAGTCTTCTTTGTCAATGGAGTAGCAATTGAAGAAAAACTCTCCACGAACCTCCTATAATACCCGGCTAAACCAAAGAATCTCCGAATATCGGTTGGAGTCATGAGTCTAAGCCACTTTTTAACCACAACAACTTTATGAGAATCCACTATAATCCCCTTACTAGACACGACATGACCCAAAAAAGTTATGACATTCAACCAGAATTCACATTTGGAGAACTTAGTATACAACTACTGATCTTTCAAGGTCTGCAACACAAGACGGAGCTGATCGGCATGATCCTTCTTTCTCTAAGAGTACACTAAGATGTCATCAATGAAGACAATGACAAACAAATCTAAAAGCTGATGGAAGACCCTATTTATCAAATCCATGAATGCCACTAGGGCATTGGTCAAGCCAAACGACATCACCAAGAACTCAAAATGCCCACACCGGGTATGAAAAGTTGTCTTAGGAATATCTACCTCCCTAATCTTTAACTGATGATACTTGGATCGAAGACTGATCTTAGAAAAGAATTTGGTACCCTAAAGCTGATCAATGAGATCATCAATTCTCGGAAGAGGGTACTTGTTCTTTATTGTCACCTTATTTAATTATTGATAATCAATACATATCCAAAGGGAACATCTTTCTTATTCATAAATAACACCAGTGCACCCCACGAGAACACAATAGGATTGATGAAACCCTTGTCTAAAATATCCTTTAGTTGCTTCTTAAGCTCTTTCAACTCAGGTTGAGACATTCTATACGGGGGAATAGAAATAGGAAGAGTGTCTGGAACAAGGTCAATACCAAAATCAATCTCCCTATCACGAGGGACACTAGGAAGGTCATCAGGAAAGACTCCAGGAAACTCATTTACCACAGGAACAAATTGTGAGGAAGGACCTTCCAGGTTAGAATCTTTAACCTAACCAAATGGTAGAGACACCTCTCCAAACTCTAAGATATGATATGAACCTTTCCTTAGAAGCTAGGGAACCACCTTACCACTCAATAACCAGCTCATTAGGGAATTTAAACATGACCTTATGGGTTCGATAGTCTAAAAAAGCCTAGAACGAGGGCAACTAGTCTATTTCTAGAATAACATCAAAGTCAACCACAAATACCACACCCCTTCTATAAACTCTTCTGAAAATCACAGAGTCTCTTACTAGGGTAGAAATAAAAAAAAGGGTTCGACAGACACTCAGGATCAAAACCAAAATCTATATCCATAAATGGGGTCACATAAGAGAGATAGAACCCCAGATCAAGTAAATAGTACATATCATGGGAAAAGAATTGCAACATACCCGTAACAACATTCGAATACACCTCAGTATCCTGACAAGTAGTGAGAGCATAAAGATGGTTTCGACTAGTGCCGGAGCCAGAAGTAGCACCCTTAGGTACATGAGCTTATGAAGAGGAAACATGAGCCTTATTAGCCCCAGAAGCAACCCTAATGAGATAATCTCGCTGCATATGCCTAATCTAACCATATATAAAATATTTCTTCATCTCCTTCTCACACTGACCACGATGATGCTAACCACAAAATCTTCAAAGAGGGTAAGATGGTGCTGATTGGGCCCCACTGGCCTGAGATTAGGCACCTTGTGCCCTAGAAACATCACCACCCTAAAAATTTCGATCACCAGACGGCTTTGGGTAGGGAACACTAGTCATTGAATAGGAGTTAGGACTCCCCCAGCTCTTCTCCTTAGACCACTTTCCACTCTGTTATTGGCTCCCACTCTATTTTGAATACCAAAATTTCTTACTCTGTTTCTTACCTATATCATCTTGTTTTTTTTCTCCTCTTTGACCTGCTATATATATACTGCTAATATGGAGATGTCCATGTCCTTATTTAACAAGGTAGCCTTACTCTCAAGAATCAACTCACGAGATAATCCTGAAGCGAACTTTCTCATCTTTGCCCTTATATTAGATACCAATTTAGGAGCATACTGGGACAACTCATGGAATTTCAAAGAATACTCCTTCACTATCACTCCTCATTGCTTCAAGTTAACAAATTTTTCTACTTTAGCTTCCAACACACTAAAAAAATCATCCCATAAGGCAGATCGAGCATCCTCACCTCTCGAATATTCCCACTCTTCATACCACTGGTATGCTACATATTTAAATGATAGGAAGCAAACTCTACACCTTTAACCTCCGAAGCATGAATAACCTGAAAGTTTTTCTCCATCTCATCAATGAAGCTTTGAGGATCCTCCTCAACCTTTGTACAAGTAAACATCAAAGGATGCAACCTTATAAATTGGCCAACTCTAGTGGCCTCATATAAACCCATAGCAACACCGGCAGAACCTAAATTTTGTGAATGAGATATCACCAACTGAGTCAATAGGGTAAAAGAGTGACGAAACTCAGCATTAGTAACCTCCTTAAGAGATGACTAAGTATAAGTGTCACCCTCAGGAATAGGATCAGTGGGGACAGGTGGAACCCCATGAGGAAAGTCAAATAAACGACCCTTGATCGGGTATGGACCCAAAAGTCAGATGAGTTCTGTCCATACTATCCTCATATGGGATAAAAGAGTTTGCATAAACATCAGATATTCTTGGAGGTATGATCTGAAAGACAAGCAAATAGAAGTCATAAAAACCCAAGACCTTAGACTCTATAGCTCGAAATTAAGACAACAAGAAAGGGAAACATTCCTAAATGTCTCATAGCCTCTCTCTCATAAGTGTGGCATTCTATACACCTATAAAAAGACTCTACTTGACATGGCTTTGTAGAAACCCAATTAACCATGGACCTAGGTTCTGATACCTACTTTATCATGACTCAAACTAGGGCTTGGCTTTGATGAGTATATCAAGTCCCACATGGGCTGGAGATCACCCCCTTGACCTTAACCTAGTCAACTCTCAAGTGTCGGATGAATTCCAAACATATAATAAGATAGGGCAAAATAAGACTAACAATAACTCATGAAATGTCTAATCTAATTCACCAACATGACATAACCAAGTCCACAATAATCCAATAAAGCCTCTATAAATCCATAGTCAATAAAATGTCGAGACATTCCCTCGACGCTAGCCAAAACTAAGTCTAAACAAAGTCTAAGACATGAAATATATAGACCATGAACTGAAGCATTCCAAAGTATGAAATCTCACCACTTCAATATCAGCTCATGATTTACTCGAACATCTGATCACTATACAATAAATGTAGAAGAAGTTTCAGCCCCTGTATCAAGTTGGAATACAATATCTGGAGATGGTTAGTGGTTGGAGCACTAGTATGTAACTCAGGTATAGTGGAATAAAATAATGCCATCATTCAAAACCAAGTCAAATCATCATATGCAATCATATGTATACATATATATGTGTGTATATATGCAGTACTGGATAGGGACAAGGCTTAACATGAACTTTGAAAACCTTAACCTGGGATGTGTAGCATAACTGTCATAAAACAAGGCACCCATAATCTATATAGGCCCGAATCTCCCATAGATGGAAGGTCCTAGTTCGTGTAGCCACACAAACCAAAGAATATCCATATCCGTATATGTCTTTATGGGGGACTCAAACCTCCCGGCATAATCAAGGTGACGTAATCACCAATGTATACAATTTAGGAGACTCGAATCTTCCATTCATATATTCATTCAGGGGACTCAAACCTCCCGATCATATAGACACCCGTACCGACAAGTCCAGTTTTTAGTATTAGTCCTTTAGACTCTACTTTCACGGCCTGGCTACACATTCCACTTTAAAGACTAATTTGAAACATTCATTACACATATACACAACTATTAATCCAATTACATACCAAAGGCATCCAATTGGTATTGTCATACCAACCCTACTTGCAAGCATACAACATGTCATAACCATTATTAATCAACTTTGGGACTTGAACCTATTGTCTAAACCAAGACATCAATTTAATTCAACATCTAGGGACTCAAACCCATTTAGCTAATTAAACCACTAAGGTTACAATTCAAATCAATTTATGTCCAATAAGTCCTTCATAAAACCATTTACCAATCATCCACATTCATAGGCCAATGCCTTTGTTCAAACATAATTCATATGTGACAATATTCTTCTCATTGACATTTTCACAAATATGTTGAGGGCATACCATTAGCAAACCATTATTCAAAGCCAAAAACCATCAAGTCTAGGGTTAAACATAACCCATTCATTAAACCACATCTTCATGCACTACATGTGCAAAACCATCATCAAAACATGTATAATCATAATTTAAAATATGAGAAAATAATACCCAACATTATTCTTTCAAACCCTCAACCATAGTTTTCAAAAACACCATTAATAAATCAGGAACAATATTTAAAACCTATGATTTTTGTGAACTAACAATGAAGGAAGAGTCACATGCTTGAGTTACGAAGATTCACGGAGAGATTTTGATA
Organism: Capsicum pubescens; assembly: GCA_030864215.1. Classification (NCBI taxonomy): domain Eukaryota; kingdom Viridiplantae; phylum Streptophyta; class Magnoliopsida; order Solanales; family Solanaceae; genus Capsicum; species Capsicum pubescens. The sequence goes on along the minus strand of CM061546.1, from coordinate 243,169,581 downwards.
TTTTAGCCTCTAGATGATCACCTTGAAGAAACCCTAGCATAATCCTCTTGAGAAGTTTTTAGAGAGTGTTTACAGAGTGTTTTGATATTCTAAAGTGAAGAATAAAAGTCCAAAAAGTTTTATAAGATGTGAGGTCTTAAGGGTTTGGGGTGGGAAATATCCAAAATACCCTCAGCTTAAAATCTATAAGAAGAATGTAGTGGGTACGATTGGACCCTTCAACTCATAACCACATCATACGAGTGGTACCCTCAACTTGTCACTTGATCAGAAATTTTTTTACCACATTTTGTCCTACATACAACTCACTTTCCTAACTCTTATCATCATCATATGACTAGTACCATTTCATTCGTACCCTAGGTAAAATATCCAAGGCTAGATACTAGACAACATATGCTTTGGACTCTACTTCTCGTCACTTGAACATATGACTCGTATGGAGTCTTCTCGTACATTAGGCAGAACTTGGATAATATCATATTGATCAATATATGACTAGGTTCCTAGAACTATAACCACACCATACGACTAGTATGGTATGAGTCATATAATGGATAGAAGGTTTAAGACTCAAGAAATTTACAAGGTCCAAAGTTCAGGCTATTTCAGGTTATTGGTATGTTTGCTGACCCATTTAGTGAGGTTCTCTTTTGGTTTTGATGGGTGTTCCTCTGGTCCCGAGTGTGGATCCTACAGTTGTACTTACTTCAGTTTTGGGTACTTTTCAGTCCTCGAGTACTATTCCTACTTCAGTGCAAGTATCAAAGTATGGTGTTCCAAAGTAAGGAGTTCAACCTTCTTTATGTTACCTCCCTATATGGGATCTTATCCTGCCATATTCACCATGTCTCCTCTTACTATGAGTACAATTATGTCTTCTAAGAATCAGAAGAGGTTTGAGAGATTTACTCATTTAGGTCCTCCTAGATTTAGTGGTGTTGTGGATGAGGATGCCTATGAGTTATTGATTGACTATCGGGAGAAGTTGCATATTTGGGTTTGCTAGAGTCGCATGGGATTGCTTATACTACTTATATATTAAGAGATACTGCTAGAGATTGGTGGAGGTCACCTGTTGATTCTAGACCTCTTAATTCTCCTGAGATGACATGGGATCTATTTGTCGATGCCTTTTTTGAGAGATATGTGCCTTACAGTTTGAGAGATCGGATGAGAGATGAGTTTGATCGCCTGGAGAAGGGCTCTATGACTATTGTATAGTATGAGGCACACTTTTATGCCTTTTCTATATATTTTTATACCAGTATTTCCATCGAGTCGTAGAAGATTCAATAGTTTATAAAGGGTTTGGATGTCTCTCTTTAGTTGGGTACATCTCAGATGGTTTTATTTAGAGCATCTTTTTGGACTATAGTGTATCATGCTAAGATGACAAAGAGTATTCTTTGGGCATCTCGCAGAGGTGCTAAGAAGGTGATTTATTTTAGTGAATTCATAGGTTAGGCCACTCGAGGTAGGGATTTCATATGTTCTCATGGTTATCATGGTAGGCCAGTACATGTAACCTTGAAGAGTTTGGGTAGTGGGTCTTCTAGTCTAACTATTTAGGGTGGCCATCTGGGCCCAGTGGTACCTCCTTCTATTGAGTCAAGCAAGTTTAGGGTTTGCTACGTATGTGATAAGACTAGTCATATAATCAAGGACTATCCCCGTAGTATGATAAAGTTACTCCTATTTCAATTGTGAGAGGTAGGGGTTCTACCGGAGGTACGAGGGGCACAGGTAGTGGAACTCGTGGTGGTGGTCGAAGGGCTATTCAGTCAGTTAACGGTCATGGATAGTGCTATGCTATACCATCCAGACCTGAGGCAGAGGCTTTAGATACTGTAATCATAGGTATTATCCTAATTTCTTAGATTTGTATCGGTGTTATTTGATCCTGAATCAACTTTCTTCTATATGTTTGCATATTTTGCTTTGGGTTTTAATTCTATTAGTGAGACTCTTGCCATGCCTATTCATGTATCTACCCACTAGAAGATTATTTAATGGTGGATTTGGTGTACCAATCCTGTATTGTGACTTTCTCTGGGCGTGAGACTTGAGTAGATTTGCTTGTGTTAGATATGGTTGATTTTGATGTTATCTTGGGTATGGATTGGTTGGCTCCTTATCATGCTTTCCTAGATTATTATGCTAAGATTGTGACTTTAGCTTCATCGGGTATGACATGGATAACTTTAAAGGGTGTGCTTCATTCAGGTCCTAAGAGGGTTATATCTTATGTTCAGGCTCATCAATTGGTTGACAGGTGAGGTTTGTATTATTTGACTCATATTTGTCATACTAGTGTTGCTTTACCTTCTTCTATAGATTCTTATCATTTTATTTGTGAGTTTATGGATGTGTTCCCTAAGGATTTGCCTGGTATGCTTCTAAATTATGATATTGATTTTGCTATTGATGTTGAGCTAGGCACCAAGCCCATTTCTATTCCTCCTTATAGGATGGCTCCAATTGAGTTGAAGGAATTGAAAGATCAGTTGCAGGAGTTGTTGGATAAGGGATTTATCCAACCTAGTATATCACCTTGGAGTGCGCCTGTCTTGTTTGTGAAGAAGAAGGATAGATCTATGCGGATGTGTATTGATTTTTGACAATTGAACAAGGTGACGATTAAGAATAAGTATCCTTTTTCTTGTGTTGATGATTTGTTCGATCAACTTTTGGGCACTGTAGTGTTTTTAAAGATTGATTTGAGGTCTAGTATCACCAGTTGAGGATTAGAGCTTTGGATATTTCAAAGACAGTTTTTCGAAATCGATATGGTCATTATGAGTTCTTGGTCATGTCTTTTGAGTTGACCAATGTCCCCGTCCTATTCATGGAGTTGATGAATCGAGTATTTTGACCGTATCTCGACTCCTTTATTATTGTATTTATAGATGATATCTTGGTTTATTCCAAGTATGAGGCTGATCATAAGGAGCATTTGTGAATCGTGCTTCACAAATTGAGGGATGAGAAATTGTATGCTAAGTTCTCCAAGTGCGAGTTTTGGTTAGAGTCTATTTTGTTCTTGGATCATATGGTGACTAAGTAGGGTATTATGGTTAATCCAACTAAGATTGCAGTGGTTCGTGGTTGGGCTAGACCAAATTTGCCCACCAAGATTTGAAGTTTTATTGGCTTGGCAATTTATTATCGGCATTTTGTTGAGGTTTCTTCATCTTGTAGCTTTGTTGACCAAGTTGACTTACAATAATATTTCCTTTTAGTGATCTGATACTTATTAGGTGAGCTTCTAAAAGCTCAAGGAATTTTTGACTTCAGCTCCTATCTTGACCTTGCCCAAGGAGGGTGTGGGTTTTACCATCTTCTGTGATGCTTCAGGTATTGGGTTAGGTATTGTTTTGACACAAGAGGGCAAGGTGATTACGTATGCTTCTCATCAGTAGAAGCCCCATGAGAGAAATTATCATACCCATGATTTGAAGTTGTGCATGTTTTTTTTTGCTTTGAAGTTTTGGAGGTATTACTTGTATGGAGTTCGTAGTTAGATTTTCTTGGATCATTGTAGCCTTTATTACTTCTTCACCCAGCAAGATCTTAATATGAGGAAGCGACATTGGCTTGAGTTGCTTAAGGATTATGACTTGACTATTCTCTATCATCTAGGCTAAGCTAATATGGTGGCAGATGCCTTGTAATTGAAAGTCGACTAGCATGGGTAGCTTGGCGCATTTTTTGACCCAGGAGAAGCTTTTGGCCTAAGAGGTCTAGTCTTTATCTAACTAGATGGTTAGTCTTGATATTTCAACACTTGGGTGTTTTGGTATTTGTGGAGGCTAGGTCTTCTTTGATGGAAGAGATTCAAACTCATCGGTTTGATGATGTTGGATTGATATTAATTTGAGATAAGGCATTGAGTGGTGAGGCTAAGGAATCCTCACTTGATTTTGATAGTATTTTGAGGATGGGGGCTGATTTTATGTGCCAAGAGTGGGTGATTGTGAGACACCTAGACTTGAACCATTGAAAAATAACTTCATTTTTTGTGCCTCTGAGTTGGGTACGACTAGAGCCTTGGGTCGTACCCTTGGTCATGACTCGTACCCAAATTGCCCTTCCCTTTCATAACTTGATCAGTCCATGAGGGTATCATACTATTTCCTATACGACATGACCTTCCCTTGGTCATAACCAATTCATATGAGTCATATAATATCAACCATATAGAAGGGAGCCTCAAACCAAGTGGATTATTTTTGTCATGAGTGAAGCTTAAGAGTTAGGGGTGAGTCATACCCTTTGGATACAACTCAAGTGTGCCCACTCATACCCTTAATAGTTTGTGTTACCTAGGAGAATCCTAGGGTACAAGTTAGGGTACCACTCGTTCCCTAGGGTACGATAACTAAGGGAATCGTCTGGGGGAGTCGTACCCCTGCACGAGCTCACTTTTCAGATTTTAACTTAGGACCTTTTGGTCATTTACCTTACCTAAAACCCTAACCTCTATTACTATAGAAGGAATTTTAGACTCCTAAGTCTTTATTTTACAAGACTCAAACACTCCAAAACACTTTAAAAGCTTCTTGGAGCAAGTTTGGAGGCTAGGGTTTGGAGAAAGCTCATCTAATGGAAAGAAGGAGCCAAGATTATTGGTGTGTCATCTTGTTTAAGGCATGTATCTATTTCCCTATTTAAATATCTCTAAACCCATGTATTTCACACTTGGATTAGTAAGTGTACATGGTGTTTTTGAAATTAAATGAAAAAGGTTTTGTTGCCTAATGATGTATGATCTTGAATCTTGCTTAGACTTATGTTTATATGTGAAAATTGATGATGAATTGAATGTGTGGGTTCTTGTTGTATGTGAATTAACATGAGGGTCTTGAGTAACCCTAATCTTGATAATATATACCATAGAAATGGCCTTGTTGAAGGTATGCACCCATGGTGTTTGTGAAAATATCTAAGTGAGTAGTCTAGTCATATGTTGTTGATGTATTGAACTAGGGAAATGTCCCAAATGAACATGGATGAATGATAAATGATGTGTTAAAGAAATTATGAACCATGTGTGATGAAATTGATAACCTTGGTTGTTGGCTAATGAAAGAGTAAAGTCCCTAGATATAAAGATGAACTTAAATTGTGGGTTGAACCCAAGTGTGGTGAAAATGTGGCATAGAATTATTGAAAGGGTCTTGATGACCATAACTTGCTTTGTATGTTGAATTAAGTGAAGACATTGGCCTATTGATATGGTTCATCAATGAAGGCTCACATAAGGACCATGTGGTCATGTATAATGTTGAATTGGCTAAAGTGGTTAAAGTCCTTAAATGTTGTATTAAATGTATGTTGATGCATGGGCAAAGGGTTAAAGTCCCAAATGCCAACTAATGATAGTTGTGATGGATTAAGTTCAAAGTCCCCTCCCTTATGTGATGGCTTGAGGATAAAGTCCCTTGCTTTATGAATGTCTTGAGATTAAAGTCCCTTGCCTAATGATATTGTTTGAGGTTAAATTCCTTTGCTTAAAGATATCTCTTGAGGTTAGAGAACCTCACCGAATGGAATAACTTGTGGTTTGAGTCCAAGTGTAGCATGAGGTTAGAGTCCCTTACCTAATGTGTGAGCATGGGGTCAAAGTCCCATGCCCAATTGAATGTGTGGACATATGGTCGAAGTCCTATGTCTAATTAGATGTGTGTATGGATAGAGCCCCTTGTTTGAATGATTGCATATGCGGTTAAAGTCCTTGGCTAATGAATGAGTAAGCATGGTTGAAGTCCCTTGTCTAAGTGCATATGAATGTGGTTATAGTCCTATCTATAATGTGAAATGTTGAACCTATAAGTATGAAGGGTCAGAGTGCCCCACTTCATGTCTAAAGAATGAATGCTTGAGAATGATAATGAGCCTTGATATCTTGATTAGCATGTGATTTATCTATATGTAAGAATTAGTGTGTGAATAAGATAAAATATGATAAATTGGCTTGGTGTTGATTGATGATGTTGTTTTATCAATTATCCTTGACTTACATGCTAGCGTTCCAGTCGGTAACCATATCCGAATGTTATGTCCCCACGCGACATAGGGGCCGGAGCATCTTCTTCTCTTTCTGCAAAGTGATTAGTAGATCGAAGTGGTTCATGCATTGACTTGAAGTGGTGATCTTCCTTACTCCAAAAGATCTTCATCTCTTGATCTCTTATGATTAGGCTTAGACTCATTTAGACTTGGTTTGGCTATCGTCGGGGGCTTGTCCCGACATATACATTTGTTGACTTCGATTTTGTATAGAGGTATTGTGAACAACTATGAACTTGGGTGTGAGTTAGGTACTATGAACCTAATGTTGACTTATGATATTATTTCCACAATCTTGACTTATGAATTGGAGTTTACTCAACTCTTATTGTATGATGAGATATTTGGGTCGGGTTATCGGGGTGACCTCCGGTTCATGTGAGCTTGGGGTGTCCATACGACATGGACCAGGGTTCAGTTCGTGTCAAACTAGATTAGATTGATTATGGAGGAGTCTCATTGTTCCATATATTCTATCCATTCGTGAGTTACTAAAATATATCGTGACTTGAGATAACATTATTGGTGGGGTGGTATGAGAAAAAATACTATGGATTTTTTAGCTCACTGCCTGTGTTGGCAGAAGGTGAAGGTCGAGCATTTGAGACCTGGTGCATTACTTTGGAGATTACCCATTCCTGAGTGGAAGTGGGAGCGAATCACTATGGACTTTGTGATTGGGTTGCCTCGCACTTCCATAAATCTGATAGTGTTTGGGTCATCGTGGATTGATTGACCAAGTCTGTGCATTTTATTCCTGCGCATGTCTCTTTCAGTGCTGAGAGGCTGGCCTATATATACATTCGGGATATTATGCGACTACATGGTATGCTAGTGTCTATCATTTTAGATTGAGGTTTTGTGTTCACTTCTCACTTTTGGAAGACTTTTTAGGATGAGTTGGGTACTCGAGTTGACCTTAGTACATGATTTCACCTCTAGAATGATGGTCAGTCAGAGCAGACTTTCCAAGTTTTAGAGGACATGCCTTGCGCTTATGTGATTGTCTTTTGTGGCCAATGGGAGCAATATTTGGCTTTAGAGGAGTTTACCTATAATAATAACTACCATTTTAATATCGATATAGCTTATTGTGAGGATTTATATAGTAGGCGTTATCGTTCTTGTGTGGGCTAGTTTGATGTTTCTGAGGTAAGACCTCGAGGTACGAACTTGCTTTGTGAGTCTTTGGATAGAGTTCGGATCATTCAGGATAGGCTTTGAGCCACTCAGAGTAGGTATAAGTGCTATGCTGATCGTAACTTCATGCCTTGAGTTTTGGTGTTGGTGCTCATGTTTTCCTTTGACTTTCACCCATAAAGAGTGTGATGAGGTTTGGGAGGAGGGGCAAGCTTAGCCCCAGGTATATTGGCCCATTTGAGATTCTTCGGACTAATTGTGATGTGGCTTAAGCCTCAGGTATATTGGCCCATTTGAGATTCTTCAGACTAATTATGATGTGGCTTATGAGTTAGCTTTGCCCCCAGATTTATCATCTATTCGCCCACTTTTTCATGTTTCCATACTTCATAGTTACATTTCAGATGAGTCTCATGTTATTCGTTGGGAGTCAGTTTAGTTAGACGAGAGGTTGCCTTTTGTTGAGGAGCCAATCTCCATATTGGCTAGGGATGTTAGATGGTTGTGTTCTAGAGTTATCCCTATGGTTAAGGTCTAGTAGCGACATCAACATGTAGATGAGGCTACTTGGGAGATCGAGACTAAAATGCATAGTTCTTATCCCCACCTCTTTGTTGATTCAGGTATTTCTTTTGCCTTTAATTCGAGGACGAGCTAGATTTTTAGTGTTGGATGATGTAACGAACTGAATGTTTGATGAAATATGTGAAATCTGTGTTTTAGTATGATTTGACTATTTTACCCCTTCTCGTGGCTGTGTTATGGCATTTTTGTGGTGTGGGGACAATTGACACAGTTCTCGATTTATTTCAGCGTCATTTATGCGATATTGTGGTTTTGGTGGCTTTGAGAGCCTTATAATTGACTTCAGTTGATATATTGTGATTCGTACGACGAATGGTAAAATAGATCCAAAACGTCAATTTTAGGGTGGTATCATGGTTGGTGTGGTTTTATGACTTTTAGATCTCATTTCGACCCTTAATTTAAAAAGTTATGATTTTGGGTTTCGGGGGTCAACTTTGTAAAAACAATATTTTTTTAAAATTTTGATATCGCCATTGAGTTTGGACAATCAAATTTGATAGGGTAGCATACTTCGTTTGCATTCATGGGATTTCAGACGAATCACAAGGGGCCCGTGGAGACTTAAAAATTTACTAAGTTCCCAGCTGGTACACTAATTATCTGGTGCACCCGCGATCACGTGCCTTATGCCGCACGAATTAGGCAAGGTTATGCGATAGTGATCCCTTATGCGGTCGCGATAGCTGAGTATATATACCTGGTTTTCACCATTTTTCACCATTTTTTAGACTTGGAGCTTAGGGTTTTGTGGTTTTGAGAAACTTTCTCCATTTCTAAGCTTGGGTAAGCTCCATTATACTTATTTCAACTAATTTATTCCATCTTTAGCATTAAATTCTTGTTTTAAACATGGATTAAAGTATGGAATTTGGAGATTTTGGCCCGTAAGGCCTAAAAATGGTATTTCTCTAATTTAAAAATCAATTTCACTACTTTTTCACTCAAATGAGCTTCAAATCCTATAATTATCCATTTTCCCTCGATTTCATCTTCAAAACAACTTTGATTCTTGATTATTAAATGAATTTCAAAGATTTTACCTGGTAAAGTTTTAAAATGGTTTTTCTTTGATTTGAACCTCGTTTTAAACTCATTTTCACTTGGATTTTTAACAATAGACTCCTAAAAATATCGGGAACAAGTTTTTGAAACAAAGTTACAATTTTGCCCTTCTTTTTTGAAAATCCATTTTGGCGGTCCGTTTTGACCCTGACTTGACATTAGTCAATATGGATATCGTTGGCCTTATTTTGACATGTAGAATCTATATTTTGATGTTTTAGTTTATTTTGGGATTGTTCATGAGAAGTAAAGTTGTGGATTGAAGTGTAGATTGATTTCGGCCTTTAAGGTAGGTTACTTCTTTTAGACTGGGCTAGGTAGTCAATATTAATACAAAATGCATGTTAAGGGTGTGGGATTTAATCATGAAAAAAATGGCTATGTTATTGTGTTGTGCCCATGTGGGGGCCTATATGTGATGTTATGTGATGGTTTTGGAACATTATGTGCTATGTGTGACTGCATGGGGGCCTATGTGCTATGTGATGGTTGTGCCCAATCGCGATCGCGTGCCTTATGCCGCGATCGCAATTAGGAAGCAGACAGAGTGTCGCAATCACAACACCCCTTTTCCAATCGCGATACCTCTTCAAACAAGGTTCCGCGATAGTGATCCCTTATGTGATCGCGATAATGGAGTATATATACCTGGTTTTCACTATTTTTCATCATTTTTGAGACTTGGAGCTTAGGGTTTCGTGGTTTTGAGCAACTTTCTCCATTTCTAAACTTGGGTAAGCTCCATTACACTTATTTCAACTAATTTATTCCATCTTTAATATTAAATTCTTATTTTAAACATGGATTAAAGAATGAAATTTGGGGATTTTGGCCCGTAAGGCCAAAAATGGAATTTCTCCAATTTAAACCACAATTGCTTTTTCACTCGAATAAGCTTCAAATCCTATAATTATCCATTTTCCCTCGATTTCACCTTCAAAATAACTTCGTTTCTTGATTATTAAATGGATTTCAAAGATTTACGTGGTAAAGTTTAAAAATTATTTTTCTTTGATTTGAACCTCGTTTTAAACTCATTTTCACTTGGATTTTTAACAATAGACTCCTAAAAATATTGGGAACAAGTTTTTGAAACAAAGTTACAATTTTGCTCTTCTTTTTTGAAAATCCATTTTGGCAGTCCGTTTTGACCCCGACTTGAAATTAGTCAATATGGGTATTGTTGGCCTTATTTTGACACGTAGAATCTATATTTTGATGTTTTAGTTTATTTTGGGATCGTTTGTGAGAAGTAAAGTTGTGGATTGAAATGTAGCGGATCGATTTCGGCCTTCGAGGCAGGTTACTTCTTTCATACTCGGCTGGGTAGTCAATATTAATACAAAGTCATGTTAAGGGTGTGGGATCTAATCATGAAAAAATGGCTATGTTATTGTGTTATGCCCATGTGGGGGCCTATATGTGATGTTATGTGATGGTGTTGGAACATTATGTGCTATGTGTGACCGAATAGGGGCCTATGTGCTATGTGATGGTTGTGCCCTATCGCGATCATGTGCCTTATGTTGCGATCATGATTGGGTAGTAGACAGAGTGTAGCAATCACGACACCCATTTCGCAATCGCGATACCTTTTCACACAAAGTTCCACTATTGTAATCCCTTATGCGATCGTGATAGCTGAGTATATATACTTGGTTTTTGCTATTTTTCTTCATTTTTGAGACTTGGAGCTTAGGGTTTCATGGTTTTGAGCAACTTTCTCCATTTCTAAGCTTGGGTAAGCTCCATTACACTTATTTCAACTAATTTATTCTATCTTTAACATTAAATTCTTGTTTTAAACATGGATTAAAGTATGAAATTTGGGGATTTTGGCCCGTAAGGCCTTAAAATGGTATTTCTCCAATTTAAACCACAATTTCATTGCTTTTTCACTTGAATGAGCTTCAAATCCTATAATTATCCATTTTCCCTCAATTTCATCTTCAAAATAACTGCGCTTCTTGATTATTAAATGGATTTAAAAAAATTTACCTGGTAAAGTTTAAAAATAATTTTTCTTTGATTTGAACCTTGTTTTAAACTCATTTTCACTTGAATTTTTAACAATAGACTCCTAAAAATATTGGGAACAAGTTTTTGAAACAAAGTTACAATTTTTCCCTTCTTTTTTGAAAATCCATTTTGGCGGTCCGTTTTGACCCTGACTTGAAATTAGTCAATATGGGTATCGTTGGCCTTATTTTGACACTTGGAATTTTTTTTTTTGATGTTTTAGTTTATTTCGGGATCGTTCGTGAGAAGTAAAGTTGTGGATTGAAGTGTAGCGGATCGATTTCAGCCTTCGAGATAGGTTACTTTTTTTAGACAGGGCTGGGTAGTCAATATTAATACAAAATACACGTTAAGGGTGTGGGAGCTAATCATGAAAAAATCGCTATGTTATTGTGTTGTGCCCATGTGGGGGCCTATATGTGATGTTATGTGATGGTTTTGGAACATTATGTGCTATGTGTGACCGCATGGAGGCCTATGTGATATTGATAGCCTTGTATACATGATGATAATTGTATCTTGTTTGATGAAAAAGCATGTTGTGATATATTTATACTCTATTGACATACGTTTTGGATTTCATGGATGGTTGGAATAATGAGTGGATATTTGGCTCACTTGATGGTATATTAATTGGTTATGGAAATACTCATTGTGGTTGGTTGGGGAAATACTCATTGTGGTTGGTTGTGAGCATTACATCTCATACTCATTAATGAAACAATGGTACCATTGTGGAAATACTGAGAAACACTGGCAATACCTTTATATGTTAGAAAATGTAACATCTTATAAAACCCTCCCTGAGGGATGTACCAGGGAGGAGCTATGGATATACGGATTGTATATGGGTTGACGAGACCTCCATGGGTCCTATGCTGGGAAACTTTAGCTCCGTAGGTGTATACGAAGGCTGTGCGACAGTCTTAGAGGTTGTGCGACAACCTTATGCATTACATTATCATCATTGTCAGTATCATCATCATCATTCTTATTGTATTTACTTTATCATGCTTTTGATGTGATTGTATATTCTGTTTGACTTGTTACCGATCCATTGTTCTATCTTTCCTTATATTTAATGTTTTTGTATATGTTGTTCTCCCCCTTTCTTTGCTTATATGTGGTATAAATGTATACTTGTATCTCTTTTTGGTGTTATGTTGTATTATATGTGGACATTATAGAATTGTTACTGCAAGCGATGTGGGCTACTGTTATGATATTTTTTTATTGCAGCTGACGTGCCCTTAGTGTGTATTTTGTTTGTTTTATTTTTTACTTTGCTCAGTCGATCTATGATACCTATTGAGTACAAATAGACAATACTCATCCCTACTATGCCCTTTTGGTGCAGATTCTGGTGCGGGTGCATCTCACATGGCTTGATTTTGGGCGCCTTCAGAGTCATTCAAGGTAGTGGTTGGATTTTTATGTGTCTGGAGTCCACTTCTATATTTCTATATTAGTTTATGTTTTTACTAGTATTCGAAGACAGATATTGTTTCTGTTGGATATTCTAATGAATTTGAATCCTGGATTTGTATTAGTAGTTCTTACACTATTGATATCAGGTTTTAGGAGTTGGTCTAATATATTTGGTTGTATGTTTCTGCTTTCATATTATATTATATGGTTCAAATTCATCTAGAAGCCTTGCTTTGGGGTTATTTCTATCTTTTTCTTCTTTTGTATTAGTTTGTGTGATAGGCTTACTTGTCAAGGTTCGCTGAGACAAGTGCCATCATGACCTTTATTTTTGGGTTGTGACAACTATAGTGGTATAAGGTCAAACTAGTAATAACCCTTCAGGTCATTTCCTAGATTTCTATGCATTTTTAGAGTTTCATGTTATCCCATAGTGTTACAGGTCATTTATGACTTGCAGGAACTGACGGTGTAATTTTAGGTAGTTCGTTTGGGTTTTATACTCATTTCCCTATTTTGGAGCTTTTGTTGTTAAGGAATTGGTCTCGAACCAAAACTTTTAGTGAACAATCTCGAATGAGAATTTCGACAACGCTTTTATTTCTAGAATATTGATTTTAGTCTATGGGGATCCTTAGTTCCGAAGCTTCTAGAATCGTTTTGGGCTATTGGGTGAATTGATGAAAATAAAACTATAGGTGTGGGACCCATATTTAATCGAAAAAACCTCAGATGATAATTTTGATAGTTCCCTTAAGTCCAAAATGTTGAATTTAGTATGGTAGCATAATTCATTTGCGTGCATTGAGTTTTGACTGGATCTCGAGCATCCAGTCAAAGTCTGTAAGGACTTAGCTCCTTGCTGGTTTATCATCATCTTGTTTAGCCATGTTTTGACCTTTACGTTCACGAGGCATGTTCGCGTTTGTAAGGGTGAAAAATCTTGACCTTCACGTTGCGTGCTTGGAGTCGTGTTTGCAAGGTGTAAGCCATCCTGTCTGGCTCAGCTTTTCTCTTTGCGTTCATGGTGGACCGACCGTATTCACGAAGGCTTGGTCTGGGATGGCAGTGCATTCATGGCTCATGCCCCACGTTTGTGAAGGGCATTGCCTTGGCAGTACATAACTCTCTATTCCCAATTTTTCATTCATTTCCACCCCCTTTCTCTGCCATTAGAGTTTCTTAGAGCTTTGGAATTATTGGAATTTCATCCTATTGAGCTTAGGTATATTATCGTATCATCCCTTGGTCAATTTCTCTTTTTGTTCTTATGTTATTTTTTCCCAAAATCCATTTCTTCTTGGTTTAGGGTTAGTTTCCTTGAGCTTATAGGGCTGATTTGGACTCCAATCTGTTCTTCGTTCATGCTCAACTTTTGAGCACACATTTTGTATCCTTCGAGGGACCTCGTGATGAATTAAATTTTGAAATTCTGTTAGCGGGCCACATGAGCCTATTTTGACCCGATTTTAGGTCTGAAGTTTTATATTTCAATATGGGTATCATTTTGCTCGTATTAATGTCTAGATGATATTTTTTTAAGTGCAACATCATTTCAGGATCGTGGAGCAAGAACGAGTAATTCATGGATGATTCAAGACTATGATTCAACATCAAGGTAGGCTTTGGTCTACTTATCTCTATGAAATTGTGTATTATATATTTCATATGCTAGGTAGGGATTATAGGTTATGTTTATATCTACATATTTCATGACTTGGCCTAACAAGGGGATTTAGAATAGTAATATGACCCGAACCTTAGCCTAGAATATCTGTGAAGGTTGTATGATCCTATTACATTTGATGATAGACTTGATTAACCATAGATTATCCTAAGGAATCCTTTAGCATAGGACTTATCTTATTACTTAGTGAATTGGACAATATTCCCCGATTAGGCCCTTCTAGTAGCTTTATGCCCTTGGTTTACCTTAAATCTTCACCGACCACCATAGTCATCAATATGTTATGACTTAGAGGGATATTGATTTAAGGCAGCATAGATGGATTGAGTTGTTGAAGGACTATGCTATCTCTATTCTATACCATACAAGAAAAGTGAATGTGGTAGCGGATGCCTTAAGCCAGAAGGTAAAGAGTATAGGTAGCTTGGCCTTCATTTTTGCTTGCCGCGGTCGTTGGATTTGGACATCATGTCCTTAGCTAACTTGATGGTTTATCTGGATGTTTTTGACCCTAAGAGGATTATTACCAATATTAAGGCTAGATCTACCTTGTTGGAGCTGATTCAGGGTCATAGGCTTGAGGATAGTAGGCTTCATAGCATTCGAGGCTTCAGATTTTTGGTGAGGCTTATAGCTCCAAGTATTCTATTCACCTTATGATAGCTAATATGTATGGGTATCTGAGGCAACGCTACTGTTGGAGTGGTATGGGAGATATATAATGAAGTTTGTGGCTCGATGCCTTTGTTGTTAGCAGGTAAAGGCCAAACATCATAGAACTGGTGGATTGCTTCAGAAGCTATGGGAGCGAGTTACTATAAATTTTGTAGATGGTTTGCCTTATGAGTGGTGAAATTACCGCTCATTTACACTTGACATTCATGCACACTACTGTGATTTGAAGGCATAAATGAGACAACATCATGATTAAATACACTAATTTTCATATTTTGCAGGTGTACAGGTGATGAGATAGAAGGATGTGAAATTAAGATGAAAATGATCAAAAAGGGAAGAGAAGTGCAAAAGTTAGAAAACCTACGCAGGCCGGGCCTCAGGTATCACGAACACGGGTTGGCCACCACGATCGCGGTAAGTCAAGAAAGTCAGAAGTCCGCAATCACATGAAGAATTCATAGATTGCAGGATTTCCAGTCAGGGGCAAAATTATCATTCCACACTTCCAATCCCAACTCTCACAAAAAGGGCTCAAAATCCTTATTAGATCATCAACATCATTCCATAACCCTACCTCCCATCCTTAGTTTAGGGTTTTGTAATTTCTTAGAGCTTGGAGCTTAAATTTACACTAATTTGAGACGAGATTAAATTAGAGGAGCTTGAAATGTGTATTTGGCTTTGTCTACTGAAGATTCATTTGAGTCTAAAGTATGATTTGTCCTCTCTTTATTTTCTTATGAATAACTTTGATGGATATCTTTTATATTTTTTATTCATTATCCTTATGATGTGCTAGATCTACCTCTTGGGATTTGCTAGATTAGGGTGTAAATATATGTGGGATTTGATTTGTTTGTGCACTTACTAGTTTGTGATGTGGGTTCTACTATTGCTTCAATAAATTGGTTGGGATTTGTGGGTGAAAGCCCCAAATACCCAAATGGGTTTGATGGATGAAAATCCCAAGATCTTAAAAGCTCAAACCATTCTTGAAAGAGGCGTTTGGGTGAACTTTAGGAACCCACCTCATCCTTGAAAGAGGTATGTGGGAACCATACAATAGTAGACAATTTATAGGTATGTCTTGCCAATATTTCACTATCCTAGACATAAGGGTGATTAGGAGGTTGACTATACCATGGGTATCATCCTAGAAATAGGGATACCCAATTGAGCTATTGGATGGCTTTAATTTACACACTCGTTAGGTACTCGAAAGGGTCAATGAGTGACATCCTTGAGGTTTTATTGGAAAACTAACCTCAAAGACCTTAAACCTAGCCTACCACATCGTCAACGATTTGAATTTGCACAGAATCATCATGACCCCATGCATAATTTACCCCCAGGAAAGAATAGTCCCAATATCCATTTTAATTGATTATAATCTAATAATTCTTAGTCTCGAATTAGTCCTTAGAAGCCCAAGAATTACTTTCACATTAGAAAACATTGAAAAATCCCAAACCATCTTGTACCAAAGGTTTGAACCCTAGCAAGCAACTTTTATTTTGAATTTACTCAATCGTCACTCACATTGTTCCTCGTGGATTCGACCCCGACTCTTAGTTGGGTTAATATATTGAAAACGACCACCTTGCACTCAAATTGACGTGTAAGTTGAGCGTTATAAAAAATGATGCCGTTGCCGGGGAAAAATTTGGCATATTGAGTTAGTTGGGAATTTTAGTTTACTTGCTTTGATTCAAACTTGTAAGTAATTTTTTGTGATTTTATTTTGTTTCTTTTGTTAGTTAGGTTCTTATTATTTTGTTTAGTTGTTAATATGGCATCGTGGAATGAATGTGTGTTTAGTGGTTGGAAATCATACCTTGATGATCCATGTCCATATTGTGAGGGACCCCTCTATTAGCAAGATTGTAGATATGCTCTCCAGAAAGAGATAAGTGCACATCTCAATTTTATTGGGATTATGGTTATTCTCTACGTGGTGGTCGAGATGGACATTGGAGCATGTGTCCAAATGGAACCTACCCCCATTATGCTAACTCGATTGCTAGTTCTTCTTATGAGTTTGATAGGTCTTATGATGAAGGAAAGAAAGAATGAAGTGCCGTAAATAATGGTGTTGAAGAAATGCTTCAACTAATATTGGATCGGGTGGAATTTACGGAGGATAATATACACCTCATGTATCAATCCATGCATCAATCCGAGCATAATAGTTTTGAAGCAATGCTTCAAACTCTTTTAGATCGGACAACTACATTGGAGCAGGACGTGCATATCTTGCATCAATCCATGGTGGCATTTGGAAAGGAGAGTGAAAAGAAAGAAGAAGTAGGTAACAACACTGATCTTTCAAGTAACATTCATATGCCCAATCTTCAAAACGGATTTGATGAAGAAAATATGTCAACCCACTTGGTTGATGGTGAGCTTGATGTCGAAGAATTCGTGGTGATTTGCCAACCAACCGAACCAAAAATAGTGAAGGATACCGAAAAGGAGAAAATGGTACTAGAGTCAAAAAGAAAAGCTAAGCAACTCTTTTGCGAAGACTCTAGCCCATTTCAAGAGCAAAATGTCAAGAAGTCTGCGACTCAGAAATTAAAGGAAAAACCTCACTCAATCCACTTTTCGACATTATGCTTGGGGGAAGTGATGAAAGACAAACCGCCCAAGCAAATGATGAAATTTGGGGATGAGGAGAAAAATACCTACATTTTGGAGTTTGTCATTCCAAAAGGGAAAAAAGAAGCCCACCACTTGAAGTTCAACAAATGCAAATTCCAAAGTGTGGCAACTGGATTCTTGATGTTCTCACCAAAACCCAACGAGCCAATTCAGAAATATTATTTAAAATTGGGTAAAATATTTAAGTCTTCAAAGTGTCATGATAGAATGTGTATCATCATGCCCTCATATTTGCCCAACGCACCTCAAATATATAATGATAATAAATTGGGAAGGAAATTCAAATCCTCTAAGTGAAGACACAAATAAGGATCAAAAAGGCGTCGTGCCGTGATGATAAATTAAGTGCATGATGGGTGGCAACCCATCATTTTCATATTTTTATTTATATGTTTTTGGAATAATTCACATAAATTTCATGCCTTGCAGGATATTTAGGAAGATTGGAAGCCAAAATATAGGGGGAAAACAAAGTTTAGAAATGTGGCAGCCATGCAGGAAAATAGGGGAGCAGAGGTCCTCAGGCACCACGATCGCGACCTAAAGATCATGATCACGGTACCTCGATCACACCATTCATGATGCGATCGCGCCTCTTTGTCCATCTTTCAAAATGGTTAATCAATGTGGTTTCGGGGAGCCCTTTTACCCTTCTTATGCTTTTGAGTTATGTAGTGAGGTCGCTACAAGTCCTTTAGTTGGGGTGTCGTGATCCCTCCCTTGTGAGAAGTACATATTGGTTTGCAATATTTAAATTTAGTTTATGTGAAGCATGGAAATTTTTTGAATTGATTGTTTTTATTTTTAGTTTTCTTTTACTTTTAATAATGATGGTGGGCGAGTCTTTCCCTATGATGGATTGATTGACGACATTCTTAAGGAAAAAACATTGTGATTGGGTTTTGATCTACAGATGCAGGGGAAGTCTGAGTACCCGTAGCATAAAGTCTATAAATGCAAGGAAAGTTTGAGTACATGTGGCATTGTGGATTTGGGATTGCCCTCATACCATTGGCAAAGTCTAAGTAGCCATAGGGTTGGTTTGCTCATATGAAGCCAAAATGTGAGACCAAGACTTGGGTTGTTGCCATGATTAGAAAATTGTGCATGGTGCAAATGCAAAGCAAACACCCTCTCCATCCAAAATTTTTCAAAAATCAAGGACATGGACGTGAGCGATATTGTAACAATTCTTTTTCTCTTTTTGTGACTCCAAACTTTTGACTTGTGAAAATTGGTAGATACTTCATTTTTGTCTCTAAATGGAGGGGCAATTGAGCCTTCTTGGTGAGTTTGTATGTCATGTATGGTGAGCTTATTTGTCTAAATCTTATGTGTACTTTTACCATCTAGAACTTGCCCCATTAGACTCTCAAGGCCAATTTTGATTGTATTTGGTTGGGGAGATGATCTTAGGCTATCTTTGCAATATTGGAAGTCCAGTTTAGCCTAAAAATCCTACTCGTACATAGATGTTACCCCTAGTCATCCACTTTGATTCGTTGGACCTTTCTTTGGCAAACACATTGCAAGTCGTGAGCCTTTAAATTCTTATCCCTCTTTCGAACCCTATCCCCCTTGGACTTAAAAATACAAATTGAGGCTAAAAGCCTAAGTTGGGGGTGGTTAAGATTGGAAGAGGTAACTTCGGGCCACGAGAATGTAAGTTAGTACCTAGGAGCTTTATTTTGAGAACAAATGAATAGGAAAAATAAGGGACCCAAGAAAGGAAAGAAAAGTATGAAATACAAAAGGCAAAGAGGCGAAAAGAAGATTCTTTCCAAAAGATGGGTGAATCAAGGTAGTAAAAGTAGGCACATGCTTAAAGAGTTAAAACAAAAGAAGTGTCCCTTTGTCAAAAGTTGGATAAAAAAGTATAATGTATATGTTCAAGGAAGGTATAGTCACTTTGTTCCCAAATAATACCCTACCCTACCATGAACATACATTACAAGCTCAAAAAGCCCTTTGAGATCTCCACCCAAGTGCATTCATTGTAGTGGAGATTGAAAATAGATGCAATCCTATGGCATGGTACTTGTTAACATCGAGAGTTCTTGAGAGAGAGAGAGAGAGAGAGAGAGAGAGAGAGTTTCATACTTAAATTCCTTGTTGCATATTTGATAACTTAATGTGTGGAATTTCTTTCTTATGAAGAGGCATGTAAACAATTTGAGGTGGGTGATTTTTTCATCTCCTATAAAAAAAATGAGGCAAAAAGAGTATAATGTAGATAAGGTCAAGGAGGAGTCATTGCTTGAGTATTAGTGATTGTTGCATGATTGCTCTTTGAGGTCTTGAATTCTTGAAAATTATGCGTTATGTTGAGGGGTGTCGTGAGAATATTCTTTCCCATGAGCAAAGAGATTTTTGTGGTAGTAACCAAGTTGAAGTCATCATGATCATTTTGGTCATCTAATCTGGTCATAAATATACATTGTTCCATGGTAAGAGGTAGTATTGCTTAAGGACAAGCAAAGTTTTAAGTTGAGGGTGTTGATGAGTGGTGAAATTACCGCTCATTTGCACTTAACATTCATGCACACTACTGTGATTTGAAGGCATAAATGAGACAACATCATGATTAAATGCCCTAATTTCCATATTTTACAGGTGTACAGGTGATGAGATAAAAGGATATGGAATTGAGCTAAAAATGATCAAAAAGGGAAGAGAAGTGCAAAAGTTAGAAAACTTGTGCATGATGGGCCTTAGGTATCGCGATCATGGGTTGGCCACCACGATATCGGTAAGTCAAGAAAGTTAGAAGGCTGCAATCGCATAAAGAATGCAACGATCATAGAGCCGCAATTGCGGTATAGTGGGATTTCTAGCCAGGGGAAAACTGTCATAACCGAAGGACATGAGGCCCACTAATGGAATCCCAAAATTGAATCCATCATGAGGTTGTTCAAAGGACAAGGAATGTATAGTCAAAAGTTGAGCACAAATGGACTACAAATTGTGGCTCAAATCAGCCCTGAGAGATAGCTAAAATAGTAGAGAAAACAAGAATTAAACTGAGGATTTAGGCCACAAACTTACAAAGAAATTAGTGAAAATGGTCACTTTATCATCCTCTACACTTTCCTAGCTCCAATTTATGATTCCCCAAGAGTTATTGAGCTCCTAGGGCTAATAATGGAGGAAAATGATGAGAAAATGGTGAAAAAAATGGGAAGCATTATATATTACAGGGATTAGTCCTTCGTGAATGCAGAGGCCAAGGTTGCGAACCTAGTGATCGAGATTATTCACCCTTTGTGAAGGTGGACAAAGTGTTTCAAATGTGAAGGAAAATGGAACAGAACATTGCGAATGCAGCGTTGATAATTTCAATCGTGAAGAAGGAGGAAAGATTGGGTCGGGTCGACCCTTTATTGCAAATGCTATAAGAGGCTCGCGATTGTAAAGGTCAACAACTTGACCCTTTGTAAACTTGGTAAACTCTCCACGAACGCAAAGAATAAGGGTGCCTTGCATCAGATGCTGAACATTAGGATTTTTACCAAGTTCTCTTAAACTTCGACTGAGGGTTCAAGATTCGTTCAAAACCCCATGCGCGCACACAAACTATGCTACTATACCAAATTCGACATTTCATACTAGATAGAACTATAGAAACTTTCATATGAGATTGTTTCGATTAAATATGGGTCCTACATCTAGTTATGTTTTAACAAAATTCTATCCAATAGCCCAAAATAAATCTGGAAACCTCGAGGCCTAAAATTAATAGTTTGGATCTAATAGCATTATCGAATTCCTCATCTGAGGATGTTTATTAGGAGTTTTACCTTGATATCAATTCCTCAACAACGAGAACTCCAAAATAATAAAATGACCTAAAATCCAAACAAATTGTCTGATAATTGAATCAACAATTTTGGCAAGTCACAAATGACCTGTTGCTACTACGGGAAGGCTCGAAATACCAAAAATATGTGTGAATCGAGAAAATAACCTAAATAGTCATATCCACTACTAAAAGGACTTTTTTTCACAAAAGTCAATGAATAGAAAGAGTTTGAAGGCTCAAAAGGATTAGGTACTGGGCCTGCATGCCCTAATCATGTCTTCACAGATATCCTTTAAGTAAAAATAACGCACCTAATAAATTTTGCTATAAGTATCCCTTTTTCAACCAATTTCCTTACTTCACTTTCCAAATAACCCAGAATCATCCTCAACAACAACTGAGCTGAACAAGATGAAGCACGTAAAACCAAACCACATCATGCTAACATCACATAGATACAAGCATAACTCGGTGGAAACTCAACCAAGCCCAAAAATAACCAAGGAATGACTCATGCAACCAACTTCAATATTCAAATCTAAATTTCATTTGCCTTTCCAAACCTGTTATCTACTCCAAACCACGTAACATGTCATCTAAGTCCTGTCCAAGAAATCCCATCATATTATCCTCGAAGGACTAGAGCTGATCAACTGAAAATCCATAATGGAAATAATAAGAATTAGTCCATAAGGTGCTATGCGGACACACAAATGGAGATGATTAATGTCAAGACCCGAGACTTCCCCCTAGTCGTAACACGGTACTTAACACCATAAGTGAGCACAACCTAACCCATGAACTGGCATACATTGTAAGGTACTATAAGTATATGTAAAAAATTTTTGTGCGGAGGTTATTTAATAAAACAACTAAACATCAAATCAATAGTATAGAAGTCTAAATCACATCACTAAAAATCATAACTAACTGTCAAACTATCTGAAAGCCTCTAGCATGATGAGTTGTTAGGAAAAGTCCCCAAATAACTCGGACTACTGAAATAAACAAGAACTGAAATACTGGAAAGCATGATAAATATTATAATTAGTCCTCAACTGATGAGGACTCATCAATGCTGCAGCTGGATGGCGCACGGATTGTCTAAGTGTGATTGAGAAATTGGGCGTCCGAACCTATGTTATAAGACAACATAGCGCAAAAGAGAGTATGCGGTTAGTACTTTGAATGTACTAGTATGAGAGATGTGGACTGTCAGATATACATGTAAACTGAGCATAAATTCATGAAAATAGAATATAAGACCAAGCATGAATATGTTCTGAATGATTTGTATGACTGAATAGCTGATATATAGACACTTGGTCATGCAAACTTGAACTGATATACATATATATATATATGGATCCTAAACTGAAACTGTGGGAGCTACCATTTACCTAACATACCCCAATCTATGTTAATAGGGGTCTAACCTATAACTCTAGTTGGAAGGGTGTCAGTACCTTGCCACGGGTACCGAAACTGGTTGTGTGGATCCACTAAGTTGATGTCCCACAGGACTAGGGTTTCAGTCCTCTACTAGCGGGTGACCCCTAAGAGAGTGTTAGTCCTCTACTGGTGGGTGACATCTTATAATCTAAGATGGCTACATAGTTCTGGAACTTAGGGACTTCTACTAAAGGTATCAGTCCTCTACTGGCGGGTGAGCCTTCATCCCTAGGTTCGCTCGGTGCTAAGTCCTACTCCCAACTGAACTGATATGGAAGCATAAACTAGTGTATGTACTGATAACTAATATATTCAAATATGGTATTCAAAAAATAACAGTGCATGCTTAATCTGGAGTAATCATGAACATGTTAACTGATGTATTTAGCAAGATATAGTACGTGTGAGTGATCATTATGAAAATGTTATAAATTTTATGGTACAAATATGGTATGAATAAGTTGAAAACCGTAGCATCCATGATCATCTAGATATCGTGTGTTCATAAACCACCAACATAGAAAATAATGTAATTAGATATGATG
Source organism: Capsicum pubescens (assembly GCA_030864215.1). Lineage (NCBI taxonomy): Eukaryota > Viridiplantae > Streptophyta > Magnoliopsida > Solanales > Solanaceae > Capsicum > Capsicum pubescens. The sequence goes on along the minus strand of CM061546.1, from coordinate 243,146,450 downwards.
ATTTCAAAGTGATGGCATAATAGGAAATTTCATGACTTAAACTCAAGAATCCAACAACTTCATCAATATAACAAGTTATCAGGATTAGAGTACGGAAGAATACTTGAAGTTATGAGGAAACACTATTTCATGGTTGAATTCAAGAATTACATGGAAGAAATTATGGAATTCATACTTTTCATAGAACCCAAATCAAAAGAGGATTTAAATTTGAGAATCAGTGAAACTTTGGGACTCAATGGGTGAAAGGAGCCTATTGATGAATATCCCACATGCCTGAATTACTTGACTTCTTGAAGGGAACTTGGATTTGAGACATTGAGAGAGTAAATTATTTGAAGAAACCCTTTGCTTTTGTTCTTGAGAGTGGGAGAGGAATTGATATTACTAACTGACTGAGAAGGGGGCAAATAATGCCTCTTTTGTGCTTTAAATCATGGATTGGGAGTTTAAAGAGGAGAAAGAGACGAAAAATCCCTCTTTACCCTTAAGTGACTGCATAACTTTTACACAGCAGTGTGGCATGCTGCCTATCGTGGAGGCCAGCCTCCATGTCACGTTGATATCATGGAGACTAGCCTCCGTGACATAGTGATATCATAGAGCTACTCTGCCTCCATGCCACGCCAGTATCGCGAAGTGTAACCTCCGTGACACGACAAAAATGCAGAGGTTCACTACCTCAATGGTCCAAAATCACCATGAACCACTTCTAAAAATTCTAAAAAACTCTCGGATGACCCCTTTAACATTCCTAAACATATTTCAAGTCACAAATTGACGTTCAAACACGAAAAGGCCAAAAATTAAGTGCTTGAAATTTTGAGGGTGTCACAATGGTTAAGGCACTTAGCTCTAGTGTGGAATAATTGCTTTAAGGCTTTTAAATATGTGATGAATAGTTAGAAACTTGTTTAGGATCTCATGGGGTATTACAATATCTCCCTCTTGGGATCATTCATCCCTGAATAAAACTGTCTGAGATAAGATACTAGGAAAGATGAGTTCATACACTGAATACCTATGAACTGAATCATGACTAAATAGTTAAATCTAAAACATAATGCTTGGACTGAACTGAATTCATAAATGAATGTTATGACATAAGGATGGTTGGATAGTTGAGACAGAAAATAAGGGAATTAATTTAAGAGAAACCATTGCCTCAAGCTGAATCTAAACTCGTAGAGAAAATATAGGGATATTTGGTTTTCGTATAGGCTTCTGCTTCCCAAGTAGCTCCCTCAATGGACTGATTCCTCCACAAAACCTTTACTAAGGCTACTTCTTTATTTCTCAACCTACGAATCTGACAGTTGAGGATTTCAACTAGAATTTCTTTATAGGAAAGATTATCTTCCACGCCCACACTCTCTAAAGGAATGATAGAAGATGGATCACCAATGCATTTCTTTAGCAAAGAAACATGAAACACAGGATGCGCTGATGCTAAATTTGCAGGCAACTCTAACTCATAGGCTACCTTTTCGAAATGGCTCAAAATTTGATATGGGCCAATATAGCAGGGACTAAGCTTTCCAAATCTCTTTACCCCTTTCATGGGTGAAATTTTTAGATACATAAAATTACCAACCTCAAATTCAAGATCTCTCCTCCTCACGTCTGCATAGGATTTCTAACGATTTTGGGTTGTCTTTAGACTTTTAGGAATCAACTGAACTTTCCCCATTGCCTCATACACTGACTCTGGACCTATCAAAGCAGCTTTGCCAACCTTAACTCATCATATAGGAGATCTCTACCTCCTACCATAGGGATCTTCAAATAGAGCCATCTGGCTACTGGAGTGATAACTATTATTATAGGCAAACATAATCAAAGATAGGTGATCATACCAACTACTCTTAAAGTCGATAACATAAGCCCTCAACATGTCCTCTAATTTCTAAATGGTCCTCTCTACCTAACCATCTATCTATGGGTGAAAAGTTTTACTGAGATAAACTTAGGTACCAAGGCCCTTTTTGGAATGACTTCCAAAAATGAGAGGTGAACTAGGTACCTCTATCTGAAATGATGGTCAAAGGAACTCCATGTAACTTTACTAACTCCCTAAGGTAGAGTCTAGCATACTCTTAGACCGAATAGGAAGCATGGACTGGTAAGAAATGGGTTGGCTTAGTCATTCTGTCCATAATGACCCAAACAGAATCATGCTGACGATGCGTATAGGGTAATCCTATAACAAAATCCATGTTACCACTTCCCATTTCTAAGTGGGAATATTCAACTCCTAAAGCATACCACTAGGCCATTAATGCTCAAACTTAAAATACGGACAATTCAGACAGTTAGCCATGAATTCTGCAATATCTTTCTTCATACCATTCCACCAATAGATTTTCCGTAAGTCGCGGTACATATTAGTGGCTCCTAGGTGAATAGAATATCATGAACCATTCACTTATGCTAATATTTGTTGCCTTTAACTGTCCATATTTGGAACACATAATCTTCCCTAATAACAAATCACAATATCTCCTGTTTAGGAGAAAACCTCAACCTTCTAATCTCGAGCGGATCCCTTTAACTTAACCAAAATAGGATCCTATCTTGCTTTTCCATTACCTCGGACACTAAAGAAGATTTCAAACTGAAATAATACCTTCAACTGAATCAACAAATAAAAATCCCAATCTATTAAGCAGATGAACTTCCCAGACTAAATCTTTCATATCATCCTCCACATGAGTAACACTTTCCATAGACAGTCCACTAAGGGCATCAACCACAATATTTGCCTTACTTGGGTGATAAAACATACTTATATCATAGTCTTTCAACAATTCAAGCCACCTTCCCTGATGAAGATTCAGATCTTTCTGTGTGAACACATACTATAGACTCTTATGTTCCATAAACACATCAATATGAACCCTATAAAGGTAAAGCCTCCAAATCTTTAAGGCAAAAACAATTGTGGCCATCTCAAGATAATGAGTCAGGTAAGTCTTCTCATGGGGTTTAAGCTATCTAGAGGCATAGGCTATAACCTTACCTCACTGCATCAATACACAACAAAGACCAACTCTAGAAGCATCATGATAAACTACAAATCCATCTGAACCCTTTCGTAGAGTCAATACTGAAGCGGAGGTGAGTCGAGTCTTCAACTTCTGAAAACTCTTCTCGTAAGAATATGACCACTAAAATTTGACTTTCTTCTGAGTCAATCTATACATGGGACAGGAAATATCAGAAAATCCTTTAATAAATCATCTGTAGTAACTGGCTAAACCCAAGAAGCTCCTGATATCTGATGGAGAGATGGGCCTAGGCCATTTTCTTACTGCGTCATTCTTTTAAGGATAACTTAATGCCATAACCGAAGATGATGTGACCAAGAAATGATACTGATGTCAACCAGTAAAAACACTTGCTGAACTTGGCGAATAACAAGTGATCCTTAAGGGTATGCAAAACAATCCTCAAATGGTCTGCAGGATCTCCTTCACTACGATAATAAACGAGGATGTCATCTATGAAGACTATGATGAACATTTCCAAGTACTTCTTGAACACCCTATTCAGCAAGTCCATAAAAGCTGCAGGGGCATTTGTTAGTCTAAAAGACATAACTATAAATTTGAAGTGACCATACCGAGTTCTGAAAGTTGTCTTCAAAATATCACATTCTCAGACTCTGAGCTGAGGTCTATCTTAGAGAAATAATGGGAACCCTAAAGTTGGTTGAACAAGTTATCAATCATGGTGAGAAGATATTTATTCTTGATTGTGACTTTGCTTAACTAACGGTAGTCGATGAACATTCTAAGAGAACCGTCTTTCTTGCACACAAAGAAAATTAGAGTGCCCCATGGGGAAACACTAGGCCTAATGAAACCTTTATCTATAAAATATTTCAACTGTTCTTTCAATTCCTTAAGCTCAGTTGGATCCATTTTGTAAGGTGGAATTGAGATGGTTGGGTATCTGGAAGGAGATCTATTCTGAAGTTGATTTTCCTCTCGGGAGGAACTTTAGGACGATCTTCAGGGAATACTTTTAAGAATTCATTTACTACTGGAAATGAATCAAGGCTTGGAGTTTCAGAACTTGGGTCATTGACTCAAACGACGTGATAGATACAACCCTTCAAAATAATTTTTCTCGCCTTGAGGAATGAAACAAACTAACTTATAGGGAGGAGGTACTACCCTTCTATTCTATAACTGATTCATTAGGAAGTTGAAACTGAACTATCTTGTTTCTACAGTCAATTGAGGCATAACAGGAGTGGAGCCAATCCACGCCAAAAATGAAATCGAAATCGGTCATCTCTAACTCTAAAAGGTCTATTGAGGTGACTTTCTGAGATACTTTGACCGCCAATTTCTGTATACCTGTCTAGATAAGATAGAACTACCAACTAGAGTAGACACTGAGAAGGGTTCTACTAATATGTCAGGATTGACGTTGAAGACTACGGCTATATAGGGAGTCACAAAAGAAAGTGAAGCTCCGAGATATAATAATGCATAAAAATAAAGGTGGAAGACTTGTAACATACCAGTAACCACATCAGGAGAACTTTCTTGATCCTGTCAAGTATGGAGGGAATAAAGTTAGTTATGACATTGCCCACTGGTGGCACTGGAAGTGACACCCTACTGAGCCGAGCGACCAGCTGGAGCTGATGAGAAGTTAGACTGACCTTGTTGATAAAAATCCTTTCCCTTTAGGACAACCACTGGATAATCCCTAATCCTGTAGCCTGACTTTCCACCTGACTTTCCACACCCAAAAAATACATCACTGCCTACCCTGTACTTACCCTAGTGGTTCTTACCATACCTCTTGCGAACTGGATTTATGCGGCCATTGTTCACACTACCCCGAGATTTAGAGTTTGGCACTCTATCTTGATTGTCCTGCCTAAACTTAGGCACAGGATCACTGGTAAAAGAGGAGGCTGGGGTTGAAGATTTCTGGTAGAATTGGGAATGATTACCGCCTTTTGACCTCAGATGAAAAAAGTTAAAGCTACCAGTCCTGGACCTCTTATTCTCCCTTTTCTTTTCTTTGAGATTTTCTTTCTCAATCTACTAAGCATGAACCATCAGCCTAGAAAGATCTAGCTCCTTAATCAACATAGTAGTTCTGCACTCTTTGACCACATCCTTCAAAACTCCAAACACAAACTTACTCATTCTGGCCCTAGAATTAGCAACCATAGTCAGAGTATACTTTTCCAACTAAGTAAACTTGAGTCAGTACTCTTTCAAATGTATGTTACCCTGCTTTAAGTTAATTAACTCTTGCACTTTGGCCTCCCTTAACTCGAGTGGGAAGAACCTATCTAGGAAAGCGGTAGAAAATTTATCCCACTCTACAGGCTCTATATCGATATCTCTATCCTTCTTCTACTACTTAACCCAAGTATGATCCACTCCTTGCAATTAGTAAGAAGATAAGTTAGCACTCTCACTATGAGTAACACCCATGATATCTGTCACTTTCTACACACAATTGAGAAACTCTTGTGGATCCTCCTCATACTTAGATCCAGAGAACAGAGAAGGATTAATTTGAGTAAAGTCTTTGATCCTAGATGATGTCGTATTCACTACTAGATTGGTTAGGGAAATAGCCTGCTGGTTATTCTGGGCAGCCATAGTCTGGGCCAACACTGTGAAAGTGATCCTAAATTCAGCATGGGAGACATGTTCGTTTAGACGATCTTCCTGAACAGGTGGTGGTGCGGGATGATCCTTATTCCTACTTCTATTATTCTTTCTAGGAGGTATTTTCTATAAATGGATGAAGTGAGAGTTAGAAAAGGAAATTGAATAAAGCTCACGCTTTCATCGTACGACATGAATACTGGAATAAGGGAAACTTTCCTGAAATATCTTGTAGCCTCTTGCCCTTACAGTGGCGTACATCACCCCTATGCACAAGACTATACTTAATGCAGCTTTCATACACCCTAGGATACTTTAAAACCTTAGGTTCTAATATCAAGTTTGTCACGACCTGGGACTACCCCCTAATCGTAACACGGTGCCTAAGGCTACAAGTGACCCCAAGCTAACCCATGAACTGTCATACATTATAAGGTACTGAAAGTATATATATAACAAAATCCCATCCAGAATTTATTTAATAAAATAATTAAACATCAAATCAATAGAAAAGGAGTCTAAATCGGATCACTGGAAAACATAACTAATTGTCAAACTATCTAAAAGCCTCTAGACATGATGAGTTATTAGGATAGGTCTCCAACTAACTCGAACAACTGAAATAAACATGAAGTAAAATACTGAAAAGCATGATAAATATTATAACTAGTCCTAGACCGATGAGGACTCACCAATGTTGTAGCTAAATGGCACACGGATTGTCTAAGTGCAATCAGGAAACAGGGCATCCAAACCTATATTATAAGACAATATAGTTCAAATATAGTATCCAGTCAGTACTTTGAATGTACTGGTATATAAGATATGGACTGTCTGATATACATGTAAACTGAGCATGAATGCATGAACATGAAAATAGAATGCAAGACCAATCATGAATATGTACTGAATGATCTGTATGATTGATTAGCTAATATATGGACACTTGGTCATGAAAACCCGAACTAATATATATATATATATATATATATGAATACTAAACTGAAATTGTGGGAGCTATGATTTAACCGACATGCCGTAATCTGAGCTATTTGTGGTCCAACCTGTAGCCCCAATTGGAAGGGAGTTAGTACCTTGCCATGGGTACCGACACTGGTTGTGTAGATCCACTAAGATGATATCCTTAAGGACTAGGGTGTCAGTCCTCTACTGGTGGGTGACCCCTAAGAGAGTGTCAGTCCTCTATTGGCGGGTGAAATCTCATAACCCTCTATTGGCGGGGGAAATCTCATAACCTATGTTGGCTACATAGTTTTGGAACTTAGGGAGTTTTACTAAAGGTCTCAGTACTCTACTTACGGGTGAGCCTTTATCTGTAGGTTCGCTCGGTGTTAAGTCCTACTCCCAATTGAACTGCCAAAAAAGCATAAACTAGTGCATGCACTGATAACTGATATGCTCAAATATGGTATTCTAAAAATAACAGTGCATGCATAATCTGAAGTAATCATGAACATGTTAAATGATGTACTTAGCATGACATAATACTGGTGAATGATCATTATGAAAATGTTACAAATTTCATGGTACAAACATGGTATGAATAACTTGAAATCTTGAAAAATGTAGCATGCATGATCATCTAGGCATCAGGTGTTCATAACCTAACCAACATAGAAAATAATATAATTAGACATGATGATTTCAAAGTGATGGCATGACAGGAAATTTCATGACTTAAACGCAAGAATCCAACAATTTCATCAATATAATAAGTTATCATGATTAGAGTATGAAAAAATACTTAAAGTTCTGAGGAAACACTATTCATGGTTGAATTCAAGAATTACATAGAAGAAATTATGGAATTCATATTTTTTTATTATACCCTAAACAAAAAAAGGAATTAAATTTGAGAATAAGTGAAACCTTAAGACTCAATAGGTGAAAGGAGCCCAATGATGAATATCCCACATGCCTAAATTTCTTGACTTCTTGAAGGGAACTTGGGTTTGAGACCTTGAGAGGGTGAATTCTTAGAAGAAACCCTTTGCATTTGTTCTTGAGAGTGGGAGGGGATTCAATGTTTCTAACTGACTGACAAGGGGGCAAATAATGTTTTTTTTGTGTTTTAAGTTTTGGATTTAGGGTTGAAAGAGGAGCAAAAGATCAAAGCCCACCTTTTACCCTTAAGTGACTTCACAACTTTTACACAGCAGTGTGGTACGCTGCCTATCGCGGAGACTAGCCTCCGTGTCATGCCTATATCATGGAGACTAGCCTCCGTGATACTACAATATTGCATAGGCACTATGCCTCCGTGCCACTCCAGTATCGCACAGGGTAACCTCCATGACACGGTGAATATGGAGGCTCACTGCCTCGACGATCCAAAATCACCCTGAACTACTTTCGGAAATTTCAAGACTCTCCTGAATGTCCCCTTTAACATTCCTAGACGTATTTCAAGTCAAAAATTGATGTTTTGAACACGGGAAGGCCAAAAATAAAATGCTTGAAATTTTGAGGTTGTCACAATGGTTAAGGCACTTATCTCTTGTGCGGAATAATCTTTTTGGAGCCTTTAAACATGTGACTAATAGTCAAAAACTTAGCTAGGATATCGTAGGGTATTACAATTAAAGCCTGCAATCTCTAGCCAGAACTAACTGGTCCAAATGACCCTCAAAACTAACAGTCAGGAGTCCAAAGAACAAACTATCAAAGTCAAACGATCCACTCTAGAACGCCCCACTAATTATGCTTGAAACCATGCTAATCAAAGTTGAACATGTTCTTTCTGCTGAGCAGATAATCAAAATTCTAAGAAAAAATTAAGAACCAAGGTCAAAAGCAGTAGAAACCAATACCATGTGCTGACAAACCAACCTACGAGCATCTGTCAAGCACAATCCATCTAAACGAAAAAAATAAAGTCGGTACGTACTGAACAGACCTAGTCAAACTATAGATGGAGTCTCAACTGAATCAATTTTTTTAACAGAGGTTGCAATTAAGCTCTACAACCCATAGCTAAAATATTAACCCTAAAGTTGAATCGCTCGAACATAACTGTCCAACCAATCCTATTGATGACTAAGCATCCAAATTCTAAAATCTAGCATAACTTTCAAGCCTCCCTTTAAAGAGCCAAATCCAACACTTATGCCAATAAATCTTCGCTAAGGACAAATGCCCAAATCAGTTTCACTATCAGCATTCAAGCACTTGCCTGATGATACTCGCAATGATTGAAACTGAAATATAGTTGAAGAACAAAATCACAACTATGGAAAACTATCAAATGAGGACACAGGAAAACAACTACACATCTGTTGAAGGCCATAATGCACCAAGAAATATCCACATCTCACCAAGGCTGTAAATAGTACTAGTATTAATCTAATACTCAATCAATGGTAACAAATACCCATAAGCATAAATCACAAAGCAGAAGTTGCATAAAGTCCCATTAGGCCGAACCAATGCTGAAATGAGAATTTTTTGAATTTACCTATTCTCACTGACTTTAACTTAGCTCAAACATGAACCATATTGTAGAAAGAATGGAGCTCCCAACTTATAATCAATATCAAGGTCAAAACTACAATCGAGTGACGAACTATCCAAATTGGAAGGAAAAATCTCAAACTTATCGACCTCAAGAATGGGTTATATAAAAAGATAGTAAATGTTAGAATCTCAGCAAACCTAAAATGCAAGCCTTAGACTTTTCAACATTAGAAACAGGCAATAAAATCAAATTTCCAACTCTAGAACTACAACAAGGGTATAAAAATCCAACCCCTAGATTCTTTGGCACAAACCATTCAACAATCGATAACCAACTAAGTTAGTTGTCTAAGCCAATGAATAAGAGATGCAAGGAAGGGGATATTAAGTAGATAATGCTAGTCTATCCATCTATCGGGTAAGAATCGATCAACATCACAACAATGACAATAATAACAACAACGGTAGTAACACCAGTATAAGGTGTGGTTGTTACCAAAAATGAAATTCAACCAGTACCACTCTAGGTCCATAATAAGGTCAATATGCCAAAGTAAATAGGACTTAAAACCAAATGTCACACCCTTAGGAAAACATCACATTGATCCACTCAATCCACTACTAAAACAAAATATCTATGGGGGTAGTCAAGTAAGCATAAATCTACACATAGGCTTATAACAATCAACACAATAACATCAAGATCTAACATCATCGATGGATATGAAAACCCCAACTCAACTCAAATAAAAAGTAAAAGATAGTAAGTCAAATCACACCCATATTAATGGAGTCCAAAGTAACGGTCCTGACATACCCAAAGGAGTACGAATATGAGTGTGTCCAAACCTAAACTAAGTATCTGAATGCCCAATTGAAATACTAAGTGCACTACTTATAACTGAAGATGTCACAACCTTATGACGCTGATCTATTTGTGTAGACCGACTAGAAATATATCTCTCGAGACACTCTCTAAACTAATGAGCAGTCTTTCTACAATTATAACAAACCCCCAAAGCTCTAACCTAGTAAGAAATATGAGTTTTGCCTAACTGGATGACCATCAAAGGTCTGGGACTCTCTTTACTTAAGTGATTATCCTCCCTATAATCATAACATACCTTAGGAGTTCTAGGAAGGCGAAGAACATGTGTTGACCCTTTCTGAGCAACCAACTCACACCTGGGACACTCCCTAAACCAATGACTAACCTCTCCAAAGTTAAAACATGCCCATAGAACTCTCTGACATAGTACACTCGTTGTTCTAAAATGGTCACCATATCCTGAAGATCAATATTGAATACTTTGTAATATTTGATGAGAACTCTACCCACTACAACCACCACCATTGATATGAGAGCTACCTATATAATGAGACGCTACTTGTATGGAACTGACAAGTTGTAAGTAATGTAGATCCCTATTAGAAGGGTCCTTACTCCTGTTTGGAAACCCAATAACACTATACTAATGATATGGCCTCTTATCGCCACCTATATATGTCTCACTACATGCCCTCTTTGTTGTCCTCGTATGATCAACAACCTGTGGAAAAGAAAACTCAAATGCTATCAAATTCTCTAACACCAAGTTGAATGGCAAAACAAACCCTCTGATAAATCCACACACCATCTCATGATCTGAAGGATATAGTATAGGAGTATGTTTGGACCACTCAAAAAATACAATCTCATACTTTGAAATAGACCAAAACCCCTGCTAAACACCAACAAACCCAACTCTGGTCTTAGAACCACTTTATATACCAAACATCACCTCTATTTGTGAGGCATCCATTAAAAGACTCAGAATCCCTAACATCGGGTCCTGAAAAATTGAGGCAATCACAAACTCTATTAGAGCCTACACTAATGCTAATGATCTTCGATATTAATCTCTAACTCCCTAGACCAACACCGAGCTTAAACTCTAGAAACACGTGGAAAAGTCTCATCTGCATCTATTAATAACCTTGTGTCATCAATATGGGAAAAAATGGAGTAAAAGAAAGTGCTAGAGGTTAATAAAAATACGAACACACAAAAAAGAGTCAAGAATTAAATTTCCTAATAATGCCCTATAACCTTCGAAGATAGGATACAAATGTCTCCATACCAATCTGCAGGACTCTATTAGACACTTAGCTCTTGTACCAACACATCGATAAACCTAGTCTCTAATACTAATTTGTCATAACATAATGTCTCAGGTCATGATGTTACCTAATGTAACCCACTAGTATGTAAGCCTACTCATAGTCCAAAATAGCTAGTAATGAAATAGCTAATATGGAGAGAACTCATACAATAATCTGTTGGCTGCAAAAGTGTAGTATGAGTACGAAACACATGGTACTCAGAAGGCATCAACTAACTGAGCTCCAAAGATAATGCAAGCATAAAAAATATGTAAAGCGGGAATATAAACTACAAGCAACTATCAAAGAAACTAAAATAATAATTTTAGGGGAGAAATAAGGATAAACTTGTCATATTCTAATAGTATTCAGGAACTAGAGTACAATATCGTATATCACTAGCCAATATATAATGAAGAGTAGAAGAAGGATATATAATAATAATACAAGGACAAAGAATATATATATATATATATATATATATGTATGTATATACACACACAATATGAATAAATAAGGAAAAAAGGGATATAGAATAATACCATATATACATATATATCTAAATATATATATACATATAAAGGACTAACGCAAAGGTATAAACTTAAGGAAGATAGCCTATACTCAAGGATTCCTAACACAGTAGGAAAGCTAATACTAGCATAATCATAGAGGAAAGTAGACTGAAGCCTACCTTGATATCGAACCACAATCTTGAATTATCCACAAATCACTCATCCTTGATCCATGATCACAAAATATCATAAATAGTAATCAACAAGTTAATAGGAGTAAAATGGTACAAGGTTGCAATATAAAACTTTGGGCCTAAAATTGGGTCAAAATGGGCCCATAAGGACCCATTAATAGAATTCCAAAATTAAATCCATCATGAGGTCCCTTGAAGTACAAAGAATATGTGCTCAAGCATAAATGGACTACATATTGGGGCTCAAACCATCCCCAATAGATGGCTAAAATAGGTGAAAAAATAAAAATTAAATGAAGGATTTAGGCTAAAAACTTACAAAGAAATAGTGAAAAATGGTCACTTCATCATCTTATACACATCCCTAGTCTAATTTATGATTCCCCATAAATTATTGGGATCCTAGGGCTAATAATGGAAGAAAATGGTGAGAAAATAGTGAAGAAATTGAGAAAGAGGGGATTATATACTGTCAGTGATTTGGCCTTCGCGAATGCAGAGGATAAGGTCGTAAATGTGAGGACCAAGGTTATTTACCCTTCACAAATTAGACAATTTTTCATGAATATGAAGGTAAAAGAAACAAACCATTATGAATGTGATGCTAATAATCTCGATTACAAAGAAGAAGGAAAGATTGGGTTGGGTTAACCCTTCATCGTGAATGCAATGGAAGGCTTGCGATTGAGAAGGTTAATGACTTGACCCTTTGCAAACATGTTCAAATCCCTACAAACCCAAATAAGAAGGGTGCCTTGCACCAGATACTGAACACTGACAATTTCACCAAGTCCACTCGGACTTTAACCGGGGGTTCAAGATTTTTTTTGAACCTCGTGTGCGCAAATAAACTATGCTACCATACCTAATTCATCATTCCTAACTCAATAGAACCATAAAAATTCAATATAAGATCATTTCAATTAAATGTGGGTTCAACAACTAGTTCTATTTTAACCAAATTTTACCTAATAGCACAAAATGAGTCTGGAAGCCTCAGAGCTTAAACCAAGGGTACCCCTAACATAAAATTAATTTTTAAAAGTTGATAGCTCTATCATATTTCTTATCCAAGGGTTTTTACTAGGAGTTTTGTTCTAAGACTAATTTTAACAACGAAACCTTCAAAATAAAAAAATGAGCCTCAAAATCCAAACGGACTCTCCGACAACCACACCAACAGTTTTGACTAGTCACAAATGACTTTTTGTCGCTGTGATAAGGCTTAAAGTTCCAAAAACATGTAGAAATTGAGAAAATAACCTAGATGATCATTACATAACTATTTGGTGGAGCTAGCTCTAGCTTCTAGGCTTTCTTCAAGTTCCCTTTTTCGACTCCTAGCAAGACGAGATAAAATACTAGAACATATGGAGGAGTGTTCATCCTTAACAATAACCACAGGCTTACCACTGGCTTTCCTAAGACGGAACCTTACTCTCCTACTGAGCAATCTAGCTATGGGAACATCATCATTATTAGTTAGTGCAAAATAACCAATTACACCGACCTGTTCCTCATACTCAAACTCAATTATAGTAGTCCCAGATGATGTGCCATGGTTTTATGGAACTTTCAATGCTTAAAACTAGAAATTATACAAGTACTTAGGTCTTTTTTGTTAGATGTGATGTGTTTTTATGTGTGTTTTACAGGAAAATAAGGTTAGGTGAAAAGAGTAAAGTGTTGCAGAAAACACCCACTTATGGGCCATATGTTGTACTTATGGCCATCGTAAGTTGTCCACGTAAGTGCTAGAGGAAAAGTACAAACAATTTGAAGTTGGCTCTAAGAGTTAAGAAGGTACTTACAAGGGGCATTAGTGGCACCTACAACCCTCATAGGTACCCTAGTAAGTAGAAGATCTAAAAGTTGGATTTTCCTCAAAGACTTATGGACCCACCAAGGGTCTGTAAGTAGTACCTACGGGTAAGTGGGTTCATAGGTAGTGGCCGGCCTAGTTTTTCATTTTCATTTTGATTGGGATTTTTAGGGTTTTGATATATTCTATAAATACCCTTTTTATGTTTTGTATTATTTTACGCACTCTTTACTACTTACAACATTATATTGATTCTGAGATTTGACTTCTGATCTTAGAATCCTTTGCTCTTGGCTTTTATGGTTGAATATTAATTTGAGATTTTGGTTTTTATTCTTCAATTACTGTAAGATTATTCATATGTTTTCTTCTAAGAATTCAATGGAAGTTCTTGCAAACATGAACAACTAAACCTCTTTTCTAGGGTTGTAGGAACCTTGATGAAATAACAAAGTAGAGAAAGTGCAAAGTCTTTCTTGATTGATATTATTACATGTATTGTAATTTTCTTCAGTTTGATTGCTTTGTTAATGACTGCAGACATTAAGAACCTGCATGTATTCGATACTTACTTCAATAGAGAGGTAAAGATTAGGAAAAGAAGATACAATAGTACCTTAAAGCTATCAACCTTCATCTAATTATCTTGAGATTCAAAAGGTAATTGTTAATATTAGATCTAGGACAAGGGTTAGTAAGATGACACTTTGAGATTCAAAAGATAATGAGTAAAATTCACCAAAGGCGTTCAAAAGATAGTTGATGATACATAACTTGTCAGATTTTGCATGCAAGGTATTATGATAGTTCGACAGAGCATGATAAGTCTATGGAGTTAGGAATTCAGAGGAAACATAATCCTAGTATTCATCTCATATTAATTTCAACCCAAACCGATCAATACTAGTTACTACTGTTATTTTTTTCACAAATCCCTTCATTTACTTTTTGCACTTTTTTGGCTACTTCGACAATTTTCTGATAAAAATACAGCCTATTCCCTGTAATTTTGACCCCAATCTTCATTGGATTATATGTTTGATGTGACTGCATTATACTTCTTAAAGGTGTAATTTTAGGTGATATCAAATTTTGGCATTATTACCGAGGAATATGGTTACAGATAGATTGATTAGAGTTGTTGAGGTTGTTGGTTTTTGTTTTTTTGTTATTCTTGAGGCATACATTGGTGTGTGTCTAGTACTCGAAGTTGAGGAAATCCCTTGATCCCACTTGATACTGAGTTGGAGGAGAGATTACGTCAAAATCAAAAGATGGCAGAGCATGAGCATAGGGTTCATGATGACCCTAATTAAATTCAACCACCTTCACATGGTGTTCAAGAAAAAACAGCACAAACCAATATGCGGTTACTAGCTAAAGAGAATGCAAGGAGGAGTATTGCTTCCCATTATGTAGCTCAAGAGGAAAGAACGAGACAGTAAGAAGAGCGTCGAGCAGCACTTGATAGAGATAGATTCAGAACAGATAAAGTTCACCTCCTTCCCTTTTCAGTACTTTCTAGCGCTTGATGATTCGAGGAAAGATTTGGGGTATGTTGAACCTGTCAAGAGAAGAGCTATCATTCCTCCTAAGTTTCCCCAAGGAGTAAAGTTTGACATTATGAGTGTTATAATTTTGTTGTTCAATCTAAAGAATGTCTTTGCTGACTAATGATGCAAACATGCACATCATGAATTTTGTCAGGATCTGCACTTTATATAACTTGCATAGGGTGAGTCAGGAATCTTTGAGACTTAGGTCATTCCCATTCTTTCTCACAGACAAAGCTATATTATGGCTAGGGGAACTACCATATAGGTCAATCACTAATTGGAATGAGTTGTGGAAATAGTTCTTGGGCCAATTATTTACACCTTCTAGAATGTTGCAGTTGAAGGATAAGATTTACAAAATTAGGCAATTGCATTCAAAGGAATTGTACGAGACTTGGTTGAATTTCATGAAGAAGCTTATGGCTATGCCTAATCATAGGATTTTAAGAAGGAATTTTCTAGACATATTCTATAGATCCTTGAATATGAACACCAAAGTTGTTGCTGACACTATTACTGGTGGGTCTTTTATGAGCCTTTGTTGGGAAATAGCTGCAAAAATCTTAGACCAGATCTCTAATACCAACTGAGGGTGGCATGCTCGAGAGGCATAAAAACGACCCAGTACTTATGTTAGTAGTGCTTCTAGTGAGTAGAGATCACTTAATGACATAGTGTCTCAAGAGGTTGCATAGTCGAGGATGGAGATTGGGCTACTTACCAAGCAGTCGCGACTATGAATATTGAAAAGGTAAATGTAGTGGGCATATTTGGAAAGTCAGCTAGACATGATAAATTTTACTCTGAGGAGGAGGCTAAGTACCTGGATATAGAGATGGCGGGTTTTTGAGCTAATGGCCAAGGGTTCAATCAGGACTCTTTGAACTCAAGGCAAGGAAATCATGGTCAGACCTATTATAAGGATAGGTATAGAGATAGAAGTAGAAAGAGAGATAGTGATTGGAGAAGAAAGAATGACTATAAGGAGAAAAGTGGTGTGTATGTTCCACCAGGGAAACATGATACAAATTTGAGGATGGAAGCAATGCTTGCAAAACTGGTTAAGGGTCTGGAGAATTACGATAGTTTCCTTAAGGAGAATAAGATAGACAATTCAGGACTAAGCCAGAGGGTAAACTTGCATGCTATAAAAATTAAGCAGCTAAAGCACCAGTTTGGTTGGATTTCAGCCATACTGATCAACACCAATCGGTCACTCATCTGAGCAACACTATTTAGAATCTAAAGAACGATAGTCACTCTCTAACGATCACTACTCAGAGTGGGAAGGATACTATTGATCCTCCTATGCCGGTAGTTGATGAGGCGATAAATAATACTATTGACCTTGATAATATATCTAAAGTAGAAATTGAGAAGTAGATGGCTGATGGTGAGACGTCACAGGAATCGATGGGTGTTGAAACATGTGTTTAGACTGATAAAGAAAAGTGTAAGGAGGTCGAACCAGGTTTGATGATCATTATACGACCTCTCACACCTTTTCCTTAAAAGTTGAAGAAGAATAAAGAAGAAAGGAAATGTCAAAAATTTATGTTGATGTTAAAAGAATTATCTATGAATATCCCTCTTTTAGAAGCATTGGAGAAGATGCCCAGTTATGCAAAGTTCATGAAGGACTTAGTTATGAAGAAGTGGATGGTGAGTTTTGATCTCATTAATAATATGCACCATTGTATTGCTATTTCTTCCCAATTTTTAGTTGAAAAGAATAAGGATCCCAAAGCTTTCACTATTCCTTGCACTATTGGATCTCTGAATTTCACACGAGCATTGTGTGACTTGAGAGCTAGCATTAATCTGTTACTGCTATTTGTGTACAAGAAGTTGAGGTTGAGATCACCTAGGCCAATGTTAATGAGATTATTGATGGTCGATCGGACTATGAAAAAATCGGTTGGTATTCTGTGTGATATTTTGGTTAAGTTAGCTTCTATTGATGGTTGATCGAATTTTGAAGAAATTGGTTGGTATTTTGTGTGATGTTTTGGTAAAGGTAGATTCCTTCATATTCCCAGTTGATTTTATCATTCTTGACTGTGGGGTGGATTTTGATGTTTATATCATCTTAGGAGGCCCTTCCTAGCCACGGGTAGGGCATTGGTTAACATGGAGATAGGGCATATAAAATTCAAGCTCAATGATGAATGGGTTACTTTTAATATGGGTCATTTGATGCAACAACTGAAGGATATGAGGGTAGTGTCTATGATAGACATAGTTGATGAAAATGCATTGACTGCACCTATTAAGGAGCAACTTGGTGTAGAGACATTAGCGATGGTGATCATAAACTTTGAAAATGATGGCATCGATTAGTATGATAAGAGGGTAAGTTCTCGTATTGGTAGATGATCTTACACTAATGCACTAAAGAAGTTGGACTTTTACTTAAAAATTAGAGTTACTTGATAAGTAGTGAATTTACCACTCATTTGCATCCAAAATTCCTGCACACTTCTATGGTTTGAAGGTATGAATGAGACAAGTTAGCTAGTTGAATGCACTAATTTCAACATTTTGCAGACATACAAGTGATGAGAAAGAAAGATGTGGATTTTAGCTAAAAAGGAACCAAAAAGAGAAGAAAAATGCAAACTGGAAGACCCTGCACGTACTAAGGCTCGATTACCATGATCATGGTCTGAGGGCTGCGATCACGGCTAGTCTACTTTGATTAGCAACTGTGATTATGAGGATCTGAAGGTGTTTGCAGTAGCTGCGATCGTGAACAAGCTATAGCGATCACGGCTAGGTGGGTTTATGCCCAGGGGTAATTTTGTCATTTTGCTTAGTGTCACGACCCGAGGCTACCCCTAGTCACGACAATGGTTCTTATGATCACAAGTGACCATAAGATAACCCATGAACTGGTTCCTTCTGTGAGCCCAGAGTAATACTATAATATAATACATGAGCGGAAGATACACTGATAAGGTACTGTAAAACTGAATTCTAGAATACGAAGCAAAGCATGTATGAAATTCTCATTAAATACTATAAACCAAACTATTTATCTGAAACAACTGTTAATACTGAAATAACTGACTGACTATCTAATTTAGTGTCTGAAAGGCTCTAAACATCATGAGGAGTTGATGGGACAAACCCCCCAACTAACTCCGGCTGACTAAACATGAAGAAGTACTAAAATAACTTAAATAAACAAATCATGTCCTCGATGGATGAGGACTCACCACTACTACTGCGAGTAACGTTGAGCTGTCTAAGAACGGTTGGGAATCTGAGTGTCCAAACCTATGTTATAAGACAACATAGCACAAAGAAAAGTATGCAGTCAGTACTTTGAATGTACTGGTATATGAGATAAGTACTGGCTTAATTGCATTATATAATTATGCATAAATACATGAGCACATAATATATGAGAATGCAAGACCAAGCAAAAACATGTACTGAAATAATTTGTATAACTCAATGACTGATATCTGAATAACTGAATAATTGTATACTTGGTCATACAAACCTGAACTGACATACTCTAAATACTGAACTGAGACTGTGGGAGGTATTATCTAACCGACATACCCTAATTTGAGCTAATTGGGGTCCAACTTATAACCCCAATTAGAAGGACGTTAGTATCGTGCCACGAGTACTAAGACTAAATGTGGATCCACTAATTTGTTGTACCTAAGGACCAGGGTGTCAAGCCTAAACCGACGGGTGACTGATTTTCCAAATTTAGACAGAACACTTTAGGCCTTTTCCTTAGGATAATTGTGTGTTTTCAAGCAACCATGGTTATATTTAACATGGTATTTTAGTGTTTTCAGGGTAAGGACTGAGTGAAGGATATCTTGGACAATCTGAGCAAACCAAATGCAAATTGAGCAGTGAAGGCTCATGCAATGGGATGTCGACCTTGCGATAATCCGTCGATCTAAACCATCGACAAAAAGCAAAAGGTATAGACTCTGGACAGCCTACGACGGTCCAGGCGATGGACCGTCGACCCTACGATGAACCATTGGTGTGAACCATCTCCATAATATAGAAGGCATAATCATTGGAAGTCCTGCGACGATGCAGGAGATGAACCATCGACCTAGTGATTGGCCGTCGCACTACCCGCTGTCCAAAAGCAGAACATGGAGTCACTGGACACCCTGTGACAATTCAGCCGATGGAATGTCCGACATGCGATGGACCGTTGCTTGACCCGTCACCCAGAAGCAGAACATGGAGTCACTGGACACCCTGCGATGATGCAGGCAATGAACCGTCAGATCTACGATGGACCGTCGCTTGATCCGTCGACCAAAATGCGGAGAATCTAAGTTTGAATTTTAAAACCCTAGTTTTGGAATCATATAAATACCAAGTATTAGGGTTTATTCCGCATTTTTTGTCTTCAGTTTCATACTTTATCCTCTATTGAGAGCTTTGTACTATTTTTTATTTAGATTTGAACCTAGAGATTGAGAGGTGATTATTAGTTTTCATATTTTCCATCAAAGATTGAGAAGATCAATATTGTGACTTTTGTAAGTACTCTTCTGAAGTTATTTTGAACATCAATATAACTTTGATTTTTGACATGGAGATGAGTAGCTAAACTCCCATAACTAGGGTTACGAGAGCCTTGATGTAGAGAACTACTTTGAGGTTGTGAATGGGTTTGTTTTCTAACATCTATCAAAATTGCATAAATCTTTCTTCATTTTAATGACATCTCTTGGTTGTAAATTTGACAAGTGATTCCATGGACTTCACTTGTCTGACAAGAAAGTGGATGTTGGGAAAAGAAGTGATTCACATGAACTCCATAGGTTTACCCTTTGGGAATAACAGATTGATGCCTTTACAGGATCAACCCTCATGAGAGTTTTATTGAATAATGCATGAACCCTTTAAGTTCGAGAGAAATAAAGGGTGAAATACTCATTAGGTTGAGAAACACGTGGGTAATCTTTAGAATTTAATAATTCTTGCAAATTGGATACATAAGTTAGAATTCGAACACAACCTCACAACCCTAATTGTTTGAACATCTGGGTGATCATAACTCTGTTAATTCATTCTCATTGGAATTACATCTACATTCACTCTCACTAGCTGGACTTTTGTGTAAAAAAAATACAAAAGAGCACTGTTCACATTTCCAAACCCCTTTTTTATTTTAGAGCCTTAGATCAACAGTATAATAACAATCACAATACTTAGTGAACACGGTATTCCCTATGGGATTTGAAACCCTCTCGTAAGAGAGTTGTAATTTGGGAGTATCAAATTTTGGCGTCGTTGCCGGAGAATATGGTTGTCAATTAATTTTGTGTTTGTTAATTGACCTTTGGTCAAGTTTCCCAAATTTTACTTTTGTTTGTTGTTTTTGTTTGTGCAGGGGAATTTTTGTGTATGCTAAGTACACAGAGATCGGGTGCACCGTTATTAGTAATACATCCAGAACCGCAACTTATTAGCAGAATGACAGAACCCCAAGATGCTGAGAGACTAGTCGCATTGGCTAGAGCTCAACTAAATCAGTAGAATGATGGCCAGCAAGTACGTCATCCAAACCCTGATGATGATGATTTAGGGGATGATGACTTGTTAGATCTTTCTAATCGAAGGCATGCAGAGAATGTAGCTGCACCAGTGAACAAAAATGTGAACAGAAATTGTCCTTTCAGGGCGAGACCTGATCTTCAATCTGTTTAATTTGATCCTAATGATGATGAAGATGGAATGGATGGAGCCGATACTACTGGAGCTATTATTCCTCTACCTCTAGTATCAGGAGCAAAGTTTAATATTACCAGTACAATGATCCAACTCCTTCACCTGAAGAGATTATTTGGTGGACTCATGGGAGATGATCCCAATATGCATTTAGTGAATTTTGTCACTATTTACAAGTCCTTTGATAACTCAGGAGTGGGACAGAATGCCATTTGGCTGCATTTATTTCTGTTGTCTCTATCTGGGGAGGCAACATTATGGCTTAATGAGTTGACGCCTAATTCCATAACCAACAAGAGGCAATTGAAAGAGGCTTTCCTAGAAAGGTTCTTTCCACCTTCCAGAAGGGTACAGTTAAGGGACTAGATTAGCAACTTTAGGTATCTCCTAATCGAATCCCTCCATGAGACATGGGAGAGGTTAAAAAAGAAGCTGACACAATGTTCAAACCATAATATGATAGATATTCTTCTGATGGAGACTCTTTATCGGGCTTTGAACTCTATTATGAAGCCAGTTGTTGATAATGCTGCAAGGGAATCATTTGTGGATCTCACTTTTTAGGAGGCCTCAGAGATGCTTGATCGGATGACCAAACAATGTAGATCTTGGCATACCAGGGAATCTGTGGTAGCAAGCCTTACTTTATCTGTTGGCATGACTGTAAAATAATGTAAGAAAGAGGAAGAACGTGATCAATACATGACACACTTGAAGATGTAGATAGATCTGTTAACCAAGAATCTATTATCTGGAAAGACTAAAAAAGTGAAGGCTGTTACAGCTAAAGGTAGAGATGATTCTGATTCGGAAGAAAAGGCTAACTATTTGAAGAATTAGGGGGGATTTTGAGGTAATAACCAGGGAAATTAAGGTCAAAACTACTACGACAAGGCTAGTTATAAGGATAGGGAACAAGGAAATTGGAAAGGTAAGAATGATAGAAGTAGACATATGTACCTCCCAAAAGTAGAGATAATGCTGCAACTAGCTCTGGCAAGATGTCCATGGAGGATATGATGGAGAAATTATTAAAGGGAGTTAAAGCTACCAACTCTGGAGTGACTACCATGAAGATAAATTTATCTTCTATGAGTCATTTGGTGAACTTGTACTCTACCTCTATCAAGCAGTTGGAACAACAAATGAGCCAGCTCTCGGCAGCTTTGAATTAGAGAAAGACTGGAACATTGCCAAGTAACACTATTCAAAACCCACAAAATTATGGCTCTTGCATGGCTATCACTACTAGAAGTGGTAAGGTATTGGCAGGACCTCCTGTGGGTAAGTCTGCGGATGATATTATAGCCGAGATGTTGAAGAAGCAGAGATTTATCATCCGGTGGAGTCTGGGAAATTGGATGAGTTTATTGATGACACACCATCCAACAGTCAGCAGTTTGATGAGTTGAAGAAGAATAAGGGAAAGGAGATTAAAGTGGTGATTACCACTCTTCCAAAGCCACCTTCTCTATTTCCTCATCGGTTGAAGAAGAAAGCCAACGACACCAAGTTCAGCAAATTTATGGCTATGCTGAAGCAGTTGACGATTAATCTACCACTAGTAGAGGCATTATAGCAAATGCCCAGGTACGCAAAGTTCATGAAATACCTCATCAAAAAGAAGTGGTCGGTTAGTTTTGAGCCGGCGGATAATTTGTATCATTATGGTGCTATTTCCACAAGGTCTCTAGTGCAAAAAAAGGCAGATCTGGGAGAATTTACTATCACATGAACTATTGGACCTCTTGACTTTGCTAAAGCTATGTGCGACCTGGGAGCTAGCATCAATCTGATGTCGCTAGCTGTTTACAAAAAGTTGGGTTTTGGAGATCCCACATCCACTAACATGCTACTTGTGATGGCGGATAGGTTGGTCAAACGACCTGTTGGTATTTTGTATAATGTGTTGGTGAAGGTTTCTAGTTTCATATTTCCTGTGGATTTCGTTATTATGGATTGTGAGGTGGATTTTGAGGTGTCCATAATCTTGGGTAGACCTTTCCTTGCAACCGAAAGTGTGCTGATTGATTTGTGAGCTAATGAGATCTTATTCAGGTTGAATGATGAAATGGTGCAATTTTATGTGTGCCAATCAATAAAGAAACACAAAGAAATGAGTGTGTTTTCCATTGTAGATGTCTATTATGAGGAGGAGCAGGAAGTGCTGATTGAAGAGAAATTTGTTATTGAAACCTTGGTTGTAGTGTTGATGAATTTTGATCAGGATGGTATAGAAGATTATGAGGAGACTGTTTGTACCTTAACAGGCATGGGTTATTACTCATATGCCCCTAAGAAGTTGTACTTGGACTTAGAAAATCATCCTAGTCCACCTACTAAGCCCTCTATAGATAAACCACCTGTCTTGGAGCTGAAAGAATACCTAGTCATTTAAGGTATATGTTCCTGGGCAGTGGGAATATACTACCTATTATTATTGTGGTTGACCTGGGTGAGAAGAAGGTGGAATCACTTATTTCGGTGCTTCAAAGATACAATAGAGCAATAGGTTGGACTATTGCTGATATTATTGGCATTCCTCCTGTCATTTGTACTCATAAGATACAACTTGAGGAAGAATGTACTCCTACCATTGAGCATCAATGCCGACTTACCCACCAATGCAACAAGTGGTTAAGAAGGAAATTATTAAGTGGCTAGATGTAGGAGTGGTTTATCTTATTTCCGACAGTAAATGGTTGAGCCCGGTTCAATGTGTTTCCAAAAAATGGGGGCATGACTGTTGTTGCAAATGAAAAGAGCGAGTTGATTACTCTCAGGCCTGTGACTGGTTGGAGATTTTTCATGGACTACCACAAGATAAACTCATAGACTTTATAGGACTACTTCCCAATGCCCTTCATGGATCAAATGCTTGATCGGTTGGCGGGAAGAGGGTGGTATTGCTTCCTGGATGGATATTTTAGCTACAATCAAATCAGTATTGCTCCTGAAGATCGAGATAAGACAACGTTCACATATCTATATGGAACTTTTGTATTCAAGAAAATATCATTTAGGTTATGTAATGCACCCGCGACCTTGCAAAGGTGTATGATGTCTATTTTCTCGGATATGGTTGAGGACACCTTAGAGGTGTTCATGGATGATTTTTCTGTGGTTGGAGATTCATTTGGGATGTGTCTGGAGAACTTGAGTAAGGATTTGCAGAGGTATGTGGAATTCAATCTTGTGCTTAATTGGGAGAAATGGCATTTCATGGTGAAGAAGGGCATTGTTCTCGGGCACAAAATTTCAGCAAAAGGGATAGAGGTTGATCGAGCCAAGGTAGAGGTTATTGAGAAGCTACCACCTCCCATCTAAGTGAAAGGGGTGTGTAGTTTTCTTAGACATGTTGGCTTTTACCGAAGGTTTATACAAGACTTCTCTAAAATTGTAAATCCACTTTGCAAACTTTTAGAGAAGGAGACTAAGTTCTTCTTTGATGCTGATTGCATTAAGGCATTTGAACGCCTTAAGAGTAAGCTGGTTGAGGCCCCTATCATTGTTGAACCTGATTGGTCAAAATCGTTTGAGATAATGTATGATGCAAGCGGTGTTTCCCTCGAAGATGTGTTAGGGTAAAAGAAGGAAAAAAAATTTCATCCAGTTTATTATGCCAGCAAAGCACTGAATGGAGCTCAGAAAAACTACACCATCATAGAGCAAGAACTTCTAGCAGTGGTGTATGCTTTTGAGAAGTTTTGGGCATATCTGTTAGGTACCAAGGTAGTGGTACACACTGACCACGCTGCTTTAAGGTACCTAAGGTGAAGAAGAATGCTAAACCATGGTTGGTCTGGTGGGTATTGCTACTTCAAGAATTTGACTTCGAGGTTAAGGATCGTAAGGGATGTGAGAATCAAGTGGCTGATCACTTATCCAGACTCAAAGGAGAGCAAGCATTAAAAGATGGGCTTTAGATTGATAATTCCTTTTCGGATGAGAAAGTATTAGCTGCAGTATTCAAAAAAGTCCCTTGGTATGTTGACTTCGTGAATTATGTGGTAAGTGATGTGGTACCAGAAAATCTTTTTTTTCATTAAAGGAAAAAGTTTCTTCATGATGTGACCCATTACTTCTGGGATGAGCCGTATCTTTTTCGGCGATGTGCAGATGGTATTATTAGACGGTGCATCCCAGAAGTAGAAATGCTGAGTGTATTGGAAGCAAGCCATGCTTCCCCAGTTGGAGGTCACCACGCAGGTGATCGAACTACAAGGAAAGTACTTTAGAGTGGCTTTTATTAGCCCTTTTTGTTCAAGGATGCTTATGAGTTCGTGAAGAGATGTGACCAATGTCAAAGGCAAGGGTCCATCTCAAACAACCATGAGACACCAATGTCTAAAATGCTGGAGGTAGAATTATTTGATGTGTGGGGCATAGATTTCATGGGGCCCTTCGTGAGCTCATTTGGAATAAAGTACATACTTGTTGATATTGACTACGTGTCAAAATGGGTTGAGGCTGTAGCTCTGGGGGATAATGAAGGAAAATGGGTTATTGCATTTTTAAAGAGAAATATCTTCTCTCGCTTTGGGGTGCCACATACCATCATAAGCGATGGAGGATCGCACTTCTGCAACAAGATATTCAGAGCTTCCTTGGAAAAATATGGATTTAAGCAACATAAGGTAGCTACGCCGTATCACCCGCAAACAAGTGGGCAAGTAGAAATCTCCAATCAAAAAATCAAGGCTATCGTTGCCAAGACTAAGAATGCTAGTAGGAAGGATTGGTCTAGGAAGCTGGACGATGCATTATAGGCATATCGAACAGTTTTCAAGACACCTATTGGCATGTCGCCATACTAATTGGTTTATGGCAAGGCATGCCATTTGTCGATTGAACTAGAGTATAAAGCACCGTGGGCACTGAAGCGTCTGAATCTGAACTGAAATGAGGTGGCACATATGAGACTGGGGCAGCTTAATGAGATGGATGAGTTCCATCTCGGAGCGTATGAGAGAGCTGACCTATACAAGGAATGAATAAAGAAATACCATGATCACATAATTGAAAATAGAGGATTTTATAAAGGTGACTTGGTGCTTCTATTCAACTCTAGGCTCAAACTATTCCCAAGTAAACTTAAGTCCAAGTGGTCAGGCCCATTTAAAGTTAATCAAGTCTACTCATCTGGAGTAGTTGAACTTGAAAATAAAGATGGAAGTGTCTTCAAAGTAAACGGGCAACGAGTCAAACTATATATCGGTCCAAAGGACTCGATAAAAAGCATCTCTACTTTCTATCTCGATGAAGTTTGAGTAATCAACATAACTAAGTTATATTGCGACGATAAATCAGGCGCTAGTGGGAGGCAACCCACATTGAGTTGTTGTATAGCATTTATTTAAGTTATTTAGTTGTTTGTTTTGTTGATTTGTGTAAGCTAAAATATTGTTAAAGTATATAGGTACAACAATACAGAGTAAACAGAATCTAAAGGACTTTTGAGTGACCGAAGAATCACCCGACGAACCATCGCAAGCTCGACGGACCGTCGCGGACAATCGTTGCAACCATGTCCAGAAACTAAGAATCTGGAAAAGTAGCGACGAAATTATCCGACGGACCGTCGCATGCTCGACGGACCATCATTTGAACCATCGTAGGTTGTCCCAAATGTTAGTTCACTGGATAGTCACGAATGGATGTCCGACAGACCGTCGTATACTCGACGGACCATCGATTTCACCGTCGCACTTAACCCTAGTTATGCGGGTCGAGTCAGATAAGTTTAAATAGCTGAAATTTTTATTCTTATCTGATCCGAACGGTTTGAAATTGATAATTTAAAGACTTAAGTAACTCCCACCTGTTCAATGCACATGTGCCTTTTCATTCTCCCTTCTAACTTCTCAACTCCCCTTTTTCCCTTTCTATTTAAACGTTACTCCCTCCTTTTTTATTTTCTCATCACAAGTCATACGTTCACTTCACTAAATCAAATCTTCATCTGACTGTTCAAAGTGTATTGTACAAGACCAAGTAGTAAATCAATATTTCAGCAATCAGGTATGAATTCTCCTTTTTTTTTCTTCAATATGATGAGAAATCAAAAAGGTGAAAACAACCTGGTGCATCAAAGTCATTTCTTTTGCAAATTTTATTGGTATGTTGTTGATGTTAGACGAAGCATTGCATATACTATCCTGGGGGAAGTTTGAGTAACCCATGGACCAAAAATGGCAAGTTAGGGTGAGGTATTATCGATCAAAATATTGTAAAAGTCACCCTTAAATGAGATGCACGCAAGGTGTTTGACAAAATACCAAAATGAGAGTTGCATCTGCTAGTTACAGTCGATGATATACTCGACGGGCCGTCGTATATTTTGCAGAAAAAGAGCTACTGGAATGATCCCGACGGTTAGGGTCGATGGACCGTCGCATAGTCGACGGACCATCGCCTTTAACCGTCGCTGGTCAGAAAAATTTCTTTTCTCTGGTTTAAAACTATATATTGATAAATGTTGCAGTTGTAGGTACCATGGCTCCTAAATTACCATAAATCAGAGGTTGAGGTAGAGGCCAAGAAACCTGGTCTGACACACCAACCCATAATACTCGGTGAAGCCAACGAGTGGTTTCTTCATCCTCCTCATCTAATGAGGTGGTAGAAAGTAGAAGCAGCAGTACCTCCATTTCAGTTCCACTTGAGGTGGGGGTTGAAACTTCTAACCCCACTTAAGAAAAGGTCCCAGAACAAGAGGATTCTAATGTGATTCGACTCAAAGATCAGAAACTAAGGGAAGCCATAATATGGCAAATAGCGGGTTCCCGTGACATTTTCTATAAAGAGATGGCACCAACGAATAGGTTGCCTATCAAAAGAAAAAATTTTGAGGAGAACCAGATCATCACAACAACCCTGCATGAGTATCCAGAACTTGAGCGTTGTTTCAATGCATATGAGTTGGCCTGGATGAGCAAGCCATTTAGACCTTACCAACCAAACTTGGTTCGTGAATTTGTTGCCAACTATTTGGCATTGCTAGAGAAGGACTTCCCAAAAGGTTCATCGGCTACCGATATAAACAAGCTTGATACGGTTCCTGTGAGAGGAGTCGACATTGACATTTCAGAGAAAACTTTGAACAGATTTCTAATTGGGCCTGACTATCAGATACCAGGGCCTATTACGGAGTTAGAGCATTGGATATTTTCACAGGCTGAACAAAGGCCATGGTTATCTAGGATACTGATAGACGGGGGTGAACCTTCATGGTTGCTTGACCCCCATGAAAACATATCAAAGAAATCACTAAGTTTTAGGGCCAAGTTCTGGTGGGAGATTTTGTGATTGAGGATTATGCCAATAGGTGGTGATGATGGTTTAGAGAGAACCAGAGCTGTGATTATTGTCGCTTTGATAGAAGGGTTGACCATAGATTTTGGGAACATCATTTCTAATGAATTGTTTTTCCATTCTCACAAGACTCACACTGCACTGTCGTTTCGATGCCTTATCACTGAGTTGTGCATAAAGGACAAAGTTCCTTTGACCAGTGGAGTAGACAATGAGGTCCCAGCACTGCACAATCAGGATATTGAAAAGATGAAGGATGACTCAAGATTTTATTTTTGAATCAACAGACCTCCAGCCCAACAAACTCAGTCAGCACCGGTGCCCGAACCATCAGAATTTCCTGCAGGTATGCCGTTGCCTATGACTATGTATGTGCCTCCTATCACCTCTACAAGTTCAGCTTCTATGCCGATGGGAGGGACCCTAGACTCTGCGTCTGTCCCACCCCAAACTTCTGAGTGCAGGCTGAACCCTAATAACTTCGCAAAGACTGTGCGAACCGTTAAAAAGGTCAAAAAGCAGATAGCAATTTGGGGAAAGATTTCAGACCCTTTGTGGAGAAAATTATGGAGGATGTATTGCGCCTCTTTAGAAATGTCCAGCTACGCATGGACAACATGGAAGATCGTATAAATAAAAAGTTGGATGAAATGTCCATTCCTAATTTTGCTAAAGTAATTGAGGAGGTTAGACGGCTCTAGACAGATCTCGATAAGATAAGTCAGCAGCCACAGCAGACCACATTCAATCCAGTCTAGGTTGAAAGTGATGAGGAAGAAGGTCTTGTGGACTTATTTGGGCATCCGATCAAGGACAAAGGTAAGAAGGTAGCAAAATCAGACAACAAGACTGAAAAAGCTGCTAAGAAAGAAAAGAAGAAGCAAAGACTGGTAGCCATGTCACCTGAATAATTTGAAGATTACCAGATACGGTGGACAATAAAGAAGTCAAGGAGAGAGGCAAAGAAGCAACAGATCCTGTCAGATATGTGCTACCTCCGACTCTGGAGGGAGAGATTTTGAGTACTCCCACTACCATGGGAGTCAACATTGCACCTGATGAGGATGATGGAACCTCCCCACACTTTACTGATGCCTCAGATTAAATAAGAGGCGTGACAAGTATTTTCCCATCCTTTGTACTTAAAATTTTATGCATTTAAGGACAAAGCATTTTTTTGTATGGGGTAGGTATGCTTGTTGGGGGGCTGTGTTGTCAATATTATCGGCATGTCTAAGTGTGAATTTGTCATTTTCATGTTCTGTTTGTTGAATTTTCAGTTTCATGTTTGGTTGGTAATATGATTGCATGAAATAAAAGTTCCATTCCTGTTGGCACCTTATTGTACATATGTGGATGACAACTGTTGGTGGCAAAAATTATGTTTTTCATTTTTTGTATAATTAATTCCTCTTACCAAGTTGCAAAGTGTTGTGCAACCATGTGTGACTCTATTAATGACATTAGAAGTTAGTAATAAAGCAAGGCCTAGCTATGTGATCGGGATCCCGAAAATTAGTAGGATAGAAATTAGCTTAGTGCCTGTGTGGGTGAGTATTTGTGTAGTTCTGACATAAGTGATAAACCTAGAACTTGCCCGGTTCATCAGATCTTGTCGTGTGTTTTTAATCAATAAGAGAGGATAGTAGGACTTCTTGTATTGTTAGACCACTTAGCCAAATGATTGACCCACTAAAAATATTGTGTTCCCTTTGTCAACCCTTTTGAGTTGTGGTATTGTTTTTCTGTCCAAATAAGTTTGATTCACTCTCTAGAAGGTTTTAAGCATTTAGCTTTGGCCGTGGTCCAATTATGGACATTGTGCACTTTAACTTAGGTAAATCACCTAAGTTGAGGGTGGCTACTGCTGTATTGTTAGTAGCCTAGGAGGTTGAGTCAAAAGTAATGTGAAGAGTAGCATCCGGCCCTGGTCTAGTTAGCAATCTAAATATATATTGTGCACCTCAATATTCTGTATCATCATAAGTTAAGGGTGACTGATGCTGTGTCTCTCGAAAAAAAATTGGGTTATGACAAGAACACTAAAGAATAACTGTGATTGAATGAGAGAGTTCTTAATTCTGGTACGTAACTACCAAAGAGGGTAAAGAGAGTGAAATTCTTGTACTTTAAGTCACTTACCTAAATGAATAACCTTCACCGATCCTAAAACCTCATTACAACCCTTAGCAAGTCCTACTTGATTTTAGCGAGTCAATCATAAGAGAACATTAGATGATAAAGGCAAGTTTATAGGAGTACACTGTGTTGGCAACTTCTTTTCAGAGAGTGAAAAGCTTAGTTTTGTCCACAATTTAACTGTGTGATGTGAGGTGGACTTCTTTGGCTGTGAGGGCATGTTGATCTATATTTTTTCTATTTATTTCTTTGGGGTGTCGTATCTGTAGCTATAAATATGTTGATTAGTAGTTAATGCCAATAGTGGATCCATGTGTATTGAAATGGCATAACCAAATGGGTAGTGGAATGATTGTGTTGGTTTTACTATGAACTGCCCATCATGATGGTGTTCATATACGTATCCCGATGTTAAGTTTCTTGAGGACAAGCAATTACCTTAAGTTGAGGGTGTTTGATGTTTCGTCTTTTGACGGAATATTTTCGCCCTTTTTCTTAGGATAATTGTGTGTTTTCAAGCAACCATGGTTGTATTTAACATGGTATTTTAGTGTTATCAGGGTAAGGACTGAGTGTGAAGGATAACTTGGACAATCTAAGAAAAACAAAGGCAAATTAAGCAGAAAAGGCTCATGCAACAGGCCGTCGACCTTGCGACGATCCGTCAGTCTAAACCGTCGACAAAAAGCAAAAGGCATAGACTCTGGACAGACTACGACGGTCCAGGCGATGGACCATCGACCCTGCGATGAACCATCGGTGTGAACCATCACCATAATAAAGAAGGAATAATCATTGGAAGTCCTGCGATGATGCAGGCGATGAACCGTCGACCTTGCGACTGGCCGTCGCACTACCCGTTGTCCAGAAGCATAACATGGAGTCACTGGACACCCTGCGATGATGAAGGCGATGGAACATAGGACATACGATGGACCATCGCTTGACCCATATCCCAGAAGCAGAACATAGAGTCACTGGACACCCTGCGATGATGCAGGCGATGAACCGTCGCTTGACCTGTTGACCAAAACGCAGAGAATTTAAGTTTGAATTTTAAAACCCCAGTTCTGGAATCATATAAATACCAAGTATTAGGGTCTGTTCAGTATCTTTTGTCTTTAATTTCATACTTTCTCCTCTATTGAGAGTTTTGTACTACTTTTCATTTAGATTTGAACCTAGAGATTGAGAGGTGATTATTAGTTTTCATATTTTCCATCAAAGATTGAGAAGATCAATACTGTGACTTTTGTACGTACTCATCTAAAGTTATTTATGAACATCAATATAACTTTGATTTCTGACGTGAAGATGAGTAGCTAAACTCCCATAACTAGGGTTATGGGAGCCTTGATGTAGAGAACTACTTTGGGGTTGTGAATGGGTTTGTTTTCTAACATCTATCAAAATTGCATGAATCTTTCTTCATTTTAATGACATATCTTGGTTGCAAACTTGAGAAGTGAGCCCATGGACTCCACTTGTCTGACAAAAAAGTGGATGTTGGGAAAAGAAGTGATTCACATTAACTCCATAGGTTTACCCTTGGGGAATAACGGATTGATGCCTTAACAGGATCAACCCTCATGAGAGTTTTATTGAATAATTCATGAACCCTTTAAGTTCAAAAGAAGTAAAGGGTGAAATACTCATTAGGTTGAGAAACACGTGGGTAATCTTTAGAATTCAATAATTCTTGCAAATTAGATACATAAGATAGAATTCGAACACAACCTCACAACCCTAATTGTTTGAACATCTGGGTTATCATAACTCTAGTTAATTCATTCTCATTGGAATTACATCTACATTCAATCTCAGTAGCTGGACTTTTGTGTAACACAAATACAAAAGATCATTGTTAACATTTCCAAACTCCCTTTTTATTTTAGAGCCTTAGATCAACAGTCTAATAACAATCACAATACTTAGTGAACACGGTATTCCCTGTGGGATTCGACACCCAACCTAGTTGGGTTTCTATATTTGACAACAACTGCTTAATCTCTCATAAAAGAGCTGTAATTTGGGCGTATCAGTGACCCCTGAGAGGAAGTCAAGCCTAAACTGATGGGTGATTCCTCATATCCTACACTGGCTACATAGTTCTAGAATATAGGGACTGCTACTAATGACTCTACCTAAACTAACGGGGAAGCCGACATCCCTGTATTCGCTCGGTACTAACTCCTACTCCGAACTGAACTAACACTGGTGCTGAACTGAATTAAATTCATTGAACGTAACAACTAACGTTACTCATCATGATCATAACAACTGAGTAAATGGTAATATTCATGGTTTAACTTAAATCATTACTTGAAAGATCTAAAGTTATGTAAAACACATAGGTATCGGGTGTTCATAACCCTCCAGCACTAAATGATCGTAAAATACAATATTAAGGCTTAAAATTGTTGTATGAAATCATGGTTCAAAGATCCAAAAACATAGATATTTCATCAAACATGTGAAAATCATGAACTTGGACATGGGAAAATAGCATAGTTGTGTGACTAAGATCATAACTTGATAATATAACATGAATTCACTTGAATATAATATGGGAGATTAAAACTTAAAGCATGGGTTAACCTAGATTTTCATGGAATCATTCTTGAGCATGAATTGAGTCAAACTACTAAGGAAACACATAAATTTAGTCCATCTTGAACATACAAAACTCCATAATAAGAGAAAAATCCATTTTTAGTTGAAAAGAGGAGTTTTTGGCTCCATGGGTGAAAAGGGGCCCATGGATGAACATCCCACATACCTTAAGCTTCTTGACTTGTGAAAGAAACCCTATTCTTAATGTCTTCTTGAAGATTCTTGAACTTGGAAAACTTGGATTCTTTTTTCATAGGGAAAAAGAATTTGAATTGGTTCTTGGGGGAAGGAGGAGGGTTTCTTGAGAGTGATTTTGAGAAAAAGGGGAAAATAATGCCCCTATGGATTCCCCAAGTCGTGTTATGTACAATTTGGGTTGGGGGGGAAAAGACTCAATTGCCCCTTGATTATTTAAATAAAAAATTAGACGCAACAATATCACCGTGATGTGGCCTTATCGTGGTCGACGAAAACCTTTACTGCATCGTGAACAACATCAGGTCAGGACTAGTACCGGGACCTCATCTGAAAAATCCAAAACTTCCCCGAGACATACTTTTAACCTCCCTAAATATGAATCAACTTAAAACCAAACATTTCAGGGACGGGAAGGCCAAACAAAAAATCTATAAAGTTTAGGGGTCTTGAAAATGACTAAGTCTCCAACACTTCGTGAAATTTTCACGCCTTGAACCCCTTATTCATGCAAATAAGAGTTAAATCGAGCTAAGATTATTATGGGGGTATTACACCCAGCCAACCCCAAATCCCTTATAATGCTAAAACCCTTTCCCATTTAACATCTTACACTTTGAACAATTGATTTTTTTAAAAATTTATAACCCTACTAATTGGAGAAACTTTTGTGTTTAAATTTTCCAATTTGGGTTTGGTGAAATTGAAGTGTAAATTAAGTAATCTTCTTACTTTCCATTACCATGGATGCTTTGAATGAACCTTATGGAATATTTTTTCCTCTTTACTTCATGAGTAGCTAAATGTTCTTGTCTTGGGATTATGTTGAACTAAGGTGCAATTATGTATGGGTTGTAATGTATTTGTGTAGATTCGAGTTTGTTGATGATGGATTTCACTATTTCTTATTTGAATTAGTTGGGGTTTATGGGTGAAAACCCCAAATACCGAAAATGGATTTGTGGGTGAAAACCTTAAATTCTTTAAATCTCACTTCATCCTTGAATGAGGGATGTGGGTGAACTTTTAGAACCCATATCATCCTTGAAAGAGGAATATGGATGACAAAGCAATAGTGGACAATAATGGATGCAGTTTGCTATCTTGTCACTATCTTAGAAATAAGGGTGAGAAGAGAGTTATCTATGTTTTTGGCATTATCCTAGAAATAGGGATGCCTAACTGAGGTATTAGGTGGTTTTAATTGACACATTCGTTAGGTACTCAAAAGGGTCAGTGAGTGAAATTCTTGAGGTTTTTTTGACAAACTAGCCTCAAGGACCTTCAACCTAGCCTACCATATCATTAATGACTAAAATTTTCATCAAATCATCATGCACGCATGCATAACTTGCCCTTAGGTAGACATAATCCCAATATCCTTCTCATATTGAATTTTCAATTATGATTACTGCTTATTGATTATTAGCTTGAATAGACTTTAATCAATCCATGTTCCAAACCAACCAACCCCCCTAATTTTAAATCATGTATTTTACTTTATTTATATTATGGGTATTTCTTTAGTAACTATTAACACCCATAGGACTAGAAAGATAATTTCTCTCCTCGTGGATTTTACCTCAACATAAGTTGAGCTATTGACAATGATCATCCTCTACCAATTTCAATTGTATAGGTGAGCGTGATCAAAATGTCATCATTACTGGGGAGTGAAATTTTGCTTTTACTTGTGTTGAGTGTTGCTTTGTGTATACCCATAGTGGTGTGTGTTTATTTGGCTATTGCTTTTGTTCCTTTAGGTGATCTCTATAGTGTTCACGAAACTATGAGTGATAATGCAAGTAATGTTGGGTCTTTCGATGGTCTTCTTGATGACGAGGAGAAACTCAATGATGTTGGGTGTACAAGTGTCATCCGTAT
The DNA here is from genome assembly GCA_030864215.1 of Capsicum pubescens. NCBI lineage: Eukaryota > Viridiplantae > Streptophyta > Magnoliopsida > Solanales > Solanaceae > Capsicum > Capsicum pubescens. The sequence goes on along the minus strand of CM061546.1, from coordinate 243,111,233 downwards.
CCCACCTACTCATGGGAATGGGGGAATTCTATGTTATGAGCATCATATTGCATATGCTTCAAATGAAGGGACTTTTTGGGGGCAAGATTATGAGGACCCCAACTTGCATTTGAAGAACTTTGTAGAAGTTTGTGCACTCTTTGATATTGCACACATCTCCCAAGAGTCTATAAGGTTGTGTCAATTCCCATTTTCTCTAATGGGAGAGGCGGTATTAGGGCTTTGACCCTTTTTGACTGGGTTAATTACTTATGGGATGAACTTACTGTTGCCTTCATTGATTGGTATTTCCCATTATCCAAGATGCTACAATTGCGTGATAAAATCATTAACTTTCATCAATTGAATGGAGAACCTCTTTATAAGGTGTGGGAAAGATTCAACAAGAAGCTCATGCAATGTCCCAACCACGAGGTCTCAGAGAATATGCTTTTCCAAATCTTCTACCAAGCCTTAGATCAACTCAACAAAACCGTGGTAGACAACGCGGCGGGGGGATTTCTTGTGAAGTTGACTTATCATGCGGCAACAAACTTTCTTGAAAAAGTGACCAAGCAAAATCAAGGGTGGCATACTTGTGATACTGAGGTACCAAAAGGATCTCCTACTACCTCATTTGTTGATAAAGAGCAAAAGAAGAGAGGTGAAGAGAGAAAGTAAAACATGGCAAAAATGATGACGCAGTTGGAGCTTCTAACTAATCATGTAATGGGTGCACCCACAAAAATGGTGAATGTTGTGGCATCCAAGGACCATGATGATAAAGAAGTCGAGAGGCTTGATAAAGATATTCAGTATATGGCTAACTATTCAGAAGGTTCCTGCCCGGCCTATCAAAGGCAAGTTGGGAACCAAGGTTGGATAAATCATGATCATAACCATGATTAGAGGGATAAAGATTGAGAGTATGATCTTTATGTGCCCCTCATTACTGGGAAAAGAACAAATATGCAAACCCCGTTGACCCTGACAAATATAAAATCAAAGATGTCTTGGCAAGAATTTTGATGAAAGTGGAGGGAACGGAAAAGATGGTCCATGAATTGAAAGGTGACTTTTCATAAATCAACCAAATAGTTGTGTCCCACTCTACTTTGATTAAACAATTGGAAATTAAAATAGGCCAAATTTCCACCCAACTCAATGCTAAACAAAAGGGGGTCTTCCTAGTGACACCATTGTGAATCCAAAAAATAATCCTCAAGTGTTGGCTACTGTCACTAGGAGTGGTAAACCACTCGATGATCTTGTGGTGTATGTTGAAAAAGAGACCACTATTGAACAAACAAATTTGAAGAAATTTTTTTTGAAGAATTCAAATGAGGAATCTCCAAAGTCTCAAGAAAAGAATGAAAAAGAACCGGTGTTAAATGAAGAAGTAGATGATGAAGAGAGAGACACAAAGGTAGTTGAGAATGATGAAGTGAAAAGTGACCCAATGCCTTCCATTATGGTTACCCCTATATTCCCTTAAAGTCTCAAAAGGAAGGACGACAATGCTAAATTTAAAACATTTATGGCTAAGCTTAACAACCTCTCTATCAACATCCCCTTACTTGAGGCTATCCAAGAGATTTCGGGGTATGCTAAGCTTATAAAAAAAATAATGTCAAAGAAGAAGCTTGTTAAAGGTGACACCACTGAAGTCACCCATGGGTGTAGCACTATCATGAGTATCACAATAGGGGAAAAGAAGGAAGACCCCAAGGCTTTTACAATTCCATGCACCATTGGGACACATAAGTTTGAAAAAGCTATATGTGACCTTGATGCGAGCATTAATCTCATGCCCTTTGAAATATATCAGAGGCTTGGCTTGAGTACCCCTACTCCAACATTGATGAAGCTTTTGATGGCAAACCAGTCTATCAAGAAACTGGTTGGTATTTTGTTCGATGTGTTAGTGAAAACGGATAGATTCTTCCTTCCAGCGAATTTTGTGGTGCTAGATTATGATATGGACCAAGAGGCACCAATTATCCTTGGTCAAAATTTCCTTTCTACTGGAAGGGCCATTGTGGATATGGATCTTGGGGAAATCAAGTTTAGAGTTCATGATGGTGAAGTGTTCTTTCGGGTATGCAAAACAAAGAAACAACCCACGGAGCCTCAAGTGGTATTGGTTATAGATGTTGAAGATGAGGAAGTAAATGAGGGGTCCCTTAAGGATCCAACTTAAAAAATATGAAGGACGTCGTGCCATGACGATAACTACGCTCTATATGGGAGGCAACCCACAAATGCCATAAAAGTGGCTTGTATCTTTTGTTTTTAATTTAGTATGATAGATTTTAATTTTGTCATTGATTAATCCATGCGTTTATGGAACTTTGGAGTGTTTTCGACTGAGTTGAGAAGGGTAAAGTATGAAATTTTTGTATGTTGGACTGAACAGGGGAAAGTGTGTCAAAATGGACTAATAAGCTAAAAAAGAGGTAATAGAGGTGCAGAAATGCCCTCAGTTACCACGATCGCGGGCTATGTGCCTCCATTATCGTGGTCACTACTTTGTTGCGATTGCATACCTCAGACCGTGATCGTTGTCAAGTCTGTTTAAATAACCATTTAAATGCCCCATTTCCCTCACACTCCCTTGTCAACTTTTATCTCAAATTGTACCCACTCCTGGTCATATTTTGGGTTATCAAAAAACATCTTAGCATCCATATTGCATCATCACTCTGATAAGTTCTTTGAACTTATTCTTAAATTATTATAGGTAGGCCATAGAATGCATGAACTAGGGGAGGCCTAAACTTGTGCTTTTCATTGCTAAATTATTAATTATTTATACTTGTGTAGTGGTTCGCTGTTGTAAACGGTGTGCATATATGTGGGGAAGTCTTGAGTACCTAAATTATGTTCAAAATTGAGAGAAATATAGTGTACACACCAAGTGCTTGATTAATTGCCCAAACAAACTCAGAACTAGTTGTTGTCACATTCTAAGGGCATGATCGATTACTTCCTAACCTTGTTCAGTGATATTGATGTTAAATCCTGTGTTGGAACATGTATTGGCTTAGAATTTGGAAATTTGCATTGTTGAAAATCTGGCCTGATTTGGCCTGATCTGGCCTCAGATACCGCGATCGTGGTCACTGGATCACGTTGCAACTCAGTAGATCCTGATCTCCATATCTGAGGATAAACTTCATCCTGGGCCAATAATCCTGCACTTACAATTCTTGTCCAAACACCACCAAGTAACCATCCCATGAGCTTTATTGGACAACATAACATAGTTTGTGCGTGAAAATATTGATGATGAATGTTGTTGTGTTGTTCTCTTGTTTTACAGGTTTATCTCATATGATACTATGATCAAGTTTGTTTCATGGCCCCTGAGTTCCACAATATTTACTATGGTGATTTTCCAAGAACAAAGCTTCTCCCGGAGAGGGGAATATGCTTAGGAAAGGTGCCAAAAAACTTACAGCATTTCATGACAGACTCGTGGCCACTAGATGGAGGTATTTTGCCCTAAATCTTTGCAGGACAAATGAGTAGTGGGTACGGGAATTCTATGCTAATTTTAGCGTGGTATCTTTCTCAGACCAGTTATCAGCATCCGAGAAAAGATGGTAAACTTTGAAGATAAGGAGATAAATGACATCTATGGGCTCTCAAACACAGACATGGACCAATTTGAGGCTAAAGGGTGTGAACCGGGGAGTTGGATGGAAAAAAAGTTATGTCTGGGCAAGGAGGTCTCTTGGGCAGCTACCAAGAGGAACATATCGATGAATGACTTCACTGTGGAGGCATAGATCTGCTTGACCATGATTGTAGCTGAGTCTCCCCTTGCACCCACTTGACAGTAGTTCCAGATTTGTCAGCTCAGATGGTCGTTTGCATACTAGATGGCATTCTTTTGAATGTTGGTCAGCTTGTGGTCTTTGGTATGAAGTTCTTCAAGAATCACGATGGTACGTATCTCTTATTCCCCTCTTTGATTACTGAGTTGTGCAGGTGATTCGGGGTTCTGGAGTACACCGGAGGTACTTGGGTGTGCCTTAGAACCCCCATCTATCCACTCAAAATTCGAAGAGAGGGTACACCGGGAAAAAGCAATAAGAGGAAGATAGAATTTGGTAAGTCAATGTGTGAGGAGACAGAGTCTTGTAGGCCATTCATAAATGGTCCCTTTGAGGAGATTGGTGCTGATTTGAGGGCCATTAGAGAGCTTGTGTCAGGATTGCCTCAGGCGCCGGGAGAGCCCTCCACCATCCGCCATTTATATGTGTCCCTCTCTTATTATGAGAAGTATGTGGCCGATCAACAGACGCAGGGAGACACTATTTCTAGGCTTGAGAGGGCCTACTCATCATTGGTAGACTCTCACAAAGATCTTTGGGACTCCCATGAGAAGATAAAGAAAAGAGACAAGTTCTTTAGCAAAATATGGAAGGGGGTGAAGGGCCCGTGGAAGGTCCTAAAACCCCGACACAAACTACCTACTTCTTGAGTTGAGAGTAATGATGAGGCCCTAACTGAGTGTTTTGATTCTAATAATTCTAGAGATAATGCAAAATCTGAGGGCGAGAGCAGCTCTTGATGCGATTTCAAGGAGCACCCTTATCTCTCTTTATGCTTGATTGTTTATGCAGAGAGGACACTACAAGCTTTTTAGTTTGGGTGCCTATCTCCATATTCATTTATCACTTAGGCCTGTATTATTTAGATATTTTGGGATGTTTTGATAATATTTTGGATGATTTTTATTTTTTGTTAGGTTGAAATATTCGGGCACTCTGATGGTGCCCACATTTTCATAGATTAGTTGTTTGTTTCACTTCTAGATTTTCTTATTTATCTTTATTTTTTGTGGTTACATCGGATGAGCCTTTCCCTATGACATATTGAGTGATGACATTCTTAAGGGGAAATAATCGTGATTGGGTTTTGAGCTAAATACAAGGGAAATCTAAGCACCTGTAACATTTTGATTTGGGATCGTACTTATACCTATGGTAAAGTCTGAGTAGCCATATGGTTTGCTGGTATGAAAGCCAAAATATGAGACTTCGAATTCGTTTAGTGTTGTAAATAGAAAACTGTGTGTGATGCAATGCGAAGAAACAACCCCTCCATCCAAAAATTTAAAAAAATGTCATGGACATGAGCGACCATGTAACAATACTTTACCTCTTTTTGTGACTCCAAAATTTTGGCTTGTGAAGTTTGTAGATGCTCTATTTGGTCTCTAGTGGGAAGGGAATTTGAGCCCCTTTGAGGAGTTTTCATGCCATGTGCTGTGATAATATTTGTCTAAATCTCATGCATGCTTGTACTATCTAGAACTTTCCCCGTTAGTCTTTTAAGGCTAATTATGATTATGCTTAGTTGGTGAAATGATACTAGGCAATCTTTGTGAACATAGGAATCCACTTTAGCCTAAATTGCCTACCCATGCTTAGGATAGTAACTTGATTACCCAATTCGAGCCATCAAGCCTTTCTTTGGCAACCACATTACAAGCCTCAAACCATTCAAAGTTTTTCCCTCTCTTGAACCCTACCCTTCTTGAACATGAAAAATAAAGCTTCAGGCCAAATGCCTAAGTTGGGGGTGGTAAGTTTGAAATATATGACCTTGGGCCATAGTAGTGTAAGTGGGTGCCTATGAGGTAAGCAATGAAAAAGTGAAAAAGAAAGGAATGTTGAAAAGAAGAATGAGGAATAGAGTGCAGAAGTAATAAGTGAATGAATGATGCCTTCAAAAAGATGGGTAAGTTAAGGTAGCTAAAATAAGCATGTGTAAACAGTGAAAACTAAAAAAATGGTCCATGGTCAAGAAGTTAGATGGATGGAATAGTATGATATAGATTTTCAAGGAGGGTATAGCTACTTTGTTCCTAAATGATATCCTACCCTTCCACGAACCTATGATACAAGCTCAAAAAGCCCTTCGCGATCTCTAACCAAGTGTACGCATTGTAATGACGATTAAAAATAAAGGCAAGCCTATGGTATGGTACTTGTTATCATCAAGCGACCTTGTGAGAAAGAGAACTTCTCACTTAAGTCAATTGTTTCATGTTAAAAATTTGGTGTGTGGGATATCCTTCTTGTTAGGAGGCATGTAAACAACTTGAGGTGGGTGATATTGTTATCTTCCAAAAAATAAAGAAAAAAGGGGTATAGTGGAGTTGAGGTCAAAAAAGAGTCACTTCTAGAGTATTAGTGATTATTGAATTGTTGTTCCTTAAAGACCGTTGCATCTTTGAAAGTGCATTTCATGTTGAGGGGTGTCGTGACATTAGCTTTTCCCATATTTGAAGAGCTACTTGTGGTAGTAATCAAGTTTGAAGTCATTGTGATCATTGAGTTGCATAAATGGGCTTAAGTTTGCATTGTCTCATTAAGTAAGAGGTAGTGTTGCTTGAGGACAAGCAAAGGTTTAAGTTGGGGGTATTGATGAGTGATGAAATTACCACTTATTTGTATCTAAAATTTATGCACATTACTATGATTTGAAGGTATGAATAAGACAAGTCTGCTAGTTGAATGCACTAATTTCCATATTTCGCAGGCATACAGGTGATGAGAAAGAAAGATGTGGATTTTAGATGAAAAGGAACCAAAAGGAGAAGAAAAATGCAAGCTAGAAGACCCTGCAAGTAATCAGGCTCAGTTACCGCAATTGCGGCCAGTCTATTTTGTTCAGTAACCGTGATTACGAGGATCTAAAGGCGTTTGAAGTAGCTGCGATTGCAGACAAGCTGCAGCAATCACGGCTAGGCGATTTTATGCCCAAGGGAAAGTCTGTTATTTTGCCAAGTTGATCCTGAATCCCTTATAATGCTAAAACCCTTTCCCATTTGGCATCTTACACTTTGAACAATTGATTTTTGGAGAATTTGTAATCTTTCTAATTGGGGAAACTTTTGTGTTTGAATTTTCCAATTTGGATTTGGTGGAATTGAAGTGTAAATTGAAGAATCTTCTTACTTTCCATTACCATGGATGCTTTGAATAAACCTTATGGTATATTTCTTCCTCTTTACTTTATGAGTAGTTAAATTTTCTTGTCTTAGGATTATGTTGAACTAAGGTGCAATTATGTGTGGGTTGTGATGTATTTGTGTAGATTCTAGTTTGTTGATGATGGGTTTCACTATTTCTTGTTTGAATTAGTTGGAGCTTGTGGGTGAAAACCCCAAATACCTAAAATGGATTTGTTGGGTGAAAACCTTAAATTCTTGAAATCTTACCTCATCCTTGAAAGAGGGACGTGGGTGAAATTTTGGAACACATATCATCTTTGAAAGGAGGTTATAGGTGATAAAGCAATAGTGGATAATAATGGATATAGTTTTCTATCTTTTCACTATCTTAGAAATAAGGGTGAGTAGAGAGTTAGCTATGTTTTGGGTATCATCCTAGAAATAGGGATGCCCAACTAAGGTATTAGGTGGTTTTAATTGACACACTCGTTAGGTACTCGATAGGGTCAATGAGTAAAATTCTTGAGGTTTTCTTGATAAACTAGCCTCAAGGAGATTCAACCTAGCCTACCATATCATTAATGGCTAGAATTCACATCAAATCATCATGAACCCATGCATAACTTGCCCCTAGGTAGACATAATCCCAAGATCCTTCTCATATTGAATTTTCAATGATAATTGTAGCTTATAGATTGATAGCTTGAATAGTCTTTGATCAATCCACATTCCAAACCACCACCACCCATTTAAAATCATGTATTTTACTTTATTTACATTACGGGTATCTTTTTAGTAACTATTAACACCCATGGGAATAGAAAGCTAATTTTGCTCCTCTTGGATTCAACTTCAACATAAGTTGAGCTATTGACAATGATCGTCCTCTACAAATTTTAATGGTATAGGTGAGAGTGATCACTACTCCACCAATCCAGCCATCTATTGAGGAGCCACTGATCTTGGAATAGAACACCCTCTCTTCTCACTTGCATTATGCATTTTTGGGGGCCAACAATACCTTGAAAGTTATTATTGTTGTAGATTTAGTTGATATATATGTTGAGGCCTTGATATTGGTATTGCAGAGGTTTAAAAGGGACATTGGTTGGACCAATGCAGAAATTGTCATGATTTCACCCAAAATTTGTACTCATAAAATTCAGTTAGAACCAGAGTGTGTACCTAGAATCGAGCATCAACATTATTTGAATCCACCTATACAAGAAGTGGGGAAGAAAGAGATCATAAAATAGCTAGAGGCAGGTGTGGCTTACTATAACGCCCCAAAAATAGGTCTCGAGATGTCACATAGTGCTCAAGACTACGCGTAGCCTTGAGCTAACCCTATTTCCCTTCTACTAAGTATGAATCTCATAATAATGGAAATATAGACATAAAATTCACACTATATGCCGAAGTTTTTTTGAATATAATATCTAAAAATAATGTCTGAAACCTAAATACAGAATAATCTAAATCAAAACTAGCAATCTGACAAGCCTCTACTACTAATATCTAGAGAGCCACTGGGACTAACCCCCAGCTGACTCAGACTATCTAAAAATACTAAATCATCTAATCTGTTATGCTGAAAATAAACTGAATGACCAAGTCCCCAAACCATGAGGACTCACCAACTGTCGGATCTAGCTGGAGATACTTAAAAAATCACTCGCGTTGCTGATACTGAGCACCTAAACCTACATTATGAGATAATGTACCACATAGATGTATATGTGGATCCGTACTTTGATGATGTACTAAGTATATGAGGGTGAATGCATTAGTAGAACATTTCATCATCGTGGTTTGTAAAACAATACATGCCGAATGCAAATGAATCATATAAGCTGCAATATCTGAAATACTAAAATCTGAATTCTGAAATCATGAGTAGTAAAGCATATTGAATAAATCTAGTGAGGCATAACATTTAGTTCTAAAAGTTGTACTAGTGTTCTGTCTATAAATCATGTTATCTAAGTGTAAAAAGGGCTCACTTTTATATCTGAAATCTATAGCTAATGTCTTACTGTAAAGCATTATCTGAGAGAAGTTATGAGCTTTTACACTTAGTTTTCTGAAAGCTTTTTCTGTTATTCTGTTCTGTTATATTGTAAGCTTAAAACATTAGAGAAAATACTTTATCTGAAGGGAATTCTTTCAAAGCATTTCAATACTAGTAGGGAAAAATACTTTCAAAAAAATTATTCTGCAAAGGAGGTTTTTCTAATTGACATAAACCATGTGAGCTATCATGGAGTCCAACATCTTGTTCCCCTATAGGAAAAACCTCATGATGGGGAGAGGTGTCATACTCTTGCCAAGGAGTATAACCTAATCTAAGTTATCACATCTTTATCTGTCATCCATATAAAAATGGGAATAATCTGAATCTGTACCTATATTGGCTATGTAGTTTTGTGGAAGATAGGGCACGCTAATCCCACACTTCTCGCTCGATGCTAAATACTACTCCCTTTGATCTGTATGCTCATTATGTTTGAAATTCACTTTAAAAACTAGCATAAGGGTTTACTATGAAATAAATTATGATTTTATCTGATTAAATCTGTGAATAAAACTATTTTGATTTCTGTAATCTGTAATAAATCTGTAAAGTGGATTCCAAATCTTATCTGAGGATCAAAAGATCAAAGCATTATTGAAAATCTATAAATAATCTGATCATACGATGCTTAAAGCATCATCTTTCTTGAAATATCAACATATAAACTTGGGTTTAATAACCCATGCATCAAGTTCATGTCAAAACATCATAAAGTTCATGTTTGATAATGTAATTAATGATAATTCAACTCAAAATATGAAATTTACTGCAATAGGCATGAAAATATGAAAATAAACATGCAATTCAACTTCTAAATCACTTGAAATCTCATAATCTTGCAATTAGCAATAATGGGTATGAACCCTAATTCAAATCTCATGTGATTTCATATAAAATCATGTAAATTTATAGTTGAAAGCTAGTTTTGGATACAAGGATGAAAGGATTATCCTTGTTGAAAAACCCCACATACCTTGTTGATGAATTAAAATGTAAAAGCTTGATTCTTGACTCTCTAATGGTGTTCTTCAAGCTTCCTCTTGAAGTTCTTGAACCCAGAACTTTGAATTATAAGATTTCTTGGAGTAGGAGTTATGAAATTTGTTCTTGATTCTTAGAGATAAGGTTTTGTTATTAGAGATGAAAAGATGAATAATGAGGTATCTTTGCTATTTGGGGCTAAAATTGTGTGTTTTAGGCGGAATAAGAGTGGGGAAATTGACTCAATTACCCTTTTGGACGCAGATTTTTAATTACAAAAAATTTGCACCAGCGAAGCGCAGACCGACGCACCGCATTGATGGGGTCGATGCGATAGCTGACGCACGCATCGATATCGCATTGGCTCACTGGAATTTGCACTGAATGCTGAGGAAATTATCTTTCAATGCAATAGGCGATGTGACGCGTCGAAATCACGTTGACTCACTATTTTCGGCATCCAAACGAGCTTCTAACGAGGTCCGAATAATCTAAAACTCACCCGAGAACACCTATTGACCTCCATGATCATGAATTGACTTAAAAATTGACACTTTAAGGTCATAAGGTCCGTAAATAAAATCATGGAGATACCGAGGTCATAAAATGAGACTAAGTGTCATTACTTAGCTGAATTTTTTTCTAAGTCTGGGACCTCTTTTCATGCTCTAAAGGACTGAGTTAAGCTAGGATTTGTGGGGTATTACAATATCTCCCTCCTTGGGAACATTCGTCCTCGAATATGGCTAGCTAAGCTGAAAATGCTGAGGAATCTGAGGCTGTAAGCTATCATTCACAACTAAAATAAACTGTATGACTGAATCTAAAACATACTAAGCTACTAAGCTGATCTGCGAGTACATGAGTTTACATGGATACAACTATATAGATGAATCTGAGACTGAAAAAGGAACTGAATAAAGAAAGACTATTATCTTCGGCTGAATCTGAATTCATGGAGATGAGATGAGGATACTTGGTACGCATGTCTGCTTCTGCTTCCCAAGTAGCACCCTCAATGTACTGATTTCGCCACAGAACTTTGACCAAGGGAACTTTTTTTTTCCTTAGTCTACGGATCTGATGATCAAGAATCTCTACTGGAAGTTCTTCGTAAGAGAGGCTATTCTGAATCCCCGTACTTTCTAGAGGGACTACACCGGCTGAATCGTCCATCCACTTCTTCAACAAGGACATATGGAACACTGGATGAATTGTGGATAAATTTGCGGGTAGCTCAATCTCATACGCCACCTTCCCAACATGACTCAGAATCCGGAAAGGACCTATATATCAGGGACTAAGCTTCCCCTTTTTACCAAATCTCTTCACTCACATCATAGGTGAAACTTTTAAATACACAAGGTCATCAACCTCGAACTCAAGATCTCTTCTTCTTACGTCTGCATAAGATTTCTAATAACTCTGGGCTGCTTTCAATCTTTCTCTAATCAACCGAACTTTCTCCATGGCTTCAAACACCATGTCTAGCCCAATCAAAGAAGCCTCACCCACTTCGAACCAACCAATTGACGATCTACATCTCCTCCCATAAAGAGCTTAAAATGAGGCCATCTGAATACTAACATGATAACTGTTATTTTAGGTGAACTCAATCAATGGCAAATGCTCATCCCAACTACCTTTGAATTCAAGAACACATGCCCTCAACATATCCTCTAGAGTCTGAATGGTCCTTTCTGCCTGACCATCTATCTATGGATGAAAAGCTAAATTAAGATGAACTTGGGTACCAAGACCCTTTTGAAAAGCTTTCCAAATCTGAGAGGTAAACTGAGTACCCCTATCTGAGATGATTCACAAAGGAACTCCATGCAATCTGACTAGCTCTCTAATATACAACTTGGCGTAATCTTCAAGTGTATAGGACATGTGAACTAGTAAGAAATGCGCTGACTTAGTCAATCTGTCTACAATAACCCAAATCAAATCATGCTGATGACGTGAATGGGGTAATTCAGTCACAAAGTTCATATTCACCTCTTTCCACTTCCAAGTAGGGGTACCAAACTCTTACAATGTACCACCAGGTCTTTGGTACTCTACTTAACCTATTGACAAGTTGCACACTTGGCTACAAATTCTTCTATATCTCTCTTTATACCACTACACCAATAGATTTCCCACAAGTCACGGTACATCTTGGTGGCTCCAGGATGGATGGAGTAACGCGCACCAAGTAATTCCGCCATAATCCACTACCTCAAATTACCAACACATGGCACACACAATCTATTATGGTACCTCAACACACCATCTCCCCCTTGGGAGAAAACCTCTACCTTTTGGTCTTTAACTGACTCCTTCAGTTTTACCAAACTAGAATCCTTATCTTACTTCTCTTTCACTTCAGAAACTAGAGAAGATTCGGAACTACTTTGAACCCAAATATTCCCTTCAGCTGAATCAACCAAACTAACACCCAATCTAGCTAACTGATGAACTTCCCAAACTAACTCTTTCTTATCACTCTCCATATGAGCAACACTGCCCCTAGACAATCTACTAAGGGAGTCTGCCACTACATTGGCCTTGCCCGGATGATACAACATACTCATATCATAATCCTTCAACAATTCTAACCACCTTCTCTTACAAAGATTCAAATCCCTCTAAGTAAACACATACTGCAAGCTTTTATGATCCGTAAACACATCAACATGTACCCCATAAAGATAGTTCCTCCAAATTTTCAAAGCAAAAACAACAACAGCTAACTTAAGATCATGGGTAGGGTAATCCTTTTCGTGAGGCTTAAGCTATCTAGAGGCATAGGCTATAACCTTACCTCTCTGCATCAACACAAAACCCAGATCGACTCTAGAAGTATCACAATACATCACAAAACCATCTGTACCATCAGGTAACGCTAAAATTGGGCCTAAAGTGAGTCGAGTCTTCAACTCCTGAAAACTCCTCTTACATGAATCTAACCACTGGAACTTAACTTTCTTTTGGGTTAATATACACATAGGGTATGCAATAGACGAGAAACCCTCAACAAAACATCTATAATAGCCAGCTAAGCCCAAGAAACTTCTAATATCTGATGGAGAAATAGGCATAGGCCAATTTCTTATAGCTTTTGACTTTTGGGGAAAAACTCTAATACCCTCTCTAGAAATAATATGACCGAGGAAAGCTATAGAACTTAGCCAAAATTCACATTTACTAAATTTGGTGTACAGTTGATGGTATCTAAGAATTTGCAACACAATTCTCAGGTGGTCTGCATGATCATCCTCACTACGAGAATAGACAAAGATATCATTGATAAAGACTATGACAAACATGTCTAGATATTGTTTAAACACTCTGTTCATCAAGTCCATGAAGATTGTTGGGGCATTGGTTAGCCCGAAGGACATGACTAGAAACTTGAATTGACTATAACGGGTTCTAAAAGTTGTCTTTGGAATATCACATTCCCTTACTGTAAGTTGATGATAGTCGAATCTAAGGTCTATCTTTGAGAAGTAACTTACACCTTGAAGTTGGTCAAATAGATCATCAATTTAAGGAAGAGGGTATTTGTTTTTTACTGTGACTTTATTCAGCTGACGATAGTCAAAACACATTCGCAAAGAACTATCTTTCTTCCACACGAATAGGACGGGAGCGCCCCATGGAGAAACACTAGGCCTTATGAAACCTTTATCTAAAAGACCTTTAAGTTGATCTTTTAACTCCTTAAGATCAGCTAGAGCCATACGATAAGGAGGAATAGATATAGGTCATGTATCTAGGAGAAGGTCAATACCGAATTCTATTTCCCTATCGGGAGGTACCCCTAGCAAATCTTTAGGAAAGACATCAGGAAACTCATTGACTACACTGACTGACTGAACTGTTTGAGTCTTAGACTTAGTGTCTTTGACTTGAACTAGATGATAGATGCACCCTTTGGAAATCAACTTTCTGGATTTAAGATAGGATATGAAATGGCTTTTTGGAGACACTGAATTTTCTCCCCACTCAAAGACTGGCTCATCTGGAAACTGAAACTTCACCACTCGGGTGAGACAATCTATGAATGCATAACATGAATGGAGCTAATCCATACCAAGAATAAGGTCAAAGTCAACCATATCTAGTTCTATTAAATCCACTAACATGATTTTATGAAGGACGGTGATAGGACAATTTCTATAGATTCGTTTGGTAATAACTGACTCACCTACTAAGGTAGAAACCAAGAAGGGCTCAGGGATTTTTTTAGGACTTATTTCAAAATTCACTGCAACTAGTGGGGTCACATAAGAGAAACTTGACCCAGGGTCTAACAGCACATAAATATCAAGATGAAAGACACGAAGCATACCAGTAACAACATCTAGTGAATCCTAATGCTCCTAATGGGATAGTAAGGCATAAAACCAATGTTGGTGCTGACTGCCACTGGTACTGGATGATGCGCCCTGAGGAGTAGCTGGGCGACCTAAAGGAGCTGGTGCACTAGTAGCCTAAGTCTGGAGACAGACATCTCTGTTCCCCTGCTTAGTATGCGGAAACTCTCTAATTCCATGACCCAACTTACCACAACCATAACAACCCTTCTGTTCCATCAAACACTCACCAAGATAATTCTTACCACACTTAGCACATCGAGGATAACTGGGTCTTCCACTCATACTATTTTGAGATATGGACATAGAATACTTACCCCACTACTCTTACATAGCTCTGGGAGTAGGAGCACTGGCTGAAAATGGTGTTGGCATAGATGAACAATTCTGAAACTACAAATGATTTCCCCCTCCAAACTTTGTCTGGCCATACTCAAATTGTCCTGTTCTAGCTCTCTTATTACTTCTATCTATTCTATTTAAATTTTCTTACTTAATCTACTAGGCATGAATCATCAATCTAGCAAGATCCATGTCTCCAATAAGCATGGCAATTCTACACTCCTTGACTACCAAGTTAGATACTCCAGTAACAAACATACTCATACTTGCCCTAGGATCAGCCATCATATCAGGGGCATACTTAGACAACTGGTTGAACTTAAGGAAGTACTCCTTCACTGTCATTGAGCCCTGCCTCAAATTCACAAACTCCTCTATCTTAGATTCTCTTATCTCATGTGGAAAGAACCTATCTAGAAATGTATTCTGAAATACTTGCCAACTCATAGGATTTTCATTCTCACCTTTACCATTCCTCCACATAACTACCCAATCATATGCTACATCCTTCAATATATAGGATGCCAACTCTACGCTCTTCTCTTCAGAAACAAGCATAATTTGGGTGATCTTCTTCACCTCATCTAAATAAAGTTGTGGGTTTTCACCTGCTTTTGACCCAAAGAACTTTGGCGGATTCATTCTCATAAAGTCACAAATTCTGGCTGCTGCTAAATCACCATTTTGCTAAAGTATGACTGTAGCCTGATGGTTTCCCTGAAGATTGGCAGTCATAGATTGGGCCAACTCCTGAAAGGCAACCCTGAATTCAGCATAGGATACATTCTTATTTAGAGGATCTGCGGGATGGGGGTTATCATTTCTGCTGGTGTTAGCTCGGTAAGGAGGCATATTTAACTTTCATGTAAAATCATGAGTTAAAAACATATATATATATACTGTAAGAATGATAGATCATGAAAGAAAGAGATGATTTCCTAAGAACATCCCATAGCCTCTTGCTCATAAATGTGGCGCGCTTCACACCCATGATCATGACTCTATGTAACACGGCTTGTCTGACTCCCTAGGACTCTTGTAAACCTTAGGCTTTGATGCCAAGTTTGTAACGCCCCAAAAATAGGTCCCTAGATGTCACATAGTGCTCAAGACTATGAGTATCCTTAAGCTAACCCTGTCTACCTTCTACTAAGTATGAATCTCATAATAATAGAAATATAGACATAAAAGTCACACTATATGCGGAAGTTTGTCTAAATATAATATCTAAAAATAATGTTTGAAACCTCAATATTGAATAATCTAAATCAAAACTAGCAGTCTGACAAGCCTCTACTACTAATATCTAGAGAGCCACTGGGACAAACCCCCAACTGACTCGGACTATCTAAAAATACTAAATCATCTAATCTGTTAAGATAAAAATAAATTGAATGACTAAGTCTCTGAACTATGAGGACTCACCAACTGTCGGATGTAGATGGAGATGCTCGAAAAATCACTTACTGAGCACCTAAACCTATATTATGAGACAATGTAGCATATAATTGTATATGTGGATCAATACTTTGGGGATGTACTGAGTATATGAGGGTGAATCCATAAGTAGAAAATCATTTCATTATCATGGTTTGTAAAACAATGCATGCCAAATGTAAATAACTCACATAAGCTAGAATATCAAAAATACTGAAATCTAAAATCATGAGTAGTAAAGCATATTAAATAAATATAGTGAGGCATAAACTTTAGTTCTAAAAGATGTACTAGTGTTCTGTCTGTAAATTATGCTATCTAAGTATAAAAAGGGCTCACTTTTATATCTAAAATCTGAAGGCTGAAGTCTGTAGCTAATGTCTTACTGTAAAGCATTATCTGAGAAAAGTTGTGAGCCTTTACACTTAGTTTTCTGAAAGCTTTTTCTATTATGTTGTAAGCTTAAAATGTTAGAGAAAATACTTTATCTGAAGGGAATTCTTTCAAAGTTTTTCATTACTAGTAGGCAAAATACTTTAAAAAAAATTATTCTGCAAGGGAGATTTTTCTAACCGATATAAACCATGTGAGCTATCATGGAGTCCAACGTTTTGTTCCCCTGCGGGGAAAACCTCATAATGGGGAGAGGTGTCATACTCTTTCCAAGGAGTATAACCTAATCTAAGTGATCACATCTTTATCTGTCATCCATATAAAAATGGGAATAATCTGAATCTGTACCTACGTTGGCTACGTAGTTTTGTGGAAGATAGGGCATGCTAATCCCACACTTCCCGTCCGATGCTAAATACTACTCCCTTTAATATGTATGCTTATTCTATTGGAAATCCACTTTAAAAACTAGCATAAGGGTTTACTATAAAACCAATTATGCTTTTATCTTATTAAATCTATGAATAAAACTATTCTGATTTCTGTAATCTATAATAAATCTGTAAAGTGGAATCCAAATCTTAACTAAGGATCAAAAGATCAAAGCTTTATTGAAAATCTATAAATAATCTAATCATAGGATGCTTAAAGCATCATCTTTCTTGAAATATCAACATATAAACTTGGGTTTAATAACCCATGCATCAAATTCATGTCAAAACATCATAAAGTTCATGTTTGATAATGTAACTAATGATAATTCAACTCAAAATATGAAATTTACTGCAATAGGCATGAAAAAATGAAAATAAACATGCAATTCAACTTCTAAATCATTTGAAACTTCATAATCTTGCAATTAGCAATAATGGGTATGAACCCTAATTCAAATCTCATGTAATTTCATATAAAATCATGTAAATTTATAGTTAAAAGCTAATTTTGGGAACAAGGACGAAAGGATTATCCTTGTTGAAAAACCCCACATACCTTGTTGATGAATTGGAATGTAAAATCTTGATTCTTGACTCTCTAATGGTGTTCTTGAAGCTTCCTCTTAAAGTTCTTGAACCCGAAACTTTGAATTATAAGATTTCTTCGAGTAGGAGTTATGGAATTTGTTATTGGATAGGGTTTTGTTATTAGAGATGAAAAAGATGAATAATGAGATAGGAGTTATTCTTAGATCGACGTACCGCATCGATGGGGTCGACGTAATGCATCAATATCGCATTGGCTCATTAGAATTTACACTGAATGCTGGGGAAATTATTTGTCGACGCAATAGGCGATGCGACGTGTCAAGATTGCATTGACTCACCATTTTTGACGTCCAAACGAGCTTCTAACGAGGTCCAAAAATTCCAAAACTCGCCCGAGAACACCCATTGACCTCCCTGATCATGAATCATTTTAAAAATCGACACTTTAAGGTCATAAGGTTTGTAAATAAAATTTCATCTTCCTTTATTATGTCTCCAGATTGGTATCTTCTATTTGAGGTGATGTGGAACACTAATGGTGTGGACCTAGGAGCTTTACTTGGCCAAATATGCGAGAAAATACTCCATCTCATATATTATGTCAGTAAAGCAATCAACCCCGCATAGAAAAATTATAAGGTGACTGAGCTGGAGTTACTTGCGGTGGTGTTTGCTTATGAGAAATTTTGGTCTAATTTGATTGGACAAGAGTCATTATGCATACTGATCATACAGGTTTGAGGTACCTTATGGTGAAGAAAGATGTGAAGCCTTGGTTAATTCAATGGGTACTATTGCTATAAGAATTTGACTTTGAGGTCAAGGACCAAAAGGGTAAAGAGAATTAGGTTTCTGACCATCTACCTAACCTAGAAGAAGAGGCGATTCTCAAATTGGGGGATTATCTTGATATCAATTCTACTTTTCCAGATGAGCAGGTCTTGGCAGCATCACAAGACTTAATCCCCTGGTTTGCTAATTTTACCAATTATTTAGCAAGTGGTCTCGTCTTGAAAGACTTATAATTTTAATAGGAAAAGCGATTTATCATAAGGTACATATGTTTTTCTGGAATGATTCATTCTCATTTTGGGTGTGTGCTGATGGTATGATTCGTAGGTGTATTCCCGAAATTGAGATGTTGCATATTTTTAAGGCTTGTCACTCATCCCCAATTGGGGGTCACCATGGTGGTACTCACATGACCCATATGATTTTATAGAGTGGTTACTATTGGTTGACTATTTATAAAGATGCATATGATTATGCCTGTTCCTATGACCAATGCCAGCGTCAAGGTAATATCTCATGGAAGCATGAGCTCTCCATGACACCTATTCTTAAGCTTGAGTTTTTTTATGTGTAGGAAATTGATTTTATAGGTCCATTTGTGAGTTCTTATGGTCCAAAATATATATTTGTGGCAGTTGACTATGTTTCTAAATGGGTGGAAGAATTTGTGCTTCCCAATAATGAGGGTCGTAATGTTATGACATTCTTAAAGAAGAACATATTCTCTGAGCTTGGTACATCACATGTATCATTAGTTAGGGTAGGTCCTATTTTTGTAATCATATATTTAAGAGACTGCTTGAAAATATGGTGTGAAACATAAGTTGGCAACACCTTACCATCCGCAAATAAATGGGCAAGTTGAGGTCTCCAATCATGAGGTCAAGTCTACATTGGCGAAGACTGTAAATGCCAACAAGACTGATTGGTTAAGGAAACTAGAAGATGCACTTTGGGATTACTGGACAGCTTTTAAAACACCTATAGGTTCCTCCCCATATCATCTTGTGTATGGCAAGGCATGCCACTTGCCAGTTGAACTTGAGCATAAGGTACTATGAGCATTGAAGAAGCTAAATTTTGAGTAGAGCAATGTTTCAAACTTGAGAATAAGTAAGATGAATGAGTTAGAGGAATTTTGTCTTCATGCTTATGAGAGTTCTGCTTTGTACAAGGAAAAGTTGAGGTTGTACCATGATAAAAAGATGGAGAAAAGGGTATTTCAGCCTGGTGATATAGTCTTGTTGTATAATTCAAGACTTTCTTTGTTTCCTAGCAAGTTGAAGTCTAGGTGGTATGAACCATTTACCATGGTTAGAGTATTTTCACATGGTTCCATTAAGTTGAAACGTGACGGATAAGCCTCATTCAAAGTAAAGTGTGTTAAGCACTATATAGGGAGTATGGAGGAGGTGAAGGTAAGCATTGATATAATCCATGGCGAAGTCTTAGTAGCCAAGGCAACTGAGTTGTATCATGATGTCAAATCAGGAGCTTCATAGAAAACAACCCATGGACTTATTGGTGAAGTCTGAGTATCCAACATAGACACGTCATGTCACAACGTTAAATCAAGCGTTGATTGGGAGGCAACATAATGTTTTAGTGTTCACTTTGTTTTCTATTTTGTGGGTTTAAATCATGGGAAAACACCTAGAAGAAATTACAGATTCAGACAAGTCCTGGTAAGTGGTGTCGTAGATGTTGGAAAAAATTTTAAAAAAAATTGGGTCTCTGAAGTTGTACTTATGAACCCACTTATGAGGGTCGTAAGTACAACCTATGATCCCCGTAAATGGGGTCATAGAAATTAGAAAAATTTAAAGACTAAAGGTCCTACTTACGGAGGCACTTACGGGGTCGTAAGTGGCACTCATAGGTTGTATGTGGCTCCATAAGTTGACCAAAATCTGGGGGTCAAAATTTGAAAAATCTGGGTCGGACCCGACTGGATCCTACTCAATCTGAACCATCCCTTTCCCTTAAAACCCTTAAATCGGATCCATTGCCCCCCTCTTGTTAAAAATTTAAAACTCCCACTTATACTCAAATTCCTCAACTTCCTTCTTAACATATAAAAGAAAAATCCTCTCATTACCATATCACCTGCATGCATAATCATCTAAAGTAGGGCTAAAAGTTCACTGTTCATCATCTACTTCCAAGAATCTTCGACTATAGGAAATAATTTTTGGCTCCAACTTAGTAACACCATGATATTTATTATTGAACTTGAGATAGTACTTTCTATATCCCTGAAATTAGTTGTCTCATAATTCTTGATAATTGTAGATCCTAAATTAGTAAAAATTAGAATTGTTGCATAATTTGGGTATGGAAAAACCTGTGATCACCTAATACATGGAAGTAGAAGTTGAATAATAAGATGAAAACCTAAAATAATTATGCAGTAACAGTGGGAATTAATTTATTTCATGTTTTAGTGTACAAAATTAGCCTAAAAATTGAAATTATAACTGTGTAAGGATGAAATTTTTGAAAATTTTGACGAACTCTTTGAATGGCACTTATGAAACCACTTATAGGACTCGTAAGTAGTACCTACAAGGGCGTAAGTGACCTAAAGCCATGAAAATTCAAGGCTTTGTCTGGTACTTACGAGGGTAACTACAACCCCCATAAGTACTACCTACAACCCGTAGGTAGGGGTCGTAGGTAGCCCCTGCCCTGGGTCATCAAATTTTTTGTTCCTTTCTTGTGTTTCAAGAACTGACGACTACTTTTTGGGGTAAGATGGCACCAAAATCTGCACAAAAGAAGGGAGTTCAGTATAGGCTTAGTTACGAGTCTTCTGAACGAAGTGTCTCCATTAAAGAGTACCCCGTGAGCCAGGATAGCACACTATTGGTCCTGAGACAAACTAAAGGTTGATCAGTAAGATAGTCCACTATTTCAGTAGTTGTTGCGAAGTTAGAAACTTAACCCATAACATCACATCCTCCACAGGCTCCACAAGCCTCACCAGCATTACAGGCAGGGCTTCAGCCTTCACCAGTGATGTTTGTCCCAACTGGTATTTAGATGAAAAATTTGAGCCAGTCACCACCACACTCTTCCCAGTCTGAGGAGAAAAGGGATAATTCAGCTATTCTTTTAGAGAAGGAGGTAGATTCAGGATCTAGGTCCAAAGAAAATGAGGTTGATCCTAGGCCAGTTTCTGGTTTTGGAAAGGACGAGGATGCAGCCGGCTCCTAGTCTGAGAATGGTTTAGAGACTGCATTTGGTTTTGAAAGTGAGTCAGCATCAGGCCTAACTGTACCTCAGTCTAAGGAGGGTATAGCTCAGTCCCATTAAAGATATCATCATCGTTGGCACAGGGTACTCAGCCAGCTGCATAAGGTGCTCAACCCACAGTTTCACCTCCCGTTGCACCAACATCTGACTCCATACATGTCTATACAGTGCCTATTGCTCAGATCTACTTGAGATAGTATGTGGAGGAGATGTAGCAGTTTTTTGATAGAGATAACATTATTATAGAATAGGGACGACCACAACGCAATATCATAGGAGAGGTTAGGCTTGAGTTGACAGGGCTAGCAGGAGTTCCATACCTACATGCCTTATTTGATAGATATTGGCTGGGATGGATGACCCAGCTTTACCGTTCCTATATCCTGGCTCTATTTTTTAGGAATTTTATGCATCATATGCATATTATAGTATATCTGGTGACCCCAACCAAAGGAAGAGCAGTTGAGCAGCTCTAGTTGACCCGCACTTTGGTCAAGAGGGTTAGAGTTGAGATTTCTGAGATGACTATCAACCAAGTATTATTTGGTCCAGATTATATAGGATCTGCCACGACCGTCGAGCTTAATTACACTATGAGGATTACGTGGAGTAGTCACACTATGAGGTAC
The DNA here is from genome assembly GCA_030864215.1 of Capsicum pubescens. Classification (NCBI taxonomy): domain Eukaryota; kingdom Viridiplantae; phylum Streptophyta; class Magnoliopsida; order Solanales; family Solanaceae; genus Capsicum; species Capsicum pubescens. The sequence goes on along the minus strand of CM061546.1, from coordinate 243,089,031 downwards.
CTAGAGCAAAGAGCATTGAGACTGTATTTGAATAGATGGATAGCCACATAGATAGCTGAGTTGGGCACTGATGCCCCATGGGTTGAGCGCAAGGGGCAGATAAAGAAGGTGTCGCTACACTTTGCAGCAAAGTTTTGATGGGCTGTGGTATATCATAGATTGAGTCTGACTTCTACAGATAACATCCTTACATGGGATAGAGCTTCTTTGATTACCATCCTGATTGTTGGATACAACTTTGTCAGATAGATCATAATTGAGATCCATGTAGGGATATTTAGTGAGACCACCACTTTTCTATTCCCGTGTTTATTCAGCAGCTTTGTGATGCAATCAGAGTGTTGTCTATTACTTAGTTAAATTATCGAATAGAGGTGACATGCATGGCCGATATTAGTTTGATCAAAGATATGGCGAACTCAATCCTTGAACAGAGAATGCAGTCACCTGCTAGTTTTGGTCAGGCGTATTTTGAGGGGCCTTCTAAGCCGGTCGAGCCTGTAAAGAGAATGGATGTTAGTGTTGATATGGATATTGGCAAGAAGATATTTGAACCCATGACTACTGTTGGTAATAAGGGGGCCATGACCATATCTACACCAACCCCAGCACCTACTCCAGCACTAGCCAAGGCTACCACTTTGTCGCCTTACCCCATAGCTTCTGGGATAGTTGTAGTACCATAGGATTTTCTACAGCAGATGGTAGAGAGGCAGCATAAGGTGACTGAGCGCCTCACCAAGAAAGAGACTCAAATAGCCACATTATTCGCACAGATCCATCCATGGGTCATGATGATTTCAGAAGTTTGTAAGGCTAGATTTGGGAGAGAATGAGAGCTGAGATGGAAGAGTATATGAGATAGATACATGCATGGATAGATAGCTTAGAGAATCAGATAAGTTCTCGACCGTGTGAGCTTGATCATTCCTCCAGTCATTCCAGCATTTACACAACCTCTACCCTGATTTCTTTCGGTGATGTTTGATTTATTTGTAGATGATGATGTGAACTCAGTTATTGGGGCCAAGAGAGGTCGACAAGAGGATCTACATGATCCGACTATGGACTATGGACAGGCCCTGAAAAAGGCATCTTGTGATTAGGTTGTATCGACATCAGTTGATGAGTGGAGGCACGTCGAGATGGACACTAGTGCCTCATATAGTAGTGACCAACAACCACCACCACCAGTTGAGCCACAGCATGCCCCAGATGGGGGCGAGTCAAATTTAGATGCCTAAAGCATCCCAGGTATGTCTTCATCCCTTATTTTTACATTATATTTATGCACTGGGGAAAATGCATAGTATTTAGTTGGGGTAGGGGTATACCTAAGCCGAGGGTTTTTCTTTCTATATTTCTTTTTTCGTCAACTGTGTTATCCTAGTAGAACTAGCACATTTAGGTTGTATTATGTTTTATGTTTGTATTTTGTTTTTTTGTGTTTAATTAGGTGAAAAATTTAGGAACTTTAAGGAAGTTGACATGTTTTGTTTCAAGTTAAGTATTTTGAAAAAAATGAAACCCCTCCAAAAAATTTTTGAACTTTGTGATATGAGTATATGTGTGACTATAGTGAATTTTGTCATAGCATTAGGATTAGGGATAAAATAATCTTAGCTTAGCATTTGCATGTACTGGATAAGTAGTAGTTGGTAACATTACTTTATACTATGTGTGTGAGTTACTTACCTAGTTCCCTCTGAGCATTTAATCTAGAACTTGCTCGATTAGTCTTTCCTATGTTGTAGGATAGTTGGTTAAGACATGATATAGTACATCTTTGATTTAGACCTCTCTTAGCCTAAATAACCATCTAAATGTGAATAAGTATCCATTGATCCCTATTTTGAGCCTACATAGAACTATTTTCTTGATTTTCACGTGTTCACCTTCCCAAATTGATTACAATGAACCTATTTAGTTTCTGATCCCTCATTGGACATTATACACCTCAACTTAGGCAAATCCTCTCAGCTGAGGATGGCTATCATAGAGGTGCGTAGTTAAATTTAGGTATGAAGAAGTTGTGTAATGTAAGAGAAAAACCAAGTAAGGTTGGGTATGGTAGAGGAAAAAAGTATGAATGAAAAAATCTTGGAAAGAAAAAGAAAAAGAGAAGAACGAATAAATAGCAAAAAGAAAACCGCACCCAACCCAAAAAATTAATAAAGGAGAAAAAGAAAGGAACAAAAGAAACTTGGTTGAGAAGTGAATCCAAAGTGTAAGTGTAGTGTCAAGGAGGGCGAGTCACTAGATCCCAAATATACCATACCAGCCACAAATCCTACTTTAAAAATTGAATAAAATCCTGTAGTGATCCAAGTCCAATTGTCTGAAAAACTAAGGTGTAGAAAATAAGGGCAAGCCTATGGTATTCTATTCACATTGATCGAAACTTCTTTTGTGAGTGTAAGTGTCTCTACATAGTTCGTTGAATTGACATGGTGATATTGTGAGAGTTGGAACTTTTTTTTATGAGAGTACATGGGTTGTGTTGCTAAATGTGTATCTGCTCAGCTAGTTTAACTTGCATACTTGCTTGATTGTTTGTTACTAATGTAATTCCATTACTTGATTGGTTTGTGTCGCACTGTTGTGCTATATAAACCCATATAGTTGTTTTGAAAAGTTGGAATAGGAAGGGGTAAAAATTTTTAAGCTGAAATTGGGTTGACTGTAGTAGGTACCTTAGGTTTTTCTTAGTCAAGCATCGGGTTGTGTTTTTTATGTGTTTGTTTCCTGAGGACATGCAAACTTTCTAAGTTGAGGGTATTGATGTGTCATGGTTTCATGGCATTTTCAATGCTTAAAATAAAAAATTATGCAAGTACTTCGGTCCTTTTTTGTTAGATGTGATGTGTTTTTGTATGTGTTTTATAGGAAAACAGGGTTAGGTGTAACATAGGAGAAAAAGAGTGAAGTGTTGTAGAAGACACCCACTTACAGGTCGCAAGTGGTAGTTACAGCCATCGTAAGTGGCCACATAAGTGCCAGAGGAAAAATATTGACAATCTAAAGTTGGCTCTGAAAGTTACGAAGGTACTTACGGGGAGCGTAAGTGGAACCTACGACACTCGTAGGTACCCCGATAAGTAGAAGATATGAAAGCTGGATTTCTCTTTGAGACTTACGGACGCACCTAGGAACCTTAGATAGTACCTACGGCCCGTAAGTAGGTCTGTATGTAGTTGCCGACCTAGTTTTCCTCTTTCATTTTGGTTAGGATTAATAGGTTTTTGGTGTATTCTATAATTACCATGTGAATTTTTTGTACTAGTTTACACACTCTTTATACTGGAAACACTATATTGATTCTGAGATTCGACGTTTGATCTTGGAATCCTTTGTTCTTGATTTTTCCATTATATATTAATTTGAGATTCTGGTTTTTATTCTTCAATTACTATAAGATCATTCATATGCTTTCTTCTATGAACTCAATGGATGTTCTTGCAAACATTTGTGGCTAAAACTCTTAACTAGGATTATGAGAACCCTGATGGAATAACGAAGTAAAGGAAGTGCAAATCTTTCTTGATTGATGTTCTTGTATGTATTGTAATTTTCTTCAATTTAATTGCTTTCTTAATGACTACAGCTATTAAGAACCTATTTTTATTCGATACTTACACCAAAATAGAGGTAAAGATTAGGAAGAGAAGATCGCAATAGTAATTTGAAGTTATCAACCTTCATCTAATTAACTTGAGTCTCAAAAGGTAATAGTTAATTTGAGATCCAGGACAAGGGTTAGTAAGGCGATACTTTGAGACTCAAAAGGTGATAAGTTAAGTTTATTGAAGGTATTCAAAAATTGGTTGGTGATACATAACTTGTCAGATTCTACATGCAAGGTAGTTGAAATAGTTCGACGGAGAACGATAAGTGTACGAAGTGAAGAAGTCAGGGAAAACATAGTCCTAGAATTCATCTCATATTAATTTCAAGCCAAAGAAATAACGACTAGTTACTACTGTTACTTTTCTCATAGAATCCCCCAATTTACTTTTCTATAATTTTTCATCTATTTCAGCAAGTTCATTATAAAAATTTAGCCTATTCCCTGTGGGTTCGACCCCAAACTTTGTTGGGTTATATATCTGACAGTGAAGGCATTATACTTCTTGGACGTGTAATTTTAAGCGACATCACTAGAACCCATACATAAATCCCCTTCTACATGAAGCCCAGAATGAGAACTAGGTTCCATTGAAGGGTCCTTGATGTGCTATGAATTTATAGCACTTTCGATGCTTAAAATGATGAAAATATGAAAGTTTCTTAGGTTTTTGTGAGATACAATGTGTTTTGTGTTGCGATTTGCAAAAATCTAGGTTTTGGATATTAAATTGAAGAAAAGGAGGAAAATTGAAGTTTGGGGCTACTTACTTGTGCACCTACAACCCATAGGTACCACTTAATAGGTATAGGTGCGACAGTACGTATAAGAAATCGAAAGTACAGAGGCTCAGAAGTGCAAAAAAGAAGACTATGTCGCTTACAGATAGCACCTACGATACATAGGTGCCACCTACGGTCCGTAGGTGACAAAGTAAGTTTCACAACAGTAAAGTCCAGAGAGCGGCCCTTTGGGGCTAAGTTTACATTATTCATAAACATCTTTTAATTCTAAGATTGACTTGTGATCTTGGGATATTATTATTCTTTGTTTGTTGTTGGTTTGCTATTCAATTTAAGACTTCGGGTTTTCTTCTTTCATTATTGTGAGATTGATTCTACGATTTTGTCTATGAATCCCATGAATGATCTTATAACTATGAGCAGATAATTCCCATAGCTAGGGTTGTGAGAACCATGGTGGATTAATGAAGTAGAAAAAGTGCCAATTCATTCTAGATAAAGATTTTTCAATGTATTGTGGTTTTCTTCAATATGATTGTCTTCTTAACGGGTGCACACATTAGGATCTCATCTATATTCACTATGAGCCTGGCCGGGAGGTATAGATTGGGAAAAGAAGATCATGACAATGATTTGGAGTTAATTGCTAAAATAAGATTACCTGCACCATCAACTTAAGACTAATAATGTTCATCTAATAACTTGAGACTCAAAAGGTAATAGTTAAATTGGGATCTAGGATAAGGGTTAGTAAAGTGACACCCTGAGACTCAAAAGGTAAAGGGTGAAATCCGTTAATGAGTCCACAAGATAGTTGATGGTACATAACTTATCAGATTCTACATCCAAGGTATTGGAATTGTTCGGTGGTGCATGATAAATGTACGGAGTTAGAAGCCAGGGGGAACACAAGCCTAGTGTTTGTCTTAGGTTGGTTTCAACCTCAAGCATCCAATTCTTGTTACTTTTCACTATTTTAGCAAATCCCCCCATTTACTTTATATACTGCCTGGTGATTTCAATAAGTTCAAGCAATATTTATGATGTATTCCAGATGGGATCGACCCCAACCTAGTTGGCTTACTATATTTTGATAGCAACTGCTTTATCTTTCAATTGGAGGGTAGTTTGGGCGTTATCAAAATTTTGGTGTTGTTATGGGGAATATGGTGTAATTGTTGATTGCAGATTATTGGAGTTTTGGGGTTTTTATTTTTTGCTTTAGTTGGGTATACATCAGTGTATGACTAATACTAGGAGTCAAGTGGTTAACAACCAAACTACACCTCTAATTTAGGATAAAGCAGTCACTGTCAAGTAAAGTAACCCAACTAGGTTGGGGTCTAACCCAAATAGGTTGGGGTCGAACCCATAGAAAAGATGTGGATATCTATCTCTAGCTTGCTGAACTCAACAGGCTGGACAGAAAGTAAATGGGGGGTTTGTATTAATAGTATCAAACAAGTAGAAAATCTCAACTATGGTTGCAGTCAATCGGTGATGAACACTAGGCTTGTGTTCCCCCTGGATTCTAGCTCAATAGGCTTTTCATATTCAACCCAACTATTCAACTATTGTGAATGTAGAATCTGGTAAGATAGGTATCACCAACTGCCTCTCAGCATACTTTGGTGAATTTCACTCATCTCCTCTAGGTCTTAGAGTGTTGCCTTACTAACCCTTACCTTGGAACCTAGTTTCATCTATCACCTCTTCATCTCAAGTTGATTAGATGGAAATTAACCATCTTAAAAAGATAGTACAAATAAGCTTATTTTGGCAGTTAACTCAAAATCACTGTTGTGATCTCCTTTTCCAATCTCTGCCTCTCTCTCGAGTTCTTAGTAAATACAGGTTGGATCCTAACATTTGCAACCGTTAAGAAAGCAATAAACTTAAAGAAAACCGCAATGCATGTAACAACAACTGTTTAGGAGGATTGATTACTTACTTTGTTATTTAGTAAAGGTTCCCACAACCCTAGCTAAGGGACTTAGTTTCTCATGTTTAAAAATGATCAACGAAATTCAAAATGAATAGCGTTAAATGATTTCACAATAACAATTAAATAAAACCCAAATCCAACAACTGAATTATAAACCAAATCAAGAACAAAGTAATACCAAAATTAAAATCCAAATCATGGAATCAAATATAAGTTTGTAAGTTTTAAGAGTGTGTAACCTAACTACAAAATGTCAAAAGGGTATATATAGGATACAAGGAAACCCTAAAAATCAAATCCCAAATGAAATAGGAAATTTGAGGTTGGTGGACACTTACTTAGGCCACATACAGACCGTATGTGGTCCTAGGTAAGAGACAAAACTTCTGCACAGCTCTTGTAACTCTCTAGACATGGATCTTTTATCATACTTTGGTCACATACGGACTATGTGCCCTTTGTAACTAATAGAGTCTTCTTTTTCCTGCTTCTGACCCTCAAGATTTCAAGTTTTGATACATACTTAGGTCACTTATGCCTGGTAAGTGGCACATATACCCAGTATTTCCTCAGTAAGTAGCCAAAAACTTCAATTTTCATCTTTTTCTTCAGTTTAGCATCCAAAACCTAATTTCCTACTAAACATACCAAAAACACATCATATATCACAAAACAACCTAAGAAACTTGCATATTTTTATAGTTTTAAGCGTATAAAGTTCTATAAATCCATAGCACATCAACACCCTCAACTTAGAACATTTGCATGTCCTCAGGCAACACAACAAAATAAAACAACAATAACACGATGCTTAACTAGTAGAATCTAAGCTATCTAAGGCAGTCAATCATAACTTTATGCTCAAACACCTTACTCCCCCCTATTTTATTAAGTTAAAACCAACTGTGTATGAACATGAAGCAAAACAATGTGACACAATGGGATCAAGATATGGAAATTACACTAGCAACAGATAACAATGCATATATATAAGTTACACTATCAGAACAAGCAAGCATCTAGCAAAATAACCCATGTGCCCTCACAACAAAGAAGTCTCACTCACTCATATGGAATAATGAATGTCAATGCAAGAACGGCCAAGAGTCACTTACACTCAAAAGATAAGTTCAACCAATGTGTATCAAATACCATAGGCTTGCCCTTATTTTCTTTACCTTAGTTTTCGGACAGTTAAGTTAGGATCACTATAGGAATTTATTCGGCTTGTAATGTAGGTTTGGGATTTGGTATGGTACATATGGATATATCAAGAGACTAAGCCTCCTTGGCACTACACTAAATTTAGGGTACTTTATCCAATTTCCTTTTTATTCCATCCTTATTTCTCCTTTTTATTGTTTTATGCACATTCAGGTTGGGTGTGGTTTCTTTTATTCATTTTTTTCTTTTCTTTTTCTTTTCTACCACACCTAGCCTTACTAAATTTTTCTCTTATTTTACCCTTCTTCATACCCACATTACATCACGCACCCTAATGATAAACACCCTTAACTTAGACAATTTGCCTGAGTTGGGGTGCACAATGTTCAAGGAGGACCAAGGCCAAAATAGGTTCATTACAACACAAATGGGAAGGTAAAAGGTATAACAAGAAAAATAGGCTATAGGCTTAAAAATTGGGATCACGGGATACTTATTCACACATGGAAGGTCATTTAGGCTAATAGTGGACTAAAATCAAAAATGGCCTATGATCCTTTCCTATCCACTGTCCTATAACCTAGGAGAGACAAACCGGGAAAGTTATGGATTTAACACACAAAGGGAACTAAGTATCATCTCACTCAAATATGGCACAGAGTCACATCACAAACTACTACCTATCCGGTTCATGCACAAGTTAGTTATGATTATCATGTCCCTAATTTTAATGCCATAACAAGATCCATCAAGGTTAAACAGGTTCTCAAAATAAAATTTTAGAGGGGTATCATTTTCTCAAAATCAATCAAAAAACATGACAACTACCCTAAACACTCAAAAATCTCCTAATTACACAAAAATAAACACAATATGAACAAAATACATCACGAAACAAATTTTTAATCTAGACATACCAGTTCTAAAACCATACGCGGCCGACAGGAAAAGAAGTACGCCAACAAAAACACCTGGTGGATATGCTATATCCCACCCCCAACTAAAAACTGGGCATTGTCCCCAATATGTTAAAAATATAACCAATGGAATGAGGACATACATGGGATGCACTAGGTGTTTGTGTCATGATCATCCTTGGTGAGGGAATCTAGACTGGAGTAGGTGGTCGCGGTGGTAGTACACTACTAGAAGATGCACCCGCTGCTATCTCATCACGCTTCTTCCTATCAGCAATAATAGTCTCTACCGACTCATGTTTGGACTATTGGCCTGGTCAAATGGAATAATGAGATCCTACAAGTCCCCCTCTCGGCCTCTCTTTTGTCCTAACTACGGGGACCCTATTATCATTCATAGCAAATAAGTCAAACCATCTTGGCCTAAGTGGAGGTACCAACTAAACAAATAAGGGAAAAACTGGAGGGATAGCTGCCATGTGGCTCTTAGTGAGAGAGCGTACCCCTACTCTAAGTACATCTACCTCCTTCTTATTATCACCTAGATTCGGTGTCTCAATGATGCTAAATCAGGCCTATACCCGACCCTCAAAAGCATCTATGTGTGAATGCTACACAGCTTGTAGCTCTAACATCATAGCCCGGTGTGTATATTCCAATCTAGCCTCAGCCGTCTCTAGTATAGTGCGGACCATAGTCAAATCTTCCCATACAAAGTCGCCACCTTGACCTCAACATTTTCTAGCTGAGTAATGGTGACTCTCTAACTATCTACCAAGCTCTACAAAAACTCATGAGATACTAACATTATACCTGAAGCAGCAACCTAAGTGGATGGGCAAGGGGTACTAAAGATGCACCCACCGGCTCTTAAGTAGAAGTCAGGGCTGATGTATATGTAACTGGGGTCCCCTCACCCTGTGTACTCAACTTGGGGACGTCTCTCTTATCCCCTATCTCAAACTCCATACTAATTCCTACATCACCTCTCTGTGTATCAGTAGGCTCCGTAGGAATTGATGGGCCCTCATATAGGGCCAAAGGCACTGTAGTGGGCTCACGGGGTCTATTTGGAAAGTCTAAATTTATCGGATCCTTCATCATCTTAGTCTATTCCATGACCATGGCTGATACTCTCTCATCTATACCTGGTATCTATAGCACACCAGCCTCATCATACAACTTCTGGATAAGAATGGGAACAGCAAAGTCATCGTCTCACCAAAGGCTCTCTCATGAATCTCATGTCGAATAATAGTTGCAAAGTCAATGTCGTATTCATCCATCATGCTCGCAATTAGTGCAGCTCCGTCCTAAGTTAATACATTGTCAATAGCAGTCGAACAGAATTTATATCAAATAAGCAACCACCAAAACTTTGCATTAAAAGTGAGTGTCACCTTCTTTACTATACACTACCCCTCGATCTATGGGGTATCATCACCAAGAGGTCAAATATATCAAGCAATCCATCTTACCATCTTAACTCTCTCACTCTTATGCTCAGTATCACGTATAATGTATTTGTCACGTGTAACTCTCAATCCATAATCACACTCTACTATGGGTGTTGGAGCAATATAATTTGGCTCGAAGAGAACTCGGCAGATGGTCACCGTTAAAATGTCTACCATACCCACTCTCACATAAGTTTGCTCAAGTTAGGGCTGCTCAATATGCCTCAAAATATCCCTACCTCTAGGCATAGTCAAAGCTACAGTAGCATAGTATGATGCATAGAATTCCTACAATAATATCAGGATATAAGAACCCAAGGGTCGAGGCATCCACACCAACTGATATCTGTTAAATATAGCCTACAATAATGGTGCTCCAGCCAACCTAGACAAGTTAATCTATCTCTCCTCATAAATAGCATTCTTGGGTTAGACGGTCTTGATAATATGACTATCTCTCTTATATAGTGTTTGAAGCCCCTCCACACACCATCACAGGTCCACCTTATCAACATATTTCTCTGAGATATGTATGGGTTCAGAAGCCTGACCATGCTAAGCTAGTGTCTCTGAATCAGAAGTTGGTACCTGGTTTGTACCTTCCTCAAACTAGGGTACGACAGACGACTACTCCTACACTATTATACCCTCGTCAGTCTAGGGTACTGTTGATGACTGCTCCTTATCTGATATATCAGGCTTATCTTGGGATCCATCTTGTAAAACTACTATAAAAGGTGACTGAAACTCTGCCTTATCATCATCATCATCCTCATTCTCATCATTATCATCATCACCATAATCAATAGAATGGGGAGAGTTTGGTGGCGACCTCTAAGTTGACTTCATCCTCCCATTAGATATGAATTAGATAGCCTCAACCTGAGTCCTAAGTCGAGTAAAATCCAGTTGTTTGCCCCACTGTGATTTCTATAGAATTTGTACACCTAATTTTGCTAAAATAATAGCCTCGACTGCAGCATGCCTCTAGCCTCTAGTTACTGGCCTTGTCACTCTAGTCGAGACTACTCTGGATCAGGTTGGTGGGTATTTCTCCTCTAAGCTACTTCTCTCGAAAGATTCATCCCGTCACCTAGAAGGTGTAGCCTTAGTTTTAGGTGTCATGTGTACTTGAAAAACCAAGTGTTAGCATCCAGCGGATAGTGAGGGACTGCAGAATTTGAAGAAAACCTCAAAATTCAAAGACTCTGAGTTTTTCCTCAATTTTTGCACCTCTATAACTTATTCTCAGTCCCAACAAGTCCAATATGCAAACATTCAGCTAGAGTCAACTTTTTAATACAAACTAGTATTTAAAACTTTTGGTATCCCTTTGCCTTTTCAAATTCAACTTCCGTTTAGGGCATGATCTTAAGGTTTAATTAGAGAGCAATGCCCCCACACTAAGATTTTAAGGCTAATTCAAGGATCCTATATATAATCATGATGGTTTCTACAAATTTTGCATGAAAATAGACATACCAACTTTCTTAATTCATGTTTAGCACAAGATACTACTATTAGGAGAAAAAATAATTACCTTTTGGTTGGAGACCCGGAAGTGAATGATGAAGAAGTGAAGTAAAACCAGATCTTGAACGCATATTTAGTGGTTTAGGAAAAGTTGGTACCAAGAACAACTAATTTTTTTGCCTTTTCTTAAGTGTAAGAAATTGGGGTAGTTTGAATTTTAAGAAAGAAGAGGGAATTTTGAGGTTTTGTAAGTTAAAAATGGATTACGAGGGCTTAAATAGGGGTGGGCGGTTGGTTTAGGGTTTATATAGTCAGAGGTAAACCCAAAATTTAATAAAAAAATTAGGCCCAAAAAGTGCCCACTTACGACACCCATATATGGATCGTGTGTGGTACATACAGGTCTGTATGTGCCAAACGTAAGTGGCCCAAATTTTTGGCCAAATTCCCTACTCTCTGGAATTTGTATTCTAATGCTTACTTTGCTACTTATGAGGTTGTAGGTGATATTTATGACTCTGTAAGTAAGTTCGTAGGTTAAATTCCGTAAATTCCCTAAAAAATCCTAAAAATTCCATTTTTCAGTTAAGACACAACTTACCTGGCCGACGAGGGATTTATGACCTTCGTGAGTTGGTCACAAAGTCCCCTTAACTAGAAGATTATGAATTGAACAAGCTTACCGCATTCTAGGCCTTTTCTTTTTTTATTTCACGTACAAAAAAGAAAAACAAACATGAACACTAAAATAGTGGGTTGACTCCCACCCAGTGCTTGATTTAACACTACGACATGATGTGGCTGTGATGGTTACTCAGACTTCCCCAACAAGCCTATGGGTTGTCTCCCAGGCAGCGCTTAATTTAACATCACGGCATGATGAGGGTACCCTGACTACTTAGAATTCATTAAAGTACCTAAAGAAATACCCTTTAGGTCATCAGTACAATGGATAGCCAATACAACCCTTATATCGATAGGCTACTTCATAGTTCTTCGGACGTTAAATGTGACCTCTTCGCTATTGACTCTGAACTTGAGATATCCATTCTCCATATCGATCATTTCTCTACCTGTGGCCATGAAAGGTCTTCCCAAAATAATGGACATCTCAAATTCAACTTCATAATCTAGAATGAAAAAGTCAGCTAGAAAAATAAAGTTATCAACCTTTACTAACACATTAAACGAAATGCGCATAGATTTCTTCATTGTTCGGTCAGCCATCAACAATCGCATAGTAGTCAGCTCTGGAGGACTCAAGCCCAATTGCTTGATTACGGCTAGTGGCATTAGCTTAATGTTTGCCTATATAAGTCACATAAGGCTCTGGCAAATCTAGATGTCCCAATAGTACATGGGATCATGAATGCACCAGGATCACCTTTTTTCTAGGCCGGGGACTTAGAAGTGAATGCACTACAATGGTTCAATCCACCAATGTCCTCAAAACTAGTTGCTCACTTATTCGTCACCAATTCTTTCATAAACCTAGCATACCCATCATTCGCTCCAAGGGCTCGAGAAGTGGGATGATCAAGCTCAAATCATTCAGCATTTCAATAAACAACTTTAACCTCCCTTCTTCTTTCATCTATTTTAGTCTTTGATGATTAAGCTCAAATCTTTCAATATTTCAAAAACTGCTTTAACCTCCCTTTTTCTTTCTTCTATTTCAGTCTTTGGGGAAAAGGTGGGGTGGTCGTGGAATTTATCTCACTACAGGCTCATCAACCCTGCCCTTACTTGTATACTCACCAACACTAGTTTCAACACTTGTTGCCTTGTCTGAATCTGCAGAAGGTGTCTCATCTACCACAGTACTATCATTCTTCGACACCTCATCAGTATGCAATGGGGGATCAAAAGTAGATAAACCACTTTGAGTGGTGATAGAAAGATAGTGACTATTGTTTTTTAGATTTTGAACTGTGTTACTCAGAAGGGTACCTGGCTGTCTCTGATTCAATATGGTAGACACCTGCGCGAACTGGTTCTCTAACTACTTGATAGCAGTCGCATGAGACTCAACCTTTTGGGTCAAACCTAAAATATCAACCTTGTTATTCTTAAGGCTAGCATCTTGACTCTTACTAACCTTGATATCCTTAAGGCTAGCATCTTGACTCTTACTCTTTCTCCAGTTTGGTCAACATCGCCTCCATTCTTGATTTAGTATCATGATTGTCCGACTAAATATACATGTTTCCCTTCTCCTTGTAGCCATCCTTTCTTCTCCAGTCATCATTATGCTCCCTACTTTGATCTTTATATCTATCTCCATAGTAGTTTTGACCTTGGTTTACTTGCCCTCGGGCTTGAAAACCTGCCAATTTATGATCAAGATACTTAGCCTCCTACTTTAAGTCAGACTCATAAGCTCTGGAGGTTAAACCCTATGCACCTACTATGTTTACCTTTTTGGAATTCACTATTATAAACTACTTAGTTATCAACCTAATATTGTTCCTCAATTGTGCAATCTCTTACACCATAGACTTATCAACTACTCTATGGTCGCCGAAATCTCCAATGGCGTAAATACCAGCACCCCTCTCAGCCTCCCGAGAATACCACCCTCGATTAGTGAGAGAAATCTAGTCTAGAATCTTAGAAGCTGCTTCCCACCGTAATCTCATGAATGCTCCTCCAGTGATTATGTTTTCCATGGCTCGAGAACTCATGTTCAGGGCTCTATAGAATATCTCCAATAGGCTCATCACTAAAATACGATGATTGGGCACCTTTCTCAACTTCTTCTTAAACCTGAACCAAGCCTTATATATCAACTCTAAATAAAGCTGTTTGAAGCTGTATATCTCATTTTTAAGCTGCAACATCCTGGCTGGAGGAAAGAAACGGTTCAAGAATTGCTTGCACAACTTGTTCCATATGGTGATAGGTCCTCTCGTAAGTTCCCCCAATAATAAAAAAGCTTCTCAAGTCAATGAGAAGAGGAATAACCTCAATCTGAGTGCCTCCTGGTCTACCCCCAGAATAGTATAAAATGTGTAGATCCCAACAAACTTAGAAAGATACTTATTAGCATCGTCTATAGACAAGCCCAAAAATATACCTTTCAAGTTCAAGAGCTGGATCATGTCACTCTTTATGTCAAATTTAACATTGGAGGGTAGTACAGAAGGAATGATAGCTCCTCTTTATGCGAGCTCAACACAGGGGTGGACCTACGTTGAGAGTAGGGGGTGCACGTGCACCTTCTAGCCTCGAGAAAAACTCTGTATATATAGTTTGTATATTTGTATATATATCAGAGAATAAGTGTAAGTTCATATCGTGCACCCTCACTAACAACTTGTGTAGGGCTGGCCAAATGGTCTAGCAGTCGCTTTAAATGTTTTCCTTTTACCCCAATGACTCGAGTTTGAAACTCAATAACAACATATCTTTATTGCTCCTCTTTTTTCCAAATACATGTTATGCACTGTCTGCAGCATATTGTTGTTTCTATGCACTGTCTGCAACATTGTTTTCTATGTTTCCCCTTCAAACGTACAAATTTATATATATATATACCTTATTTAGTAGTCATTTAGTTTACTTTTTTTCTTTTATTTGTAGACGTTATTTACGTATTTTTATTTTATTTTAAAATACAAGATTCCCTTCAATTTCAAAAGATAGATATTTTCTATCTTATACTGTATAATGTTTGCTTTACTTTTATCTTGTGACCATTAACTTATTTTCAATTTAAAATTTGACATAGGCTTAAATCAAATGTTCTCCGTAGCAATCATCTGGTAAATAAATTTCTCGAATTTCATATTTTCCGAAAACTTTCTATTATTGTTCAAAATATAAAAATGCATTAAATTTAGGTACAATGGATAACACACTTATGTCATGTTAAATTTAATTAATGATATTCAATAATATTAAAAAAATTCTTATAAAATGCTATAATTAATAAGTTTTCAAAGGACTGTATGTAGAACTTTGGCACTATTAATTTTTATATTTAAATATAGAAGTGCACCTGTCAAGCTCAAATCTTGGGTTCACCTCTAGCTCAATGTATCCCATATCCTCTTCATCATCGTATGGATGGAAGTACTAAACTTTTGGGATCACTTGAGCCTGAGCACCTTGAACTCTATCTCGATTCCTATCGAGTACTGCTTGATGATCAACTACTGGTCTTGGCCTAGCTAGCTCTACCTACTGAGCCAACTAGACCTCCTCAGCCTCCCTTCTCTAGTTAGCAACTTCTTCCAGCATCTGCTTCATTTATCTATCAATAATATACAAGGGATCACCTAGAGGAATGGGAGGTACTGCATTTGGATCATCTTGAACCCTTTCTAGATTGTCTGCTCGTACTAGTTTAGTCATCATATGATTAGGCTATAGGAATCTCTCTGGGTTGGGATTCAGTGGGATTAAGTTATTGCCTTGACTCTTGGTGTTAGGCATACACTGGCATATACCCATTAAGAATAGAAAAATAATAACCCACGAACTCCAATAAATTTTAATCAATAATTCACCATCTTCCCCGACAACAGTGCACAAACTTTGGTCAATGCCCAAACTACACCTCCAGTTAAGGATAAAGTGGTTGCTATCAAGTAAAGTAACCCAACTAGGTTGGGGTCGAACCCACAGGGAAGATGTGGATGTATATCTCTATCTTGCTGGACTCAACAGGATGGACAGAAAGTAAATGGGGGGTTTGTAATAACAGTATCAAACAAGTAGCAAATCTCAAATTTGGCTGTAATCAGTCGGTGACGAACACTAGGCTTATGTTCTACTGGCTTCTAACTCAGTAGGCTTTTCGTATTCAACCCAACTATTTAACTATTGTGCATTTAGAATTTGGTAAGATAGGTATTACCAACCGCATCTCAACATACTTTGGTGAATTTCACTCATCTCATCTCGATCTTAGAGCATCGCCTTACCAACCCTTACCTTGGAAACCAGTTTCAACTATGTTCTCTTGGTCTCAAGTTTATTAGATAGAAATTAATCGTCTTAAGAAGATAGTACAGATAAGCTTATTTTGGCAGTTAATTCCAAATCACTGTAGTGATCTCCTTTTCCCAATCTCTAACTCCTTCTCGGGTTTGTAGTGAATACAGGTTGGATCCTAATATTTGAAACCATTAAGAAAGCAATAAACTTGAAGGAAACCACAATGCATGCAACAACAATTATAAGGATAGTTTTCGTTAAGAAAGTAATAAAATCTAACGAAACCACAATGCATGCAACAACAACTATTTAGAAGGATTTAACACTTCCCCAACTTCATTATTTAGCCAGGGTTCCCAAAACCCTAGCTAAGGGAATTATACGCTCATATTTGTAAAATGATCAACAAAATTCATAATGAATAGCATTAAGCAATTTCACAATAACAATTGAATAAAACACGAAGCCAATAACTAAATTATAAACCAAATTAAGAACAAAGTAATCCCAAGATTAAAATCTAAATCTTGGAATCAAATATATGTTTGCAATTGTTAAGAGTGTTTAACCTAACTACATTATGTAAAAAGGGTATATATAAGATACAAGGAAACCTGAAAAATCAAATCTCGAATGAAAAAGGAAATTTGAGGTCAATGGCTAGAACTTCTACACAGCTCCTGCAACTCTCTACACTTGTACCTCTGTAACATACTTTGGTCGCTTAAGGACCGTATGTGCTGCATACGAACTGTATGTACCCTTTGTAAGTGACAGAATCTACTTTTTCCTGCTTCTGAGCCTCTGGACTTCTTTAAGTTCTGATACATACTTTGGTCACCTATGCCCTGTAAGTGGCTCATACACCCAGAATTGAATTGGCAAGTAGCCAAAAACTTCAATTGTTATCTTTTTCTTCAATTTAGCATCCACAACCTAATTTTCAGTAAAACATACCCAAAACACATCATATCTCACAAAACCACCTAAAAAATTTGCATATTTTCATAGTTTTAAGCATCAAAGTGCTATAAATCCATAGTACATCATCAAGCCAATCCCCTGCTCCCACCATATCCGAACCCAGAGAGGATTTTACAACCTAATCATACGATAACAAAACCAGTATGTGTAGGCCATCTTAAAGAAGTTTGGGATAACCCTAATGCGATACCTCCCTATGCTTCAGGTGAACCTCAGAAAATTATTGATCGACAAACAGAGCAATTGTTAGCAGATGCAGCTAACCAGAGAAGGGATGAGGAGGCCCAATTATTAGCTAAAAAAGAAGAACTAGCCAGGCTAAGACCGATTATTGATCGTCGAGCAGCACTTAATGGTAATAGAGATAGAGTTCGAGGTCGTAGAGGTCAAGTGATCCCAGCATGCTTGTTCTTTTATCCATATGATGATAAGAAGGATATGAGATACGTTGATCTAGCCAAACTAGGAGCCATCATTCCTCCTATACTACCCCCTAATGTGAAATTTGACATTACCAATGCTATGATCAGCTCTTGAACTTAAAATATGTGTTTGTAGGCTCAGCTACAGATGACACAAATATGTATCTTGCTAATGTTTTTAGGATTTGTACTTCATATAATATTCTAGGGGTAGATCAGGAGGCACTCAGATTGAGGTTGTTCCCTTTTTCATTGACTGAAGCTTCTTTTGATTGGGGGAACATTCTAGAGCATCGATTACCGCTTGGAATGAGTTATGTAAACAATTTTTAAATTGTTTCATTCCTTTATCCAGAATATTGTAGTTAAAAGACGAGATATATAACTTTAGGCAGCTACATTCTGAGTCTACATACAAGGCTTGGTTCCGATTTTAAAAAAAAGTTGAGCATGGTACCCAATCATCATATTTTAGGGATGAGCTTGCTGGAGATATTTTATAAGGCCCTAAACATCAGTTCTCAAGCTATGGTGGACACAATCACTAGAAGATAATTCATGAGATTATACTAGGAAGTAGATTTTGAGGTTCAAGACTAGATCTCTCTCACCAACCGAAGGTGGCATACTCGGGAGGCTGAGAGGGGTGCTGACACTTATGTCATTGGAGCTTCCAGCAACTATAAAGTGGTTGATGTTTTTATGGCATAAGATATTATGTATCTTAGAACTGATATTGTTTTCTAACTAAGTAGTTCGCAAAAGTAAATTTCAAGAAGGTGAATGTGGTAGGTTCACAAGGTACAGTCTCTAGAGAATATGAATCTAACTTGAAAGAGGAGGCTAAGTATCTTGATTGTGAATTATCGGGTTTTCGATCCAAGGGGAAAGAAAATCAAGGTGGGAACAATTACAGAGGTAGATACAGAGATTACAGTAGGGAACATGATGGTAACTGGAGACTAAAAGATGACTATAAGGAGAAGGGAGATAGTTATGTTCCGCCAGGCAGTTATGATACTGAATCTAGAATAGAGGCGATGTTGACCAAACCGGTAAAGGGTCAAGAAAATCAGGAAACATGCCTTATGGAGATTAAGGTTGATATCTCAGGATTAACCCAGAAGGTTGAGTCTTATAAAATTCCAATCAAGTAGTTAGAGTAGCAGTTTGGGCAGATGTTGGTGACTTTGAATCAAAGATAGTTGGGTACCTTTTCGAGTAACACGGTTCAAAATCCTAAGAATGATGGTCAATGTCTTGCTATCACCACTTGGAGTGGTATATGTACTATTGATCCCCTGTTATGTACTATCAATATGCCTATGAATGATAGTGTTGTGGTTGATAAGACACCTATTGTGGATTCAGACAAGGCGACAGGTGTTGATGGTTGTGTTGATAAGAAACCTATTATGGATTCAGCCTGTGGTAAAGCAAATGCCATGACCTTCCGCTGTTTTTTCCTCAAAGACTAAAACAAAAAGGAGAGGAAGAAAATTTTAAGAAATTCATTGATATATTAAAAGAGTTGAGCTTGATTATACCTCTTCTTGAGGCCTTGGAAAAGATTTCTGGGTATGCCAAGTTTATGAAAAAATTGGTAACAAAGAAGAGAGTTACAATTTTTGAGGATGTTGGTGAATTGTACCATTGCAGTGCAGTTACTTTTAAATCTCTGGCCCAAAAGCAGGGTGATCTCGGTGTATTTATGATTCCATATACGATTGGGACGTCCAAGTTTTCCAGAGCATTATGTGACATGGGATATCATTGTCTATTTTCAAACAATTGGGCTTGAGTCCTCCAGAACCTATATCTATGCAGTTATTGATGGCAGACTACATAGTAAAGAAACCCATGGGTATATCATTTGATGTGTTGGTGAAAGTTGATAACTTTATTTTTCCAACTAATTATTTTGGATTGTGAGATTGACTTTGAGATGCCTATCATATAGGGAAGACCATTCATAGCCACGAGTAGAGTGATGGTTGATATGGAAAAGGGTGAGCTCAAGTTCAGAGTAAATAATGAGAAAGTTGCATTGAACGTCAAAAGAACTATGAAGCATCCAACCAACATGAGGGTGGTGTGGATTATTTATTGTGTTGTTGATCCTGGAGGTTACTCCTTCAGGTACCTTGATTAATTCAAAGTAATCAAGGTACCCGCGTCGTGTCGTGATATTAAATCAAGTGTTGCATAGGAGGCAACCCATGGGTTGTTGGTGAATTTTGAGTAACAAACTTAGACACGTTGTATTGCAATGCTAAATTAAGCATTGCGTGGGAGGCAACCCACTATTTTAGTGTTTATGTTTGTTTATCTTTTTTGTAGGTAAAATGGAATAAGGAATGACCTGAAATACGGTAAAATTACTTAATTTAGAATATTTCAGGTACACATGGCACCAAAGGCTTCAAAGAAAAAGGTCTCACCTTCTAGGCAATAAGATGAGTCCTCCGAGAGCAGTAGCTCAGAGGAGGAGTACCCACTTGCCCGGACCAGAGAAGCCCTGACCAGAGTGACTCGGCCAGTGACTAGAGCCCAGAAGCATAATACAGCTGAGACTATTATTAAGGTGACCCTAGGCGTAGCACTTGCAAAGCGTTCACAGTGGGGCAGACGGCCTACTTTTACTTGACTTGGAGCTCAGACACGTCCCTGTAGCCTTGTACCCAGTCTGAGGATGAAGAAGGCTAGGATGTCACCTCCGTACTCTCCCCAGCTGAGGAGGAAGTAGAGTCTGAGCTATTTCTAAAGATAGCTTCATAGGACCCCCAGTCTAAAGAGGGTTCCCAGGATGATTCTAAAGAAGCAGTACAGAAGCAGTCATCAATATTACCCCAGTCTGAGGAGGATACAGACCGGACTCTACAATAGGTGCCACCACCACGTATAAAACCACCAGCTCCGACAGATCAGTCCTTCGACCTTCCACACATCTCAGTCAAACCTATTGATGAGGTTAACCTGAGATGGTGTATAGAGGGGTTATGGTTTCTTTATGATAGAGATAGCCATGTGATCGAGATAGGCAAGCTCAAGAGAGCTATTTATGAGGAGAGACAAGTTGAGTTATTAGGGTTGGCTGGAGAACCATAGTTGCAGGTTGCGTTTGAAAGATATCAGCTGGGGTGGATAACTAGACTCCTAGGTTAATAAAGATTGGTATTAATGTGGGAGTTCTATGTCTCCTACCATGCCATAGTATCTTTTACTACACCGAGATGTAGGATTTATGCAGAGCAGCCACAGTTAGAGTAGTTACTTATGAGGGGGTCATGGTTGACATTTTCATTGGCAGCCATCTGCTGAGTTCTTTTTAGCTAAGATTATATAGCTCATGCATCTACAGCAAAGTATCATCACAGACTGAGATTGGCATATGATAGACATACTATGAGAGAAGTTAAGCACAGGAGTGAGATGGTAGGTTTGGAGAGATGGATGGCCAGTTATATTTCACCGCTTGGTGTGGATGCCTCTTGGGTCGAGGGGTAAGGTATGATTAAGAAGGCAGTGTTGAATTTCAACGTAAAGTTCTGGTGGATGTTAGTGTGTTACCGTCTATGTATGACTGCAGTAAATAACCTACTTGCTTGGTAAGGTGCGGCATTGATAGCGAGCATGGCAGCTGGTTATGATATTAATTTTTATGCCATATTTAGATATGAGATGCATGAATGAACATTTGGGAAGACTACCATTCTACCTTTTCCTTGCCTGGTATAGTTTCTATGTGATGAGGCTAGTGTGCCAGAGATGTCAGGTATTGATGTGAGAATGGTGAAGACGAGTTTGGCCTGGACTAGTATGATCAAGGATCTAACAAACCCAATCCTAGCACACAGATCCGTACATCTCTGATAGTAATTTAGGCCTAATCTGAGGGCCCATCAGTTCCTATAGAGCCAACTGCTACAGAGGGAGTTGATGCTGATATTAGTATGGATTTTGAGATGTGAAGCATCAAGAGACCCTCGAGATAAGCACATATGGATAAGGTACACCAGCCACATTCGCATCAGTGCCAACTTCCACTTCGGAGCCAGTTGGGACATCTTCATTGCCCCCAACCCCTTTACTACAGCTGAAGCATCAGGGATGGTTTTTGCATCTCGTGATTTTTTGCAGATCTTCATAGATAGTCAGAGTGCTACCACCACTTAGCTAGAGAATGTTGAGGTTGAGATGGCATTATTATACATGTAGATATGACCTTAGGTTAAGACGACACTTGAGACGGCAGAGACCAGATTATAGGATACACATAAGGCTGAGATGTCAGATTTCTAAGCAGAGGTGCTTACCCGTATAGATGTTTTTGAAAGTTGAGTGTTAACCTTATTCAATGATGTTAATACACCCGATCTGGGTGAGATTAGAGAAGAAGTGGACATACTGCAGGCAGAGATACGCTCTCTCACTGAGAGCAATATTTTTCCATTCCTCTAATTATACCTTCATTTATTCAGCTAGTACTACTGCATGGACCTAGACACTTTGACTTATTCACGGAGAAGGAGAAAGTCCCCGTAGCTGGGACCAAGTGAGATAGAGATGAGATCTTATAGGATTTCGGCATGCCATATAACCAAGCTCTGATATGAGACACATATGATTCAAGGGAAACTGACTTTGCTGAGAGGCAAAGGCATGCCGAGATAGTTGTGGGTGCATTCTCTAGTAGTACACCGCTACCGCCACTGCCTCCACCAGTCGATATACCCCTACACGGGGGTGATCATGACACAGACACCTAGTGTGTCCTAGGTAAGTCCTCATTTCCTTATTTTACATTATTTATATGCCTTGGGGACAGTGCACAGTCTTTTAGTTGGGGGAAGGGTATACCATAGCTACCGTAATTTTTTATTGTCGTGTTTCTTTTCCTATCGGATGTGGTATGGTTGCAGAACTAATATGTCTAGGTTAATTTTGTGTCATATTATGTTTTTTTGTATTATGTTATGCTTTTGGGTAATTAGGAGATTTTTTAGTCTTTTGGGCAGTTGACATGTTTTTGTTGATTTTTGAGAAAAATAATACCCCTTCAAAAAAAAAAAATTAGAACTACGAGAATGCATATATGTGTGACCATTGTGTATCCTTCTAAGACATTAGAATTAGGTACACGATAATCATGGATAACTTGTGTATGAAACGAATAGGTAGTAGCTTATGATATGACCCTATGCCACGTGTGTGTGTGATGCTACTTAG
Organism: Capsicum pubescens; assembly: GCA_030864215.1. NCBI lineage: Eukaryota > Viridiplantae > Streptophyta > Magnoliopsida > Solanales > Solanaceae > Capsicum > Capsicum pubescens. The sequence goes on along the minus strand of CM061546.1, from coordinate 243,066,131 downwards.
TTTTCTTTGTGTGTTGAATCTAGAACTTACCCGGTTAGTCTTACCTAGGTTGTAGGATAGTCAGTTAGGAAACGATCATAGGCCATTTTTTATATTAGTCCACTTTTAGCCTAAATGACCTTCCATGTGTGAATAAGTATCCTTTGATCCCTATTTTTGGGCCTATAGCCTATTTTTCTTGTTACACCTTTCACCTTTCCATTTGTATTATAATGAACATATTTTGACCCTGGTCCTCCTCGGACATTGTACATCTCAACTCAAGCAAATTGCCTAAGTTGAGGGTGGCTATTATAGGGGTGCATAATGTAAAGTAGGTATGAAGTGTAAAATAAGAGAAAGATAGTAAGGCTGGTTATAGTAGAAAAATAAAAAAAAATATATGAAAAGGAAAAAAAGAATTAATAAAAGAAACCACACCCAACCTGAATGTGCAATAAAAGAATAAAGGGGGAGAAATAAGGGTGGAACAAAAGAAATTGGTTGATGAGTGGACCCCAAAGTAAGTGTACTTTCAAGGAGGCTTAGTCACTAAATGCATCCATATGTACCATACTAGCCCTTTAAGTCTACATTATAAGCTGAATAAAGTCCTATAGTGATCCTAACTTGACTGTCTGAAAGCTTAGGTAAAGAAAATAAGGGCAAGCCTAAGGTAATCGATATGCATTGGTGGAACTTCTCTTGTGAGTGCGAGTGTCTCTTGGTCGTCCCTACATTGACATACATGATTTCATATGAGTGAGTGGGACTTTCTTATTGCGAGGGCACATGGGTTGTATTGCTAGTTGCTTACTTGTTTGGGTAGTGTGAATTGTATATATGCATGGTTGTCTATTGCTAATGCAATTGTCGTATCTTAATTCCCTTGTGTCACTTTATTATTCTTCATGTATACACACAATTAGGTTTGAATTGTCAAAATAGGAGAGGGTAATGTGTTTTAGTTAAAGTTGATGATTGACTGCCTTAGATAGCTTAGAGTTCTCCTAGTTAAGTGTCATTGCTTTGTTTTATTTTGTTGTGTTGCCTTAGGACGTGAAAATGTTCTAAGTTGATGTGCTATGAATTTATAGATCTTTGGACGCTAAAAATGATAAAAATATGCAAGTTTCTTAGGTTGTTTTGTGAGATATGATGAGTTTTGTTTTGTGATTTGTAGGAAACTAGGTTTTAGATGCTAAACTGAAGAAAAGGATGAAAATTGAAGTTTTGGGCTACTTACCTGGGCACCTACGGCCCATAGGTACCACTTACTGGCATAGGTGCCAAAGTAGGTGTCAGAAATTAGAAGTCCAGAGGCTCAGAAGTGCAGAAAAAAAGACTATGTTGCTTACGGAGGGCACCTACGATACATAGGTTCCACCTACGGTCTGTAGGTGATAGAGTAGGTTGCAGAAGAGAAAAGTTCAAAGAGAGGCCCTTTGGGGATAAGTTTACATTATTCACAAACATCTTTCGATTATAAAATTGATTTGTGATCTTGGGATCTTATTGTTCTTTGTTTGTTGTTGGTTTGTTATTCAATTTAAGACTTTTGGTTTTCTTCTTTCATTATTATAAGATTGATTCTATGATTTTTTTTCTATGAATCCATAAATGATCTCATAACTATGAGCGGCTAATTCTTTTAGCTAGGGTTGTGGGAACCATTCCCTATTAAAGAAGTAGAAGAAGTGCCAAGTTGTTCAAGATAAAGATTCTTGAATGTATTATAGTTTTATTCGATTTGATTTTCTTCTTAATGGGAGCACATGTTAGGATCCTACCTGTATTCACTACGATCCTGACCGAGAGGTGGAGATTGGGAAAAGAAGATCACAACAATGATTTGGAGTTAATTATCAAAATAAGTTTACCTGCACCATCAACTTAAGATGATTAACGTTCATCTAATAACTTGAGACTCAAAAGGTAATGGTTAAACTGGGATCTAGGATAAGGGTTAGTAAATCGATACCCTAATACTCAAAAGGTAAAATTCGTCAATGAGTTGATGTTGGGTATATTTATGCATTCTAGCATTACTATTCTAGCCTTTTTAGCCTTGTTTTGAGGATGATTCTTATGCTATATGTGTTGATAATGATATAAATTAGCATATATGTGTCCAAGTATGTGTTTACAATGTTCAATGGTGTTTCCACACAAGTTTTACATGGAAATCCAATCCCAATGGGTTTATGACTTAGCTACTATAAATATAACATGTTAAATCACATTTTAATCATTTGGCGACATCTTGGAACACCCTAGATCACTTGGGACATCATTGGAGTCTACCACAACTTCTTTTTAGGTTTTATTATTCTTGAATTTAATTCTTTATGGTTTGTATCATCAATCCAATGGATTGGCTGATGAATATTTCCATTAAAGGCTAAACTCCGTTTCCAGGGTTAAGGCCAAGATCATGAATACTTTTATTTTGAATTAAGTTTGTTTGAGTTGCTTATCTTTATGGTTGTTTGTTTATTCTTAATTTAAATATTTTAAGGATTAGCTAACCTTTGAATACATCAATTGTCAACCTTTTGATCTCGGAAGAGGGAATAGGGAGATAGAACATATGAATAAACAAAGTATGGTTCTTGTTTCTTTATAAAATAAGGAATTAAATTTAGCACCTAGGACAGGGATGTACTTAGGAGCCTTACTTGATTCAAACGTAGGATGATAGCTTTAATACACTTAATTGGATTATTACATACCCACTCAACGATGTAGTTGTAATGTCTAAATTAGGTAAATGATTAGAGGTCGGGAGACCATTATCATGCAATTAACCCTACGAATCAACAACCAAGATAATAAATCTAACGAATGAAATTCAATAGCGTAGTATGATTGTTCTTAATCCTTAATCCTGGGTTTCTATCCATTGATTGTCCTAAGTCATTACTTTTCCGCATTAGTTTAGTTTCTTTTAGTTTATAATTCCAAAACTCTATTATTTACTTTTTCTCAATTGTTGAACTAGAATTGGATAGTCGGCAAACGCAAGTCCCTGAGAGATCGATACTTGGGATTTCTTGAAGGCCACTTAACTACTTGATAAGACCACGTACACTTGCGTGTGCGCTTGGGCGCTGTCATGAGTCCACAAGATAGTTGATGGTACATATCTTATTAGATTCTACATGTAAGGTATTGGAATAGTTCGACAGTGCATGATAAATCTACAAAGTTAGAAGCCAGGGGGAAGACAAACCTAGTGTTTGTCTTAGATTGATTTCAACCTCAAGCATTCAATTCTTGTTACTTTTCACTATTTAGCAAATCCTCTTATTTACTTTCTATACTGCTTGATAATTTTAACAAGTTTAAGTAAGATTTCTGACGTATTCCCTGTGGGATTGACCCCAACCTAGTTTGGTTACTATATTCTAACAGCGACCGTTTTATCCTTCAATTGGAGGTGTAGTTTGGGTATCATCAATCCACCATAGTTTTCCTCTGACTAGGTGCATCTAAATTGAGACTAGAAGGTGAACTTGATTCAGTTGTAGGGTCCTCAAGATGTTCCCCATCATGAGATGTGTCCTCCTCACTCCTTCATCTATGTTAACTTCCTTACAAATATATTCAAGCTTCAATAAGAACAGGAATAATTCTCGGTTATTAATGAGAACGAAAATAATTCTAGCTTTATATAATCATCTAACATATTTTGAAAGTGAAAATTATCACTCTACTCGATGAATGTCATCCAGTATGGCTCTTTATGAAGCTTACACTAGACACACCTTTCTTTCTTTTAGCTTGAATTTTCCTGTTATACTTGCCTTAACAATTGCCTTTAATATATTCTCTAGGTGGGGTTAGTGAAATTTAGAACATGAATTCATTGTTGTTCCATATCAACTACCTATAAGACGTTCCTGTTCTTAAATAAGATAGCGCATATTTTTCTTCAGCTAGTTTTTCTGCTAGTATGGAGTTCTCTCAATTCTGAGTTGGGAGGGGCCAATGGATTGACTTAACTCTGAGTATTTGTCATAAATCGAGCCTGATACCTCAAATACACAAAACTAAGAGAACAAATAAAACCTTAAAAATAAAATAGAAACTCATACTCGAAAGTAGTCAATATTTTCCAAGTGCCCGATAAAGGCACCAAAAACTATGTTGATAATATATAAGCAAGTATACGCAGTCGCAAGTCATATAGGATTTTGTCTAGATGTCATACCCATGGATACTTGTAGCATTGACCTTCTAGTTTGAATTTTTATTTTAACTATTCAACAAATCAATCACTTTGCATTTTATTATGCTAAAAGTTGACTATGAAAAGCAGTAAAAATATAGCAAGCTAGTAAGAATAGAGTTCAGTCAGATAAGAAAAAAATCTATGGCCATAGCAAACTAATGATCCGACTGAGTCTCCAATCATCATGCCTACTGATTTTCCTGATTTACAGGTTACAGGTTGATATTTCTTTTTTAGCATCTTGTCGATAACTCTAAGCCTGCTAAATTATCCCTAATACCTATATCTCTATGGTTGTCGGATTATAATGAAGTGCATTTATATATCTTATGTATTTCAATTGAGTAAGACTAGAGGGTATATCTCTATCCATATTAGTAAAACGATTCCCTATTTATAGGTTTACAAACAAGTCATTACTTCTTCTACATTTAAAATTCTCTCTCTCGAGTCCAATAACGAGTCGCTGATAGTAATTGAAAGTTGAACAATAATTAAAGAATTAAGACCAAAAAATAACTCAAAAGCAAAGAAAATAATATGTATAAGTGATGGTCAAACATCAACCATTATGTCATGTCAACTGCCCTAGAACTATGAACTTGAGTTGCTCATAATTCTCATGTGATGATAAGAATTCTTGAGTATTACAAGATGTAAGAATAAAATAAAAACGAAGAAGCATATAAACCCTCAAAAAAACCTTTTTACCCTTGCTCTACATCCAAATATCCAACCTTTTTTCCCATCAAAAATAGTTATTTATAGTGTTTAGGGTTGACCAAGAATTAAAATACCCAGATTTAACTAGAACTGAAAAAACTCGTAGTCGTGCATCGCCTTCATAAAAAGGGGTGACACAATAGGGGTCATCTGAGATTTTGAAACAGTGTTTGATTGTTCCATCCACTACTTCACAAGTTTTTCATCCTCGCACCACCCTTTCATTTCATGGGGTGGAACAAATATTGCATCTTCATTCACATTTTGTGTTATCTTATGATCTTCTTTTGGATCTTGTCTAATTGCCTCTAAATACTTTGCTTGGTGTCAAAAGTACCTATACACGTTAAAAGCATAAAATTAAGCTCAACTTGATAGAATTAATACTTAGAGGTCATCAAAAGTACAAAAATATGAAATAAATGGTGACAACATATATGCACTTTTGCCCCCAACATCAACCCTTCATCACACCAAAATTAGAAGTTGTGGAGTCTACGCCCCACCATCCGACACACCAAAATTTAGTGTCATAGATCATGGGATTCGCAACATCCAATGCACCAAAATTCAATGTGTAGAGCATGCGTCACATAGTCCATCTCATGAACACTTAAAAAAATTGTATGCATGCCTTTAGTAAATATATATAACTTTTTGTATGGATGATGAAGAATTTGAGACGTCGATTATTAGATACAAATATCCTTAAGTAGGATAGGTAACTCACCCCATAACTCATAAATTAATAGCTCAAATCTATCACAAGCATAAAATGAGTTAAAATCTAACTCGAATTTACAGAGTGTTATAGTGCACTGCAATTCACATAAAACTCATTTTTGTGGTACTTTTTCAATATCAAGAGATGAAAAAATCTAATGAACATCGAATAAGCTAGGTGACAGTGTTAACTCATAAGCTATCTCTCATTTGCCCTATAAAATCTCAAACGGGTCAATATACCTCGGACTTAACTTATCCTTCCTTTTGAACATAATCACACCCTTAATGGGATGAAACCTTCAACAAAATTTGATCCTCGACCATGTAGTCTGCATTACGAACCTTCTAGTCCACATAGTTATTTTGCCTACTAAGAGTTGTAAGAAGTCTCTCATAAATCAATTTGACCTTGTCTAATGAGTCCCTAAATAAGTTTGTACTATGTGGCCTGACCTCGAATAAATTAAACTAGCTCCAAATGACCACCTAATTCAATATATCCTCGGGGACGTGAATAAACTGCTCTGACTGATCATCAGTTTGTGGGTGAATATATCGTGTTAAGCTTAATTCGTACTCTCAATTCCTTTTACATAAACTTCTAAAATGAGATGAGAACTTTATGCCCCAAATCTGAAATAATAAAACAAGTATCTCATGCGATTGAATCAACTCTCGAATGTAAATATAAATAGTTTTTTGCTTTTGCCCATCCTCCAATGTACCTCACCTTCACCGCTATTATATTATTTATCTATATTATATACAAATATTTTTAAAATAATATTTTCTTCTTATGTATTGAATAAAAAAAATCCATGAATTTTTTTTTAATTTTTTAAACTATTATTATATCTACTAAGTAGAAGTGTGAGTAGGATTGACATGCCTGCTTGATGTCATTTTTGAATTGATTGATGGTATTTTAGTCATTTCAGCTAATTGTCTTTCCACGTGGGAATACAATTAGGTCAGTGGCTTCTCTATTTTGTCTATTCAGTGCCACATCGACTCTTACGTGCTTTTTACTATTTCTTTTTCATTTTCCTCATCAGCTCCTTTTATATATTCCCTATCCAAAAAAAAATTCCCAGTTGTTGCTTATTGCAAGGTATTTGTTTTCCCCTTCTCCTTTTTCTTTTTTTTCTCATTCTTTTTGTTGTTGCCTGTCCCAAATCATAAGTTATTTGCTTTTTTCTTTCCCTCAGTAAATTTTTGTTTCTTTTTTTTCTATCTTCTCTCTGTTCTTGCACATTCAAGGTAAGATTTTCTTGAATTATTGTTTAATTTGTTGTTAAATTTTTGATTTTTTGTTTTGTAAAAAAATAGTGCAGTGTGGGAGTTTTGTTTAATTCTTTGTTAAATTCTTGATATTTTGTTTGTTAAATTTCTCTTGTTGTTGTACGTTGAAGGTTAACTTTTTTGGGGCTTTTTTTTAATTTATTGTTAAATTTATGATTTTTATTGAAGGTAAATTTTTTTGGGGCTTTTCTTTAATTTGTTGTTAAATTTTTTATTTTTTGTGTTGTAATTTTAGTATTTGATCTGAGGGTAAAAGAGAGTGCGCAGTGACTGTTGAGTTGATTTGTAATATGAAAATCGTGTTGGGTCATTTTTCTGTTTTTCCCTGGAATTTTCTTATTATATTGTTATTTTCTTTATGGATTTTGATGATCACTTGGTAATGCATTTGATAAAAATTAGAAAGTTTCCATCTTTGACGATGTAAGCGTAGGAAGTTAATGGTAGCGTGTGATACAGATGAAGGATGCTTAATCAGTTTTGACTATTTGAGGTTTTTGTCAGCCAATAAGGTCGATTATATGCAGTGTTATTGTGCATTTTTGCAAGAGTCTGTTTCCACGTCTAACTTTAATATTTGGGGGTTTATATTGGTTTATAGGGAAACAACATCTCTACCTCCAAAGGTAGGGGTAGGGTCTGCGTATCGATCACCCTTTCCGGATAACACTTGAGGATTACATTGGATATGTTGTTGTTGGGGCTTATATATATTTTTGATTGATTACGGTGGTGTTCAGGTTAGCTAGATTTCATAAACCTGCTATATGGCACCAACATAGAAATTTACTTTGTCTAAGTTATATTGTTTTTAAAGATGAAACATCATAAGTTGTTCTAAGAACATGTACTTGTTGATTCAACATTTTATTGGATGGTTTTTTGTGGTCTTTGAGGAATCTAGTGTGCCTAGAATAAACCTTAGACTGTGAGGATTGGGATAATTTTTTGAAGTGTATTATAAAGAATTAATGAGAGACAAGTTATGAAAAGATGACTTTTAAATGAAAATCGTGTTGGGTCATTTTTCTGTTTTTTTGGCTCGGAATACATGAAACAATATAAAGGTTTAAGGATAGTGTTTTAATTTTATCTTATCAACAAAAGTTGATACTTAATAGAATGTAAGTATAGTATTTCAGTAATATCTTTATTTAGTAAAGGTTGATGACGAGTGTCTTATTGTTGATTGAAATGTGATAGGTAAGAGTTGGAAAATACAGAATTCAGAATATTGAATAAGATATACCTACGCATTGCAAGAATTTTCTAACAGTCACTTTTTCTCCCGTGGAAGTTTCATTTTACATTTGTGCCATTGTATCAGATTGCCGATAGATAGATTGTTTTCATATGCTCTTTGATATTCATTAGTGGAATAACTTATATTGTAACAAAGCTCACAGACTTGATAAAATGTGTTATGGGTTTTTCATCCTTTATTTAGATTAAGCATTTTTTTAATGATCATAAATGTTCTTATGCTTATATGCTTCGCTCGATCTAACAATATACATTGTACACGATTTAGTTACTTGAACGAATAAATTCTTACCTCATTGCTTTCAAAGCTTTGGAGAGTGGAAGCTCATGGCCTGATCTTGTGGCCAGCAAAATTAATGCAGAACGGCAGCTTAGCCGACTCTAACATTGCTAAAATTACTTGCAGGTTTCTTCATCAGCCAACTATTTCACCTCATAAGTGGGATCAAACATGTTGTTGCCAGAAGCAGAACTCTATATTTCTTCTAGAGAATCTCCTAATTGTTCCAGAGCAACTAAAAAGAGATTCTTTAACAAGGAAGAATTCGATTCAGATGTAGGATGCCTATCCAAAATATTTTCACAATTCAATTATAGATGATGAATTTCAATGTTAAGCAAGGTAACAATTGTTATTATGGCTTCCTTATTTTTATAGTTATCTAATTCTTTAATTTTTTTAGCTACAGTTTATCTGATAGTATTGATGATTATAATCTTTCAGTATTCTTTTCATTTGAAAATCACAAACAAATCAAAGAAGAAACTAAAATTTGTCCAATATGATCTACATTTTATGTAGGTTTCATTTTGAAGGTGTTGCAGCTCATATTCAAATTGACCATCTCTCCTGGACGGGCTAACCAATATTTAAGATGATATTTCTCAAAACTGATTTTGAGAATCTACCTGTTTAGCGCTTGTGGTTTGGGCAACTTAATTTGGCCAAGTATGTAGTTATGTGTTTTTCATTCAATAATGCAACACATTGTAGGGATAAATTGGAAAGCAGAGGAACCACACCTGAAAACCATGTTAAAAAACTGAGCAGATATTGAAGATGTTCGAAATGACTGAAGATAAATAAGCTTCAGTCTTTGTTGATTCATTTATTTACATCTTTACAAGAATGATCATATATTAATGTATTAATGTTGTATTACCATTACTATATAATTGAGACTTTTATTTTTTACGCTTATATTATAGTACTAATTTACATTAAAAGTTGTCGAAATTCATTAATGAAATTTGTGATTGAATTTTAACCAAAGATTTTGTTCTAAACTTATTTGTTGGGCCCGTGCTTGCACGGACATATCATATCTAGTTTTATAGAAGAGTAGGTAACATCTCAAGATCGAAATTGTTGTTTCTTGTAATTATATTTAAATTTAAGGATAGTTTTGATTTTTATAATTTTCACTTATGCAATGTGTCTCGTAGCGATGAGACTAGATGCATACGTTATTACTGGAAAAAATTAATTAGCATACATTCTCTATTATTTATTTAAACATTATTTAAAAAAAATTTGCGTTTTAATGTGTTTGTCTTGCTTTTATTTTTAACTAGTTTAACTGCACGTGCCTCGCACGTGTAAAGTTTAATTATTTAAAGTTAAATGACTTTATCTATTACGGAGATTTTTAATGAAGTATAAAAAGTTCAAATCACTTTCCAAAGATCCTTCACACTTTAATATAATAAAGTAAACATAAACATATATTTTAGTGTAAGCACATATATATTTTACCATAAGTTTAAAGTGATTGATGGATCATCACTTTTGCGTTTGCCATGCAGTGGAGAGACGCATCAATTTGAATCATATTTGTGGTACAATATTTTTTCCTATATTTAAAATCTTTTCTCATTTTTAAAGTCAAATCTTTACAAAATCATTGATTACATTCTTATTACGTAAAAATTTAAAAAAATTGGTACTTATTAAATTTTTCTTATCTAATGTGTTTATATTTATTTTTAAATTTTTTAAATCTTCTTAGAATCAAATTTAGTTGATTTAGAATTCTTAAACTAATAAAAAAAGTATTAGTTGTCATTAAACAGAAACTACAATAAAAGAATATGATAATTGAGATATTAGAACAATACGATTAAAACTAACATTCATATAAAAATTTCTCAAAATCCGTCCGAACACCCATCTAGAACACAAACCTAAAATTGATAAAACAATTATAGGCCGCATCGAAATAGTAGCTATAAGAATATTTATTCCACCAACTCACCAAAATATATATAAACATAAATTAAATAAAAATTCTCAAATATCATAAAAAAGTTGATGACAAACATGAAATAATAGAACAATTTATAGAAGTACGTGGCTTGATCTTTTATAAATTGATTGTATTTGTTACATCTTTGAGTATAATTTAAATAAAGCAAAGTTCAAGTACAATTAGGAGCATGTTAGATTAAGCCTAATATTTCAATAGGATTTTTATATTTTCATATATTTTTGGCAAATTTTTAATTTTTTAATATATTTTAGGCAAAGTTTCAATTGTTTTCTTTATAGTTGAAAACATCACGTACTCAAAAACAAAAAAAAAACAATATTTTCTTTTTTTAAGTCGACCACCCTTTCTTGGGGAATAGTGACGCACCAAAAAAAAAAACAAAATCAACTTCTTTTAGGAAAATAACTAACAAGAAAAGATTTTATCATAAAATATATTTAATTAATTTTTAACTTTTAAATATTAGAAAAAATAGTAAAAAGATAATTTTATCCAAAGCAGGGACTTTTAATGAAGGGTAAAAAGTTCAATCAACATTTCTAAGGCCCTTCACACTTTTAATATATTATAAATATAAATATGTTATATATTTGAAAATTATGTAAAGAATACTAAAACTTATAATAATTAATAATTTAAAATCTTTAAAAAAAGAAATAAAAAGTTTAGTGGACTATCAAATTTTATGAATGCTACATAAATTGGGATAAATCGAGTAACATATATTAATTTGAAAAAATAACATATAAAGTATCATAAATCACAATAATTAATAACTTAAAATATTTAGAAGAAATATAAAAAACTAGGTTGACTCTCAAAATTCTATCAGCGTCACTTAAGTTGGGACAATGGGAGTAACATATATTATTCAAAAATTACATTAAAAGTACTATAAATTACAATATTAACAACTTAAAGTATTTGAAAATCATATAAAAAATTTGGTTGACGCTTCAAATTCTATTCATGTCACGTAAATTAAGACAGAAAAAATAACATATATTATTTGAACAAAAACATAAAAAGTATTATAAATCGCAATGATTAACAACTTAATATCTAAAAAAATCATACTTCCTCCGTTTCAAAAAGAATGACCTAGTTTGACTTGGCACGAAATTTAAGAAAATAAAGAAGACGTTGAATCTTGTGGTGTTAAATTAAAGATATGTCAAATGTACCACAATTCTCTTCAATCTTGTGGTCTTAAACATGTCACGTGGAAAGTTATATTTAAAAAGTTGCTAAAAAGGTAAAGGAATATTCTTTTTAAAACGGATTAAAAAGAAAAACAGTTCATTCTTTTTTAAATAGAGAGAATATAAACTTTTGTTTGCTTTTATGATTTCTATTCATATCAGAGTTATCAAACTAAAAAAATTATCAAGTTAATGTACAGAATAGGCTTAGCTCACTTAGGAGTCGTTTGGTAGAGTGTATAAGATCAATGCAAAATATAGTGTATTAGTAATGCTTGCATTAGTAATACTTGTATTACTTATGCTTATATTAGTTATGCACGTATTATTTCTTATACATTGTTTGGTTTGATGTATAAGAAATAATGCATCTTACATAATTTCTATAAAAGAAATGTTTGTTTACAAAAATACCCTTCTTTAATTTTGTACACTTTTTTGCAACAATTTTTTTTTGTCATCTCAAATATAATTAGTATTGTTGAAGTAGTATATAGAGGTTTCGGATTAATTGCAAGACATTCGTCTTTGCGCATGAAATATTATGCCAACAGATTAACATAGTCGAAACAAAAATAAAATATAAGACGTAAAATTAAGAAATAGTCTCAATTTTTTTTAATCTTTTTAAAGACCCTCGAAGCAAAACAAAATTATGTTACAATTATTTAAATCAATTATTCATTGTTGTAGATTAAAATGGTGGGAAAAAAAATTGTGAAATTTTTGAAAAGATTCACTATTGTAAATTAAAATAGCGGGAAAAGGAATGGTGAAATATTTTGAGAGGGAAATTGAGGGGTATTAAGGTCATTTAACAAGTTAATGCATGTATTAGAGACTTTGCATTACTAATACATAGAAAATGGATGGTATTAGTAATATACACCTTAATACACAATAGAGTGTATACATTGACTAAAAATTATACCAAATAAGATATTCATAATACACATTAATTAATACATGTATTATTTTTGCTAATACACTCTACCAAACGACCCCTTAAAAAGTGAGTTATACCTGTTTTTTAAACGGTAGTTGGTTGATGGCGTTAGCTTGTTTCGGACTCTCCATGTCACATAAATTGAGTCTGAACAGAGTTTTATATAGTTTTTTTAACATATATTGAGCGAAGTCTAGTTTTTATACCAAACACACCCTTAGATGCCACTATTCGTTGGTCCACAGCGCCGCCTAAGCAAGTAAACAATTATTCATGGAAGGACTGTCCACCTTTGAATTCTGTGTGTTAAACTAGATGAAACAAATTTTTTTTGAAGTCTCCATAGTTGTCATCGATAGTCAGAAATGGTAGGACCAATTCGTCCACAATTCGTACTTTTTGGTTCATCCATAGTACAATTCAGCTATAGTCATCAAGGATGGGGTGCAATCCTCTCTGACCTTTATTCTCGCAAGGTTTTTCCAAGATTCTTTTTGATATTTTGAACTTCTGCATCCTTTGGTCTTCTGTTTTAGTTGATTTTCATGTTGTTGTTTTTCTTTTGTTTCCCTCTGGATGTTACCCGCATTAGAGCCCAATTATATCACGCGTTTTAGGAACCATTCTAGGGCCAGTGCTCCCAAACAGGATTTTTTTCGTACACATGCTCGAATCAGGAACTCTGATTAAGGTGGAGGGACCCAATCATCTCAGCACAAATCATGGTGGGTTTTGTGTGTCTACATGGATTTTTGCAATCAGTGCAAGTGAATATTGAAGTAGTGGGTACCACTTGATTTTGCAACTTCTTAATCATTCTCAAATACTATGAGTCAGAAGTGCACTCAAATGGTCTTAGAATAGGAGTGTTTTTTTCTTCAATCATGTTATGTTTAATAATAATTGTTATTAAGAAATATATAATAAAAGAATTGTTATGCTGCAATTAAGAATGAAGGGATCATTCTTGGATTGTGTATCTGTTTCTTGTAATTTTTGCTTGCATTTTGGTACGTGGATTAAATTATCCTGGGATTACAGTCTTGATATTATAATTTTGAGCCTAATTTATCCCACCAAACCGGATGAGATAAAATGGAATATTCCAAGGCTTAAGTTTGAGATAAAATGACGGTATAAATTTATCATGGAATATCCCGTGTAAATTACCCGTCATCCAAAAAAAAAAAGGAAGAGAACGAAGGGATCATTATTATACAAAGTACAACTTACTTTCTTTATCAAAAAAAAGAAAAAAAAAAGTGTACAACTTACTTTTAGGGTGTGTTTATCTTTAAATAGCTTCATTTTGTATTGTTAATGCACATATTCTTATAACATACCCACATACCCAGTGTATATCCACAAATGTGCTAATGCAGGTATTCTTATTCCATGTTTTATCCCACATAAAATAATGTATAGGTTTCTGCATAACTTATACAAGTATTATTTATAAGAATATGCAAAATTGCAACCAAACTGTGTAAGTTTCATTGAATTTAATGAGGAGATCAATTCTCCTCATTCAAGCAATCAAACAAGGTATATGGTTATGCTAAATTCTGTTCAAGCAACCAAAGGGGTTGTAAGAGTTTCTTGTCTAGTACAAATGTTGAAGCACTAATGCATGAGTGAACATGAATTTTAGCACAAGTTAATTCTTCTTTTTTTATGCGTGGAAAAAGCTTAGGATACCACAAGATGATGTCAAGGCTAAGGCTGCAATAACTTCTTTCTTTGTTTTTGTTAAGAATCAGGAGATTTGGACAAAAGATGTGTATGGACATCAAAACTTTATGTAATACATGAAGCAGCAATATGGTCCTGCTAAATTGTTGACATTAACAAGCAGTGAGAACTTGACTAAATTTAGCAAGCCATGCCCTCTGGATTCTACTCTAGACTTACCAATCTTTTCTAGTTTAATTATAAGCTTATTAATCTGACCCAAATTCATTACATACCAATTCCATTTCGCCAGATTGAAAGAGCCATCAATCACTATGATCTTTTTCTTAGAAAAGAAATTGCGTAAATTCCTAGCTTTCCAATTTATCTGTCCTAAGAGCTTTCGATGCCTAACATACTTGCAAACTTTGGATTCTTTCCTATCTCTGACTGGGAAAGAGGCTACAAGCAAGTGAAACTGTACTCGCCTCTTCTCCTTCTTGTCCTCTTGTACTTCCGTTCTTATTCTCGTATCCGGAACCGGAAACAGGCTCTTCTTTAGTAGCCTTGCTTTTTAAAACCTATTTGACTCCATAAGAAGAGCTAATAGGCCTTCAGATTATCAGTTACTCTTCCCTATGGCAAAAGAGTACTGGATGACGAGCAAAGTAAAGTTTTGAATTATGTGAACTGCATCATCTAAAAGTATGAATTGTTGTAGGTGGTAGAACATTTTTATATATTTATTTTAGGTCTTCAACACCCCTGATGGGCAACCTGATTCCATTTCTTGGGGCAAGCACATGGAAATTTTCTATTGGAAGATGTTGGCGAGACTCGAACAGAGAACTTCTGCTTGTTGTCTGTCATGGTACCATGAAGTTTTTGATTATTCCCTCATTCTTGGTTGAGAATATACTAATTACATTGGTTATGACTTTAGTAAGCTAGTGATTCTTGGAAAGGCATATATCCTAATCTAAGCATGATTTCACAACAAGAATATACCCCGTGTATTCCCACAAAGTGTGGTCTAGGGAGGGTAGAGTGTATACAGTCCATACCTCTACCTCAGAGGGGAAGTAGAGAGGTTGTTTTCGCTAGAACCCCCGGGTCAAGACAAGACCAGTCTAGAAGCATAATTTCATCAATCAAAATAACAAAATTAAATCTAATCAATTTAAATCAATGCCAATGTGTATAATTTCAACAGTAAGAAAAAGAGCTTGAGATTGACCAGCACTTAGCAAGTTGAGATAATTGTTGTTGTTGCCATAAATTGCATGTTTCTTTCAAGTATATTTAGTTAACAATTCCTTAGAACATGATAAGTAAAGTTTACTTGGTTGAAAACTTTCTCCTTCTCTCTCAAGATTTCCATCAGCTAAATTATGCTTCTTTTGCATTGTGAATCATAGGTAATTGGTCCAGCTTCAGTTTTAAGTGCTAAGGGGTCGTTTGGTGTGAGGTATAAGGGATAAATAGTTCCAGGATAAAATGAAGGACTATTTTATCCCATGTTTGGTATGAGGTATTAGTTAGTACCGGGGCTATTTATCCCACCATTTACATCATAGTGATGGGATAAGTTATCCCATATACATGGTGGGATAACTAATCCCGGGATAACTCTTTCCAACCGAACGACCCATAAATGATGTTATGGTAAAGAATTGTAGTCGTGATCCCAAAAAAAAGGGTAAAGAATTATAGGGCGGTTTTAATTCGACCCATAAATGATGTTATGGTAAAGAATTGTAGTCGTGATCCCAAAAAAAAAGGGTTAAGAATTATAGGGCGGCTTTAATTGAGTTGGACTTAGTTCATCTTTTAGTTTTGCCTTATTTGATTTTTTCATCTTGCATTATGTTGTTTCTTTATGCTTCCAGATGTAATTAACTATTGAAAGCTATTAGAATATGACTAGGAATAAGAATAACATATAGATTCCTACTTGGAAAAGGATTGTAATGTAGTTTCCTATTAGGAAAAGGATTGGAATGCAGTGTCTATAATAGGGCCTCAATGTAATAATGTTGATACAACGTTTCAATAATATTCTTCTCTTATATTTCTTCACATGGTATCAGAGCTTCCACGATCTTGGTAAGAATCAAAGAGTTTCCGCGGCCGGCCGGCAGCTATAATTTATATATGCCGCCCATCTGGCCAATGATTATGTTAGCAAAAGTTGGGTCACCGTGTATCTTTTGGGTGACTATTTTCTCATATAAGATTTGCGTAGCATTGTCCATCTATCCGGTTACTACTTTCTCATATCAGATTTGTATAGCACCGTGCATCTCTTAGGACTTTCTCATAGTTAATTTGCGTAGTACCGTGCATCTTTTCGGACTACTTTCTCATATCTGAGTTGCATAGCACTATGCGTATTTTTGGTGACTCCTCAGATCTAATTTGCGTAGTTTTGGGTCTTTACGGTGACTTCTCAGATCTGATTTGTGTAGGGTCGTGTCATCATTTCGACCCTACCCATATAATTTCTCTTTTTCAGTAGGGTCGTGCTATCATTCCGACCCTACCCATATATTTTTTCTTTTTTAGTAGGGTCATGTCGTCATTCCGACCTTACCCATATAATTTCTATTTTCCAATAGGGTCGTGCCATCAATCCGACCCTACCCATATAATTTCTCTTTCTTGTAGGATTGTGCTATCATTCCAACCCTACCCATATAATTTTTTCCCAGGTTGTGATCACTTTTCAGCCATCAAATCTAATAATCCAGCGCGTGGGCATGTTTCGACCAGTTTTTCAGTGACTTTCTTGTTTAAGATCTACTCATCTCTTGATTTCGAGATGACCCATATATTTTATACCAGTTTCCAGCAATTTTCCAGCGACAGATTGACTTCCCGGCGATGTTTACTATTTTTCGGATCACTTTTTCAGTTTATTCCTTTTCAATTGAGGTCTCCCAGAAATTTTTCTTGCAGATATCTTCACCAAGTCCCTCACCGATCCTCGTATTAATTACATCCATATAACAAGCTTGGTACATATGCCTTCTATGCACCAGCTTGAGGGGAGTGTTAGAATATGAATAGGAATAGTATATAGATTCTTACTTGGAAAAGGATTGTAATGTAGTGTCCTATTAGGAAAAGGATTGTAATGTAATGTCTATAAATAGGGCCTCAATATAATAATGTTGATACAACATTTCAATAATAGTCTTCTCTTATACTTCTTTTATATTTCTTCACAAAAGCTTTTCAAGGTACTGGTATCTCTTCTTTCGTGAGTTAAAATGATAATCGTTTAGTTTGAATTTGAACTTTTTTGAATAAGTGGTGTAGATACATGTGTTGATGTGAAAACTTGATAAAGAAAGTAAAACTTCTAAGCTGAATGCGTACTTATTGTGTTTTGTATGTGCACTGGAATTTATCATAATTTTCAGTCACTTGTATGTACAAAATCTGGCGCTAATTTTACATCCATACTAATGGAATAGGCAGATATACTGCTGCGTGGATATGCAGGTTGGAATTCAAGGTGCGGTCTTCAAGTCTTGGATGAAGTGTTTCCGAAGGTAATTGGTTGATGACCAAAGTGTGCTGTCGTTTTCCTAGTTCCATCTTTCGAATATTTTTTTAACGCTCCAAGACAATGTAGCATTTGCTAGGGAACTTCATGGAAATTATTGAAAATCATCTAACGCAATGTTCTTCTGAAGGATTTTAAACCCAAAAAGTTCCTCTGTCCTGATCTTATTTAATGTTGTTGGCTCATGTGTTCTTAAACTTAGGATGCAACTGTACAGCCTTCCCTGGTCATAATTTATTTTGGAGGGAACGATTCACTGGAGCCTCACCCAAGTGGCCTGGGTGCTCATGTTCCTCTTCCTGAATATGTAGAAAACATGAGGAAGATTGCAATCCATCTGAAGGTAACATTTAAAATTGAGTTGCACGTCGTGAATATATTCCAATGTGGTTGGGATTAGCATTAGAGAAGAACTTTTTTTGTTTTTTTTTTGCCTCGCAGCAGCATGCATGTGCAATTATAATCGGTTTTTGTTTCAAAATTGACAGTATGTTTTAACCTTTTTTTCTGTGACACTTCATTCACCCTAGAATAACTCGATCCTCAATGCATAGAGATCAAATTGATAGTGATACAAACAGTAAATTTGATCCTATTTACTTTTCTAGGATGAAATTTTACCACAATATTAAAATAAAACGAAATGTACACAAATATTCTGGTAAAATCTAGTTATTACTTCGGAATCAACCTTTTTTCTAAACAATACTGAATTTGGTGTGGATTACTAACATCTATATGTTGCTAAACTAGAGCCTCTCTGAGAAGACTCGGATAATCTTTCTCACTGCTCCTGCTGTAAGTGAGGCACAAATCACTGAAGTATTTGGGTAATCATTGTTAAACGTGGAGGTTTTTTCATGGTTTTTTGAAATTCTTATTGCTAAATTAGTGACACGTGCTTCTTATTACTGCACATAACCAGTAATTGTCTTGGTCGATCAAATGAATCCTGTCGGAAATATTCAGAAGCATGTGTACAGTTGTGCCAAGAATTAGGTGTGAAGGTTATAGATCTTTGGAAAGCAATTCAGCAGAGGGATGATTGGTCGACTGCTTGTTTTACGTAAGTTCTTTTCCTACGAGATCATCTTTTGACGTTTTTTAAATCATGCTGAACATGTAGTAAAAATAATTGTAGCTTTGGCAATAGAAAATCCAGATTCACATATTTTTCGATCAATTAAATATGGAATTACCCTTCTTGAGATCTCCTATTTTAAAGAGTCAACTGGTTCAAGTTCAAATTTGTGGTAGGTCTTTCCTTTTGGCTAGTACCCGTTGTAATAAATCAAAATGCTACTGTATCTTCTCAGTAACGACTGTAATTGCTGTCAAATCTTCTGCAAAACTTGAAAATGTGAGATAGTACAGGTCTTTCTGTCATGAGTGGCGTGTTTCATTTGCTTGGATATAGACATAAGTGACATCAAATTTACTTGAACTATATGACGGAGTACACATATGAGAAGGAATGAACTTACCTGATTGTTAGTACTGCATCATGTCAATGGTGATGGATATTTGTCCGGAGGAGCTCTTTTTTCACGACTTAGAAATCAAAATGTCTATCTATAGATGGGCTTAGTTTCTCTCCGTTTGATTGCCACATCATAGATCACCTGCATGACCTATAGCTCCTCCGATCTGCACGTCCTGATCAATTAACATTGTTGAGCACACAATGCATATTAATTTTTGTCAGTGATTCTGTTCATAGATCTAGCTGAATGATACCAAGTATCCTGGTTGTTTTTATATTAAACCTTCTTTGCCGCTAATTCTGTTACCAATCATTATGTTTATGTGATTTTTTCTTTCCAGTTTGCTGTAGCAGTATCTCCAGTTGCTTCTAATGTTAGATCATCTTTGACACATCCTGTTGGCAATCATCAACTTCATGTTAACTAACTCTATGTTTTTTTCGATCTGCATGTTTGGTTGTGTATGGGCTCTAAAGGGATGGAATACATTTATCATCTGAAGGCAGCAACATTGTGGTCAAGGAAATCTTGGAAGTTCTCAAAGAGACAGACTGGGAACCAAACCTACATTGGAGATCATTGCCTACTGAATTCCCCGAAATCTCTCCGTATATCTTTGTTGGTCCTAAGGGTGAGACCGCTGTAAAAGTTTCGCAGTTGGATTTGGAATGGCAGACTCAGTGGCACTAATTCAGACTCTGATTGTTCATTAGAACTTTGTCTACAGGAATCAGTTATTGTTTTCCTACCATCTCTAAGTATGTGAATTCTTCCAAGAAAATGCAAGTCTTCCCTATGAAGAGTTTGTGGTTTCATGACTCAGGAGTGCTTGCTTTTTTTTTGGACTTCTTTTTCTTCTTAAAAGGATGGTAAATCTAAATCTCAAATTTCCAATATTAACCGCATTTCACTCAAAGGGTTGAAGGGAGAGCCTTGTTCTCGTATCTGGTATTGCATGGTTCCACTCTGCAAGATTACGTATCCAAAAAGTGGGCTATTCACATATATTCAAATTGTGGGAATATGAGACTCTTGTTGAATTGAAAGAATTTTCTATTATTGGAAGATCGCACACCAAATTTTTCTTTTTAAAACTGCTTTTAAGGGTTTGTTTGAAATTGCCGTTAGAAAACTGTTTATTTGATAAGTACTTTTTTAATTATTTTAAGTATCCATTATAATATTTTTAATTCACTTTAAAATAAACTGTTTATTTTAATGATTATTTTAACTATCCATTATAATATTTTTAATTAATATTTTTTGTTTTTATTTAATAAAAGTACATATTACGAAGTTTTCAATCAATATTTATATCCACGCTATTTTTATAGGAAAAATTACATATATACACATGTTAACTTTGTCTTATTACATTACATCCCATGTTGAAAAAGAGATTACAAAAATTCTAAATTAATTACTTAAATCTCTACCTTTTTTATTTTTCTCTCTCTTCCTTCTTATACATTTCAAACAACCATATTTTGCTCCAAATTATGCTCCATATTTTTCTCCCAAAATCTTGCTACCTTTTCTCTCCATTTATTTAGTATGTCATCTATGATTATGAGTAGCAGCTGTAATTCCAATTTTACCTTCCCTTCCCTTCTTCCTCACCATTTCACTTCTCCTTAATCACGGATTCCATTTTCTCTACTTGAAATCCATAAACCCAATTTTATTTTATTTTTCAAAAAAAAAAATTAAACCCGAATTAATCAAATAAACACTCTCAATAACAAAACAAAATCAAATTGAAAAACCCCTTTGATTATTATTTTGTGTAATTTTTTTTTCTAATTTAAATTTTTTGTTGAAGGAATTTATTATGTATAGATCTTGAACAGTGATGGTTTGGAATGTATTCAGATTTTGTACGTCCCTTAAAGGACTGAGTCAATTATGAACTTGTTGGTGTTAGGCATTGTGAGTGCTTATTACGCTGTCTTTTTGACCAACTATGGGGGACGAAACTAAAGGCCAAAGCCAAAGAAAATATTTATTGGGTTTTCCCTTTCACTTATTAAATTTTCCTTTCACATATTTGTTAATGATTAAAACAACATATTACTAATTAATTTGACATTGTATTTTGAACACATAATATGTTTCCTGTTATGTACCTTTGCTTATAAGTGAATCTTACATTGAACTAAAGACAAATACGTTTTAAACGTATGTATTACATAACAGTATACCTGTTGTAAAACGTTTATTACTTGTAAAAAAATTACAGAAATTGTTAATATCATGCACATTTATAATGTATGATGTTATATCATACATTGATACGAATGTATAATCAAATATTATACATTCGTAAGTCTACTGAAATGGCACAGTTTCACTATACATTTCTTTGAATGTATAACAACTTATTATACATTCAAACGTTTACTGGAAAGACACACATTTATTATACATCGATTTGACTGTATAAAAACGTATTATACATTCGTAAATTTACTGGAATGATACTGTATATAATTTTTTTTTAAAAAAAAATGAATTCAGTTAAATTTTGTTATTGTATTTCTAATAACCTCATACATGTTAGAAATGTATAATGCTATATCATACATTTATTACACATTAACTATTAATGTACAATATTTTAATACACCGTGCGTTTCAACAATTACTTACTCCTATAGAGGGTAAGTTACATAGTTAATGTGCATTTATAATCATGTTCTAACTTCAAGTTATATGGTTACGAACTATGATATAGGGAAAAAGCATAAAATTTTTATACTAATATAAATCATTCATTAAAGAAATTAACATCTATAATCAATAAAAAAAAATATATTACTTGCTCCAGCATTCAAAAAAAAAACTAATAAAAAATGTTTATACAACCAAAACCATTCAAAGCATCCGCACATAGAAAACTATATTATATTCTTCATGATTCCTTTGGAAAGAAACCACAAGTCCTGCGATTGTGACCGACTCGTCCGCATTTACCGAAATTACTATTGCGTCACTTTTGTATGACGTATCATTAATTTCTGACTCCCAAATTTCAAAATGTCGCAACAATACGGGGATATTCATATTGATTTTACTAGTATTGAAGAACGTACGTAGAAGAAGATTTTAGTAGTTTTGAAGAATGGGTGTAGAAGAAAGTGGTTGTTTTTTGGCTTTTCAGATTGTGAATCATAGGGAAAAAAATTATGTATAACAAAATTTTTAAAATTCAAATATCAGTTACATGCTCTATCAATAAACGATTTAATGTTGACTAATTACTGCCTTTAATTAAGGAACTGTAAAATAATTAAAGATTCTCTTACCTTAAATATAGGATTAGCTGTTACATCAGACATTCGACCAATGTATAATATGTGACCGAATGTATGAGTATATTTGCAAAAAAAGGGAGAGAGAAAACAACAAGGGATTTTGTGTAATTATTTTCATTGTCTAGGGGATTTATGTTGTTTACACATTTTTATAAGGTCTATACTAAACTCGGGCCCAAACTCAAGTGATTTCATATTTTGTAATCACATGATTTCAAATATATATATAAAATAATTATAAATCACAAAGATTATAAAAATTGAAAAATATTAGCATTTTTATAAATTTGCGAGCATATAATTTCTTTAGTTTTAACTAGAAATATATTTATTTAGAAATTTGAGATCTTCTTTTTCTTAATATTTTCAGTTTGAATTTCTCTGCAAATATGAAGAGGAAAGTCATTAAGGGGATCTGTTTTTTTCCTCAAGCCTTCCTGTCTGTAGTGAAAAATGTATAACTTTTTTAAAACTTCACGAGGCAAGAATTTATGCTAGTTAAATGTGATGCTTTAAGCGTAATTTTATATTAAATTAAGGAAAAATAAATAAATTCATCAAAATGAATATCGAGAATTAATTAATTCCTTATATATAATTTATGCTTAAAAATATTAATTCTCAAGTAATCAAAAAGAGATTTTAAAAATAATTTGATCTTGACTCATATCATTGCCTTAATTTTTAACTTTATCAACAATTTAATTTTTGGTATATGAGATATATTAGATATTTTTAAAAGCAATGGATAATATTTTCCACAAAAAAAATATTTAATTCATAAAAAATAATTAGAAAATACATGAGAATCATACTTGATCCGATAAAAATAAAATATGACCTCATACAAATCATTAATTTTAACCCCTCTTTTTTTCTCTTCTTTATCCCTAAGGTATTTAAACAAACCTCTTTCATAAAAAGCAAAACTATTAAATATAATTACTAAGAAAAAAGAAATGAGTGATGGATTGCTCATACAACAGAACAAAGTTCTCCACAATCATAATATACTAGTGAAGTTAGTCGCGCTTCACGCGGTCATGAAAATGTTTGTGCTTTATGTAGTCATGGAACACTTTGTTAAATTTATGGCTTAATTTTTTTAATATTTAATTAAATTTAAAAGATAAACACATTTAAAATCTTTTTTTTACATGAAAGCATTAAGGTATTTTCATGTAAAATGATGTATAATCTCTTTAAATAGTTTAACACAATAATTGGTGTGCCTTAAATTTCAACTGTTACACTATTAATTCAAGGAGGAAGTTACCATAGAGATAGGGGAGAAGAAAGAGACGCATTATTTATTTTCTTATGATATTTAAAGTCTTTTTAAATTTTCTTTCATAAGATAAAATACACATATAATTTTAATAGTGAAAATAGATCTTGAATATTCAAATTTCTTTAGCAATAACAGAAACTCGATGAGTACAGTTTTGTTGAATGTCATAATTTTGATTGAAATTTGATAGTAATCTCAATCAAAGAACCAAAAAGAAAATCAAAAGACTTGAGAACTATCAATTCAACCTTTTCAATTCTAAAGGGGAGAAAGATTGTGAAGAAAAAGTCAATTCGTATTACCCTTTCTTATTATTTTAATCAACATGTGCAACATTAATGAATAGTTATTGTTTTACATTATTCTATAATTGTAACTTATGTTTTTGTTTGTTCATTTATCGTAACGGTTATGTAACCCAAGTGTTCATTAGCTGAACTATTAAACGTCACAACAGTTACAATATTTTTTGCTTAATTACATGTGTTAAACTGATGCATTTTTTAATAGATTATTATATTTTTATAATTTAATAAAATGAACAAAAACATCTAAAAAGCAAAAGTTTTAAAAATCTAAATCTAAAAAAAGTTTTAAAAATAAATAAAAAAAGATCCAATAAAATACAAATTAAACTTATTTGCCACAAATTCATAATACCAATTGGTAAGAATCTTTTCTTCCTCTTTCTCTTTAATTTCTTTTACCTCATTACATGATGATAGAAATTGTTAAGATAATTATTATGATGACCATGAAAAATTATTATTAAAGGAATTAATAGAGGGAAGAGAAAAAGATGAGGTGTAATTAAGAGGATTAATAAAATAATTTTTGAATTCATAATGAGCACAAAATAAATAGAATAAAATTTCACAAGATGAAAAAAAAAAAATTAAAAAGGAGGAAAAAAGCCAAAAAACATAAATGTTTGATCATACATAGATCATCTTTTTCTTTTAATAGACCACAATTATATATAATTATAAATATACAAAGAACTTATCTTATATGAATAGGAAAAGTGATCTAATGAAGCTTTATCATTTGATAATTTAAATTTAATCTACTGTGACAAATTATTTCTTCAGAAACATAATTTCAAGGTATTATGCATGTGGCCATATTATTATTGATCCCTTGAAAGTTTAAACTTTGTCCCCCCCTCCCCCCCCCCCCCTTCCTACCAAAAAAACCCGGCTAACACATATGTAAAGTGGAATATTTTATTTAATTAATTGCAGAGAATTGAAAATAGACACATTACTATTCAGTATATGGCTATCACGCAAAACATCAAAAACAATCATTGCACAATTCCTTAGATGCATTTATACATTTTTCTTCATCTTGACGATGAACTTATACAAAATAAATTTGATCATTTTTTCTTTGATGGATTTTATACCGCCATCAAACTTTCTTCTTCATTTTGGTAAACTTGTGTTTGGTTCTTATGACACAAGAATTTTTTTTGAATAATATATCTATGATCTTTATTATAGTAGTCATATTGTCAAATCATGTTTTCAGTGTCCCCTCTTTCAATTATTGAACACATAATTGATGAAAATAATAAAAAAAAATTAAAAAGGAGAAAAGATATATACTAATAAAAAAGGAGAAATGAAATGAGCATCCAACAATTTTATAAATTATTGTTATTTATAGATTGATCAAGTCATAAGAGTAGGTAGAAGGAAGTTGAGAAGTCAAGTAATTAAGTAGAGAATACGAATAGATAAGAGGTTTTCTTATAACTCATATGATATAATTAGGTATAGTAAATGTGATATAATTTTTTCAATATAAGTAAATTGATTAATGAAAAAAAATGAAGAAAAAAATTGCGCAATTATGAAATACGTTATTATATATATAATTTAATTTATTTTTAACATATTAAAAAATAATCAAAGAACCTTAAATTGTGAAACTCGATCATAGAATGTTTTGTTCATATATAATGATATCAAAAAATGTGTAGTATCATATCAATATACACAATAATAATTTTTTCAATCCTAGAGTATATTGTGAACCTTTTCACTTCAAAAATTATAAATTTGCAATCAATTAAATTCACTCTGTTATTATCGTCCTAATAAAAAAATTTCACAAATTTTTTTTTGTATAACGTATAAGCACAATAGATTACAACAAAACTTCTTAACATTTGGTAAGATATTTAAATGTCAAAAATGATTATTACTAAATTATTGTACATCGTGAATAACTAAACTTCAATTGCCATGCATTTTTTACATTGATCTAATGCAAATTAGGAGGAATAATTTCTTTTTACAAAAAAGAGAGAATATTGATGCAAATTCTGAATTTTCGAATCGGGAGAAATCAAGGTCATAATTTGATTGATGCCAACACTTTTCAAGTATTAGCAAAAACTTTTAGTGTCATACTTTGGCAGCCTCAATAGACATCCACCACCATAATATATTTGTCCAAATCTCTTGCCTGCCATCTATAATGCCTCTTCATAGTCTTGATCATAATCACACTGTTGCAAAATGTTAAGTAGTAAAGAGAGAAATTGTGGACATTTAAGCATATAAAATAGAACACTGTAGTGGGACATACTAATGGAGATAAAAGATTTTCTATAACTAACGATATAATCAACTATTAATCATAAAGACAATGATAATAACATTATAATTAAATGACAAAATAATGCATGATTCTTGTGGTCTTTTCATTAGCCACGTACAATTGTGAACGACAAATGACATTACTAAATAATTTTTGAATGTAACATTTTTTACAATCTTTTTTAGTTAGTAATCTTGAAAGGTAGTTTAGACCAACATATGATTGTAATGATCTACGAAAATCTAAAAGTAATGAGAAGTTTTATCAACAACAAAAAATGAAAACCTGAGGATTGCATTCTTATATCATAATAAATAATTTTTCTATGAATTAAATTATATTCTATAAATTACTACGAATTAACTTTACATTCTCATTTTCTATCAATAGGCTTATTAAAAATTTATCGAAAGATATATATATATATATATATATATATAGTTTCTTAAGCAACATGCACATATGAGTTGTCTTTCTTTCTCCACTTCCAAAAATACAATACCCTGAAGACATAAAATGTTAATGTCATCAATAAAAAAATAACTAAGCATGAAAAATGTAAGGAATACTATAGCTAAGAAATGATTAAAAGAAAAAGATTAACTATATTACATTATAACATAACAAAATCATTCTAAAATGAAAGAAAAACTATGCATGAAAAATGTAAGAAAATACCATATCTAAGAGTTAAAGGGAAAAGATAGCGTATATTGCAACGTAACATATTCAAATCATTCTAAAAATAAGATTAAAAAAAGAAACAAAATTAAAATTACGTTTTAAAGAAGTTTCTTATTCATGCCTTGAAAGAGTCAAAACCAAAAGGCTCTCATATGTTGCTAGCACTTCAAAGTATATCATAGTCAATATGACTCAAAATAATTTTATTTAAATAGAAATAATATTTATGTGAGATTTTAATGGTCATAAAATTATTTATTAAATATTTGGAGTTATAAACATGAAGGTTTGGAAGTTATGGATGTTACTTGGGGCTTTGAGCTAAAAGTGACAAAAGAGATTGAAAATGAGGTGTAGGTGACTCAAATCTTAATAATAATTGAGTGGAGATGACAATTACTTTATTATGGATTAAGAAAGTTGGGAAAATTTAAAAATAACCCACAAGTTTTAAAATTTATACTTTGATCCAAATGTTAGTTAATATAACGGAGGGAAAAAAGGTGCATTTCTCTCTCTTCTCATCTGTTGTTGTTTTCTCTCTCTTCGCGATTTTTGTTGTTCATTGTTGCTGCTGCTTTATTCATCATCTTCTACTTTATTATCATCTTCATCTTCTTCTTGTCGGCCATTGTTGTTGTTTTTACCGCTACTACTGCTACTTGACCAATTTTTTAGGTGAAATTTTATTTTGTACATCATTTTCCACTTTGTCATTACTTCATAGGTGACTTTGAGAAGTAAAATTATGATTTTTAGTTGAATTTGTTATCTGAGTACACTGCTACTGTTGTTTTTCAACAATGGATAGAACACATTCATGAATACAACATAAGAGCCCACAATTTAAACAGATCACTCAGTCTGTTGCAACAGATAAATATTTTATTGCAATAGAAGACTCATATGTTGGATTCATGTTTATAGTCCTATAGTGCCCGTAACATGAATCGAACAGATGGGAATCTGTTGTAACAGATGAGTTATCTATTGCAACAGACTATTTATTTGTTACAACATATTACTCGTCTGTTGCAACAAACAAGTAAGCTATTGCAATAGAATATTTATCAGTTGCAACAAACTATTTATCTGTTACAACAGATAATTATTCTGTTGCAACAGATGAGTAATCTATTTGGAACAACAATACACTTCTGCCACAAATCCAATAGATAATCAATATGTTTCAACTCTTGCTATTGCTACTTGATTCAAATTATTCATTAATCGTCGACATGTTTATTGAGAAGAAGAAAGACATAATGAAAATTAAATAAGAATTAAAACGTCAAAGTCGATCAAACATAAAAAAAAAATATTAAACAAAAATAAATAAAAATACATAGGCTAAAAGAAAAAAAATCTAATTATTATTATTATTATCATCATCATTATTATTATTATTGTCAGCCGGCCAATCTTCAACCGGCAGCAGCAGGGCCCTCTTCGGCCTGCGGATCTCCCGGAGCATCCTTGCTCTCACGGCGCCCAACTCCCACTGCAGGTCATGAACCTGCCTCTGAAGTTCCTGCACAGTGTCTTGCAGAAAAACAACATCCCACACTGGATCAGTCATATCTAGAACACACATGAACTGGAAAAAAAAAAGTAAAGAAAAAAATTCGAATGTAATACAATGTATACTACTAATTGGGTATATTTACACAAAAAGCAAGAAAAAAATTTACCTGAGTCAGGGAAGAGAAAGTGATTGAAGGTGTAATATGAAAGATAAGATGCAAGAAATAAATAGAGTGTAGTAGAATGAATGAGTGAGTAAGGAGAGACCTATTTACAGAGGATTGAATTTAAATGAGTTAAGAAAAAAGGCGCGACTGTTCACCTCCATTTATTAATTGCATACAAACTGGTGACTTTTTTATTACTGTGAAAAGTTATGACTTAATTAAATCAAGTTGCTGACTGACTTTTTGATTATTGTGATAAGTCATGACTCTAAGCTTATTATTATTAATTAGTTCTTTCCAATAACCATTTTTTATTAAGTTGTGGCAACAGATTCTATATTTGTTACATCAGATAACCATCTATGACAACAGATATAACATCTGTTGTAACAAATCGACAACCTATTGCATCAGATAATCTATCTGTTGCAACATATAATCTATCTTTTTTAATAATCATCATATCATTAATTCAAATTTGGTGACTTTTTTATTATATAAATTAAAAAATAAATTTAAAAATAAAAATGGCAAAAAGTCACTACTTGTCGTCTATTTAATAGTAACATCAATTATTTAAATTAAATAACTATTTTTTATGGTTATAAATTGTGTTTATAATTTATTCTTATTATTTTTTGTGAAAAGAAATGACTTAAATAAATCAAGATGGTGATTTTTTATTATTGTGACGAGTCATGACTTTTCAGCTTATTATTATTAATTAGTTCTTAAATTTAAATAATCTTTTTCTCAATTAAAAAATCGATGACTTCTCACCTTTTCAATAATCGTTTCTTTAATAAAATAATAACCATTTTTATTGAGTTGTGGCAACAGATTGTATATTTGTTTCATTAGATAACCCATATGTGGCAACAAATATACCATCTGTTGCAACAAATCGACCATCTATTTTAGGAGCTTTTTTTATTTATTCTAACATATTGATTTATCAGTCACAACAGTTGGAGAATTTGATGCATCAGTTGTTTTGAATGTGTTAGACAAAAAGTCATGACTGTTCACCTTTTTTTTAACAATCATCATATACATTAATTATCCAATGTTGTGACTTTTTTAATATATAATAAATAAATAATTTTAAAAAACAGATTTTAAAATAAAAATGATGAAAAGTCACGATCAGTTATTAAAATTAAATAACCGTTCTTTTATGGTTATAAATTATGTTTATCATTTATTTCCTTATTATTTATTTACGAATTATTTTTTATATTAAATAATCGAAAAGTCATGACTTTTCACCCTCCCAATAACAATAATTTTTTTTATTAATAATCGTCTGTTGCAACATATGATCCATCTGTCGCAACAGATGGTTATATGATCCATCTGTCGCAACAGATTAACCATCTATTGCAATATATGGTTCATTCGTTGCCACAAACACTCAATTCCTACCTCCAACCATCGATATGTTGAGAATAACGAATAGACAGAATGAAAATTAAATATTAAATAAGAATTAAAAATTCAAAGTCGACCAAACATAGATTTTTGAATCCATTATATAAAAATATATATAATAAAAAAAACATACCCTTGTGTAGATCCGATATAAAAAAATACATACGCTAAAAGAAAAAACATAACCTAATTATTATTAGTACTATTATTATTATCATTATTAGTAGATGTAGTAGTAGTATTGTCAACCGGCCAATCGTCATCCAGTGGCAGCAGGGCCCTCCTCAGCGTTGCTCTGAAGTCGCCCAACTCCCTCCAAGTTCATGAATCTGCCTTTCAAGTTCCCGCAAGGAGGGGCCTATATATAAAGGATTGAATTCGAATGGGTTAGTCAAAAAGCCACGACTGTTCACCTCTTTTTTAATAATTACATCCCTTAATTAAATAAAACTGGTGACTTTTCGAATATATAAACTAAAAAACGAATCTAAATAAAATATTTTATCTTTATTGCATTTCGAAAAGAAAAGAAAATTACTTTAAAATAAATCTATCAGATGGGTAATCTGTTGCAAAATATATTCTATCTGTTTGATAATTTACAATATATTGACAATATGTTGCAATAAATGGATATATTTGTTTGATTTTTCCAACAGATAAGTCATATGTTGCAACAGATTGATCATCTGTCGTAATAGATGTTTATAATTGTTTGATAATTTTAACAGATATGTCATCTGTTGCAATATGTTAGTCATCTATTTATTCAAATTAAGTCATAGATGGGCAAGGAAGAATAAGGTGCGTGCAGATGGATGGATCCACTTTCATGTGTGGGAGTAATGTATTACTGATAAGGTCATCGAGACAACACACATAAAGTACAATATTTTTTTATGAATGCAGTTCTTAATCAATTAGGCATTGATCATTCAAATAAGATCCTGCATGTACAGTTAAGTTTGATAGGTTCGAATCGATAAAGCTGAGGGGCCCATGAAAATAGTACTGATACCCTGTTACAAATTAATCACGGTTGTTGCTCAAGTTTATGTGTGTCAAGTTTTGAGAAGGGATCAATATTTTGTGTCATTGCAGAGATCCAATAGCGGTTGGACTTAACTTTAAGTGTACATTGGACTCTGAGAAGGCCTTCAAAGCCTCACACTACATCAAACAAGAACGAAAAACCAATAGAAATTCTCCTGGACTAAATTTATATGGAAGGGTTATTTGAGAAGATGATTATACGCTAGAAGGATACATAGGAGAATATCTGCGAGGGAAATGGTAGTTGTTGAAAGACTATATCATCTGAGAGCTAATTGAAGTGGAAACATAGGGTACTAAGAAACTTCTAGCGAATCTGGCCGATGAAACTAAATTAAAACATGAGAAATTTGAATCGAGTGCAAAGATGAAAGTGTATCCAGTAATGAAAATTCGTCTGTTGTCTCTTTCAAAGAAAAATAGTGCAGATGGATACTTTGCTAGGGAGCTGTGACTAAGTAGTGTGGTCGGGATGATCACCTACATAAAAAATAACAAAACACTAAGAAATCATCTTTGGAGACACCCAGGGTTGTAATGATGTACATTAAGTCAAGAAAACTTGCGCCAAGAACAGCTACAGTTAAAATAAAGAATCAAGCGAAGGCGATATTTTTCTGAATTTTAAATTGTATCCCATGCCTTATTATTTGTGTTTTCGATTAGGTCCACTGCTATTGACATGATTGGAACCACAAACAAGATTGAAAGGCAGATTGAGTATCATTACTTCCTTAGCAATATGGATATAATTGATTGTGTTTTCTTGCCTTAGCATACTTTCAACCTATCTTGGAGAAGATCAGAGGCTTTTTGTAGTATGTGAATCCCGATAATTTTCAGGCTTGCCTCTATCTTGCTACTTCGGTATTCAAGTTTTTCATTGCCTTCTTTGAGGTTAGTATAGAGTTCTTAGTCTTTTGTGAGCTCGTCGATGAGGAACACTTTCTTCAAAGTTGTGCCATTGTAAAAAGCCTTCAGAAGGTTCCAAAACACTTTCTTCAGAAGGCTTAAATGATACATGAAGGGTCGCTATGTTTGTTTTAGGTCAACGTGCTAATACACACTCAAGCAGTGGTCCCAACAGTTAAACAACTCACTTTCTCGAGCGTTGTTTAATGCAGCTTGTTTAACCAACCTTCAAAGGATTTGACAGGTTGATGAGCCTGGAATTACGTAACGTTTGATCTAAACTGATTTCACTAATCCTATATCTTAAACACTAGGAAATAACTTATTTGACTATAGAATTAGTGGAATCAGTTTAGATCAAATGTTATGTAATTTCTGGCTCATTAACCTACCAAATCCTTTGAAGGTTGCATTGAACAAGCTGCATTAAACAACACTCGAGAAAGTGAGTTGTTTAACAATTGGAACCATTGCTTAAGTGTACATCAACACGTTGACCTAAAACAAACATAACGACCCTTTTATGTATCATTTAAGCCTTCTGAAGAAAGTGTTCTGAAATTCTTTTGAAGGCTTTTTACAATGCCACAATTTCGAAGGTAGTGTTCCTCATCGACAAGCTCACAAAAGACCAAAAACTCTATACTAACCTCAAAACGGGAACGACAAACTTGAATACTGAATCAGCAAGCTGGAGGCAAGCTTAAAAATTATCGGAATTCACATACTACAAGAAGCCTCTGATCTTCTCCAAGATATTTTGAAAGCATGCTAAGGAAAGAAAACACAATCAATTATATCCATATGGCTAAGGAAGTAATAATACTCAATTTGCCTTTCATTCTTGTTTGTGGTTCTGATAAGGTCAATAGCAGTGAACCTAATCGAAACCACAAACAACAAGGCATGAGATGCAATTTAAAATTCAGAAATTTTCGCCTTCGCTTAGAATCCTTATTTTAACTGCATCTGTTCTTGGGGTAAGTTTTTTTGACTTACTGTACATCATTTCAACCCTCGGTGCCCGCAAAGCTGCTTTCTTGGTGTTTTATTATTTTCTATGTAGGTGATCATCCCGACCACGCTACCTAGTCGCAGCTCTCTAAAATAGTGCCCAGCTGTACTATTTTTCTTTGAGATAGATGACAGACGGATTTTCATTTTTGGATACATTTTTATATTTGCACTTGATTCAGATTTCTCGTGTTCTAAGTCAATTTCATCAGCTGGATTAACTACAAATTCCCTCATATCCTATGTTTCCTCTTCAATTAGTTCTTAGATGATATAATCTTCATCCACTCTCCTTTCCCCGTGTAGGTATTCTCCTACCGCACCTTCTGTCGTATAATCATTACCCTAACCAACCCAACCATATAAATTTGGGCTAGGGCAATAACTATATTGATTTCTATTCTTAATGGAAGCAGTGGGAGGCTTCGAAAACCCTCTAGAGTCCAATGCACCCTAAAAGTTAGTCCAATCACTATCGAATCTCTTTACAATGCCACCAAAACTTGATCACTTCACAAAGCTTGACACTTAGACATGATCAACAACAGTCATTAAATCTTAATAGGGTATCAGAACCATATTCATGGTCCCTCAGCCTTATCAGTTCGGACCTATAAAACTTAACTATAAAATTGCAGATATCTTATTTGAATGATCAATGCCTAATCGATAAAAAATAGCATTCACAAAATCAGTGTACTCTATGTGTATTTTCATGATAACATTATCAGTAATACATACCTCCCACATATGAAGTGGTTCTATCTACAAGCAGTTTATTCCTCTGAACTCATCTTTACTGCAGTAGCCTTTAGTATTGGTCGGACAAAAGTTGATCAACTTTCATTTCCTTATATCTACAAATAAGAGAAAAACAATTGATGTCAACAAGATAATAACAGAAAGAATATTATCCATCTGTTGCAAAATATTACCTATTTGTTACAACAGGCTCCACATTTATTGCAACAGCTTACCATCTATTCAATAGATTGTAAATTTGTTGTAACAGATGTGGAGTCTATTATAACAGATGTGTAAACTATTAGAATACATCAAATCAGCCTTGCTAATGGTTTGATTTGTTCCAACAGTTGCTCCGTCTGTTGCAACATCAACACCAGCATCAGCAACAAAGAAACAACATCAACAAGAGTATCAACAACAATCAACAACACCACACCACAAGTTTTAACAGAACCAACCCCACCAACAACATCAATAACAACATCAACAAAAAATAAACAAACAAAATACATACAAAAAAACATGATACTGCTAACAAAGCTTTTAAACTTCTCCCAACAAATGACTTTTTTTGCATATTTTAAAAGAAACAACGGGTCGTTCATTCAAGACTTAAAAGTAACCTTTCCTTCAAAATTTTTAAATGAATATGATATGGGTAAAGGATAATTAAATAAAAAACAGATGTAAATAACTAATTTAAATAACTTGCAAAGAAAAAGATAAGAATAAAATAGCAATAAGGAACCATACCTGCAATGTCAAAAGCAAAGGGATCAAAACAATAATTTCAATCAAGAAAAGACATAGATAGATTGAGATCCGGAAGGATCCTTATGAGAAAGAGGAGAGAGGAGAGAAAAAAAGGAGACTGATGTGATAACCCTAAAGAGAAGAGAAAGAAAAAAAAGACAGATGAATAAATTTAGGGCTGAAGGAGTTATAATTCAAGAGATGGGTTTAAATAATCATTAATATTCATTAATAACTTGAGGGGCACGAGGAAGACGGGAGACATTGGAAAGAAAAGATAATACTACTCAAGGAGGAGATTTTTGAGTTATCCAAGAAATATTTTTTACCGTCTTAGTAGTATTTTATCTTTCTTTTTTCGGACAGAAGATTGCTTTAAAATTAAAAAAAAAATCAAACAGATATGTCATCTGTTGTAACAAATATCAATATCTGTTTGAAAATTTCCAACAGATCAGTCATCTGTCGTAACATATGCAAATGTCTATTTGATAATTAAATCAGATAGGTAATCTGTTGCAACAGATCTCAATATCTATTTGAAAATTTCTAACAGTTCACTCATCTGTTACAACAGATTTCTTTGCAACTGATTTAGCTAGAATTAGGGATGAGTACATAGGGTCAACTACAACTTTAATTATTTTTTGCAATTGCATGATGTTGGTATTGCGTTTCTCCCGACCCGAGTCGTCGATCGATTACTCTAAGTTGAAATGATTCATATTAACTTAATTTTAAGCTAATACCTAAATTGATTCAGCTAGAACTAGGGATGATTACATAGGGTCAACTACAACTTCAATTGAGCCTTTGCAATTACATGATGTTGGTATTGCGTTTCTCCTGACCCGAGTCGTTGATTGATCACTTTGAGTTGAAGCGATTCATACTAACTTAATGCTAAGCTAATACCTAAATTGATTTATTTAGAATTAAGGATGAGTACATAGGGTCAACTACAACTTCAATTGAGTCTTTGCAATTACATGATGTTGGTATTGCATTTCTCCCGACCTGAGTCATCGATCGATCACTCTGAGTTGAAATTATTCATATTAACTTAACGTTAAGATAATACCTAAATTGATTTAGCTATAACTAGGGATGATTACATAGGTTCAACTACAACTTCAATTGAGTCTTTGCAATTGCATGATATTGGTATTGCGTTCCTCCCAACCCGAGTCGTCGATTGATCACTCTGAGTTGAAATGGTTCATATTAACTTAATGTTAAGATAATATCTAAATTGATTTATCTAGAATTAGGGATTAGTACATAGGGTCAACTGCCACTTCAATTGAGTCTTTGCAATTGCATGATGTTGGTATTGCGCTCCTCCCGACCCGAGTCGTCGATCGATCACTCTAAGTTAAAATGATTCATATTAACTTATTGTTAAGATAATACCTAAATTGATTTATCTAGAACTAGGTATGAGTACATAGGGTAAACTAGAACTTCAATTGAGTTTTTGCAATTGTATGATATTGGTATTGCGTTTCTTCCGACCCGAGTCGTCGATCGATCACTCTGAGTTGAAATGATTCATATTAACTTAATGTTAATCAAATACCTAAATTAATTCATCTATAATTAGGGATGATTACATAGGGTCAACTACAACTTTAATTGAGTCTTTGCAATTTCATGATGTTTGTATTGCGTTCCTCCCGACTCGAGTCGTCGATCGATCACTCTGAGTTGAAACGATTCATATTAACTTAGTGTTAAGATAATACCTTAATTTATTTAGCTATGATTAGGGATGAGTACATAGAGTCAACTACAACTTCAATTGAGTCTTTGCAATTGCATGATATTGGTATTTCGTTCCTCCCGACTCGAGTCGTCGATCGATCACTCTGAGTTGAAACGATTCATATCTTTTAAAATTTAAGAAAATAATTAAGATCAATTTAGACCAAACTAATAATTTCAAAACTTGTCATTCTTTTCCAAAAATACAAATCAACCCATACAAATCATCCATTTGCGGAAAAAATATTTCATCATTTCAAATCTCGATTTCTCGCTATTTTCTTTCTCTCTCAATAATACTAAAAACAACTACTCAATATATTTCTCAACTCTTCAAAACAGATCGATTTTCTTCTCATTTCCGACCACATAGTTGTTATTTTCGACTTCATTCTCGCTTGTATCTATTGTTTTCTCTGTCTTCATAGGTAACAGAGTTTGAGAAGA
Source organism: Capsicum pubescens (assembly GCA_030864215.1). Classification (NCBI taxonomy): domain Eukaryota; kingdom Viridiplantae; phylum Streptophyta; class Magnoliopsida; order Solanales; family Solanaceae; genus Capsicum; species Capsicum pubescens. Next base: position 243,029,049 of record CM061546.1, on the reverse strand, counting down.
GTTCTACATTTGTTATTTATTATAAAAATTAGGGTTTTTTAGTTAATGATGAAAAATAAGACTTTTAGTTGTATTATCTTTGAGAATAGGTTAACAATTTTGAGTTTTGATGCTAAAAATGTAGGAAGAACCCGAGAAAACCCTAGTTTTTATCACAGTATTTTGTTGACTATTGTGGTATTGTTGTATGGTGTTTGTGGTATTATTGGTGGTTGGTGGTGGTGGTGTCGGTATTGGTGGTCTTAGTGGTGGTGTCGGTGGTTTTGGTGTTGGTATTGGTGGTGATATTGGCGGTCTTGGTGGCCTTGGTACAGGTATTGGTGGAATTGGTGGTGGTCTTGGTGGTGATGTTGTTATTGGTATTGGTTGCATTGGTGGTGGTGGTCTTGGTGATGGTATTGGCGGTCTTGGTGGCATTGATGGTGGTTTTGGTGGTCCATCTGTTGAAACAGGTGGAACATCTATTGGGGGATATTAAATAGGTCTTCAAACAGATTCTCCATCTGTTCCAACTGATGGGTTATCCGTTGGAGTATTTTTTGTAATGTGGCGTATAATAATTTATTGAATTTTGTCTTACCTTTTTTAAAAAAATTATACAGACATCAAATGTAATATATTTTTTGTTTTTCTGTTGTTTGTAGTTAAAAGATGTCTCCCAAAAGAAAAAAAACTAAAAGTGGATCAACTTCTGACCACCCAACCAAAAGGGCTAAAGTACAGATGGATTCAAAGAAACTTCCTGAACAATCTCACTCAGGGAAAATAAAGCTGAGAAAAGTCATGAAAAGGGAGGTGGACAAGGGTATATAGAGGTTGGTGAGGAAAATAAAAGTGAGGAGGAAGAAGAAGATAAACAAAAAGAGGAAGAAGTAGAAAGTAAGAAAGAGGATGTTGATCAGCATAATCATAAACAAGAACAGGAAGAAGTAGAAAGTGAGAAAGAGGATGATGATCAATATGATGATAATGCATCACCAATGGGGTGTGAATTAAGATCGAAATCCCAGCATGAGGCTGTCAAAACTATTAGTATTGACAGGTTTTAAGTTGCAATGCCGATAGATGACCTTACAGAACTAACTGGAGATCTTGTACTTAAATGTCAGTTGGGGAAACCTTTTGATGACTTTAGAAATATTATGAAGAATGAAAACATGGACAAACTTTTTAAGAAGAGCTGCTTTGGACGCTTTCTTGAGCTGCCTGAGGACCACACAACTTATTTCCAAATGAGCATGGTATATGGTCTTTTCAAGCACAGGATCAAGTATGTGGGGGATGATAAAGATTCGAAGAAGGGGGGCAAAAAGATGGATAAAATTTGGATCATCTTCTGTGGCATGCCGATTTTTTTTGGCTTGAAAGAGTTTGCCATAGTAACAGGCTTGACATGCGATCGTCCAGAAGAACCTCTCATCAAGAAAATACCCCACAAAAGGTCCAAGGCAAGTAGGATAGTCAAACCACCACCATGAAATAAAGGAAAGGCATTGTCCAAGAAACCACCCACCAAAACCAACAAATGCAAGGAAAAAATAGATGGGTTGTTGGACATTGCTGGACGTAGCTACAAAGTGGAAATTTGATAGAAGATCTCAAGGATAAAACTATACCAAAGCAGTACAGGGAGCAATTGTGCTTAGTTTGGTTTGCCCATTTTTTTATATTGGCAAGAGGCATCAAGAAAGTCATAGAAGATGATTTGTTGGTGCTTTCTGAGGATTTTAAGAAATTCAATGATTATCCTTGGGGATATTACAGCTACAACTTGACTGCCAAATATTTACTGACAAAGCTATCCCCAAAGACGATCACATTATACGGTTTTTCTTGGACTTTTATGGTAAATTTAATCACTATTTGTTTATTCATCCATTCTCTTATATTGAATAATTATTATGACTTTTTATTGCTTTCTTCCTATTTACATATTTTAAGCTTGGGTATTTGTAGTCATTCCTCCCCTACGAAGGCAGGTCAAGGATTACCCGAATGAGGTTTCCAATCCAAGGATCCTTAAGTGGTTGGTTGTAAAGAGCAGCACAAGAATTAAGGAGATTGGTCTCTTTAACCCTCTGGATGATGCAGTACATTTTCTTTCAAGTGAAATAATTTGACTCAAAGAAAGACATTAAAATAATATGCCATCTTTTGCGATAGATGGGTCATATGTTACAATAGATTACCCATCTACTACAACTGGTGCAACAGATGGGTAATCTTTTGCGACAGACGATCCATATTTTACAACAGATTAACCATTTGTTTCTCTTGTTCTCTGAACCTGACTCAACAGATTACCCATCTACTGCAAATTATGCAATAAATGGGTAATCTGATGCAATATATTATTAATCTGTTGCGACATACAGATTAGCTGTAGTGATAGATAGATCATCTGTTGCATAAGTTGACTGTGTTAACATGTAACCTAATTAACTACAAATTATTATTATATGATTTAAATGTATCTATTTTTTATAGGTTGTGCATTCTTGGATCGTTCCTACTGAGCAGGAGTTGAGGATGACTTCTTTTATTACTATAGGTCTTGTTGATACAATAGCAGACCCAAGGGTGGAGTTAATAAAGAAGGATTTGGCTGGAGCAACAGCCATAAGAAGAGCAGTTAGGCAAGGTCAGCCTAATGTTGAAGCTCTTCATGACCAACCTACTACAACAGATCTGGGTGTTTCTTCTGGGGGTGTTGCTGGTGGAGTTGTAGATGTTGGTGGCAGCCATCCTGATGCTGATGGCAGTCGTGATGATGAGCATGTTGATGCTCAAGAAAAAATAAATACGTTTGAAATCACCCCTTACACAGGTCCCTCTTACCCTTACATCGGTCTCTTTCACCCTTACAGTGGTCCCTCTCACCCCTCTTCACCCTTATATTCTCATTGCAAATGCAAAGTGTGCAAGGAAATATAAGATAAACTCCTACAAAAACTAGAGGCTACCATTGAATCTATCGAGGAATTGAAATCCAAGAGGGGTGTCATACCATCTAAGAAGGTGAGGGAGCCATACACTCCTACAGTGATGGTTAGGAGGAAGAAAACAAAATTATCCAAATACTCTGCAGTCTAAAAATAAAAAAATTGCAACTCCTCCCTCTCCAAAAGTTGTTAAAGTTCAGAGGCCACTGAAGATGGTGGACATATACGCGGCACTTGGCGACGAAGAGAGGAAGGAACTACGAAAGATCACATATGACAAGAATAATAAACCTGCACAAAAATACCCCATGCATATGTTTGACGCCCAAGACTTCAAGAGTATGACAAATATGCATAGTGGTACGTGGACAAGGTAAGTTTACTCTTCCTAACCTAGCCATCTAAGCTACTCCATGAAGAAGAAGCTACGCAATAGATGTTTAATTTGTTGCAACAGCTGGGTATTCTGGTGCAACTGGTGGTGGTTCTGTTCCAATAGATTAAATATTTGTTGCATAAGTAGCGTTAGCTGCATAATCTGTAAACAAATTCAGAGAACCCTCTGTAACAGATGGACCATCCGTTGCATCTTTTCACTATATTTTTCTTCTTTACAATTACTAACCTATTTAAAAATTGTCTTCTTATATCACAGTATGTTGATGAAATTCTCTTCCTCATGAAAGTAGGCAATTAGCGTATCCGGATGCTTATGATATTGCCGATAGGATAATGGACCTCAACTTCTACAATAATTTCAAGAATAGGTACAATGATCTCAGTTAGCTAGCGTCAACTCTCGATGGCCCGAGATTTAATTCGTTAGTTTCTAGGTTCCAATGGGATGAAGATATGATTAACTATATTAGAGGGAAGAGGCCATATCCGCACGGCAAGAAATGGACTAAGGCAAGGAGAATTCTTGAAGTCATGAACATGGAAGACAAATATTTTCTCATTATTGAGATACTTCTCGAGGAGGGAAAGATTAAGGCTTATGACTGCAACTTACATGTCTTCGCTGACTGCAAATTTTTACCCACATACAACCACTATTGGAGTTGCTCCTCAACCTCTTGAGGCAAAGTAAACTGAGGATCATTTGCCAGCGAAAGTGTTAAAGAATAAAGCATGGGAATTTGAAGGTCAAAATAAGGACATGGACCTTCAAAAAATAAAACTGATGCCGCGTGCGGGCCGTACGTGCTTGCATACATCGAATGTTTGCTGACCAGCACAGAAATGGTCGGTCTGTGTGACGCTGTTATGGAAAAGATTCAAGAGGTCTGGGCTTATAGGGTACTAACTAGATATTTGAAGCCTGTGTATAAAGAATATGTACAAAGACAAACACCATAAAAAAAATTACTTCAAGCCACTTCACTTTACATATAGTGGCAATTTTTTATGTTTGACGATAGTTGAATTTTTTATATTGCAAAAGATTGTCTATCTATGGAATTTTTTATAATGCCACTTCACTTTTCAAGTTGTAACAGATAGACAATCTGTTGTATCAAATCTTTTGTTGCATTACGCAGATGTTTCTCAGTCTATCTGTCGTAATATATATAAAATCTGTTGCAACTGATAGGTAATCAATTAGAACAAATCAAAATAGTAGAAAGACATGTTTGATAATTTTCAATAGGTTACCTATTATTGCAACATATGTCTAAATATGTTTGATAATTTCCAACAGATATGTCGTCTGTTGCATCAGATATATTATCTATTGCAATATTTGAATCTAGTATTCAATTTAATTAATAAGTTCAAAACTAATGATTAAATTATATTCATATACAACATAAAATAAATCGAAGCCTTCAAAAATTACATGAAATAACTCAACAAATAAATGAAATACAAAAAAGTTATTATGGGTACAAATGATCTACTCTACAAACAAATCAACAATTTAACCTTTGATGCCAACAATTTCCAAGGAGAAGTTATTGCTTTGACAGACTCAAGCTATAAAGATCTACTCAATATGGACAAGTTGTTCTTCATCCGGTGCTATGGAATTTGATTTTGATCGTCGTGGATCTTTAATGTCGCTTGCTTACTGTTTCTGCGCTTTCGCTTCTCCGTATTTCCATAAAAGAGCAGCATATCTTTTACAGAGTAATTTCACATCAAGTTTATCATTTGGTACTTGTAATCCATCGCTCAAATACTCTATGTAAGAGGCAACAAAAAGATTGCAATCCCTGCGTTTAAAAAATGAATAATTTATATCTTGCAATTTATGTAAGCGTTGTAAAATTTATGAAATGAAACTAAATCATGATACTTACAGGCTATCAATGGGTATTTCGGAAATTCCTTCAACATATTCTACATCAAATGGATTACCCATTTTATCCCCGTATGCTTCAATCGTCGACCAATCAGTATGAACTTTTTGATCCAAAAATCCACTTATATCAAGGTAAGTGGGCAATATTTTGGTCAGCTTTTGTATCTCAAACAACGGCTCGGAACGTCTCCTTCGCGACATCGAGTCATAAACTTGAATACGCCTCTCTTTTAGAATGACGACAGTCAACACCCAATGAAAATCATTTCCATAATTGATTGGGATGTACACTTCATCGACCAAATGCCAAGGTAAGTTAGCTGGAATGCTAAAACCTTTGATGATGTTGATTAAGTATTCCTCATTTTGGGAAACTTTTGGCTGTTGTTGACAAAATCTATCGTAGGCATTATTGATGTAAACTTTGTACAAATAATTATTTGTCGTGTATCTATATTATTCTTGTGTTTGCAACTTGGCCTTCTTTCGGAGGTAGTAAAAAATGACATCGATGTGCTACACATATTATCAAACATTTCAGATTACGTAACAATAAAATTAATACACAGATGTAATTAAATAAAGTATTAATTAATAGTAATATGTACGTCATTTAACCCTCATCATTCCAGCAAGTTTGGGGTTGTGACATCAAATAGAACCAATCCTTCATTCTAGGATGTGCAACAACAAAGTCGAACATATCAAACCAAGATTTGATTCGTTCATTTTGTAGTGTTCGTTATTTTATTTTCTGGATGATTTATATGTGTTAATGTTATATTTTTACAACAAGAATTGTATAAATCAATATCTTTAAAAATAATTTATGTACCTGCCGACATGATGCTTTAACAGCCCATCGAAAATTCATTTTGAATAGTCGTTGATCAACTTTGTTTGTTTTTTTAGAGCCTCGTCCAAGATGTGGAACCCTTCAAATGGGTAATTCTTCTGTTCTCCCAAACTGACAGGCTCCACTTTTTCTTCTTTCATAGAAGCAGTTGATGGATTATCAACTGTGATATTATGTTGTTCAACAGTAGCTTCTACTGTGACATCCACTTGAAAAGCCAGAATTGTCAATGTTAATCACAAATATACAATAGATTATCTATCTATTGCATCAGATGGATCATCTAATGGGATAAATTCGAACATGTAAAACAGAGTTGTACAATAATTTCAAATAAATGACTCATCTGTTGTAACATATGACTCATCCGTTGGTACAAATTAAAATAGTATGAAGACCTGTTTGATTTACTGAAACAGATGAACATATATTACAACAGATAGCACATCTGATGCAACAGGTTAGACGAAAATTGAAACAGATATATATATATATGTTTGATAATTTTTAGCAGATGTATAATCTGTTGAAATAGATATGTGTCTGTTTGTTTGTTGAATAGATGATATACATTCACCTTCTTCAGCTCATGCTACTCTGTTTTGGCCCTTGAACATTGATCAAAGGTGCAAGACAAAGATAGAGGAGTTACAATTTTTGACAAAGATAGAGGAGTTACAATTTTTCTTTTTTCGATGCTTGATGATTCCTTGGAAAAAAATTTCCTTCTCCTCTTAGCCACCTTGATCTGTAGTGGAGTGTATGGATATGAAACCCTCTTTAATGGAATGACACCCCTCTTAGATTTCATTTTCTTTACAGAAGCATTAATGTATTAATAGCATTAATACTTCATCATGTTTCACCTTGTAGTCTTGACATTTGCATGCCGAACATTCGCTAGAAGTGGCAAAATCTGTATAACCAGTATGATCATAAGCTTGTTATTTCAAAAACTGTAAGAGCATCATCATTAGCCCTAACAGCAGCACCACTATCACTACCATCATAGACAAAAACAAGCCCACTCTCCAAAATTATTTTTCTTGTAATGGTTGTTTCTCCAAACAATTCCTTCTTTATTCTATTAATGACCTTAGAGTCCGATAAAGTTTGCACACACTGTAAAGTAAGAAAAAATGGCATTTTCAACTCTCGATTGGTCGAAACAAGCCACGGATGGACAATCTAAAATAAATCAGTACATATATTAGAATGATGATGAAATCATTTTAAAAATCATTAATTAAAACAAAAGTTTAATTAGAATTAGACTTACTGCTTCCTTCTGTGGGTTGAAGAAATCAAGAAATTTTACATTTCTATCAGTTTTGGCCGACAACCATCTCAGGATTCTTGGACAGAAAACTTTTTCCTGGTAGTTCACTTGTTGTCTCAAATAAGGAATGGCTTCAAATGCCCAAACCTATAAAATAACGCCAATAAATCAAAAATATTATTGAATAAAAAAATAAATCATGTCACAATAAAAGAAATATTTACCATGAAAGCCCATGAAAATCCATATAAGTTGACTGTCTTTGGCATTAACAGAGTCAACAAATATTTGACTATCATTTTGAAGCTTTCATAACCCCAAGGATAGTTGTTAAATGCCTCAAGATCCTCGGAGAGCTTTATCAAACCAAGTGGTATGTTGTTGTTAACGTCTCTCGCCCAAAGAATATTATGTATAAACCAAACCAAGCACAATGATTGCTTGTGCTTCTTTGAAAGTATTTACCTTTCAATGCTTCTATCAAATTTATATTTTTGAAGCTTGGACCAACAAGGGACACCAGGTCATCTCGATCACTCGACTTGCCTTTTCCTTTTTTGGGTGTGCGAGGTAGTTTTTTTGGGGTTAGAATAGGTATAACTTGAGAAGGAGAAGGAGGATAACATTTTAATCCAGTAACTATGGCAAACTCCCTTCAATCAAAACAAACAGGTATGCCACAGTAATTTATTCACACCTCATCTATCTTATCTTTGTTTTCATACATAAACATACACTTGAGAAGATCATATACCATTTCATTTAGAAACGAGCATTGTTGTCCTCCGACAAATCAAGATATTGTCCAAAGCAGTTTTACCTGAAATAAGCTTCCAAATTTTATTCTCGAAGTATTTTTTTGAAGGCGTCAAAAGATTTTCCCATGGCTGACTTAACCACGAAATCACTCATTAAATTTGTGGCACCATCGCACTGCATTCGTATAGGATAACTATCAATGCTGAGGGTTTTGACCAACTCTTCTGTGGAAGGGTTATTAGCATTTGGACCATCTCTTTTGAAACATTTCTCCTCCCCGTGTTCATTAGTTTCTGCTTCTGGTTGAGATAATGCTTGTAAAGCAAGCTCATAGAGTGGTGGATGTTACCTAGTTGCTTCACTTCTTCCTCTACTTGGACTTGATTCGGTTTTTTCTATTTTGGGAGCCATATAATCTAAAAATAATAGGAACATAAAATATATTATAATTGATTAATGCATCATTAAAAAAAGAATAATAGTATATCTGAATGTACAACAGTAAAATAACAGTTCCAACAGATCACACATCTGTTGCACCGGGTAGGTTATCTGTTGCAACATATAACTAACCTATTACAATGGCTGAGTAATTTATTGCAATAATAAAAATAGATCACCCATATGTTGAAACAGATGACTGGTCTGTTGCATCAGGTATGTTACCTCTTGCAACATATAACCAACCTGTTGCAATAATGAGTAATCCGTTGAAAATAATAAAAAAAGATCACTCATCTATTGAAACAGATCACTCCTCTGTTGCACCAGTTAGGTTATCTATTACAACATATAACTAACCTGTTACAACGGATATGTAATTCATTAGAAACAGTAAAAACAGATCACTCATTTGTTGTACCAGGTAGGTTATCTGTTGCAATATATAACCAACCTATTGCAACGAATGAGAAATTCATTGGAAGTAATAAAAATAGATCACTCATCTGTTGCCAAATAAGTTATTTGTTGGAATTGTTATTAACTATCAATATTGTTTAGGTTTCTTCCAAACAGAAGAGTCGTCTGTCGCAACAGATGAATGGTCTGTTAGATTGTTCATCTATTGCATCAGATTTTTATTGTTACATTAGATTTTAATCTATTGCATCATACTTTCATCTATTGCATCAAATGGTTCATCTGTTGCATCAGATAATTCATCTATTGCAGAAAAAAAAATAGTACCAAAATTTTGTTCAATAAAACAACATCATTATCACCATTTAATATCAAATACACCATTTTTATCAAGAAAAATAACAAATCAACCCAGCAACACCAACACAACACACACATAAAGAACATCAACGGTGATAAAAATTACCAACATTATTGTTTTGCGTTTGTACAAACACAAATAATAAAAATTAAACTTCAAAAAACTCAACAGACACTAACAAATCGAATCAACAGTTCAGTAACAAGAACTATAATAACAACAAAAAATTATATTTCACACCAGAAAGAGTAGAGAAGAAATGTCAGAAATTAGGGTTTTCTTCAGTTCGCATTTCAAATTTAAGAAAGAAATATTGAAATTGTTAACCAATACTAGAAGAGAAGTTGCCTCAAGTTCCTCTTTTTATTCATAACTAAAAAGACATAATTTTTTACCTGTGAAAGAAGAAATGGTACGACGAAGAACTCGAAGTTGTTGTCGCTGGAGAACACTACTGTCACGTCAATTGACGGTCGAAAGTTAAAAAGGAACTCGTCCAACTATTTTTCACCGAAGGTTGAAGTCGCCGGAGATTGAAAGGAGAAATTTTGCAGAACTTTTGGTTAGGAGAGAGGGGGGGAGAGAGACAGTTCATTTGGAGAGGGGTGTGAGTTGATTTGTATTTTTGAAAAGATTAGAAAGTTTTAAAAATATTAATCAAGTTCATAATTCACTTATTCAAGTTTCCTAATTATGATTGACCATTTAAGTTGGTCAATGTCGTCAATCCTTTATTCAAGACTTAAATGACACTTTTTCTTCAATTTTCTCATGTTACTAGTACTAATTAAGAGTAGATATTATGAAGATGAAAAGATATGAGTTTATATAGATGATTTTTTTATAAAGAAAATAATTTTAAAAATGAGAAAAACAAAAAAGGAGAAAATAGATAAATAGGAATGGAGGTCATAGAGAGGTATCACATCACCTTGTCTATGACTCTCCTATAAATTATATATAGATTTTTCATTCTTAAACTATGTTAAATAAAAGTTCATATAAAATATTTATTTTGTTAAGACTATTTTAAATTTAATTAAATAATCAATTTTGATAAAAAATAATAAAAGATAGTTAAAATTAAAGCCTGTTGATCTTGTCATCGAATAACTATTATCAAAATCTTATATAAATAATGTCATTAGAAGACGATTGATAAAACATGAAGTACAAGTAATTAAACATATAAAGTTAATTATTGGATATTTGATGTTTATATTTTGCAGTTGACTTGATTAAATAATACGTAAATATGAGGAAAAAAATTATAGAAAGATTCTAAAAATGATTTACCGATTAGTTAAACAATATAAAATTTTGAATATTTCAGTTGATTGATACTTGAGTCTTCACTTTATAGTAAATGTTTGATTTTTTTGTAATCCCCTCCCTAATTTTTCTACCCCTACTCTCAATTTTTTTTTCAAAAAAAAATAGTTAAACAATTTAAATTAGAAGAAAAAAACTTAATAATAGTTTCTCATATTATGACACATGCACCTAGTGCAAAGGTCCATATGGCAAAAAAGAGATAAAATAGTTTCATCTTTATCAATCAAATGTCACAACTTTAGAAGATTAAGAAATTAATTAAAATTACTGTAATAGCCTTGTGAGAACTACCAAAAATTGATATTCTCTCTTATATATAGTTCAAAGTAAAGATACATAAAAAAATATTAAATTTTGATATAATGATTTAAATATACTTAAAAAAACTAAACAAAATAAATTTAAAAACTATTCCATAAATTAAATCACTACATATGAAAAAGTTCTCCACAAAAATAAGTATTTCTTCATACATCATAAAAATTCTAAATGATTTTGTTCCTAATTTGATCACGCAATATCTTCATAATAATTGACTTGTATTTCTGAAAAGATACTTGAAGGCTCATCTTCTTCTTTGATCTCTGTAATATTATTTTCATTAACATAATAGTTAAAATCTTTATCCATGGTAGAGAGTCATCGTTGAAAACATGAATAGCTATAGTAATTGTAACAAGATAAACTTGAGTGTCGAACTTAAAAGATAGCATTAAGTGTAAGAGAGTAAATTTACTTTTCCAAACTTCAAATATTCTTTTACATTAATTATTTATTTTAAAAAATAAAATATTTGAGAGAAAATATTTATAAGTGATGTCAATGAATTATTTGGTCTTGCAACAGAATTCGTATGTCATTTGTTGACACTAATAGAAAAAAATTATATGTTCAGTTATCATCATCATCAATTATGTTTTCATTTTTTTGATGAAAATGAGTGAGGAATAATAACAATAATATATAAATCATAACATAAAATAAAGAATTTACGATGTAAAATTGAAGAAAAAAAGTTTAGCTTTTATTTAAAAGAAGATTTATAAGTTATCCTAACACTCTTTATATAAAAAAAAAAAAAAAAAATTCAAAAAGAAATACTCTCTACTTCCCCACAACAAGCTCTAAGTATATTTTTTCAACGGACTCTAAGAGCTAGGTTGAAATTGTTGTTAGAAAATTATTATTTGAGAAGCACTTTTGTGAAATATTTTTTTTGAAAGTTTTTTTTTTAAGAAAAAAAAAAGATATTTTGTGTTTGATAAATTCATTTGAAAAGTGTTTTTGATAAACAGATTGTGTTTGGATAATATTTTTCAAGAATTGCTTTTGAGAGACAAATGACCAAAAAGGACATATATCAATAGACTTTTACTACTAAATCAGTTTATAGAAAAAATTTAGTTTAAATATCAATTATAATATTTTAAATTATTTATTTAAAATTAAATATTCGAGAAGAAAATATACAAGTGATGTCATAATATCATTTGATATTGCAACATGATTTGTTTGTCATTTATTATCATAAATAATAAAAAATAAAAAGTTATAAATTCTTTGTTTATCATCATTGTTGTCGATTTTATTTAAAGAATGAGTGAAAAATAAAATAATAATAGAATGAAATTAAGAATTATGACTAAATATGAAGTATAAAATTCTAAAATCAAACTTATAAGATATGTTAATATGTATATATATATATATATATATATATATATATATATATATATATATAAAGAAGAATGATAGATTCGCTGGCGTGGCACTTTTTAAGGCCTAGAATCATATTTATCTTTTTAATAATTTTTTTGACCTTTTTCTAATTTTAAGAAGCTGAAAATTTCACCATAAAATTTTATAGAATATTAATGATAGTCATATTGTTATAAACCAAACGGGAGAGTCCAACCCAAAAGACTAGTCTAATAGGTGAGAGAACTCATTTGGCTTATAATCCCCTTAGCATTTCTCTATTTTTTTCAATATGGGACAATTGGTTCATAACAATCGTCTCCGCTTGAGAACCAACGACCTCGTTCGTCACGGCTGAGCCCAGTTGATCACGGCTAGCACCCCTCTTAGGTCCAGGCCACCACTCCTGGCGCACAGACCAACACTTCGAGTCGTGGCTCCACGCATAGATTGATCCTCGTTGGTCACGGTTATGCCTAGTTGGTCACGGCTGACACCCCTCTTGGGTCCAGGCCACCACTCCTAGCGCGCAGGCCACCACTCCGAGTCACGGCCCAATACGCGGCTCCCCATACATGGATCGATCCTCGTTGGTCATGGCTACGCCCAGTTGGTCACGGCTGGCACCCTTCTTGGGTCCAGGCCACCACTCCTAGCGCGCAAGCCACCACTCTGAGTCACGGACCAACACGTGGGACTCTCAACGAAAGCACCAATGTTATAAACCAAATGGGAGAGCGCAACTCAAAAGACTAGTCTAATAGGTGGAAGAACCCATTTGGCTTATAATCCTCTTAGCATTTCTCTATTTTTTTTCAATATGGGACAATTGGTACATAACACATATGTAATTATTTTCATCATCAATGCATATTCTACTAATCTCCTTTTTTTGGACCTTTTAATTTCATCACATAATTTTATTTAAATCATCAATCGTTCAAAAAATTCAAGATTTAATTGCACCTTTTGAACGAGGATTAATTAACATGAAAGAGACCAAGCACTTTTTTATCTTATTTATCCTTTTTTTTTTTTCTCTCGAATTTTTTCTTATTTTCTCAATTGTTTTCCTTTAAAAACTAATCTTATTACTCATATCTTTTCATCTTCATAACCTCTATTTTTAATTAATATTAATAGCATCCATAACTCCCAAATGTTTCATTTTTATAACTTCATTTAATTTAATGAGTAAGTTTATGACACCTTACTTAATGTTATTTCTATTTAAATAAAATTATGTTGAGCCATATTGATTACGTCATTGTTTGGTGTGCAACACCTACGGATAAGAGTATTTGATTTTGATTTCACCAAGGTATGGACAAAAAAATTCTCTAAAACGTGACGTTACGTTTTTTTTTTTTTTTTCTTTATTTTTATACAAAATGATTGTTTGGACCTCTTGAATGGATGAAACCGGAGTCAAAGTGATATGAAAATCGACTACTTCGTTGGCCATGACGTGACTATTTCTAAAAGTTTAAGGGTAACCTATTTGAAGTATAGCATCTTTTAATAATTAAATATTGTAAATTGATAAAATTAGTTTCAATATTTTGTAAAATTTATGTGCTAATTATCCTTCCCTCTCAAAATATTCTAAATGAATGCCACTTTCACAGATTTTGCGTCTAATCATAAGGCTCTTCATATATATGAGTTTTTATTGGTGTTATTTTTAGCTTATTTGTGAGGAATAGGCACAATGAATGTTTCTTGCGTGTCATAATAGTAAAAATATATTTCCTTTATCTTTTTCTTTAAGTAATTGTCATTCGTAAATAATAAAAAAAATTAAGCAATTAAATTGAAATAGTTTTTTTTGAGTTATTTTATCACATTTTTGGTCATGCATGCTATGCTTGCAAAATTGATATACATGAATATATGAAATTTACAAAATAGAATTACTATCTATATTTATAGTATAAAGTTAGGAGAGATGTGAGATTTTTTTTAGCTAAGAATCCTATTTATTTTTTTAAAAAAATATTACTTTTATATTTTCTTAATTATTTTATTTTAAGAATTCATTTCTATGGCTATTAGTCGGGGCTCCAATGCGGGCACCGGACACCGGATGGGTAACCAAAAAAAAAATCATAACCTCTACCCTTGATTAGTACTTCCTCCGTCCCAAATTACCCGTCCCAAATTTTCTAATTTGATTTCCCATTTTACTTGTCCTTTTTCATTAATCAAGAAGAGACATTTTTTTTTTTCATATTTTATCCTTTGTATTAATTACTTTTTCTTCAAATTAAAATGTAAACATCATTTAATAAGAACACTATGGTAAACTAGCAATGTTATTAATTATTTTTCTTAATCAACGTGTCATCTCAATTTGGGACGAGTAATTTGGGACGGAGGAAGTAATTAATATCCATAATGAGAATGAAAAAAGAGGAGCAAGCCAACGGCAACAAGGGCTATCTGTTTTTTCCCCTTATGTTCTTGGCCATTATGAAAGTAACTATGATAATTCTCCGCAATTCGAATTTTGAAACAAGCTTTTTGTTTTTTGATTTCATGATTATGCCACAATGAAGCTATTAAATCTTAAAATAAGAATGTGTATACAGCTTTTGTTTTCATGATGTCATTAAAAAATGATATTAACAATTAAATTTATTAATTGCGGAACAAAAAGAAAATCAAACGAAGTGAAGAAGAGAGGAACAATCAGATGGTGCAGATATATTTTGTACTTTATATTTTCTTATTGAATATCATATGATAAAAAATACGAATATTTTGTTACTTTTTTATATTATACTATAACTATGCTATCTGAGAGGAAAAATGATAATGAACTTAAATAGTGCAGTATTTAGCATTTAAAAAGGCTTATTAACATATGGCAAAAGCTCGATAAATTGCTACCATGCACAATATTTTAATACTTTTAAATCATCTAAATATCTTTTAAGTGATTATGTCCATACTCCTACAAAATCAAACTCTAGTATTGTTGCAAGCCACACAACAGTAATCTTTGTAGCTATAACATTTAAGGATAATTTTTTTTTAAATAAAAAAACACTATATCAATAAATAGACTTTTCAACTAATAACAAATTTAAAAAATGAGCACTCATATCGTGCGAACATATATGTATGTGTTGTGTATAAGTGATAGAGATATTTTTGTCATAAAAAAATTAATTTTTTGTTTCTGCTTTTTTTGACAAACTGAAATTTTCTAGTTCTTTTCAGAAGCAGAAAAACTACTTTTACTTCTTTTTAAAAGTATTTCTGCAAATTTACCAAACAACCTTGTTTTCAAAAGAAGTTTTTTCTTCTCAAAAGAGAAAAAAAAAAATTGAGGAAAAAACAATCCCAAACAGGCTATATATTTTTTCAGCAGTGCTTCTGTGAAAAGTGCTTTTAGAAAAAAAACCACTCCCTCCGTCCCATTTTATGTGTCGCCATTTTCTTTTTTGTCCATCCCAAAATAATGTTATCTTCCCTTATTTGGTAATTTTACACAGAGACAATTTCACTTCTATATTTATTAATTCCACTTATAAGAGTCGCACTTAATTATAAATATTGTAGTACATATTTTTTTAATAAAGAACAATTTAATAAAAATCATTAAGTCTTTTCTTATTTCTTAAAACTCCATATGCTCAATCAAACTATGACACATAAAATGACATGGAGGAAGTACTTTTTTTAACTTATGAAAAACTGTTTACTATACTCTCAAAAGGATTTATTTTCTTCTATAAGCTTTGACCAAACATCTCAATTTATTAAAATAAGCACTCTCGAAGAAAAAAATAAACACCTTTGAAGAAAAATAAGTGTGACCAGACAGGCTATTAGTGTCACATTCCCCGTGTCTAATTGCAGAAGATGCCCTTGGCTGGAAAAGTGCTAACAAAGTCGTAAACTATGTGCATATATCACTCCAACCAGCTATAATCAGATAATCTGAAATCAATCCACGGAAAGATCAAGAAAATGAAGTCAATAAGAATTGGCAAGCTCCAAAAGCAGTAAAAAAGAGTACAGTAAATATACAAGCATTCAAGAAATTTTGTATATAATGACTATATGATACATCAAGGACAAATATCAAACGAAGTAGCCCACGACATGCCCAAACAAATGATAACATTACCAAAGAAATGATACATACAAAGGTGGGAAAAAAGAACTAAGTAACAGCGGCAAGATCAGTGGCTGCAGCAGCAGTAGTCGCCAACACCCAACTTCTACCGCAGAAATCAAATTTAATGGTGTTTGCCTTCTCCAAGAATAATATCAAACAAAACTAGGCAACATACACCAGAGTTCAAAGCCTCGACATTAGTGATAGACCAGAGAAGTCCAAATACAGTTAGATGCGTGCACTGCTATCCAATCAAAACCTTTAACTGGAAAGCTGGAACCTCCCGCTAGGCTTTTTCCTTCTCCACCCCTGCAAAGTTGAAAATTGGTTAAATTTCTCCTCATATTAAGAGCAAATATTTGAGATATCAGACAATGAAGGACATACAAAGGCAGCATAGTAAACAAACGTCAGCCCAGCTAAAACGATGAATCCAATTTGAAACACGTTGTACCTGCAAAGACATATTTTCCCATTCATAACTTATTTTTGCATCCAGAAATCCAGTTCTAGAGAAAATTCTAGAAACAGCAGCTTACTTGTATAGATATTTAATTCCACGAAGAGATTGCAAATTGTGACCAAATATTTCTTGAGCTGCAGTGGCTTGAGCATAGTATGCAAAGGCTGTGGCACAGAACTGAATGACACTGCAAGCACAGAAAATAAAAGGATCATACTAACAACCTTTCCCAGCATATGCAAGAAGGAAAAAGGTGGTTTATTAATACAAAAACTGCAGATTGGCTAATACCCTTTCAGAAAACCAGAATACTAAGAGACTGTTTGGATGGACTTGTAACTTACCGCTTACAAGGATAAGTTAGGAATCCTAACTTATGAACTTTGCCTTATTTTTATTATTTTTGTCTTAAAAAGAAGTGTTTAAAAGCACTTTCTTATCTTACCCAAAACACTACCAAAGTGCTTAAAAGTTATTTTGGCTTAAAAGCACCTAAAATAAGCCAATCCAAACAGGCTTTAAGCGAACACATATTATGCAACCTCGCATCTCATGTTTCCATATACCAGCTATCAACTCAGCGAAACAGAAGAAACCATTATCCAGCAATGAAGTAAATGGAGCTATCTGTTTTTGATTTAGAAATAAAGGGGCAGTGCCCCTTTTAGCAAGTGCCTCATAAAAAATTCAGCATGCAAGTTTCAGGATAATCCTATCCGAGTAGTTCTTTCTTTCCTTTCCATAGTTGCCTACATATATTGTTACCAAGTAAATGGGTCTAGAACCACTAACCCCTATGTTAGATCAAGGCTACAACAACAATTTCCCAGTGAGATCAAGACCCATAAGAAGCAGGCTGCTTATTTTGTAGGATCTAGCCATAACTTGGAGGTCCTGGTTTAGCGTGTTGCTTCATGCATCACTTCAGCCAAACATCACACACTTCCCTAATTAAACCCTAGCTGGTACATTAAGGGGACGTTTGGTAGAGTGTATAAGATAGTACTGAATAGGGCTGGGATTAGTAGTGTTGGGATTCTGGGATTAGTAATGCTGAGATTATTTTTTATGCAGTATTTGGTTTGATGTATTGAAAACAATATGTATTGTTATATTTTAAAAAGAATTTTGTTAGTTTACAAAGATAAGCTCGACATATTATAACTTTGTGTATTTTTCTTTGCAAAACTTTATTATTCTTTTTTAAAAAAAAAAAAAACAATATAACTAATAACTTACTTTGGAATTTTAAGATTTAATCATTCATTTGCAAGATTTTTTTTTTGGTTATCTTTTCTTTATTTGTTCATCATTTGTTTGTTGTTCCCACTTTGTGGTGTTCTTAAGTTGGAGGGAGGTACGTGTAACTTTTGAATGAGACAATAGAATCATTATTAACATAGAATTGTGTTCCGTAGAGTGTTAAAGCTAAGTAGAAAATTATTTTTATTTGTGAATATCCTATTTACAAAATTAGAGCTTGTATGCAATCATGCAATTTGTTTTCGGATTTTGACCAATAAGTATTTTTTAAGTCAATGGAGTAGTTTTTTTTATGACTAAAATTATTTGGAGGGATATTATTATCTTGATAACTTGAAAAGAAGTAACTCACATTGAATAAATCGAAAAATATTTAGAAAAAAAATCAAAGAAATTTGAGGGCATTTTTGTCTTTACTCATATTTATCCATAGACTACTAATCCCACCAAATTGGGTGTATTAGTTATACACCCTATAACACCATGTCTAATCCATGTATTAGTTATACATTGCTCCAAATTTACTATCAAACAATGTATTAAATAATCCCACCATTTAATCCATGAATTATCAAAATAATACACCCTACCAAACGGCTCCTAAATGTGCATGGACATAACTCCCAGTGTCCACATACCAGTGGCCTAAGCATTTGGCTTCAAATATCCATCATTGAGATCACTTGTTAGATCAATGAAAATGGAACAAATACATGAGCAAATTAAAAAGAGTTAATCCTACCTGATAGAGCAAAGAAGAATAAGGCCCACATTGAAAAGAAAGGAGTTCATGAGCGTAGATCCCCACCTGTAAATAGTGATCCAGCGCCATAGTGAGATGGTAGACAAAGGAGCAAAGCGGGTATCAAACAGATCCAATAAAGTATAATTTCAAACAGCAAAAGATGTTTACTTCATTGGGTGAATCGTAACAAAAACTAATTTCAAGCCAAGCATCATTGCTCCGGCAATCACTGCAAGCAGAAGGTAGAAGCAAAAAAATGCAAAAGCTGCAGTGCCCAAAAGACCTGAACAAATAAAAAGAATATACCATCACATTTCATGTATCATTAGACACCATATATAGGTAATAATGCAAAGGAGAGAGAGGTTGAAGGTACCCCAAATATCGTCTAGTTTAATGAAAACCTCATTAAGGAAAGAAGAAAATGGAGGATCAATCAGAAGATATATCACAATATGGGCAACCCAAGCTACAGATACAATCAGCCTGTTTAGAAGGACCAAAAAACAGAGGGTCACTACTTATCATCTATTTATGTCAAATTATTTCAAAAGAATTCTCTCATACCCTAAAACGCCTAGGATGAGTTTTGCCAAATAGCCTAGAACAGTCATTGCCCAAGCAGTCTCAGCCTGCAAAAAAGTGGCTATCAAGCTAGTTTGTTCAACATTACTTTGGCAAGCACATTGAGGATACATCTCCTCTAGAGCCTTGACATTTCTTACCTTTTCACCTTGAGGATACATCTCCTCTAGAGCCTTGACATCGTCTTCAAGAAGAAGCAACTCCTGCAAGGTAAAACAAAAAAAATATTTATAAATAAACCAGTATTTTTCAGTTTATTCATTTCTTGATATATTAATCTGAAAAGAAAACAGAATCATCTAAAATCCCAACATAACGCGATAAAAATTGGCATGAGGTCTGAAATAAAATTATAAACAGCTTCAAGATAGAATTACAAGGGTGATCAAGCATATGAAGAACAGTGCCACCAGTATAAACAGATTATGAACATCAATAAATCGTATTAAAATACCATAGCATGGTTTATTCAGTCTTTGCAGGCCAAGTGTCGAATCAACTTCTAAAAATTCTATTTTATTTTCAGAGTTTCATAAAATATATAATGGCAACTTGAACAATGATACCCCCCCCCCCCCAAACTTTTCTACTTTACATAATAGATACTATTTGGGGAATCACACAACTTTACCTTCAATTAGAAATTGTTGTAAAATTTAATATAGAATGTTTAGTTTTAAAGTTTGTAACTTGTAATACTTTTGTAGCTTCTAAATATAAACATTTTATTTTCTAATATCTAAGAATTTTCATTCAATGTCATACAAAAAAAAAAGATGATTTCACCCTCATATACCAAGCTCATCATAAATTTCGAAGTTTCAGGAGTACAAAATATCATCTGCAGTAACTTCCCAAATCTATCCCCAGTCTCCTCTAACCACAGCAAATTCCATCTATGTTACCAATTAAAGACTTGATTTATCTTCCATCATTTAATGGTGGTTTTTTGCGTAAAACAAAGGCTTCCTTCATCCAATAGTGAGCAATGTTCACATATCTAAGGAGTAGGAGCACTCAGTACAAGTAGAAATGGAAGATGTACAGAAAATAAAGAATTCTCCACGTTCACTAAAATTAAGTCAGGTATACCATGTTACATTTTCCAAAAGAGACACAAGTAACTTTTTCTAGACGACCATGTAGTCCGGTCAACTTGCCTGCACCTCAACTAATTTCACGTTTAGCAGGTACCTCTATCCATCAATGCTTGAAAGATAAAAAGAAATCACCTAGTGTTTTTTGCCTTCGCTGCGATTTGAACCTGAGACTTCATTATTCTCACCAGACTTCATTGACCACTAGACTATATTCCCGGGTACAAAAACAAAAGTAACTTTACTTTTAGATATTCCACAATAAAAATGCAGTGAAATGCATGGGTCAACATTACAGTGTGATTTGCTTATATATTTTTCTTTTCTGTCTAAAACAGTCCTATTAGGATGAAGATATCCGGACCAACATGCACACATCTTGACTATTCCACCAGGTACCTTTTGCCTACCAGCACAAATAGCACAGATACCAAGGGCCATTCTATCCACAAATGCTTAGCATATGGGAAGCAATCACCTATATTTTGCCTAAAATTGAACATAAAACCTTTTGACCACTAGGCCACACCCTCGAGTGCTCTAAAATATTCCATTTTTTATGTTCACCTTATAAGTCACATAGTGCTAAAATGAAAAGAACATTTAGAAAAGACAGATTATAACAAGATACCTTCTCGACTGCCTTCACATTCTTCCGCCATTTTCGTCCCTTAGCCCCGCTCCTTTCTTCTTGATGAAGAACATCAGCTGCTTTCTTTAATTCTTTTGCTTTTTTACCTAGTTCAGTAGCTTCCTACAGAATTTAAATGAATCATCATGACACCAGCATATACGCCTTAATTTTATTTTGAACTACCAATCAGGATAATATGAAGAGCTTCTAACAAAAGAATACCTTGATATACTGTGACCGTGTAATAACAGCCTTTGGACGCCTGATGAACGAAAATATAAGTCCCAACGGGAGACATGCAATGCCAACACCACCAAAAATCTGGACATATAATGTGAAGCAGATAAGTCAGTACCAAACATGCATATTAGGGAGAGGGATTCTCTTCTTTGTCCTGCAGTACTGCTCCTCAACCTCACAAGAACCGATCACCCTAACCCCCTCAGCTATAATCAGAAGGCACAACAAAACATTCATGGTCAAGTGCTCACCCTTACACAAAATTTAGTTATAGTCAATTGCAAACGGCTGCAAAACTACTCTAAAGTTCTACGCTCCACAACCAGCAAAGTGATATCAGAGAAGTTCTCCACACTAATTTGCACTCTACTAAAACAGAAATGACCTAAGAACTGAACATTTAGTCTGTCTAAAAACAAACCATTGGCATACCGTGAAAAGTACAGATCCAACAATTGTAGCCAGAGCAACAACATATTCAGGAAAAGTAGCACGCATAGTCCAGGTTGTCTCAGAGGAAGCATTAGCAGAATATGCTGAACACTGGTAACAATGAAGGCAAAGATTAGAATGGAAGCTTTGGAATCAGACATTAAACTACTAACCGTGGCTTACATAAGCTCAACTAACTAAAAAATAGAAACATCCAAATTTGCACCAACCTGACGGGCGCCGTTTCCAATACATTGTTGACCAATGTTAAAATCAAATGAATTCGGAAAGGAAGTGGTAGCTGATGACAGGTGTCTGACAGTGAAGTCTGCCTTTCCAGCAAGCCCTGAGATACTCAAAAGAGGGGTAGATAAAGATCAGAAAGTAAGTGTGATGAACAACAAAACCAAAGCATAACTAGACTTTAAGCAACTAATTATAAATCATGAAAATAAACAAGTGGTAAATACGCAAAGAGAATCCACACAGTCAGAAGCAATGGAGGTACCAAATTGCACTAGAAAACTATATAAACCCCAAGGAAAGGGATGAATGTAACTGTGTAAGTATGTTCCCATTGCATAATTTAGCGAAAGAGGAAGGTGCCACATTAGCAGCACTTTTGGGTCCCAAAAATTCATAACTAAAATTCAGCTACATGCAGCGGCAGTAAAATTGTTAGATAACATGCGGAAGACATAATCACCTCCCCCTCTCTTTTGGTTCTTCAGTATCCACAAGAAAAATGCATAAGGTTGTGGAGTTAGGCACAAAAATCACAATTTCGTATCTGATCAAAACTAGACCCGAGGAGCACTGCAACAACTAGAGTGGCAAAGATGGGAAAATCAGTGAGACAGCTGTAATTGAGCGACAAAACCAGATGAGATATTCTTGACACCATCTAAAAGTTTTTATATAATCAAATGTAGGAGTATTAAACTTATTAAAACTAGAATGGAAAAGTACAGTTCCTACATCTTGTTATATAATTGGACAACAGTTCCTACATCTTGTTATATAATTGCATTTGTCCCATCGTATTTTTTTATTTTTTTTTGTGGGGGGTTGCGAACTCGTGAGAGAACCTTAACAAGCACGACAACTTTCCACAGTAAACTGGTAATTTGAACTATTAGTCAACTAAAGTAATTACGTGACCTATATACCAACTTTACTCCTATATCCAAGACTTAGGTCTCAACTCTGCCTACGAGAACTTCACAATGCAATAGTCAGTTCAAGTCTCAAGAAAGGAAGAAAGACGTAGGTTGACAGTAGCCAAAAGATACTCTTAACTTTTGCATTCAATGGATACAGATAATTCATTAAGTCAATCCAACTAATTTTCAGTATGACATAGCTGCTTGATCATTTTATAGACATCTAAAGTCCCCAACTCGGTACCCAAATACTAACATTTTCCAATCAAAATTAACTAGCCCGCAAACTCCCCCTATCACATTAGCAACCAAAAGGTAGAGATCCACGGCATATTATACATCTCAACAAGTCCGATCAACACAAGTGATTTCTTCCCATTAATTCTAGCCTTGTAGACGTCGTTATATAGTAACTCGTAACTATTGCTGGTGGGAGGTGGCAGGTCACAAGCAGGCCCGGACACCACGGTTATCCAAAAACAAAAGTCTAATCGACACAAAGTTACTCAAAACTAACCATATAAAATTCCAAGCAACAAAGCACACACTATTGCTGTAGTCACCACCCAGCACATTGCACTTTTTATCCTTCTACCAATCGTCCTACACAACCAAAAAAAAAAAAAAACATCAAAAAAAAAAACAATTCCACACAAATAATTAATTCGCATCAACAAAAAACACGTACTTATCCTGATCGCCTTCGTAGTAAAACATAGCAAAAGGAATAACAAAGAAAACAAGAATAGCATCAACAATGTAAATGGCAAGCCATAATTGTTTCATTGGGAGCGTGAGATTACACGCTCCATTATAAATCGCATGTCGACAAGCTTGCCGATTCGCAACGTCTGCCGGTAACATGAGAATAGAAATGGCGGCAATTGACAGACCAAAAACGACGACGAATTTGGGAAAATAGGCTTGATTAGCATCATCGGGATGTTGATAGTTGATGAGGAGATAGATGTTGAATAAGAATACGAGAATACATACAACTATCGCAACGACTACTAAAGCTAGATTGAAATCCCCCATTTTTGTGTGAGGATTTCACGATTTCACGATCAATGTGTTAATGGCAAATAATAATTTAGGGTTTGGGGTTGAAATTTTTTTTGAAAATTCAGATCTGGGTTTAGAAAAGAATGGGGAAAAAGAGGACGGGCGGGTTTGCTCCGGTAGCGGTTTGATTGCCTTAGGGAGATGTGATTGAGGTGGGGAGTTGAATTACTAATTTACCCTTGGGTAGCAAAAGGAGACGTTATCATTGTAGCAGCTAGGGGTGTGCATAGATCGGGTTGGTTCGATTTTTATTAAAAAAAAAATTAAACCAATCATGTCGATTTATTAAAATTATAAATCAAACCAACATAAAATTAGTTTTTTTTATTTAGATTTTAGTCGGTTTTTTCGAGTTTTTCGGGTTTTTGATTTTTTTCATTTTTTTATAATATTTAGTTTTTACAATTATATTGTGATCGAAGATTAGATCAAATATGTTTTCACTCATGTGCTAATGAAAAACTATAATTATGAAAAAATGAGGAGTGAAAAACTCTCTTGAAACTAAAAAGTGAGATGAAGAGTGAAAACTTTAGGTTTTAAGTTTATATTGGGTTTTGGATTATTTAATTAGCAATTAATGGACAAATATTATAACTTAAAGGTCCAAATCTAAATATATATCTACATCTACTTTCAAATTATTAAAAATTACTAAAACTAGTTGAAAAAGTATTTAAAAAGTAGATTATAATTAATATTTTATGTATAAAAAAGTTTGAATATTATATATATATATACATATATATATATATATTATGTCGGTTTGATTCAGGTTCGGTTTGACTTTTTTCTTGTCAACACCAAACCAAACCAAGAATGGTCGGGTTTTTTTTCTAACGTCAAACCAATCAAACCAAACCATAATTCAATTTTTTTTCTTGATTTGGTTTGGTTCGTCGGTGCGGTTTGACTTAACGGTTTGGTCTGTACACCCTTAGTAACAGCTATTTTATTCAGCATTGTGCATTGACTTACTGGCGTTTGTCCATTAAAACCATAAAATTAAAAAAAAAAAAAAAAACTTTATCTAAACTTTCAAAATAAGAGTTAGAGTTGTGTTTGTTCATAATTTTTATAGTTAATATTTAAAATTTAAATATATTTTTTATTTAAAAAATATAATTTAAATAAAGTTATTTTATAGAAATAATAATTTAAAATTTTTCTGAAAAGAAAATAAATCAAAAAGTAAATAAATTTGATATTGATAATTGAAAGTAGATATCAAAAATTGTACTATCAAACTTGTTTGGTAATTTAATAAATTAATAAATTAAATTTTGATTGAATAAGGTATTTGGTTATACCATATTAAAGTTGGACCAACTTTTAGACACCAATTCTTATCTATTAATACACAAGTTTTACTTATCTAATAAGGGTCCTCAATATTTGTTCCTTTTTTAATGTTGAGGTGATAATCAATTAATATTATAATTAAGGGGTGAAGGTCATCATTTGTTTCTATATTTTAAAATTCGAATTCGATAATGTTGAGATGAAAATCAATTAATATTATAATTGAGGGGAGGAGGGAAGGTCATCATTTGATTTTATATTTTAAAATTCGAATTTGATAGTCAGTAATTGATAGTAGATATCAAATATCATACTTTTATATTTTGTTCAGTAATTCAGTATTCAATTCGAACGGTATTTGATAATATCATAATAAAATTGAACCAATTTTTGGACACCAATTTTTACCAATCAATACACAAACTTTACTTATCTAAAGAAGGTTCGATAATTAAGAGTGAGTACTCAGATATATCACTTTTATATAAATCTTTATGGCAAAAAAAATAAATTAAAAATGATCCTCATCAAGTTTATATGACAGTTCGGTATCCGAGATTTCATATAAACCTTTGTGGCCCAAAAATCTTTGTTTAATAAATAATTTGGTATTCGATAAATACCGAATACAACATAGTATTAATATTCTATATCAAATTCAAAATCAAATATCAATTAACAAATTTTTGGGTTTAGTTTGATAATTCAATTTTGATATTTCATGTCCTATATATCTATAATCTATATCAATAATTTATAGTCTATAATTTAAATCTATATCTATCTATAATCTATAATCTATAATCTATATCTATTCTATAATCTATAATATATTAAAAGTGTGGGTCTTAATAATGTTGTTTAAATTTTTTGTCCTTCATTAAAAGTATTTATTTTAGACAAAATCGTCTTTTCACTATTTTACCAATATTTAAAAGTTGAAAATTAATAAATATATTTATGGTAAAATATTTTCTTATTAAAAGTCATCAGAATTAATGACAATTAATACTTTTTCCATTAGTTTAAGAATTTTATGTCAACTAAACTTGATTTTAAGAAGATTTGATTTTTTTAAAATAAATATAAAATCGTTAGAATAAGAAAAATCAAAGAAAAAACAAATTTTTAGAAGTTATAAGTCCGTAATAAGAATATAACCAATGATACTGTAAAGATTTGACTTTAAGAATAAAGAAAGATTTTAAACATAGAAAAAAAAATTGTACCACAACTATGGTTCAAATTGATACGTCCTCTGATAGCGAGGGAAAGAGGTACTACATGACAAATACAAAAGTGATGATCCATCAATCACTTGAAATTTCTGGTGGTAAACTATATATGTACTTACACTAAAATATATGTTAAAATTTACATTATTATCTTAAAGTATGAAGAATCTTTGAAAAGAAATTTGAAGTTTTTACACTTCAATAAAAAAATCCACAATAAACAAAATCATTTTAATTTTAAATAATCAAATGTTATACGTGCGATTAAACTAGTATATTTATAATCCTGTAGGTACTCTTCTACATTAAAATTTTCCATTTGTGTAGAATTTGATTCTATATTTTAAAATTCAAATTCGATAATCAGTAATTGATAGTAGATATCAATTATCATACTTTTAAACTTTACTTAGTAATTTAGTATTCAGTTCGAACGGTATTTGATAATGTTTTGCACACCAATTTTTACCTATTAATACAGAAGCTTTACTTTTCTAAAGAAAGTTCGATAATGAAGAGTGAGTACTCAGAGATATCACTTTTATATAAATCTTTGTGGCAAAATAAAAAATAAAAAAGATACTCATCAAGTTTATATAAAGTTCGGTGTCTAATATTCCATATAAATCTTCATGGCAAAAAAATCTTTATTTAATAAATAATTTGGTATTCGATAAATACCGAATACAATATAGTATTAATATTTTGTATCAAATTCAAAATCAAATATTAATTACCAAATTTCAGGGTTCAGTTTGATAATTGAGTTTTGGTATTTCATACCCTATATATCTATAATCTATAATTTATATCTATATCTATCTATAAATATTGTTTGAACTTTTTGTCCTTCATTAGAAATATTTGTTTTAGACAAAATCATCTTTTCACTATTTTACTAATATTTAAAATTTAAAAATTAATTAAATATATTTATGATAAAACCTTTCCTTATTAAAAGTCATCAGAATTAACAACAACTAATACTTTTTCCATTAGTTTAATCCTTATTAAAAGAACAACTAATACTTTTTCCATTAGTTTAAGAATTTCAAGTCAGCTAAACTTGATTTTAAGAAATTTGACAACAACAACAAATTTAGTGTATTCCCACACAGTGGGTTCTGAGGAAGGTAAAATATACGCAGTCCATACCACTACCTTCGAAGAAGTAGAAAGACTGTTTCCGATAAGAAGATTTGAAAAATCTAAAAATAAATCTAAAATCATTAGAGTAAGAAAAATAAAAGAAATAACAAATTTTTAAAAGTTATAAGTACGTAATAAAAATGTAATTAATGATATTGTAAAGATTTGACTATAAGAATAAAGAAAAATTTTAAACATAGAAAAAAATAATAATTGCACCACAAATATGGTTCAAATTGATGCGTCCTCTGATAGTGAGGGAAAGAGGTACTACACGACAAATACAAAAGTGATGATCCATCAATCACTTGAAATTTCTAATGGTAAACTCTATATGTGCTTACACTAAAATATATGTTAATGTTTACATTATTGTCTTAAAGTATGAAGAATCTTTGAAAAATAATTTGAACTTTTTACACTTCATCAAAATTTCCACAATAAACAAAATTGTTTAATTTTAAATAATCAAATATTATACGTGTGAGACACGTGCGATTAAACTATTATACTTATAATCCTGTAAGTACTCTTCCACATTAAAATTCTCCATATGTGTAAATTAAATAAAAAGTATTATCACTTATATTTTATACCAAAAATATTTAGAAATTAAAAATAATATGAAAATTTGCAATTACAAATTCCAGAGAGATTATGGGTGTGTGTTTAATATGAAAAAATTCAAAAAGAATTTTTCTTCAAAAATAAGTTGGTCTCTTATTTGTGGGATCAAGCATTTTCAATGAGCAAGTGAAATCAAGATATATATTTATATAAAATTTAACTATGTATCTCACGTTAGTTTATATTAGTTTTATTTGTAAATTAATTTTCATGTAAATATTAATTGTGTATAATTATCAATCATCTTTCAACTAGGACTTGATAAAATAAATTATTATTTCTACTCTATTGTGGAAACAATCAGATAAGATAAAAGTACAAGTTCTTTAATATGACGGCAATGATAGGGCCCTATTGAAGAGCTTTGGTGAGGGAAAATTGTACTCCCCCATTTTAATTTATTTTGCTATTTTTTTAAAATTGATTTCAAAAAATATTTTATCTCTTTTTAATAAATTTTAAATTTTATTTTTTTACATGATATATTTAAGATCACAAAATAAAAAATATATTTAAAATATTTTTTAATTTAAAATTATTAAATTTAAAAATTAATTTTATTTTTTAAAATTTTATGTCAAATTAAAATATATCAAATAAATTAAAAGCAGCAGGAGTATTATTAACTGATCTTTTCCTTGTCAATTTTTATTTGACTACGGGGGATGGGAGGGGCTTACATGTAAATTGAAATTTTTAGTAGAGGGAACAGCCTGGCAAAGTTGGAGATTATTTGTTGTTTCCAACGTTTTAGCTGGATTAGTTTTTTTTTTTTTTTTTTTTTTTCAAAAAAAACTCAAAAATACCTCTGATTTATCTGAAATAGCTCAAAAATGCTTCTTGTTAGATTTTTGGCTTAAAAATATTCTTCCGTTAAATATTTGACTTAAAAATACCCCCTCTAACAGAATTCGGAAAAGGATAAAAAATACCCTGAACTATCTGAAATGGGTCAAAAATACCCCTTTGTTAAATCTTAGGCTCAAAAATACCCCTCACCTTAACGAAATTAAATTATTTCGATTGAATTAAACCTAACTTTAACTTTTTAACCCTAATACTTTAATTTTTTTTACATAAAAGTATTTTTTTAATTTTAAAAATAAGATAATGAAAAAAATTATTTGAATTATAATATAAATTGGTTGAATTTGATTTGAAAAATAAACATACATTTATTCTAAAAAGGTATGTTCACTTTACATCATTTTAATCTTTAAAGAAATTAACGAAATATAAATTAACGAAATTAATGAAATATAAATTTTCACTTAAAGAAGTTAACGAAATAAAAATTAAATGATGAACTTTATATAAATTAACGAAATAATTAAAATAATTTAATTTCATTAAATATCCCCCTGTTAAATATTTGGCTAAAAAATACCCCTCCCCTTAACGAAATTAAATTATTTCGATTGAATTAAACCCTAACTTTAACTTTTTAATCCTAATACTTTAATTTTTTACATAAAAGAATTTTTTTAATTTTAAAATAAGATAATGTAAAAAAGTATTTGAATTATAATATAAATTGGTTGAATTTGATTTGGAAAATAAACATACATTTATTCTAAAAAGGTATTTTCTTTTATATCTTTTTAATCTTTAAAGAAATTAACGAAATATAAATTTTCACTTAAAGAAATTACCAAAATATAAATTAAATGATGACCTTTATATAAGTTAAAGAAATAATCGAAATAATTTAATTTCGTTAAATATCCCTATGTTAAATATTTGACTAAAACATACCACCCTCCTTAACGAAATTAAATTATTTCGATTGAATTAAACCCTAACTTTAACTTTTTAACCCTAATACTTTAATTTTTTTACATAAAAGTATTTTTTTAATTTTAAAAATAAGATAATGAAAAAGAATATTTGAATTATAATATAAATTGGTTGAATTTGATTTGAAAAATAAACATACATTTATTCTAAAAAGGTATTTTCACTTTACATCTTTTTAATCTTTAAAGAAATTAACGAAATATAAATTAACGAAATATAAATTTTCACTTAAAGAAATTAACGAAATATAAATTAAATGATGAACTTTATATAAATTAACGAAATAATTTAATTTCGTTAAGGGAGAGGTATTTTTGAGCCAAATATTTAACAGATGAGTATTTTTGACCCATTTCAGATAGTTCAGGGGTATTTTTGATCCTTTTCCGAATTCCGTTAGAGGGAGGGGTATTTTTGAGCCAAGTATTTAACGGAGGGATATTTTTGAGCCAAAAATCTGACGAAGGACATTTTTGAGCTATTTCGAATAGTTCAGGGGTATTTTTAAGCCTTTTCTATTTTTTTTTTAAAAGGTGCACTCTATTTCATTTTTTTTTGGGTAAACACTCTATTTCAGTTAGTCACCCATAATTTTCACTTTTGAGTTTTGTGAGTCAGTTCCTATTTCCTCGTATTGTCACTCAAGTTAAAAAAAAATATCTCATTCAATTTATTTATTTTATTTTAATAATACCATTTTTTCTTGTAATTAAAAATTATTAAAATATTTTTTATTTTTTAAGAGAAAAATTATCGAAATAATCCCTTAAATTAATCTTTAAACTAGAATGATCCTTATTCTTTAATATTATGAAATAGCAATAGCTCTTTAGCTATAAAAATAGTGAGTGCGATTTTAATTCAACTTTTAGTTAAAAATAGCGTAATCCATAAAAAATTGTGATTGGTATTATTAGAAAAGCTTATATGCACTCTATTTATTTGGAATAGGAGTTCAATAATAAAATAATATTTTATATTTATTAATTTTATGATTAACCTTTATTTTTTGATAAAACAGTTCAAATTTAGTTGTTAGATTTTTCTACTTCAAAAATATTATTTGAAAATTCACAATTCATAAAAAAGACGATGAAACTAAAAGAAAAAACAACAACAAAAAAACTATGGCCTCTAGCTAGTACAAAAACAATCATATATAAATATTTTAAAAGGATTTCTATATAAAAAAACAATATTGATGAATGACATCGTGATAATATCGTAAATCATTCGATATCAAATAAAATTATGAGATTTCATATAACTATCGTGTAATTTAAAAATGTTAAAATTTTCAAATATTATTTTTGTCAATCTTGTGATATTATTTTGAAAAAATTATACTCCTATTACCTCTTCAACTTGACTTTAAAAACTAATCTCAATTTATTTTTTGCTTTTTAATATTATGATATATCTTTTAAATTACGTTATGTACTTATCTATAAAAAAAATATATAAAAATTCTAATTTATGAAATAAAAGTGTGAAATATAGTTGGAGGCTATTAATAATTCATGTTAAAGAATGACTTTTAAATTCAAAGTTCAACTTCAGGGACTATTTTGATCATTTTTCTCTCGAGTTTTGCCACATCTTACATCTTCCTCTCGTCGTCTTTTTCCTTTGTCACTTTTTTCACAGTTGAAATTATAGGAAATAACCGATGTTAAAGCTCATTCTTACTTCCTTTGTCACAACGAACTAATGCCTTCTGAATTTTCTTTTGCTTTGCAATTTTTTTAACTGTCAATGATAGTTTTGACCTTTTCTTTTACTTAAAGCACTGAAGAATAAAAATTAAAACCCAGTGATTATTAGAAGCAAAAAGTAAATCAGCTCGAAATAAGAGTATTTATGCGGATGAATAGTTAGTTTATGCAACATTCTATTATAATTAGATCGGTGTTAAGTGAGTGCTTCGACAGGGGTGTATGCACGAATACCCGTTTTCATGTCGTCATTTAATTAATATTTGTTTTCTAATATTTTTTTTACAAATTTACCCACTTTCAACAAGAAGTCAAACACTCATGTCTGAAGCGTAACTTGATAACTTCAGACATTTGTTGGTGAAAGTTTAGCCTTGTGAAGGCTAAACATTAGATGTTTTTGTCTGATGTTTAATATGACTAACAAAGGTAAAGATTCAAACATTGTTGACTGAGATGCATGTAAAACTTGAGTAAACTTTTAGTCATACACGTCTAAATCTTTTCATGTATGCTTACACTTCATTCATGCATACATGATTGAATCATATGTAAAAAAAGGCCGAACTTTCATACATGCAAGTCTGGAAGTTTTTTATTTAAAAAATAATTTTATTTTTCAAATTTAAACACCCAAATCTACTCTAAATAAACTCAATTTTGAAATATAAGTTCTATATATCATAAATAATAAAATACAGTCATCAATTTATCAAAGACACAAAAATTTAATAAATTTATTTAACACTTTTTTTTTTAAATGTGCACTTGTTTCAAGCTTATGTGACTGAACCATGTGTAAAAATAGCTGAACTTTCAGGCATGTAAGTCTAAAAGTTTTTTTTTTTTTTTAAAAAATACTTTTCAAATTTAAACACCCAAATCTACTCTGAATAAGCTAAAATTTGTAAAATAAGTTTCAGATAGCATAAAGAACAAACTTTAACCATCAATTTGTTAATATAACAACACATTTAACAAACTCATTTGACATTATTTTATTTTTTCGTATATGTATGTGATCAGTCATAAATGAATGAAATACATCCTAAAAATAGCTAAAGTCCCATCATATGTATCTGATGCAGAAGCGAAAAGGAAGAATATTATTTTACCTAAAAGTCATCTAAAATTGAGTATTCGTGCAAAACCAAGCATAAGGTGGGTAATACTTAAACGGAACAACTAAATAGGACAACCTATGAGATTTTGATGCTTTGATATTTGGCTTGATCCACATAACTCGTGCTTCGTATAATTACGCCCTCTTCTGTTAATATTGTACAAAAGAATTGGTGTCTGTTTTCGAGTTTGAATGTCTTTTGGGCTTCGAAGAAACAAACATTATGGTATCGATCAAGTGAAATTGAGTATAGAGCTTTATCATCATCTAGTTTTTGCCCCTACTTTGTGGTGATCTTTATTTTTCTCTCTCAAATTGATGGTCTTTAATTTTTGCTAAGGCTTCTCATTTAATAAAATTTATAGGTCAAAGTACCCTTAACTTTGACCTAATTTCGCAAGGCGAAAGTTTAGTGAACTTTTGTCTTGTCCAACATAAGTTATGTAATATTTAATTTGGAGATACGCATCCAATACTCCCTCGAACTATAGCCAAAGTTGCTGCGGCATACTCCAACTTTAAAGGGATCCTTTACCCTCCTCAACTCAATTTTAGCATATTTTTATCACCCTTTTGTGCTGACATGATATTTTTTTACATAAAATGGGGCACACATCAAAGGTGTCATGTCAACAAAAAAAGTTGACAAAAAATTCCGCATCAACACAAAAGGGTGACAAAAACATGCTAAAATTGAGTTCGGGAGGGGGGAGGGGGGTAATAGGACCTCCGTGAAGTTGGAGTGTTGAAACACCCTTGGTTTTGGTCCTTGAAAATTTCCTGAGTTTTGAGCCTTTCGTTATCATATGACTCACCATACTAGTCGTATGGTGTGGGTACGGGTCTGGTGACCCAACTCGTAAGGTGTCTAGTGGGTGATGGTCAGTTTTCTATTGTGGGTACGACTTGGTGGGTACGGGTCGTATAGTTTGGTGATGGGTCATTGGGTTGATCCTTCACTTAATCTGAAACTTAGTGACTTGACTTGGCTCTGAGTACGAGTGGCTTATTAAGAGTCGTGAGAATAGGGTACGAGTGGTGTAGTCTGGCCGTATGTTGTCCAGTGTCCAACCTATTTTGATTCTGTCTTAGGTACGATTGGACCATATGAGTCGTATGATCTGGTCACGACTTGGGCAAGTGAGTTATATGTTGGACAAAATGTGGTTCCAACTTTCTGTCTTGGATACGATTGAAGGGTACCACTCGTATGATGTGGGTACGAGTTGAGGGGTCCAATCGTACCCACTTACGGGAATTTTTACAATTTAAGTTAGGGGTATTCTGGACATTTATCCTCTTAACCCCTTTTGACCCCACGACATAAAACATCTTTAGAGGCTTTCTTAACCTATTATTTTTAATCAAACACTCTCAAAACTCCTAGGGTTTCTTCAAGATGATCAATTAGGGCTTTTAGAGGGTGGTTACTCTCTATTTTCCTTGGTGTCTAAGGCATGCTACTCCTCCCTCATTGTTAGTTCAACTAAAAACATATTTTAATGAATGGTTTTCACAGTATTATTGCGGTAATGTTTTGGTTTTGAAATATATGTTGGGGGTCTATGTTATTGTTGGTTGGATAATGTTTTCCTATATTTTTCCAATGGTTTCCATGTTATAATTATGGTTTGAACATGTGGTTGCATGAGAATGGTCAATTGGTTCTTGATTTTGGTTTTTGGAAACTATATGCCCTTGGTAAAATGTCAATGAGAATGTGTCACATAGTTTGACTTTTATTGAAATCTTTGCATTGCATACTATGGTAATGGAACTTAAATTGGTTTGATTGATTTTAAATGATTTTGGAAAGGCCTTGGTGGCCATGACTTTGGTTTAATTGGAAATCTTGTGGGGTACATGGGAATTCCCTAAGTGTTGGATGATGACACTGCTTGTAAGCTATGGCCGGTATGACGATACCACTTCATAATGACTTGGTAATTAAGTTCTGGAATTGGTGATTTGATTATGTGCTAAAGGGTTTAATTGGGCAATAATGACGGGTTGTGATAGTTGATCGTGAAGGTGTGAGTCCGATGGACGAACACTTGAAACTCATGTTTGCTGATATGAGGGTTGGTCATGGTGACCATATACTTGTGAGGTGGCGGGAATCACCTAAGTTTATACTTGTATATATGTATCATGAAGGGAGAAGAGTACATAGGAATCTTCGGCCCTTATTATATCTACGGTTCATGCGACTGTATGCACTGGAGCCCGTTGATGGGGTAATACTAGACCCATATAGCCCGTGGGTGGTTTTAGGATGGTCAAGCTACACAACCAAGGTTAAAGTTTTAAATGCATGCTAAACCGGGATCCCGACATGGTATGTATATGTATATATGTTTATGATTGGACATGGTTACTTACTTTGGTTTTGAATAATGACATTATTTTATCCTTATTACTGAGAAAATGCTAGCGTTTATTACGCTAACTGTCTTTAGGTGTTGTATCGCCATGAGATGCAGGAACCGTCCTTACTACTCTTCCTGCTCAGTGACTTGAATTCAGGGACAACTCAGAGACAGATTGAAGTGGTGAGCTTCCATACTCTGGAAGTCTCTATTTCATGCTATGGACTTCTTTACTTTGTTTTTGTTTCTTGGACTTTGGTTTTGGCAATGGTTGGGGCATGTCCTGACCGGATGTTCATTGTTTTCGATTAGAGGCTTTATGTGACTACTATGGGCATGAGTAGTGTCAGTATTGGTGTTATCCTTGGTATTGGTATTAGCATTGGGGTTGACACCGGTTGGATATTTGGTTGGTTATGGCTATGGATTTTATTAACGTCTTTGATTTATTATTGTCCTATCCTATTATATGTTCGAAATTCATTCGACGTAGGTTGCGAGATGGTTTTGGTTGGGTATTGGGGGTGGTCTCCAGTACCGATTGGACTTGAGGCACCCGACACGACTAGGCCTTAGTTTGAGTCGTGTTGGATTGGTATCAGAACCCTAGGTTCATGGTCAATTGAGAGTCCATAAAGCCATGTTGAGTAGAGTCTTCTAAGGGTGTGTAGCGCGCCACACTCATAAGGGAGAGTCTACCAGGCATTTAGGAATGTTTCTCTTTCTTATTTTCTATTTTCGAGCTGTAGAGTCTAAGGCCCTAAATTCTCCTCTAATTCTTATTTGTTCGCTTTTCAGATCATGCTTCCTCGATGATCTGAAGCTCACGAGAACTCTTCTTCTCCACCAGAGAACAATGTTGATGAGACTCACTCTACTTATGGGGTTCATACCCAATCTACGGGTCCAGTTCCTGATTGTCCTGGAGTTTCACCAGTTCCCTCTAGTCCTTCCCGAGCTTCTCAGGTTGAAGTGACAAACGTTGAGTTTCGTCAGTCTATTCATATGTTGGCACAATTGGTAGCTTCTTAGTTTGAGCGTGGTATTCCTGTTACTCCATCTTCTGAGGCCACAAGGATTGGCTAATTCATGGGGTTGAATCCTCCGACCTTCACAGGTGTTGAGGTTGAGGAGGATCCTCAAGGTTTTTTGGGTGAGATAGAAAAGATCTTTTGTGTTATGCATGCCACGAATGTGAAGGGCATGGAGTTTGCCGTCTACCATCTGAAAGATATGGCGTACTAGTGGTATGAGGAATGGGATCAGGCGAGGGGTAACGATGTTGAGTCATCTCCGTGGGAGGATTTTTCTAATGCATTTCTGGACTGCTTCCTTTCTTAGGAGTTGAAGGAAACGAAGGCAGAAGAGTTTGTTAATCTGAAGTAAGGTAAGATGTCAGTCAAGAAATATGTCCTAAAGTTTCACCAATTATCGCTGTATGCTTCGGAGTTGGTTTCTAGCATGAGGGTTAGAATGAGAAAGCTTGCTTCCAGTTTATCCCGAGAATTAATCTTAGAGAGTAAAGCTGCCTTGTTAAACAAGGACATAAATATCCAGGTTGGTGGTATACATGCAGCAGGTTGAGGAAAAGAATAAGAAGTAGGCTAAGATAGTAGATAGATAGAGAAAGAAATTTAAATTTTTTACGTAGGGTGGTGGCCAACAGCAAAGTGACAAAGATGGTGGGAAATGGCTGAAGAAAAATGGGGCAATTCTGGGTCTTACTCGATGGCTAGTGCTTCCTACCCAAAGCCGTTGGGTGACAGACGTGTACATGGTAGCGATAACTATAGGGAATAGTGTGCCCTATCTCAGGCTAGTGGGGCTCAGTCAGCTCTATTATATCATCCTTACAGATTCTGTAGTTGTTTGCATCGAGGTTTCTGTGATAAGAAAAGGGAAAAGTGCTTCAACTGTGGTCAGCTAGGTCACATGCTTAGAAATTTTCCTATTGGTAAGGGTGCTTAGGGGGTAAATAAAGTTTCGATTGCCTCTTCTTCAGCTCCGGCACCAAAGGGTATGCCATCTAGCTCCGACACCGGTCGAAATCATCTTTATGCTCTCACTACCCGACAAGAGTCTGAGGCATCACCTGATGTCGTACTCGTATGTTGAAACTCTTTTCTTGTGATATGTACTGTTTACTTGATTCGGGGTCCACATTCTCTTATGTGACCCTATTTGTGGTTGTGCATTTTGGTTTAGGTCCCGAGTGTGTTTCAGACCCTCTTTCTGTTTCTACCTAGGTAAGTGACTCTGTGATTTCTAGAAGAGTCTATAGGGGGAGTGTGGTATCTGTTGGTAGTAAAAAGTTGTGGTGAATCTTTTTGAATTACATATGGTGGATTTTGATGTCATATTAGAGATGGATTGGTTGTACTCGTGCTATGCGTCTCTAAACTGTCGGACCCATAAGGTTGTTTTAAAATTTCCTAATGGCCAATTATTGAGTGGGAGAGTGGTTTCCTAGCTCCTAAGGTTCATATTATATCTTAGAGCTCAGAGATTAATCTCCTAGGGGTGTCTCTATCATCTAGTTCGGGTTGAATATTCTAACTCAAAGAGTCCTTCTTTGCATTCTGTCCCTGTAGTGAATGAATTTTCTGAGGTCTTACCTGATGACTTTCCTGGTGTTCCTCCTGATTGAGAGACTGAGTTTGGGATTGATTTTGTTCCGAACACGTATCCAATTTTTATTCCTCCGAATAGAATAACTTCTTCTGAGTTGACGAAGCTTAAGGAGCAGCTAAAAGATCATTTAGATAAGAGTTTCATCCATCTTAGTGTGTCCTCGTAGAGTGCACCGATTTTGTTCGTGCATAAGAAGGATGGTTACCTTTGAATGTGAATTGATTATCGACAGTTGAATAAGGTGACGGTAAAGAATAAGTACCCTTTTTCAAGAATAAATCATTTATTTGATCAGTTGTAGGGTGCTAAGTTTTTCTCCAAAATTGATCTTCGGTTCGGGTATCATTAGTTAAAGATTAGGGAGGTGTATATCCCTAAGACTGCCTTCTGTACTCTATATAGGCATTTTGAGTTTCTGGTTATGTCTTTTGGGTTGACCACTGGCCCGACGATATACATGGATTTGATAAATAGGGTCTTCTATCAGTTTCTGGACTTATTCATCATTGTGTTTATAGGTGATTTTCTGGTGTACTCTAAGAGTGAGGTGGACCATACCGATCACCTCTGTATGATATTGCAGAACTTGAGAGAACATTACTTGTATGCCAAATTTTCAAAATGTAAATTCTGGTTGAATGCTATCACTTTTCTGGGTCATATCATTTCTAGTGAAGGGATCATGGTAGATTCGTAGAAGGTTGCAGTGGTAAATAAGTGGCCTAGACCCATATCTCCAACCGACATTCAGAGTTCCTTGTATTTAGATGGTTACTACAGGAGGTTCGTGGAGAGTTTTCCTTCTATTGTTGCCCCATTGACTAAGTTGACTCATAAAAAGGTGAAGTTCTTGTGGTCTGTAGCTTGTGAGGGATGTTTTAAAAAGCTGAAGGATAAGCTAACTTCGGCTCCAATTTTAACTTTGCCCGATGGCATAGATGGGTTTGTGGTCTATTGTGATGCATCCCATGTAGGGCTTAGTTGCGTTCTGATGCAGCATAACAGTGTGATAGCTTATGCCTCTAGACAGTTGAAGGTGCATGAGAGGAATTATCCAACTCATGATTTATAATTATTAGTTGTGGTGTTCGCGTTGAAAATCTAGTGTCACTATTTGTATGGATTGCATGTGGATATATTTTCTGATCATAAGAGCCTACAATATGTGTTTACTCAAAAAAAGCTTAACCTCAGGCAAAGGAGATGGCTCAAGCTTCTCCGGGATTATTACATGAGTCTTCAGTACCAGCTAGGTAAAGCTAATGTGGTTGCTGATGCTCTTAGCAGATTATCCATGGGGAGTCTAGCTCAGTGGATAAGGAGAAACGGGAGTTGGTGAAGTATATTCACCATTTGGCTAACCTTGGAGTTCATCTCTTAGACTTTGAGGATGGTGGTATATTTGTATAGGAGGTGGCGTAATCGTCTCTTGGTGCTGAAATCAAGGAGAAACAGATATTGGATCCTGTCTTGATGAGGATCAAGGGTGATGTAGGTGGGCAAAAGGTGATGGCCTAAGAGATT
The DNA here is from genome assembly GCA_030864215.1 of Capsicum pubescens. Lineage (NCBI taxonomy): Eukaryota > Viridiplantae > Streptophyta > Magnoliopsida > Solanales > Solanaceae > Capsicum > Capsicum pubescens. The sequence continues at coordinate 242,989,365 of CM061546.1, read as the reverse complement.
AGTGGTGATGGTACCTTGCGGTACCAAGGGATATTATGTGTTCCCAACGTTGATGGTTTGTGAGAAAGGATCTTTTCTGAGACACATGAGTCACGCTATGTTGTTCATCTTGGTTCGATGAAAATGTGTCATGACCTTAAGGAGATGTATTGGTGGAACAATATGAAGCGGGATGTGGCTAGTTTTGTGGCGAAGTACACGGTGTGCCAACAAGTGAAAGTTGAGCACATGAGGCCCAAAAGATTGTATCAAGAGATTGAGTTGCCTGTGTAGAAGTGGGAAGTGATCAATATGGATTTCATTATCGGTCTTCCTCGGTCTCAGAACCAATTTGATTCGGTTTGGGTCATCGTGCATAGATGACAAAGTCAGCTCACTTTTTGCCAGTGAGGACTAACTTCTCGGCTGAGGATTATGCAAGGTTATATATCCATGAGATTGTGAAGTTGCATGGGGTACCAGTTTCTATCATTTCAGATCGTGGTACGCAGTTTTCATCTCATTTTTGGTAATCGTTTCAGAAAGGATTGGGGACTAAGATGAGTCTTAGCACTGCATTTCACCCGTAATTGGATGGGCAAGAGAAGATGACCATTCAGACATTAAAGAATATGCTTCGTGCTTGCGTGATTGACTATGGTGGTAGTTGGGTTGAGCAGTTGCCTCTTATAGAGTTTGCTTATCATAATAGCTATCACTCTAGCATTGAGATGGCTTCGTTTGAAGCTTTTTATGGTAGGAGGTGTAGGTCTCCTATTGGGTAGTTCGAGGTTGGTGAGGCGGAGATATTTAGCCCAGATTTGGTTCACCAAACCATGGAGAAGGCGAAGGTTATTTAGGATATACTTAAGGCTGCCTAAATTCGCCAAAAATCTTATGCGGATATGAGGTGAAGAAAGTTTGAGTTTGAGGTTTGGGATAGGGTGTTCTTTAAGGTATCTCCTATAAAGGAAGTGGTGCGGTTTAGTAAGAAGGAGAAGCTTAGTCCCCAGTATGTTGGTCCGTACTTAGTTTTGAGGAGAGTTGGTAATGTTGCGTATGAGTTGGAGTTGCCTTCTAGTTTTAGTTCCATTCACCCGATGTTCCATGTTTCTATGTTGAGGAAGTGTATGGGTGATCTGTCGCAAATTATACCTATCAAGGATATTGGTATTTCGAACTTCTTATCTTATGAGGAGGACTCGGTTGAGGTCTTAGATCAGCAGGTTCATCGGTTGTGGACGAAGGATGTGGCCTCGGTAAAGGTTCTATGGAGGAACCACAAGGTTGAAGAGGCTACTTGGGAAGCTGAAGAAGACATGAAGTCCAAGTAGTCATTCCTATTTTTTTCTCTAAAAATTCATTCAGAAGGTATGTGTTCTTCATCATACTTCTATTTTCTAACTTAGTTAAAGGAAAGATTAATTTCCTTGCATCTTTATTTTCTATCTTAGTTAAAGGTCAGAATCGAGGTATTGGGGTGTTAATCATGCTTGTACTGCCTTGTTCCATCATTTGAGGACGAATGATCCAAGTGAGGAAGAATTGAAACACCCTGGGTTTTGGTCCTTGAAAATTTCTTGAGTTTTGAGCCTTCTGTTGATCATATGACTCACCATACTAGTCGTATGGTGTGGGTACAGGTCAGGTGACCCAACTCGTAAGGTGTCCAGTGGGTGATGGTTAGTTTTCTGTTATGGGTATGAATTGGTGGGTACGGGTCGTATAATTTGGTGATGGGTCATTGGGTTGATCCTTCACTTAATCCAAAACTTAGTGACTTGACTTGGCTCTAAGTATGAGTGGCTCACTAAGAGTCGTGAGTGTAGAGTACGAGTATAGTCTAGCTGTATATTGTCCAGTGTCCAACCCTTTTTTATTCTGTCTTGCGTACGACTGGACCTTATGAGTCGTATGGTCTGGTCATAAGTTGGGCAAGTGAGTCGTATATTGGACAGAATATAGTGTCCAACTTTCTATCTTGGATACGATGAGAGGGTACCTCTCATATGATGTGGGTACGAGTTGAGGGGTCCAACCATACCCACCTGCGGGAATTTTTACAGTTTAAGTTGGGGGTATTTGGGATATTTCCCCTCTTAACCTCTTTTCACCCCACGACATAAAACACCTTTAAAGTTTTTTTTAACCTATTATTTTCAATCAAACACTCTTAAATCTCTCTCAAGCTCTTAGTTCAAGAAAACACTAGGGTTTCTTCAAAGTGATCAATTAGGGATTTCAAAGAGTGGTTTTCCCCGTCTTTCTTGGTGTCTAAGGCATGTTACTCCTCCCTCATTGTTAGTTCAACTAAAAACATGTTTTAATGAATGGTTTTCACAGTATTATTATGGCAATGTTTTGGTTTTGAAATATTTGTTGGAGGTCTTGGTTATTGTTGGTTGGATAATGTTTCCCCATGTTTTTCTAATAGTTTTCATGTTATAATTATGGTTTGAACATGCGGTTGCATGGGAATGGTCAATTGTTTCTTCGTTTTGTTTTTTGGAAACTATATGCCCTCAACATGTTTGATAAAATACCAATGAGAATGATTTTGTCACATAGTTTGACTTTAATTGAAATCTTTTCATTGTATAGTATGGTAAAGGAACTTAAATTGGTTTGGTTGGTTTTAAATGATTTTGGAAAGGCCTTGGAGTCCATGGTTTTGGTTTAATTGGAAATCTTGTGGGGTACATGGGAATCCCCTAAGTGTTAGCTAATGACACTGCTTGCAAGCTATAGTCGGTATGACGATACCACTTCATAATGCCTTGGTAATTAAATTATGGAATTGGTGGTTTGGTTATGTGCTAAAGGTTTTAATTGGGCAATAATGACAGGTTGTGATAGCTAACTGAAACACCCTGGTTTCTGGACCTTAGAAAATTCCCTGGAATTCTGGTCTCTGGACCCAATACGACTCAAGGGTACGAGCCGTATATTGGGGTACGAATGGTATGGTCTTGTTGTATGCTGACCAGTGCTGGTTGGTGGGATGGATTTTGGTTACTAGAAAGGATATGACTTAGGCGTACGAGTCGTATTGGTGGGTACGAATCATTTGGTTCCTTAACTTAATCTTAGACTTTGTTACTTAGGTTGAATCTGAGTACGAGTGGCTCACTATGAGCTGTAAGATAGAGTATGAGTCGTACCCAAGACTCATATGGTGGACAGTATCTAAATCTTTCTTGGGTTTAAATCTGTCAGAGATACGAATGAAGGGTATAGATTGTATTCTTTGGATAGGACTTGGTTGGATGAATCGTATGCTGGACAGTGTTTGATCCAAAGGTTGAGGCTAGGATACTAGTGGAGGGTACCAATCGTATTGGAGGGTACCACTCGTGAGAGCCAGTCCTGCCCCTGGGACGGGATTTTGTGCAACTTAAGTAGGGGTATTCTGGATATTTTCCCACTTATCCGAATAAGGTCCCATGACTTCTAACCTACTTGGGAGGTTATTTACCCTATTATTCCATTCATTAACACTTAGAAACTCTTCTAAATTCTCTATAATTCTCTTAAAAGCTTTTGGGCAAGAGAAGCTAGGGTTTCAACTAGAGGATTAATTTGGGGCTTGTTTTGGTGATTTTCTTACATCATCATCTTATTTTAAGGCATGTTCTTTTCCCTCATTGTTAATTTTAATTAGAAACATGGTTTTTTTGAATGTTTTCATGTCTTTATTGATTGTATGATTTTGGATTTCTAATATGAATTGGGTTTTTTGATATTAAATGGTTGGTTATGGTTTCCTATGGTTTTAAGTATGCTTTATATGCTTTAATGTGGTTTTGGACAATTGGATTAGATGGGAATGGTTTAATGGTAATTGGAATTGGTTTTGGTTATATTATGCCCCCAATATGTTTGACAAAATGCCTACAATAATGTTTTCAGTGCATTGAGTACTTTTAAATGGAACTCTTGCTTGTATTAAAACTTGGTAAAGGAATTATGCATGGTTTAAATGGCTTGGAAAGGTAAATGAATAAATGGTTATACTGGTGGCGTACATGAAATCCCCCAGAGGTTTAATATAGTAAATGGAAGGGCACTTAGAAGTCCCCTTAAACCTATATGTGGTTGGCTATGGTTAGTATTTGCATGTATGGTCGGTATGGCAATACCACCACTAAATGACCTTGGTTAATAAATGGTAAATAGAATGGTTGGTTGCTTAGTAATAGTTTTAATTGGGCAATAATGGCAGGATGTGTAGCAAAGTCGTGAAAGGTGGAGGTCCCGAGATGACCAAAACTGGAAACTCATATTTGCTGATGTGAGGTTGGTCTTAGTGACTGTGTGCATGATGTCACACTATATTTTGGGGGATGTTCTAGTCATCCCAGGTTTTCTTCCCTGGTCGTGCGGCTTCACACATTAGGGCTCTTTCGAAAGGGGGAGCTGAACCCATATAGGCCGTAGGTGGTTTAGGACGACAAAGCTACATAGCCTAGGTTAAGGTTCTAAAGACATGCTAAACTCGGTCCCTTTTCCCGGCATGGTTATATATATGTATGGTTGTGTACTTATAGATGGTTTTACTTGGTTTTATGTATGACATCATTTTATCCTTATCCTGAGATTATGCTAGCGTTCACCCGCTAACCTGTCTACTAGAGGCTATATACCCATGCTATGCAGAACCGGCTATTCTACTCCCTCTACATAGTGTTTGACTCGGGGATCAGTATTTGGACTGAAGTGGTGAACTTTCATCCTTTCGAAAGACTCTTTTATATTATGGATATTTCTAGACACTATAATTTTATTTTGGATATTGGTTTTGGCCATGGTTGGGGGAATGTCCCAACAAGATTTTATTACTCTTTTGGTTAGAGGCTTTGTGGTACTACTATGGGTTGGAATGGATGAGATCAATATTGGTGTCGGCGTTGACATTGGAATAAGCTGGAGGGCTGACATCATTTGATGATATTGTTGGTTGTTCCATCATATTTCATTTTGGAATTTATTATATTATATTTTGGAACTTATTTGGTTATGGCCTGGTTTATGGCCTTTGGTATGGTTGGAGTGTTGGACTCGATTGGGTCGATCACAGTTGTGACCTTATCCCAGAGTCTTTATGTGAGTTGTTATATTATCTTGTAATATGCTCGAACTTCATCCAACTCAGGGCAAACAATTGGAGGTTAGGTTGGGTAACGGGGGTGGTCTCCAATCTCGGTTGAACTTGGGACGCCCATTATGATAAGGCCCCCGAGTGGGTCGTGTCAAGTTAGTTTTAGAGACTAGGTTCATGGTCAATTAGGAGTCCACAAAGCCGTGTTGAGTAGAGTCTCTTTTAAGGGTGTGTACCGCACCACACTCATAAGGGAGAGGCTACAAGGCATTTTTGAATGTTTTACTTTCTTGGTATTCTATTTTTAAGCTTGGAATCTCAATCCTGGAATCTTCTCTAATCCTTATTTGTTCGTATTTTAGATCATGCCTTGTAGATCTGAAACACAAGGAAATTCTTCTATCCCATCTGGGGGTAATGCTGAAGGGGTGCATCCTACTTCTGGGGTTCATCTTCGATCTCATGATCCTATCCCTGATAGTTCTGGAGTTTCATCAATTGCTGCTAATCCTCCTCAAGGTGAGGTGACTAATGCAAATTTTCCTCCATTTATTCATGTTATTGTTCGGATGGTCGCTGCTCAGGCTGAGCGGGGTGCGACTGGTGCTTTGTCTGCTATGGCAACAAGGGTTGGCCAATTTATGAAGATGGGTTCTCCCACTTTTTCTGGTGTGAAGGTGGAGGAGGATCCACAATGCTTCTTGGATAAAATAGAAAAGTTATTTCGGGTAATGCAAGCTACCAATGTGGAAGGGGTAAACTATGCAGTTTATCAGCCCAATGATGTTGCATATTAGTGGTATAAAGAGTGGGACAAAGATATAGGTGATGTGGAAGAATCCGTTTGTGGGATACTTTTTCTAAGGCCTTCTTAGATCGATTCTTTCCCCAAGAGCTGAGGTAAGCAATAATGGAGGAGTTTATAAACCTCAAGCAAGAGAGGATGTCTGCCAAGGAATATGCCTTGAAGTTTTACCAATTGTCCAGGTATGCTCCTGATTCAGTGGCTGACATACGAGTAAGAATGAGGAAGTTCACTTCTGGGTTAAATCGAGATTTGATTTTGGAGAGTAAGACTGCCTTGCTGATTAAAGATGTGGACATCTCTAGGTTGACTGTTCATATGCAGCAAGTGGAGGATGAAAAGAGGAAGTAAGTGGAGTTTAGATGTAGACAGGGTAAGAGGAACAGGTATTCTGACCAGGGAAGTACTCAGTCTCTGAGTGGTCGAGAGGTGGAAATTGGTAGATAAAAAGTGGGGGAGTCCAGGTTCCTATTCTTTTACTAGTGCTCCTTACAAGGCGGAGACAGACGTCATCAAAGTGGTGACAATTTGCGGGCACAGGGTGCCCAATCTATGGAAAGCAAAAGTCAGTCAGTTTATTCATGCCCTTCTTGTTGTTTCTGTGGTCATCCTCATTGGGGTTATTGCGATGAAAGGAGGGACAAATGCTTTAAGTGTATCCAGGCAGGCCATCGGCTCAGGGCTTGTTTGATTAATAAGATTGTTGTAGGTGTGAATAAGATTTCTGTGGTTTCATCTTCTGCCCCTACACTTGGTAGAGTTTCATCTACTTTTGTTACTGCTCCTGGTTCTAGTGTTGGTCGAAACAGGTTGTACGCTTTGGCATATTGACAGAAATCTGAGGCATCACCTGATGTCATTACTGGTATATTACAGCTTTTATCTCTTGACACATATTTGCTTGATCTGAAGTCCACTCTCTCCTATGTGACTCCTTATGTGGTTGCATCTTTTAGTTTTGATCCAAAAGTTATTTTGAATCCCTTCTTTGTTTCTACCCTGGTAGGTGACTCGATTATTGCTAAGAGAATCTATAAGGTGTGTACAGTATCTGTTGGTGACAAACAGACCTTGATGGATCGGTTTGAGTTAGGTATGGTGGATTTTGATGTCATTCTGGGTATAGATTGGTTGCATTCTTGTTACATGTCCTTGGATTGGTTGCATTCTTGTTACATGTCCTTGGATTGTCGGACTCGTAGGGTTATCTTTAGGTTCCCTGGTGAATCGGTTATAAAATGAGAGGGTGGTTCTTCAGCTCCTAGGGGGAGATTTATTTCTTATATTAAAGCTCAGAGGTTAATCTCCAAAGGTTGTCCTTACCACTTGGTCTGGGTTAAAGATTCTAACTCGAAAGGTCCGTCTTTCCAGTCAGTTCCAGTGGTTAATGAGTTTCCAGAGGTCTTTTCGAATGATAATCCTAGTGTTCCTTCGGATAGTGAAATCGAGTTTGGTATTGATCTAGTCCCAAACACTAGTCCAATTTCCATTCATCCGTATAGAATGACTCCGACTAAGTTGAGAAAACTCAAGGAGAAACTTAATGATCTTCTGGATAAAGGGTTTATTCGTCCTAGTGTATCTCCGTGGGGCGCACCGGTGTTATTTGTGCGCAAGGTGAATGGTTCCCTTTGGATGTACATTGACTATAGATAGTTGAACAAGGTGAAGGTGAAGAACAAGTATCCTCTTCCGAGGATAGATGATCTATTTAATCAGTTCCAAAGTGTCAAGCTCTTTTCTAAGATAGATCTTCGTATGGGTACCATCAGTTAAGGATTAGGGAGGTTGATGCCCCTAAGATGGCTTTTCATGCTCGGTATGGGCACTTTGAATTTTTGGTAGTGTCATTTGGGTTGACTAATGCTCCGACAATATTTATGGATCTGATGAACATGATTTTTTATCAGTATTTAGATCTCTTTGTTATTGTGTATATTAATGACATTCTAGTTTATTCAAAGAGTGAGGTGGATCATGCTTGTCACCTCCGTGTGGTGTTTCAGACCCTAAAAGAATATTAGTTGTATGCCAAGTTATCTAAGTGTGAGTTTTGGTTGAACGCTGTAACTTTCTTGGGCTATATTATTTGTAGTGAGGGGATCATGGTGGATCCACAAAAGTTTGTTGTGGTAAAGAGATGGCCTAGACCCATGACTCCATCCGATGTTCGGAGCTTCTTGGGTTTAACCGGGTATTATTGGCGGTTTGTGGAAAGCTTTTCATCGATAGTTGCTCCTTTGACTAAGTTGACTCAAAAGAAGGCTAAGTTTTCTTGGTTGGATACTTGTGAAGGGAGTTTTGAGAAGTTGAAGAATAAGTTAACTTCAGCTCCAATTCTCACTTTGCTAGAAGGTAATGATGGGTTCGTGGTTTATTGTGATGTATCTCGGGTAGGGCTTGGTTGTGTGTTGATGCAGTATGGAAAGGTGATTGCCTATGCTTTTAGGCAGTTGAAAGTGCATGGGAGGATTTATCTTAGTCATGATTTGGAGCTGTTGGCGTTTGTGTTTGCTTTAAAAATATGACGGCATTATTTGTATGGTGTGCACGTGGATATCTTTTCTGATCATAAAAGTATACAATATGTGTTCACTCAGAAGGAGCTTAATCTCAGGTAGAAGAGATAACTTGAGCTTCTCAAGGACTATGATATGAGTCTTCACTATCACCCAGGTAAGGCTAACATGGTTGCTGATGCTCTTAGCAGGTTATCTATGGGGAGTTTGGCTCATATGGTGAAAGAAAAATGGGAATTGGTAAAGGATAATCACTGCTTGGCTAATCTTGGAGTTCGTCTCGTAGACCCCAAGAATGGTGGTGTGGTAGCGTAAAAAGTAGTTCGATTATCTCTTAGACCCCAAGGATGGCGATGTGGTGGTGCAAGTGCTAGATCCTAACTTGATGAAAATCAAGAGTGACGTTGGTGGGCAAAAGGTAGTTGTGTTTGAGATCGGTGGTGATGGTACTTACGGTACCAAAGGAGGTAGTATATTCCTGATGTTGATGGGTTGTTACAAAGGGTTTTGGCTGAGGGCATGAGTCACGTTATGTTGTTCATCCCTGCTCGACTAAGATGTATCATGATCTCAAGGAGATCTATTGGTGGAATGGTATGAAGAGGGATGTGGCTGATTTTGTGGTCAAGCGCATGGTGTGTCAACTGGTTAAGGTTGAGCACATGGCTGATTTTTTTCTGGACCACTTTTTATTACTTAAAATATTGAAGTAAAAAAATTATGAATTTTTACAGAAAAGTACAATTTAAAAAATAATTACATCTACATAGCCCATATTTCCACATTTCATCCATGTAGCGCACACTATACACTTACTACACACAAACATATAAATTGTGTAATTCTGTATAAGAAGTGCTTATACACACTGTTACATTATCAAACACCTTATTCACTCAACTCACAACTAATAACAATACCAAGGGTGATTTATGGCTTGAAAGAATATGAAAAATTCCCCAAAACAGCTTCATCATAGAAATTGCAAAAAAAAAAAAAGAAAAAAAGAGAACAAACCACAACCCTCAATTAATGGTGATTTATGACTTGAAGGTTGGCCAATATAATTTGTTCCTTATGATTCAAAAAGCTCTTTTGCTGAAAATCATATTATTTCTTGGCAACGCTTGAGTAATGCAACGCTTGAATGGCTCAAGAAAGGACAACAATAAAAATAGATTATAGTTAGGCTTCCATAAATTGAGTCATTTCTTATAAAAATAAGAAGTTGGACTAAAAGATGTGATAATTTTATCTCAATATTTATATAGTGTAATTTTTTCTAAAAATTAAATATCATCAATTTGCGGGGCAAAAATTAAAGACCACCCAAAATAGAAGCATTTGTATGAATGATCTTAGCATCATTAGCTACAAAAAGCAACATGCTTACTGTTGGGTTCTAGTTGAAATTTGAATGGAAAATGAAGGGAAAAAGTGAATTGTGTTTTCACATTATAGTAGAAGTATTCTCCCACCTTGCTGGGAGAAAGGCACATTCTTATATTTAAATATAGAAGCATTACTCCATATTGTTAGTAAAACTAAAAGAAGACAAGTTTTGTATCATTACCGTCATCGTCGTCACTCGCTAAATTCGGCTTCGAATTTCTCAAATGATCAAGAGATTATCTTTTGGTCAAATTTCATTTAAAATTTGATCATTAACGATTATCTAATCCAATATCTGATCTAAAATTTTTTCTCGATTTGGAGACGCATACATGCATGTGCGGACACATATCAAAATAAACAAGAAAAAACGTGATCTTCTTCTTCACTATTTGAATAATGAAAAGGTGATATGAGGGTGTGTATGGACATTTGTAAATGAGGATGTCAACGCAGATGCCAATGCAAGTCATGCTCAACTTTCTATTTTGGGAGCAAAGTGACATGCGGCCGCACATGGTCATCTATGGATGCAGTCTTTGATAAAAAAATGTTAAAAAGAGGATGAAATCTCGATGAACAGAAAGCCATTTTTTATTTCACAAAAAATCAACTTGATTTCTTTTGGCTCCGAAGATGGGCCTGATGTCCTAAAGTAGTGCAACTCTTCAGGAGCCATTGCTTCTTTTCTGAAGCAACACCTTTGGCTAGAAATATCTTATTTTTTCTCAAATATTGACTTAAATTTTCCAAGTGAAAAACTCTTCTTTCTTGTAAATTCTAGTGTGATTTATCGCCGTTAAGTGCGTTCAAAATTCAGCGAATTTGAGGTACCACTATTCAGTTAAAGTGAATCATTTTATTCTAGGAAGATATATTCCATAACTTTAGGTATGAGGGAAATAATTTCCTTAAAGACATACTGTGACTTTACTGGACTTGATTCTTAAATTTATCTTTATCTCTTTTTTGTTTTTTCCTAAATAATTTGAACTTTTTGAAGTTCATACTTGAAGAGTTTAAATGAGTATCCCTCCAACCTTGGGAACTGGTACCAAACGGTCTTAAACAATAAGAAACTGAACAATAAAGTATGTGAAAGACAGAGTAAAAGACACGACAATTTTACGTGGAAACTCCTTGCTCAAGAGAGAAAAACCACGACCTGCCTCCAAGATTTCTAAGCTTTACTAATATTCAAACAACTTGAATACAACTCCATTACAATAAGGATTAACCTCCTAATCCTTCTTCTCCTAGTAATAACTCTATTACAAAAAGAATTTGCAGTAACTTTATTGGACACCACCCAACTAACTCTATCTGAGGTTACAAGTTAACTCTAGCTTCACTATTACCTAACTCTAGATAATAACAAGGAGTTTGAAGAAAGCATACCAACACCTACTTATAATAATGAAAAACACTAGGAAACATTCAAGACCACAGTACAAAGACTCAAATACAATAGGAAAATAAAATACAACTTCTTGAGCTATCAGTTCCCTGTTGCAAAAGTAAGTCTTTGATCAAAGTACTTCAAGAGAGATATTTTGTTGTGAGTATATAAAATTTTAGTTTTCTTGTTGAGGAAGATGATCAATATATAGCATGACACAAGAAAGCCTTCTTAGCTGTGTAAGCAACAACCGTACCCAGGGAGCTTATATCAGGAAACTCCTAAGCTTGCCGAGGAAGAAACAACCTAGGAAGAATCCTATTGGCTGAAGGGAAAAAGTGCAACAATTTTTCCCACCAACTTTTGTACTTTCATCCTGTTGTGTAGTTGTCTGTGAAAGTGACATGTAAGCACAACCTGTTCCCTAAGTAGCAACCGTGTCATCATACACTATTTTAGGAACTAGGTCCCAACATGCAATTTGTCAATCATCAAAATAATGGACTCAACAATTTTTTCCTTTTTGATTATGACAAACCCATGCATGTTTTTAACATCTTCAAGCATCCACAACAACATTCAATCTCTAGGAACCTTAACCTGTTCCTCTTGTCACTGATACCACTAATATCTTCTGCCTATTCTCCCTGGTATGAGCACCTAAGGTCCTCCCTGCATCACTACTACTACACATCACTACTACACATCTTCCCTCTTTTGACCTCATCAAAGTGTTAAATAGTAAATCAAGCATAGATAAGCATACATGTTAATTCATGACCACTGAGGCAACACATACATGAACAAGAGAGATTAAATAATATAAGAAAAGTGATAACAGAAAAATAATTCATTCATAGATCAAGCCAAACCAATATCAATATCTATTCAAAATAGTGACTATAAAAACATAATAATAACTGTTCTAGTTACAGTCAGAGTCCACAAAAAGGAACTTAGGAAAACTAGAAATACACAGGGCTTAAGATGAGGGCTTGAGAAAGACAAGAGTGAGGACCGGGTTGGGATGGATCTAGGAAGAAGGACCAGAAGCATGAGGCAACTGTCTAAGGAGGATTGTCATTCTTTCACTTTTAGTAGCATGATCCTTGAGAATCTGCTGAGTCATATCTTTGTTTTTTGCAGTTAATACCTCAACCCTTGCTTCCACTTTTTCACCATTTCCTGCAGGGCAATATTTTTAACACTCAGTTTCCCATCTGAACCAGTTTCCTCTTCTTTTCTTTTCACAAATGCTGCCTTTAGTACAACAAGCTTTATATCTCTCAAAGCCACCAGAGCAGTCATAGTATCAAGATTTTTCCTCAGACTATTCTGAATATCCACCAACTCAAAACCAATGGACTTGGATTTTCCACCTCCCCTTTTTGGAACACACTTATTGTCTTCTAGGGTGGTTATGTTGAACATTTGCTTGACAGATCCAACCTTTCCTTTTCCACACACAACATTAAAGTAGGTAAGAACCCTATTTAGCCAGAACCCATAGGCCAAACCATGTTTTCCATCCCTGGTAGTCATCATAGTGTGCATGTGTTCAATTACAATTGCAGTCAGATTGACTCTCTTATACTTGTATAGGACTTACATGAGAAATAAGTCAGGCTTAGTCACAATGGTTCTCTTTTTAGATATGGAAAGAAGAAATATGTTTACCAACTTAAACAGTAGTTGGTATTCACTTTTCAGAGCCTTTTTGCTTACATTCTTGATGTTCATGCCATCAAGTCTTCCATAGATCCCCAAAAACTTTACAGACCCCATTTTTTTTTCAGGGACTTGATTTCTTCTATTGGTGTTTCTAGGATCTCAGACAATACCTCCTCATCCATGGCAATGTTCACTCTATTCACCTAAGAAATTAAATACATGACATCTTCAGAAAATATCAAGTTATGATAAAACATGCGTACTTCCTCTTCATGCATGAGAGGAACAAGTCCCTCAAACAGGTGCTCCTAGCTTTAGTACTTCACCCATTAAATCAACTCTTTCATCCCATGTAATTCATCTACAGTAGGATAAAACACTCCTCTCCTTAAAACTTCTTGGTCTTTTAAGAATTTCTTACCTGGATTCTCTGGACAACCCCTTTTCTTTTCTAGTAGATATAGAAGGCTTTTCTGTTGGATTAATTTTCTTGGCAGAAGCCCTAGGGTTCCTGAGGTTTTGGTTGACTTGGGACTGGGACTTGGTCCTTTATCACTATCTTTTTCTGACCTTTTTCTTTTACTAGTGACTTTAGACACTGGTTTTCTTACCAAGACTCCCTTAGCTTTTCCTTTTTCATAAGAGACAACACCTTTTACTCTTTCCCTGGCCTTAGTAGCAGCTATACTTTATTCAACATCAGAATCAAGTGACTCATCCTCAGAGTCACTCAAGCTTTCAAACAGGCTAGTAAAGTCACTATCATCACTATTACCACTGTTATTTAACAGACTCTCAATATCCTCATTTGAGTCTTTAACTTGCACCACATTCTCAGCAACAGTCTAATCGTATATATTCCCTTATTTTTGGGCATTCTTATTTTCTTTGCACTTTCCTTGCTTTTTTTTAAGGCCTCCTTTATTAGGTTCCTAGGAATCAACCTGGTCCCTGATGGTTTGATTGTTATTGATAAAGCCTTGGTCAAAGAAGAAAATCCCTTCTTAGACAACTTCTAGGACAAAAGTCTATTGTCCTCACTGTCAGTATCACCTTTATCAGTAGTATTTCCACCTAATAAGTCAAACACATGAGGCATTAAAAGATTTTTTTCCTCAATATTTTCAAGAGCATCATTTCTCCTCTCAGTGAAGAAGGTAGTCTGGGGTGTGTCCCATCTAGGAGGTTCTACACTAAGAGTAGTGAGACCCTGTACCCCAATCTCCTTACTCATGGCATGGATATTAGAAGGGGTTTCTTTAGAGGTTGGTAAATCCTCAAACAAGTTTTCATCTATGGAGGTGCTTCTAGATTTGCTAGGTGACCTAGACTTGTCAAGCGATGGGATTTTGGAGGAAGAGTCCAATCTTGATGTGAAGGAACTGGTTGGTTGGAAGTTTGGTCCTTAAAGGAATTATTCTAAGGAGCACTTCCTGAGACTAATTCTTTGGAGACATCAACTTTAGGGCCTTTTCTTTATATGAGGAAGGTTTTTTTTAAAGATCATCTTTACGAATTTGGTTTTTAGAGGAGTCAAAATTTGGGTCTTGTTCTTTACCTGAGGTATAGATGGTCTTGGGGTGCGAGCTAGCATCATCCATCCCATCCCATTTTGAGAGTGGATTATCCGAAGTTTCCATCTTTTCTTGTGAGTTAAAATCCCTAGCAATCTTTTGTAGGGAAAGAGAAATGTACTTTGTAATGGGAAATAAATTTTTTATTTTAGAGTCAAACATGATAGATGGAGTATCAAGCACTTTCAATGGAATAGGCTTGTCCCTTTGAGAGAATGTAGGAGAGTTTGACAGTGTAAGCATTTGATGGACTGTGATGGATGAAGCAAGATGATATCTTTTGGAAATAGTTTGGGAACCAATAAGGGGGTGAGAGAGAATATTTAAAAAATGGTTTAAAAAATCTGATTTCAATTTTAAATAGAACATGAAGGAACAATTTAGATCTAGTGAGAAGATGTGTCTGATGAGACGTGTACGATCAGATAGACGTGTCTCTTAGACTTAAGGTACATGCGCAAACTTTTAGGAAGGGGTGGGAGAGTGACATGACACACATCATTAAATATTTAAAACAACCACTGTTAAGGAATAGTAAAAGATACTGACCTGATTAGGGACATGGTCCCTACATGATTTTTGAACTCAATCACTTTGTGCTGTCTCACTTCACCTTTTTGTATCTTATCCTCCTTACTATGGATGTATATCATCAGAAGATATGATACCAAATTATACATGTAAGACATCATCTAACCAGGATACCTACTTACCAAGTCGTATCCATGCATGAGATTATAAGAGTAGCATGCATCCAACTCGATCTCATCATCACTGCCATATCTTTTACATTCAACCTGTTCCCTACCCACTTCCTTTAGTAGATCCACCAAGAATAGACTCTCTAAGACTGTAAGGATATCAATTTGATTAACTAAGTATATAACACCATCAACATTAACACACTCTACCCAATCAGCACACCAGTTAGCACCACCAGAATATTGTAGGACCAATTTCATTAAAGAATCTATCATAGATTTGTTCAACTCCACTGATTTACTCTTTCACACCCATCACTAAATGAGACATTGTCTCCTTTATGGGCCCTTATCAAGAGGTGGTCTTTAATTTCTAATCACAAACTTTAAGCATCTACCATCCAAAACCTGTGTTGACTGCTTTCTCTTGCTTTGCCCTGCATAAATAATCAGTTGCTAGACTTGGGAACCCACTTCAACTTGATTCCCAAAAATGGTGACAGAGGAAAGATCAGATTTTTCTTGGTCTAGCCAGGCAATCTATCCATCTGCCTTCTTGATACAAGGAGGTTTCTCATGCACTTTTCATCAACTATTCTGGATAGACACACACCTCTTGTGTGACCATCTCTACCACAGTGGGTTCATAAGAGATTGTTCTTGATACTACCTTGTTTTCCTTATAAGTTTGGAGTGACATTTTGACTGTAATACCCTAATACTCTTCTGCTACTTGACTCTTGACTAGTTTGTTTTTTTAGAACTTGACTAGAGGTAGTATACTTGAGAGCCTTCTAAAGCTTATCCTTAACTCGAACCAGTTCCCTCTGAAGTTTTGAATTTCTTTCAAGTGAAGCAGTCAGATCAGCCTTAACTTTAGACAATTCGTCTTCCATTTCAATTTGTATGCTACTTCTCTCATTCTTCCCTTTTGAATCATGTTTGGAAATTTCACTAAGCTTCTCATTTATAAGATTATTTTCATGGGAAAGTGACTTACCTGTAGCCTGAATCTCAATTACCTGCACACTCAATTCAACCACTTCTTCTTCTCACTCCTCAAAATCCTTCTTCAGATTTGTTTTTTCTTTGGTGAGCTCAGTCACTTGTACACTTATCTTAATCATTTATTCCTCATATTTGTCCAGATCTTCCTTCAAATTCTCTTTATATTGGGTAAAATCATTTATAGTGTTAATCAACACAACAATAAGGGATTTTAACCTCTTAGGAGAGTAATCCTTGAGATTTTCTTTAATATCTAGGAGTGTTAACTGATTATCTTCATCATTATTTATATCTGCCATTAAATAAAAAAGGGAATCAAAGACCTGGATATCATTTTCCATCACCATCATGGAGACATCTTCTCTTTTCTCTGATTCATCATCACTAGATGAGTCTTCCCAGGCTACCAGTACTTGATTTGAAACTTTGTTAGATTTTATCTTCCTACTGTACTTTATAGGGACCCGGTCCTTACCCTTATCTTTTTCAGCAATTTGCTTCACATACTTTTTATATACAACCTTGTGCATAGGGCAATCTTTCATGCAGTAACCCAACCTTTCACATTTGTGACAAGTGTTATTTGCTTTTCCATCTCTAGTGGGGCTGCTAGATTCTCCTCTTCTAGGGATAGCTCCCGACTTTCTCAAAGCCTTGAGGAACCATTTTGCATAGAAGTAGTTTCATTATCCTCAACACTTATTCTCTCCTTAGTTGCCTTTAGGACCAAGTTTTTCTCCATCTTCTTCTCACCTTTTAACTTGTCCTACATCTTTATAATCTTATATGTCTTAAGATTACCATTCATATTATCCATTGTCATGATTTTCAAATTTCTGGCTTCAGTGATTGCATTTACTTTGCTTTCATATTGTTTGGGAAAAATACTAAAAATATTTTAAACCTGTTTGGTGTTTCTTATATCCTCACCCAAAAAGTAAAGCTCATTAGTAATTGCTGTGAACCTTGTGTGCATATCCTAAATAGACTTTCTATATTTCATGGTAAAAGTTTCATATTAGGTGGTTAGCATGTCTATCTTTGACTCTTTCACCTGACTTGTTCCCTCATGGGCTGTTTGAAGGCAATCCCATATCTCTTTGGCAGTCTCACAAGCAGAGATCCCATTGTACTCATTAGGAAAAATGCAATAAATACGTAGATTTTTAGCTTTGTAGTTCTTCTCAATCTTATTCCTATCAAGTCATCAAATTCCTTTTTATTTTTGGGAACTTGTATAGTCACTTCACCATCCTTTACTTGATTTGTAGGAATGAAAGGACCATATTCAATAACATCCCATAACTCAAAAGCTTCAGCCATAATAAAGTCATGCATCCCAGTCTTCCACAACCCATAATATTCTCTATTGAACCTAGGTGGTCTAGTAGTAGAGTGACGTTCTTTTAGATTTGGAGAAGTAGTCATATTCAAGATCCTTCCCAAGCTGTTAACCTTATTAAGGAAGACCTTACTGTAATACCAATTGAAGAGTTCAAATGAGTTTCCCTCCAACCTTGGGAATTGGTCCAAAATAGACTTAAACAACACGAAATTGAACAGGAAAGTATGTGAACGAGTGAGTAAAAGATACAACAATCTTACATGAAAACTCCTTGCTCTAGGGAGAAAACCATGACCTACCTCTAGGATTTCTAAGCTCTAGTAATATTCAAGAAACTTGAATACAAATCCATTAAATCAAGGATTAACCTCCTAATCCTTCTTATTCTATAATAACTCTATTATAGAGAGAACTTGCAGTAACTCTACTGCACACCAACCAGCTAACTCTAACTGAATTGACAAGATAACTCTAGCTTCACTATCACCTAACTCTAGATGATAGCAAGGAGTTTGAAGAAAGCACACCAACACCTGCTAATAACAATGATAAATAGTAGGCAATGTTCAAACACCATAATACAAAGACTCAAATACAACAAGAATATAAAATACAACTTTGTGAGCAATCAGTTTCCTGTTGCAAAAGTGAGTCTTTGATCCAAGAGCTTCAAGAGAGATATTTTGTTGTGACTACATGGAAAATCAATTTTCTTGTTGAGGAAGATGAGCAATATGTAGCATGAAACAAGAAAACCTAGGACGAATCCTATTGGCTGAGAGGAAAAAGTGCAACAACTTTTCCCACCAACTTTTGTACTTTCGTCCAGCTATGTAGTTGTCTGTGACAGTGACGTATAAGCCCAACTTGTTCATTAAGTATTTGCAACTGTGTCATCATACACTCTTTTAGGAATCAGTTCCCAACATGCAATTTTTCAATCATCAAAACTAAAGACTTAAGAATACTTGAATGCAAATTTTATTTAATTAAAAAATAACAATCTTAAGGAAAATATAAGTATCTGATTAATATGTATTATGTCTGATTTTGTGGATACTAATATCTTGTGATTTTAATATTCCCTCAGTTTGAAGAATATAAAAACTTCTTTGAGAAATCAGACTGAAAATTTGATTTGAAGAATATAAAAAATTCACCCGTTCATTGAACTTTCTTTATTACTTTTTGGAGATTAAAACCTATCATTTTCTAACCTGTTTTAATTTTATTCTGACTTAAAGTACATAAAAACTTCTTCATGATTCAAATTTCATTTAGTTTACGATTTGAAGAATATAAAAACTTCATATTGACTTGAAACAAGTTTGTATAAATATTAAGTCTTTATTGTTAGTATTCTGAAATACTATATTGTTTGTCAAAGATTGAAGAAAGAATGGCAAATGAAACTGAATAACAAATTGATTTGATTGTGGATGGTGACAAATTGATTTTATTGTGAATGTTGTTGTCCCAACGACAATCAATATTACATCATAAAGTTGTTCAGATATTTCTCCAGCAATGGAATCAACAAAGAAACTTAATTTTTTTTATGTGAGCTTCAAATATTGACAACAAATGATGTTCATTTAGTGATAGCGCCCAAACTACAGCTCTCGTTAGAAAGTGTAAGCGGTCGCTGTCAAATATAGAACCCAACTGGGTTGGGTGTCAAATCCCACAGGGAATACTTGGTCACTAAGTGTTGCAATTGTTAGTAGACTGTTGGTCGAAAATTCCACGGAAAAGGGGGTTTTTGATTTAGGGGTGAATTAATAATATCAAAGTAACGAATGAATGATTTGTTTAGTGAAGGTTAATCACAGAGAGTAATAAGTTAGGGTTATGTCCACCTTGTAGTTTCTACTTCTCTATTAACTATGAGTAACGCGGAATTTAGACATGCATGCACTTATAGAGAATCGTATTCTAATTCTAAATCCAAGTGTTTCCCAACCATCAAGGATTTATTTTACTTTAGCTCTCCCGAGCCTAAAGTGTATAACAAATGGTACAAATTCTCCAAAAAGTTAATCCGGTTAAGGCATTAACGTGTAAATAGAGGTTAGAAGCCCTATTTCCTTGTCACACTCTCTTTTTCAAACATGTCACTTTTCTCCCGAACAAGTTAATGCTATAATGGCATGTTCTATATGTTTGCAACCATGAGAATTTATTTAAAACGAAGAGAGTAATGATATAAGTAGCATACACATCAAGAATTCACAAACTCATAGCAACAAATAGTATCTTACAAGGTTTCCATAACCCTAACAGAGAAGTTTAGCTACTCATGAGTACAACGGAAATCACCATAGACATAATCATCATACCACAACTTAGAATAATCTTAGCGATGGGAATGAGTTTGGGCGTCAAAAGGGGAAGAACGTCGTTCTCCTATCCGATGCTCTAGCCTTAGCGTTTTTTTCTTTCTAAACTTACAGAATCTGTAAACTGAATAATGAAAAATGCTGAATAATAATGATCGAATGAATGCTGAAAAATTCAGCAAATAGGGTTTTTATAACATCCTTGTCCTACTAAGTTACTGCTGCATTCCTAAGTATTTAGAAATACTGATTTTGCCCGGGACAAGTTCTCCATGCATCACATTCAGTCCACAAACTTCCAAAAGTAGCCTTCCCTCTTATGTGAAGTTTCCCTTTGATGCCCAAAGATCCACAAAGTGCTGAAATCTTCATCATTAATACCTGAAAAACATGCTAATCACATAGGTTAGCTCACTTAAAGGAAAATGGACTAAAAGTGCAGGAATTATATATTTTATCCTCCAAACTTAGCTAAAATATGGGTAAATTATGGTTCTTAGGGGTATAAATACGCCAAACATAACCACCCCACACTTAAAGCTTTGTTCATCCTCGAACAAAATATTACGTCCATGCAAACACCTAACTAGAATTTCACAATAGCAACACAAAATGTTCAACAAGATATGCACGACAATTATTAACAGATAGTAGGTTTCTTGATCACTACTAGAAACAATTCAACCTCCAACATAGACTCGTGAGGATGGTTAATTCGTATCCATAAGTTAAGCCACAAAGAATCATATAATACTACCCAAAAATCATCAACCATGTGTGTCTCACACAAGATATTATCCATGATCACTCACAGTTTTGCAATTTTCGAAACATGGGTATAAGACTGATGTTGGGTGTATTTACACGCCTAAACACCATAATTTACCCATGTTATAGCTAAGTTTTGAGGATAAAATATATAATTCCTGCACTTTTAGTCTATTTTCCTGTAAGTGAGCTAACCTACGTGATTAGCATGTTTTCAGGTATTAATGATGAAGATTTCAGCACTTTGTGGACCTTTGGGCAGCAAAGGAAAACTTCACAGAAGAGGGAAGGCAGCTTTTGGAAGCTTATGGACTGAATGTGACGCATGGAGAAATTGTTCCGGGCAAAAGCAGTATTTTTAAATACTTAGGGGTGCAGCAGTAACCTAGTAGGACTAGGACAAGGATGATATAAAAACCCTATTTGCTGAATTTTTCAGCATTCATTCATTGATGAATTGATTCATTCGATCACTTTTTATTTATTCAGTTTACAGATTCTGTAAGTTGAGACAGAGAAAAAAAACGCTACAAGAACGGCTAGAGAGGAAATCACGTCATTCTCATAGTGACGCCAATACATACCCATCGTGAGATTGTTATTGTTTTGGTATGATGATGATGATGTCTTCGTTGTTTTCCTTTACAATCATGAGTAGCTAAACTTCTCTGTTAGGGTTATGGAAACCTTTTGATATACTATCTATTACTATGAGTTTGTGAATTCTTGATGCGTATGCTACTTATATCATTACTCTCTTCATTTTAATTTAATTCTCGTGGTTGCAAACATAGAGAATAGGCCATTATAGCATTAACTTGTTCGAGAGAAAAGTTACATGTTTGGAAAAGAGAGTGTGACAAGGGAATAGGGCTACCAACCCATATTTACACGTTAGTGTCGTAACTGGGTTAACCTCTTGGAGAATTCGTACCGTTAGTTATACGCTTTAAGCTCGAGAGAGTTAAAGTGAAATAATCCTTGATGGTTGAGAAACACTAGGATTTACCATTAGAATACGAATCTCTATAAGTGCATGCATGTCTGAATTCCGCATTACTCATAGTTAATAGATACGTAGAACTCATAAGGTGGACATAACCCTAACTTATTTTTCTCTGTGATTAAATCTTACTAAACAAAGCATTCTGTTGTTACTTTGATAGCATTAATTCACGCCACAATCCAATCCCCCCTTTTCCGTGGAATTTTCGATCAACAGTCTACTAATAATTGCAACACTTAGTGACCAAGTATTCCCTGTGGGATTCGACACCCAACCCAGTTGGGTTCTATATTTGACAGCAACCGCTTACACTCTTACGAGAGCTGTAGTTTGGGCGTTATCAAATTTTGGCGCCGTTGTTGGGGAATACAGTTGTCAACTATGTTTGTGATAGTTAATAGACCCTCTGGTCTAAAATTCTTGAATTTTACTTTTTGTTTGTTGTTTTTGTTTTGTTCAGGTTTGGTAGAGTGCATGCCAAATACACGAAATTATGGTCAGTCATTATTACCCATAAATCCTGAACCACAACTTATTGGCAGAATGGATGCACAACGTGACATTGAAAGAAGGGCTGCTCAACAGGAGTAGGCTAGATTAGCTGCACTGGCAGCTGCTCAAGTACATCAACTGAATATTGATAACCCAGGGCGAGCAACAAATCCTTATGATGAGGACCTGGGTGATGATGAGTTACTGAATCCTAGGCATACTGATGAGGTGGCAGCACCTATGCATAGGAGGGAACATCACGCTAGAATGAGACCTGATCACCGAGCTGTGCAGGCTCCTTTTGATGATGATGATGACGATCTGGATGGAGCTGGTGCCACAGGGGCTATTATCCCTCCACCCTTGGCACCCAGAGCTAAGTTCAATATCACTAGCACCATGATTCAGTTATTGCAGCTCAAGGGGTTATTTGGTGGACTCGCAGGTGATGATCCGAATATGCATCTGGTTAATTTTATCTCAATATGCAAGTCATTTGACAACCCAGGAGTTGGGCAGAATGCAATTCGGCTGCGCTTATTTCCATTGTCTCTGTCTGGGGAGGCAACTCTATGGTTGAACGGGCTAACTCCTGATTCTATTACTAATTGGAGGCAACTGAAAGACGCTTTCCTAGAAAGATTCTTTCCGCCATCCAAGAGAGCCCAATTACGAGATGAGATCAGCAATTTTCGACAGCTTCCAACTGAAGCTCTCCACGAAACATGGGAGAGGTTCAAGAAGAAGCTTATGCGGTGCCCAAACCATCAGATGATGAATATCCACTTGATGGAAATATTATACAGGGCTTTGAATTCGGTGACTAAGCCAGTGGTTAATAATGCTGCGGGTGGGTCATTCATGGACCTCACTTTTACTGAGGCAAGTGATATGCTGGATCGTATGACAAAGCAGAGTAGAGCGTGGCATACCAGGGATTCTGAGGTAGCAAGCTCTACTGTATCTATTGGCATGACAGCAGAACAGAGGCGAAGATAGGAGGAACGTGACCAAGATATGGCTCACATGAAAACACAGATGAATCTTCTTACCAAGCACTTATTATCAGGGAAGACCAAAAAAGTTAAGGCCGTTGTATCACATGGAAGAGATGAATCTGATTCTGAGGAAGAAGCTAACTATTTGAATAATCAGGGGGGTTTCTGAGGCAATGCCCAAGGAAACCAAGGTCGGAACTATTATGATAAATCCGGATACAGGGACCGTGATCAAGGAAGTTGGAAGAATAAGACTGACAGGAGTGGTTTGTATGTTCCTCCTGGAAATCGTGAGGTTGTGGCGTCTGGCTCTGGGTAGATGTCCATGGAAGATATGATGGATTAGATGTTGAAAGGGGTGGAGGCAACCAATATGGGCGTTACTGAGGTAAAGAATGATTTGTCATCAATAAATTAATTGGTTGACTCGTATTCTACTGCAATAAAATAGCTGGAGCAACAATTGAGTCAAT
This sequence comes from Capsicum pubescens, assembly GCA_030864215.1. Classification (NCBI taxonomy): domain Eukaryota; kingdom Viridiplantae; phylum Streptophyta; class Magnoliopsida; order Solanales; family Solanaceae; genus Capsicum; species Capsicum pubescens. Next base: position 242,965,798 of record CM061546.1, on the reverse strand, counting down.
TATCAACGACATTCAACCAAAGAAAGGCTGGCACGCTACCCAGTGACACTATGCTAAACCCAAGGAATGACGGATCGTGTATGGCTATTACTACTCGGAGTGGTAAAGTGTTGGAAAATCCATCCAAAGGCAAGCAGGTGGTTGATGATATAGCAGAGAATATTGATGAAACAGAATTTGAAGATGCCGTAGAAGCTGAAGTGAGTGCTCATGATGTTACACCTAGACGTCACCAGCCTAAAAAGAGTGATAATCGGAAGCAAGATAAAAAGAAAGTAGTGGAGAAAATGATTCCTCTTCCACCACCACCTTTTCCTCAGAGACCGAAAAAGAAGGCCGATGACATTACTGAAAAGGTTGATAATCGGAAGCAAGATAAAAAGGAAGTGGTGGAGAAAACTATTCCCCTTCCACCACCACCTTTTCCTCAGAGACTGAAAAAGAAAGCTGATGACACTAGGTTCAGTAAATTCATGACTATGTTGAAGCAGCTGACTATTAATGTTCCTTTGGTGGAGGCGCTGGAACAGATGCCTGGGTACGCTAAATTCATGAAGGACCTTTTGACAAAGAAGCGGGCAGTAAGCTATGAGCTGGCAGATAATGTTCATCATTGTAGTGCAATTGCCACGAGGTCTTTAGTACAGAAGAAGGCAGATCCTAGCGCTTTCACTATTCCTTGCACGGTTGGATCTATGAATTTTGCTAAGGCATTATGCGATCTGGGGGCTAGCATCAATTTGATGCCATTATCCATTTACAGAAAGTTAGGGTTGGGCAATCCTACACCAACCAATATGCGACTTGTGATGACAGATAGGTCGGTAAAATAACCTGTTGGTATATTATATGATGTATTGGTGAAGGTTTCCACATTCATCTTTCCTGCAGACTTTGTTATTTTGGATTGCGAGGTGGATTCTGAAGTTCCCATAATCTTGGGGCGTCCTTTCCTCGTAACTAGAAGTGTGCTGATTGATTTAAGAGCTAATGAGCTTTTATTTTGGCTGAATGACGAAGTGGTCCATTTTGATGTATGTAAATCGATGAAGCAGCCTAGAGATATGGATGTGTTCTCTATAGATGATGTTTACTATGAGGATGAGAAAGGATTATCTGTAGAGAAGCAGCTTACTGTTGAGCCATTGTCTGCTGTGCTGTTGAATTTTGAGCATGAGGATGTTGAAGAATATGAAGAAACTATTTGTGCTCTAACAGGAATAAAGTCCTATTCTCATGCTACTAAGAAGCTGGACCTTGATGTTAGGAATCGACCTTCACCAACAGTGAAGACTTTCATTGAAGAGCCACCAGTGCTAGAATCGAAAGAGCTCCCCAGTCACCTAAGGCATGCGTTCGTGGGAAGTGGAAATACACTTTCGGTGAGTGTTGCGGCTGATTTAGGTGAACAGCACGTAGAGGCTCTCATCTCTACTCTGAAGAGGTACAAGAGATCTATGGGTTGGACTATTGATGATATAATTGGTATCCCTCCTGGGATATGTATGCACAAGAGTCATCTCGAAGAAGATTGCATGCCTACAAGTAAGCATCAGCGTCTTCTGAATCCATTCAGAAAACGATGCACCATCTATCTCGATGAAGTCTAAGTAATCAAGATAGCTATGTCGTGCCGCGACAATAAATCAAGCGCTAAATGGGAGGCAACCCATCATTTTTAGTCGTTTTGTTTTCCTAGGAGTTTGTTTTGTTAAATAAAAATCCAAAAAGAAGAGTCGAGCCACGACCAAAACTAAGGCGCTTGGTGTGAGGCAACCCATCTTTCTAATCGTTTTTGTTTTTTTGATTAGGTATAGGGGAAGACGTATAAAGGAGGAGCTTGGTCTCAAATTTTAATTTGAAAGTGAGCAATGTTAAAGGTGGTAAGTGAGTAATGAAGGAGCAAAAGGCTTCCAGTTAGGCATTGCCTATACAAATCTAGGCAATGGACAAGGCAAGGCCTATGTATATCTAGGCAACGGACAAGGCAAGGCCTATGCTATTGCCTTTGCTCTCTGAATCGACAATGCTATAGCATAGGCGCCGCCTATGCTCAACTAGGCAAACCTAAAGGCGCCGCCTATGCCATTGCCTTTGCTCTCTGAATCTACAATGCCATATCATAGGCGCCGCCTATGCCCAACTATGCCATAGCATAGGCGCCGCCTATGTTCAACTAGGCAAAGATAAAGGCGCCGCCTATGTCATTGCCTATGCTCACTGTTTCAACAATGCCATAGCATAGGCGCCGCCTATGTTCAACTAGGCTTTGCTAAAGGCGCCGCCTATGCTAAGCATAGACATAGCATTAGGCGCCGCCTACTTATGTTTTTTGGTCTCCTAACCCGATATTTCATGGGTCAAACCCGACCCAAGCCTTGGTCTATAAATAGAACTTCAACCTTAAGATAAAATCAAATTGTTTGCTCCATATAGGCGCCACCCAACTTCCCCATTCTTTCAAAATCTTTCTTTTTGCTAATCTAATCTTGCAAGCTTATCTTCCGAATCCATCACCAAGTAAGTTATTCTTTTATATTCCGTAGTTGTTGAAATGCTATGTTTATAATGATTTATTAGATTTTGAAGTGGTGTTGGTGATTAGAATGTGGTTGGTTTGTTATGATACATCTAGTTGAGTGAAAGAATACGTGTGGGTGTTCTTGACTTTGTTCCAACTTGTATTTGATTGTTATACACTGTCATAGTTTTATGAAGTCGAAATTGTGAAGTTAATACATAATCTTGTAAGTTGAAAGCTTAAATGTTTGAATGACTCGTTCATCGAGATACCGATTATGATTGACCACAAGCATAAGATGGTGTGATTATGCCTATGCAATAACTTGTTTCTATTTGTGGTACGATCCTTATGTGGTAGTTTTGTTCAAAAAGTGCATTCATCCAAACATGAAAGTATAGACAAGATTACATGAAATAGAATTGGAAAGGATAGTTAAGATGACATGAACGTATGACTGTGCTGAACATGTTATTGGAACATATCACCTAAATGTATGTCGATGAAGTCTGAGTAATCGACATCACTCACTTAATTAGTCTGTGCCAACAAATAAAGTGTGGGGTGGTGCCACTACTGTTTGTTTTTCGATTGAATCTTCCGAGATGAAGCTAACATGACTCTATTTTAATCTCAGGTAGAATGGCCCCAAAAGGACGACAAGTAAAAGAAAAAGCATCCACCTCACAGAAAGGACAGAAAAGGTCAAGAAAGGAGCAAGCCAAGTCCTCCTCTCTACAAATACCTCGATGCACTTTTGGGATCAAGTGGGGTACATTTTGAGGAAACTCTGAGGATGACGACTTTGATGATGATTCCGACACAGGGGGTATGACCCCAGACATAGAAGAGGAGTCCGACTAATTAGGTTTTCCTTATTTATTTTCCACTAAGGGCAGTGTGTCCCGTCTAAGTGTGGGGTGCTGGTATTTGTATGCTTCTTGTACTTCTTTGCCTACATTTATTCTAGTTCTTGTTTGTTTTAATTAGTCGTAATTAGTTAGTTTAATTCCCTCCTTTTTTTAGATTCTGCATAAAATTGTTCTGATAGGCGGCATAGTATTATGACAAGAGTTTGTGCCAAAATCATTACTATTGAGACGTTTAGGCTCTAAGTGTGACTCACTGTGTGATAAGTGTGTGGTTTAATTCATTCATCTGTTGGGTCAAGAGTCTATACTGCTCCCAATAAAGTTGACCATGTGCCTTGTGTGTGTGAGGTTATAGTATATTCTGTGTTGTGACTGATGCTAGAACTTGCCTGGTGTGTGTGTAAAGCGAAATAAAGAGTGTGAGTTTAGGAGATGATTTAGGCATTTCTTTGGCAGCCTGTGATTGTTTACCTTCTTTTTACCTATCCGTGGACATTATCCTAGTTAACCCCCTTTGAGCCTTTAGCTATTTTCTTTGACAACCTCATATGTAGCCTAATCCATTTTTTTTCAAGACCATAATTTGATCCAAATTCCTAAGCGCTTTAAATTGTAGAGTCATGTTACAAAATAAGAGGAAAGTGGGTGAGAGTGATGCCTCAGAGTGTATTGGTACTTGAAATTATTGTGAATAAGAGTGGCTATCATAGAAGTGTTTTATAAAAAAAAAAGAAAAAAAAGCAGAAATAGAAAAATAAAAAAAATAAGTTGTATATTCTCATCTTTGTGTTTATAATTGAATAACAAAATAGGTGAAAAAGGGTGTTAGATGACAAGAAAGGTAGAAAGGTTGTTTAAAAGAGAGTGTTAATGGCATAATGTGATGTATTAAAGCGCTTAGGGAAAATAGTCACTATTTCTGGCCAAAATAGTCCTACCTGTCCCTTAGCCTACATTACAACCTGTAAAGACCTATTTGATCCTAAGCTTAGCATTCTGATATTAGTGGAGCATTACACTAAGGGCAAGCCTATGGTCATCAGTTGCAACATATGAATTCTTTGTGAGAGTGAGAGCAAGGAGAATCTTATACCCATGTTCCGAAAAATGCAAAACTTATGAGTGATTATGGGTGATATCTTGTGTGAGACACACATGGTTGATGATTGTTGGGTAGTGTTATATGATTCTTTGTGACTTAACTTGTGGATACGAATTAACCATCCTCACGAGTCTAGGTTGGAGGTTGAATTGTTTCTAGTAGTGATCAAGAAACCTACTCTTTGTGTATAATTACCGTGCATGTCTTGAGGATAAATTTTGTGCTACTGCTGTGAATTCCTAGTTAGATGTCTGCATGAACGTAATATTTTATTCGAGGACGAACAAAGCTTTAAGTGTGGGGTATTGATGTTGGGTGTATTTACACGCCTAAACACCATAATTTACCCATGTTATAGCTAAGTTTTGAGGATAAAATATATAATTCCTGCACTTTTAGTCCATTTTCCTGTAAGTGAGCTAACCTACGTGATTAGCATGTTTTCAGGTTTTAATGATGAAGATTTCAGCACTTTGTGGACCTTTGGTCAGCAAAGGAAAACTTCACAGAAGAGGGAAGGCAGCTTTTGGAAGCTTATGGACTGAATGTGACGCATGGAGAAATTGTCCTGGGCAAAAACAGTATTTTTAAATACTTAGGGGTGCAGCAGTAACCTAGTAGGACAAGGACAAGGATGTTATAAAAACCCTATTTGCTGAATTTTTCAGCATTCATTCATTGATGAATTGATTCATTCGATCACTTTTTATTTATTCAGTTTACAGATTCTGTAAGTTGAGACAGAGAAAAAAAATGCTACAAAAACGGCTAGAGAGGAAATCACGTCATTCTCATAGTGACGCCAATACATACCCATCGTGAGATTGTTATCGTTTTGGTATGATGATGATGATGTCTTCGTTGTTTTCCTTTACAATCATGAGTAGCTAAACTTCTCTGTTAGGGTTATGGAAGCCTTTTGATATACTATCTATAACTATGAGTTTGTGAATTCTTGATGCGTATGCTACTTATATCATTACTCTCTTCGTTTTAATTTAATTCTCGTGGTTGCAAACATAGAGAATAAGACATTATAGCATTAACTTGTTCGAGAGAAAAGTTACATGTTTGGAAAAGAGAGTGTGACAAGGAAATAGGGCTACCAACCCCTATTTACACGTTAGTGCCGTAACTGGGTTAACCTTTTGGAGAATTCGTACCGTTAGTTATACGCTTTAAGCTCGAGAGAGTTAAAGTGAAATAATCCTTGATGGTTGAGAAACACTAGGATTTACCATTAGAATACGAATCTCTATAAGTGCATGCATGTCTGAATTCCGCATTACTCATAGTTAATAGATACGTAGAACTCATAAGGTGGACATAACCCTAACTTATTTTTCTCTGTGATTAAATCTTACTAAACAAAGCATTCTGTTGTTACTTTGATAGCATTAATTCACGCCACAATCCAATCCCCCCTTTTCCGTTGAATTTTCGATCAACAGTCTACTAATAATTGCAACACTTAGTGACCAAGTATTCCCTGTGGGATTCGACACCCAACCCAGTTGGGTTCTATATTTGACAGCGACCGCTTACACTCTTACGAGAGCTGTAGTTTGGGCGTTATCAAAGACTCTCCTTGCTTTCACTTCTCACAAAGAATTCTTATGTTGCAAATGATGACCATAGGCTTGCCCTTAGTGTAATGCTCTACTAATATCGGAATGCTAAGCTTAGGATCAAATAGGTCTTTACAGGTTGTAATGTAGGCTAAGGGACAGGTAGGACTATTTTGGCCAGAAATAGTGACTATGTTCCCTAAGCGCTTTAATACACTACGTTATGTCATTAACACTCTCTTTTAAACAACCCCTTTACTTTCCTTTCATCTACCACCCCTTCTCACCTATTTTGTTATTCAATTATAAACACAACTATCTTTTTATTTTTCTATTTTTTTTTATAAAACACCTCTATGATAGCCACTCCTTTTCACAATAATTTCAAGTACCAATACACTCTGAGGCATCACTCTCACCCAATTTCCTCTTATTTTGTCACATGACTCTACAATTTAAAGCGCTTAGGAATTTGGATCAAATTATGGTCTTGAAAAAAAATAGATTAGGCTACATATGAGGCTGTCAAAGAAAATAGCTAAAGGCTCAAAGGGGGTTAACTAGGATAATGTACAAAGGTAGGTAAAAAGAAGGTAAACAATTACAGGCTGCCAAAGAAATGCCTAAATCATCTCCTAAACTCACACTCTTTATTTCGCTTTACACACACACCAGACAAGTTCTAGCATCAGTCACAACACAGAATATACTATAACCTCACACACACAAGGCACATGGTCAACTTTATTGGGAGCAGTATAGACTCTTGACCCAACAGATGAATGAATTAAACCACACAATTATCACACAGTGAGTCACACTTAGAGCCTAAATGTCTCAATAGAAATGAATTAACACAAACTCTTGTTATAATACCATGCCGTATATCAGAACAATTTCATGCAAAATATAAAAAAATTCGAAAATTTAACTAACTAATTACGACTAATTAGCAAAAACAAGAGTAAATGTAGGCAAAGAAGTACCATACAGCATACAAATACCAACACCCCACACTTAGACTGGACACACTGCCCTCTGTGGAAAATAAATAAGGAGAACCTGATTAGTCGGACTCTCCCTCCATGTCTGGGGTCATACCCCCTGCGTCGGAATCATCATCAGAATCGTTGTCATCAGAGTTGTCCTCCACGCCTGAGTCTTGCAGTAGGCGATTATCGTCAGTCGGCACGTCATCATCGAGAGGTTCCTCGAAATGTACCCCTACTCCACACATAGACCATGCATGCTTATTCATCGGGTAGTCATAATCCAACTACTGAAGCTCTGCATCAGTCGGAACCCGACCCCCACTCATCATGGTAAACCGAGTCATGCCATATCGATGGAGAAAGAAACTTTCATCCCGAGCATGTGTTTCTGCAGTAGTAAGGTTGATGCCATGACCAGTTTCAAGCTCTTTAACTTTCATAAGATCAACCTTCTTTGGGTTGTGTGGAAGCTTATGATCTGCAGGTTCCTCTTCAATGTGCTCCTTCCTTACGATTGCAGTCAACAAATTGCCAAAGCTGAAATGGGACCTTTTGTGTAGCCTAGCCTTACGCATTGACGATAGTATAACCGCACCAATGTTGATGGGAATATTAGTCATCAGAGCGTACACCAAGCATACTCTATCACGTGTGATCTTTGTGTACTGTGTCCCAGGAATTAGGCAAGAGTTGACTATCCTCAACCATATACGAGCTTCTCTGTTCAAGAAAGCATACGGGAAGGTATTGTGCCGACCGTTATCCTTGTGACGAATCCACCGGGCCATGGACCTTGTTCCGCACAGTGTGTGTCTGATTGCCCTGTAGGGCGGTCTGTGATAAAGCTCCTCGAGAGGTTATGGATCCGCAGATAGAAGGCCCAGAAAAGAGTTGAAGAACTCCGCATTCAGTTGCAAGACTTGGCCCCGAATCTTTACTTCACTTCCGGTAGTCTTTGGGGACCAATTGGCATAAAACTCTCGTGTTAGATCAAGATTGCATTCCCCCATATCTCGGAAAATGAAATCAAGATTTAGTGCCATGATTTTAGCCAAAATGCAGGGCTCTCTCTTTGCTAGACTCTCCTTCTGCATCAAATCCACGTGAACATATTTTTTTACTTTGTTGTTCTTGTACCGCTCCTTTCCTTCCTCCTCTAGGACCCACTTTATCCCGAAAGTGCGTTGAGGTATTTGTAGAGAGGAGGACTCAGCTTGATCTTTTCTTCCCCATTTCTAACCTTTCTGCGAGGTAGACACTTTTTCTTTTCCTTGTCGTTCTTTCAGTGCCATTCTACCTGAGATCACAATAGAGTCATGTTAGCTTCATCTCAGAAGATTCAATCAAAAGACAAACAGTAATGGCACCACCCCACACTTAGTTTGTTTGCCAGGACTAATTAAGTGAGTGATGTCGATTACTCAGACTTCATCGACATACATTTAGGCGATATGTTCCAACAACATGTTTAGCAGTCATATTCTCATGTAATCTTGACTATCCTTTCCAACGTTATTTCATTGGATTAACACACTTTTTGAACAAGACTACCACATAGATATTGTATCAAGTTAATGCATAGAAATAATCACCACGTCTCATGCTTGTGGTCAATCATGATCTTTATCTCGACGAACGAGTCATTCAAACATTCAACCTTTCAACTTACAAGATTATGTATTAACTTCACAATTTTGACTTCATAAAACTATGACAGTGTATAACAATCAAATACAAGTCGGAACAAAGTCAAGAACACCCACACGTATTCTTTCACTCAACTAGATGTATCATAACAAACCAACCACATTCTAATCATCACACCACTTTAAAATCTAATAAATCATTATAAATGTAGCATTTCAACAACTACAGAATATAAAAGAATAACTTACGTGATGATGGATTCGGAAGATGAGCTTGCAAGATTAGATGAGCAAAAAGAAAAATTTTGAGAGAATGGGGAAGCTTGGGCGGCGCCTATATGGAGCAAACAATTGCATTTTGTTCTAAGGGTGAAGATCTATTTATAGCCTAAGCCATGGGTCGGGTTTGATCCATGTAAAATTGGGTTAGGAGACAAAAAGGTATAAGTAAGAGACGCCTAATGCTTTCCCTATGCTTAGCATAGGCGGCGCCTTTGTCAATGCCTAGTTTGGCATAGGCGGCGCCTTTGTCAATGCCTAATTGAAACAGTGAGCATAGGCAATGGCATTGGCGACGCCTATGGTATTGCCTAGATTTGCATAAGCGGCGCCTATGGTATTGCCTAGATTTGCATAGGCAATGCCTTGTCCGTTGCCTATGTGAGGCAGTGAGCATAGGCAATGGTATAGGCCTTGCCTTGTCCATTGCCTAGATTTGCATAGGCCTTGCCTTGTCCATTGCCTAGATTAGTATAGGCATTGCCTTGTCTATTGCCTAGATTAGCATAGGCAATGCCTAGCTGATAGCATTTGCTCCATCATTCCTACTTTACCACCTCTAGCATGGCTCACTTTCAACTCAAAATTTGGGACCAATCTCCTCCTTTATACATCTTTCACCTACACTTAATCAAAAACAACAAAAAAAATGATTAGACGGATGGGTTGCCTCCCACCAAGCGCCTTAGTTTTGGTCGTGGCTCGACTCTTCTTTTTGGATTTTTATTTAACAAAAACAAACTCCTAGTAAAACAAAACTATTAAAAACGATGGGTTACCTCCCATGTAGCGCTTGATTTATTGTCGCGGCACGACATAGTTATCTCGATTACTTTAGACTTCATCGAGATAGACGGTGGCTATACATTTTATCGAGTCAAGTGGACCAATATATGGCTTCACTCGTTGGCCATTCACCTTAAAGACACCACCATCATTGTTTTCTAGCTCTACTACTCCATACGAGTAGACTTGGCTAATTTTAAATGGACCAGACCATCTAGACTTCAACTTACCTGGAAATAGCTTCAGTTTGGAGTTGAAAAGAAGTACCAAATCACCCTTCTGTAAGTTTCGTTGGATAATCCTCCGATCATGGTACTTATTCATCCGTTCCTTGTAGAGGTCTGCTCTTTCATACGCGTGTAGACGGAATTCATCCATCTCATTCAGCTGTTCTAATCTCAGATTAATAGCATCATCCCAATTCAGGTTAAGCCGCTTCAACGCCCACAACACTTTATGTTCGAGCTCGATTGGCAAGTGACAAGCCTTCCCATAAACTAGTTGGTAAGGTGACATACCAATTGGTGTCTTGAACTCAATCCTATAAGCCCATAAGGCATCATCCAGCTTTCGGGACCAATCCTTCCTACTAGCATTTACAGTCTTAGCAGGGATCAGCTTGATCTCCCGATTAGAAACCTCTACCTGTCCACTAGTTTGTGGGTGGTAAGTTGTAGCTAACCTATGCTGCTTGACCCCATATTTCACCAACACGGCTCTGAACAGCTTGTTGCAAAAGTGTGATCCTCCATCGCTTATGATGGTACGTGGTACCCCAAAACGAGAGAAGATATTTCTCTTTAAGAATGCTACAACACGCTTACCTTCATTATCAGCCAGCGCTACCGCTTCAACCCATTTGGATACATAATCCACAGCAACTAGGATATATTTCATCCCAAACAAATTCACAAATGGGCCCATGAAATCAATACCCCATACATCAAATAGCTCCACTTCAAGAATTTTAGACATAGGCATCTCATGGTGCTTTGAAATCGCGCCTTGCCTCTGACACTGATCACATCTTCTCACAAAATCATAGGCATCCTTGAATAATGAAGGCCAATAATAGCCGCTTTGCAATACCTTCCTGGCTGTCCGATCACCTGCATGGTGACCCCCAACTTGGGAAGCATGACTTGCTTCCAAGATGCTAGGCAGCTCCACATCAGAGATGCATCGCCTAATAACACCATCAGCACATCGTCGAAAAAGATACGGTTCATCCCAGAAGTAGTGTTTCACATCATGCATGAACTTTCTCTTTTGATGAAAGGAGTGATTCTCAGGCATCACTTTACTTACCACGTAGTTCGCAAAGTCTGCATACCACGGTAAGTCTTCCACTATAGCGGCTAGGATCTCTTCGTCGGGAAATGCATCATCAATCTCAAGGTCGGGTTGCGCTATGTGCGCACTCTCAAGTCTAGATAGATGATCAGCTACTTGGTTTTCGCAACCTTTTCTATCCTTTACCTCAAAATCAAATTCTTGAAGCAATAACACCCACCGAATTAGCCTTGGCTTGGCATCCTTCTTTGCCATTAAATATCTCAGAGCCGCATGATCTGTATGAACCATCACTTTGGTTCCCAACAAGTAAGCACAGAACTTTTCAAAAGCATAAACAACTGCTAGAAGCTCTTGTTCCGTGACGGTATAGTTCTTCTGGGCTCCATTCAAGGACTTGATCGCATAGAATATTGGATGAAATAAACTTTCTCTTTTCTGACCAAGTACAACACCCAAAGATACCCCACTTGCATCACACATAACTTCAAACGGTAGAGACCAATCGGGTGCTACAATAATAGGAGCTTCAACTAGCTTCCCTTTGAGGCATTCAAATGCCTTCAAGCAATCTTCACCGAAGTCGAACTTTACATAATGCTCCAAAAGTTTGCATAATGGACTAGCAATATTGGAGAAGTCTTTAATAAACCTCCGATAAAAACCTGCATGACCGAGGAAACTACGAACTCCCTTTACAGAAATTGGAGGTGGTAGTTTCTCGATAACTTCAATCTTGGCTCGATCAACCTCAATTCCTCTTTCAGAGACTTTATGCCCAAGAACAATGCCTTCCTTCACCATAAAATGACACTTCTCCCAGTTTAGCACCAAGTTGAATTCAACACATCTCTGCAACGCCATACTCAGATTTGCCAAGCATGATTCAAACAACTCACCTACTACTGAAAAATCGTCCATGAACACCTCCAAGTTGTCTTCAACCATTTCAGAAAAAATGGACATCATACAGTGCTGAAAAGTGGCAGGTGCGTTACATAGCCCAAATGGCATACGTTTGAAAGCAAACGTACCATACGAGCATGTAAAAGTTGTCTTCTCTTGATCTTCAGGAGCAATGCAGATCTGATTATAGCCGAAATAACCATCTAAGAAACAAAACGATCCCTTCCCTGCCAATCGATCAAGCATTTGGTACATGAATGGCATTAGGAAGTGATCCTTTAGCGTCCACGAATTCAACTTTCGGTAGTCCATGCACACTCTCCACCCTGTGACAGGTCTGAGTGGAATTAGCTCATTCTTTTCGTTTGCGACTACCGTCATGCCCCTTTTCTTGGGCACACATTGTACCGGACTCACCCATTTACTGTCGGAGATTGGATACACCACCCCAGCATCTAACCACTTAATAATTTCTTTCTTCACCACCTCTTGCAGAGGTGGATTCAAATGATGTTGATGCTCAATTGTGGGCACGCTATCTTCTTCGAGCTGAATCTTGTGCATACATATCCCAGGAGGGATACCAATTATATCAGCAATAGTCCAATCGATGGCTCTCTTGTATTTTTTTAGAACAGAGATGAGAGCCTCTACTTGTTGTTCACCTAAATCAGCTGCAACAATAACCGGAAGTGTATCACCACTTCCCCAAAATGCATACTTCAGGTGGCTGGGTAGCTCTTTCAATTCTAGCACTGGTGGTTCTTCAATGGATGGCTTTGCTGGTGGTGAAGGTCGATTCTTAAGATCAAGGTCCAGCTTCTTAGGAGAATGAGAATATGACCCTATTCCTGTTAGAGCACAAATAGTTTCTTCATACTCTTCAACATCCTCAAGCTCAAAATTTATAAGCACAACAGCCAATGGATCAACAATAAGCTGCTTCTCTACAGATAATTCTTTCTCATCTTTATAATAAACATAAGCTACAGAGAACACATTCATATCTTTGGGCTGCTTCATTGATTTGCATACATCAAAATGGACCACTTCGTCATTCATCCGAAATAAAAGCTCATTAGCTCTTAAATCAATAAGCACACTTCCTGTTGCAAGGAAAGGACGCCCCAAGATTATGGGAACTTCAGAATCCACCTCACAATCCAAAATAACAAAGTCTGAAGGAAAAATAAAGGTGGAAACCTTCACCAATACATTATATAAGATACCAACAGGTCATTTTACCGACCTATCTGCCATCACGAGCCGCATATTGGTTGGTGTAGAATCACTCAACCCCAACTTTCTGTAAATAGATAGCGGCATCAAATTGATGCTAGCACCCAAATCGCACAACGCCTTAGCAAAATCCAACGATCCAACTGTGCAAGGAATAGTAAAAGCACCAGGATCTGCCTTCTTCTGAACTAACGATCTTGTAGCGATTGCACTGCAATGATGAACATTATCTGCCAGCTCATAGCTTGCTGCCCGCTTCTTTGTCAAAAGGTCCTTCATGAATTTAGCGTACCCAGGCATCTGTTGCAGCGCCTCCACCAAAGGAACATTAATAGTCAGCTGCTTCAACATAGTCATGAATTTACTAAACCTGGTGTCATTAGCTTTCTTCTTCAATCTCTGAGGAAAAGGTGGTGGTGGAATAGGAATAGTTTTCTCCACCACTTCCTTTTTATCTTGCTTCCGATTATCAATCTTTTCAGGCTGGTGACGTCTAGGTGTAGTGTCATGAACTTTCTCATTCTGATTTTCAGCTTCTACAGAATCATTACAATCTGCTTCAATCACATTCTTTTCTGTATTATCAACCACCTGCTTGCCTTTGGATAGATTTTCCAACACCTTACCACTCTTGGTAGTAATAGCCATACATGATCCATTATTCCTTGGATTTTGCACGGTGTTTCTAGGTAGGGTGCCAACTTTTCTTTGATTGAATGCCGCTGATAGTTGACTCAATTGTTGTTCCAACTGTTTTATTGAAGTGGAATGCGAATCAACCAATTGATTTATTGAGGACGAGTCATTTTTTACCTCCGTTACTCCCGTGTTGGTTGCCTCCACTCCTTTCAAAAGCTTAGCCATCATATCTTCCATGGACATCTTCCCAGAGCAAGATGCCGCGGCCTCACGATTTCCAGGAGGAACATACAAACCACTCCTGTCAGTCTTATTCTTGTATCCGGATTTATCATAATAGTTCCGACCTTGGTTTCCTTGGGCATTGCCTCGGAAACCCCCCTGATTATTCAAATAATTTGCTTCCTCCTCAGAATCGAATTCATCTCTTCCCTGTGATACAACGACCTTAACCTTTTTGGTCTTCCCTGATAATAAATGCTTGTTAAGAAGATCCATCTGCATTTTCATGTGAGCCATATCCTGGTCACGTTCCTCTTCTCTTCGCCTTTGTTCTGTCGTCAAGCCAATAGATACAGTAGAGCTTGCTACCTCAGAATCCCTGGTATGCCAAGATCTACTCTGCTTTGTCATATGATCTAGCATATCACTTGCCTCAATAAAAGTAAGGTCCATGAATGACCCACCTCCAGCATTATCAACCACTGGCTTAGTCATCGAATTCAAAGACCTGTATAATATCTCCATGAAGTGGATATTGGTCATCTAATGGTTTGGGCACCGCATAAGCTTCTTCTTGAACCTCTCCCATGTTTCGTGGAGAGCTTCAGTTGGAAGCTGTCAAAAATTGCTGATCTCGTCTCTTAATTGCGCTCTTTTGGATGGCGGAAAGAATCTTTCTAGGAAAACGTCTTTCAGTTGCCTCCAATTAGTAATAGAATCAGGAGTTAGCCCGTTCAACCATAGAGTTGCCTTTCCAGATAGAGACAATAGAAATAAGCGCAGTCAAATTGCATTCTGTCCAACTCCTGGATTGTCAAACGACTTGCACGTTGAGATAAAGTTGATCAGATGCATATTCGGATCATCGCCTGTAAGTCCACCAAATAACCCCTTAAGTTGCAATAGCTGAATCATGGTGCTAGTGATATTAAACTTGGCTCCGGGTGCCAAGGGCGGAGGAATAATAGCCCCTGTGGCACCAGCCCCATCCAGATCGTCATCATCATCATCAAAAAGAGCCTACACAGCTCGGCGTTCAGGTCTCATTCTAGCTTGACGATCTCTCCTGTTCACAGGTGCTGCCACCTCATCTGCACATCGTGGATTAAGTAACTCATCATCACCCAGGTCCTCATCATCAAGATTTGTTTCCCGACCTGGGTTATCAATATTCTGTTGATGCACTTGAGCAGCTGCCAACGCAGCTAACCTAGCCTGCTCCTGTTGAGCAGCCCTTCTTTCAATGTCACGTTGTGCATTCATTCTTCCAATAAGTTGTGGTTCAGGATTTATGGGTAATAGTGGCTGACCAGATCTTAGTGTATTTGGCATGCACTCTACAAACCTGAACAAAACAAAAACAACAAACAAAAAGTAAAATTCGAGAATCTTTGACCAAAGGGTCTAGTAACTATCACAAACTTAGTTGACAACCGTATTCCCCGGCAACGGTGCCAAAATTTGATAACGCCCAAACTACAGCTCTCGTTAGAAAGTGTAAGCGGTCGCTGTCAAATATAGAACCCAACTGGGTTGGGTGTCGAATCCCACAGGGAATACTTGGTCACTAAGTGTTGCAATTGTTAGTAGACTGTTGGTCGAAAATTCCACGGAAAAGGGGGGTTTTGATTTAGGCGTGAATTAATAATATCAAAGTAACGAATGAATGATTTGTTTAGTGAAGGTTAATCACAGAGAGTAATAAGTTAGGGTTATGTCCACCTTGTAGTTTCTACTTCTCTATTAACTATGAGTAACGCGGAATTTAGACATGCATGCACTTATAGAGAATCGTATTCTAATTCTAAATCCAAGTGTTTCCCAACCATCAAGGATTTATTTCACTTTAGCTCTCCCGAGCCTAAAGTGTATAACAAATGGTACAAATTCTCCAAGAAGTTAATCCGGTTAAGGCATTAACGTGTAAATAGAGGTTAAAAGCCCTATTTCCTTGTCACACTCTCTTTTCCAAACATGTAACTTTTCTCCCGAACAAGTTAATGCTATAATGGCATGTTCTCTATGTTTGCAACCATGAGAATTTAATTAAAACGAAGAGAGTAATGATATAAGTAGCATACACATCAAGAATTCACAAACTCATAGCAACAAATAGTATCTTACAAGGTTTCCATAACCCTAACAGAGAAGTTTAGCTACTCATGAGTACAACGAAAATCACCATAGACATAATCATCATACCGCAACTTAGAATAATCTTAGAGATGGGAATGAGTTTGGGCATCAAAAGGAGAAGAACGTCGTTCTCCTATCCGATGCTCTAGCCTTAGCATTTTTCTCTGTCTAAACTTACAAAATCTGTAAACTGAATAATGAAAAGTGCTGAATAATAATGATCGAATGAATGCTGAAAAATTCAGCAAATAGTGTTTTTATAACATCCTTGTCCTACTAAGTTACTGCTGCATCCCTAAGTATTTAGAAATACTGATTTTGCCCGAGACAAGTACTCCATGCGTCACATTCAGTCCACAAGGTTCCAAAAGCTGCCTTCCCTCTTATGTGAAGTTTCCCTTTGCTGCCCAAAGATCCACAAAGTGCTGAAATCTTCATCATTAATATCTGAAAAACATGCTAATCACATACGTTAGCTCACTTAAAGGAAAATGGACTAAAAGTGCAGGAATTATATATTTTATCCTCAAAACTTAGCTAAAATATGGGTAAATTATGGTTCTTAGGGGTATAAATACGCCCAACATCACCACCCCACACTTAAAGCTTTGTTCATCCTCGAACAAAATATTAGCCCATTTTAGTCCCTCATGTTAAATGCAAAGGTTTACAAGTAAAGACCCTCATGTTCCTTAAAAAGGAATGCTTGAAAAATCAATTTTCTAATTTGAAAGATCTTGTGACTCATCTCAAGATGGAGAAGGACAATAAATTGCATGAGAAATTAACAATATTGGGTATAAATACTGTTAAATATGACGCATCACATAATT